>OY787639.1:4800000-7200000 GCA_963678965.1 Cruciata laevipes
TCCCAAAAACCTCCAAAAGATGACGTTCAACCTGTTCTTGCCCTTCCACAATTCTGTCCCCATCAGTCAAAGTAACAATCTGGTTCCGGTACTGTCTCTATTTCATAGACTGATAGAAGTACTTAGTGGGCTTGTCACCATCCCTTATCCATACCGCCTTTGCTCTTTGCTGGATTAATTGAAATTCTGCATCAGCCAATTCTGTAGCTAACCTCCTAGCCTCCCCCTCTTCAGCCTGTTTATCTGCATTGGCTAGATCTTTATGTAAATCAGTGAAGCATCTTTCCCATTCCAATTTAGCCCCTGCAGCCCTGTCTTGAATAGCAGAAAACTCCCTCTTGTTCAGCTTCCTAAGAGTTACTTGCAACAGCTCCAGGACTCTAAACAAATCTGAAAGATCCTCCACCTCGTATTGCATTCATGTTCTCTTAACCAATTCCAGAAAATGTGGGGAATTAGTCCACATATTAAAGAATTTGAATGGCTTTTTCCGGTGTTTACCTTCTTTACTATGTGTAACCTTCAATGGTAAATGATCTGATACCATACTAAGGCCAACATGACAAATAGCACCCTCCATGTCTGTAATCCACCTGTCATTAATAAGTATTCTCCCAACCTCCCTTCTGTTGCTCCATGTAAAAAAGGTACCCATAGTTCTCATTTCCAGCAACTGATTCTTATCAACCATAGTCCTGAACTCCAAGGTCTCCTCCAACTTCACTGGTGTACCCCCTGTCCTATCATCCGGATTTAAAAGGACAGTTAAAATCTCCAATGACCAACCAAGGCAAGTCCTGATGATTTATGAGCTCCAATCTTTCCCATAAACTGTCCCTCAACTCTGGTGTATTATGGGCATACACCACAGTAATATAGCATTCTCAACCTGTATCTTTATATTTACACCAACAGTCTATCCACTGATCCCCAGACTGTAGCACTATAACATCAAACAAATCCTGCCTCCAACATATCCATATCCTCCCAGTTCCTGCAACAAGACAGTTAGTGACCAATTGCCAGCCCAGAGCCAAATTCCTCCATATTTCTTTTTCTTTTCCTTTTTTCACCTTTGTTTCCAATATTCCAGCAAAACCAGCATTCTGCAACATGAAATACTCCATGCACTTTGCTTGTTTTTTCCTTTTTATTCAACCCTCTCACATTCCATATAATGATGTTATTGTCCACCACCATCTGGAGGTTTGTTTGTATTTTTCACCTTGGTGGATCCAGCTCCCACCTTACCACCCTGATCCTTCTCTCTAATTTAAGTTGGAAAAAAAATACTTGTGGCTGGATTCAAACCCAGGTCTCCCAAAGTAATAGATAAAACTCCTACCATTATGCCACAAGCCATTAATGTTAAATTTCATAACTAAATTTATTTAAAGTATATGTCGTGGCCCATATTCCAGGGATGTTTACCGGAATATGGGCCGTGATTTATAGTTTAAAAAATTTTAGTTAGAAAATAAAACATGAATGGCTTGTGGCATATTGGTAAGAGATTTGGCTAGTATTTTAGGAGACCCAGGTTCAAATCTAGCCACAAGCATTTTTTCCAACTTAAATGAAACTAAAATTACTATTATACCCCTAATATTTAACGGTTAGTTAAAAGTTAACGGCCAAGTTAGCCATAGGAGGCCGAAATGAAACAAAAACTAAAGGTTATGGGGCCATTTTGACACTAAAATTAGATAGGGGGTCAAACCGGTATTTTGAGAAATTTACATTTTTATCTCTTTGTATTTAGTAAACCTCAAATTTTCTTTTAGATGATTTTTTTTTTGTTTTATTATATTATATAATATTTTATTTTCTTATCTCTAGATGAGGAAATAATTTAAGTGTTCAAATAATAAATGGTAGGTGTTTTCTAAATATAGAAAACGTCATGGGCTAATTTTAGCTCACCTTCCTTTTTTTCAATTTTATTTTCCAGATATGAAATAAGAAAAGTTGGTTGGATACATTTGACAATTTGGAGGCCTTTTCAAGAATACAAGCGGTGGCATCATCAATTCATGTGAAAAATTCTCAATTCTCAATTTGTATCGTTTGGTTTCACAAAATGATGTTTAACAAGTAAAAAATCAACATAAACATGTATAATGATCTGATATGAAAATGATACAATCTACAGTCCCTTTACATTAAGGGCAGGACAATAGGAAACCAACTTCTACAAGATTGGGGGTTAATATACAATTATTTTAATAATTTGGGTCATAAAACATAAAAGATCAGGAAATAAAATGAAAAGATATTTCCCAAAACCTAAAGATGAAACCAAATAAAAACATCAGGCCCAAGACTTAAAATATCAAACCAAATAAATAATCAAATTCATATATAAAAATATCATACCCAAACAAAAATAACTCAAATAAATAAAATAATTATATAGTAATTCCAATGTTGTAGAATGTAGTCTTCTTTTGACTTGCGCTTACCGTAAAGTGCCCTTATTTGAGATTTTCTCACTAGATTAAATAAAAATCAATATTTGCTCTTCCATCATGATTAGGATTGTCTTGCCGATTACACTCTCATATATGATTAATGAGTTGAATAAAAGTATGTTAGAAGGTAGCTAATCGATACATTTGACCGGTAAACTTATAAGTAACCCTTTGATTGGATTTTTGTTTAGTAATTATTCTCTCCAACGGAAGAGGCTAGTTGGAGGGTTACATCGATCATGCATCAGAAATTCATAGTTAATGCGGATCAACTATTCAGAATAAGAGAATTAAAATCAATGATAGTTTAAGAGATTAAGTGATATATAAGCACTTATAACAAGTCGGCATAAGAGGGATTTGCTCTACTCTATTTAATAATATTTTAGTAAAGTTAATTAATGACGTTGAGGATCGATACAGTTGAGGAGATTGCTGTTTTAATACAAAAAAACAAATTAAAGTCGGGAAAGCTTCAAGCTGAAGATGTTTCAACTTTCAAGCAATTGTGAGTACTACTTAATTTTGGCAACCTCGGGCGTAAGATTTGTCTCTCTAGTCTCTTCTACATGCATACTTTACTATATATAGTAAAGACAACTTTGTAGATCTAGCTTCGGTAATAAGACTCAAACTTAATTTCCAGTTGTAAATCAATAAATAATGTATTCACAAAAATCAATAAATATTGTATTCACAATCAATAAATACTTAAGTACCCTCATATACTTAAGATTATACATATTTGTACCCAATATCGAGAGTAATTAAGTTTAAATGTCTTACGATTGATTTTCCATGGACAGTCTAGTTCATATATAATATTTACTCTCCTCAAATAAACCTTCAACTCATATTATCATTTGTTTGATTTTTTCCGTGCAAATCGATATTTAAATTGAATTCTTTAGGTGAATACAATTGTGAAAATGTTATGCATAGTTTTATGCTCTTAGTACGTATTTTCTTTTCCACATTTTTTCTTACACTCATTTTTCATGTTTGAAAGAAATTTCTCAAATTTTCTTTATTTAAAACATAATACATGGGTTAATTAATCCGTTTTGTTAGGATAAAATCTCTAAAAAATATTAATATATTGTAACAATCGGGTCGGCAGGTACCATGAAACTCGACCCGATATTTTGGGTACACGCACTTCCGGGTACCCTGTTTTTCCGAGTCGGGTCACGGACCGCATTTTAACCTACCCGCACATGCGGGTATCCGAAAGTGCGAGTATCTGAAAGTGCGGGTACCCGATTTTGAACACCCCTACTGATAATCTAATCTACCTTTGATTCATTTGCAAGGTGCAACCTTTGAGGCCAGACAGTTCTAGTTGTTTTTCATCTTTGAATAAAAAATTTCCAAAAAATATATGTTCAAATGAAATATAAATTTAAATTTGGATTTGGATTAAAAAAACAATAATAAAAGTTAAGATAAGATAAGAGGGGGAAAAGTTAGTAAATGATAAGATGAGAAAATCTTTTATGAGTCCGCATCATCACGAAACAACTTGAAATTATTAGATTGCCTTATTTCTTTTACAAACATAGATATATTATTAAGTAATATCAACCTGATTCATTGTGAGACTACGACATATATAGTAATAAGTGTTATGTTTATACTTCTTAAAACATAAAAAGGTAAATAATAGTGCAAGGGGTAAAGCATAGTCTTAAAGATCAAGTTCTCCAAATTAAACTGAATTACAGTAAAAATAATATTAATAAATTTTAATCAAATTATATTATTGAGAAGGTCCCCTGGTAAGGACAAACAATATTCTACAAGATTGGTATTGACTATATACAATTATTTTAATTATTTGGGTCATAAAACATAAAATATCAAGGAATAAAGTGAAAAGATATTGTCCAAAATTTGAAAGATCAAAGCAAACAAAAATATCAAGCCTAAAACATAAAAGATCAAACCAAAAAAAAAAAAAATCAAACTAAAAAAAGATCAAACTCAAGTATAAAAACATCAGGTTCAAACAAAACTAATTAAAATAATTATTTGGTAACTTCAATCTTGTAGAAAATGGTCTATTTTTGGGCTGCCCTTACAGTAAAGTGCCCTTATATGAGACTTTCTATATTTCTAAACTTAATTAAACTAAATTAAATTGACATATAAAAAAACTCAAATAAACCAGTCATGGACTCATGGGAGTTTAATTAGAAACCCACTAATCGACAACAATGATGAGCCCATGTATCGTATGCTGGGCCGATTCGGAGCTTCACATATCACATTGACCCGAAAGGCAAATATTAAAATTCTGCGTTAAGTATTTAAACCTTTTCCCCAGGGTTTGATACTTCATGTTCTTCTGCTCTCCCAAAATTCACAGAAAACTCGTCTCTAATTACTCAATTCTGCAGAAATATAGCACACCCATCTGCCCAATTCATCTGTAAGTTTGGTTCTCTCTGTTTACCTTGATTGGAATTTTTTCTTGAACCTTTTTCTGCCTAAAAAAATGTCGTTTTGATGAATGTATGGAGCTTAAGTTTACAGATTTTTGTTGCTGTTTGTTTGCAGTTTTGGGTGTTTTTTTGGGGGAAATGTCTGTGCATTTAACTCCCACCAAGAGGCCGAATGAAGCTGAGGCTAATGGTGGTGGAAAATTGCAGAAAAATGGGAGCTTTAGCTCCCCCGGTTCTTCTGTGAAGAGTGGTTTATTGCGGGTGCTTTTCCCCACTAATAAGATTGGTAGTGTTATTGGAAGAGGTGGAAGCATTATAACGCAGCTACGGAAGGATACAGGCGTGAACATTCGGGTGGAGGAACCGATTCTTGGTTGCCATGAGAGAGTGATCACCTTCTCTTTCCCGGATAAGGATGATGGGAGAGTAACTGAGCAGATTAGTAAGGAATGTAATGAGGGAACTGGTGAAACAGAACCTGGAAAGAATGAGCAGAATGATGTGGATAAGCAGGAGGGTGACTCTGAGGATGCGGTTGCCGAGGGAGGAGAAAAGAAGCTGGATATAACCGCGGTTCAGAAAGCTTTGCTTGTTGTTTTTGAGATAATGATTGATGGTGAATTGGGGAAGGATGGAGAAGGAGTTGTGGAGGGTGATATTAAAGGTCCGTCCTGTGTTGCGAGAGTGCTTATGTATACTGGTCAGATTGGTTGCTTGTTAGGAGTAGGAGGTTGTATGATTAAGCAAATGGCGGCAGATAGCGGGGCACAAATTCGGATAGTTCCCAAGGATAAACTGCCTGTTTTTGCATCCTCTACAGATGAAGTAGTTCAGGTAGCCTTTTATCGTGCATGTTTTTTTGCTGCCTTCCATTTTTACTACCTGTTATGCACTGCAAAAATGTGGCAACAATTTCTGAATTGCTTAGTGCTTCTGCATCTGATATAGCGCTAGAGTAGAAAAAACTACTACTTGTATACAAATTTCATAGAGTAGAGGTTGGCTGTGTTTCTCTAGACAGATTTTGTTGTTATTAAATAAGATGAAAATTGGATAAATGAAGATGATTAGGGTGCTTGAGTGCAATTATCTTGTCTTAGAGTGCTTTACGAACAAAATGGGGGAAGCAGTGCCGTATCATGCGAATCAGAAGAAACTAGTATTAGGGGCGTCAACCAATATGATGAATGCTCATGGAGCTCCTCAGTTTGACACATCCTTTGATGATTTTAAGCATAGTTTTAAGAATTGATCTACAGCACTCTCACTAGGATTACTGGGTTTCTGTGCTTGTGCTACTAGGCTTAAGTGTATTTCCACTATATGTTAGGTGATTTAAAAGTATTTTGCAGGAAATTTTGCTCTCTTTTTCTGAAGTTTGGTTCTTTGTATTCTGTTTGTTTATTACAGATTTCCGGGGAGCCTGATGCAGTTAGAAAGGCACTTATTTCTGTATCTCAGTTACTACTTGAGAATCCTGGTCGGGAACAGCCTAAATCCACTTCTGGAGGCCGTTCTGCTAGAATGGAGGCTTTCACTCAACCAAACCCTTTTCATGGTGCTAGGCAGGAGGCTTTCGCTCAACCAAACCCTGCTTTTCATGGACAAGGGCCACCATCTGGCTTTCCTGATCGCATGTATCCACCTCAAGAATTACTAAGTTTCAAACTGTGGTGCCCTCATGACAAGATAGGAGGTGTGATTGGAAAGGGAGGAAGTGTTGTTAGGGGAATCCAGTATGATACTGGCTGTGAGATTAAAGTTCTTGATTTTCCAGATGATTCAAAGGATCGTATAATTGTTATCTCTGGTCCTGCGGTATAGCTCAGTACTTCACACTGTCTTTAAATTCATGTTCATACCTTTCGTTAAGTTTGAGCTATTTTGTGGAACGTTACTTATCGAAATTGTAATTATTTTCAGTATCCAGATGAAAGAGTTTCTGCCCCTCAAGAGGCTCTCCTCAGGGCGCAGACCATAATTGTAAAAGGATCATCTGAGAATCAAGAGAAATTTGTCACTGCTAAGCTCTTAGTGTCCTCGTATCAAATTGGCTGTCTTCTGGGTAAGGGCGGTTCTACTTTGGGTGAAATGAGGAAAGCAACTGGAGCTTCTATCCGTGTATTGGCAAAGGACCAAAACCCTCAAGGTTTTTTAGATGATGATGAAGTGGTTCAGGTGTGATTTTTATATCTTTGAGCAAGTTTTATGGACTCAATAACTTTTATTTCTCAGAGTCTTTACATAGTTAATTTTATTAGCGAATTTACTCCTCCCGAATATGACCATGACTTTTGACTCTTAAATTTTTCTTTGACCATAGTGCACTCTTTCTCTTTGGTCTGTCAGGTAAATGGAGAATTTGAGCCAGTTCAAGATGCTCTTTTGCTGATAACACTTAGGCTACGGGAACTTTATTTCCGAGAGGCATTCCCCTCTATAAACTATCCTTCAAATCCCACCTTTCATGAGCAAGGACCTCCGTTTTCACATTTTATGGGGAGAGGAGATCATTCCCCTACAGGGAGGTATCCTGGTCCACCTTCCGGTGGTTTCCATCATCATAATGAGCGCCCGCCATTTATGCCTAATTTTAACCGGCCTAGTTTTCCACCTCATATCCCTGAGAGATTTCCATCTTCTGCACCATGGGGCCAACAGGTAACTTTTCACTTTTGAATGTTCTTATTTGTTATCTGTGTTCTTACTCACTAGAGCATAGATTTAATGCTCTGCTAAATTGAAGTCATAATCATTTACATGAATTTTGTGGCCCGATGTAGGGTATGCTAGAAGGTGGTGGCCCATTGGGCCCTGATGGTATGGGAAGACCCCCGAGAGGAATTGCTGGATATTTAGGGTTAGTTAATCCTTTAGTCTTCAACTTCTGTGATCTGTCTCACTATTTTTCATTCCTTTGTGTCTTTTTTTGTATGGCATATACTTATAATGAGTGATATCATTCTTCTAGGGTAAATCATGGAGCTATTATAACAAGCACTACCGTTGAAGTTGTGGTTCCTCGTAATGTCGTTCACGCTATCTATGGTCAAGGTGGTGGATGCCTCAGGCAAATTCGTGAGGTATGGTTGTTTTTCGATTATGCTTAACTGTTGTGTACTGATGGGGGAGTAAATTTGCAGATGTTTATCACCTTTCAAAGCGTTGGATGTAGATATAATATAAGTATATACTGCCTAAAGTAAACTGCTTTTGCGCATTAAGTTAGATTCCAGTTTAAGATCAAGCTGCCTAATTAATAATTTTTCTCTAATATTTATAGGAGTGTGAAATCTATGCTGCATCTTGTTTGTACTTATATGACTGCAATAGATTTAGTTTCTATGGGATTTTCATGTTGATTTTTTTTCTTTTCAGATTTCCGATGCCAAAATCACCATCACTGATACAAAACCTGGAGTTCCAGAAACTATGATCATAATATCCGGAACCCCAGAGCAGACCAATGCTGCACAAAGTCTTATTCAAGCCTTTGTGATCCTCGAAACTGAAGGAACTGTTTGACCTCTAATCATAGGAAAAAAGATTAGCATCAAAATTATATTGGTAGTGACTTGAGGATGTAACTGAAAGTGTATTTATACAGCTAAGGGCTAGGTCTTTAGTGCCCTTCATAAATTCCTGCCGTTCTGAACAGCTCAGTCGGTATCCATGACTTAGGTTTTGTTGTCGTTGTATCTTAAACTTGTTGGCTACTTTTGTTGCATTTTAAGTGCATTCGAGTTTGAAACTAAAGAATAGATCATGGAGACTATTATGAATTCTTTGTCTGTCTGAGACTATATTTGAGACTCGAGTTTCTAAAAGTTCTTCCCCGTGGAAGAGTTTTTAGTCGCTCGAGTCTGAAATGAAGTAAACACACACACATATGGTAAACAAGTAGTAGTAGTAGAAACTTTTATTAACCAAAGCCCTATTTCCATATGGTTTTTAGTAGTATCAACTAGATTAATACTCAAAAGCAAAATCCCACATCCCATATCTTAATTTAGACATTAGTTTTCAACTTGGAAAGGCTTGAATTTCTTGACATGCTGGGAGAGGCCCTGGAGGGATCCAGCAGCAGCAACGAGGGAGACGACGAGGCACGCCCAGCTCAGCACCTTGAGGCATATCCACTGGTAAGAGTACTTGGGAACCTTCTTCTGTGCAATGTGGATCTCTATCGGGAAGTACACCGTCAGAGGGTAGAATGAGCCGGCCCCGATGAGGGCCAAGAAGTCGTTGAAGAACGGGAAGATCATTGCCACCACGGCGGTCACCACAACGTAGGCTGTTCTCCACACCAGCCGGAACATGTTTATGTAGTAGTCTCCCAAGAATGGCACCTTGATGGAATGGTCCTTGTTGATAAACGCGCTTTCCGGCCATTTCTCAGCGCTCTTCTTCTCCACAAACCCGAATAATGGTTGCGCAAACACCTGAAAATATGACCGTTAATTCAGTTTTAAAAAAATATGATCATTTTTTTAAAAAAAAGTACTAATTTTTTTTGTATGTAATGTACCTGATATGCGCCGATGAGATGGATGGCGATGAAGATGTTGGCGATGTCGACTAGCCAGAAGGGCTCGTAGAAGCCGAATCCGGTGAGGAAGTTGCCCGGAGCATCGTTGCCGAATGCTGCATAGCCGAGGCAGCCACAGAGGAAGTAGAATAAAGTGGTGGTTGAAACGCCTACCAAAGAAGCCCTCTTCATGGTCTTGTTTTCCGGAGGGTGTGATCTTAGTGTATCCTGAAAACAACATTGGTTAAGAGATTATGTGAAAAAATGGGACAATACATTTTGTACTTTCTATTTTGTGATAGAAGAAAAATACAAGTTTAATAAATGTAATAAAGGAAAAGGGCATGATGACTGAAATTTAATGAAACATATTATTATGTGACTTTCCATGATACTCGCTCTGTAAGACCTGACTTTGAGCGGTGTGATTGAATTCTAAAGGTTCAGGATGTGTTCGACAATTAGACTAGGTCTTTTGAGCTGAAGTTAGATTATGTATTAAAAAAGAATTTGCATGACTGAATTAATCTGAATTTCATCAAATTATATTTACATTAAACTAATCTACAGAAAAACATGTTCTCAGTATCGTATTTCTGAATGGAACATAATAGTAAAAATGAATGTAACCATGTATGTGTTAGTGGAATGAATTTGATCCTATCAAAGATTCCCAAGCTAGTTAGATAAAAGAGAATCAATTACTTATTCAATTGCATTTAGTACCACACATAAAAGCTACGTAGTAAAAAAGAATATTAGTGAAAAAGTTTGTGTGTACGTGGTAAAAAGAATGGATGTGGACGGAGAACCAATGTCCACTATTTATGGACCAAACAAACCAATGTGTTGGAGAAAATGACCAGAGTAAACGTAGAGAACCGTGCATGCAAAAGATTGTGGTCCGAAAAAGGTTTAAAATATTCGAATTGGCAAGCCTTTAAACTCACATTTCATATACTTTTATGGAATCACAAGCCCAGAAAGCTAAGAATTGGGAATCAATTTATTCTGCACATGCATTTGGCTATCTACTTTTGGACTAGTTCGGGTTTCAATTTTGAACTAACAAATCACCTCTTGTTTAAATCCGTTCTAAAGTCTTCGTCAACTAGGCAAAAGCACATGCACTCATGCATTCCCATACTATTCCCATTTTGTCTCAACTCCTAGTTAGGGTAGGCTTTCTTTTTTGAAATCCGCTCGTCTCATTTTAAACTGTACACTATATTATTGAGTCTGGTTCAGGTAAAAAAAATATATACGGATTCATAAATATCAATGCTGAAGACAATATCTTTGAAAACAAGAGACATATTTTTTAAATTTTGGGTGACAACTGTCACCCTTACCATATATTACATCAGTTATTACTGATATTATTATTTTTTCACATTTGGGAAAACTTGATGGAGTTAGAAAGATGAGTCATTGGGAATAAGAGAAATTTTGAGTCAATTTCAAACCTCTATAATAATGTGTTAAGATGTGTAATAATAATTGAAGGAATCAATTAAGAAGAATATTTCTTGGCTACACTTATACAAAGTTAGTGAATATTTTTGTTAAAAAATTCAGTTGCATGTGATGCTACTTTTTTTTTTTTGTTCATTTCCTCATTTGTTTATCCATGATACACATTATATTGAAAGGTCCAAAAGTAGGGTTAAAGATTTCACTCAATACCAAAATTCCAACGTTGCTTAGCAAATTCTAATTTCTCTTGCATTATTGAGTGCTTAATTATTTCGAACCTTATCATACAAAATTGCTAAATTGGCACAAAATCATTTAAACTAATTACTATTTATAGAAAAAACACGAAATGAGATTCAGTTGTAAACAAAAACACGAAATAAGATAAGGATGTGACGAGTGAACCAATCAACACCGTCATTATTTGACCATTTTAACCTCCACCACTCCCGATCTACCCATATTATAGGCTACTGCCATGCCATAGTTCATATTTTGTCTTTTATTAAAACATTTCATTTTTTTCAAAATTATAATTTTTTTGATAATAATAATCCAACGTATTAAAGAAGAGGCACACAATTCAAGTTTATATTTATGGGCTAGCTTCCCTATATAATATTTTTTGGTGATATATTAACAAAAATATATAAATATATTATTCATTTATGTGGGTAGATTTATCGTTGTTTGGTGTATTGATTCCCCGGTCATGAGTTGCGGCGGCGTTTTGGTGGCGCAATGCATGGACACATGTAAATTAATTGTGAGTAGGTTAGGGTTAAGATTCTTTCTTGTTAAGGAATGAGCTGAACAATACTTATAAATACGGAGTAGATAAAAGTTCTAAAAACCAATTTTGTTATATTTAATTAAAATTGAACTTTGAATTAAAATATAAAAATATATTTGTCTAAAATTACCTGAATTTCAACGAGGACGGTTGAATAAGCGTAGGCAAAAGCAATATCTCCGATGGATTGAAAAGTTCTCCACACTTTCTCCGATCCCGACACGTCAATTCCGACCGTCGTCCCGGTTAACGTTGTCCTCGCATGTGATCCGCCTTCACATTATTATCCACAAATCATTTTAAATCATCACCATATTTCATTACAATTATTATTTTGTCTCTTCTAAATCCAATCTATTATTACTTCTATACAATCGAGGCGCCTAGTCATGATTACATTTATTTTTTAAAAAATATTATTTGAAATAAAAAGTGGTGATTTATTTTTAATCTATAATACTAAAAACGTCCAATATCTGTTGGTAAGAAACGCTGATGAAGTAAAAGTTGTTTACCTATGACTTTAACAAGGGAGAGGCCGAGGCCAATAGCGGAATAGGCGAAGGACATAACGGCGGCCAAGATTGAGAGCCAAGAGAGTTTGTGGAAATTAGGGATTTGACTCAAAACTATTTGAATCACTGCAAATATTATCATCAATGGATAGTTTGATTTCTGGCAGTCAGCTTCGTGACCGTATTTGTGGAAACAATTTGACCTTTGCACCGCCCTGAAATATGATTGCAACATAAAAACATTCGTCGCTATCAAATTGACTGAATTAAATTAGTATTGTCATATCATAAAATATTTATCAGCAACACTAAAATATATGACAAAATTATAATTAATGATCTTGACATCAGGAATCTAGCTAATAACGTCCCACTAGAACATTTAATGTTTATTTTCTATTTTCTATTTTCAAAAATAATTAAATAATTATATGAAATAAAATTTTCTAATTCATCATATCCATCAATTATTGGTGAAAGAAAAAAAACAACATAAAAGGTAAAAAAGTAAAAAATAACTTACACCATGCTAATTGATGCCGTAATAGTGTATCCAATAGTGACGCCAACCAGGTTGCTGTACTGAGCCAGGCCGCACAGCCGGACATTCATGCCTCCTGAACCAGCCAATTTAGTCAGAATATATATACATACATAAAAACACACACACACACATATATATATATATATATATATATATATATATATATATATAAAATATTGGATCTAAGTAGAATATAGTAGTACCCAAGTGAGCTCTAACGACGTCCATATAGGTGTAGTTCCGGGTTCCGGCGACCGGACCGGGAGCCCGGTAACCGTCGGCGAGCATGGTGGAGGTGAAGTAAGTGATGAAGGAGAATGCAAACAGGACCGCGGGGCCCGCAACCCATCCCAGCTGAGCTATGGACCATGCCAGAGAAAGCACGCCGGAGCCGATGACCGCCGTGATAATATGTGCACTCGCCGTCAGCACCGTCCCTTCAAATACCACAAGAAAAACACGATTAGCCGGAAAAAAGAAAAAGAAATACACGCGCACACACAGACACAGCAAGATAACTACCGGTTCTTTTGGTGCGGCCGTCGTCGTCGAAGTTCTTCAAGTCACCGGCCTCGGGGTTGTGCTCGGTGTACATGGGAGCGGCGGCGGTGGTGCCATTTTTGTAGCTCATGTTTTCCGATGAGTGTTTTGGCGGTTTGCGGCGGTGGCCACTGTGTGAGTGTGTGTTTTTGGTTTGGAGCGGATTATTATTGGCTGTGTGTTGTTTGAGGATTGGGAGCGATGGGATTGTGTGATATATATAGTGGTACGAAATGTAGCTAACTTCATTTTTTTATTTTTTTATATATGTAAAAAAAAAAGATTGGCTTCTTTTTTATGTGGGGTATAATTTGATTAGAGAGAATATATATGGAATTTAAATGAAAATGAAAATTATTTGTAGGGTTGTACTCGGAGTCAAAATATGAGTGTTTGAATCGAAGGATTGATGATGACCTGTTTCAAACTAATTTAAAATGAACAGAAACAAGACAATTTCGTAAAGTAACTTATTTAGGTATTTCGAATATAAGTTAGTAGTTTTGGTTTGTTGGTTCATAGGTTCGAAACGCTACATAAGGAACTCAAAGTCTTCTTTTTCTTCTACACTCCAACTAGAGGGTGAATGCTCAGTTTACTGTTTCTTATGTTTTATTTTCATTCTCAAAATATAAATACGCGATCTATTACGTTTTCTCTAGTTATAAGTTTTTTTTATCAGGAATATGCTATGTGATTATATTATCTTAGGCAGTATATTGAAGAAGTGTTTCTAATTATTTGTCGGCAAATAAGTTGAGTTGACGGGTTCGAACTCAAACTCTATCTAATATCTATATTAGAGAAAGCTAATATGTGCTTTTAACTGATAACTATAACGGTGTTTCTAGTACATGCTTTCTAATTTTAATTACTAATTAGTAAAATTCAGTGATACAACCCAATTTCATGAAACCTATTAATATTTCGAATAAATCTCCAAAAGAAAGCTATTTGTGAAAAGAGAAGGTCTTGAATATTAAAAATTAAACATTCTTTATTATAATGAATTTTTAATATTAAAAAAATAACAAACAGGTCATTCATGTCTACTAAAATCATAGTTCTTAACTTATGAAGTTATATAATTTTGAATTTCAAATAGATCAAACATATTAGCTTAGCTTGAAGGGAAAATTAATTTTTGTTTGTGTCGTGTTTCGTCTTTAACCAACATAATTCATGTAGTGTTTCGTTGTGAACCAAATATGTCAAATTTTTAATTGTTTTGGGTTAGATTTTCATGCTTGACGGAGCTGGTTGAATGAGTAGTATACATATATTATGTGTGTTGGTTTGATATTTATCTCAACCAGATAACATATATATTTGGAATTTATAAATACACCTTTAATATATTTATATAATTGAGAATTATATCCAATCATATTATTCTGTTCATATGGCTTTCTGAATAATAGATAGCTTTCACTTCAATTTCCGTCTGTGTTTTGTTGACATTTCCTAATTAGTAACCACTACTACTTTATTGACCAGGAAAATGATGGGGATGAACAAGTACATACATCAGTGATATAGTGCTATCTGCGAATATGAGAATTCTTCGCATTTCGGTCTATTTATTTTATGAGTTTCAAGATATATATATGCAATTATTATCATTATTTTTCCTTACCAAGTCCGTTTCAAATCTCCTTTCCCATGAAGCGTAATGCTTCCCTGATGGTGTGTTTAAGTGAGTAACGTGGAGCTGCATTTGACGAGAACTGCTTATATAGATAGATGCATCAAAGTGGGATCTCCACCCACTATAAGCATCGGGTGAAGACCAGTAAGCTACTCAACGTACTGAATTAGATTAGAATAAGTTAGTACTAGATTAGGATTATATTAGCATTAATCATTTACCATATTAGGTCTTTGTAATTATGAGCATATGTTCGACAATACATGCCCATTTTAAATATTAATAGTTTTGTATACATACAAATGATAGCATTTTAAACAAAAAGTATATATATATATGTAATATTAAGATATAACTATAAAGCAAACAAAAGGTGTATATATATATATATATATAGATGTATATATATGTAATACTAAGATATAACTATAAAGCAAAGGTATGGATGAAATTCTCCATCTCTCTCTTTTTTATTTACCTTCTTTTTCCCTCAATCTGCCCATGCTCCGCAAACAAATCACATGGGAACAGTAAAAAGATATAACTAAAATAAGTCACAATAATTTTTTATAGGTAAAGTTTCTTCGACCTTAATTTGTTTTAAATAGGTGAGTGTGCATGACTATTTATGTAAATGTTCTCAACCGATAAATGTAGGGATATTAGCTTTCTGATTCATGAAAATTCAACCTATTCTTGTGTCACTTTCACTCTAAAAATACTCTGTCAGAAAAAAAAAAATTCGTTATTACTTATTTTTAATTATTTCTTCCAAGTTCTCATGCTATTAAGCAGTCTTTAATTATCTCTTATTGAAATAAAAAGATACGTAAAGAAAGTTATACATTGCATTTATTTTTAACATGTGTTAATGAACTCTTGTGTACCAATTGATTCAATTCATATAGTACTAGTTTATGAACTCTTGTGCATTTGGGAGATTTCCCATCATATTTGATATCTTATCCTTACTAATGACCGGTTAAAATGAACATGAATGATTAATGCGCCACTCACAAATCATAGGTTAATACAAATTTATGATTCGTTAAAGTCGTATGGGTAAGAAAAATCGATCTCAAATAGTCAAATCAAATTTCTAATTCGTCATGATTGTGAAATTAGGTACAATTATATGAATTTTGTGTATATATAAGATGTAAGTAGCTAAATTTTAGCTATATAGATGGCTTCCAAATTAATAACCTAAGACCTTTAGTATAACAAAATTGTATGGTGTAAATATATACATGATGGCCTCCAAAGTAACCTAAGACCTTTAGTTAAAATAAGTGGTTTTCAAGATCTAAATTGAATAAGTCCCTGTTTGCTAGACCTTAATTACACCATGTACTGAACTGAACTGAACTGAACTGATAAACTCTGGAAAACAGGGCCTAAGTATATAATATCAAATATGAGTATACTTTAAAAAGTTTTGGGTGAGATACGACGAATGATAGTTCATGTGTTCGTATGTTTGTAAGTTTTGTTTGTCATAAGTTATATTCATGTGTTTATTATATTTGTTTGTGTGTTTATTAGATTTGTTTGTCAAAAATTGTGTTCATGTGTGAAATGCAAACAAAGATTACAAACACATAACAAACCTAATAAACACATGAACTATCATTCGTCCGAAAGTTATTATAATTAAGTTGAGGTTGAAGGATCATCGTATAGGTGGACTCGTAGGGTGGGTTTATGATGATTGTTAGATCTCTCCGCCACTAGTGGTGCGCCATATCCAGCTGTCCCGGCCGGCGGGGTCCGCCGAGCACGGTGGCGTTTGGTCCAGGCCACTCAAAATGTTGGCTTCGGCGATAACCTCTCAATGCATTTTGATAGGTTAAAAAATTGCGATAATTTCTAATGCTGACATTTGTCCATTCACTCCGCTGGTCTTTTTTTCTCTTTTTTTTTTTTTTTCCTTTGAAAAGAAAAAAATTGCATTAGTATAATGTTTTTTTACCTCAAAGTTCAAAGTCAAATGCATGCATTTCTTTTTTCTTCTCACAAGATCGGCTGCTTTTTGATTTTGGGTGTGTAGGGTAGGTGCCTTGGATCATTAGATTGAGGAATTGCATTCACTTCAAAAAACAGAAAACAAAAATCAAAAAGTTTTCAGGAGACCAATTTCAACTGACATTAAAAATAAATATTGATCATCTTTTTCATATCTCTAATTTTGTTTATACATATTAAATATGATCATATTCAGGGTATATATCAAACGTTATCCTTATTTTCCATGTCAGAGGGATATAAATAGTTTTGATATAAATTTTCTCTATATAGTTCTATTGTCATTATCATTCAATTTGCTCAGATCATGAGAATAACGTGACCTTTGTTTTCCAGGCTTACTTCATTTTAAATATGAATATGATCAGGCCTTAAAAATGAACATCTAATAATGCTATAAAAAAGTATTTCTAATACGGATAAACCCTAAATCACACTACATAGGGGCACTAAAACCATTGCGAGATTCGTTGACAAGACCAGCAAAGTAATTAGTGGCTAATACATTTAATTAATTAATGCATGTAAAGTTTTCCACTAATTGGGGATCAATCGATTTGTCCCCCAATTCATTTCTAGCCTCCTAACCTGAATCATGGATAATAGTGGCCGGTGAATCCTAATGATGCAGCACAATGTGAATTAGCGTTAATTAAGTTTGGTTAATCAGTTCAGGTTAACTAGGACCGTGAAGAATGGGGCAAGCATGCCACAATTTTTGGAGTCGTTAGTGAAAGCTTTTTGTACCACTCTAGCCTTTGCCGACTTCTTTTATTTTTTCCATGAAGATTAAGGAATAAAACGACCTTTATCGGTTGAAATTATTGTTGGTGAGTTTCAACCCCGATGTTTCGGTACATGGGACTAGGAGTGATCAAGGAAATTGATTGAAAGATCAAGAAAATTGAATGAAAAATCAAGAGAAACCAGTAAATGCTTAAGCAATTTAACTGAAGATCAACACAAAGCAGAAAAATCAAGCAAATTGATTAAAAGATCAAGAAAAAACAATAAATGCTCATTTACCTTTGGCCTTCATAGAGACAGGTCTCATAGGAGATCTTCTCTATTGAGAATAGTGTCACGAGATCATTAAATTCTTTGTATGTGCTTATAATGTACATCTAAGTTTTCAAAAAGTTCTCTAGTACCTTGTACCAGTTTTGTAAATTTTATCCATAAAAAGTTTGGACCAGAATCTAAACAGTTCAATGTCTAAAAATGAAAAATAAACAGTTCAATGACTGGCTATGGTTGGAACTTTAAAGTTACAATTTAAAAGTCAATACCATCACCCTTTTCAAGATCTCACCAAATATATATATGATCAATTAAGAACAAAGAACTAAAAAATTACTCAGAAAATTCTCTATTATATTTTATCAAGTTCGCCGTTAACATCAAGATACGAGATATTTCTACTAATTATTCTCTTATACTCCCTCCGTCCCCAAATAAATGTCCTACTGAGGGACGGAGGGAGTATGTCAATACTCGGCATAAAGTAAGAATGAAATAATACATTTGGTGATAACGATGGAAGTATAATTAGGCAGAGATATGTGTCACCTACTATATATTTATGTCGATCAGAAAATGACAAGTCGTAAAACTTTCTTTTATTCGCAGAGTCGCATAATTTTGAGACCATTTTCCATACGTCTGTCTACTAATGATATTCATATGATCATTAACAAAACCATGAGGGCTACGCAAATTAGTTACTGTAGATCTTTTAGGCTGTGGCCTGTAATTTGAAAATTAAGAATATATCCTCGATCGAAGAGCATTTTAGGCAACCACCGAACAAGAAAAGGAACACAATCTTTATACCAAATTGGCTATACTAATTAATCATTTGTAAGTTTAGTTAAGTTAGATTCAATTAAATTATTTGATAAAATTTATATTTCATTTTTTAATAAATTAATTAAGTTCAATTCAATCTAGTAAGACACCGGTAATCTAGGCTAACTAAAAAAAGAAATTATCAGAGTCGGAGCTCGTTATGTTTATTATATACGACAGACCTATTTACGTTCTGACTTTCGTGACCAGCGGCTCAATCTGCTATAGAGGAATGGTATCATGATTCGTGAGTAAGTTTTTTAGTACCTTACAAACGCCGGTGTTCAGAATGCACTGTTAAGCTCCCTAAGTACCTGCATCAAAGCTTAGCAACAAACATAAAGGCTTTAAACTGGTTTATTTTAAATTAACTACTATCTTATTTTTTTAAAAGCATAAATTAAATATCTAATAATTTTGTTGACTACTATGTTTACGTCTCAAACCTTAATTCTAGGTAATTTGTCGACACTATTATTTTATCAACTTTTAGTTTAGCAGGCGTTGAACGCAAAATCTCCGTAATGTACTCTTTGCAAATTGAAAGGAAAGGACGAACAGAAAAGTCATTTGATCAAAGTGCGACAGACTAAAATATCAGCGAAGAAGGAAATTTTGGTGTATTTAACTATTTATATCGTTTTATTTTTTCTTTTTAAGGAAACTATTTGTGGCCTTATAACTAATTCGGCAAGCATGCAAGCTGTTACACAACGTACCTGTATAACGAACATATTCCACAGATATTTTTCTCTTTTTTTAAAAAAATAATTTTGAACAGAAATATTTTTCTCTTTCGGTTCACCATAATATATATACATGCATGCATGCTTCAAATATTGGTGAGGCTGTCACATAATTGCATTAAAAATATTTATAATCTATAAGGTCTTGGATGAAACATGTGCTTGCATGTGGAGACCAAGGACAAATGGAATGATCATTTATTGATTTTGCTTGATCTTTAAGTCAGTTTGATTAATCTTTCAGTCAATTTCCTTGAGCATTTCTGTTTTACATTGATCTTTCATTAATTTTATTTGATCTTTTAATCAATTTCCTTGATCATTCATAATCCTTGGTAACTGTCTGTGTGAAATGAGAATTTTGTGAATCTATGATTATTAGAAAAAATGGGTCTTCAACCGTCAAACAATGTTTGTATTTTATTCAATTGCACAAGCACTATATATAAAACAATATATGGATTTGTCTGTATATGATCATTGATCACAAGTTACTTTCGTCTCTTGAGCCCCTCACTCGATGAAGAAGGCGGTCCGAAACTCCGAACAGTCGCGCGTAAACAAATGCACGGTCGTTTGCTCCTTTTTCACTTTATTGATTTTAATTTTCCGATTGGGACCAAACTGTGTTGTTTTTATGTGTGTCCTCCCCGTTGACTCTTCGTCCTCTCCATTATTGTAACACTTGCACAAACTCTCTGGTCAAATTTTACTCTAATAATGATGATAATAATGTAATCGTATAACAATTTCAATTAAATATAAGCCACTGTGACGAAACTCAATTCTAAATTCTAATCGTAAAAAGTTAAATCATAGTTTTGCTGTATTAATATTGAGAAATTAAATTTGATGGGCTTTATCTGTGTACAAGGAAATCTCTGGCCAACACATTAATATCTGTGTACGAGATCTTTTCAACCCAAACACTCCTTCGGATTTAAGGCCGCGGATTTTCTCGAATATGAACATCCCTGAAGGCCACCTGTTATTGGAAGAATTAAATATGCTATTTTTCAGTATCAAAGACAAGATCATGGAGACAATCGATGGTTGGACAGAGAGGAATTTATTGAATGTGGGGAAAGAGATTATCAGTAGAGCTGTTTTACAAGTTATTTCTAGTCATGCTATGAGTTGTTTTAGTCTTCCAGATCATCTTATCACAAAGATAGGGGGTTTGATCAGTAATTTCCGGCGGGTCATTAATATGTAATTGGTGTTGTATTCTGAATAAACGCCGATGTAGGTCGCAACTTGGAGGATCAATAATCTTTTATGTTTCGATGATCCATGGATTCGTAATATCCGATATTGCTCATCCCATTTACTCGCCAAACAACATCAACCAAACAAACAGAATTTCTTCATTTTCAGGAATTTGTCTTATAACTTCTTGGTTGCTCTATGTTAATAGTGGCACTAATCATGGTTTTCTTTGTCAACTTAGTTAAGATTCCTCTAATTACAATTTGTTGGTAAAAATAATATTCTTTTCCTTCAACTGCAATATCGAGATTTAAGATCAAGACTACGCAAATACCATTTTTAAAAGTTTGAGGGCATTTTTGAGCTTCTAATAAGTACAAGGGCAATGTTGAACCTACTCAAAAGTTCAGGGGCAATCTTGGAGCATACCCCATAAAATAAATAGTTGAAAGTTGGATGTTGTATCAAAATAGTAGAAATTGAGGGAGTGACGATCATTATCAATCATACAATTAAGTTAAGAATTAGTATACTACCTTACCATGGGCCCTAGGATGGAATGAGTGGTTTTGTGGAGGAGGAAGAAATACTTAGTACACCGTTGAATTTTGGCGACTCATAAACATCCCAAGAGGGGTAAGGTTAAATATGTCTGCCAGGTCGTAGTAGGCATGTTGATTTTGAACATATTATTAGACGATGAAAGCTAGGTTGTAGTAGACATGTTGATGCCCGGAGTTTCGCTTGAGTAAATTTAGTTCAACACAAATTTTACAAATTGATAAATGATGTTCAAATGAACATGCAGTAAAACATTAAAAATTCTCAGCAGTAGTATATGAACATGCGGTAGTATATGAAACATGGTCCACTTCATACTTCAGGTGGATCAACAATAGGGATCTCAGCAGTAGCGTCCCAACACAATCTCGGTCCTAAGTGCAATCTCATGAGCCCCGGAGCAAAAGGAAATTGGCTTGGGGGAAGTCCATAGATTTTTGACCCATCGGGAGATAGGGGGCCATAGGATTTAGGGGCTCACGAACCCTCGGGATATAGGCCAGAGCCATGGGATTTAGGGGAACCCTCGGGAAAAAGGGAGAGCCATAGGGTTTAGGGGAACCCTCGGAATAAAAGGGAGAGCCAACGGGTTTAGGGGCCGAATCTCAAGAAATAGGCGAGGATATAAAACATGAGCATCAAGTAAATCTATTCCTTTAGATAACAAAGAAAAGATAACCATCAAACAGTTTAAAATTCAAAAATATATAAGATAAAAAGGGTATTATTTTGAAAATATCCAAAAACTCAAAAACACATGCTCTACAAGTTTCCTGTTTTCGGACAAATAGGGATCAATTCTATGTGGTTCATGGATCTCATCATTGATGGAATCCGCGTGAAAAGCCTGCAATTTCCCCCCAAAAAACCCAAAATTCACAAATTACGTTCATAAACTTAAATTCTAAATTTCCCCAAAACTAATGGCAAATCACATATTTACGGGAAGGAAATAAAAAACAAACCATCACGGACGTGAAATCTTGAACAAAAATGAAACCCACCC
Source organism: Cruciata laevipes (assembly GCA_963678965.1). Lineage (NCBI taxonomy): Eukaryota > Viridiplantae > Streptophyta > Magnoliopsida > Gentianales > Rubiaceae > Cruciata > Cruciata laevipes. The sequence continues at coordinate 4,822,355 of OY787639.1, forward strand.
CAATCCTTGTACGAAAAACCCCAAATCAAAATATACCTCTTCTTTCGATGAGTTCATTTCCTCCCTTTTCTTGAGCTTTTAGCTGATACTTGAATTTGATTGTGAAATAAACCGTGTAGTGCGTCAAGTTGCCGGAATGTATTGAAATCGGAAGTTTTTGCCGAAGAAAATAGCTGGGAGATTTCAGAGAGCATAGTTTGTGAGACAGAGAGAGACGTTTATCGTTATGTTTGAGGGAGAGAGAAGCAAAGTTCAAATGCAAGCGGGACGCTATATTTAATCATGATGGAATGGAAATAGGCCGTTTGCTAAGGTCCATTATGTAAACAGCTGTTATTGTTATTTATATAACAACATTTAAAAATTGTGGAATGAAATATTAAAGTTTTGGCAAAATTACATAGATATAAAACTTAAGTATGAAGCCAATTTGAATTAGATAAATGTAGAAAAGTTAAGTAATTCAAAATAAGTTTAAAATGTTTTTGGTGGCCCCTAAAACATCCAAAATTTATGACTCCGTAATTTCAAAATGAGTTTTCGTGATTCAAACTCATGTCATTATGATATTTGCTCTCTTTAGAGATCGTTTTCATCATTTCACTCTTTAATGCAGAATTGTTTTAAAAAAAATCATTATTGGTATTAATTTGGAGAGAGTGGTATAATAACCTTACCAGTGGTATAACTTTTACTTCAAAAAAAAAAGTAGTGGTATAAATTTAGTAGAATTTAGGCATGCTCATCCTGAACCAAACTTTATGAAATTGAACAGCGATGGTTAATTTCTAAAGAATAATCAAGCAGGAGCAGGATGTGTTTTAAGATATCAGACTAGAATAGTTATTAATGCAAAATTAAAACATATCCACGCTGCTAACAGTTTTGAAACAAAAACCACAACCTTAGCTATTGAGCTTTAATCTGCTTATTGTAACCATGTTGATGAGTTGCAGATAGAAATGGATTCATTGATTATATTGAAACAGGTCAGAAAGGCATTCAAAGTCCTATGGGAATTGATTTCAATATTGAGGCCCATTTGGCTCTACAAGGGGAGTTTGGAATCACTTTTAAATACATCTGTAGGGAGTCAAATGAAGTAGCATGCCTCAACAAGATTGACAAGTGAAACAAAAGCTAGCACTAATTTGTGTCAAGTTAATTTGCCAAGAAATACTTGATCGTAGGGAATTTCCCTACATCAGACTATTAAAATCTTCTTTTTAGAGTTTTTTACCGCTCCCTATGTCTTTTGCGGGTAGGAAGCTACAAGTTGTTTTAGAAAATAGATGGTTTATGGAGTCAACTATAAATTGAGGTTGGATTCTGGAGCCAAGTGCATCATTGGCTAGATAGAAGTGGAGGAGTCGGAAAAACAAATGCTCAAAGGTCCAAGTGCATCAAGTGTTTTTATACCACATTATTATTATGCTTGTATTGCATGAAAAGATCACAAAGGGCAAAGTTCTTATGGTAGGACGGTCTCACCCAAAACTTTGTAATCATTTATAGTTTTATTGAATGATAATTTTGTCATAATCGCCACTTCATGCTTTATCCAACAATTTGAGAAGATATTTAATTGGGAAAATTGGGATTAAGGGCCGTGGAACATTAGAAATTGGAAAGTGGGGTGTAAGTTTCACATAATTTCTGAAAAGGGTAGTGAATAATCAACTTAATTTTAATCCATATGATTATTAATATAAAGACAACAAAGAGAGGCCGCCGCCGCCGTGGTAGATTCCGGTGCCGGAGTAACCGTCGCAAATGCAGGGGCAAAAATCGGCAAGGAAAAGACCGTCGAAGTTGCGCGAAGAGTTGTTGACCAATTTGGAAAAGCAGAGACAGAGGACGACGATGCCTCAACGGTGGAAATCAGCGAGGGAGAGTCTGTCGCAGCTGCGTGAAGACTCATTGACCGCTTCGAAAAAGCAGAGAGTGAGGACGACGACGTCGCCTCCGCGGTGGATTTCGGTGCTGGAATAACCTTCGCCTTAAATGACGACGCCTCAGCAGTGGATTTCGGCGAGGAAGAGTATTAAAGATAATGCTCAGACCACGTAGATTAGTCTTCCTTGCATTATTGTCTATTATCTCACGTTTCCATGTATTCTCACCATTCTTCACAGTTAGTTTGTTAGGAAATTTCATGTGTATAAATAGGGCATATTTGATCAATACAAATTATCAATTCCTCATTATTCTTCATGGTATCACAACCATAAGATTATGTGCTCACAAAAACACAAAATCTTCCGCACGCACAAACCATAAAACTGCTGCAATTTTATTAGGGACTCACTGCTTATTAGGGACTAGGCTTGTATTGATCATACACTAAATAGAGAAAATGCTACAAGAGGTTGATGTATTTTTCAGCTATATAACTTCTTTTTAGTACACCTATTTTGATACCGTTACATGTTTTAGGTTACAACACCTATTTTTGACTCACTATTTTTGTATTCTTGATCATATACTTAAAAATTTCTGAGGTCTCACCCTTAGTTGCAATTTGGACAAAACTGGTTGCTACCTTCAATCAACCCAACAGTTAAAAAAAATGGTTGACCACGATACTACACATTTATATGACCAAAAAACCATACCATATAAAGATCCATAGAGTATCAGAAAAATAACCAAATACAATATCGACTAGATACAATGTCAAGAATATAGAGCAATCTCAAATGGAATATATCTATATATGAGTGCCCGAAAAGTGATCAGAAACAATGTCAAGAAGGTAAAGCTATATCATAATGTGTCACCAAGTAGCCAGCATGATGAGAAGGCAGAGAAACCTATCACTGAAAGAGGTGAATGTAACCCTCCATATCAGATACCGTCAAGTAGCCAGCATAATGAGGAGGTGGAGAGGTACACTCGACATAGGTATCATCCCTCAATAACACACAGTATGACATCCCAAATAGCCCAAAAACCATTAGAAGGGAAGAGGGTGGGAGTGGGAGTCCTTTGGATAACACACTGCCACGCGGTACCCAACCAGTGATGAATGATCCGGTCACTCCTGTGCAAACAATGGAGCAATCTCTAGTCCGAGACTGGAGGAAAGACCCAATCAGCATCGGGCCAAGAACAAAAGACTGTGGTGTAGGGGTAGTGATGTCTAGAGCTCAGAACATTGTTTTGGATAACAAGGCCTCAAGTGGACTGTCATACAGATCCAAACAGTGTTCGTCGGTGGAGAGGTTTACATACATATCCTGAAGTTGGTGAAAACCATCGGGGAATAGAGAACCATAGATCACAGGAGCTACAACTACCTGATGAGAGACAAGTCGAACTAGATGGACTGCAGCGGTACTATATGAGGGATGTCGAGCCTGTGACAGAAATGGTGGGTAGAAGAAAAGCGGATGCCGCTTCTGTAGAAGTAAAATGAAACAACGACGTCTCCGAGGAGGGCAGTGGAGACGCCCTCAAGTATGCCGGCAGGGATGGTACAGGAAGCGACGTCATAGGCAAGGAATGAACCACCGTCGCATTTGTTGTCATGTTTGTTGACCGAGTCGGAAAAGCAGCAGAGAGAGAGGGTCATTCTTCCTCTGCAGTAAATCCCGGTGTAACCTTCGCATTAACCGTCACAGGTGATAATGAGCGAAGTGTTGTTGAACGCATCAGAAAAGCAGCAGAGAGAGAGGACGACGCCGCCGTAGTAGATTCCGGTGCCGGAGTAACCGTCGCAAATGCAGGGGCAAAAATCGGCAAGGAAAAGACCGTCGAAGTTGCGCGAAGAGTTGTTGACTGATTTGGAAAAACAGAGTCAGAGGACGAAGACACCTCCGTAGTGGAAATCGGCGAGGGGGAGACCGTCGCAGCTGAGCGAAGACTCGTTGACCGCTTCGAAAAAGCAAAGAGTGAGGATGACGACGTCACCTCCGTGGTGGATTTCGGCACCGGAATAACCTTCGCCTTAAATGACGATGCCTCAGCAGTGAAATTCGGCGAGGAAGAGTATTGAAGATAATGCTCAGGCCACGTAGATTAGTCTTCCTTGCATTATTGACCATTATCTCACGTTTCCATGTATTTCTCACCACTCTTCACAGCTAGTTTGTTAGGCAATTTCCTGTGTATAAATAGGGCATATTTGATCAATACAAATTATCAATTCCTCATTATTCTTCATGGGATCAGAGCCATAAGATTTTGTGCTCACAAAAACACAAAATCTTCCGCACGCACAAACCACAAAACTACTGCAATTTTATTTTTTTCTCTATGGCCAACGAACATAATCTCTAAAATCCTCATGATGCCAACTCTCCCTTCATCGTCATCAATCTTCCAAATGTTACGAAATTAACTTCCACAAATTATCTCACATGGAGTCTTCAGATTCAGGCCAATCTTGAAGGCTATGACTTGTTCAAGTGTGTTGATGGCTCTTTTGCTCTCCCTGCGGCAACCATCGCAACACCAACAAATCCTCCAGAAACGCTTCCCAATCCAGCGCACCTCACTTGGAAGCGACAAGATCGTCTCTTGTATGGTGCCCTTCTTGGAACTTTGTCGTCTTCAGTAGCTGCTCTTGTCACCAGGACTACATACGCACACGAGCTCTGGACGCTGCTGAAGCAAACTTTTGCTAAAGCATCTCGCGGCCACATCAAACAACTCAAAGACAAACTGCGCTCCTCGGTGAAGAGAAATAAATCTGTCTCAAATTATATGCAGTCCATCCGAGTCACCACCGATCTCTTGCAGCACTTGGTTCGCCTGTTCATTCAGAGGACATCACAGATTATGTTCTTAAGGGCCTTGATTCACCGTACCAATATGTTATTAACGGTGTTAATGCCAGAGATGTGTCCATTTCCTTTGAAGAGTCGCGCGAGAAGCTGATCGTGCATGAACTCAGCGTCAAGATGGATCCTCGCCATTCTCCCGGTCCAGCTACACCACTCAATGCTCAGTGCCGTCCATGTCAGCAAAGAAACAAAGGCCTTATGATCCCGTGGCAGCAACAACCACCTTATCAACCTCCCACCCACAACAAAATCATCCTAAGCCCTCTGGCAAACCCTTCTTGGGTCGTTGTCAATGGTACAAAATCCCAGGCCATGTCGTAACCCAATGCCCCACCTTTCGCCAACAATTTCCCAACGCTACTCTTCCATCTTCCACTCGTTTCCCAGCCCAACAACCTCATCCACAAGCCAACGTAATCTATTCCAACACCAATGACTCTTTCTTCCTGGTTGATAGTGGCGCTTCTCACCACGTGACAAATGATCTACATAACCTATCTTTGCACTATCCATACAATGGACCTGATGAACTCTTTGTCGGCAATGGTACAGGTTTGCCAATTACACATTCTGGCTCTCTTACGCTTATGTCGTCTGCACAAAAATTCAATCTTTCTAATGTTTTATGTGTTCCTCAAATGTCAAAAAATATAATCTCAGCTTCTAAATTTACTTCCCAAACTGGTTCTGTCATTCTTCTCTTACCTGACTACTTTCTTGTGAAGGACATCAAAACGGGCGTAACGCTCATTAGAGGTGTCTACGTCTGGCCACAGTCTCATCCTTCTGTCAGCTTTGCTAAAGTCTCCCATTGCGAATCTTGGCATCATAAATTAGGACATCTATCCTTAGCTACTTTCCAGTTAGTTCAAAAGCAATTTGATTTAGGTTTTTCCAAATTTCAGCAATCTGATTGTATTTCATGTCAAACAATCAAGAGTCATAAATTACCATTCAAAAAGCCGACTCTTCAATCTACTTGTTTCCTTGAAATTATTTTCTCAGATGTATGGACTTCTCAGATAATGGCTACCGTTATTATGTAATTTTTGTTGATCACTTTACTAAATATACGTGGCTTTATCCTCTTAAGAAAAAAATCAGAAGTCCAGGAAACCTTTATCAAATTTCGTTCTTTGGTTGAAAACTTTTTCAAGCTAAAAGTCAAAGTTCTTTACTCAGATAATGGTGGTGAGTACTTAGTTTTACAAAACTTTTTAAGCAACAACGGAATCAGTCACTTTACTTCACCACCTCACACACCTGAGCAAAATGGCATTTCCGAGCGCAAACATATACATCTTGTTGAAACCGGGCTTGCTTTACTTAGCTATTCTGGTATGCCTCTTGATTTTTGGCCTCACGCCTTACTCACGGCGGCATATCTCATTAAACGTCTTCTCTCACCTAATCTTAATAATATGTCTCCATATTCAAAGATTTTTAATCAAAGTGCAAGCTACAAAAAGCTCAAGAGTTTTGGTTGTATGTGTTTTCCTTGGTTAAAACCTTACAATGCTCATAAATTGGAATCCAGGTCCACTGTTTGTGTTTTTGTAGGTTACTCCAGCAATCAACATGCATATTATTGCATGGATCCAACTACCAAGTGGGTATATACATCTCGGCATGTCACATTTGTTGAAAATAAATTTCCCTTTCGCCACACACCAGCTTCCAAATAACCTGCTCATAATCTTGGGGATGAATGGGCACAATTTATTCTGCCAATTCTTTCCCCACCAGTTCAGCCCACTTCTGCTATAAACCAGCATAATCCCAACCAAACTCCCACTATACCAATCTCTTCCCCACGTCTCTCTGCACCAACTTCTCTCTCACCTTCAACTCAACCCATCACACCAACTCCGCTACAATTGACTCCTACATTACCTCTGTATATGCCAGCACGTGGAGCAGTTACCCGCTCTCAAAATAATATCACCAAGTCTATAACCAAACTTAATCTCTCTGCCCACCTAGCCACTCCAATGGAACCAAAATTCACCCAAGCTTTGAAGGATCTTACACGGCGAGCTGCAATGCAAAGTGAGTATGATCAGGGGCGGAACTACTAAGGGGAACAGTGGGGCACGTGCCCCAGACAAATTTTGAAAAATGGTATATAAAAATGACGTCGTTTCATGTTTTTTAATATACAATTTACCTGATTCAGCCCAAACCCAAATGCCCCAAACCCCAATTCGAGACACCGCCAGCGCGATCCAATCTATCATCGCCGTTGCCGCCGGCCGTGAGTGACCGCGCCATTGCCGTCCCGCGTCCGCCCATCAGGGCTCAGGAGTCAGGCGGCCCATGCCCACCGGCCGTGACTGACGTGATCCAATCTGTCATCACCGTGCGTGACTGACCGCGTTGCTGCCGACCGGCGACCGCCGTTGCCCGTTGACGTCCCGCCGTTGCCGTCCCGTGTACTACACAGTCACACAGACACAGTGACACATGAAACACATCACAATTTGGAGTTTTGTACTTTTGTTTGGGCAGTTTGGCCAGCCTCCAGTTCAAGTTCCAGGTACCATTTTATTTGTTTATTTTTGTTTTTATTTTTGTTGTATTATATAATTGATTAGTGAGATTGTAGATTGGATGATTTTGGATTTTTAATTTGTAGGTTTTGGAGTTTTAATTTGTATGTTTAGGGGTTTTATTTTGTATGCTTTTCTAATTTTTAAGATGCACAATTTTGATATCATACTTTATTTTTTGTGTATTAGGTCATGAATAATTTTGTAGTTCGAAGTCAATGATATTCATCTTTGAAGAGAGCTAATGAACCTAATGAAGAGGGTAGTAGCAGTAAACAAACTCGTGTACAATTCAATTTGAATGATGTTCCAAGTGATCCCGGGTTACGAAAACCTATTCATGAGTATGATGCCTCTATTAGAAATGAAGTGAAATGTTCATATGTAATAAGAGGCCCTTGTCAACCTAAAAGCCATCCTTTTAGGATGTTATTGTTTCTAGACCGTTGATATGATGATTTTTGAGATGAACGATCGATTTTCTGAAGCAAGCTCAGAGTTACTCTATTTTATGGCATGCCTTGATCCGAGAAATTCATTTTCCATGTTTGATGTTCATAAGTTGGTTCGCCTGGCTGAATTATATCCAAATGACTTCTCTCCCGTTGATCGGATTGAACTTGAGCAACAACTTAAGACTTTTATTTGTGATGTGAGAGGTGATGATGCCTTTTTAGTCATCAATGATCTTGGAAATCTTGCTCAGCATATGGTTAAATCACAAAGGAATGTGGTCTTTCCACTGGTATATCATCTTATTGTGTTGGCATTAGTTCTACCAGTTGCAACTGCTTCAGTTGAACGTGTTTTTTCTACCATGAAGAATATCAAGACGGATTTACGTAATAGAATTGGAGATGATTGGTTGAATGATGTTATGACGGTGTATGTTGAGAAAGAGATTTTTGTTAAGATCGATAATGAACCGATCTTGCAACGTTATCAACGTATGGCACCTCGTAGAGATATATTGTCTCCACTTCGTACTTCTAGTAACTAGTCTTTTTTTGTAGTGACGATAACAAAATTTGTACTAATTTTATTATATTATGTTGAATTTTAAATTACATGTATTGTACAATTTTTTTGGAAGTAAATGTAACCTAGGGTTCGTGTGCCCCAGTTGAAATAGGATCCTGGTTTCGCCACTAAGTATGATGCTCTTTGTTCAAATAATACTTGGACGTTAGTTCCTCCGTCAACGGGTCAAAATCTTGTTGGGTGCAAGTGGGTCTTTAGCATTAAATACCTTCCAAATGGATCAGTAGATCGATTCAAAGCTCATTTGGTCGCTAATGGATTCCATCAGAGACCCGGTTGGGATTACTATGAAACTTTTAGTCCTGTGGTGAAACATGTAACGATCCGCCTCATCTTTGCTCTTGCTGTATCACACGGTTGGTCATTGAAACAATTGGATATTAATAATGCTTTTCTCCAAGGTTCACTCCAGGAAGAAGTGTTTATGGAACAACCACCTGGGTTCGTCGATCCGGCTGCTCCATCTCACTTGTGTAGGTTGAAAAAAGCCCTATATGGTCTTAAACAAGCCCATCGGGCATGGTATAATGAGCTCAAGGGATTTCTTCTTCACCTTGGTTTTACAAATTCTGTGGCTGATGCATCATTATTTGTGCTACGAACTAGTCTAACAACCATATATTTGTTAGTCTATGTCGACGACATCATTGCTACAGGTTGCGACTCGAAGTTTGTTCAAAATCTCATTGGAAAACTTGCCGCCCGTTTCTCTTTAAAAGATCTTGGCACACTTTCTTATTTCTTGGGTGTTGAAGTTGATCCTCATAGCCGGGGTCTGTTTGTTTCCCAGAGAAAAAACATATTGGATGTCTTGTCGCGAGCTAGGATGACTGATGCAAAGCCGGTCTCGACACCACTTTCAGCCACAAATCCCTTGTTGAAATCTATTGGCACGCCTCTTCCTTCACCAACGGATTATCGTGCTGTTGAAGGGAGCCTTCAATACTTAGGCCTCACTCGTCCTGATATTGGTTACTCTGTCAACAAGCTCAGTCAATTCATGCACCAACCTACCTCAGTACATTCGCCTGCTCTAAAACGACTTCTTTGATATCTCGCGGGAACGTCACACTTAGGCATCCTTGTGTCCTCCAACCCCGACCCCACTCTTCATGCATTCTCCGATGCAGACAGGGCGGGTGATCGGGATGATTATATTTCTACAACATGTTACATATTATATCTTGGTTCTACACCAAAATCTTGGAGTTCCCGCGAGCAAAAAATGGTTGCTCGATCTTCAACCGAGGCGGAGTACCGTGCCCTTGCTGACACTGCCTCTAAAGTTCTTTGGATCATATCACTTTTTGATGAACTCAAAGAGCCACTTCATCAACCTGTTTTGTATTGTGACAATCTCGGAACGACTTTCTTATCCTCAAATCCTGTGTTCCATTCTCGGATGAAGCAAGTTGCTCTTGCTTATCACTTTGTTCGGCAACACGTGCAACAAGGTACTTTTAGAGTCACTCATGTACCAACTGGTGATCAATTGGCGGACATTCTTACTAAACCGCTTCTAAAGCCTCGTTTCGAAGAATTAAGTTCCAAGCTTGGACTTTCCCGATGGCCGTCATGCTTGAGGGGAATATTGAAGATAATGCTCAGACCACGTAGATTAGTCTTCCTTGCATTATTGACCATTATCTCACGTTTCCATGTATTTCTCACCACTCTTCACAGTTAGTTTGTTAGGCAATTTCATGTGTATAAATAGGGCATATTTGATCAATACAAATGATCAATTCCTCATTATTCTTCAAAAATACTGTCGCAGTTTCGCGAAGAGTTGTTGACCGCTTCGGAAGAGCAGAGAAAGAGGACGACGATGCCGCCTCCGCGGTGGATTTCAGCGCCGGAACAACCATCGCCTTAAATGACGAAGACTCCGCGGAGGATTTCGACGAGGGAGAGACCTTCGCAGTTGCGCATAGAGTTGTTGACCGCTTTAGAAGAGCAGAGCGAGAGGACGATGACGCCTCCGCGGTGGATTTCGGTGAGAGAGAGACCGTCGCAGTTGCGCGAAGAGTTGTTGACCGCTTCGGAAGAGTAGAGAGAGAGGACGACGACGCCTCCGTTGGATTTTGGCGCCGGAGTAACCGTCATTGTTAAAGGTGGAGGATGAGTGTGTGAGTGTGTGTGAGTATGCAGCGGTTATGAAATTGGGGAAATGATTATGGCACAGCTCGCTCTTTTTTATAATAGATTGAAATTTGTTTTAGTATATTTTATTGTTTTGTTTTATTCGAACCCTACGCCACCGCCTCCTCCCCTCAAGGTCTCGCCACCCACGTCTCCGTTTGCGTTAATCCTTTTTTTCCGTCTTCGATCTGTTTGTGAAATGTTAGATTTCCCGCTTACGAACCTAGAATCAATACATGGGTTTGAATTTATTTGTAAGCCCCGTTAATGTTTGAAATAAACAGGTTTTTTGAATTTATCGATCAATTGAATGGATTCGAGCTGGGTTTGGATAGTATGTTTTACTTTGTGGTAAGTTCTATGTGATTCGTTATCCGTTTGTTTATTTGGATTGAATTGCCCTTTTGTTTTACACCTGCTGTTTTGTATCAACCAATGCTTGTTTGTGTTTGATTCCTTTATTGATTGAAACTATTGCTCTGAGTGTGATTTCACGTGCTTTTTGTATTTTGATGAGCAGAAATTTCAGTATGTATCAAATAATGATATAATGCTTTTAGAGCACTTGCTTTACTTGTTCTTCTATCGCAATGTGTCTTAAACCTAGCAAATCGGTCCACACAGCTTCAGCTAATGGAGGATGGGATGGGACACTGCTAGGGTAGATTAGGCACATCCATCTGGCGTAACGTTGTTCACTCAACTGCTCTGAGAGGTTCAGTTCAGAAGCTTGCTTCAGGTGGCTATGATATTGCAGTGAAGTTGTGGAAGCTTTACAATGGCATATGGAAGATGGACTGCTTCCCTGCCGTCTTAGAGCACAAAGACTGGGTGAGAGATGCTGCATGGGCACCAAATATGGGGCTCCCAAAGTCCACCATTGCTAGTGTTTCTCAAGATGGACGGTTGGAAAGAGGCGATCAGTGATAAGGGAAAGTGTTGAACTACTTTAGCATGCCAGTTTGGTGGGTTTCATGGTCCCTTACTGGGAACATGCCTGTGGTTGCTACTAGAGGCAACAATGTTACCTAGTGGAAAGAAGCAGTTGATGGTGAGTGCAGCTGATTACTACAGTTGACCAGTAGAATTTGGATGTATTTTGGGGATCCTCTATACGGACCTGCAAGAGAAAAATACGGACCTGCATGGAGCAACCTCCTTTTTTTTGGTTTTTATTCATTTTCTTTTCTTTTGCGTAAAGGGTTTTCTTAATCTTTCTTCTCCATTCTTTACAGCCGCACACACACTACTTCTTTTTTTTCCGCATAGTAAGCAATAACTTCGTATGAACTTTATCTTTATTTTGAAACTCAAACATATCTTTTTTCTGTATGTGTTTATTTTAAGATATTCATTCTTGTTTAGGTTAGTGAATAGTGAATATGTGGATTTCTTTATTTTTTCTTATTAATTTTATTATCTAAACTATTTTTTGTATAATTATTATATACAAAATAATAAAATAATACAAATCCGCCTAGACCAATTATTTCCCGATTAATTCTCAATTAATCCTCTAGGCGCTAGGCAGCAACCATCCGCCCGACTAGCGCCTAACGCCTTTTAGAACATCGGTCCCAACACAATCTCGGTCCTAAGCGCAATTCCACCACTGCCGATCTACCACCAGAGTGGTCATATCTAAGACGTTGTGGAATTTGTTACCCGATTAGAGTGGTAGTCATTAAACTATTTTAAAACTATGAATATAAGGTTATGCCATTAGTAGAAATATTGAAAGTTTTATGTCTCTTTAGAAATGCAATCTAGAAGCAAAAAGATGTACTATAATGGTAAAGCTAGAAGAAAGTTTAAGGTAAAACTAAGAATATTTGTGTTTTATACACATTTGTTTGTTTACACTACTACGCATACTCAACATAATTTAAACCTCTTCCAGAAATACAAGTATAAATTATAAGTGTATCATAATATCCACCCCAAAATTATCTAACAATTAGTTATCTGAACTCCGAACTCCCAAATATTCTTAAATGTTAAGTACCTCATTTCTGGAAATGGTGATATTATTGAGTATAAGAATAAAAAAATCCTGCAAAAAATAAAGGACCAAGGTGAGAGACATGTGAAAATGGAACCTCAAGGCTCAGATAACATATTGCAATTTTTAATGAATGAGATGGAACTTAAAGGCATTTTACAAAATCCAAATGTACATAACATAAGTAAACCTTCAGCTTTGTTTCATAAACAATTTAAGACTGCATAAACAAATTTAAAGAAATTCGGAATACCAAAAGTAAAAATTTATTCAGATGATATTTCCAAAATTGCAAGCTAGCATAGTAAAAACACAACACAACACAGCTGAATCTGATGGGATAAAAACTTATCCAAATCTAAATTTTAACACTTATCCATATCCCATCTGTTACTAATGTTTCGTCAAACTCAATCTGTAATTAATTTTAGGATCTTTCAATATTTTTCGGACTCCTTTTCTTTTTCAGCATTCCCTCGGTTTCCCTATAAAGCTAAAATTTGTCCTTCATTCTTGTTCTTGCTACAAGACTATAAACTCAACCTGCAAACTTTGAACAGATTTTATCATCTGGTCAGAATTCACTGATTGATCGACAATGGAGGAATACGCTTTGGCTGATGGTTCACTTTTTCTGGGCTTTGACAGCTCCACACAGTATGTCATAATTTCTCAATAATTTCTAATCATGAATTGATCTTATATTCTTCAATTGGTGTTTGGTGGATTTCTTAGTGTTTGTGTGCTCAGTATGTTCTTTTAGTTAATTTCTTTGATGTGTCTGTGGTATTTTAAAGATTTTTTCATTGGCAAGGTCGAATTTTTAATTTAGAAAATTTGATTCTTGATGTTGTAGGTCGTTAAAAGCAACTGTTTTGGATACCAGTTTCAACATAGTTGTCTCAGAGATTGTGAATTTCGATTCTGAGTTACCCCATTACAAAACCAAGGATGGTGTGTATAGGGATGCATCAGTTAGTGGTAGGATTGTATCTCCCACTCTTATGTGGGTAGAAGCATTGGACCTTGTTCTTTCCAGGCTGAAGAAATCGAATGTCGATTTCGGAAAGATCATTGCGATTTCAGGAAGTGGACAGCAGCATGGCAGTGTGTTCTGGAAGAATGGGAGTCGGGCGATTCTGTCTTCCTTGGACTCTAGAAAACCCCTGGTTGATCAGCTGAATGATGCATTTTCGACCAAAGAGTCACCTGTGTGGATGGATAGTAGCACAACTGAGCAGTGTGTGGACATTGAGAAAGCTGTTGGTGGTGCAATGGAGTTGTCGAAACTGACTGGCTCGCGTGCCTGTGAGAGGTACACAGGGCCTCAGATTCGAAGGTTGTACCAAACAAAACCCGAGGTTTATCATAATACGGAGAGGATCTCTCTTGTTAGCTCCTTTATGGCCTCACTGCTTGTTGGGGACTATGCTTGTATTGATCATACCGATGGGGCGGGCATGAATCTTATGGACATTAAGCAGAGGGAATGGTCCAAGAGTGCTCTAGAGGTTCGTGTATTTTAGCTGTATAATATGTTCTTTTTAGTTTCTGCGGATCCTTGTGTATTGATGTCTCTCTATGAGTTTTAGGCTACAGCACCAGGGCTGGAAGGAAAGCTTGGAAAGTTAGCACCTGCATATGCTGTTGCTGGTCACATTGCTCCGTACTTTGTGGAGAAGTTAGTGCATTATTGTCTTGACTAATATTTTTATAAAATCAAAGCATTGTTTTTGACTCATTACTCTGATCATACTTATTTCATTATGAAATCATGTTCAGGTACAATTTTGACAAAAGTTGCTTGGTTGTTCAGTGGTCTGGTGATAATCCTAACAGCCTAGCAGGTAAATATACGTTCTTTAGCTCTCGTGAACAGTTCAGCCAGAATATTTAACACAATGCATTCTGTATGATAGAAAGGTTTCTTGTTTTTGAGAAACATATATTATGCCTTCCCTAACTCTTAAATATTTGGAACTTATAGGCTTGACCCTTAACACTCCTGGAGATATAGCCATTAGTCTTGGTACCAGTGATACAGTGAGTTGTCTCAAAATACCACCCATTTTTTTGTACATTATCTCATTTTCGGTTTTGCTCTTAATTCATCATGGCATATATTGTTGTTTTTATTTGTGTATTTTTATTGAATAAACATGACTTGGTCCAAAAATGCTTGAGTTTGCTTCCTTCTCTGATATGTAGTTTGTAGTGCCCTCTGTACCAGATATTTGATTTCTGTATTACCTGAAGTTTCTGATTTATTTATGCGATATTAGGTCTTTGCCATCACTAATGAACACAATCCACGCTTGGAAGGGCACGTTTTTCCTAATCCAGTGGATACACAAGGCTACATGGTTATGTTGGTGTATAAGAATGGATCTTTGACTCGTGAAGGTACATCCTTATGAGATGCATATTGAATTCTAGTGCTGCGTTTCTGAATTTTTACTATCATGATGGTTTTTTCTTGCAGATATCCGCAATCAATATGCTGATCGGTCTTGGGAAGTCTTCGACAAATTCCTACAACAAACACCACCTCTTAATGGTAAGTGAGGGAGCCAAAACTTGATCTTGCTATAAAATTGTTTGTTACTTTGCTGTCTGGTTATTTCTAAATGCTGAGTTCTCTGCAGGTGGTAAGCTGGGCTTTTACTACAAGGAGCTTGAAATTCTTCCACCACTACCAAGTAAGTTTGTTGGCATCCTATGTTGAAACTCAAAAAGCGTGACTGCCCTTGTATTAGATTAGGTATTTATGTTAAGCTTTATATACGCAGTTGGTTACCATCGCTATGTTTTGGAGGGTTTCAATGGTAAAACTCTTGAAGGAATAAAGGAACAAGAAGTTGCAAGCTTTGATCCTCCAACTGAGGTTAATAATGATAAAAGATATACACGCAGATGATCTTATGGAAAGTTTTGTTCTTTCTCCTCTAAAACAAGTACTTTTACACAGGTTCGAGCTTTGATTGAAGGCCAGTTGCTCTCCATGAGGGCTCATGCTGAGCGATTCGGGATGCCTTCTCCACCAAAGCGTATAATTGCCACCGGTGGAGCTTCATCAAATAATAGCATTTTAGACTCTCTTGCAATCATTTTCGAGTCAAATGTTTACACAGTTCAAAGACCTGGTAACTACTGAATTTAGTTTTCCTTGGAGTCCTATTCTGTTAAATGTTCCGATATTTACCCATAATTTATTGTCTTTGCTTTGGCTGACAGATTCCGCTTCCCTTGGAGCTGCGTTGAGGGCTGCTCATGGCTGGCTATGCAACCGAAAGGGCAGCTTTCTGCCCATCTTTCCCATGTACGCAGACAAACTGGAGAAGTCGGCCCTTGCTTGTAAACTCGCTGTGAATGCTGGATGCCAAGAACTGGCCTCTGAGTATACCATTCTGATGAAGAAGAGGTTGGAAATAGAGAACAGTCTTGTCGAGAAGCTCGGACGCCTCTGATTTACATACTGTGAGCCAGCAGCTCTTGAAAGTAGGTTTAGAAAATAAGCACCACTCATCTTCTTCAGAGAAATGGTAGAATAATTGCTTAGAAAGTGTGTTTTTCTGTCAAATTCCCCTTCTTTATGTATGCACTTCACAAACATGATTTTAGCAGCTGTTAATAAAGGTATTTTTTATGATCTCCACTCAAAGCTCTTTTTATTTCAACTGCATATAACTTATAACAGATTGCAATACTATTTCAATTCTCCTCTTGCTCATATCCATAGTCTCCTTCTCCTGACTCTGCACCGACTTCGGGCAGCAAGATTTTCGCGAGCTTCGCTGAACTCGCCTTCCTCCATGCCCTAACCGACATACCAGTGCACAAACGCGCGCTTAGAGTGCCTGCAGATGTGGTAGATGGCCTCGTTGTCGAGCAGCACGGCAACGTCGGTGTGCTCGAGGAGGGAATGAGTCGACAGGACGCTATTGTACGGCTCCACGACCGAAGTCGAGACCTGAGGAGAGGGGTAGATGGTGAAACCGAGCTTCGATTTCTTGCCGTAGTCGACCGACAACCGCTCGAGAAGGAGTGAGCCGAGGCCGGAACCGGTGCCTCCTCCGACAGCATTGAACACGAGAAAGCCCTGAAGTCCGGTGCAGTTGTCGGCGAGCTTCTTGATTCGATCCAGGCACAGATCCACAACCTCTTTCCCAAGTACAACAAAGAAATGTTTATAATGTTTTGGTATATATATATGTATCAATTATTGGCGCCATTTTGTTAACCGCTGTTCATCCGTGTTTGTTCATGTTGGGTATTCCTCCCTAATTCTAGAATCTTCTTTTGGCAAAAGGGAAGGGAAGGTTCTAGAATGATGGGAGATGATTCTAGTCCATGGAGAATATTCTAGAGAGTGGCAAAAGGGAAGGGAAGGTTCTAGAATGATGAGAGATGATTCTAGTCCATGAAGAATATTCTAGAGAGCCTCCTAGAAGCTTCCAAGCATTAATTGGAGAGAAGGAGAAGAGAATTCTAGAGCAAGCCTACTCACCTATAAATAGGGTGCTCTTGGAGAGGTTTGATCATCCAAACCAAAAACCATTTCCTTCCTACTAGATATCCTCCAAGTGAGAAGTAGAGAGAAGTCTTCATCCTCTCTAGTTGATAGGTATCCACCATAGTGTGAAGAATTCCTTGTAATCCATCCACCTTGGGTGAGAATTTGTAACCCTACTATAGTCATATAGTGGAAGACTTGGACTACCATAGTCCCGCGGTTTTTCCCGATTTGGGTTTTCCGCATAACCAAATTTGGTGTCTTGCTTCACTTTCTATTTTTCTCAATTACCGTCTTAATCACACAAAGAGGGAAACCATATAATATTTCCCAACAGTGGTATCAGAGCGCTCAGGTTCGTCGGCGTCATATTCTTGTGGGATTCAAGATGGATGCGGGAGATATGTTCAAGCTCACGGCGGAGAACTATGCATACTGGAAGCCCATGATGGAGGACCACTTGTATTGCAAAGATTTGTACGAGCCAATCATGGAGGAGACCATGCCGGAGGACAAGGAAGAAAAAGAGTGGGAGATCCTAAATCGGAAGGCGGTCGCCATGATCCGTAAGTACATTGATAAAAGTTTATTTGAGCATGTGTCTACATACACGAATGCCTTCGAGCTATGGACGAAACTTGAATCTATGATTCAAAAGAAGACACCACGTAATAAAGCACACCTAATGAGGCGGTTGGTGAAGTTGGAGTACAAGGATGGCGAAAATATGATCGAGCACTTGAATAGCTTCAAGGGGCTAGTGAACCAATTGGTGAAAACCGACATGAAGATCGATGATGAGTTGCAAGCTTTATTGCTCCTAAGCTCGCTACCTGAAAGTTGGGACACTTTGGTGGTCACGCTTAGCAACTCGGCCCCGGAAGGAAAGCTTACCATGGACGGTGTAGCCGATAGCTTGATCAACGAGGAAGCACGAAGAAGAGAACGTAGCACATCAACCTACGCGGAGGCAAATGTGGCAGAGACGCGTGGAAGATTCAAAAATGGTGGACGTGACAAGTCACGAGGCCGGTCAAAGTCTCGTTCCCGAGTTACCTGCTACTATTGTGGCAAAGCGGGTCATAAGAAAGATGAATGTCGTAGTTTCAAGAGAGACCAGAAGAATGGGACGGTCAAACCTGACCAAGTCAAGCCAAAGAAGAAGGCGGAAGAGAGCACTACAGCGGTGGCATCCGTGGAGCAAGGGGATATATTCGTCATTGACGACTATGTCAATCTAGCTTACGATGAAAATTTATGGATCGGTGATTCCGGTGCCTCCTTCCATGTTACCCCACATGAAGGGCTTTACTCGTCCTACCAGCGTGGAGATTTTGGCGTTGTGAAGATGGGAAACCAAGTCACAAGCAAGATTGTTGGCAAAGGCGACATCATCTTGAAGACTAACACGGGACACAAGCTCGAGTTGAAGGATGTGCGACATGTACCTGAAATGCGGCTCAATCTCGTTTCAGCAGGGAAGCTTGACGATGCAGGAATGATAAGCCACTTTGGAGAAGGGAAATGGAGAATCGCTCAAGGCAACATGGTGATTGGTCGAGGAAAGAAGGACGGATCCTTATATGTCATGCAAGGACAAATCTGCAAGGGAGAGGCTAATGTTGCACATGAAACCTCGAACATGGAGTTGTGGCATAAGAGGCTTGGCCACATAAGCGAGAAGGGATTACAAATCCTCGCACGGAAAAATATCCTCCCTAACATAAAAGGTACAACACTTGACCCGTGCACTGATTGCTTAGCCGGTAAACAACATAGAGTCTCTTTCCTCAGACCTACATACACTCGTAGAAGAGAGAGTATTCTTGACTTAGTGCATACCGATGTATGATCAATGACCGAAAGATCCCTTGGAGGTGCACAATATTTTGTAACCTTTATTGATGACCATTTTCGGAAGGTTTGGGTGTCTTTGTTAAAGACTAAAGACCAGGTTCTTGAGGCGTTCAAGGAGTTCCATGCACGGGTGGAACGTGAGACCGGCAGAAAATTGAAGTCTGTCAGAGCTGACAACGGTGGAGAGTATCGCGGCCCATTTGAAGAGTATTGCAGGTCGTACGGGATCCGACTTGAGAAGACACCACCGAAGACACCTCAGTTGAATGGAGTTGCGGAGAGGATGAACCGCACCATTGAAGAGCGAGTTAGATGCATGTTATCTCATGCAAACCTCTCTAAAGGTTTCTGGGGAGAAGCAGTGAAGACTGGTGTTGACATCATCAACTTGAGCCCGTCAGTTCCCTTGGATGGAGACATACCGGAGGAAGTTTGGTCCGGAAGTAAGGTCTCATATGACCATCTAAAGGTGTTTGGGTGTCGAGCATTCGTACACATTCCCAAGGATGAGCGGGCAAAGTTAGATTCAAAAACAAAGGAGTGCATCTATCTCGGCTCACCAAAAGACGAGTTTGGTTATCGGTTGTGGGATCCAGCCCAGAAGAGGATCGTGAGAAGCCGCGACGTCGTGTTCTTCGAGGACCAGAACATCAGTAACTATAAGGAGTCGCGAGAAGCTCAAGCCAGGCGAACCAGAGAGCCTTTGGAGTCCATGCCATCTCCCGTAGTACAAGATAACGCAAGGAGAGAACCAGTGGAGGAAGCTCACACTGAAGAAGTTGAAAATCGTGATCTTGGAGAAGCTACGGAGCAGTCTGAAACAGGTGGTGAAGAAATGGAGGAAGCAACTGAACTCGTAGTACCGGTACCTCGACGTTCCCTTAGAGGGAGACAACCTTCGACCAGGTATTCACCAGATGAGTGGGTGACATTCACCGATGAGGGGGAGCCTCAACACTACGGAGAAGCTATGGCAAGTGAGCACAAAGATGATTGGGAAAAGGCTATGCAAGAGGAGATGAAATCCTTGCACGAGAATCATACTTATGATCTCGTAGAGCTACCAAAAGGGAAACGAGCTCTCAAATGCAAGTGGGTGTACAAGATCAAGTCCGAAGAAAACAATCCCAGAACAAGGTATAAGGCCCGGATTGTTGTTAAAGGGTGCAACCAGAAGAAAGGTATAGACTTCGATGAGATTTTCTCTCCCGTGGTGAAGATGTCATCAATCCGAGTTGTGTTGGGACTTGCTGCGAGTTTGGACTTGGAGGTCGAGCAACTCGATGTTAAGACGGCTTTCTTACACGGAGACCTCGAGGAGGAGATTTATATGGAGCAACCCGAAGGATTCAAAGAGCCGGGAAAGGAGCACTTAGTGTGTCGTCTCAAAAGAAGTCTCTATGGTTTGAAGCAAGCGCCCCGTCAATGGTACAAGAAGTTTGAAGCCTTCATGAATCATCATGGATTCAAAAAGACTCACACCGCTGATAATTGGTCTGATATGATGACCAAGGCACTACCGAGCAAGAAGTTCGATGATTGCTGCAAAGGCGCCGGTGTGGATACTCCTTCCAATTAGGTCGGAAGGGGGAGATTTGTTGGGTATTCCTCCCTAATTCTAGAATCTTCTTTTGGCAAAAGGGAAGGGAAGGTTCTAGAATGATGGGAGATGATTCTAGTCCATGGAGAATATTCTAGAGAGTGGCAAAAGGGAAGGGAAGGTTCTAGAATGATGAGAGATGATTCTAGTCCATGAAGAATATTCTAGAGAGCCTCCTAGAAGCTTCCAAGCATTAATTGGAGAGAAGGAGAAGAGAATTCTAGAGCAAGCCTACTCACCTATAAATAGGGTGCTCTTGGAGAGGTTTGATCATCCAAACCAAAAACCATTTCCTTCCTACTAGATATCCTCCAAGTGAGAAGTAGAGAGAAGTCTTCATCCTCTCTAGTTGATAGGTATCCACCATAGTGTGAAGAATCCCTTGTAATCCATCCACCTTGGGTGAGAATTTGTAACCCTACTATAGTCATATAGTGGAAGACTTGGACTACCATAGTCCCGCGGTTTTTCCCGATTTGGGTTTTCCGCATAACCAAATTTGGTGTCTTGTTTCACTTTCTATTTTTCTCAATTACCGTCTTAATCACACAAAGAGGGAAACCATATAATATTTCCCAACAGTTCACTGCAGCTTGATGTTACCCGCGCTTTTTCAAGTTTAGTGTCGGTGGTGCCGAATTCTGAATTCAGCGGATTTTAAATATACATTTTCGAATTTATTAGAGTAGTTTCCAAAGTAAATTTTGTATTAAGATTGATGAGTATAAATAGATACAAGGAAAGGGAATATGAATTCGGAAGTTTTGTAATTTTCTCACGATTAGAGGCAGGATCACCCATCACAGAGAGTTGATCAAAATAGTTTTAAGAGAGAGATGTAAGTCATGAACCGAACCCGTATTGCGAGTGAGTGAAGCTTGTTGGCGAAGGCTTATTGCGGAGGAAGCACTGCGATGTTGATAGGCCGATGAGAGAGTATCCCAAATCTCCTTGGCGGTGTCACAGTGAGACACCTCAAGAGTAAAGCAAAGCACAAAGCTTTTGGTCCTCCGAAATCCAAATGTCATGAGCGGCCTTGGGGGCTAAGAAGGCGTCTTGGGCAGCCTTGAGTTCACCGTCACTTGGCGGTGTAGAGATGGAAGGAGTCTCCAATGGAGGAGTCGGAAGAGGTGGACACAAAGTGGTGCCTTCGAGATGACCGAAGGTGCCTTGGGGACGAAGAACATAAAGAACTTGTCTTTTCCATGTCAAGTAGGTGGAAGGAGAAAGCTTGACAGTGAGCATGTGGATTAAAGTGGAGTACGGAAGCTTGTCGGAGCTGTTGTCAGCGGCCATGATTGGTGAACTGGAACAAAAAAGAGGTCGACAGAAAGAGGGATGGAGGAAGAATGGCGGACGTGGCCGCAAGAAGGTTTTTAGAAATTGGAATCGATTAAGGCTTAACTGATACCATATTAGAGTAGTTTTCAAAGTAAGTTTTGTATTAAGATTGATGAGTATAAATAGATACAATGAATATAGAACACTATTGAGTTTCCCCATCTAATTCTTTAATTCTCACAGAATTCATTTTAGACATCGATTTTGGCCCTGTCATTTCAAATGAACGAACCTTAGAACTCATATATTCAGCCAATGTAATCGTTCATTTTAAAGAAAATTCAAGAGTTCAACATAAAAGACAACTGTGTTATATAGTGTGATGTGGACAAACATTATTAGTTGGATAGGAAGATATTTGTTTTTATAGGGTAGGGTGATGGAATTTTTAAGTGATGTTTAACTTATAATTCATCTCTAAAGTATCATTTTTAGGTTTGACTCATCGATGAGAAACTACCCCAGTGGGTGCATTAACGATTGGGGCAACTTCCTCAGCGTCGGCACCCAACCATCATATTGATGCTTGTTGAATCTTTTGATTGCCGACGGTAATGAGATTTGGGTCGTCATCGATGAGATTTGGTTGTTCTGTCAGTGATTCTTAGCTTACCAATGGTGATGAGATTGGGTTGATAGCAATTATGCATTGGGAAATTCCTTATGATAGAGTGATTGGTTTGAGAATAAATTCCATGATTAACTCAACAAAATGACCCGGAAAGGGCAAATCTTCTCTTCATAAGCATGGTGTCTTTTTGATTATTTGCTAATTGCGACCTATCATTATTTGTGCTAAATGTGACCTTATGTGTGATGTGACCTCATATATTGGTTGGAATGCTTGCCTTAAATTTAAGTGTGTAAAGTGGGAAAATATAAATTCATTCAAGTTTTATGTATGTTTCTTTATTATTAGAGCTTCTATCTTCTGAATTTCCTTGAGTTTTCTGTATATTATTGAGTTTCCACATTGATTGGATATGGTTGTTCATTTCTTAAATTAAAGTAGGGGAAACAAATTCACAAGGGTCCAAAATGATCAAATCTCACAAATGCGAGCAAGAAGCAAACAATCATATGATTTGATCAAACAATTGTTTTTCAAAATCATATTTGTTGGTTTGACGTTTCTTAATACTATTTGATTCGTTGCTATCTTTATTATTGGTAAATTTACTAGTAGTTTAATACAAAGACAATTAGAAATTTTAAGTATGAATAACATTTGAGATGATTGATTACAATCCTAAGAAATTTTATTAGCCTCTCTAGACCGACAAATTATAATGTACACACTTAAATATGTACTCCAAATATATTTCTTAACCACTAATAATTGCTAATTATTTTGGCCCTCGACAAAAAATTAAAAAGGGAAATAAAATGCTCCATTAGATGCTCAAAATCACCTCAGAGATACATCATATCAAGCATTCAGTTAGTCAAACATTTCTTACAACTCACTAGAGGCTTCTGTAAGCACTGCATGCAGAATTTGCAGGCCCAGAAATTCTCATACTTGTGGGGGGCAAATCTGCTAATAAAGTGCCTAAGAAGATCCCCAATTTTTTGTTTGAATTTTTCTCGAGGACCCAAACAATAAATTTCAATTTTAGCAGAGTGAAAGTGAAATTATTGGAAGCTAGGGGCCCCAATTTGTGCAGGGATCACCAGATGATTTCCCAAGATAAACTATACACCCCATGTTAGCAAGTGTAGTCAACAAGATGATGGAGTGGTTTAGTACCATTCCCAGGACTAAACAAACCATTCAAAGTTTCAGAAAATGTTTCTGAGCAGAAACAAACCAATTCTGAGCAAAAAGGGCCAGAAATGCATGATTTTTACTGTGTGAGTGTGTGTAAATAACTCAGATTCTTTTGCCAAGAAGACAAGTTAAGGAAGGTAACACTCAGAAATAAGTAACACATCACAATCAGTTGGACACTTTGTAAGCGACACGAGGAGGAAATCAGAAGCAAGCTTTCCCTAGGGTTACAACCTTGATGCAGCACCAACACCTCACTTACAGAGTAAGGTTCAGTTTTCGGCTTCTATAAGTTAGTGTCAATTCGAGAACAACAAAATAATATCGTAATGTACAAATGATAGAATGGAAAATAAAGCATACTAGCAAGAATTTGAAGTTTTCGGTGACAAAAGACAGCTTAGAGGCTGAGAAAATAGGCAAACATGCCAATGAGCTGGTATAACAGAATCCAAATTAAACACACATGTCACTGAAGAACATTGTCCTGTAAGCATAGTTCGACAAAGTTGGAATCACAAGTCATATTCAACTTAATCCTAACAGCGAAAGTCTACCATGAATGTCACTCCGAACCAGAAAGGAAACAGAACTTATGACTTTGCCAAGGAAACAAAGTTGTTCGACCGTCTCATTAAACTGTTCATGGCTTATCATCACACAGCAGTCAAAGATGCAATTGTAGGACAATTAAAAGAGAGGATCTCAAATATGTCATCATACAAGAACGGTTAGGATTAAAAGCATGGAAATGGTTGTTAAGGCACAACTAACCGATTCAAAGCATCATTAAAGTGTGTATTAACAATGCTCTTAAAGGTACCTAAAATACCTAATTGAAACCATGATAGTATCCATCATGTGCCTGGTTGAGAGATATCTGTCATAAGATGAAAAATCCTCCTCCTAACCAAGCACAGTGAAAATTCATAAACAATCAACTAATCACCAACACATTTCCATTTCAAAAAAGCTACACAAACATCATTATCTCATTTTCCTTTCAAGCGCCTCAAGAATCGACTAGACTTATAGCAACTCATCACCACAGATGCAGTAAGAAGGAAAATACAAAACAAAAGGGCATCATCCAAAATGCAGAACACAGGGTTGTAAGTGGGAAGAAAGGTCAATGAAATACATACAGACCACTACTTGCCGGCCCTTTCAGACATTGTTTCATACAATTGTTAAATCGCCATGAAATCATCTTTTCCACCCCAATAGCATTATTCAATGAACAGAAACCGACTGTAATAACACAAACAGAAACCTCAAGCAAATAGTAAGTTGAACAGATTAAATAAAATAAACACCAAACACAAAGGTATTATAAGAACAACCAATTCAAAAAAAAAGGAGCATTCATATCTAGCAATGAGATAAAATACCATACTGCACCAAAGAAAGGTTAAAAAGGCAAGAATTATATCATCATCATCATAAACATCAAAATCGATGTTCAAGTACAAATCTTTTCAAAATTTGTGCATCTCTCTGCACTTTCATCGTTCAATCTACACTACTATGATCGATGACGAATCATAATCTTCCTACGATTACCCCAAAAGCCGCCCAAAAGAACATAAATTTTGAAAAGGGAATCATTCTATATATAAAAAAGCTCCCTTTTTTCATCATAATAAGTTAAGAACATATAAATTAATGTAAAACATGCCTGGCTGCATCCTGTCTGCCAATTTACCACCCCGAAACCACAAACTTTGCTCCTACATTGCAACCTCGCCTCTGTCAAACCCCAGAAACAACCTCGGATTGTCGGAATAAACCTCTTTGCACTTCCCGACGTCGTCAATGGCCGCCGCGGAATCATCCTCTGAATCACCGAACAGAAATGCTTCCGAAATCTCCATTTTTGCTGTAGCCATCCCCTGCTTTGCTGGTTTTATAGTACTATTTGAACTGGGTGTTTTGGTGTCCTTGAGAGAGAAAAGAATGGATTTTTCTTTTCGTTTCGTTATTCGGGCTTTGGAGTAGGCGGGTAAGAGGCTATTTTCAACACACTTTTGGTAAGACTTATACGTAACGAATCGTTGTAAATGTTAGCCTATTCTTGTTCCTACTTCTGCCTTTTTCTTATTTATTTATAGACGGTCTCATCACATATTTATGGTGAGTTGAATTTTTTTTAATAATTCATATTATTATCATCTTATAAAGGAAATGTCATAATTTTAATTTTCTACAAAAACTTACAATGTGCACATAATGTTTTTTTAAATGAAATAAACAAGTAATATTAATAAAAATAAAACTAATATGTAATTTTTCTTTTGATTTATGATGAGACCGTGT
Source organism: Cruciata laevipes (assembly GCA_963678965.1). NCBI lineage: Eukaryota > Viridiplantae > Streptophyta > Magnoliopsida > Gentianales > Rubiaceae > Cruciata > Cruciata laevipes. The sequence goes on from OY787639.1 coordinate 4,848,274, forward strand.
TTAGTCTGACGAATATGTCACTTTAGCATGGCACGTGTGAGATTCAATTGGTCGGCTCTAATTCTGGCATACCATCCAATTCGGGTATCAGGTCATACAATGTGTTTAGTTTTGGGTCACTCATATCTGGATTTCGATAATGTCAATTTGGGTAAATTTAGCTTCGAATCATCTCGGTTTAGGTAGTTTTTCGATAGATCGAAGGTTGTTTGAGAATCAAATCATTTTTCAGTTCGTTTTTGGACATATATCTTTATCCGATCAAACACTACTATTTTCAGTTCAAATTAAATTATTTCAGTACTTGGATCACTGAACAATTATACCATGAGTCATAGCGAATACTCATACTAGACTATATTTATCGGATATTTGGATTCGATAATTGAGTATATGTTGGGACCTCTTTTAATAATCAAGTTGAATGGGTTGATGAGTGTTATTAAAAGTGGTTTGTGTGAATTAAATGGAAGTACTTGCCTTTACGTTTGCTAGGCTTTAAAAAAAAACAGAGTCTGACCAGAAAGGATCGCTGACGCAAAGTTGTGAGCCGTTTCAGCTAAGATCTATGACTACTTTTTAGAGTTTTAAGTATTGGCAATTGTTTCAAGAAAAGTTTTGACAATTTATCATTTTGTTAATTTCGATGATCAGAACAAATGTCATTTTGCTTTGTCGTTCAAATAGTGGTGAACTGAAGCAGCATCGCCGCATCGGTGACGACACACATTTTTACTGTCTTCATTTTTACTATTACTAAAGTTTCATTCTCTAATATTTTAAGTAACGTATAACGAAAATTAATTAAACTACAGTACATTATTTGGAACGTCGAATGAATATCAACAAAAGCAACGCTTTTATGTTTCTGAATTTTGTCCGTTTGCGAATGAATCACGTAATAGAGGTTCAATCTATGTTTTCCACCTCCAATAATTGTTCATTAACATTTGATTACAACTAATCAATGTCCAATTATATAGCTGCACGAAGCAGTTGTGATTTTAGCGTTGCAAAATAATATAATTGAAGCTAGTTTTACAATTTTTATTAAATCTCTCGAAAAATAATTAAACAAACCCTACCAGTCAGATTTTTACTGAATGTTTTTATTGAAACATATTTTATTTTTATATGAATTAGTTATTCTTATAATACAGCCGTTCAAATGGATGGTAGTTAGCGTCTTTCTGGTACCATAAAAAAATAATTTAAGAAATAATTAGAGCAAATTAATGACCAATAATATGGCTACCATTTTATCTTCCTCATTCAATGGATAATCTAATAACTGAAATTAATCAAATTATTGATCTCCAGCTTCTATTTCAATTATTTATACCATAAATTAAGGGGAAAGTAAGAGCTCATTGGACAAATTTAACAAGATTTCTTGTTTCGTTTTTGTTATATACTCCCTCCGTCCTCATTTAAATGTCTCACTGAGATAGTCAAATATTTTCACACCATATTTGACCATCAATAACTTATAATATATAAATAATATGTTTTCAAATAAGATATCGTTAGAATCCTCGTATGATGTACTTTTTAAAAATCAAAATTATTTATTTTAATATTAAGTATAATTAAAATTATTAATGGTCAAACATAGTGTGAAAAAAATTGACTTTCCAATGAGACATTTAAATGGGTACGGAGGGGGTAATTTTTATCTAGTTTGATGGGTAAATTAAATAACACGACCAAAAAGTGAAAGCTCATAAACAGCACTATAAAAGTGAGATGTTTTGTTATCGGAGTGGGTCGGGGATTCTGTGCATGTACCGGAATCGGCATTTATGAAAATAGCTATAGCCAAAATAAACAACACTTTTCTTTTGAACAGATAATAAAGAACACTTTAATTAATTTCTTCAGCTGTACATGTCTCATCATTTCCACTTAATTTTTGTTGTTTGTGGTGACATTATAAAAAAAATAAATAATATATATCAATTTCAAATGAAACGGAAAGGAGTAAGGTAAACAAAAAAGAGATCAAAGAGGTTCAAATCTAACAATTTGTGTCCCCCTAATTTTACTTCATTCGATAAACTAAAATGCATGAATATTCACTCGCTAACCAGTTATGTGAAAATAAAATAATAAATAGTGTTATTGAAACATACTTTTTATCGTCAATTACTTGATTTTCTTATAAGTTTGTAAAGTTAAGCTGTATAACTTAATCTGAAAACGAAAAATATACAACCAACAGATAAGGCATTTACATATCAAATAATAAAATACAAAGTCTTGTGTGAGACCGTCATACCATAAACTTATGCTAGGACGGATGATAGTTCATGTGTTTAATAGATTTGTTCATGTGTTTCACAGTTTTGTTTGTTATAAGTTGGGTTCATGTGTTTGACAGATTTGTTCTTGTGTTTCACAATTTTGTTTGTTATAATCTGTAACAATATGTAAATGAATTAACAAAGCTGTGAAACACATGAACAAATTCATTAAAAACATGAGCTATCATTCGTCCTACCATAAACTTATGGTAGAACGGTCTCACCCAATTCCTTCTCATAATAAAATATATATCATAAATAGTTTTATAAATAATTGTGACAAATTAAATAATGATGTAGGCTAGGGGTGTAAATAATGATTAGGCTTGATAAAAATTAGCGAGCTCGAGGTTGTTCGAACATAAAAACATCAACTCGAGCTCGAGCTTGATTAGCTGTAATGAGCTCGAGCTCGGCTCGTTAGCTCAGGTAAATTGAGCTCGTTCGAACAAGCTCGGCTCGTTTATATTAATTAAACCTTTTAAAATCTTTTTTTAAATAATTAATATATAATAATTAATTTATATATACATGTACAGGATCGTTAAGGCTCGACGAGCTTATCAAACCATAGTCATGGAGCTCGAGCTCGATTACTAATCAAGCCGGCTCGAGCTCGGCTCGTGTTCGTTTATTTCGAGGTTGAACCAAGATTTTACCGAACTGTTCACGAGTTTCTCAACGAACGGCTTGATTCATTTACCAGGTAGGCACCGGCCAATGTCCGTAGGCTTGTAGAGGTAGGTATTCTTTTGAACACTAATTTGCGCTAAGAAAAACATGATAAATTAGTACTACCTTAATTAGAGGAAGTTTTTTAATTACCATGCGTGCAAACAAAACCGTAGCTAAAGTGTGTATAAACAAAGGTTAACTGACGTTAGGGTAAAACCGTAAAAGAAAGCAGTGGGCATTGGGCAATGTGAACAATCTAGAAAGGTTTGAACATTAGTTCAAACATTTGGTAAACACATATGAAGTTATTCAAAATCCACAAAATTTTATTTAAAATCCACATAAATGTTTGACAAAAGTGCTAATATAACCCTCAGTTATGTGATAAGTGCAAATATAACCCCGAGTTTTTGATAAGTGCAATTATAACCCTACATTGTATTTTTGATGAGTTTCTAAACAATATATTTGAATGATTTATGAAATTCACTTCAAATTCAAAGAGAAATATTGTTTACTCACACATGTGTATACCTGAATTGGTCATATGAGCATGGTTAGAGTTATATTTAACATAAATTTGATCGGAAGAGGGTCATAATCGCACTTAAGCAAAAACTGGGGGTTATAATCGTACTCAACCAAGAACTGAGGGTCACAATCGCACTTAACCCATAACTAGGGGTCATCTAAGCATTTTGCCCTAAATGTTTTTAAGTATATCTTCCATATCGCCTCAATACTGTAAGACACAATCCCCTAACATTTTGTCATCATAATACTGTTGAATTCAATGTTTGTTTTTGACTGTCTGAAATACTCACAATGAACTAAACAGAATGGTGACACATTTATCCCTTCATACGGAAAGAGAAACAACTTTAATGGTTGGTGGATTTTCAATCAACAAATGAAAAATGTTTTTACTCAGTAGTTCAATTTGATCAGTGTGGTCCAAGTGTAGTGTATCAGTATTCAGTTATGAACTGAAAAAGCAAGAAATTAAAGCAGTAAAAGTAACTAATTATAGAATGTGTTGAATGGTCCCTAGAGTATGTCCGTTTTAAGCTTATTTAAATTTAATTTAATTGATGGGTATTGAATTAAAAACAATGAAGTCAAAAATAATATAGAATTAAATTAAGTTGAATTTTGTTAATTATGTTTCATCTAAGAATGGAATTGAAATAATATTAAATACATACATAGGTCTATTAGCGTGAGATTTCTGTAGATTAGTACAGTTCAATTTATTTTAGTTCTATATAGGTTAATTTCATGTTATTTAGGTTAATTCAGTCATGCTGATTATTTTTATTTTTAAATATATTAATGTTTTTTTAAGTTCAATTCAGATAAAATCAGGAAAACAGGATCAGATAACGTTTCATAAATTCGTATCAAATATTTAATTGTAATTTTGTGGTCTGAAATTTACAGCTATCCTCTATTTTGCGGTTCACACAGTATGCCGATTGATTAGTTCAAGCTTTTTCTGTAGATGTAAATATTGTATAATTTACATTATGTCGCATATGTAAATGTTTAATTTAATTATCAAGTTTGATATATATATATATACATATATATTTTTTTTTGAAAGGATCAAGTTTGATATTTCAGTTTCTCGAAGAATGGCCAAATTTTACCTACTCCGCCTTTTGTTTGTTTTGATTATTGCATGTAGACTGCGGCACACTATTTGATATCACTGGTTACTAATTAATTGAATTGTATTATGCTGTTATTTTGTTTACTTGCTAATGTTTTTACACGATGAAGACCTTAGAAGCATATATAAGATAATATATTAATTGTTTCACGTTCCTTAATAATTGACCAAGTACTAGCATCCAAATTAGACGTGCGTTTGAGTAAACATTTTGTGATAATTTGAAGTTAAAGAAACATTAATCAAAACAAGGCATGTTAGGCACGTAAGCATGCTATCCCACCTCAACCTTTTTATAAAAAAAGGTCATACTTTGAATAAATATGTTTAGGTAAAAAATTAGTCTTTCAAATTGAGAAAATCAGACATAAAAGTGAAAGGATCAGTAATTATATTGAATACAAAGTCTTGGGTGAGACCGTCCTACCATAAGCTTATGGTAGGACGAATGATAGTTCATGTGTTTAATAGATTTGTTCATGTCTTTCACAGTTTTGTTTGTTATAAGCTGGGTTCATGTGTTTGACAGATTTGTTCTTGTGTTTCACAATTTTGTTTATTATAATTTGTAACAATATGTAAATGAATTAACAAAGCTGTGAAACACATAAACAAATCCATTAAACACATGAACTATTATTCGTCCTACCATAAGCTTATGGTAGAATGGTTTCACCCAAGACCTTCCATATATTGAATGATCATGTTTAATAGGTAAAAGATCGAGTTTAAAAGCAACATTTATAACTACTACTCCAAAAAGATGTTAAAGTTTTGCATTTTCTATTTTCTAAGTTCAACGTATATGGACAAGAGTCTCCACATCAAACAGTGAGACGCAGAGAATCTAGAGAACCAGCCTCATTATGGTAAAATAAAATGTTACCGTTGAGGAAACAGTTATTAATACCATCTCATGAATGAAGTAAGCAAATATGAAGATGACGATTGATGGTGTCAGACTGTAGACTGGGTTGATTTCAGGTAAAAATTTGTGTTAGATCGGTAACGTAAAACTTACGAAAAATAGATCATTTAATTATTTGTTGTTTTTATTCTGCAAAACTGAAAAGAGGAAATAAAATGTGACTGCAGATTCATGTCGAGCATATAACACCTTTGGGACAAGAAAACCAATTTCTTGTGTTTGGTTATTTTCAATCACTTCATTGCATCACGATTCTATACATCAGCTGATAGAGTATCCCAAACTCAACATCTTAATTTAATGGATGAAAATAGATTTTTCCTTTTATCCGTTGATTTAGAAAACAGTTCAGTTTAATTTAGTTTAGTTTAATAAAATTATAATTTGATGAAATTCAGGTTAACTCACTCCTGCTTTCTTTTCAATATATTAATTTTCACTTCACCAGTTTGACGAAAAATAATGTGTCCATGGCAACCTAACTAATAACAATTGAAAAATAAGTTAAGATTTAAAATAAATAAATAGCATCAATTACAATAAAAATGTAAAACCCAACAAATTTTCAAACAAATCCAGTATAAAATTATAAAATGTATCGTAAGTTTGGATTCCCAATAAATACAATACCCATAATAATCAGATATCATATATCTAAAAGTTTCATGAGTTAATGCAGGAATTGAATCCCACAGAATGGGATAATCAAGGCCTACTGCAATTTTTCCATTTTTCAATTGTGCGGATCCAGGCCAGATTTTGAACTTTTTTTTTTGTCTTACTGGGCCTATTACATCTTCATATTGGGCTAGCAAGATAACTAGCATACCTTAAATTACAAGTGCAAAAATGTGAAAAGGATAATTATTAAATAAAACATTACAAAATAATCCTTTCCTCACAACCAAAATATCTTAGTTGTCTTTTGCCTCGAATTTTAAGAAAAAATTATTTTATATCTTATAAGTGAGATTTTAAGGGTATAAATGGAATGACAGTTACTCTAATTGTTTGTAAGAATTCATTTAGGGTACATATTTGTCTTTTATAGTTGTTTTCTTTAGGGCTAGCAATTTCTGACACGACATGGAAACCCGACCCAAATCGAACACGATTTTGATGGATTCGGGTCAACATGAACCACGGCTTGGGTCAGTATTGAGTCTGACACGAAAAAAAATTGGGTTGGGTTTGGGTCAAACTCGTGGGTTGACGGGTTGACCCGTTTGACCCATTTAAAAATTACTATTGTAAAATATTATTAAATTTGATGACTAATTTGTAAATGGAAAGTTTTATTAAGGAATAAATTTGGATTTAATTGAGTTAGAACTACTCTTATGGATAAGATAAAATCAAAAGAATAAATAAAGTGCGGTGATTGAGTGATTGAGAGAGTGATTTATGCATAAATTTTGAAATTGAGAGTGATTTAATGAAGAAAAATTAGGTTAAAATTTTTGTGTCATATTTTAATTTATTACGCATTTAAATATTTTTAAATTTTTTAAATTCAGCCTATGATTAATGTGTTTATCGGGTTGGATTTGGGCAACCCATATTTTTAATAGGTTGGGTTTGGGCCAATAAATTATGACCCGAAATATTATTGGGTTTGGGTTTATACTTTCAAACCCGTCAACCCGCGAATCCGAACCCGTTGACCCGCCAACCCGACTTGATTGCCATCCCTAGTTTTCTTTACCAAAAAAAAAGAATGATAATAAAAAGTTTTGGTTGGGACGGACCAAAAAGTAAAGTAATAAACTTTGGTTGGTACAGAGGGAATACATAGCAAGATCTCATCTCATATAATATTATTAAAATTTATGTATCTACAAAATTTATAAATATACGCATGTGAACATGGTCTTGTAAAAATCTTATTACATTCGTCATAGTATGAAAATTCAGAATATATATTTTTATGTAATTAAAGAAATCCACATTTTTAAAATAAATTTGTATGATAATAACAATAAAGACAAGTATTAGGAAGGGAGATAATATATAATGAAGGCATGAATCGTTAAATTTTGATTCCGCAATTATTATTTTCTATCTATAGATTTGGGGAAGCAAAATCTTCTCTGTGTTCAAAATCCATAAGATAGAGATGGAGTTGAAAAAATGACTAAAATCCATAAAATAAGTGAAAATCTCTATGTTAGGGAAGTTGTTGTACTTGATGTTATTTCCGATCCTTCCATTACCACCCAATATTTTGTGCATTTGATAAAGGATTTATTTATGACAATTAAGGATTATCATGGGGATGAATTTGGGTATCATGTAATGTAGTTTTGGTTCTTGGTTTTCTTTGAAAATTAATTCTATGGTGGGTGTAAAATATAGTTTTGCATCTAGTGTTGTAGAGTATAATTGTTAAAGAGTACTAGAATAGTTATTAATTTCAAAAAGTGTGTGGAATAAACGACCTTGTTTCGTATAAACCACGCATGAGAAAGAACTATGTAATGAATTTATTGATCTATATGCTAATGATCTATATCTTAAGAAATTATGTATATACCATAATTTATTGATTATCATAATTTATTGCGTTAGGTCATTTAATCATATCTTAAGATATGAATAAAATATCAATTTATTGATTGTAATATTAAAATACTAATGCAAAATAAACAATCGTGACAAGCAAATTTCGAAACTGTATATTTACAGCATAATTAATATAAGTTGTATTGTGCCAAACTTCCGACTGGATACTTATTTTCACCAGCGACTTCAACGAGGAGACAAAACAAAGAGGCGGACGTAGTCATATGTATTTGATTGATTCTTTCCGGACGTGTTCGTGCCACAGCCTGATCTGGAGGCGGTCGACGAACAGGACGCAGACTCTGGCGTAGAGATGAAATCTCGGCGACGGAAGTTGGCTGGCGGGCGCAACACAATCGAGCAACCTGGTGTGAGTGCTGTGGTGCTGAACTGCGCTCAAGAAGCTGTGTGTATTCGTCCCGTTCCACTCCAGTTCTTGATCAGCTGCTACGACCGGAAATGGGTGGAGTCCATCGGCGAATCGCAGGGCATGAAATACCATCGCCACGTTAGCCTTGGCCAGCCTCGCCACCATCGCTTCCTGCGGGTATTTCACTGCGTGACGGAGTTTGAGTTCTATTGGTGTATCAACTTTTTCAAGTTTAAGTTCTATCATCTAAGTAAATCAATAAGGTTTATTTTCCTCACGTGTACGAATTCAGTTTAATTGAAAAAACATATGACTTCATGAAATTCCACATAAAGATATGATTTCATGAAATTCAACTTAATTAAACTACACTACTTCTATTTTCAATACTCAAATTTCAACCAGCAGTTCAGCTCAAAAAAGATTAAGGTGTTAGCGTGATCAAATGATTCAGCTGTATTTTCTTGGTCATCATTGTGATTGCGGTTACTTCATTACCTGCTATAACATAAATATTTTACCTATTATTTGCTTAATTTTCAATTCATAACAAAACTATCTAAGATATTTATATTATTTGAAGGACTAAAAATAATAAGAATGCAAGAATAAATAATTGTATTAATCAAGTATGGACAAAAAAGTTTTGTGGTTTTGTTATCTAGGATTGAATAAAGTTCTGTTTTATTTGCTTATTAAAACCACTTTTTTTTAATAAAGAGCACTCCTTAAAAAGAAATGTCCATTGTAGAGTTTTAGTAACCACTCCTTATTAAGGAAGCACTCCTTACTTAGTGTGTGGTTGCATCTTTTATTGTGCTTGACCAACCAATAAGAGAATTTTTATTCTTAGTGAATTATAACTGGTGGTATAAATTTTATAAATCGAGGGGAATAATAGATGATAACATGGCTTTTAGTTGATTACTTAACCGTCTCAAGGTTCGCATCATGGGAAGATTGAAGAAGTTGAAGCAAAACATTTCATGTATGTTGCCCGATTGCCATTCTACAACAAAATACGTCAAAATATATATAAATGATTTTACTATTAAGAAAATATAAAATATTATATTATTCGGTGCTTAAATACGCCGTGCAACGCACGGTGGAGTCTCACTAGTTCTATGTTAATGGATGTTCGTAGGCTCTGTCCAGTTGAGCTGAAAATGTGGTGATTGGAGTTAAAATTGAATGACATACATATAATTATGTTTTTTTAATGAATAAAATAAAATGACAATGTTGCATTTAAATGTGTTGAATAATTTTTTTATAAATGTAGTTGAACAAAAGTTTAATTAACAAATAATGATGTTAATCTATTTACGTATTGCTCAATGAGTGTAGGAAAATATTATTTGGTGGATTCGAGATATATAACCACCCTTAGATACATGGCTCCATATAATTGTGATGAAATAAAGCGAAGGCATCTACCGCAATTTAAAAACACACCACCTCGAGGTATGAATGAACATTTTAACAAACAACATTCTTCTTTAAGAATGAAAGTAGAAGGAGTTTTCGATCTGTTGAAGAGTAATTGAAAAATCTTAAAAAGAATGCCCCAAACAGACACTGATTTCCAAAAATCAATAATTGTTTCATGTTGCACGCTTCATAACATCACTCGAATGCAAAAACTAGATTTCCCGTCTTAGATCATCCTGGGGGTGAAGGAAGTAGTGATTCAGGTTTGTACAATGAAGATCGAAAAGCAGCTATGACAGAAGTGTGTGAGACTATGGCTTACAAACTTGGCAGTCAGATGGTGGTGATTTAGAAGGTACTGATGTTGGCGAAGATGAATTATTAGATGATAGCGAATAGTAGTATATGTAATTTGTAATATTATTGGAAGTACCAATATGTTTGCAACAGTTGTATAATATGCATTTATATAATAAGGTTTACTAGTACTAATTTGTAATTTATATATTTTTTAAAAAATGATTAATAATAATGAACTACATTGGAACAAATGAATTTGAATTTATGTTTGACTGTTAAGATTTTCCGTCCACTCAATTCATCCATCTAATGGATTTAAATTTAAAAGAGTTAAATTCGTACAAAACATATTGAAACTAATTCAAAAGGAAAATCATTCCTCTTTTAAAAATATTAAAAAAAAATCATGTCTGTGAATAGTGACAAGTGCTGAAGGGTGCTAATTGGTGTTGATTACTGCTGATTGGTTCTAAGTGCTGATTGAATAAACTGAACTGGACAGGGCCGTAATTTTCATCTATTTGTGTAAAAATAGATTATTGGACCTATGACCCATTTTGTATAACCTAGGATTTCATTAGGGTTATTTGCTTACTACAAACACATCTCAACATCGAGACTTCCCCTTATCGTGGTATCAGATTAGGGTTTTCGGTTCCCTCCTATCATATTAGGCTTTGATACCATGATTCGACCTGAAATGGCTAGTAGCACCGGAATCAATACACCAGACATAGGTGAAGGAGAGGGCTCCAATTGCAGAGAGGTCTGAAATTGCTGTGCCAAATTTGCATATTCATTGCGACGGATATTCGGGAAAAGGTTAAAGCACGTTTGAGCCAAATGACCCGATTTGTGGCGATAATTGTACATCTTGGATATGGCAGAACATGACCCATCAAATCCTCCATAGTGACCATCAAAACACGCGTGGCTGACAGAATGATTACTAAGACCCGTGCGTGAGCTCCACGCGCCTCCACCAAACGTGAGCCACCGGCGCGTGGTTGTACGCGCCATCACCAATGGCGGTTTCGAACGTTAGCAATTGGGAATATATTGAAAATGTTAGTCAACTTGACAACTAATTGTAGGAAGTCAAAGAATTACGGAATTGAATACATGATTGTCACTGTGCACTGAATTGAATTCTTTTTTAGTTTGCTAAAAAAGGTTTTAAGTTTTTTCAATATACCACGGCTAAGGGAGTGACTTCAAATTTTGGATGCTACATGAAATGAACGAGTGATGGAAAATTGGTAAAAAGATCTTTAGTGTTAAAATTGCTAATGACTTCACCCTAAAAATAATGAAGGATACAGTTCAGAGATCTTGAAATTTGACATGTGAAGGATATTTATTTCATGTTCGATGATGTGCACTTATCGTAAACTTGTGCTTTAAGAATGAACTTACAATGATTGGGAATGACATTATTAATATAAGAGACATGTGATGTATTCTAAATGTTCGCAACAATTAGGCTTGAAAGATAGAAAGTTGACTCGAGATTGTTAAATAATAAGGAATTCAACATTTGAGATTGACGCGACCAAACATCCATGTCTTGAAAGAAGAGCGGCCGACATGCAAATATAACATTTATAAAAAGGATATAATATGATGGCTAAATTAGTGAAAATTAACCTTGTAGAAGATAATACATTCAAGTACATTAAGATAAATTTATTTATGACTCTGTCGAGTTCAACTTTTTCAATCAGCAATCAGTACCAATCAACACATTTTCTCATACTTTTCAGCTATTTTCATCACCAATCAGCACATTTTCAGCTCAACTAGAATGAACTTTACTTGTTGAAATGTAAATATTCCTTCCCAACTTATAGGGTATTTATCCTATCTTAGAGCATCTCCAATGATAAACTACACCTTGATTTGTCATGTCACTTTCCAAGCAAATGAGAGTATCACCAATGGTAAAAGGGTCACGAGCAAAAATAGGCTCCAAATGTTTTACTTTTATAGTGTGTAAATGTGACGTAGGCTCCATTAAGCGCAACAAGAGAGTGGTCACTTCATGGTGTCTTCATTCCTTCAATTTCCCTCCAACAAGGTTCCTTCAAATCATTTTGCCCCGCAGATCTAAGAATGGAACTCTATCAACTATCAAGCATTTAACGTTTGCATTTCATAAATACAATTATTACTATGGGTTACTGTAAATATTTTCCATTATATCCCCCAACAGCGTACAAAATCACGTCGCTAAAGGATAAACATGTTAGACAGGATACTTGACATTTTACCACTGCACAATTATCTTAAGAGATAATTTAGAAATATGTACCTTATATAGCATAGAGTCATTTATTCTCCATTGATTTTCTGTATCATATACTTCAATGTTGGATAAGTACTCAAGTGTACCATTTTCTCCCGAAACAGAACCTCCCAAAGCAAAAAATTTGCCGTCCACAACTGCACCACATAAGTGGCATCTCCTCTGATTCAATGAAGGGTACGTGCTCCAGTTATTGACAGCCCAGTCATACGTTTCAACTTCATTCAAAGTTAACGCAAGAGTTACAAAGTGAGATGCAAAGAGAAGAAAGAAAGAAAGATTGGTACATGTGTAATATTCTTGTGCTCCCTTGTTTCCACCAAACACGAAAAGTTTTGAATTTAAATTTGCTATACCCATGTGTGAGCAAGCATAATTCATTGGTCGAAGAGATCTTAGCGTATCTTCAGGAGGAGAGTATGAATCCAAATTTGACCGAGTGTTGAAGCCATCATATCCACCAACAAGAAATATAGATTGATCATGGAAATGAGGAAGACCGTCCAATTTGACTCTAAACCTCTTGATTTGATCATGTAAGTCTCTCATCCAATCAAGTATCTGCCATATATACATAACAAGTGAATTTTTAAATATAAGAAGCAAGTATCTGCCAAGTGAATTGGCACATAAAAGCAAGTATCTGCCATATACACATGACAAGTGAATGGACACATATAAGAAGCAAGTATCTGCCATATATACATAACAAGTGAACTGGCACATATAAGAAGCAAGTACCTGCCACATATACATAACAAGCGAATTGACTCATATATACATGACAGTAAAGGTATGAAGGTGTGATGCTCAGATTCAAATCATAAGCTGTAAGACAATACCAAGTGCGGACCTGAACAAAAATTGATAACAGTAAAGGTATGAAGCTGTGATGCTCTATACGATGATCAAAAATAACTTTCCACACAATAACAATTTCTATGAAATTATATGGTATCATGTTAGCCTTCCAATCCAACATCATGTCTTCCTATAATTCTTAGTCCATCACCCATACAACACATTATATTCACAATATTTGGAGGTGTCGCGGCCAACCTCAATAACCGGCCCTTGATTTCCGTCTATACCACACCAACTAGGCATTGTGGCGAGGCATTATTCACTCTATCCTCAACCTTATAAGCTTGAAAATTTTTTGGTTCTTGGTGGCGCTTTATCGACGACAGTCCTTCAGGCCTCCGACCACTAGCTCTTCCACTCCAATGTTGAATACAGATTCTATCAATTGGAAATGTAAAGAGAGACATGTCCTTCTATCGTTTGGCCATGTTGTTAGCGCCACCACTCCCTCGAAGGTTTGGTCCTAGGCGTGCGCGTAAAATGCATCTTAAAAATAGGTTCAAAACCTTTCCAAGGGTTCCATAATGATCCTTGAGTATGTGGCAAAGAAGCGATCCACCTCTAACTCGCTAGCTAAAATGTTTTACAGTCGTTTCCGATGATGACTTCGCCATGTTTGTACTGTTTGACCTTGGTCCCAAATACATGGCTTATAAGACGGGAATTGGCGTAAGGATGGAAGCAATCTCTTCCAATGAGTGTTTGGTCTTTTTCTAGGAAGAGCAGCGAGTATTGAACTCTATCAATCCAATAGCCAATGTTGCTTATCGCCATTTTGCATTAGCTCACACTCCAACGACATATCCGTCTACGGTGGTACTCTATAGATGTTTGTCAATTTTGTGGCAAACCATATCACACCGCTCTCTACCATCATCAACACCTCAACTTATCGACATATCCAACCACCAACCGCCATTTTTTTTCTTTTCAAAAGAGAAATCATTCAAATTCAAATTAAAGCAAGACCTTGTTGTCAATATTGTCATGGCCTCATGGGTCATCATAATTTTGTTGCAGTCTAGTTTTCAAAGCTAATTTAGTTTTCACAACCTTACATGCCAGCAAAAGTGTTGGACAATCGTATCATTCATTTTCAAGACAACAGTGACATTTGGGCCGTGGTAACATGGTTCACCTTCAAGTATTTGGGCTTCCTGGGTCCAGGCCTGGACTATCAGAATGAGTTGTAACCCGCCCACCAATGTCGCAACAATGTTAGGAACTATTGTGACGATCTTGTGTGAGGTAGATGAAAGGATAGTAAAAACAACCCAGATCTCGCCACTCCAAAAGGTCAAGAATGTCGGCCAGAACGGGAGGACTGTAGCGTCTGCACGTCATGGGCCCGTATCGCCTCAACCATGGACGGAACCACCATATGGCACGGTGGGGCACGTGCCTGACCTGATATTTGAAAAACCTGATATAAAAACGACGTCGATTCGTGTTTTTAAAATAATAAAAAATAAAAAACCACATGAAATATGCAGAACTCACCCGATTGATTCTGCCCAAACCCTGAACCCTGCCGCCTAACTCCAAAATCAATCTGAACCGGAACCGGCGTGACCCAATTTGACAGTGATCCAATCTCATTTCTTCCTTTTCCCAACTTTTATTTTTTTACAGCTCATAAGGTCTTGTTTTCTGGTTCTGATGTTTATGAATAGAATGCATATGTAAGAAACTAAGAAGGAGACTAGATTACATTTATTACATTTTTTTAAGTGTAAATTTTTATTTTATATATACTGATTTTTTTTATGACAAAAAAAGTGAGTATAGTAGAAATATCAATAATATAACTAAATTAAGTACAATATCACGAGTGAGGAAAAAAAAAAATCAAATTTTCAATTGAGACTGGTTTCAATTGATCTCACTGAATAATCATGCTTAATCTGTAAAAGATCAAATTTTGATAGTGAGAAGATTAGGGATAAAAGTGAAAAGATCAGCAATAATACATTGAAATGATAATGCTTAATATGTAAAATATCAGGTTTGAAAGTGAAAAGATAAACATTTGTTCATGGTCTCAGATGACCTTCTCAAATATATATACACATATATATATATAGTCATAACACTTGATTGACACGTAGACGTATGGCATCTCGTAGAGATATTGTCTCCACTTCGTACTTCTAGTATTAGAAAGTAGTCTTTTTTAGTAGTGATAATAACAAAATTTGTAATAATTTTATTATATTATGTTTATTTTAAATCACTTGTTTGGTACTTTTTTTTTTGAAGTATATGTAGCCTAGGGTTTGTGCCCACTTCAAATAAATCTTGGTTTCGCCACTGGCTTCAACAATGATCGGTAAAGCTGAAAGGTAGGACACAATTGATGCGAAGACAGATATTATCCCAGCAACAACTGCCCGGAGGCCATGTAGCAGAACTCCTAGTGTAACATCAAGGTAGCCAAGAGCAATACCGCTCAAAATGACTATCATAGTCAAAACGAGCAACAGCCGTCGCTGAACTGGAGAGTAACAGATGTACATCACAATATATGCCCCCTGGATGATGATGTCGGCACTGTTGACATCAATCGTGACCGGGCTCTGATGTTGTACTATCGCAAAAAGCAGGGAGAAAGAATAGCTCACAAATGATGCAAAATATGGTACTACAGAGTAGTCCCCAACATTCAAATCTCTGGGAATGCGCAAGAAGGTAGATCTGCAGTAAATTTGATGAGCAAAATATATTAGCAATGACTTGTATGAGAATTCTAAATCATTCTTACACACTCACCAGTCAATCCTAGATAGATTACTTCCTGGACGAAAAAGTCTACCAAGACTAACTAAGGAGTCTAATGGCATTAAAACCACCAATTAAGACCAAGGTTATTCCAAAGAATCCTTCTACCTATCTTACTTCAAGCACCATACACAAAGACAACATCAAAACGAGCATTTGTGAACTGGCTTTGAATGGAAATATGCAAGTATTGAACAGATAGATGAGATAACATTAAAATCACCAATGAACAATGTATCAGGAGAAGAGATAAGACCAAGGTTATTCCAAAGATCCTTCTAGGGTTCTACGGTTCTACCTATTCTACTTCTAGCACCATACACAAAGATATCATCAAAACGAGCATTTGTGAACTGGCTTTGAATGGAAACATGCAAGTATTGAACATGATCAGTATTAAGAGTGACCTTAAGGTCATCATTCCACATAAGCCAGATATAGCCAATCACATATACCAATCACACTCTTCATTTTTAAGTCGTGGTTCAATTAAACAAATGAGTTCAAATCTATGATTGATAATCATGTTTTCAAATCTTTCCATATAAATCTTTTGGGCTTGAGATTAGGCAGAACTACGACTTACTCCGGCGACCAGCCGCCGTGGAGACGCCGTGGTCTGCCTAATCCCAAACCCCAAAAGATTAGACGCCGTTTATGGGAACAAGCACTTGCTGCCTATACTAATCCACACCCTCACTGATACCTGGGTGCTGTACTTCAACGCCTCCAACCATGCGAGTACGAAACTGATCTTGGTTGTCTCAATATTGAAACTGATTATGCTGGCACTGATGACCTCACAGTCGGCAATGGTGAATTCATGACCTTTACTCATACTGGAATTTTTTTTTACATGTTTTGCATGATGCTATTCCAGCCTCATTCCCTTAAGTATGTACTTGTTGTTCCCAGAATATCTCAAAAGTTGCTTAGTTTGTCTCAATTATGCAAAGATAATTTTTGTAGAATTGCATTTGCATGGTTAATTAATACGGTTTTTCTAACGAGTGCCCAAGGGCACTCGATAACAGCTGTGAGATTCCATTGAAATACGTAGTATTACGTTGGTAATTGTAGTAATAATTGCAGTGATAATTAATTATATCAGTGTGCATTGATCATACGCGAATTAATCATTATTTACTCGGTAAATGTACTAACATGTATTAATTACACCATAATTAATTTGTTATATACCGTTTTTACTTGTTTAAATATATTGGTCTCATTGACAATACACGTACCTAATATTCATACGGTAGGCTATAAAAAATAAAAATATTAATTATATAATTTAAATATTTTATTATATATTAAAATATATTATTTACCTTTTCAAACTAGATTGTACTCCCATTTTTGAAAAGTAAAAGTACTTATTGTATTTTAATAATATTTCACTTTGATAGAATTTTCTTTAGGTGTTCCAAAATACTATTTTAAAAATAAAAATACTATATTTATAATATTTTAGAGTTCATAACAAATATAATATCAAAAATAAAAATACTACATTTATAACCATATTTCAAATTTTTTATAGCCTACTATATGAATGTTTAGTACTTATATTGTCATTTGTCCATGAGATGAGACCAGTATATTTAAAACAACCAGTAAATATGGTACAACGCAAATCATTATGGTGTAATTAATACTTTTACTGCATTTACCGAGTAAATAATGATTAATTCGCGTATGATCAATGCACATTAGTCTAATTAATTATCACTACATTTATTACTACAATTATCAACGTAATACTACATATTTCAATGGAATCTCACGTCTGTTATCGAGTGCCCTTGGGCACTCGTTAGAAAAACCGTAATTAATAATCAACATGGAAAGAAACTTCCACTAGTGCAGAAAGCTTGATTAAAGGCTTTCAATGGAAGACTGTTCGTTGAAAAATTCAAAAAAATGTTGTGCAACAATATTTCCGATATCGGAAGCATGTAATTCTAGGAGCTCTATCATTAGACAACTTTTGAAAAAATTTAGAAAGCGGTCAAATATGAACCGCTGTCTAAATTTTTTCATAAACGGCGTTTTATAATACCAGCTGTCCAATGTAATAAAAGACGGCATTTTTTTAGAAACGCTGTCGAAACAAAGTACTTTCCGATAACGGAAGCCCAGTTCCGAGATGGGAAGCAATATTCTAGTAAATAATTTTTGGGTTCCGAAGTTGGAAGTAAAGAAGTTAGCGATTAACCAGAAAAACAAGCATATTTCCGATATCTAGGACCAATTCTAATATATATTTTTAGGTTCCGAATTCGGAAGTACTAATAAGTTCCCGATCCCGGTTAATGTAGTAATCGGAGCTAAATTTTGACTTTTTTAAAGTTTGACCGGCGTAAATATTTTACTGTTTCGACGTATTTTACGTAGAATCTCATCATAGTTCCGAGATCGGAACCTTATTCTAGTACATTTTTAGGTTCCGGGATCGGAAGTGAATATAATTTCACAATCCCTATTAGTTCCGGATTCGGAAATAAATTTTTTAAAAAAATTGAAAATACGTTAACCTAAAATACATGACTCTATTTTTCCGAAAACCTAGCAGGAAAGAGATACTCAATTTTAAAGGGCTGAGTCGGAAGACTATGTAAATAAAGGGGCAATACCTATATATTCAGGAACTGGTAATCACTTGTGAATGCCATAAATCTTTTGTATTTATGAAGAAATAATTGGTGTGGTCGAAGACTCGTGATCCGTCTACAACGAACAGAACAAGGCAACGAACGATACAAGGTTATTAGAGCATCCACAATGGTGCTCCTTAAGTGCACTTTTCTTAATAAGGAACACTCCTTAATTAAGAAGGTCCATTGTGGAGTTTTAAGAACAACTCCTTATTTAGGGAGTGATTACCTCTTTTATTGTGATTGACTAGCCAATAAAAACATTACTCTTGCCATTGAGTATTTTTTTAATTATAAGTTTAAAAATAAAAAATAAAGAAAAGAAGTGCTTCTTAAGTATTGTTCTATTGTTAGTGTTGGATTTTTCTTTAGTTTTGCTCAAAATTGATTATGTGGCACTTAAGAAGCACTCTTTATCTTCAAACTATTTTGGATGCTCTTACTTGCTTACGAGATATTGAATACATGAACTATCATATTTTACAAGATTAATTGGGGCTTTTTATGTGAATTCATTGATTGAGTAATTTAATTGATATGATTTAAATATAGGGGGTTGCTCCATGCAGGTCCATTTTTCTCTTGCAGGTCCGTATTTTTACTATAATACCCCTAATATTGTTAAGACAAAAAATGGGCTTGAAATCATAGGGTTCTATCAAGGGGCATTATGGTAAAAATACGGACCTGCAAGAGAAAAATGGACCTGCATGGAGAAATTGCTTAAATATATTGTGATTTACATTGTAGGAGTATGAACTTGGATCGTGTTCGTATTGTTGGATCGAACATTCGAACATCTACTGAATATAGGGAGTTTATCAAATATTTCATTGAAGTTGCTTCTAATCATGCGAGAATGAAGAATATGTCGATGATGCGATGTCTATGTAAGGATTGTAGGAATGATGTGTATCTGGGGAGCGGGGATTACGCTCACATTTGATTATAAGGGGATTTGAGGCTTCATATACCAAGTGGATATGGCATAGGGAAAACGTAGATGTATGAGATGAAATCAATGATGAATGTCATGAAAATTATTAATAAATAGAATTCATACTAGATATCAGAACTAGGGGTGTAAATGAACTGAACCGTTCGTGAACAACTCGTGAACAACTCGGTCAAAGTTCGTGTTCGAACTCGATTTGACCAGTTCAAAATCGAACTCGAGCTCGTTAGTTAATAAATGAGTTCGAACTCGAGATCATAACTCGATAGCCTCGTTGAACAGCTCGAGAATAATTTATAGGTACTATATTTAGAATTTATAAAAATAATTTACATGTCTTAAAGAAGGTAATTATATGTTTATTAATTTTTCTTTTCATTTATTTATTTTAGTCTTTTTTATATAAAAAACTAAGAGAATACATTTTGAATAAGAAATGGATAAGATATGACGTTATGAAGATTGAAAAAAGAAGTAAAGTAAATCTTGAGAGAAAAAGAAAGAGAGGGGAAGGGATGAAAGTTTGAATCCCACATCGGTGGCAAGAGAAATGGAGAAATCTTCTCTAAGTTATAAATTGATCTCATTTCCTAACCATTCTTAGTCCAACTTGCTTTGGTGGATTTCCATGTGCAAAGCCATATTTAAATGTTTTGGCTTGAATTGGGCTTCTAAACATTAATAACAAATAGAATTCATACTCGACATTGTAACATTAAATATATCGAAATAGTCATAGAATCCGGTCGATTGCGGTCAATGTTAGTGTGAAATAGAATTGAATTTCCGGTGTCGGAAACTTTAAAACTAACTAGAATTCATACTAGATACCGTAACCTATAATAAATCGAAACGCTTATAGAATCTGGAAAACGGTGAAAAACAACCAACAAGTAGAATTGGATTTCCTAATTCGGAATAATACTCATTAACCAGAATGGAACCTAGAATACGTATACTATGCAAAATCGAATATGGACTCGTATTCATAAACCTAATGGCCGGATAATTTTATTCCGGCGACAAATCAACGGAAAATACTAACTTCCGAACACGGAACTAATGTAGAGTAAATTCCAGAATCTTAAGTTCCGCCACCGGAAATAAATGGAAAGCGGTTGGAAAATAAACAATGGATAACTTTTGAAAAAGCCTTTGATTATCTCATTGGACGTCTCCTAATTAAACGTTGTCTAAAGAAATACAATGGACGGCTCAGCCACCTACGGCTCCTCCAAAATGCCTTCTATCGCTCAAATAACAGCCGTTAATCCTATGCTCTCCCACTAGTGTTCTCACGGGCATTGTTGAGAATGGCTTGGATCGGCTCCCAATATATCCCATGATCCTCGTGTCTATGTTGGTGAACGAGCCTATGCTCATGTTGTCATCATCGCCTCGCTCACCATCATTAGTCTGTCTTGCCTCATCAATTAGCTGCTTTTAATTTACTAGTTTCTTTCGATAAGGCCTTTCTGGCTATAGTGCTTGTCTGTTAGGAAAGAGTCACACACTCCATTTACATTTTCTTCATGTTTATTCTGGAAAAACCTTTTTATTTGGTTTACTACAATGTTTGGGAACCTGCTTATGCACCATCTTTAAATGGAAATTGTTATTTTGTTTTTTCGTATTGATGACTGCATCAAATTCATTTGAGTTTACTTCATTCCTACAATATCTCAAGTTTACTCAACCTTTCACTCTTTAAAAACAATGGGTGACATTCAATTTTTGACCAAAATCAAGGCTTTTCAATCAGATTGAGGTGGTGAATATAGAAACATAGCCACTTTCCTTCAACATCACGATATTATGCATCATGTCTCTTATCCCCACACCCTAGAACAATATGGAGCATCTGAACGAAGAAACTGAATTGCAGTTGAAAAAGATTTAGAACCCGTGGCTCATTCTCATCTTCCAATAACCTTTTGGGAACAAGATTTTCACAAGGATACATATCATCAATCTCTTTCAACCATAGAACATAATAAAATACTACCTATCGTATGAAAAATGATCAAGATTGATTTAAGAAAATGATAATAAAAAACATTATGATAAAGAATGAGCTCGTTTATTTTTATTTTTCAAAAAGAATAAAGAAAAGAAGAATAGTGTCTCACTTCATATGGCTGTGTGTTCCTTCTTGAATGGGAGAAATTTGTACATTCCTAGCAAAATGATGCGTTTATCAAACATAAATTTTGTGCTACAATCCGTATTCGTTTTTTCTAGTCTATGGCCTCTCCACACTCCACTACGTAAAAAAGAGGTCCATTTTTATCTTACTGAATCCTATTCCCATACGAACGAATCAAGGACCAATCTTCGCACTTCAAAATATGTTCATTTTCACCCACATTTGTATCACTATTTTTGATTTGTAACATCGATCTAAACCTAATTTTACCCTCAAAAAAATCTCCCAAGTTCCATGATGTTCACATAAACTTCTCTAAGCTAGTTTATTTCATGGAAAACCAGCTAAGAAAAAGCTCGTCCATTGCTCATGCATATGCAATATTTCCACCTTTTTAACGTGCCTTACTAAAATGCAGAAAAAACATTAGAATAAATAAATAATTAAATATAGAGGACCGGAGAAATAATTCACGAATATAAAATTCAAAATCGATCACCATGATTCCACTTCCACTTCCACGTACATAAAGAATCCCCTTCGAATCAGAACCTTACATTACATGGCTTCGCTTTTCTTCGGATATAAAAGAGACAAATGAACAAAAGCTCTTCAAAAGCCAAATAGAATTATTTCCTTTTGTGTGTCAAGTCAAGTCAATAATAATGATAATATTCCGATGCTTTGCGTTACTACAAAGCGCACACATTTGTATATGCAATTCATTCAAAATTCTCATATACTTACAATAGGCAAAAAAACATAGAAATGTTACATTACACCCTACTTTTTATTCTCTATAGAGCCAATTTTTTCAGTTAGATTCTATATTCTACCTCCACGTTGAAACCCTCAACTTAGAGATCATGCACGATTTATCGCACTGATCCGCCATTTCAATATATGAGTCTGATTCTGTCACTGTTAAATCCCTTTCGATTCGGGCAAGGCCGGTGGCTTAGTCACATTGAACGTGTCTTTGATCATTTGGAAGGACTTGCAAGTGCCGAATCTACAAGCTGGGTCGGCCTCGATGAGCAGCTGGACGGTTTCGCTCATCGACGGACGATGTGCCGGAGTTTTGCAGGTGCAGCGAATGGCGATCCGGAGAACCTTGATCATCTCATCTCGGAATGAGCCTGGAATCTTGCTGTCGAGAACTTCCAAAACGCCCTCTTTGGTCTCCACCTTGGTTGATACCCAGTAGATGATGTTCTTGTTCTCGCCGAAGTCGGCCTCCACCGGCTTCTTCCCGGTTATCAGCTCCATTAGCACCACTCCGAAGCTGTACACGTCACATTTGGTGGTCGCCTTTGATGAATATGCATACTCTGTCATAACATAACCGAATTAATATTGTGCAGGGCAAACATTTTTTAATAAAGACTTCTAAATCATCTGAAAAACAATGTTACATATATACAATTTAATAATAATGGTAATTGACCATAAAACATTCCAAAATCGAAAATCAAACTCAAATAATCCGAACAAATGTGAATTCAATTTTATATCTGAAATGCATATTATGTAGTTTATGTATATGGTTTTATGAAACAACACCGTATTACAAAACTCAAACAAAAGTTGATAAAATTTGTTGAAGGTCTTATATGGTCAATTGAGACAGGTGATAAATGTTGATATTCAACACTTTTAAACTCGACCTAATTTTATCTATTAAACACGATCATTTCAGCCTATTATTGATGATCTTTTCATTTTCAAGTGTGACATTCTAACTTTTAAGATTAATATTTTACCTATTAAACATGATCAATGGAGAATTTGAAGGTCAAACCCACTCTATATTTTGTTGTATTTCCACATATTGGAGTTTACACCGTATACTCGGATCAAATTTCGGTTTTGAAAGTTTTAAAAGTCAACACGTTTAATTTTAAATATTCAAAAAGTCAACCCAATTAAATTAAATTAGTAACCAAAACATTTAACAAGTACTCCCTCCGTCCCCTTATAAATGTCCTACTGAAATAGTAAAAAAATTTCACACCATGTTTGACCATTAATAACTTATAATATATAAATGATATATTTTCACATGAGATATCGTTAGAATCCTCGTATGATGTACTTTTTAAAAATCAAAATTATTTACTCTAATATTAAGTATAATGAAAGTTATTAATGGTCAAACATGGTATAAAAATGTTTGGCTGAACAACTAGGACAACCTTTGGGGGACGGAGGGAGTATGCAAATTTTACATGCAAAAGTGGGTAGTAGAGAAATTTACCAGGGGCCAAGTAGCCATAAGTCCCAGCAATGACAGTGGTGGTGGAGTCCTTCCCCGCCTTCGCCTGAAGAACCTTAGCAATTCCAAAGTCTGCAACTTTGGGCTGATAATCAATATCCAGCAAGATATTCGTCGATTTAATATCCCTGTGAATAATCTGCGGGTTCAAATCATGGTGCAGGTAAGCCAATCCCTGAGCCACGCCGAGAGCGATCTGGTACCGCGCCGGCCAGTCCAGAATCACCTTCTCACCGTGGATCGCGTCCCACAGATTTCCGTTCAACATGTACTCGTAAACCAGCAGATTGCAGTCGGCGCTGGAGAAATAGCAGTAGAGCTTCACGATGTTCTTGTGCCGGATGCTGCCCAGCGTGTCGACCTCGGTTTTCAGCTCCTTGTCCAGAACCAGCTGGTCGTCGGAGACGGAGTCTTTGGATTTCTTGCCCCAGAGCTTTTTCACGGCGACGGTCTCGCCGTTGCTGAGATCGATCTTGTAGACCGTGCCGGAGCCGCCGTAGCCGACGATGTTCTTGTCGATCATGGACTCGACGATCTCGCGCTGGTCGAAGGTGAGGCGGTGGAAGCTCTTGACGTCGTAGGAACAGAAGGAAGAGGACAGGGTGGTGTCGTCGCTGTCTGCTCTGGTTCTTTCTCCGGCGAACCATCGCCGGAGAAACAGGGCGATTCCGATCAGGACGATGGCTAGGGATATTCCGATGACCCATATGCAGGACTTGGTTTTCCGGGTGTACGTGCCGGAGCAGGGAGGGAACTTGGTTGTGTTGAAGTGGTTCGGGACGCAGAGGTTTGGGTTTCCGGCGAAGCTTCCGACCAGGCCGCCGGAGAGGAATTCATGCGGGATTGCACCGGTGAGTAGGTTGTTCGACAAGTTTAAGGAATTTGGGAGGAGTTGGGACAGGTTTTGAGGGATGTTTCCTGTTAGGAGATTATCGGACAGATCAAGAACGTTGAGGGATTTCAGATATGATATGGACTCAGGGATTGAAGAGTTGAACTTGTTGTGTTGGAGCTGTAGCAGATTGAGCTGTCTTAGGTTTCCGATTTCGGTCGGGATCGGACCGGATAAGAGGTTGTTACTGAGATCAATCTTGACGAGGCCGAACGCGCCTGAGATTTCTCCAGGTAAGGAACCTGAAATGAGGTTGTTCTGCAGAAAGAGTTCGGACAAGTTCCTAGCATTTTGTATGCTCGGGGAAATCGGACCGCTGAAGCGGTTGTTTCCGAGGTCGATGATTGAAGCGTGAGGAAATGCAAGAAGCCAATCCGGAATCGTCCCTTCCAGCTGATTCGTGTTGAGCCGGAAACGCAAGATGGAAGAACACCTGGAATAACTCGCCGGAATCTGCCCTGAAAATTTGTTATCAAGAATAAGTAGGTACATCAGCTTACCGCCGTCGCACATGTGCGGCGGGAGCGGCCCGGAAAGCTGATTCTCCGACAGGTCCAGGCCGATGAGCGGGGCCCACCTGCCGAGGTTCTGCGGGAGCTCCCCTGTCAGGAGATTCTCGTACAGGGAAACCATGGTCAACGCCGCCGAGTTCGCCAGCGCCTGAGGAATCTCGCCGGTCAAGCTGTTGTTATAGAGCTGCAAGTACATGAGCTTGGGAAGGCGGCAGAGAGATTCTGGAAGCTTCGTAAGTTTGTTCACAGACATGTCTATGTCCCTCAATCCTGTCAGATTACCGAATTCCTCGGGAATCTCGCCTTCCAGCTGGTTATAGTACAGCTCCAGCTGCTCGAGGTTTTTAAGGTTTCCCATCTCCGGCGGAAGCTTACCGGTCAGGGAGTTCCCGTCAAGTTCCAGGTCGATGAGTGACGTCATGTTCCCTATCGACGCCGGAATCCTCCCGACCAGGCTGCACGTGGCCAGGATCATCATCTGCAGCTTGTCCAGCCGGAAAATATTCTCCGGCAGCTCCCACGGGTCAAACTTATCGTTCTCGTTGAAGTTCAGCACCTCCAGGCGAGTCAGGTTGGTGAAGGACACCGGAAACTTCCCCCGGAAAGAGTTGTCCGACATGTCCAGCAGCTTCAGCGACTGCAGCGGCGACAAATCCGGCAATGTATCGTTGAGGTGATTCGAGTTCATGAGCAGCACTTCTAACCGGGAGCAGTTGGTGATGCTCGCCGGAAATCTTCCCCGGAGATCGTTAAACCCGACGCGAAGAACCTTAAGCCTAGGTAAATAAGAGCATATCCCTTCCGGAAACAGGCCGGAAAGTCCCCATCTCGAGATGTCGATCTTCTCCACCATCCCCTCACCATCACAGCCCACACCTGTGTAGTTGCAGAAGCTCACTCCATTGGACACATCCCAATTAGACAGGGAATTCCCTGTGAAGGACTTCCTCATTTCGGCGAAAAACTGCGCTTGGTTCGCCACGGCCGCCGATTGGCAGCAGAAGAACAGATGGAGGGTGAGGAAGAAGAAGGGGCAGAAGTAGTGAGGTGCCATGGTATAGATTACGAAAAACTCGGGTCGAATCGAGTGTGGTTGTAGAGGAGTTGGAGAAGAAGAGATGGGGTATATAAATGGCTATGAAAATGGATTTTTTTTTTTTGGTGCAATGGTAAAAACTAAACCAGAATCAAGTGTTGATGATGATGATGGTGATGAAAAAAAAGGAGGTTCTTCTTAGAGTAGTTTACTTGGTAGTGTAGTGACTTAGATAGATAGGGAGTGCACATCTTTTTTGCCCTTAAAGAAGCTTTATGTTTATGCCCCAACTAGCACTTGCACAGAATAACATCAATGTACACTACTTTATAGTTTATGCCCAAGAATTTTTGAAAAATAAATAAAATAAAATTGAATCTGATCCTTGTTTGTGCATGATGATGATGATGATCTAGCTATCTCAATTATAATCATCACCTTTTCATCTCTGAATTAATTACTTTCCATTTTGGATGTATTGAAAGCTCAATTTGCTATGCATGGCATGCATGATTTGCTCTGCTACACCTTTTCTCCATGCTGATCTTTCCCAAGAAAGTGCACATTTTTGGCCTGTGTTTATCAACATACATTTAAATTCTAATAATATGATGATCTCAATTATCCAGATATATGATTACATTATTACTTATTTCTAATGTATATTGAAAAGGTTGAGCAAACAACTTAGTACTGTTTATGAGTTAAGTTAACTAAAGGTTAGCTAATTAAATGAAGTTTGATACTTTACTTGTGCTTGTGTTGTAATCCAAAATATTGTATAAACATAAAAATGTCCTTTAATTCTTATTCAATTTTATTATTTTTGCAGTTTTCAATTTATTTTAAAATAAATTTATTTTCAGTCTAAGGTTTAAGCATGACTTTTAAATACATCTTGTAGCGGTTACAAATAGATGAGAGAGTATTGAGTGAGACTTGTCCTTGTGGAGACCAAGGGACAAGGGATTGAACATTTACCATTTTTGCTTGATCTTTTAGTCAGTTTGATTGATCTTTCAGTCAGTTCCCTTGAACATTCTTGTTTTGCCTTGATCTTTCAGTTTATTTGATCTTTCATTCAATTTTCTTGATCTTTCAGTCAATTTCCTTGATCATTCATAATCCTTGGTACAAGACTGTTATTCTGTACAAATTCATAACGAAGCTCAGTTTCGAGTCAGTCCATGTGAGCCGGCTGAGATCTAGCGACACCAACATCCTAAAATCTAACAGCAGACGGCGGGGTTAAAGTTCGCAAATGACAAATTCAACCGATAACGGTCCCTTATATACTTGGTTTCTGTAGAGACATGTCTCAAATAAGAATTTGTACAAATGGATACAATCAAATAATATTATTTCAGAACCTATTCCTTAGATTTCGTGCTTGTGAACCCTTAGTTGTTCTTACAATTTCGTGCTGATGAATCACAATATTTCGAATGAATCTCACAATAGAGTGAATTGATGAACTATGTATATTTTTTTCCAAAAAGAAAAAATTGATGAACTATGTTCAGTCTTTCATTTTCATTAGGGCAATACTTTAAAATAGGCCCTATATCATGACCAGTTTTAACTTCCTTTTCTCGTTGTTATTTCCATAGCTCAACCTGTCACTGCTTGATTTGGTCCTTGTTGCTGTGATGTGATTATGCTTTATTAGCAAACCCCTTTTTGTCATTAATTAGGACAAATACATCTCAAGTCTTTTCTTCACATATTATATATATGTTCATTCAATATTTGTGACCATATTTCTTCAACAAAATCTCTTTAGAAATCAGATTGCTTTAAATATCCAACATACATACATCCAACATGTATGTTTAATTTTTTTATTTTTTTTTTAAGTATGTATCCAACATGTTTATCTTTTTGCCAAGCCATATCCATTGCATCCAACTCCAAGGGTCTTAGTTTTATCCCTTGTCAAATAATTTCTTTAAAAGGTGCCTTTATCCATTCCGATCTTTGCTAAAAGGTTGATCATGTCATCAATGTTTAGCAATTTTCGATCGTTTCAAGTTTCTTATATACGTGCATTAGAGAGATCAAGAAGTTAGGATGGTAAGACTAGTGATAATTCATACCCGCGTACTAACCAAAGATTTATGTTTAACTTTTCATAGTCAGGTCAGACAAGAGACAATTATGCCCATTAATTTTTATTAGTTAATGTGTAAAATATTATTATGTAATGTGTTGTTCGATTTAAAATAGTAATTTTTTAAATTATATTTACAATTAAATAAAGATATTACTAGCGGAGTAATTAAAATTGTTTCAGTTCGACTTTGAAAAATCAAACAAGACACACTGATATAGAAGGAGTATGTTTAATATTTTGCTTATGTGTTTATATAATTGGATTCATGTTATCTCGGTAGATTTATATATTTAAAAGAACTGTTTTAGCTAAAAGGTTATTGTAAATAATCAAAGGGTTTTTTCGTGTTCGATAGGATATGGAGTCAGTTATGTTATTTCATAGTACACATCAAATGCAGTTTATGTCCATTTATAATTCCAAGATCATAGTGATTTGTTGGTTTGGCATGTTGACACACACATACACTACCACAACAATAATTTTTGAGAGCATATATATTATATATATATATATATATATATATATATATAGATAGATAGATAGATAGATATAGGGTGAATTGTGCGTACCAAAAATAATAAAACTTTGAGTTTTTAAATACGCATTGTCCTCATTGATGGAGATGCAAAGCAAAGATGCCCACTCTCCCAAAGAAAAGAATAGTATTTCGTGAGTTGATCCACCACTTTGTAAAGGACACACGAAATTCTCCCATTAATACTTTTATTTATCATATTTTTTTTTTTTTTGCGTCATTTCACCGGTAGAAGTATAAATATTTTTCAATACTTAATAGAAGTAATGACACAAACAAGTAAATCAAACGCATAGATATATCTAAATAAAGTTTTTCTTAAGTAAAAAAACAAAAGTATCATAATACGAGACTAATGAACAACTCAAAATGTAACCATATAAATATATAAAGTAAAGAATGATACTACGTACCATATGGTGTAATGTCTCACAGAAACATTTCTCTATTTTTAGAATCACGTTATTTACTATACTTGTTTGTGGATGTATTGAGGTGTTGTGTTTGGACAGTTTTTCAACTGCTTACTGCAATGTTTTGTGCTCGATAAACTAGCAAAAAAAAAAAAAAACAGTTTATTGTGAAAGTAGAAGCTATTTTTGGGCCAAAAGTAGAAGTTGGTTACAACAGTTCTTAAGCCAATTTTACTTATAACCACAGTTCCACCAAACTTATCTGTTAAGAAATATTTAAATTGTGTGTGATGAGAAATGGCCAAACATTTAAATTGAGACCCAATGGATGGGAGAATATGCTATGGACAAATGTGTGTTGGAGAGAATCATTTTCTACACGCGAAAATTATAAGTTTTAAATCCTTGGCTTATGTTAATGTTAATCACAACCACGGAAAGCCGCCTCACATAATGGCCCTGTTTACTAGAGCTTATTTCTTGATGTACTGAACTGAACTGAACTGAATTGAACTGAATTGAACTGAACTGAAGTGAAAATTGATGTATTGAAAAATGAAATCAGCATGACTGAATTAACCTGAATTTCATCAAATTGCATTTTCACTGAACTGAACTGAACTGAACTGAACTGAACTGATCTACAGATAAGCTCAGGTAAACAGGGCAAATGACAAGTTGTTTATTCTGCTAATCTTGAGTTAGAAGATGAGTATATATATGTGAGTACATCACTGATCACTAAATAAAATGATGTGCCTTTTTCTACAAACTAATGATGCTTTCCAACAACATTCTAAGGATAATTATTTCTCTAATCTCAGTCTCCCACTTGGATTGTACGAATTTGTGAACATCGATCGTGGCTTGTAATTTGGTGGCCGTCTTCTGACCTCTAAATTATAGGTTAAACTTTGATTTTATTTTTTATAAGATGTCAATTGAATCATGCATGTACTCAACTAATTTGTTGTTCGGATATTAATTTCTCATTAAGATTTTTTTTATATATAAGTGATTTGATTAGTTCATGTTTTCATAAGATTACTAGTGAAAGATTGACATGTTGACCACAATTATGTGGTCATGTAAATGGCGGTTATAAGTCGTCCCGTTTGTAATTTCGAGTTAACATTTGTTTGGAACGTATTTTAGGATTTTCAAAATAAATTGTCAAAAAATTGTCGGACATTCAATGATAATGTTTGATATTTCAAAACTAGGTTTGGGTCAACGCCTCGTCCACTAATACAGTGACATTGTCCCACTTAGATTTACTAGTTGGGGATTGAGGGTTTGAAGAAAAGGGAAAAAAAATTGGGGGATTGGGGTTTCAGAGGTGCGAGCCTATAGAACAGATCCTGTTCAAGTAAGGTCGTGGGGGATTGGGGTTTGAAAGAACTACTCCCTCTGTACCAGCTAGATCTGCACTCTTTATGGTCAATTTTGTCGGAGCATGTTTGACCGTAAATTTCAATTAGTATATGTATTATAATAGTATCACACGAGATATTGTTAGATTCACAATGCGCTCTATTTCTAAACTATACAATTTTTAGACCAGGTTAATATATGAAAATAAAGTTATTAACGGTCAAACATTCTCCGACAAAGTTGACTTTAAAGAGTGCAGATCTAGCTGGTCCAGAGGGAGTATAATAAATGGAGAGAAAAGAGAAAGATGCGCAATTGCAAAGCTAACTTATAATCGGTCAGTTTCGGTCGGTTGTGCGTTTGTTGTTTTTTTGGACAAAATTTAGACTAGAGATAAATGTTCATCTTCTCAACTCAATTGAGACTAGAGACAAATATTGATCTTAATCTCACTTTTGAGCCGAGCTTTGACATATCAAACATTATCAATGAATGTATTATTCCGATCTTTCTACTTTTATATGAATGTTCTCAAGATTAATTTTTTTCATATTAAACATGATTATTCAGTAGGTCTCAATTGAGAATTTATCCTGGTGGAATATTTGATGTCAAATTAGAACATATAGAGCGGATTATGGCATACAAGAGGTCCATGGTTTCAAGTAATCAAGTGTAACATCAAAAGTGAGGTCCAAATCCAATAAAAGTAGACGAGCAACCACCAACTTATATAAGTAACTGTAAAAGCAATGGAAGGATATTGGGCTTCACATTTCATAGATTCAGAATGGGCAGAGCTGAGGTAGCCATAAAAATACAAAATCTTCCCTTCCATGTCAAAGCTAAGATTCAGACAGCTAAGTACCATTTAAACACTATCACAGCAGAAACAAACACTTCATACATATATATACACATTCATCTGGTAACTTAAAAGCAGTGGTGAGATCCTCTCCATTTCGATCCACATTTATAGCAAAATTCATACCTGCAGCGACAAGTCATATGCAGACACCCCTCTGTCTTTTCCACGAGTACTTTGCAGCTCGGGCATTTCTGCCACTTGTTCCTCTTTGCTAGCAACTTCAGCAACTTTTCACCAGCTCCACCCTTTTTAGAGTTCAGCTTCTGGAATTCCTTGCAGGTGAATTCCGAGTGCCATGGGACCCGACAAGTAGCACAGATCAATCTGTGGCAAGCAGGGCAGCTTATCTCCCTTATGGTCTCCCCAGTGTCATCTATCAGCATAGCTGAGCAGTTTTGGTAAGGGCAGAACAGCTTCAGGGAATCAGGTATCACAGACTGGCACAAGAACTCGTCCCATCTGTCAAGAATGTCTCTGGGAATCATTGACCTGCAAGTGCTGAAATCAAACGCTTCCTGGCAATCTTCAGCTGGGCAACGAATCACGTCTGAGTTTTCTTCTGCCTTGGCTACCATATGCTTGCTTATACATTCATTGCAATATGAATGATGGCATTGGCACTCACTTCTGAATATCTCCCACCTTCTTTTATCTTCCATACATATTTCACATGATGTTGTAGACGTATTAGCCATCTCAAGTGCAAGATTCACCAGACTCCTTGACTGGGTAGATGACGATGCAATGCTTGGCACAGGGGATGATACAGAGGCCAACAAAACCTCCTGGATTTGCAAATCCATCGAGTACTGGTAATCTGAAATATGCAAATTTCAAATAAGAAAAATAAGCTAATGCAATATAATTCCTCCTTCAATAATTGTACATGAGAGCTATTTCTCTTCCATATGCATCTGAAATCTGAATGCCATGCCTAATATATACATTATCTATCTTCAACAGGTGAAACAACCTTAACTGCAAAAACACAACTACAAAGCTGAACAAATCTATGCAAGAGGGACTTTTCCAGGTAATTTGGAAGCTAGATTTTTTTATTTTTTAGGCAATAAAGTTGCTGGTTTTGAATGTTATCCATCTTTCTCATTCCTATTCTTTTTTCTCCTCATAGCTTCACCATATCATTGGAAAAACTCCAATTGCAGTTGCAGCTCTCCCTACCCCTATACCGACAACCTCAGAACACTGAAATCCACTTAAAATTTATATGTGATGATAAAATTAGTAGTCTTGACTGATACTATCAGAGTTCCCACTGAAAACTACATTACAGTAACATCTTGTTAGATTTCTCATAATGTATTTATTCTCTGTTTTGATTTTATCTAATTTTAAGGCAATCAAAGATACTCCCAAGTTTGTACATGACAGCAAAATAATCAACTAAGACAATATAAATAAGAGAGAGGTAGCTAATGAATTTCTCTAACATTTAATGGAATTCGAATACATATAACAGAATCATCAAATAAATGGCAAAATAAAGCTCAGATTTTGAGCCATTCACTTCCAAGAACTAAATGGGATTATCAAATAGAAGAAGAACAAGAGGAAAATATATAGTACCATCATTATGGCTGGGTCTGCGCGGCTCCCTGGAGATGAAATTTCCGGCGGGAACCTTGTTGATCGGCCGGGACAGAGCCCTCTGGAACTTCTTCTTGAGACGACGCGCCGCGGCGGCGGCGAGGATAAACCCGATTGGGAGGACCCACATAGCAACTGCAGTCAGTATTCCGAAAGAGACGCCGGAGGGCCGGGAATCGGAAACCAGCGCGGCGGTGGCGCGGTGGTGGTCGTTCATAGTGTGGAAGAAGGAGTACTTGTTACTCTTTCTCACCAGTTGGTGTGTGACGGTTGCGAGAAAAAGTCTTGACTTGATCTTTTTTAATACCTCAACCCCGGGAAGTGGACATGTGTGATTCGCATTATTTGAAAAAAAATAATAACAGAGCGGTGTTTTTTTAGTAAAAAAATAAAATATAGGTAGAAAACGAAATTATTACCTTTATTAAAATATTTTCCATAATTATTATCAGTCCCTTTTTAAAACATAAATTCGTGCTTAGTAAAAAAATATTAAAATAACAATTTCATTGTACTTGACTCTCAATGGGTATAATAACGGATCCGGTTTGAGAATTTCGCCGCTAAATAATATTTACGAGGGCAGTCTTACAATATTTTTTGGATATGTACTTTGTAATAAAATAATCTGTCTGATTACCATCTAGTTTGATTATCTTTGATAGAATACATAGATTAGATGTTGATTTCAGCTATTAGATGTTGGGTGTTTTCTAACAAAATTGCTTTTAGCGGATAAAATAGTAAGATATTTTGAAAGAATAAACTTAATAAAATTAGGACATCACAACAAAAATTTCAATTAAAAGTTGTTGTCATTTGGTCATTTAAAAAAAAACTTTGTTACAATTTTGATTTGAAATAGAAAGTTTATAATTTAACCCAATGGAGATCAAAATTCCTTTCATTATGTTTTTAGAATCTATTTTTATTACATTCACTCATATTCTTTGTGATTTGAATTTGATGTAGGTATAGATGATTTACCCAAAATATATTATACATGTCATAAAGAAAACAAAAGCAAAAATGTAAATTACTATTTATTGCAGTTTTTTTTTTTTTGCTTTGTTTGGACAAAGTTAAAGCAGTTTTGTAAATGGAATATTGTCTTTAAACCAGAGAATGGAAAGTGGTAATTAAATTAGGAATATCGTAAAAGATTGGGAACTCTTTGGATTCAATAATAAACCAGTGATATAATGGAAGGGGAAAGTTCCTACTTTTGACTGCTAATTTACTTTGGAGCTGCCTGGGCAATTTATGCACAAACTTAAGGAGAGGGAAAAGAATCCATCAATTTTCCGATTTGTTTCATTTTAAGTTTCCAAATTAAACAATAAATAGCAAAATGGTGGTACTAGTTTTTGATAATTA
The DNA here is from genome assembly GCA_963678965.1 of Cruciata laevipes. Taxonomy (NCBI): domain Eukaryota; kingdom Viridiplantae; phylum Streptophyta; class Magnoliopsida; order Gentianales; family Rubiaceae; genus Cruciata; species Cruciata laevipes. The sequence continues at coordinate 4,883,232 of OY787639.1, forward strand.
TAGCCACCAAATAAAGCTCGTGGTGGTTACAATTTATATGTTACTTCATCTTCACGCATGTACCCAAATGATTTATTGTTGCCTTTTTTAATTCATCAACCTAAATTTTGCATTAGGTTACTAAAACATATATTAGAGAATAAATTAAATATGAACTAATTTATTAAAAAAACTTTATTAAATACGTGAACTAACCATTAAAATATATAAGGAAAACCTCTCCCTCACCAAAACATTATAATGAGACTATCTCATTCGAGTATCGGTAAATAATAAAAATTCACTTGAGACATTATATTACTTTTATCCAACTTAATTAACTGCATTTTTATTTAGTCCAAGTTCAATTAAAATATATATGGACGTAGTGATTGAAGTTTTTTATCCATTACCCTACCCCGACATGTTTATCTGTCAATTGTCATCCATTCGACCCACCACCTACCCACTTAATTATATTGATAAACTATTATATCATACGCAGGAAATAAGATTCGAATTTGTTTAATAAAACAAGCACATTCTAAAATGTTTCGAGATTGTTTTGCAACCTTATAATGGATGATGACATGAGTGGAGGATTGATAAATGCGTGAAAAAATATTTATATGAAAGTGGAATATGATGAGCGTTCACCCAACCCTAATAATATCAACCGTTATCATCCCTATAATATAGAATGCAAGTACATCTCACCGTTACAATCTAAATATTTTATACGGATTCTTAACCTTTTATCATCTCTAGTATGTTCATAAAGCTAAATTGAATGTTGTAAAAAATCACCAAGTTAAAACTAGGCTAATGAAATAGTGCAATGCGAACGACATATAGTTGGGAAAACAAAGAAACAAACAAACACTTGATTGGAGTCATAGCTGAGATGAAATTTTTTGCTACATTTATAATATTAACACAAAGAAAAAAAGACACATTGATACAACCGAAAATTGGAAACCTGCGGTGGTGCGACTTATTAGTTATTAGCAAGATTTGGTAGGACGTTGTATCTGTCAATTGTCATATTCATATACCTTAAATTAGTGTCTTATTATTTCTCTAATGCACAGATTGCTCACCAAAACTTCAACGGAATTGGACCATTTCATGGAGTTTTGGCAGGCCAGCTGATAGGGTATCCAATTCAATGTTTGCTCACTATGAAATGCTACACTTTTTATAAATGATTGTGTGCATATTTAATTTGTACTCCCAAAAGGAATAATGTATGGTTCTACTGAATGTGTTTGAACTTAATTACATTGAATTGAACTGTATTGAACTATAAAATTATTGTATTGAAAAATAGGATCATTATGACTAAATTGACCTGAATTTTACAAACCTATTTTATAGTGAATTGAATTGAATTAAATTGAATTGAAATTAAATGGTAATAAACTCAAAGGAACAATGCCTAAATGTTATCCCTATATAAGTTCTACATTGAAAATAATATTTAATATTGAACTTAATTTTTAGTTTGGATAACAAATGGAACCTATTTTATTAATTTTTATTTCTCTCTCTACAGATTCCGAGAATCACGCCATCTTTCTACAAGTTGAACATTGTATTTAGGGGAACTCTTGAAACAATTTACCAAACAAAATCACTCTAATCCACTAAAACACCTATAATAGCTCTTGGAGTTGCTCTTACAATATATGAGATGGTATGTAATCTACGTTGCGGGTAGTGTAGCTAATTCTAACCTAAACTATTGAGACCCTATCAATCGTTACAAATCATGATTCCCTAATCGCTTAATAAATCTTATAGATTGACCCCTCCAATCCTCATTTAAGAGACTGTGTGACTTTCTCATGAAGTAGTCTTATAGGCTCACACACATCTAGATCACCTATGAGCCTAACAATCTCAAACTATGTGTATTAACGATCACATGTCATAACGGCATTTTTCTACACAACCCATCTTGTAAAATATGATGTTGTGTCACCTACTCACCTACAAACTTCTTCAGGTTGCAACAACTCTTTATTGTGTGGTCATCGCTATATTTCTCCAATCTCTTGTGAAATCGTTGCCATGCTAAAAAAAGTGTTGAGTGTCAAGTCATATTTTTTTTATAAGCACCACAATTCTACACCGGAATTTATTTTGTAACACATCAGTATTGTGTTGTTGTTTTGATGAAGTATGGCCCCCTCGTTATTTTAGTTTTTTTTTTGAATAGAACCAGATTAGATAAAATTTGTTGAAGTTGATAATTAGGTGATTTTCAACAACTTGGGTGTTGTTGAAGTTTGTTGAGTTGCTGGTCTGCTCATTCATCATGCATTCTTTAGGCTTCTTGATCCGGGCCACAAGAAACTCTATTTACGGAATGAGGGTTATAGATCTGGGGGTAGAACAAGATGATATTTTCGGAATAGAGTTTGCCAATAGAAAGAGGGATACAGATCTGGGGGTAGAACTAGATGAGAACTTCTCAAGACCGAAAGCCAATTCGGAGGAAAAGGTTGTAATGCGACGTGCAGTGTTGATGATAATGCTTGATAGCTTCCAGTACATGGCATTTGGATGGTTTTTGATCTTCCTATCGACCTGCCAGCTACTGGGGTCCATTAGCATGGTCATATGAGCCACCATCGTCCAAAGCTCGTGGGAGAAGGAGTCCAACGGAAACAGGGGTGTTGGAGCCGAGCCTGTGTTCCCTCTCACATTTTGGAAAAACTTTTGCAAGGCACTACAAGAAATTTGGCCTTTGGTGACCAAAATTTTAGTGACCAAAATTATTTTGGTCACCAAAGGATTGTTTAGTGACCAAAAGTTCTGGTCAAATAAATTTGGTCACCAACTGAAATTTTAGTGACCATTTTTTATTTTGGTCAGTAAAGTGGTCACCAAAGGCCTCTTGATAATTGGTCACTAAAGTTTTCACATGTTTAGTGACGAAATATGGTGACCAGAATTAGTCTGGTCACTAAAAGATGGAAGGTGACCAAAATTATTTGGTCACCAAAAACAGTGGTGGTTTAGTGACCACATATTTGTCACCAAATGTATGATATTCATTTGTTAGACTTATTTTTTATTTTTTACTCAACCCTAAACCCACACCCTTAACCCACTAAACCCTAAACCCTACACTAAATCCAATAATTTAAGTTTAACTAATCAAACTCTAAACCTTATTTAACTTTGTTCAATGCAAGCAAATTTTTATTAGTTGTATTTTAGCACAGGTTATAAACAATTATAACTAAATTGGATTTAACTAATCAAAAATTATTTTTAACTTGATTTCGATAATCTTACATACAAGATTCTCAAAATTTTAGATCATAATAATCATTTTATTGAATATGAGAGACTATTCATATAATGTTTGTAGCAAAAAACATACATTCAAGGGTACCTGTAATAAGAACGATGATGTTTCAATGAACATTCATTACTTATGCATTACCTCATTACTTAAACATATATACTACGTTGTCATGATTTCTTCTCAATTGTGATTAAATTGCATATACTTCATATATTATAACTTATACCCTACATTCTGAAACTTTTCAAAACATATAAAAATTATATAAGTAATGATCAAATAATAAATAGTAGATCGTAAGGGAAATTAACACAAAATGTTATTGAAAACATTAAATTGTAAAGTTACATATATATATATATATAATTATTAGCATTTGTACAATCATAAAAGGTGTATAAATTGTCTCATGCTTATTATATTTACATATAATCAATATTAAAAGTTTTTTAAAAATTATTGGGGTCAATTTAGTATTTATTAAAAGTTCAATTGATGGTGTTAAATGTAGCTCTTTTCATTTCCATTGCACGAATCATATAAATGATATAATATAATACACATAAATACTAGAGAGCAAAGGATTTGGGTGAGATTAAAATTTATTAAAAATATTTAGATCCTTTATTGATATTTAAAAATAATATTCAGGGGCTTGAGTAAAATATCAAAGAGATAAGTATTCATAACCAATGTTTTTTTCTTAATATAATTATTGAATTAAGATACCAACGTCCTTAATATAAACTAAATTAAATTAAAATATAAAATGAAACTCAATTCTATTGGAGTTTTAATGAAGTTTGGAATAATCTTAAGGAAAATAATGAATTTATCCGAATCCAAATCCAAATCCATATTAATAACCACAATTTCTCCACACAGAAGGATATATATTCTGAAATTTCTTTAAATTTTTTAAAATAATATCAAATAAGTATTTATTTAAGTTTGATCTCAACCGTCCATATCTTTTTAATCATCTCATCTTGCCATTAAAATCTCATCTTCTTCCCTTCAATCCCAAACTCTTCCGCCGATGTCAAGGTCTGGGCTTTCTTCCAGAGCATCCTCCACGCCGTCTTCCCGCCGGAGCTCCGGTTCGCGTCCCTCCGTCTCTTCAACCGCTTCTTCAACTGGTTCTACGACATCACCGAGATCGACGGCGTCAACACCAACGAGCTCTACCTCAGCAGCCCCGCCTAGGGCAACCGCGAACTGCCTCAGCCTTACGCACGGCTTCAACTCCAACGCCATCACCTTTGGCCTCTCCAACAACGACCCGACATTGAAGAAGAGAAGGAGGGACGGTAAGCCCCTCCGCGGTGTTAACTCAGCCACCTCGCTGCGGACGGATTCGATTCTGTTCCGTTTGAATTAAGGCACAGTGGAGATATCTGGTACACCCATCTCCACTCGTCGGCGGTGAGCCCGTTTCATTTGTTTTACATATAGATACAATGATTTTGTGAATCTCTTATTAGTTTCTGAGCATGAAGAGTTCAAGAGGCTGGAATCTGAGCTCCCTTTGGAAGAGGAGAAGCTTAACTGATTCTTAGATTGGATAGGATGATATTCTGAATAGACTGAAAGAAACAGAAATCGAAACACCATGCTGGAGTCTTCTGAACAGAGCGATGCTGATGATGAAGGAGCTGAATTAGGAGAGGGTAGCAGCCGAAAGCCCAGCCGAAGCCGACGAGCTCAACCTTCTGGTATGCCTCTGTTTCAATGGTGTTCAATGTTCTTATGTTCTGTTCATCATATGGATTGAAATGTTGCAATTTGTTTAGTCTGCATTACTTGTGAAATATGGTCCATTTTCTCATCCTTTCTGGAGTATGTGAGTCTTGTTTGCTCTTCTGGCAGCATTTGTTTGCTTTGTTCTCATTTACCTTTTACGGTGTCATCTACTTGACAATATTCTAGTATGGTTGAACATTGAAACCCTTGTATAGTCTTACATGCTCTACACTTGAAGCTGATGCTTGTAATTTGTATGTTAATGTTACTTGGTGCAAGGTGAAATCTTTGCCTCTATTAAAATCTATATTTTCTATTAAAATCTTTGCATTCTTCGTCCTGGATTATGTCATTGCTATTCTAAGTTTGGTGTTCATTCCGGCACTTGACTGCTCCAGCTTCAGCTTGTCATTGTGAGAGTTTATGTGTTGATGTATTTTGAGGCCAAATGCTCATATGCTTTCATAATTTTGGTCTGAACAACAGGGTTTTGGTCTGTTATTTTTATTTGCATCCATAAAATTGGAAATTTTCTGCTTAGTTCTTTGGCAATACTGTATAAGTTTCTGAATAATAATTTAGTACAATGCAAGTTTCCCTAAGGATTCTGGAATGTTTCATTTCCAGAACTCTTTTCCTTTCTTGTAGGAGTAAAAGTGAGTAGTTGTTGTCAATTTCATGGTTCCTGTATGTGCTGCAGAATCTGTAAGTCTTTATCCAGGAATAAGCATGACCTTAGCCAATTTCTTGTTTTCGTTTCACTTTGAGTTCTGAAATCTATTAATCATTCTATGTTGGGAAAATATAGGAGCACTTTTCCTTGCAGAATATTACATGAGTTTTTCGGTCAATGGAACATTTTGAGGTTTCTTAGTTCAAATGTTTGTATTCCTTGACAATGGATTTTTTCTTTGATTCACATTAAAGAATCCATCTTGACTACATGTGAACTTTACTTTGTTAACATTGCTATGGCATATAATCAAAAAAATGCACCTTGTTATAGTAAACTCATTAAAAATTCTTTGAACTTAGTACTGATATTCTGTGACCTGTGTTGCAGATCAGTGATCATCTTTCGTCTTTAAATGGCAGAGAATGATTAACTGGAGCAATTACCTCATAGAAAGATAAGTCTATGCTCAAGTTTGGTTGTTTGATGATATTTTGTTCTTATATTTAAATATTAAGATGCATTTATCATTGTTGTATGTATTGAACATTGTTTCTGTGTTTGATTTAGGTGTTCAGACCACCCCATTGCTACATATAGGTTGATGAAGGAGCAGAAGAAATAACCAAGGACTAAGACGAGCATTCAGGATATCAATATATGCTGCAATTCTTGAAGAAAAGAAGTTGAGTATGCTGGCTGCTCGGAGACAAGTCCGAGCCGATAAAAAAAAACTCAGCACTTGAACCATCCAGTTTCGTGGAAGCTGCTCCAGCAAGCAACCTCTCATGGTCAGTTAGATTCACAAACCCCCCTCCCCATTTATTTATTGGCTGGGTTACTATTATACATAAGCAATTCTCCAAATATGCAGTGATTTTCCATGTGGTCAGTTAGGTTTTTCAATGGAATATATTACGAGTTAGCCTGAAACCTAGTTCATTGTTCGAACCTCTGCATTGTTAGAATGTGGCATTGTAGACTGCAATGTAGCTTTCCTTATACGGTGTGCATAATTATGTGAACTTTTCTGTTGCAAATTTGTCTCATGGGTCTAGCCTAATTTTCGGTTGCAAATTTCTTGACCAGTTGTTCATTAGACACACAAGTAAGCTCTTGTCTATCATTCTGCTCCTTTGTTTGCAGTTAAGTTCAAAAGATTTAAGGCTGTTTCTTGTAGCTTAAGGCATGTGGCTATATTTTTCTTGTATTGGATTATCTATTGTTATTACTTTATGGTATATACACTGAATTTTCAATTCTTTTGGTGATTGATTAGGTCTTTCATGGAACCACTTCTTGGCTGGCTATAATGATAGATGAAGAAGAAAGGCAAGGTTTACAATCTTGGGGGATGAATATGACTATATTGCATCAATAGTTTAGTATTGTATCTTAGTTTAATACTTAATTGAATACTATTTTGTAAATGGATGGTGTTACGAATTTCATATTTAATATATTCTTTTTTGAAATTTACTGTTGAGATTACTGTATGGTAATTATAATCATTAATCATTAATTACAATAAATAGTGACAGATCACCTACGTTTAAGTGACGAAAATATTGGTCACCATTTCATGTAACCATAGTCATTATATGGTGACAAAATCATTGGTCACCAAATCATGTAAACTAACCCTGATTACCTCATCACTGGTGACCAAAATATTCGTCGCTAAAGTAAATTTAGTGACCAAATAAGTAAATTTAGTGACGAAATTTTGCGACGAAATTTTTGGTCACTATTTAGTGACGAGTTGACTTTCGTCACCAGATTTGCCTTTGGTGACCAAATTTAGTGACGAGCTTGAAAAATGGCCTTTCGTGACCGACCTAGGGTGACCAACTGGTCGCATCACTTTTTTGGTCACTAAAGGTCAAAGTCAACGGAAAATGGGCCTTTAGTGACCAAATTTGAGTTGTCACTAAAGACCAAATTTCTTGTAGTGAGGGTTGGCATATGCTCTTCAGTGACTTTCTTAACTCCCTATCTTATTTCTTTGGGTTTTGGGGTTTTTTCTTTATTCTCGTGGTTGATATCGCTGTGGTTTCCGTTACGGTTGATTGCCTGGCTGATAGGAACTTTCTTGATTGGATCCATGATAACCATCCAGCTGATTACCTTTGGATTAATGGAATTTTAGGCTCTTTGCATGATTATGGCGTAATTAGTTTAGTATGGGTAGGGTAACTCTAGTTTAGTTTAGTATGGGTAGGGTAACTTTAGTTTAGTTTAATTTTGGTCGGATTATTTTACCTATTAATTTTGGTCAGATGAATGATTTTACCAATTAATTTTGGTCGGATGTTTTATTTTAATAGAAATTATTATGTTCTGTTTAAATCTACTTTTTTGTTGATTATGCATACAGAAATCCATACATGCATATTTAGAAGATAAGATAGATTTTTTTCCGGAAATAAATAAATGTTTAATCAATATGCCCACAAATAAGTAAAACGGCCTATCAGTGGGGTTAAGATCAATGTAGATGCTGCTTGGAATGCCTCATCCAACTATGCTGGGATATGTATCATTTTTAGAAACTCCAAGGGTGATTTTCTGCATGCAAGATGTTTTTACACTAAAGCACATTCCCATCTGGAAGCTAAACTTCTAGCCCTGAAATTTGGTTTGCACACTGCACATTCACTCCATCTTTATACCTTTAGGCTAGAATCAGACTGTCTTGCGGCAATCAGAATGATTCAGGATTTTTCCTTAGCCCATTGGAAAATCTCCCACCTTGTATATCATGTCTCCAGTACTCTATTTCCTGCAATTGCTATGCATACTCTTAGACAAGGAAATCAGGTGGCAGATAGCCTTGCAAAACATGCTCTAAAACACCACTTCTCTTGTGAAATTACCATGAGTAACATGCCACATGTTGCAAGAGGTGCTCTATTTCTTGATAAACAGGGTCTACCTGCATTGAGAATCAGGAATGGATACTGCTGATTTCTCTCTACTACATGTTGCAGGAAACTATGGATTGGCAGCTATTCCTGAAGCTGTACTATGGACCCCTTTTTTGCTGAACTTCACAGTGCATCCAGAAGACATGGTGCTTCTCTACAAGTGAAGATTGTCTGTTAGAGAAATCAATATCCACAAGCTGCCTTGTGTTTCAGTCTAACTGATTCGCTAATAAGCAAATGGATCATTTGGTTTCCTATAACAGCTTTCTTCAAACTCTCTGTCCCCATTTCTTTTTGTGACTGGAATGAGTTTCTATTTAGGCTAACTAGTTCCTTTTGTAACTCATTCTTTTTTAGGCATCCCTAATGCCTAGATGCAGCGTTTTGCTCTGTAAAATGCTACATTGAGAAGTCCGTCTGACTCTCTCCCAAAACCGTAGGGTATCTTATTCCCTAGCATGCGGTTTCTTGTAATTTTTAAATTTTTTATTTAAAAGGCAAGGGAAATCCAATTTAACTCCTTCCACCAATGGTGGTTTAACTCAAAAAATAATAATAAGTAAAACGACCCAGTGGCTGCCAGGCTCACCTGAAACCATCGCCATCTCTAGTAGCAAACACTGCCACATTACTGGTATCAACACAAATCTGTAAAACCTGGTCATTTTTTGCATCCAGCTCCTTGGGAATTCAATACTCGGTTTCTTAACTTCACCAAAAAAAATTAACCGCAAATCCCCATTCTTCAAGCAACTAAGTTTAGGATCTATGGTGATATTTATCTCTTTAACGAATCTCTTATTGAATTCTTCTTGTTCACAAGAAGTCTGAATTTTTAGAATTGAAGTAAGACTAGAAATTTGCCATTCAACTATAGCATTTGTCTTTTCTACCACAATATCCTCTCTTTTAGACTCCTCTTCAATAGATATGTTATCTACCTCAATCTTTTCTGTCTTAAGCTCCTCTTCGACAAGTATCTTGTCAAAGACTTCATTGCACTTCTTTTCCTCTTCAACTCCCTTAATCACCATTGTTTTCTCAAAGTTTTCTGCGCACCTTTTATCATCCTGGTCAACTTTTTCAACCTTCTAGACTTTTTCAATCTTCTCATTTGTTAACCTCCTCAATGTTGGTTGTCCTCAAAAGTTCCTTCACTACTGATAATAAGGTTAGCTTCATTGGTGTTCTATGTGAAACAGCTTACCCCGAAGGAGTCACACCGTTAACGAGGGTCCTTCAGGATTCACACCTTTGGGGTAAGTTGCTTCACACAACTCGGGCTCACGATGTAATTGCAAATAAGTCTTATTAATCTCAAAATCTGCCCAAACCTCATAGAGGAATACAATATTTATAGCCATAAGAATGACCAATCCTAGATGGTATAGAACCTATAATCCTAGATAAATAATGTCCTAATAAAATTCTAACTACAAGGAAATAAAAGAAAACATTCTAAAAATAAGAAAATAAAGAGCATTCTAGAATACTATTCTTTGTACTATTCATGTGAATAGTATTATGGAAGACTCATTCCTCTTCCTCATCAGAAAGTTAGGAAATACTATAGGGAGATTGTCCAGGTGAAAATAGAAGGACCTAATATAATTAAGTACATTCAAACGGAATAATAAGAACAATGTTTCTTATAATTTTGAAATCTCTATAAGAACAATATTGATTTCGGAACTTTTATCGGAACTCTTGTGTAAAAGTTATATATCGATTCCAATATCTGAATAAACTGTATAATAGTTTGTACACCAATTCATAAATCTTAATAAAAAAGGAATTTAATAAAAATGTAAAATTGTAGATCCTTCACCAATATTAAACTTAAAATTCTAACCTCCAAATGAGACCAATCTTCCCTATTTAACTTAAAATGTATAGACACTTCCATAACTTTAAGGAGAATAATACTTTTCCAAAAAGTTCATGAAAAAAGAAGAAGATAGAATCACAAACAAAATGAAAATTTTAATTTATAAGAAGGCTTCTATTCTATATATCAAATATATTTGTACAAAATTGAGGCTTTTCTTACTTCACTTAGCACTACTCATGAGTTATGATCTGATGCCAGTTACAATACAAAGCCATGGCTAATATCCAAGGGCTTACTACACTAATTCTTACGTTATATTGCTCTACAACTTGTCATTCTGCTTCATCTCCTTCTTGATATCAGCGCCGCCATCTTTACCGATGATGATCCCTACAAATTTGCAGGGCTCGGCAGCCTCCAGCATCTGCACAACCGCCCTCATTGTCGGCCTATGCGACGGTTGCCTGGCGGTGCAGAGGATGGCGATCTTCAACACCTTTATCGCGTCTTCCTTGTACGCCTCCAGCACGGCAGAGTCAATGATGCTCAGAACACTCTCCCTGCTCATCAGCTTCCCACTTATCCAGCTCACCACATCCTTGCTCGCCCCGAATTCAGGCTCTATCGGCCTTTTCCCGGTTATCAGCTCCATCAGCACCACCCCGAAGCTGTAAACATCGCTCTTCTCGTCCACCTTCCGACCATAACCATATTCTGGATAACAAACATAAAACCATTAGCATAACTAGCAAAAAAATGAAGAGAAGGTCTGATCTTTTCACTTTTAAGATTGATGTTTTACTTATAAGGCATGATATTCAGTGAGACAAATTGAGTGGAATGTGGCTCACCTGGTGCAATGTAGCCATGTGTTCCTGCGATGATATGAGTGGAATCCTTGCTTGAAGCAGTGGCTTGAACGATCTTTGCCAGGCCGAAATCCGCGATTCTCGGCTTGAAGAACTCATCCAACAGAATGTTGCTGGATTTGACATCGCGGTGGATTATCGGGCGATCGCAGCCGTGATGCAGATACTCCAAACCTTTGGCTGAGCCCAGGGCAACCTCGTACCTCGTTTCCCAGTCAAGAACCAGCTTCTTGTTCATGTGGAGCTGGTCCCACAGGCTCCCGTTGGGCATGTACTCGTACACGAGCAGGCTCGAGAACTCGCTGGTTATGCAGCAGTAGAGTTTCACTACATTCATGTGTCTGATCGAGCTCAGAGTCTTCACTTCCGCTTCGAACTCTGAGGATTTTAACGTTGTGGAGGCTTCCTCGGAGTTCCAGATGTGCTTCACTGCCAAATCCTTGCCGTTTGCTAAGGCGATTTTGTACACGTTTCCCGAACCGCCTTTTCCGATGATGTTGTCCTGGTTGATCCCGTCGAGAATCTCGTCCTCTGTGAAGGTTAGGACATGGAAAGACTTCATGTCCCAGGAATCTTCCTTCCATGAACGGGTTCTCAATCTCTGGTTCCTGCTCTTCAGGTACGAGAAACATGCTAAGGATACTAACATGGCCATGATTCCGAGGGCCAGAAAGCAGATCAGAAACTTCCTGAGCTCTGTCGAACGTCCAGAATCCGATGAACACCTCGGAAACTTGTCGATTTTCTGGCTGCACAGACCATTGTTTCCGGCGAAGCTACCGTTGTAAGCATCTACTGAGAGAGACTCAGGGACGAGACCGCTCAGCTTGTTGTCAGAAAGATCGAGAACATTCAAATGCGGGGAGGATAAGGATCCTGGAATTTGTCCTGAGAGTTGATTGCCCGAAAGATTCAAGAAATTTAACGTTGCCAGCGATCCGACAACAGCAGGAATCTTCCCTGAAAGCTGATTCTGAGACAAATCGATGACGGTTAGAGAGCTGCAAGAGCCAAGAGAATCAGGCACTGAACCGGAGAACTCATTCTGTTGAAGAAACAGAGTGTTCAACAGCTTCAAATTCCCAATTGAACCGGGAATCCCACCCGAAAACCGGTTTCCGCTCAAATCAAGCGTCACCAGCTGATTCGCCGTCGATATTTCCACCGGAAGCTCTCCGGAGAACCGGTTCCGACCAAGAAGCAGTTGTGTTAAGGAAGCGGCTTTCCCAATGTCCGAAGCGATAGGCCCCACCAAATCATTGGTTGAGAAATCAATCATTTCTAAATTCGGCAATCCCCATATGGCTCTCGGAACGACGCCGGAGAGCGAGTTGGTGCTGACCCTGAGCCGAGTCAGGCTCGCGCAATCCGCGTAGGTTTCCGGGATTTCTCCGGTGAGGCTGTTTTCCAGGAGGAGGAGCTCCTTCATCGTCCCCTGTTTGCACATCGCCGGCGGGATTGGCCCGGTGAAGAGATTTTCAGACGCGTCGATGAAATTGAAGTTTGAATATGAACCGAGGTTCGTCGGAATTGGGCCGGTGAGCTTGTTCCTGTAAATGGAGAAGTTGACCAAGAACTGAAACTCTCCGAGTTCCTCAGGAAGATGTCCGAAGAATTCATTCTCGAACAGCTGCAAACTGGTCAGCTTAGTCAACGTCCGGATTTCGGAGAGGTTCCCGGTCAAATGATTCGTTGAAGCATCAAACCTTTGCAAGTTCGTCAGGTTCCCGAACCCGTCCGGCAGCTCGCCGGTTAACTCGTTTAGATAGAGCTCCAGCTGCCATAGATTCTGAAGCTTGGTGATTGCGGCCGGAATTCCGCCGGAGAGATTATTCTGGGACAATTCTAGATTCCGGAGCTCCACCAGGTTCCCAATCTCGGTCGGAATCTCCCCTTGAATACTACAATTGCTCAGATATAGCAACGTTAGCTTCGTAAGCCTAACCACCGAACTAGGAAATGAAGATGTCCAATCGAATGGATTATCTCCCAAGCTCAATTCTTGAAGATTGGTCATGTTTTCCAGAGAATTCCACGGAAAAGTACCAGAAAACCCGCTCTGATTCATGTAAAGAAACATGAGCTGGTTCAGACCGGAGATGTCCGGAACATTCCCGGAGAACAAATTGTTGCCCAAATCAAGGTACTGCAAACTCACACACTTGTTTAAGTCAACGGAGACTTCCCCGGACAGGGAGTTGAATCCGAGGGACAACTTTTTCAGTGACGTAAGCGCGCAGATGGCGGGAAAGGGAACAGAGCCGGAGAGATTCCGATTGGAGAGCTCGATTTCCGTGACGAGGTTTGTTTTAAGGTCGCAGGTGATTCCGGTGAAGTTACAAACAAGGGTGTTTGCGTCCCAGGAATCGAATACTATGGCGTTGGGGTTCTGTAAGGAGGATTTGATGGTGAGGAGGGCTTGGAGCTCGTTGTCGGCGGCGGCGGCTAGGGAGAGGAGGCAGAGGAGGAGGAGGAGTGGTCGGAGAAGATGCTCCGGCGACATGGCGGCGGATTTGGGGATATGGAAGAGGTGGTTGAGTGCAAGGAAGGTGATGAGGATGATGAGAGCCGCATTTAACACATGTCGGTTTTCTGGGATTTTCATACTACCTTCCGGGGATTGTCGCTATCCTTTTAAACGAGATTTCTGCGCCTCTGTTCATTTCATTTTTCTTTTTCTTTTTATTGATTTTTAAGTTCCCGTTGAGTTTGAATGCCCACTTGTTTTAGTGCGAATTATGTAGGGTACAACCCTCACAATTTAGATACTCCCTCCGTCTCACCCAGTGATAGTTTTAATATTTATATATTAACTTATATTTACGATTAAAGTTTTCTAAGTTTGACTCTAAAAAGTAAACTGTGCAGTTTGAGATGAGCCAGAGGGAATAAGTCATTTGAGGATAAAACCCTAGCAAATGGTATAAGTGTAAGAACTTTTCATGTATCGAGTCTTTTTTTACACATTCTTGTTTCGAACATCACTAATTGGCGAGATGATCATGTTTGATGTTGAGATTAGAGACAAAAATGTTGAAATTATTTTTATCATCAAATATTAGTACTATTCTATCTCCATGAGATAAAATTTCATTTCGGTGACTTGTGTCTGACGCGATACATATTTCTTTATACTATTATAATATTTTATTTACTTATTTAGATGTACCTATAATAAATTTAATTATGGTGAAAGATGGGAATTTAATTATGTCATACCAGAGGGAGTAACGTTAGCTAACTTTGGATAAACAGAGCATTCTTGTATTTAGTAAAGAAACAATTAGGTAGCTATAAATAGGTTGTTAAAGTGTGTCTTAGCATATTAGTACACTACACCCTATCCCATTATTAACAATAATGAATGTTAGGTAGCCCTTTGCATTTTATCTTTACTAAAAGTATCTCAGTGCCCTTTATATTATTTACTATTTAATAATAATTATTATTTTAAAAATAAAAAAATATGGATCTACAGCATCCACAACAACCAGAATATAAAAGAGGAGAAAAGAACATTCAAAGAGCAAGTTTACGTAAGCCTTTGATTGCATGGATCCATAAAATCTTATTCTAGAAATCATCCAAATTAATTAATTGTTCTTAATTTCGAAAAATTATTCTTGATAATCATTCGCATTATTTAATTACAGTTGATTGGTCAACATTGCGAAATGATTTGCTGAGCTTGTATTTTGATAATTTTTCATATCATTTGGACAGTCAAATACGCTCTCACAGTCACTCACCATATATAATTTTTTGCCACCACAATTATATGCACAGTGAGAGTTTAATAATTGCTAGCCAATTTGTCAACTGTAGAGTATGCAGATTGGGACGTACAATTCATTTATTGGTGGTTAGAAGGCTGGAATATTATTGCATATTACTTGTGGTAGTACCAGAAGAAAAATGTATTTTGGCACAATTATTTTACTTATTTTATTTAAGAAAATTACTTAAAACCATCGATACAACATAGTGTTTCGAACACAATCCCTAGCCAGTTAAGCATGATTCATTGATGTACTATAGTGCGTTTATTGAAATTGCGGCCTGGTTGATTTGAGCGGCAGTGAATATATTGCGGCCTGGTTGATTTGAGCGGCAATGAATATATTGCAGTTGCAGTCGCTTTATTGAAGATGCAGTTATGATGTTGCACTGAAATTATGAATACTGCAGTAAATTTATTGCAGGCGCAGTCACTGACATATGATTAACTCTTACAATGACATGAATAATGTTTTCACTTATACATATCCTCAAAACGTGAAATCAATACTAGATGTCAGTGAAGAAGTACCTGCACGAGCCTACGTTGAAATGAATTTTAAGTAAATTTTGGGTAAATTAAATTTTTTTTTGAAGAAAATAGCATTTTAATATTTTGAATTTCTCGTACAAAATTAAAAATTTCTTATTTTAGTAAATTATTTTTTACACGAGAATCGAGATGGATATGCACATCGTAAATACTTGTATAGTGCAACAAAAGAGGAGATAAAATGGTAGCCAGAGAGGTCAACAGTCAACTGACGATGGCCACCGCTAGGAACTGTGGAAGTAAAAGGTGGCCACTCATTGGCTGATTGCATTCATAGCCGCCGTCTTTGACTTTGTCCCATCCTCTCCACCAGTATAATTATAACCTCGATGTGTCTTTTTTCTTTTTTCTTTTTTGTTTTCGTTTCTGATTGATTTCCCTTATTTGTTTATCCATTTTTGCAATAAACAGCTTAACCTTCGCGTTTCCCAATTCAAAAAATACTCTTTGGTACCTATTACAATATTTCAGACTTAATAACTTAGGGTATGATGAGTGATAGTTCATAATATATGTTTGTGTTTTTTCATAGATTTGTTTATCATAATGTGTTATGTGTAAATGAAATAATAAAATTAGAAAGATAAACAAAGTCGTGAAGCACTCGAACAAATTCATTAAACAAATGAATTTCCCACGAAACGCATGAAACATCTTACCGAGGTTCCCTTAACTAGTTCACAAATTCTCGTATTTTTACATTTATTACTCCTCACAAATTCTCGGTTCAAAGAATGACAAACTTCGTATGTATGCAACCAAACAATTTTACCAGATTCTGAAAATTTTGACAAGGAATTAAAAATCGAGTAATTACAAATTCTGTAGAAACTTACTTTCTACGTGAGCCAAACGAGTAGTTACTGGTGCTTCGAGAAATGATAAAGTTGTTGGAAGGGCTGAATGCAGAGATGCTGGAATACCTAGGACGCACTCATACAGATGATGCATGGAGACTAGGACTGAGCAAAACTAACCGGATAAACGAAACCGACTGGTTAACCGATCGGAACCGTACCGATTTTAAGGTTAACCGAACCGTAGGGTTAGGTTAAGGTTATTACTTTTTGACTAACCGATCTTTCGGTTAAGGTTAAGGTTTTCAATATTTAACACGAATAGTTAACCTACTAACCGGGGATTATTTTGCAATTATTTATTTATTTATATTATTAGTATTATTATTATTAACCCTATATAAATAGCACCGAACCCTTACCAAATCTTAACCCTCCCACATTTCACTCTAGGTAGCTAGCTTTTGTATTCCTCTTGCCTATTGGTGTATGAGGAAATATGCACATATAGCTAGCTTTTGTATTCCTCTTGGTGGTAACTTTTGTATAACTCTTGGCATATATATATATACATATATATATATATTCCCCACATATATATAGCTTTTGTAGTATGCTAAACTGCGTCTCAAAATATTTTATAATTAATGAATTATCAAAATTATTGGTTAACCTAACCGGCACAAAGGTTATCTGATTTTATTTGTCAATTTTAAAAATTAACCGAACCGGTTGAATAGTTGAGCGGTTAGTAGATTTTTTAGAAACGGGAAGGTTAACCGTACCGTGATCAGCCCTAATGGAGACATGAAAGCCAAGTCCTAGTGGAGAGTATTAAAAAAATAAAATAAAACAGAATCGGAAGATTAAATGTATAGACATTTTGTAGAATTTAACTAAATATGTGTTAAATAAATAATTATAAATACTATGATAAAAGCTAATAAAATAAACTAAACTCATGAAATTATAAAGTTCAACATCGACCTATTATAGGACTAACGATCACGGTATACATTAGAAGCCTGAGATCATACGCATTTACATGGTTAGTTCGGACAAAGCCATCAAACATCAGATATTAAATTAAAGAATAGCTTTCAAAGATAATAAAAAGAAAGGGTGATAATTATCTGCAATTTGTCAATTTATTATCTCTAAGAACTGGGTTCATTGCATTCTCGTAGTTTATATTAAGTCTCGTGATATTTTCTGGGTCTATTAACTTTTTTGCTTAGATTTCAACTACAAATAGTTCACGTGATATAGTCTTTAGCTGCTATGGAATATAATATGTACATAGCTAGGTTATGATTTCAAAGATTACTTTACCTAATGGCCACTTAATTAATAAATAATTAACCACTCAGAATTGATCATACGACCAATCAATGACAAAAAAGACAAATCCTGAATGGATAGATATCTCAATTGATGATTTTACTAGATAATTATATTTAATATATAAATACTAATTGAAAATAAGAAAAATATACATAAAGTGTTGATCGATCAGTAATAATACATAAAAGTATTGTCGGATCTAAGAGTGAGAAAATATTTTGATAACCTTGAACCTTATCTTGGCTTTAAGGAGATCGACTACGTACACTTTGCATGATTTGTTTTTGGGAGATGCATCGAATTTCTACCATGTTTTTTCTTGACATATATTTGTCACCAATTAGCAAATAGCTCCAAATTAACAATGATTCCGCAAACACCAATAATTAATATACATTACAGAAGTTGTGTCTTTATCAGTGTTACAAGTGTAATTCTTCTGATAATTCATTTAATTCTCATATATTGATCGTAATATCTAATATGCACAGGCAATGATTGTAATTGCCGGGAAATTTCAAGACCATAACGAATAATATTTCCTGATAACTCCATATTGTATAGTCAAAAAATATGAATCATCGATGTATTTGTAGGTAGATAAATATATATAGGTTGTAATAAAAACACCAAAACTGACGATGAAATTGCAATCTTATAAAAGAAATCTGAAAATGCAATAAAAACGGAGTATTTGCTTCGTTTTGCGCATGCAGTTCTGTCACTATAACTCGATCGAAATGCATCCTTATCCGATGGGCCGGCCAACCAATTGTAGAAATTAGGCATCGAAAGCAAAATTAATGACAAATAAATACGACAAGAAATAGTAAAATCGTAAGGGACTGCAAAGTCCTTAAACTCCACCAAAATGAATTACAGAACAATTTTCCTCACCTTTTTTTCACATAAAGGCTCGGCTTACATAATAGGCCACTGCGTATATTATTAGGTTTTAAGGCAAACCTAAAGTCGAGAAAACTTATTTGTACACGAAAAGAATATAATCCTTTCCCTCATATTCTTATCATGGAGATGAAAAAACATTTTGTTTCCTTGAATTATTGATTCTCTATGTTATTATATATATAAGTGTGAATTTATTCACATATTAGCATTATATTTTGATTTGAACGAATAAATATATGATTTAGTTGTTCTAGCTAGTTGATGTTTTGTTCTCGTTCATGTTTTTTAATCGATTTATTTTTATTATTTTCAATCTGGTTGTATGGGTCCTGTTATTGTTTATGATTTGTGGTTTTCAAAGTGCTTATGATTTGAAGAACATATATTGTGTTCTAGATCAAGTAGTGTTGTAGTTGTAGTATAGCTAGATCTATGATTAGTGCAGTGTTTGATACACGAGGCACTCTTCACTACTACCAAGCGATTGTAGTTTTCAATATGAGGAAAGTATTACAGATTAGTCAAAGAGGGCATCTTACCAGAAATAGAGCTAACTCAGCTTTTGTAAGTCACTCTTTTGCAGATGATCGTAGGATCATAAATTTACTAGATACAAATTTTCCATGAGTCCGTTTTAAATTCCTAGAGTTTATAATCATGTATTACAAGCTTTGGCAAATTTTACAAAAGCCGATCGATTATATACCTTGAAGTTTAATACAAGGGAATCTCCTCATGGACCTTTTATTCGATAATGATTTGATAAAGTTGCTTGAGGGCACATGGTTTCTTACTTGAAGAGACACTCCTCCTCCCAGATTTGTTTATCCATCACCGCCCTACCACCCACCGGCCGTGACATGAATTACTAAATTGCCCCTTCTTTGTTTTATTAGTGCCCGGCCACTGGCAGGTGTAAGTGTGACCCAAAATTAAGATTCAAGAGTACTGCGCGCTTACTATAATTGATTGATTTTGATTTGTGTTTAAAGGTGCGTTGAACTGGACATGGTATATATATTTTGATTAATATTTTATTATTAAAATCAAACAATTTATGATTAATATTTTACTCATGAGTAGTTTGGTTCATGTTTATCATAGCTTCATCGTGCAAAATTTTAAACATCATAATATTTTCATTTGTCGTCTTTGTAAGTTTTTGTTTGAATGATTAAAATGGCTATTTATGAAGTGTGGTGCTGGTGCGGACAGTCAACAGTTGGGGTCGTACTGAGGTTTCATAGTCAACTAACTACAGTGAATTGTTCAGTCAAAGTCAATCTGAATTTTTTCTCTATTGCGGCTTTTTAATCCTTTTTAATGGTCCTGTCCAATAGTGCTTATTTCCAGCACCTCCAGCACCTACCAGCACCCTCCAGCATCTACCAGCACCCTCCAGCACTTGTCACTATTCACATACATGAAAGATTTATTTTTTTTAAAAAAAAAAAAAAATAATTTTTCTTTAGAATTAGTTTCAATATGTTGTGTACGAATTAATTATTCTTTAAATATATAGTTTCATAATTATGTGCATCATAATTATACAATTTTAATTTAATTTCAACACCCTCCAGCACTCCTCCAGCACCCTCCAGCACCCTCCAGCACCTTCCAGCACCCTCCAGCACCTTCCAGCCCTCACTTTCCAATTATTGCTCAATAATTTATATATAGTAACCCTAGGCCAGCTTCTGTTCTTCGCTTGACTTATTTTAACGGCAATGGACGCGTACATTCAAATTAATTGCGAATTCACCAAATATATACGCGAGTAACATTTATGAAAATTTTCTCAATTGCCCTTGTAATAATTCATGCTTAATATATAAAATATCTAATTTAAAAAGTAAAAATATCAGACTAAATCAATGGTGGAGCTAGTCTCAAATTTCCGGATAAGTTGAACTCTTCTTCAGTGTGCGTGTCTCTCCGGGAGGCAGAACCCTGAGATTTATAAGCTGAACTACTGTTCATAAGCCTGTGCAGTTTAATTTCAAGATGGCTGAATCAATGCACTGAATATAATAGCTCTGCCTTGCACTGAATAATCATGCTTAATACGTGAAAAATCAGAAATTAAAGTGAGAAAATCATCACTTGTATCTGATGTCAATTGTTACTAATCTCACAGGAAACATTCTATCCATCAATACATAGAAATAATACATAACAGTTTTTTGTTAAACAAAAGATGAGGTACATGCATTTTACCTTCTAGAATCTTAACCAAATTAAGAGTTCTGTTCTAGTGTCAAAAAAATTAAATAATTAAAGAAGAGTTCTGGTGCATGATAACGGAATGTATGTTTACATTTGATTTCTAATTTTATATGCTTCATGAACATATATCCATGGAAACAAGACTAAAAAACATCACACGTGCAACAACCATTATATGAAGATTTATGGAGAGAATATTATTGAAATAAATGGATAATGTAATTATTTGTGTATAAAAGTGGAGTTTGTCTTTTAAAAGGGAGACATAGAATATAATTACATCACCACCACGAGGCCACGATCATCTTGAAAGAAATTAATAATAATATACAGATTTATATCTTGACCAATTTTACGGTATTGATATTTTTTGAGTTTCTTAATCCGCATTATTACGAGGTGGATGTCAATTACTGTGTTGATTAGTCCCTCTAATTTGAAGGCTTTTCAACACTTAAAAAAGTTTAAGCAGTATAAATTCTTTTCAATTGGCATGATCATTAGTGATAAAAAGTTTAATTAGTCAAACCATCTCAAAATAAGAGTATATATTAATGCATGATGTAGAAAATTAGTATAATCCGATTGCAAACATTATATAATTAGTACAAACTTTAACATATAGATATCTGATTATCTAATATTTTATATGAAATTAATTTTGTTATAATTATTTAGGCCTTGTTTGGCAATCAGCGTTTAGTTGTTAGCTGTTAGCGGATTCAATTAGCTGTTAGCTGTTAGCGGATTCGATTAGCTGTTTTGACTAGCGGTTTGACTAGCTGTTTGGATTTGAGTGTTTGGCAAATGACAATTAGCTGATAGCTGGTTTGTTACATTGAAAGACCGAAATAGACATTAGTATAATTTATTAATAATTTGTTTTATATAGTGTGTTATTTGTTTTGAAGTATCGAAAGGTATATTTTTATTTATTTTATGCTATTTATTATTTAAAATAATATTCTTTATTAATATACCCATTTAAAAAAAATCAAGATGATTAAAACTTTCATAGTAATACATGTTTAGCTCGGGCATTTTAATATTAATATATAAAATACTTCAAATATAAATTAAAAATAATGTTTTAGAATAAATATATACGTATTGTGTACGCACGCATATTGAATATATGAACTGTACACGGGAAGATGATTAATTGTTTGTGAAATTTAGTTTAGTAATTTGATTTTAAAAAAAAGAAATTTTGTGATGATAAGGATAAAAAAGATATTTTGTAATATTGTTTTGATTAATTCTTTGTAAACGCTGCTCTTTCTAGCGTTTCAGAAACGAGAGGTTTCACCAAAACAGCTAATCAGAAAAAGCTATTCACCAAACACTAAGAAGAGCTGATTGACCAGTCAACTATCCATATTTAATCCAAAAAGCTAAACGCTCTTCAAAACTCTCGTCACCAAACGGGGCCTTAATGTTATAAATGTTTGTATATTTCGTACGTTAAACTCATCAGCAAGCTGAAGGGCTCCTATGCCCAATTACAACCATCGGAGGGTAGGTTAGAGCATTCACAATAGTGCCCCTTAGAAGCACTTTTGTTAATAATGAGTGCGACTTTTCGAACCACTCCTTAATGGAGAGTTACTTTTTAAGTAAGAAGTTGTTACCTCTTTTATTGTGCAAGAGCCAACCAATACGCAATTTTCATTTTACAATTTTTTATTTTTTTTTACATTTTTATTTTTTGCATTAAAGAATTAGTACTGAAAAGTATACCACCAATATTGTTGATGGTTGCTTCTTATATAGTTATTACGAAAAGAGATGATGTGGCATTTAAGGAGTGTTTTTTATCTCCAAATCATTGTAGATGCTCTTAATGTCTGGAACCATTAATGATATTAATGATCCCTAATTCTTAGGGGTGACATTATAATAATGTCAATTAATGCAAATTTATAGCACCTCAATT
Source organism: Cruciata laevipes (assembly GCA_963678965.1). Taxonomy (NCBI): domain Eukaryota; kingdom Viridiplantae; phylum Streptophyta; class Magnoliopsida; order Gentianales; family Rubiaceae; genus Cruciata; species Cruciata laevipes. The sequence continues at coordinate 4,906,115 of OY787639.1, forward strand.
TTTAGGGTTCGAAAGTGATTTTTGGCATGTGTTATAGTCTGTAAATTTTCACGGTCCATCTGTGCAAAATTCATAATCGGTCCATTAGCCATTCGCATGTGAAACAAATGGTTTGAGTGAAACTATTTCTATGTAAAAAATAATTACATGACAAGGATTTAACGAAACCATTTCTAATAGTTTAAAATGAATCAAAAACCAATATACGTACGAAAAAAAAACCCGCTAAGAAAATATTTGTATATATTCTCTGATTTGTTTTTTTCAATTAATAAAAAACCAATCCATTGCCATGTTGTACTGTTCTGATGAGTTTTGGTGTCTGGCCCAAAACCCTGCCTGCATGTTTTGTGGTTCAGTTTTGGGTTGAATGATTTGTATTCTTCCTTTTCTTCTCCATCACGCAAGCTCGTTTTCTTATCCACAGATTCTTTAATCGTCAGTGGCGGAACCAGGATTAAAATTGAAGTGGGGCACAGCGGTAATCGACGGCGAATTTTCTGGGTGAGAGGCGAGAGATAAGAGGCGGCGGGATTTTTTTTAGCTAAGACACTGTTTATGTCTAAGATTTTTTTGAGCTAAAGACACTGTTTATGTCTAAGATTTCCTCTGTCTCACCTCAAGCTGCACAGTTAACTTTTCAGAGTCAAACTTAAGAAACTTTGACTGTAATTATGATCAATATATAAATAATAAAACTATTATATGAGATACTAATAGATTCATTATAACATCTATTTTTCAAAAAAAGCAAATTTTTATATATTGTTTCTATATGTACTTAAAGATATTAATGGTCAAACACGATCATTGAAGACCGTGAAAAGTCAATTGTGCAGTTTTGGGTGAGACGGAAGGAGTATTATTTTTGGGTTTGTTTCCAAAAAAAAAAAAAAAAAAAATCAATTTCATATAGGGCCTGGGCGTAGTTCCGCCCTTGTTAATCGTAATATGTATACGCATGGTATAATGAAACCATGTGAAATTTTATTGAATATAAATATTAACAAAATTCCACAAGCATTTATAACTCTAATATATTTACTGTATTTACTATTCGATTCACACAGGCAACTCAGTAAAACAGAGCAGTACAATTTAAAGTTCAAAATCTCTATATCCTAGTATTTTCCCATTACTTGCTTTTCTTTCCTGAACCACAGTTTGAGAAACACTAGCAGTCCGGCCACCGCGAATCCGACAGACAGCCAAACAAGCCACATAAACTGCATTTTCCGGTTGTGAGTTCGCGAACAAAGACAAAATTCAGTGCTTAACTTATTCGGAATGATCGGAACACAGAGATTGTAGTTTCCGGCGAATATTTCCAGGGAACCGTACTGCATAAACGACAGCGGAATTTCGCCGGAAAGCTTGTTGTACGAGAAGTTCAGAGAGTTTGGCAAGAGAGCATTAAGGTTTTCAGGGATTTTCCCTGTCAGGGAATTATTGGACAGATCAAGAACGCTGATTGACTTAAGTGAGGTTATTGACTGAGGAATGGAGGAATTAAGGTTGTTGTTTTGGAGGAGTAGCAGGTTGAGCTGTCCTAGGTTTCCGATTTCAGGCGGTATTGGACCGGACAAGAGATTGCTGCTGAGATCCAACTTTATTAGATTGGAAGCTTTGGAGATTTCAGAAGGTACAAAGCCTGAAAATAGGTTGTTCTGGAGAAAAAGCTCGGACAGGTTTTTAGCAGTTTCGAAGGTTGTCGGAATTGAACCAGTCAGGTGGTTATTACTAAGATCAATGATCGAAGCTTGCGGAAGTGCCATAATCCCTTCTGGAATACTTCCTTCCAGATGATTGGAATAAACTCGGAAGCGAATGAGAGAGCTGCAGCTTGAGTAAGTCTCAGGAATTTTCCCAGAAAATCTATTGTCACCGACAAGAAAGTACATTAGTTTACCTCCGTCGCAGGAATGTGCCGGAAGTTCTCCGGAGAACCGATTTTCCGACAGGTCAAATCCTATCAGAGCAGACGTTCTTCCTAGGTTTGTCGGGAGTTTTCCTGTCAAGAAATTCATGTAAAGAGACAGCTCAACCAGAGTTGTTGAGTTTCCTAGGGCTTCGGGAATTTCCCCGCGCAAACTGTTGTTGTAAAGCATCAAGAATCTGAGCTTAGGAAGAACGAAGACAGATTCTGGAACCTTTGTGAGTTTGTTTACGGACATATCTGTGTCTACAAGCTCTGTCAAATTCCCCAACTCTTGAGGTATTTCGCCTTCGAGTTGGTTGTAGTAAAGCTCAAGCAGCTGAAGATTCTTCAGCAGTCCCAGTTCCCGAGGAAGCTCGCCGACTAGGTCATTACCGCTGAATTCGAGGTCGGTTAACGATGTCATGTTGCCGATGAACGCCGGGATTTTACCTCGTAAGCTGCAAGTTGTCAGGATCATGACCTGAAGCCTCGTCAGCTTGGTGATGCTCTCCGGCAGCTCCCATGGATCGAAACCGCTGTTTTCGTTTACAGCCAGGAACTCGAGGTTTATGAGGTTCGTGACTGACATAGGAAACTTTCCTCGGTTGTAGTTGAACGACAAGTTCAGCGACCTCAGAGATTGCAGAGGTGACAAATCCGGCAAGGCGCCGCTGAGTTGAGCCGAGCCGATGTCGAGCTCTTCTAACAGAGAGCAGTTGGTGATGCCAGCTGGAAAACCGCCACTGAGGTTATTGTCTGCTAGCCGGAGAATTCTCAGATGAGGCAGATATTGGCAGACTCTTTCAGGGAACTTGCCGGAGAGCTGCCATCCCGAGATATCGATCTTGTTAACGTTGCCCTGACTGTTACATGCGACTCCTTCGAAGCTGCAGATGTTATGATGACTGGCTTCGTTTAGTTCCCAGGTTGACAGCATTTTCCCTGAGAAAGACAGCTTCATTTGCGTAAAGAATTCGGACTGGTTTGCGGAGAAAACATGCTGAAAACAGCAGAAAAGAAGAACACTTATAATTAGGGCAAAGTGGCTGATGAGTTTATTGTGTTGAGCCATAATGGATTGTTGGAGAAATGTTAACATTAAAGAAGCCATATATAGAAAAAACTGATGTTACGTACTTACACTTACAGTAGTGCGGGAAAATATATTTTATGCCTGCCTGCATGTTTTGTTTAATTAGGCATCAATTCTAAACATTAGTGTGGGAAGAATATAGAATGTTAATAATCTGGAATTACTATGGAGATAGTGGAGAATTTTTTTCATGATTTAATAATAAGACTAATTGGAAATAGTTGCGGTTAATCAAAGTTTAAATTCGATCTATATATGCAAACTTATAATTTGTAACATTTTCTTTTATATAATCTTAAACCGAAAACGATCACTATTGATCAAAATCTCAGATTATTAAATCAAAACTATATCAAAACCACTGATAACCGCAGTTATTAACTGTTGTTAATTCAGAGAAAAGAAGGTCAAATTAATGGAGTCCTAAAACACGAGAGATAATAAGAATCTGAATGTGTTTCTTAATGAGTATATATATATGCTTCCATTACCATGATAATTGAAATGGCATTGCGCACAGATAGTAACGGGATCAAGATTCCCACACAGTTCATGAACCCTCTGACTTGTCTTTGTCCATACCTACTTTCAATAAACCTTGCCATTGAGTCAAAGGTTAAGTGGAACACTAATGTTATTCTCATTTATAGAACATAAATAGGAGAACAAAATAAAAATATAAACACAATGCAAGAGAATGTGTACTACATACAAAAACTAGGCTTTTGATAACACAAGAGAGGAAGTCGATTTACTGGTGTATTAAATACAATTGATTTACGAATTCTCAATTGAAACATTTTTTAATTGGTCTCATTGAATAATTATGCTTGATATATAAAAAATCAGTTATAAAAGTGAGAAGATCAACAATAATTAATACTCTGAATGATCATGACTAGTATGTAAAAGGACTGGGTTTCAGGATAAACATTTGTCCTAGTCTCATAGGAGACCTTCTCCATTTCATAGAAGCATATATTTTTTAAATTTTATTTATTATTAACTCATTAATTTTAAAATTTAACTTAATTCAATTCAGTTTTGTTAGAAATTAAGTTTAGAATATTAACGCTACGTACAAAAAATATCTCGATCGAAATTACAATTCACATATTATCTAAATCGTTAACGAAGGCATACTCGTATGTTTTTTTTATACATTTTTAACAACATATAGAAAGTGCGGAGTACTTATATTATGTCTAATTCAGAAATGAAGTCATGGATTGGAGAACATTAACAATGAAACTACTTGAATCTCTCTAGCTAAAAAAAAGATTTAGTTTAAAGCAAAATTTGAAAAATAAATACTAATATATATATAGGACGAATGATGAAAAAAGAACATTAACCAAAGTACAAAAGCGTATTCGATGATTTAATTATTCTCCTCATGTGCAGGAAGGATTTATGCAGCGAATCTTTTAGTTGACATTTCTTATTTACGTTTTGTACGCTTAATAACTTTTGTTGACAAATTCTCAATTTTGACCAGATCTCAATTAGTCTCGGTGAATAACCATGTTTAATAGATAAAAGATCAGCAATATTAGTACACTGAATGTGTTGGGAAATTGACCCCATCCGCGCAGCTCAAAATAATAATAAAGAAAATACAGAAACACAGATTTTAACGTGGTTCACCAATTGACTACCTCCACGACCAGAAACAGATTTATTAGGCTCCCAGATGTGGCGAATTTCTCAGACCCAAAGGGCCATCTTGAAATCACACAGATTACAGACACAGACGAGAGTATTTATAATGCTCTCACCAGCTACAGATTCGGAAACTAAATATGACTTTGCCTAATTTAAGTCATAAATAACTAGATTTACCTAATCTATAAATCCGATTACAGAATGGAATATCAACTTTCCATTTATTACAGAAAACAGAATAAAGGAATTCAATTAAATCCTAACAATTCCCCCTTGAATTGAATCTCCTCACAGCCAGATGCATATGCACAATGATCGTCAATAATTGTGCCAGATGTACCAGATGTACGATGACGCTAGTCGTACCAGATGCACGGTGGTCGTGCCAGATGTACTAGAAACAGATGCACTCGGGGAGTCGTGCCAGACAGATGTACTAAATGTACCAGATACCACCAACAGAACCAGAACAATACCAGACCAAAAGAACAAATCCAACCAAGCAAGGATTCGCTAACCGAACAGATTTCAACAAGTTCAACCAGGAAAGAACTGTTGACAGCGGGTTGTCCTCAAACGTAGTCTTGATCCAGAGCTCTCATACGTCTTCTTGAACCGTACCACAGACACAGACGGACAACTTCTCAAGCGTAATCTTGAACCATGCACCGATAAATTCTCATACGCCTTCTTGAGCCGTACCACACACAGACAGACAAATTCTCAAACGTAGTCTTGAACTCTCTCCATGGATGAATTCTCAAACGTCTTCTCGAATCGCTTCACAAAGAGACAAGCATACAAGTTCAACCCGGAAAGAACTTGTCGGACAGATTAGCTTGTGATCCTAGCAGAAGCAACATCAACAGATTGCCAACAGATGATTCTACAAGCCCAGATTTCTTTATTTGCCACAGACTCCCGAAACAAAAGCAAATAAAAAACTTGACCAACTCCAGATTTAACTTGCAATGTAGGCTAATAATTAAGCAAAAGTATTGTGTTTTACCAAACTAATGCTACCCAGAAGCTTAATATATGCCACAGCCGCCCCACCTTGCAAGAACCAAACCAACTAAATAAACCAAGGCCAATGTTGGTTTATTGTCAATTTGTCACAGAAATTTGATTTCCCACACAATCAAATTATAACCCGCAGCCACACGTGACTAATTCTCCCAAGAACTAATTAATTATCGGAATCAAAACAGATTAATTAATTCTTACAGATTTCAGATTTCCGACTTGAGACCAAACAGATGGCAAACACCGCAGTTCACCCAGATTGTACGGCAACACCAGATTTCTTTATCATTATCTTGACGGAAGCTGAACCAAAGCTCTGATACCACTGTTGGGAAATTGACCCCATCCGCGCAGCTCAAAATAATAATAAAGAAAATACAGAAACACAGATTTTAACGTGGTTCACCAATTGGCTACCTCCACGACCAGAAACAGATTTATTAGGCTCCCAGATGTGGCGAATTTCTCAGACCCAAAGGGCCATCTTGAAATCACACAGATTACAGACACAAACGAGAGTATTTATAATGCTCTCACCAGCTACAGATTCGGAAACTAAATATGACTTTGCCTAATTTAAGTCATAAATAACTAGATTTACCTAATCTATAAATCCGATTACAGAATGGAATATCAACTTTCCATTTATTACAGAAAACAGAATAAAGGAATTCAATTAAATCCTAACAGAATGATCTGCGTAATATGTAACAGATTGGTATAAAAGTGAATTAGGAATTTCTTGCATGTAGAATATCAAGGTCCGAAGTGAATTAGGTTATATAGGTTAGTCCGTTGTTCTGAAGGGGAGTTAGGTTAGGTCTGAAGGGAAGTTAGGTTGAAATTCAATAACGTTAATTACGGAACGTTAACGGATTATTAACGTTAGAGAAGACCAACATAAAATTCTGAAACACGAGATAAGTAGTTTCCCTCTGCTCATGCTTTCGGAGGAACCAGAAAACATTATCGCACGTGAGTTTTACAGAAACCAGCGAATCCATCAGAAACCTCGGATTTTGTGCTCGTGGTATAATATGCGCGCCAATCACTCTGTCGGAAGAACGGGGACAGCAGATGGACGTACTTTGATCGCTCGTCATCCCCAACTGCTTGTTTACCGTGCAAACGTACGTTAACACACATAATTGATCCCATCAAACTGACTGTCTACTCATGGGATATCCAGAACTCTGCCGTTTACGTACGTTGTTGCAGAGGATTTTCCAGATTAAACCTAACCGCCGATATTTTTACAGATGACTACACTGGTTTTAACCCGGCCCCTTTAATTATTAAGGGATGAATGGATCGGACATTGTTGCATTTATATGTGTTCATGCTCATGCAACACAAACAATATTAGCGTTTTCCATTTCCCTTCAAATTAAGGTGGTTATTGATCATAAGAAAGGAAATCGCGGTCCATATTGAGGACGTGAATTGACCACCACTCGTGGGATTTAAAATTTTCTAATAATATCAACAAATTTCTTCTCATTTGTTTTTCTACAACCCCACCCTCTTACTAATGGGTTTTTTTTTCACTTCTTATAAGATCAACTACTATATTATTAGTGTTTTCCATTTCACTTCTAAGCATAATTAAAAATGGTCATTATGCTATTAACATTTTTATTTTCTTTTCTTTCTTATACTTGATACTATTAGAACGAACATAGTACACTACATATAAAATCGGCGGACTTTTCTATGTTCTATTTATAACAATGAGTGATAAGAAACTTCTATATATAATGAAAATTTATAACTCGTGACAGTACTATAGATAGACCAATCAATTCACGAGATATGAACATCTCTAACGTTTTTACTTTCACTCATTTTGATGCTTGATACAGAAATATAAACAATATTCACGAGATATACACCATTATCATTGACGGTTTAATCTTAATTTCTTTTTACATCGACGGTATCGATGTAAAAACAGTTCACGAGATTATTGCTTTTGAATGTGGCATCTTCATTTTCACACTTCTCTATGTAGTAACGTCAGCAGAAGTATTATCGATGTAAAAACAATCCACGGGATTATTGCTTTTGAATGTGACATCTTCTTTATGCAGTAACGTCAGCAGAAGTCACGAGATATAACATATCTGTAACATTTACCGGTATAAAAAAAAACTGAGAAGTATGAAGGTGTGAAAATGAGCTGTGAGGTTTTGTTAGTATATAAATTCAAGTTGTTTAGTAGACTCATCCATTCAATAATTAGTAAGACAAAGCTCCCATTATCACCATATAAAACCCACTTTAAATCCCCTCTCCAGATTAAGCCCATCTTTCCAACTCTACCCCTCACAACAACCTTTACACAAGTTCTCATCGCTGTAATTTCCCCAAAAACCATGGGTATAAACTTCATTTCATCTTAACATTCCTTACTTTACCATATTCTCTCCCCCCTCCCCCGCCACACCACCTTTTCTCGGTCTCTCTCAACTCAACTCAAGTATGCAGCCGGCCGACGCCGAAAGGCAGAGTAGAACCAAGCCCCGGCCGAACCGCCCGGCGGCCAGAGACCCGGTCCGACCAGCGAGGATTCCCCTCCGGCTGCTCCTCCGCGTGTCCTCCGTCGCGTGCGGGATACAGTTCGGATGGGCGCTGCAGCTCTCGCTCCTCACGCCGTACGTGCAGGAGCTCGGCATCCCGCACGCGTGGGCGAGCATCATATGGCTGTGCGGCCCGATTTCCGGCTTCTTCGTCCAGCCGCTGGTCGGCCACATGAGCGACCGCTGCAAGAGCCGGTTCGGGCGGCGCCGCCCCTTCATCCTCGCCGGCGCGGCGGCGATTGTCTTCGCCGTGCTCATCATCGGATTCTCCGCCGACATCGGCTGGCTCTGCGGCGATCGAGGCGAAAAGAAGGTCCGAGCGATTGTTGCTTTTGTCGTCGGCTTTTGGCTGCTCGATGTTGCCAATAACATGACGCAGGGGCCTTGTCGAGCGCTGCTCGCTGACCTCACCGGTACGTATTTTTATACGTATAATTTAACTACTAATCATAATCATCAACTTTACTTTATTCGTAATTTATTCTACATTGATGATGAATGTGCATGAAGTTAAATAATTTACTATTTTTATATTATTTCCTTTTTTGAAATTAGGTGATTTTTTAATATGATATTAATATAATTGTCATTTTGGCCGGTAGGATTTAATCTGCAACTTTTGTACGTATGTAGATAGAATAGAATTATGAATTGATTTGTGTTTTGCTTTTTGGGAAGTGTGAATCTCACCCTTGCTGAGTGGCGAGTGGGATGGGGAAATGAGGACACGTGGAATCATCATGAAATTCTGTATTTTGTTATTTTAATGGATAATTAAAGTATAGTTGAGCCTGTGGCATTCATGATTCAACTAGAGTACACCATTGGTTCTGTATCTTTTAGCATTGTTTTTTGCTATTACTTATTTTGTCGCTTTCGTTGTTTGAAGATATTTTCATTTTGCATTTTTGTATGTATATGTATATGTATATGTATATGTATATGTCATGTGTGAATTAGCATTGTAAGATATTTTCATTGTAAGATATTTTATATTTATATATGAATTAAATTATATATAATTTGACCGAGTCTCAATATTTGATCCATGAAGCTGTCACATACACTAATAAGATAGTGTTGGTTTGGCATAATGGCATTGCACCATTATCAGATTGAACAATTTGAACTAAACACATTGACAGTAGATAGAATATGATGTGAATAAGTGCATTTCGGTTGCTGAGAAATATGACTTTGTCCATTTATTTCCATCTTAGAAAAGGATCATAGGAGGACTCGAGTGGCCAATGCTTATTTTTCGCTGTGGATGGCGGTTGGAAATATCCTTGGGTATGCAACTGGTGCTTACAGTGGATGGTACAAGGTTTTCCCATTTACGCTGAATTCTGCATGCAATGTCAACTGTGCAAATCTCAAGTCGGCGTTCATTCTCGACATCATATTTATAGCGATTACAACGTTTATTAGCATATCAGCTGCTCATGAGAAGCCATTAGAGGCTCAGACCTCTTCACCTGGCTCAAGCCATGAACAAGAAGCTTTCTTTTGGGAAATGGTTGGAACTTTCAAATACTTTCCTAAGGTTATTTGGATCATCTTGTCTGCAATTGCCCTGACTTGGGTAGGATGGTTTCCTTTCCTTCTTTTCGACACTGATTGGATGGGGAGAGAAATATATGGAGGGGAGCCAAATGATGGCCAAAATTACAGTGTGGGAGTGAGAATGGGTGCACTGGGTCTTATGTTGAATTCTGTGGTACTAGGAATAACATCATTACTCATGGAGAAGCTTTGTGGAAGGTGGGGAGCAGCTTTTACCTGGGGAGTCTCGAATATTATCATGGGTCTTTGTTTTGTTGCAATGCTCGTAATCTCTGCTGTAAGAACTCATTTGGACCATGGTAACCAAGCTCCTCCAGATGGCATAGTGATTGCTGCACTGGTTGTATTTGCACTTCTCGGAGCACCACTCGCCGTATGTGCCTCTAAACTGAAATATCTCTTTTCTTCACTACAAAATATCTTTTGCCTTCCTGGACCCAACCATTTTATTTACCTGCATTGCAGATAACTTATAGTGTTCCCTATGCCTTGATATCATCTCGAATTGAAGCCTTGGGGCTTGGCCAGGGTATGTTTATTTTAGTTTTAAGCATATGTTGCTGCAAAAAGGAAGACTATCAACCTATTCTTTATGTTTTTTGTAGGATTGTCCATGGGAGTTCTCAATCTGGCCATTGTAGTCCCACAGGTATAAATCAAATCTTTCAGAAATACTGTGTTTTGATTATGTTCACTTCTCTGTAAGTGGAGGGATTTTTTAAAATGAGCTTCTATTCTAGTTTCAGTTGGATTCTGATTTTGAATTAATTAGGCAAATTAGGACCTGATATTTTGAATCTGAACCAGTGAATAGAATATCTGGGAAATGCAATAACCTCGCATCAGGCCAGAATTTAGGAGTTACTTTTTTAATTACATAGTACATGTCAAGAGTGTGTTTGGTTTTTAGATTCTTCTTTCTTGTGATGCAATTTAAATTTGTAGTTTGGTTGTTATCATGAATAGTGCACTATTACAAAACCAGTAGAGTACTGATGCTTTTGACATACGTAGCTATGTTTATAAATATTTAATGGGGGTAACCGGGTAAGGATGAAGAATGGAAGCATATTGAATTGCAATTTTCAGTACTATTTTGATTTGACTGATGGTGCCTCCTTGTTTGGGTAATAGATCATCGTTTCTATTGGAAGTGGACCATGGGATGAGCTATTTGGTGGTGGAAATGCACCTGGATTTGCGGTCGCTGCTGCTGCAGCAATTGCTGGTGGCCTCATAGCAATGTTGACAATCCCGCGGTCACGGGTAGAGAAATCAAGGACCCTAACCTAAGGTATGCTTTCATGTGTCTCTTGTAATAAAGAGGGAGAATGTGTATATTGTGGGTACATACAACGTAAGCTTATCATGGTTAGAAAAGTATGATCTTTTGTTGACCAACTTGGAGTACTAGTTTGGCATGTATTGTTGGAGATTACCTCATTTTCTACCATCTTATTTAGAGAATGGCATGTAGATTCAGGATTCTACCTTTTTGTTTTGTCGGTTCCAGTTTGTCCAGTTCTCCACCAAAAACCAGGATTTACTGATAGTGTTTTCCGGGTTGTTTTATTTTCTGATAGGCTCAACTCTAGGAATCTTAGGAGTTGGGGGAGGAGGGAGGATCGACCATATCTGGGAGTAGATGGCTGCTCAGTCACTAGGTGCAGGGGATAAGGCGGAGCATCCAGTGGATTGATATTGATTCTCTAGGGAAAATAAATGTTCTGTCATCGTCTTTCATTTTGTGTTCATGTCTTAGGAGTTTAGCTGATTGAGTGCATCTCTTGATGCATATCATCAGAACTAGGGTCGACCTCTATGATGCTGGTGTAATCCCAATGCTCTGCCCGGAATGTAAACCATTGTTGTTTGTTGCATTTTTGCTATATCTCAAAGAAAGGCTTGACATTGACTATCTTTTATCAAGGAGTTGTTGTCAAAAATAGTATATCATTTACTTAAAGATTTTGCAAACAGGATTTCCTATCTATTGATTATGAGAAGTTCAATACATTACAAATTTTCATGTGTACATGGAGTTGATGATGTTGAACACTTGTTGTACTTTTTTCCAATTACATTTCAGATTATTCTTTCATAGATGTTGGTCTATTCTCGGTTTCCCCATTTTTCTCCTAGCTCTCTCGTTTTATCAGGTGTGTGAGTTTTCATTGATATGATTAGTTCTGGACGGGAAAGACGAGTGAGAAAGATGTAGGGCTTATCATCCTTCCCTTGGTACCCGTCATAGTGCATTTTTCTGTCACCGGGGCAGGGAAAATATTTAGTTTCATTTCGTAGTGGGAAAATCTTGAATAATTTGTGCTAGTGGTAAAGTTCTGATCTTTCTAACAATGAGAGTATCCTGTATCCCTATTGACAAACAATATATATAACTTTCCATCAGTGTTTTGTGGCAGAAGATCTTCTAAGTGGAAACTGTTTTATGGTAAGAATCATTTTGGGGTGAACTTTGGGTAAAGAAATGGATGAATTTCCGATTAGTATATACTCACAAACATAATTTTTGAGTTATGGCAAAATGGAACCCTATGATTTCAAGCCCATTTTTTGTCTTAACAATATTAGGGGTATTATTGTAAAAATACGGACATGCAAGAGAAAAATGGACCTGCATGGAGCAACCCCCAAATAAAAGTGGTGCTTGTATAAAAGGCTTGGTGGGCTCTAAGTAAGGCCAAGGTTCCCCTCATCCCCTGTCTCATTATTCCCTCATCCATCCATAAGAATCTTGGAACAAATTCCCACACTTTTTTTTTTGCCATTTGGGAGCATCCTTCAAAGAAGCCCCCTGTAGTGAGTGAGCTGAAAGAAACATGACTTCGATGAGACGATGATGACAATCACGATAAGATGATTCATTTAGGAGTTGTGCTGAACTATAAAACACATTGTGAGGGTTAAGTCTGTCTGGAATATAAACTTTTTATGTGACTAGATAGGATATTTGTTTGTGTGCAAGAATAAATCATCTCCTAGTTGCGAATGTGACATAGCAGCTTATTAGCATGTCATGGAAGAATTTGTGCTTTGTGCTTTGTAGCGAATTTTTCCAGATTAAAAGGTGGTATTGAGAATTTCATAAAGTTCCTGAGTTAGATATTACTCATTAGCATATAGGATATGAGGTAACAATACATGCTGTGGTGTAGAATAGATGCAATAATGTGATGGCGTAAGCGTAGTGGGAAATGGCTAGCATCAGAGCTTTATTACTGAATTTGTGAAGAACTGAACAGGACAGGATATGCATCAGAGCTAGGCAACAAAACCTTCTTTTTTTAAACATGCTATATCATTTTTACCTTGCTTCTGGTGCAATGCTGCAGCAGAGAGGGTAAATAATCTGCGAAAATTATTGCTCTGGAGACATATCACACATGTGGCCTGACTGACATAGCAATATATATATATATATATATATATATATAAGAGTTGATTGGAAATAAATGGTTATATATTTCATATAGGAACAAAATTAATGGGATTGGGATTTGGGTGTGATATTTTCTTGAAGAAGTTGCTCAGACTGTGACTGAAACTGGAAGAGAATTCACACAGGCTGCTGCTGCTGCTACAGAAAATTCAGTGCAGTTCTTGATTTCAGGATGATGGTGGTGGTGAGTGGCCGGCCCCCACCTTGAGAGACACTCTCATCCCTGTTGTGAGAAATGGGATACAATTTAAATGGCTGCAATTCCTGCACGTACTTTGTCTGTCTCTCCAAAATCTGTCTCCTTTCTTCCATCTGCCTCTTCTCAATGCTCCTATCATTTGTCAGCCCCCATTATCCCTCTAGTGGGCCCCCTCCTCCCCGATTGTAACGCATGACGAGTTATTTAACTGTAACATCTGTTTTACTGATATTAACGTTAACGTCAGTTTTATAGGTTTGGAACCTCGATTGGTTTATTACGCTAGTCGGGTTTAAAAGTATGAATCTAGTGTGTAGACAATAGAGATGGATATAAACACTCAACTCCTCCCTTTCCCGTCTACGATTGATTGTAATGCACGACGAGTTATGTAGCGTTTGGTATGTATATCTGTTTTACTACAACAGTTTTTTACAAGTTTAGAACCTCGATTAGTTTATTACGCTGGGCGGGTTTAAAAGTACAAATGTATTGCGTAGAAAATAGATATGGATAACAACACTCAACTCCCACTATGGGCACTGAGTTACCAGAAGTGCACTAGGATAAACTTTTTAATTGCCAATACAAAAGGTAAAAAAGGAGAGATGGATATTCAAGATTTGCACTTATTTTTGGTCCTTGGATCAAAATTTCCCCTCCTCGACCTGTTACTGTTCGGTGCGCTCTGTAAATTTGTAGCCGAGGGACCAGGCCACCATTGCAGTAGAGTGGACGCAGAACCACCCCCACTAAGAGTCGTGATCAGAACCGAAAAATTGAATTCAAGAAAGATTTATGTGATCTTCAATTATATCAACCAAGCTCTGTTTTCTGGGCTCGATTTCATGATGCATGTTTTGTATTTTTATCCCGTACATAAACATAAAAACGTAGCGTTACACATGGGACCGAAATGCGCAGAGATTACACGAACTTGTGCCTCTGGGAATGAGCAAGTAGCCAAATGGAGGAATGTGTTTTTGTGTAAAGGTTGAAGACAGCAGAAGTGGTGGTGCTGGTTTTTGGGGGTGGCTGTGGCAATAATGCGGAGGAGCTGTGCCAAAAATTCCATCACCATGTATTTTTATGCCAATATGCTCTCTTGTCATTTCAACTTATAACTTACTAGAACCGAAATGGATCTCTTCTCAATCCATTCAATCCACTTGCATTTTCCAAAAGATTATCCTCCCCTTCCTTGTCCTTCTAAAACTTTTTTATTCCATGCTGGAAAAAGTAACAACGGAAAATTCCTACACTTCTTTTAATCAGTGCTCAATGCAGTTAAAATGTCGTTCATAACCAGTACTCTATTTTTATATATCGGGCCTTTTAAAAAAATAGTATTAGTAGCTAGACCTTTATTACATGTAATATTCGATTGAAAAAGTAAAAAGATATCAATTTTATAGTTTTTTCGATTTGTTGTTAAAAAAAGTGATCGATGATCATATATTGAGTTTTAAGGTAGTTTAGCTTTTTCATGCACCACCATTTACATGTAACACTTTCATGACTTCTAACTTGGTGCTCAAATCAAGGGATTGAGTTAAAATTAGGTCAACATAATTAGATGAGGAATGTGGTGTCAAAACCATGAAAAATGGGAGGTTAAAAAATAGATTATCCTAATTTAGTTCCTCCAAAAAGGCCTATGAAAAGTTAAACCCCTTGGGACATGGCTAAAAAGGCACTTGATCAAAGTCATTTTTTTAAAAACTAAGCCAAGTTTCATGGATGGGATGCATGGGCGGTTCATTTTAATATGAACAGAAACGCACCCTCCTCCAATAATATTTTTTGATTTCACATTAATCACTAGTTGTAGATAAGATCAAAAACTATATATTTATGCGGTTCTTGGTTTTTCTCTATTTAAAACAGGCTTAGATCAATGTCTAATTAAATGTTAAATGTCATCTCATCGAATCCTTGACATTTTCTACTACGAGATAAATAAAAGTGCTTTATATATATTAATTTACTCAAGCCGTATAAAATAGATATTGGAGTGGAAAGGATAGAATCTGGCCCCCCTCTTTTTACCCTTTTTGCATAATTGTGTATAGCCCATTACAAATTCTCATATGAGCTACCTTCTTTAGGTAATTGACTATTTAATCATAAATATTATTAAAAAATAATTTCAACAAAAAGTCAACATAAAATAACGAAACATCAATCGATTACCATTAAAAATAAGAAGAAATTCAACAAATAAATACACAACATCAATTACGGCACGTAATTAACATAAAGAACATCAACATAACATCAATGAAATTAATTACCCAATCTTTAGGTTGTATCAGTGCAAACTTTCTCTACACACAATATTCAATTATTCATACATCATTATTCACACCCACGTACATTTAGAAGTCTTACGATTTCATATTAATGGTAATATAAGCAAAGTTAGCATAAAGTTAATATGGTACTAATAGGTTGGGTAAACTAAGTAATTATATATTTGGAGTAAATAAAATTAGTTTGTTGACGAAATCAAAGTCCAATCAGACTCAAACACTCATAAATTAGCATGATCTTTACTCATGCTAAGTGAATATATCTTTTGAGATATGGAGTGAAAAATGTACATAAATACCATCCAATTCTTGGGATAAAAAATGCATGCATTCGTAAATTACCTCTAATTGACACGTTGAATGATCAATTTGTGGGGCCTTCCATAATTTGCAAGTATATATAATGACCCCAAGATCACTCATTTCCTTCATCATGAGTACTTTGGCATTCAAAAACTCAAACAAAACAAAACAAACCACCCAAATCCCAAACAAGATTGTTCCTTTCTTCTTTTCTCTCTTAATAGTTCATCAAAACTTACAATAATCTCTCACCAAAACCTTGTTGTTTTCCACCCTTCTCCATCACTATGTGCAACTCAAAGCCATCTTCTCCATCCTCATATGTCTCCTCAAAGTCCACAAAGCATAATTTCATGCCTCCTAATAATCCATCTAATAAGGATCATCTTTACACTGTTCCTGAGGATGATGATCAACAGCTCCATAGGTGGCCGACCCCCTCCGAGGTAACTAATTGTCACTTTCGGCTTTTAAAAACGTCGTAAATAAGAGTTCTGTGTGTAATACTGGTATGTACTGCGCAGGTGTTTGAAGAAATTAAAGCCATAGGGAAGATTTCGGGGCCGACAACCGCGACCGGGCTTTTGCTATACTCGAGAGCCATGATTTCCATGCTCTTCCTCGGCTACCTTGGAGAGCTTGAGCTGGCCGGCGGCTCCCTAGCCATCGGCTTCGCGAACATCACCGGTTACTCGGTCATTTCCGGCTTGGCTATGGGAATGGAGCCGATTTGCGGACAAGCTTATGGAGCCAAGCAAATGAAGCTCCTAGGAATAACCCTACAAAGAACTGTTCTTCTTCTCCTCTCAACCTCAATTCCCATAGCCCTAACATGGCTAAACATGGACAGAATCCTTCTCTGGTGCGGACAGGACGAGGAAATCTCGTCCATGGCCCACACTTTCATTACGTTCGCCATTCCCGACCTCTTCTTCCTCTCATTGCTGCATCCTCTTAGGATTTACCTCAGGACGCAGAATATAACGTTGCCATTAACGTACTGTTCTGCGGTCTCGGTCATCCTCCACGTGCCGCTGAATTTCCTGCTGGTTAGGTATTTCGAGATGGGGATTGCCGGCGTTGCCATTGCCATGGTTTGGACCAATCTGAACCTCTTCATCCTCCTCGTTTTCTTCGTATACTTCTCCGGCGTGCACAAAGATTCGTGGGTTTCTCCGAGCATGGATTGTCTGAAAGGATGGTCGTCGTTGCTGCAATTAGCTATCCCTACCTGCATTTCTGTGTGCTTGGAGTGGTGGTGGTACGAGTTCATGATACTGCTCTGCGGTTTGCTGGTTAATCCGAGGGCTACGGTGGCGTCGATGGGGATTCTGATTCAGACAACCTCGCTGGTTTACGTTTTCCCGTCGTCGTTGAGCCTTGGGGTTTCGACTCGGGTCGGAAACGAGCTCGGAGCGAACCGGCCGGCGAGGGCCCGCATTTCGATGATGGTGTCGATGGCGTGCGCCGCCGTGCTGGGGCTGGCGGCGATGCTGTTCACCACCCTGATGAGGCACAGGTGGGGCCGGTTCTTCACCGCGGACGCGGAGATTCTGGAGCTGACCGCGGTGGCGCTGCCGATAGTCGGGCTGTGCGAGCTCGGAAACTGCCCGCAGACCACCGGTTGCGGCGTGCTTCGCGGCAGCGCGCGGCCGACGACGGGGGCGAACATCAACCTGGGGTCGTTCTACCTCGTCGGAATGCCGGTGGCGATCTTCATGGGGTTTGTGATGAAGATGGGGTTTTCCGGGCTTTGGCTCGGCTTGCTTGCGGCGCAGGCCAGCTGCGCCGCCCTAATGATCTACGTCCTCTGCACCACCGACTGGCTGGCTCAAGTCGAGCGATCTAAGGAGCTGACGAAGCCGTCTTCATCTCCGCCGTCCGTCAGCGGCGGTCCTATTCTGCCGGTATCGACAACGCCGGCCGAGAATAAAGATGATGAACTGGTGATCAAGGTTGAAACAGATCCTCTGCTGAGTTAACCACATTGTTTATGCATTAGTAGTTGATTAATTAGTTCATTAACCGTCTTGATCTCTCTTTTCCCCAAACTTTTTTGTTTTTGGGTTTAATTTGTATTGTTTGATTAGTGCTGTGAGAATTGTTTATTGGAATCTAATTGTACTCCGAATGTAGGTAGTTAACTAGAATGGAGGTTATTTTCTTTTCTTCTTTTTGTATGGTGTATCTTCATTGGTTGTTTCTGATCATGTATACATAAATGTTGTTGTTGATGGCGATGGTTAATAGTTAAACCCTACTTTGTGCACTATTTGAATATATGCTTCTTTTCTGGTGTTTGTGTATACTCTTTCCCTTTTCTTCATGTCTCAAAAGTTCAAAACTAATAGTACCACAATACAAACTCTCACATGAGACTGTTAAAAGTTTAATTAGGCAGGTTATTATTTCAAGATTTTATGTCGATATTTCAACTAAATAAATGTGAATTTTGTTTGATTACAAACTCTCAAACGAGATTGTCTTAAAAGTTTTTATCGGACAGATTGATCATTCAATATTTTGTGTCGATATTATTTTATTAAGGTTAAAAATACTCTAATATAAAACTCAACAAACTAACAAGCAATATTAACCTATAATTATTTAATAATGAACTTATTTTTTGAATATAACTAATGGACTAATTTTAGTCACTCATTAACATTATTTTATTTTTAATAAAAGAATAAAAGATTGTGAAGAGGAGAATAAAAATAAAATGTGGGGGGAAAAGTGGGGAGAATGAATGTTAAGCTGTCGGTTGGTTTAAAGGGTGCCGTGAAGAAGAGGATTCGCCTGACTTTGTTGGGTTTGCATTCCATAAATGGACACGCATTGACTACCCTAAAAGGCAATTTGGCATAATCTATCTCATCAACACCTCATCATCTCACATTCCCTCTGCATAATTGTACTCTATTCTATTCCCTTATCCCCATATCACAAGTATCATATACATACGGGTACACTACTACCTACTATTAGTTTTCATACTGCTGCCTCTATACCCAAAATACACCTCAATTCTATTTCAATTCATGAAACTTCGATGATATTACTACTAGCAGTTTCTGTCATCATGACAATTGTATTACTAGTAGTAATAGTTTTTATAGTTTTTGTTATCATGACACTTCAATTCTGATCACGTATAATATATTATATAGTAAAATAAATGGTGGAAATATCACATCAACTAGTTTAACCATTGATGCGGGGAAATCCGCTCCAGTAATTGATGCCTCGGATAGGCGTGATATCCGAGGATCTTGTGATGTGGATCTGCTAGCTAACTGACTGTTGAGGACGTCAATTTGGTCATAGCGCCTAGGCCTCGGATAACTGGAGTTGGACATGTTCGTCTGAAGCCTGCAAAACAAGCTCCCGGGGCCACCCGAGGGTAGCAGCTCCGGTGTTATAATGAAATTTTGTGTATTGAAAGAAAAGATAAAACTCTGTATTCAAGAGTTAGAGAACTTACATGAAATAGCTGAATGTGGCCTCTATTTATAGATGTTCCAGCTTCCTCCGGGTGTCTCATCATCGTGTGTCACCTTTTCGTACTGGCGGTGCCATCTGGCCACGTGGGCGTACTGGCCGATGCTTATCTTTCCTCACGTGAATCGGAAGCTTCCGGGAAGGTCACCTCAATCCGAGTCACTGGTATTATCATCCATTGTTTAAATTTCACGTATGTTTAGTGTATATGAAATAAACCCTAAACCCTTACAAGTCTTGTATTACAATTATATGAAATATGTGAAATTTACGATTGAAAATGCGTTTTTTTTTGGTTGAATAGATTAAGAATAGTTCAAAGTAGTTAATTATGTGTCCTATTTATCCACCAACGGTAGTGTATTCATGATTTAAATGTAGACCGAGATTGAGCTTTTCATCAGTTTTGTATCAGCAATACCGACAGGAATAAATGCTTACCTCAAAAAAAAAACAGGAATTGTACGGTTCGATTATAACGTAAGAATGGTACGTTCAAAATTCATTATATTATAGACCAAGTCGGATCCTCTACGCAAAGATTCTACGCAATCTTTACGCCAAAACGGCGTCGAATATGTTTTTGACGTAAACACATTTATTCACGGTGTTAGAGATGTTTACCAACTTTCACCTTGTTTGATATATTTGTTTATGAGAGTACGCAAAGTTACAACCAACACAACCCTCCCTCACCTTAACATCAACCTTCTAAATTTTAGACTTACAAAACATTATATTCTTACACGTAATCAAACATCTACACTTCATACGAGTTTGACCTTGAGTTGTATATGGATTCTCCATATGATTCAACATCGAATTTGAACTAGAACCGCACTAGATGATTGTTGTGCCCGTTAATAAATTAAAATTAAAATTTAATAATTCATCATTGTTTTAAACTAAGGAAGATCCTTAAAACAATTTGGAGTACGTACCATTAGTAAACTAGTTAAACGGGCTGCTGCTACTGAATTTCCTACCAAATTCGAATAATTTGGTAAGCTAGCCACCGATCCAGTTGGATAATTTGAAGCCATCCACCATCCCTACGGTAGTTTAAAATAAAAGGCAATGATTATACCAATGTGTTTGATTATATAGAAATATATATTATTCATTTAGGTTAAAATACCTGATTTTGAGATAATATTTGGGATGAACGTTCATGGTTGGGATAAGACTTCAACATCTATTATCATTACAGAAAAAAAAATATTAGACGTGGAATCAATAGAATGATTTGATTAAGATGCCATAACCCGAGTTCCAAATTCTGGAGATGAGATTTGTGATTCATGGTTAGCTTCCACCATCAAATTATTGGCCGGGATGATTCTAAGAAAAGCAATTTCTGCGCTGGTATGCAAGGATGGAAGGTTAAAGATTGAATAAAGAGACGAGAAATCCAAACGTCATAATTAATTAAAAGGAAATACAATTTACAGCAAAAATGTTAAATGGAAAAAGGAAAGTCATCTCAGAAATTAATTAAAAAGAAAAGGTAAATTAGTAACCGTTTACTCCAAAAGGTAAATTGCGTAAGCTTTGCGCAGAATCTTTTGCGTAGAGGATCCGAAGCGATTATATACAGAGTAAAGAAAATCAAAGAAATGCTTGAGTTTCCTTGAATAATATCACCAATTGCACTCACTTTTTCCTTGAAAAAAGTAGTTATAAAATGCTTAGATTATAAAGAAACACGTGAAGTCAACCAAACAATAAGAACTAAATAAAATTCTAGCAATAACAAAATTCGCACGTGCAACCAAACAATTTTTTCAAATTCTGAAGATCTAAATTCATGTGGGAATTAAATTATCACATATTTTGTAATTTCTCAGAATTTAATTCCTTTGAAAAAATCTTCAGAATTTGAAAAATTTATTTGGTTGCACGTGCGGATTTTGTTATTGCTAGGATTTTACATGTATTTACTTTTTGTTGTTTGGTTGACTGCACGTGTTTCTTTAGAATCTAAGAATGTTGTAACTACTTTTTCAAAACAAAATTCAAATTAACTCAAACAAAAATTTCCAAACAATATATTTGAGTTAAATCATGAGTCACTAGAATCGGTAAAAATAATTTGTTATAACGTACTTGTAATGGACACGCCAAAGTAAGTGGGCGGATGAGGTGCTAGGTGTTGGATGAGGATAGAACCTACCATAACCAAAACGGTTGCGATTATCAAACAGACCGCTTGTATTAAATGAAATATGGAATAATAAAACTCATCGATTTAAGTATGGTTTACCTGTAATGCACAACCCGGATACATTAGTGTGGGAACTGGAGGAGAGAGGTCAATTTACAGTTAAATATGCTTACAAGGCTCTGAGGAAGAGGCAAGCTCAACTTCCTTCTTTGAATAATGCATGGTCGAAACAAATACCAGGTAAAATCTCTATACTATCCTGAAGACTCTTTAACAATCTACTTCCATTTGATGATAACCTCATGAAATTTGGGATCATGTTAGCTTCTAAATGTCCACTGTGTAACCATGGAGACTCTGCTGATCATTTCTTCAATGCATGCTCACAAAATGTTAGAGTTCTTAACATGATGCATAACATTCTAGCTATGCCTGTGCGCCATTTCACATCTGTCAAACATAGGCTTTCCTACTACCTGAACTTCAAAAGGAAATCAAAAATTCTTACTAAAGTATCTATATCTTCTTTACTTATTACCCTGTGGTATTTGTGGTGGAGAAGAAACAAGATACTTTTCGACAATGTAGTAATGGAGAGTTCTATTTTATTTGGTAATATAGTTAAACACATTTCCATGATTTTCACTGCCTCACCATTGACTGGCCAAGCTTCAAAATTCAGGGATTTAATCATGATTGGTTTAGTCCCATTTTTTAAACAAAAAAGGCCAAAGTCTGTCAAAATAGTCAAAAAATGGTATCCTCCTGACAGAGGATACAAGATAAATGTGGATGGCTCTTTTATCAATGTTGATAAAGTGGGTTTGGGAGTAGTGATTAGAGATATTAGAGGGAATGTTGTTTCCATGTTCATAAAGTATACTTGTGCTTTGTCTCCATTGCATGCTGAGATGTTAGCTATTCAATATGGGATAGAACTTGGACTGGCTTCTGGATCTGTCTTTATTATTGAATCTGATTGTTTGAATGCTGTAAAATGCATTATAAATCCCTCCTCAGCTAACTGGACTGGCTTCTGGATCTGTCTTTATTATTGAATCTGATTGTTTGAATGCTGTAAAATGCATTATAAATCCCTCCTCAGCTAACTGGTCTGTCTTGAGTCTTTCGTATGAGCTTCAGTGCTATGCAAATAGAATTAAACATATTTATAGAGAATGCAATGCTGTAGCAGATATGTTGTCTAAAATCTGCTATATGACAGCTAGCTCTGGAAATATGAACCTTAGTGATGCTCCTACAAAGTTGAAAGGTCTTTTAAACCTTGATAAAATTGGGGTTTCCTATGTGAGGCTTTCCTCTACTTAGCTATATAGTTCATGCCAAATTTTCTTCTTAGAAAACATTGATACTGCTTAAGCCTTTCTAATGCAGGTTGGGGAAGACCCTTTGCATTACTCTAAAGGTGGTGTTTTTCCTGATGCCATGATCATGCTGACTTTTTTGTTTCTCTGAGCTGCACCCGAAAGTAAATGAGCTGGTGCTCTTTTTGAAGTCTTCTCATCACACAATACCTCTGCAATTTCCTTCTTGGCTGACTTGTTTTTCAACTTGGGTTCGGCTTGGGTTAATTAGCATACAAGCTCGGATTGTTAACTTACTTTGGTCAGCTGTGTCGCACGGAGACCACAGTTTCATAGTAGACAATATATATACCTATTCATCGGGATTAAGCAGCGTATGCTTTCCCTACCATTCTTTTGGAAGAAATTTTTGTTTCGGAGCTTTTGTTTATACTCCATTCCTAGTCACCTAGGCTCTTAGCTTCAGGTTATTAGTTTTTTAAAAACAATTGTGCCTTTTATTTGGCTTTGTAACCTTTTCGAGATGGGCTTGGGATCCCATAAAAGACTCCTACCACTTCGTGTGGTTTTTAATTTTTTAATTTTTTTTTAAAATACCTGTAATGCACAACCCAATAGAAGTGGCTGACGCTTGGATGATAGATGAAATATGGAAAAATAAAACTCATCGACTTAAGTATGGTTTACCTGTAATGCACAACCTAATAGAAGTGGCCGACGGATGGAGGTGCGGTGTTGGATGAGATTGAAAGTCTTTTATAGTTATAAAAGAGTCAGGCGAACAGATAATTCTATGGAAGGTAAATGGGCAGAAGAAGTAAAATTGGAGGGAGATAAAAATTTGTTTCGTGTAAGTGGAAAATTACATTCGCCATGGCCCATGGAAGGATAAATTTGTAAAATCGTACCAAAATGAACACGTATTTTTATTCTACCTAGGCGTGCTCGGTAGACAAACTTTGTTCCTAGCGTTACCTATTAACAAGCGAAATAACTGCCCACGATCTCGCGGGTCTTCCGCCAACTTCCCGGACGGTTATGGAAACCGCCCGGCGGTTCCAGCCTTCGGTCTGCGTCCCAGCCCGTATTCTTCGGCCCACGTCTGACGGTTGCCGGAAACTGCTCCCACGTTCCCGCAACTCGTGCTCACGTTCTCTGTGTCTTTTGCCCCACGTTTGCAAGTGTCTATCCCGTCCAAAAACTGTTGTGTTGCGCGCGCCCAACACGTGTCCCGGTTGATAACCGTTCCACTCTTTCTCAAATCCGTCTATCTTTTTGGCGGTCCCAGTCCGCCTCGGTCTCGGTCCCGGTCCCGGCCCCTTGGTCCATCGGTCCTTGGCCTGGATCCCTCGGTCCTGGTCCCTAGTCCTTTGGTACTCAGCATGGTTCCTCGGTCCCATCCGATACTCCACGGTCCTTCCTTTCATTTCCTCGGACTCAGCATGGTCCCAGACCATCCGCTCTGGTCCTGCCCGCACTGTCTCGGTCCTGGCACGGTCCCAGCTCCGTGCGCTCCCGGTCCCAGCTCCGTGCGCTCCCGGTCCCGACCGTAATTCCCACGGTTTCTGCGTGGTCCCAGACCCCGGTTTCTTAGGCGAATATTGTTAGGCCTCATTTACCGAGTTTTCACAGTTTCGGTTAAGGTCGCTGTTAAAGGTGTTGCCAACCCCGACAACTCCCATAGCCACCGGAGATTATCCATCGTTCCCACCTTGCTTGTTAATTTTCTATCTCCTCCACATAACCTCTCGGATCCATCCACTCAACTTGATCTTCCTGAGGTTCCTCATAAGTGTACAACCAGTTCTCGTCCGATTGCTCCAACTCCACGGGGTCTTCGTCTGGAACGAACTCGTAATATTTCCACGTTCTGTTCCCAATGCAGTCAGCAATTGTTGTGTCTTCCGCTCGCTCTTCGGCCTCAGTCAGCTCCTTTTTTACTTCAATTCATTCATGCAGACTGAATTTATTCCTAAGGGCTAGCTTCATCGAATCTCACGATAAGCCTAGCTCCAAGGTCTCATTCATGCTCACTTTTTTCCACCATCTCCGCGCGGACCCGGTCAAGTAACGGGCTGCCACCCTAATCTGAAGGTGCAGCTGCGTGTCCACTGCTCGTAGATAGATTTCCTTTCCCTCGATAAATTTTTCACATACTTGGCCCCAACCGTGCCTTCAAACATCGCTGGTTCCGAAACTTCCAGTATATCCACTCGATTAATCACGGTTATTCTCGCTGCAACTTGCATGTTTCCCACGGGCTCGAGTCGCTGCCTTCGTAACCTCATAGCCGTGAACAGATTTCCAAGGCGCTTTCGTTTCTCGCCCCGAATATCCCGAATGATGGAATAGATTTCCTCGTGCATTGCCTCTCGGTCATCACTCGCACCCATCGTTGGCACCTGGAGACCCTCGAGGATTGGCTCCAATGACGCATCTATCACGGCCAACACCGAAGTGTCGCCCTTGTCCGGTCCAATACCCGACTTGCCGTCCTTTCCTTGAAGCGATTGCGGTGTCCTCAACAAATAATCCACGAACATGAGACACTTATCATCGCTGAACATCACTCCGCCTAAGTGCGAGATTGGGAAGGCCCGGTTCTTCACCATGAACTCCTTCCCTAGGATGAAACCGAACGACTCCATCTCCTTCATGATAATGAGGTCTACCTCCCTCATCAAATTCTTCCCAACGGGCAGCATCATTGTTGCCTTGCCCACTGATCTAGTCGATCTGCGTTAACCGTCTTGATCTGGTTGCTGTTCTCGCCAACCCTAACGTTAAGCTTCAAGCGACGCGCTTCCCGTTCGCTCATGAAGTTGTGGGTCGCCCCACTATCAACAAGGGCAGAAACTCTATGCCCGTCTACAAACGTCTCCAAAAACATAAGTGCATTGATGCACTCACCTTCGTTTGGGACCATGATCACGCTCAGCAACATGACGGGATTGGCTTGGCTCATTTCCTCAAGCTCATCCTCCTCGTCTTCGTGCTCCTCATCGGATTTGGTTGGGATTTGTTGTTCCCGTTGCGATTTTTTTCTAGCCTCGAAGCATCGTTATTGTTTTACTAAGTTTTAATCCAATTTCGGTCAAGGCCGGGTCTTGGACTGTTTGCTTGTTTTCATCGTGCGTTTGAAGCAAGTTTGTTGGGGTACTTGTAGGGGAACTTCGGTTACGGTTTGTGTGTAAAACATTTGTAACAATCTGATATTGGTTCACGTGGGAATTATGTTCCCACACAATTTATAATTACTCGGATTTTATTTCTTTAACCAAAATACACAGAAATAGATAAAATTATTTGGTTGCACGCGTAGGAATATATAATTTCGTGAATTTACTACGCAGTTTTAGTAAAGTAGGATAAAATTATTAATAAAATTGTAAGTTACCTAGGTGAAGCAAGGTAAGTATTTTCCACGTTTTGCAGAATTGTAACATCCGGCGGAATTTTAAATTGCTCCCTTTTTCCTTATTATACGTAAACCAAACAATCAGACCAATTTCAAAATTCAAGAATTTATATTTTACCGCATACAATACTTGTACCAAGCGACCCTTAAAAGTGCAATTACAAATATCTAACTTTTTAACTTGCTGGTTGCTGGTTGCTACGGTGCACTATAACATTTCCGTATGAGGAAAGTTCTTTACTACTATAAGCATCAAAGTACTCTATATTTTTTTATACAATTTATTCTTAGTTTATTTCGTAAGAACAATCTTTATGAAACAAACTCTTTTAATTCAATCCCTCCTTTTTATGAGTATAATCTTAATTTGCCCAAATTTTAAATACGTTTGTCAATCTACATATTTCATATGATTTTTAATTTTAAACATGTTTAGACTACGGACTATTACCATGAATGAAATGTCGATATATTTTTAGACTACGGATTATTATCATGCACAAATTTGGAATACATATATTTTGTAAATAATAAAAAATAATCAAATAAAAAATATAATAAATACTTTAAGAATATAGTATTATGAAAGTCAGGCACCAGACATCAAAGTTATTAAGCTAACGAATTTGCAACATCTGTAACGTCACTAACGAATGAGTTATCGTTAGACTGAAATATATATATCTATACAATAATAGTACTTCACACACACAAGAAAATAGAGAGGATTGCCACACCGATTTCCCTCATGTTGCAATGTGATTGATGAAAGGTAGGATTTTTTTAAAAGAATGGAAATGCATTATAGATGCGTGCGTACAAGATTGGGGAATAGTACTTGAAAGAAATTGAAAGATGAATGAGGTAAATATGGATTGAGAGTGAGAGATGATGAAAATTCAGGATGCAAACAAAAGAATGCGGAAATGATAATTGGCACAAAAACGTATACTAGAGAGATCGAGGGTCCCTTGGTTGTAACTCAAGAAACAAAATCCAGCCATTATTGGCTCTGTCTACTACTCCCATGACAAAATTGCCTCTGTATCTCACAGTCCTCCCACCCTCCATGGCTCCTCTTAGCTCCAACATTTTTCCCACAAAAAAATTGAGTAATAATACAAATGAGATCTGACGATAAATTTAATGTTTATTGAAGTAATCTATATGTATATATTTGACTTAGTTTTAAAATGAAACTTTATCGGCCATCAAAGTATATACGATATTATGATTATACAATGATAATATATAATCTAGCAGTTAATATAATATAATGATCGATTTTCGGGTGTTGGTGTTTGATGAGTGGTGTCAACTGGGGTATTGATGGGTGAAAGTGGTAAAACACTAGATCGACCTGACCACCATGATGTAGGGAGAAGAGCATGGAGGATTGAGGAAGGAATCACTCGTCATGAAGACTCGAGATCAGCTATGGCTTGAGAAGGATTCAACAGTCAACCTAGAGCACAACCTAAAGCGGACCAAGACCGACTGATACCCGCTGAAAGGTTCTGTCTACATTCGAAACCGCTATTGAGAGTGCACCGATATTGGTTGCGAAATTTTTATTATTTTATATTAATTCTGAATTTCTTTTTATTTATCTAGGGTTTAAGATATTATTTAAGCACATTATAACAACCATGAATGATTTAATCTATTATTATTATTTTGGAGAATTTTCTCTTCTTTATGGTGGATTCAATATTTCGGATGGATTTCCGACCATAATCCTTGGATTTGTACTAGCGAATCCTTGATATATTGTTTCTTGCAGATTCGTGCTAGCACATCTTTCGATATTCCGACTGCATCAGTTTATTAATATTACTAAAAATTGCAAGAAATTCCTCGTATTTTATCAGTAAACTGTTTATTTTTTATTCAAAATTCATAGAAGGGTATTTGTCATACCTACTTCATTAGTAAGTGGATGTACATTAGACTCTGTAAAAAAAGGTTCACTCTCAATTTTATAATATGTATATAATTTAGTTCTCTTCATCCACGTTCATTTGAAAAAATTACTCAGTTAGTTCAAAAGGGTTTTTTTTTTACTTTTCAGTAAAGAGAAAAAAGTTGCTCTTTAAAAATCAAACCTTAAACGGAAATATTTAAGAAAATCTGTAGAATGTTAATCTTTGATTGAGTTGAGGGGTAACGCAGTAACCACCACAATCCCACTGAAAATGCTAGTAAGTACTCTTATATTAGATTTTGTGGAAATGAATGTCCACGAGGAAAAGTAATTATATTACATCATCCAAATAGAATAATTCATACACTAGCTAAATGATAGTATAAATTTTATTAATATTTCATGATTTCGCGCTTCTAAATAATTTATTGAGTTTTAACTTATTTTCAAATTTTATTATTAAATAAATATTATCAATTTTATGTATTTTTTTTAATTGTGGTTCTCGCAGTTATAAGATAATATTGAGTGTGGTAATGTAATTTTTATACTGATCTTAACTATTAAACATGATTATTCATACTGATCTCAATTGATAATTCGTCATCAAGTACGAATTATGAGAGCATCCACGATGGTTTGAACTTAAGGACCACTTCTTAAGTAACATATCATCATTTTTGACAAAATCTAAGTAAAATCATTTAGCAATAATGGTAAAAAAAAATAAGAACCACTTCTTAATGGTTACTTTATCATTTTTAATTTTTTAATTTCAAATTAGTAAGACAATGACTTTCATTCATGGCAAATTCTCATTTGAGACCTGTCTCAAATGAGACCAAAGATTATATGAGACTGTTATTGATTGAATTTGTCGTTGGTGAGCTTTAAACCCGCCGATTTCCTTGATTGAATTTGTCGTTGGTGAAATTGACCAATGAAATGATCAAGAAAATTGACTGAAAGATCAAGCAAATTGAACGAAAGATCAAATTAACTGAAAAATCAAGGCAAAACAAAAATACTCAAGGACATTGATTGAAAGATCAAACAAACTGACTAAAAGATCAAGCAGAAATAGTAAATGCTCATTCCCCTGCTCTTGGTCTCCACAAGGACAGGTCTCACCCAAGACTTTCTCTTCATTCATTGGTTAGCTAGACAAGAAAAAAAAAAGAAAAAAAAAAAGAGGCAACCACTCCCTAAATAAGGAGCAAATCTTTATTAAGGAGTGATTTTTAAAACTCCTAAATGATCATTTCAAAATAAGGAGTACTACTTATTAAGAAAAGTGCAGTTAAGGAGCACCATTGTAGATGCTCTGAATTGGAATAAATTTTCAAAGCTTGATGGATTCTTGGTGCTGGTGAAAGTGGTGGTAGGGTATTTAAGGCATCCGTGTAATGAAAAGCTTAAAAGAAAAGAATGAATTTGATACTAATTAATTTGAAGTAGTGTATTTTTCTACTCCCTCCGTCCCTCTATTTTGTGTCCAGTTTCTTTTGGCACGGTTTTTAAGAAATCTAATGTAGCGCTGATATGTGTGTTATTTTGTAGGGTTGGTAGAGTATGTGAGAGAAGGTTGATAGTTTATATTATAATTTTTTCTCAAAATAGGAAATGGGTAAATGTCTTTGGACAGACCAAAAAGGAAATTGGATAAATGTGTTTGGGACGGAAGGAGTACACAATTACAGGACATGAGTTGTTTAAATCAAAGCATTACGTGCGATGTTTTGCTTTAATTACCTGATAATGAAATGCGAATGAGAGTACTTATTCTCATTTCCTCATTAATGTCTAATCACATCATGCTTTTTGATTTCCCGTTTTATTCCAAATTCTTCTTCTAGTTAGTACGTAGTAATCAAAAGGCACAAAAAATCTACTAGTTTTAAAGCAAAAAAAATAATATATATAAAAAATCGCATCACATTGAGTACAATATTTCTTTATTTCCAGAGCCTCAAAATTCTGAGCTCCGATCACCAAAAATATGCTTACCATTTACAGGTGTTGAGACCTTTGAGCATTTTCTAAAAAACGAAACACATTTCTTGTTGAAAAGGAGTTGGTAAAAAGTTTTAATACAATAATCTCTATAAAAAAAAACATAAGATTCACAAGCATAAATTAGAGAACAATAAAGAGTTTATAGCAAGCGATAATCATGAAAAAAAAAATTTAGATTTCATTAAAACTAGATAAATCTTGAAAATATTATTATTTGAAATATAATTATTCCAGGTCTATAAAACAAAATCCTAAATAAAAAAAAAATTGAAATAAAAAAACATTAACATGTTACTTTGAGAATAAAATTATCTCTGGCGTGTCTATAATTTCTTTTTTTTGTTTGTCAAAATAATTTCTTAATTCGAAATCTAGATAATATCACAATCGTTATTCGTGCAACAAGCACGTCAAATCCACATTTTGTCATGAACTTTTACAACGAATCAATTTATTTATTTCTTTATCAAATATTGCTATCAAGTACTAACAATAGTATATTTATAGTTACTTAGAGAGATTGAATTATTCATATTAGAAAATTTTTCCTATTAGTTTCAATTGAGACTAAAGAAATGTTGATCTTATCGCTTTTGAACCTGACCTCTTACAAATTAAGCATGGTCATTCAGTGCATCATTTTGATCTTCTTACCTTCATGTCTGATCTTCTCACTTTTAAAACAAATTTTTTATTTATTTATTTAAAACCAGCATTGCTGGAGGGATTTATATTAGGCTCCCTGAACCCTATAAAGTTTCAAAGATCTTACATTTTGTCCAAGAAAAACCCCAACAAAAATAACGTGGGATGAAAAAACTTGAGCTTCAAGAAAAAACCCCACTAATTGGGATGAAAAAACTTGGGAAAGATCCTGTATTTATTTCAGTAAGCAGATTCCATAGCTATCGACTCTAACCCATCAAAGTTAGTAGTTCAGAGCCCCCAAGGTTGAACCACAAGTTTGCCAAGGTGAGCATATTCATTCAAGTTACAGTTCCGTGTGAAATTCAGTAACTTGAATGCTATTGAATCTTGCTCACTTTCAGACAGATAATTCTTCTAAGGTGATGCTCTGGGTGTGATATGATCCATGCTAGTCCATGTGTCTGAAGCCCATCTGGATGTCATTCCATCAGATGTAATACTTTCATAGTTCCAGATTCTTTTCAGCATCTGTCCAGTTTGAGTGAGTTGTGAGAGAGAGATGTGAAGTTGTTTCATAAGTTGACCTGCCACAAGGCCTACGGCCTTGTGGTAATCCTGAAAGGAAATAAGAGTAAGGTAGTGAAATGTTCTAGGTGAGAATCTAGAAGAAATTATAGAACTTTGAAAATTATACACCTGATCCTTCCAATGCTTCTTTATAGACTGAACTAGCTTTGTTTTCTCCTTTGCATTGTTTCCTGACAATATTAAAACAAAAGAGCAGCAGTATCTTTGTTCTCTAGGGTAAATCTTTAACCATTCTAACATAAGGAAACTCTTGGCTATCTAAAACAATTAGACCTCTTATGTTGACTGGTAGATTTTGATGATTGAAAATTTTAGTTACTCTACTTTCACTAGCCATCTTAGCAAGAGAATCAGCCACAGAGTTTGCTTCCCTATAAGTATGTGAAAAGGTAACTGAGAGCTCACCTGCTAGCATCCATATATTTCTCATCAGGTTGGTGTACTTCCAAGGGATTTTGAATTCCCTTCTCACCATCTTTAGTAAAATCATTGAGTCAACCTCGCATTCTAAGTCATCCACTTCAGATGTGTATGATGTTTCCAGTCCAATAGATAAAGTTGTGATCTCAGCTTCCAGACTGTCCATCTGACCTAGAAATTTTGACTTTGCAACTAGCACTCTCCCTTCCTGATTTCTTAGCACGATTCCTGCACCCGCTGAACCTGTTTTCAGTGATGATCCATCCGTGTTCAATTTTCCCTGCCGATGAGGTAGTTTCCATCTCACACTGATGACTTGCCTGGATCTGTTACCTGCAGCTAATGGGGCCAGAGACAAAAGACTTGGAGAGATATTAGGTTTGTCAGATACTTTCCATGTCTTTCCTTTTATTTTCCAAATTGTTTTCACAGTGCTATATACATGTGAATCAAGTATAATCCAATTTGGGGATTTATACTCATACATCCATGCATTCCTAGCACACCAGATTTGCCATACAGCAATACAAGGAAGTATTCGAATTATGAGTTCCTGTGTTTTGATCTTTATCTCTACATTCCAGTAATAGAAGAATCTATCCCATAGTGTGTTAAAGGTAATGTTTTGGATATCAAACCACTGATGTAATTGATTCCAGAAGATTTTAACTTCTTCACAGTTATTAAAGCAGTGGTGAATATCCTCATTAGCCTTTTTACAAAATGGGCAAATAGATGGTAGGTGAAAATTAAAGTCTTCTAGTACATCAGGTTAGGGGATAAGTCTATTAAGTAACCTCCAACTGAAAATGGTGTATTTCAGAGGAATATATTTTGACCATAAGGATTTGAAGGATGGAATTATTTCTCTTGTTGGCCTCAGCAGAGAGTATGCTGAGGACAGTGTGAAGAAACCATTTCTTTCCGATTTCCAGATTAATCTATCAGGGTAATCTTCAAAGATTGAAATGTTTCTGGATATCAGGTTTATGTGTTCCATGTCTAGACCATTTTGTAGTTGTTGCACATAAGCTTCCTGGTCATAGACAAATTCTGATATTGTTAAATCTGGGAAGGGTAGTTCATTTTCTTCCCAGACATCTATTAAGGGATACTCTTTTACCTAGTTCGAATTCCAAAAGGACACTGTACCCTCACCCACTAGTATTTGTGTATTTTCAGAGGCTATTTGGTGTACATCCTTTTTTCTTTTCCATGTTCTGGAATTTTTAAGGTAGTTGGGTAATCCCCACATAAAGTTTGACCAAAGGTTGTTTCCTTTTTGCATTTTCCACCATAATTTTAATGAGAAACTTTCAATAAGTATATGCAGATCTTTTGTGTTTAGACCATTTTCCAGCTCTAGTAAGCTTAGATTAGTCCAAGATCTCCATACCTTTTTCTGTCCAAATTCAGATGTTCCCCAGAAATTTTTTGCAAACAATATGTGTATTTTATTTACCACCCCTTTTGTAGGTTTAGTTACTGCTAGTATGTGCAGGGGTATGGATGATAAGACATGTTTTAACAAGATTAATCTACCTCCTTGATTAAGCCATTTGTTTTGCCAAAGTAGTATTCTTGCTGTGTTTCAAAAATGGACTGGAAGTAGGAGTGCTTTGTTCTCCTAGCATAAATGGGACATCCCAGGTATTGGAAGGGAAAGGTGCCTGGAGTTACAGAGGTTATGTCTTGTACCAATGTTCTATGTGCAGAAGATGCATGTTGAGATAAATAGAAGGATGATTTTTGAAAATTAATTTTCTGACATGTGGATATTTCATATTTTTCCAGAAAATTTTTCAAATTATTTAAGCTGGTTCTATTAGCTTTTAAAAAGACCACTGTGTCATCATCAAAGCTGAGATGAGTGACTTTGTATACTGACACTGGCAGCTTAAAATATCCTATCTTATTTTCTTCATACAAGATTCTAAAGTTTCTGGTGAAAACCTCTGTTAGTAGGATAAAAAGATATGGTGATAGTGGATCACCTTGCTTTAGCCCTCTGGATGTCTTGAAGAATCCAAAGGGTTTTCCATTTACCAGAACTGAGAAGCTTGCTGCCGCCATATTACTCATTATGATTCTAACTATTCTACCATGAAATCCTAGTTTTAGAAGCAATGAATTTAGAAAACACCATGAAACTCTGTCAAATGCTTTCATCATGTCTAACTTTATGCATAGGTTGGGGCCTTCAACTCTGTCATTGAGTAACTTGATCATTTCTTGCATAAGTGGGACATTATCAGCTAGTTCTCTCTCCTGAACAAATGTTGACTGTTCAGGGGATATAAGCTGTGGCATTATGGGTTTCAGTCTCTCTGTGTAGACTTTTGAAAAAAATTTATTTAAGAAGTTAGAGAGACTGATGGGTCTATAATCATTAAAACTTGTATTTACAGACCTCTTTGGAATTAACATTATGAATGCAGATGCAATGGCCCTAGGTATTGGTACTCCAGACCAAAAATCATTAACTGCGTTTAATAGGTCTGTAGAGATTATGTCCCAACATGTTGTATAAAATTTACCAGGAAATCCATCTGGTCCAGGGGATGAATCTCCATCCATTTTAAAAACCAACTCTTTTAAGCTTTCCATTGTTATGTGACTCAGCATTGTTTCATTCATTTGTTCTGATATGAGCTTAGGAATGTTCCGAAGCATTTTCTGGGAAGCTGAGCCATCAATGTCAGTATTTTCTGAGCTTAAAAGGTGTTTGAAGAAAGATACTGCTTCATTGCCTATGTCATTAGGATTTTTTATCCATTGATCATTTGAATTTTTTATCTCAGTAATGGCTTGTTTGGCATGTTTAGATTTGACTGATGCATGGAAAAACTTGGTGTTTGAATCACCTTCAGCTAGCCATTTAGCTCTAACTTTTTGTTTCCAAAATATTTCTTGTCTGTTTAAAGCCATGGTTAGTTCTGCTTGGGCTTGATGTAATTCCATTCTGGATTGAGAGTTATTGTTTTGTTGATGATTGATTTCTTTTTCAAGGATTTTTTCTTCAGCATTTTGTACTGCATCGTTTATATTCCCAAACACTGACTTATTCCATTCTTTTAAACCAACTTTGAGTCTCTTTAATTTGATGGAGAATTTTAACATTCCCTGACCCTCACAATCTAAATTCTAGTTATCGGCAACTGTTGGTAGAATATTTGAGTGTGTAGTCCAACAGTTTTGGAATTTAAAGGTTTTAGGGCCAGAGGAATAGTTAAGGTTTGCTATTGAAACCAGTAAAGGAGAATGATCAGAGGGGTGTCTGGATTTGACTCTGATACAAGTGTTAGGAAAGAGGTTTAGAAAAGGCTCATTTGAGAGTCCTCTGTCTAGTCTTTCCCACACATTTCCATTTCTCACACCACTCCAAGTGAAATGGTTACCTGAAGTGGGGAGTTCAATCAAATCATTATTTTCTATAAAAACACTGAAATCCATCATGCAATCTAGATTAGGTGCAGATTGTCCTAGATATTCACTTGGTTCTCTTATGCAATTAAAATCTCCAATTATCATAATAGGATCGTTACAATGCTGAGATAAGGTAGACCATAGAGGATATCTAGCTGACCTATGATGTCTAGCATATATGAAAGCAGAAAGCCATTTAAAATTTGAAGAAGAATGTTGCAGTTCTGCTAGTACAAATTGATCATGGACAGAGACTATGGATAGCTGAAATACATTATTCCAAAAGATCCAAATCTTATCTCTGGGTTCTCCATAATAATTACTAAATCCTAGTTGGAATGCTATGGAGACAATTTGGTCAGATTTTAACATTGGTTCAATTAAAACAAAGAGGTTTATATCATGCTTTCTCTTAACGTTTCTCACTTTACTTTGAGCATTAGCATTCCTAAGACCTCTAACATTCCATACACAGATTTTAAATGATACCATTATTACTTAGCTTCTGTGAATCTATTTGGGTCTTTGAGTTATCACTTTTTGTTGAATTCATATAGCTCTTTTTTGTGTTCCTATTTCTAGGTTCCATTAAAGAGAATATAAGATCTTCATCTGAAACAACATCCATTTGTAAGCTTCTAAAACTGTTTGGAGTTATAAAAGAAGGTTCAAGAAAAATATCTCCCTCTTTATCCTTGGTTTCTGTTCCTTTTGACCAAACAATTTTTGGATGAGGATCTAAGTTATCAATTAACATTCTATCCTCATCTGACAACTTGACAGGAGTTTTTGGATTGGAGGACTTACCTGATTCACCCTGAATCTTACCTGAATCCTCCTGAATCATTCCTGAGTCACCTTCTCTTACATGGATAAACTCTTGTTCTGTGCCTTCCTTTCCAATGGTTGAAGTTGAGTTGATGTTTCTGTCTCCAGTGTCTGCATTTGGTGCATTTTCTGGCATCTCATTGTATACTGTGGTCTCCATGGATGTTTCTTGTTGGACCTGTACAATTTTTCCTGCATTGTCTTCATTCAAAGCATTAATAGACTTGTTTACACCAGGAGATACCTCACTGGTGTAAGCAGTAGTAATTTCCTTATCAATATTAGCTTTGAAAGCTTTATATAAACAGAGTTGGTTATTATTTTCACAGTTAACTTCTTCAGGTATATCTTCTATAAGAACAAATTCATTGATACCTTCAACCTGTTTACTTCTTATTTCTGTGACGTGGGAGTTGGTTATCTGATTACATTGGTGATGAGGAGTATGTTGCACCATCTGAGTTTAATTGTTTTCTTGATTTTGATCTTGTTGCACCTGCTGCTTTTCCTTCCATGTCATGTTTTGTTGCACCTGTTGGTATCTATATTGTTTCCCTGCAAAAAATTGGCCTTTCTTTTCCAAGGGGGCTTTCTTAACAACAAGATTAGTATGCATAACATCTATTGGTACATTCTCTTTTTCCTTTGATGTTAAGCCAGATGATGATGGATTTGGTTCAGCAATATTAACTTCTGGGTTTTGGGGTCTCCATGGAACATTTTGTTTAGGCACATACTGATTTCTACAAGATCCTTTGGGGTGACCTATCTTAGAACAGTTTGTACAATAATCAGGGAGTCCTTCATATTCAACTTTCTGCCAAAACCCAGTTTTTCTATGACTTATCCAAACTCTATTAACTAGGGGCTTTTTAATATCGATTTCAACACAGACTCTAGCAACATGAGGTCTAGTACGATTCAGTGTGGCTTTATCAACTTTAACATATTGTCCTATAAGATTACCTATTGATAGCAGAGCATATTCATCAAAAAATTGATGCTTAAGGCCATATAGAGAAATCCATACCGGGACTATTGGAGAGTCTATGTTTGGATCAAAATCGGGACTCCATTTGGTGATCCGGATCGAGTATGCCCCAAAGTTCCAGATTTTATGCATCCAACACCTGTAATAATCACCAGGAAGATCAAAATGGATTAGTACCTGGTGATTATCTAGCAAGTAGTTTTCCAGATGGCCAAGAAACCCTGCTGTGCGAAAATCGCGTCTGAGTTTCTCCAGTTTCGGTCGGGCTTTGGAAAACTTCCCGACCAGCGTCAGTTTTAGGGGCTCCTCGAGTCGATCGCACTCTTCGTCGGAGAAGTGCAGTCCCGGTTCCCCGAGGTGGTCAATCCTCGACTTTGGATTGAAGGGGCCTCTGGATCGAATCTGATCTGGACCTACAACAGCTTTAGCGAATGAGATCGGTGAAGTAGTTATTGAAGGATTCGCGATCGAAGGAGTCGTGATTGAAGGATTCGCGATCGAAGGAGTCGTGATTGAAGGATTCACTAGCACCGGAGACGAGCTCCGTCGCCATGGCGTCGCCGTCGAACGGCAAGAAACAATTAGAGCTCTGGAAATCGCCGATCCGGTTTATTCGGAGCTCAAAAAGCGACTTTTTAAAGCTTGATTGGCATCTTTCAAAACAGATTTTTTACATGTTAAGCATGATTATTCAGTGAGAGATCTAAAGCAGGTCTCAATCGAGAATTTATTCTAGCGTAATGGTGTGTTTTTATCTCATCCATGCTAAAGAAGGGAATTTATTGTGTAGCTAAAGAGCCTAGCTGAAAAGGACAGAGAGACCCCTCACATGTTTAATGACTTTGTGTATATAATTGCTTGGCAAAGTCAATTCATTTTCTCTGCGATCGAATAATTGCTGCGAGGCCTATTTTTTTCTGAACACAGTTTCTTCTTGTTTCTGCTAATTATTTGCGCAAGATATATAGATTCATGCATCTGCTTCGGGAAATAAAACAGTGGAAACTTTACCCTAATTCATTCTTTCCTTTTATATAGCAGTAATATCAACAGTGAAGAAATAAAATAACGATCGATCTCAAAAGTAATATGTAGTGAATAATTGGCACTAAGATCAAAAACCACTTTCATGCATGGTCGACGTATATCAAGATCACGGTTCAAAAAATAACCAAAAAAATGATCGGATTTTCGATCTATATCATTTTGATTCAGTAAGATAAACAATTCATCGTATCGTGTATATATACAATGTCATCGTATCGAACTGTAATTGCTGGTATTAATTTTCTTCTTTGTTGCGGTCACGAATGAGATGTCTTTTCTCAAAAATGACACGTGGCATGTCTATGATATATAATTGGAGATGATGAACATATCAAGAGACACATATAATATATCTAACAAAGGCTAAGTTCCATGCATAACTAGTCATAATTTTCACATTGATTATTAGCTTTATATTGGTAAAGTGAACCCTTTTTGGCTTTCAAGTTGTTGGTAAAGTTCGGAATTCGGTTCAGTTAAATATATTCATATATTTTTCTATTCGGTATATTTATATTGTTTCAGTTTTAATAAATATAATTATATTATTCCTGTCCAGATCAGTTGTAAATGATGTTTTTCTTCATAATGAGTACCAACCATTTAATGATGCTTTAGCTGATAAATTATTCTTAAAAAAAAATGTCTGTACAAATATCTCTCTAGTTTCCAAAAAGAAAAGAAAAGAAAAGTCTGATACAAAATAGTGGCAACAAATAAGAGAATGGTTATTGTTGGAATGTATGATTCTACGCATTGTGACAGAAAAGGATGGATCCAAATAACTTCAAATCACTTTAAAAAAAAAAAAAACTTAAAATCAATGTGCTTGAATTATATAAATCAAGCCTAGCAATATCTAGCTGCCTTTCTTGACACATCTTCACTATTATTGGATGACCAATTATATCCCAAAAGGCAATACAATAGTGCCATTTGAATAAGATTGAAAGATATCACATACCACCAAATATTAATTTGTTCACATTCATATTCATATACTTAGTAGGATGGTCAATGTTGAAGAGAGTTTTTTATGAAAATGGATACGGCTTTTACCACACCACCAAAACATGCATGCGTATTGACTCAATTTCATTTTGGATGTATGTAAGCATGTCAATTTCGTTAATTGAACTGAACTGATTCGAACTAATATTAATATATTTGTCAGAACAGAACAGTTTGTGATCAGTTCAGATAATCTCGATATCGCACTTTTCATGTATATCTTGAAAGCTATATAGCAGCTACCAAGTTGATGATGAGTACTGGTAGGTAGTAGTAGTGGAGGTGATGAGAAAGAAGATAAGAATTATCTGATGGAAAAATGGATTGAATTTCTTTCATTCATTCGTTCATTCAAATTCAAAGATACCATTCCTGTGGCACCAGATATATTGTTTGTTGTTGCTCGGTTGTGAGTGCCGTATAAGTCCCAGACGGAAACTGCAGAGGCACAACCAAAAAAAGTGTCCCTTATTATTCTTTTCTCTATCACATGGTGTGATATTGTGGACCATTATTATGGCCATTTGCCCACATACACATGCAATAAGGGAATACTCTACTCTATAGGCTCCTCCTCCTACTCCACCCCTATCTATGACTGGCACGTTTCGTAGCATCTTTTAGATAGATTGTGTCGTGTTCAAATTAACTTTACACCTATCTATAACTGGCACGTTTCGTAGCATCTGTTAGACAGATCGTATCGTGTTCAAATTAACTTTACCCAGTTTAAGGTAAATAGAGCGAAAGAAATATATATGAACTGAAAATTCCACCATCATCCTACTACATTTCTTTTCATGAGTGACACGTTTTATAACTATCGTTAGACAGTTCGTGTCGTGTTTGAATTAAAGTATATAAATTTTTTGTCAAATGGTCACATTTCCATACCACAAAATTGGACTTACATCATTACTCGTATAAAAGATAAAACGGTCTCATTAAAACTCATATTAGTGTAGACCCCTATTTATGAGTGGCACGTTTCGTAGCCCTTTTTAGGCAGTTCGTGTCGTGTTTGAATTAGTTTTACCCAGATTAAGGTGAATATGAAATCAATATATAAAAGGAAAACTCCACCATCATAAAAAGTGGTTATGTTTTATATCAATCGTCGGACAATGTCGCGTTTAAGTTAAAACATGCTTATAGTTTGTCGAAATGTCACATATCCATACCAAAAACTTAGACTTATAATTACTCGTATCAAAAAATACAATAGTTTCATTAAATCATCTATTGTTACACTAAAATCAGACTGTTTTAAAAATCTCACATTCAGACTGTCGATGGCAGAACGTGAGAACTCGGGCTTGAGGACTTTGGTCACTACTTGAGGATTGGGGGCAATGGATAAATGGCCGGTCTTTTGTAGGGTAAAAGGCGTTACTCAACTTTGACAAATTTATAGTGATTCTTGTCCTTATTCCCATTCTTTCCTCAATGTTTCCATCATAGCCGAACACTAACCATCCAATTCTTTAGCATCGTTTTTTGCTAAAGAAATCTCATCTCTAACTTAATCTTTGTCTGCAAACCTTAAAACGTACATATTCAAACACGTTTAAAGGAGAAACAAAACCGACCCACAAATCAAAAGAACCATTTGGCCCACATTTTGTATGCCCTTTTCCTTAACTGAACTCGGCTGGGAAACTTTAACGTTACGTGGAGGATTAACTCGAATTGAAAAATGTTTTACTGTTTGCTTAGTGGTTTGACATTTTACTTGTTTATGATTTTACAGCATTAGTGTTTGACCTTTTTGCGGTTCACTTTACGTCGTGGCTTTGACCATTTGCAACGGTCGGTTCCACTTCCGGTACAATTTAGGTCGGAAAATGGACGAATAAGAGGAAAGATTCTCTTCTTCTTGTTTTTATTTTTATTTTCTGGGGAATTTTGATACCATACTTCGCCGTGGGGCACTAGAAATGCTTTTATTTTTTTGGGTGGAGTTTTGCTTTTTTGTCAACAAGGTCAACGTCGTCCACAGATGAAATTGCATTGGAGCAGAGAATGATAAGTTGATAACCACTAGGAGAAAGAGGACTAGTAAAACAAGTGGCTAAAATGAATGAGGGTGAATGTTTTGGCTTTTGGTTTGGAAGTTGATAAAGTTTTTGCTTTTTTTTTTTTTTGAGCAACCCACCGTAGGTGGGGGTGTATATTAGCTTCCCCAAGCCTTAAGAAAAAAAAGAAAAAGGTACAAATTCGCTACCAAGTACAGTGCGGATATGAACTAGAACCCTAAAAAGGAAACTAGGGGCGACTAACAGCACCCATGGCAATATGTAACTCCACATGTGTAGGCGATGAGTAGGACTCCAGAGAAGTTTCTAACAATATATCAATTCTAATACTTCTCTGTGTCTAATGCTTGTAACAGCATATCAAGACTACACTAGACTACAGGTAGAAACTAAAACAGGGATACAAAGAATCAATACTACCAACAATCCGACAAGTGATGGTCTCACCTGTTGGATGCCCTAGTAGTATTCAGAAAATCAGACTACGCAAACATAATATCGTCACCTACCGGAAAGTCTCACGGTAAAAGAAACTCCGGTCAGTTCAGACTCTATCACCTCAAAACTCTCACTTTCCGGTCATCTCACGGTAAAAGAGAATTTCCGAAAAGCTATATGATAGTATTAAGCACGCATGAATGCTATCTAACACGCAATAGGCAGACAAGTCAGCCCACACGGTCTACTAATCTAGTGAAAACAGAGTCGCCAACAAGTGAGTAAGACTACTTTTGACTCGGATTTCTCCTCCCGTTAAATAGCTAGATTAGAAGACATAATAAAGTTTACCGAACTAAAAAGGACCCGTCGGAAACTCAATTTGACAGATAACATTCGTCTAATTATCTAACAAAAACACAACAATAAAGCACTTATCCCTGTTGAAAATAAAAAGCCTAAATCTTAAAAATAAATTGAAAAAATCACTTCCCTCCTAGTGTGTCCAGACCAGAGACTGTGGTGAGCAGAACCGGAGACTGAGTTTTGTGTTTTTAGCTTATTTCATATCATTGTTGAGTTTTACTGGAGATAAATCTAATAATACATACATTTAAATTTGAATATTATAGTTGTTATGGTGTAACTTATAGGTTTTATGATCAAAAAAAAAAACTTATAGGTTTTTAAGATTATAAACACAACACTTTTTGAATATTTTGTTAAGGGAAAAAAATGTAATTTTTATAAAGTAAATGTTATTTTTGGGACTAAAAGTAGAAACTGGTCTCAGTGTCGTGCTTATGATTACTGATTTGGCTGTTAAGTCATGCTTCCAAGTTCCAAAGGTGAGCATAAGCTAAGTTTACCGATCTAGTCAACTTTGCTTATAAGCACAACTCCACCAAACACGGTCTTTAAGAGACTTTCTCAAGCAAAATATAATGTATTAAAATTAAAATATGACTATTTTCTAGCAGAATACACGGTTATATTAGGATTATTGTTCACGGTTATATTAGGGTTATTGTTCACTGGTACAAATAATATTGAGACGGAAACACGTTATAACTTTCTGACAAATATATTCCTCCTTTTAGAAGATCGCGGTATTATCTCCTTATTTACAGCTCAAATAAAGAGCAAGTGTCAAGAATTCTAATAAGCAAATGTGTGAAAAATACATTAAACATCATGTTCATATGCAACGTAAATGTATTGTTGTAAACTAGAAAAATAAAGAAGTTGTGCACCGCAGATACGGTCAAACGAAGCAATATGCCTAGACCAAAACGGAAAATGGGCCTCTCAACACAAAGAGCTTTAAAAGCAAAAGATGGAGTGGCTGTGACAAATGCCCCCATCATCTCAATCCATCACGCAACATGAACGTCCATCCCCAGACGTGCATTACAAAGCAACTTTCAAGGGCTAAGGACACATGGCTATACTCTATTTACTTACATTGTGGACCAATTCAACCAAGCCAACAAAATAAAAACACCATTTGTGAGTCAAATGGGGTGAAATGAAATTCCAAGGATGTAAAATTTGGTCTTTGAACAAAAGTTCAGATGCGTAAATGTAAACAACAATTTACTGATCATGTATCTCTGACTTGTACTGCTGCTGCTGCCAAAATGTGCAGTGTTTGAGCAGTTAGTGATTTCGGCCAAGACCGAAACTGGCAATTTAATGACTTCTAGCAAAAATCGCAGATAGCTTAGGTTCCTAGCTTTGTCAGTACGTTCCTAGCTAGCAAGGGTCATAGCAAGCCCCTCTTTCAGCACTACATGTCAGCTTCTTCGTTGATTTCATCCTCATCATCTTCTTCATTGATATCATCCTCGTCATCCACATCATCGAGTGAAATGTCTTCTGCTTCATAAAGGGATCCTGAATATGTAAATTGTTGAGACAC
The DNA here is from genome assembly GCA_963678965.1 of Cruciata laevipes. Classification (NCBI taxonomy): domain Eukaryota; kingdom Viridiplantae; phylum Streptophyta; class Magnoliopsida; order Gentianales; family Rubiaceae; genus Cruciata; species Cruciata laevipes. The sequence goes on from OY787639.1 coordinate 4,949,938, forward strand.
CATACAAAGTGGGAGACAAGGTATCAATTATGAAGCTAGAACTACCAAGAACCATATAGGTCTAAACCATATTTTGAGAGGCAATAATAATAAAGATTCTGGCGCTGCATCACACGTGAGAAAACTTGTCATAACACATGTGAGAAGGATACAGTATGCCTCCTTATTTACTTGTTTTACATGTAATACATCAATGGCCTATTTTAAGTTCATTTAAATTATGTAATGATCAGTTTAAGAAGATCACAGAAATTTTCAAACTGCATTTATCAATCAGGCAGAGAATGCCAAATGATTACCTTTGGAAGCAGGACTTTCAGCTAGCTCCCTCAACTGGCATGGCTTATCAAGAAGATACTGAAGTTCTAGAAGCTGAAGGAAGCCTTCAGTTTGAGGATTCCGACAATGACCTAAACAGTAAAGAGCAGCAGGATTAAGGGTATGGAATTTTGAAAGAACATTCAAAGCTCAAAGACATGCAGCTAAATCAGATTAGATACTCTTTTCTCAATAAGTTTTATTTATAGCAATTCTTATAGGTTTGAATAAAAAATGTCATTTTGAGTTCATGATTTTCAGTCTGCAAGTAGTTCTACTTTCTGAGGCATACATAGATCTACTACATCTTCAACCCACCTAAAGCATGGTTCTATTGCAGTGTAAGATAATTAAACCTAGATTCTGGCAGTGCAAGATAATTAAACCTGAAAGGGATTTGTTTAGAGCACTTCGATAAGGATCATAACAAGGCGCTGTCCGCACAAACTCCAAAGGTTTGGCCCCTCTTGTCAGCAAAACATTTTTAGCAAATTGACGGCATTCTCGTGTATCAAGCATTCCATCTCTGATAAACAAAATGCAGCCTTAGAAAACATGCTTGACTATCTTATATTTATTTAAAATCATAAAAGATGTGTTCGAAAATATGAGTAGTTACAACAAATATTATGATCCTGTGATGATATTCTTATATACTATGATATACTTCAAAAAATCAATGTACACAAACCTAGATTCTGTGCGAGCCCTCTTGAGTGGAAGGGTGGAGTTAAACATTTTTGTAATTGTCAACCACTCTTCATCATACTGTAGCTCGAAGGGTCCTGGCCCTGATTCGACTTCAATTATCTATAAAACCCCAAATCAGCAGTCAGAAATAACATGAAATGACTAAACCAGTGTAAAAAAGTCAGTAAATACCTGCAAGAACTTCCGACGGGGGAGACACTTGTCGAGTGCAAGAAATTTTGTGACAGGCCCACCACCCCCATGTTGAACTGCTGCAGTAAATTTACAGTGCAAGTGTGCGGAAAACCAGTAACTAGGCCTCAATTTATCCAACAAAACAGCCGCTGGTACACTACCCAGAGTTCCTGCTTTAATCTGAGATGAAAACTCCTAGTTACAATTTTACATTCAAAATAGCTCCAAAGAGCTGAACATCCAAAGCATTCACCAGGATAAATTGTTGAATTAAAAAACCAATGATGTTCAGCTCATCCAAAACAAACAAACAAAATGGAAAATAATATGCAAACTCTATCAACTACAGGTTCATTGCTTCCATGTGTAGGAAAATATATTCCAAAAATAATTCACATTACATATATAACCAAGGTAAGGTACGTAAAAATGATAGAACATCATGTAAGTCTGTTTCTGAATATTCCAGGCATGCAAGCTTTATAGGAAAGGATGTTGTAAAATATGGTCTAAGAAGTATTCTGATTAGGTGCTTAATAGAGCAACAGATTTTACTAGAATATGAGGGTACAAGTTCAAATATTAATATACATGTAGCACGATCTGCAAGAAGCAAGGATTATTTTTCAATAAAAATGTAAAGTACGTAAGTCAGATAGCCCAAGTTCCACAAAAAGCTTTTATACCAACACTCAAAACCCTAAGCGTAAAAAGTGATAACTTGAAATCATGCAAATACATATACTGAAACAATTACCTCTTCCTCAAAATAAGGTTTTTTATGAAGAAGATTTCCCACGTTCCCATGGTCAGTAATGCCAACTGGCCAATCATGTGAGAGAAATATGTCTATTGGTTCTTCAACTTTCATGAGCTTGCATACATCATATTCACGAACATGATACACAGACCGGATATCTTGCTCATTATAAGGAACCTTCTCATAGTGTCCTGCTCATTCCAAACGTATTTATTCAGCAAAGCATTTGAAACAGGAAATAGAAAATCATGCGTAATGGTTTGTATCAGGCTCAAAACAGATTTATAACCCTTCAACTTACACATATTTATTGTTAGATGCGGCCACAAATCATGTATAAATGGTTGCCAAACCCATGTACAGAAATATTTTTAGATAAAAAATTGTGTGCTAGTTGAGTTGGTTGGTGTTCTAAAACCATACTACGGAGAATTATAAGCCTAAGATTAAACTTCAAGAATCAAAGGTAAGACACTAAGCCTTTTATGATCGTACCCAAGTGATAATGATTTTTTTTATAAATTCCAGACAGTCCACCAATTCGAATGTTCCCAAACTTGATGACTCCTGCATATCCAAGGAAGTATATATTGGGAGCCGCCCATCCTCCATAGTACCTAACAGGAGAGAAATTCTTCATTAGTAAGTCAATATATTCCTTGATATCATATAGCTACTGCTGAATTCTATAGGGCTACCATATTTACTATTTCTTCCCTGATTTAGTGAACCGTAGGCGAAGTCACTTCTATTTCAGCCCAATATATATGATGCAAAAAGTAAAACTAAAGGCGCAGTATATAAGGAAGAATGGAAGGAAATTTAACTTATCAACTGGAAAAAGAAAGTCAAACTCTTGAGGAATCCAAGCGTACATGAAATCAATAGAAGACAAGGCTTACAAAAATTTAAAATCTAGACAGCAATGCAGCTTTACTCTAAAGAAAGGAGCAACCAAGAGTTTCTATGAATCACTACTATTCGACAAGAGTCAAAGTGAGAAGTAGGCGAAAGTAATATTGATGTAGCCTATTCACAAGAACTAAATTATGAAAGATTAAAAAGAACAGTGCCTCATCCAATGTTCTAAGAATTATCATGATCTGCAGTGTAATTACTTTTATGATGTCCAAAGCAATCTTATCATATCCTGTATAATTACATCTCAGATTCTCAAAAATATGATCAATTAATACCAATAAGGCGGGAAAGTTCTCCAAGATTAATTGGCCAAAAAGATGGGAAATTGAGGAACGGGAAATGTCTCTATGATTAGCTTGAGCTGACAAGACTCATGGTAAGACAAATGAATGATTCCTACGAGGGGTGCATACTGATTCTCAACAAATTTGAAATAAAAACATGAGCTTACAATTCCCAAAGATAATTAGATGCTTCATGATTCCCTCCAATGAATACAGTCGGTACAGGTGCAACTTTTTCCCCAGAATAGTACTTCCAGAAGGTCTTCATGCTCTTGTATTTTGAAGGAACATTCATGCTTTCCAGATCTTGTTCATTCCTAACAGCCTGGTTGCATAAAAATAACAGAATCCACGACATGTTACGTTGTCCAGATAAAAATAATATCTGAAGAAAGGTGAATTCACGAGAACATGTGGCCAGAATTTAGGTCTTACCTGAAAGTCTCCACAGCAGAGTAGAAGATCAACCTTTACTTTCTCTACTTCTTGCAAATGTAATATAGTTTCATATACTTTATCCAAATCTCCGTGCATACATCCTTCCACAGCTATTCTCATCTTGAACAATCTATAAAACATAAATTTCAAATTTAATACTACAAATATTTACAAAGTGTACACCTTCTAATTTTCTTTTTAATAAAATTTTAATTCGAAACGGAAAACATTATAAAAACACGTGATCACAGGGAGCATCAAACATCAATTCAAAACATTCATTATAGTCAACCAATAACAAATGTAGGCTTCTCAATGGAAACTTTACTAGACAAGTCAATGTGATCATTCTGAGGTAATTTATTTTAACAGAATTTATTAATTGAATAGTAGCAACTGTACCATATTTTCTTCATTGAGTAATAAACTGAGGAAAAAACATGCCACACAAATTCATCATAACAGGTGCATACAAATTCTAGTCCAGTATTGTGTGGGCAAACAAGCCTTGTAAGTAAAAATTTTACAGAATGACATTCCTTATCCCATAATCATTATCTAACATCATATTCACCACAACAAGATCCTAATGGGAGTTCACAGATCATTCGATAAATCGACTCAAACAGTTCAAGATGAAATCAAAACTAATGACAATAAAAGTTAAATATCACACCAAGATTCCATTCCCAGGAACACTAAAACTTGATAATCATATAAACATTAATTCAAAAGAATCGGAATTGAATACTTCACCTCTAAGTGTTCAACCAAAGCTCCGGGCGAAAGTGAAGAAGGTTCGGAGGAGAAGAGCACGGAGGCACGGTCCAGCGTTGAGCAGTGGCGATCACTCGGCCAGGCTACAGCGGCAACGTGCAAACGACGTCGTCTATCGAGTGTTGAGTTCGCAGCTAGACGGCGGAAGGCGGGAAAGAGGTTTAATCAGTGGGTGGATCCAATTTGCAGGCAGTAGAGTTGATCGATAGTGGGGTTTGTTTGGCGGTTAATTTGAGGTAGGGTTCAGGGGAATTTTGACGGGGGCAGATTTTAAAGGCCATCCTTTTTAAATGCCGGGCAGTAGAGTTGATCAATGTTTTCTGCGTCATACTATTTGACTTGGTCTTCGAAAGCTAAGATATTTTCAATTTTACTACTATAATTTTTACAGCTTAAATCTTGTATATTTTTATGAGTATATGAATAAACACAACTAAAACATGGTATATATATTATATGTATATATAGAAAAATCAAATGATTGTCATTAACTCCATTTACGTATACAGAATAGAAGATATGAATATAGGTAGAAATATCTCAACCGAAAAAGAAAATCAATTAATCTAGAAAAAAAAGCTAAAACTAATTTTTTAAACATAGAAAATATTAAAGGGCAAAATTGCATTTATGAAAAAAATTTATTCCTATAGAAATGGTAATTTTGAACCTATAGAAAGTTGAAGTAAATCCATTAAAGAGCAAGCTTGTCACATTTTCAATTAGACCACATTTCTGGTTCACGTTAGTCATAAGAGTAATAACGAACTATTATGCGCCTTCGTCCTTGGCCGCGGCGGTAAACCAAAAATATAAAGAATCAAAATAGGAAAAATAGAAAAGAAAAAACCAGCTATCGTCCTCTTCGCGATCTTTCATCACACTCTGAATCCGCTGGATCTCAGTTCACCATACCCATTTCTGTCCGTGTTTGAACTGTTCATTCTTCGGTTAAGACTTCAGAGCGACTGCAATTTCATATTTCGCCGGAATTAGTTATTTTCCGATTGTTATGTATCGCCGGAGCGATCAGCTCCATGCCTTTTGAACTCACTCCATTCATATGGCATCAGTTCGAAGGACACTGTCTCCGTACCACGATCGGCCCAACCTCAACGGCGGGAGCTCGCTGCCGTCTCACAAGCTTCTCCCTAATGAAAAAGCCTCGTACGCCGGCGTTGGGATTGCGAGATTCGTCGCTGATGTCTTCTTCCTTCGAAACCCCCGTAAAGCCGTGATTTCGTGGAGGAAATGGGTGTACAGGTGCTTGTTGTTCTTCGCTGTAGGGTTTATCTTAGGTATGGCTCCGTTTGGCGGACTGGATGATGTGAAAGAGCGGGAAGCTTCGTTTCAGAAGCCTGTGGAAGTTACTGTTAAGGGGGAAGAAGCTGCGAGGAATCTGGTGGAGGAGAATTTTGTGGTGAATAGAGTTGAATTAGGAGTTGATGTGAAGCAGAAGTTTGATCTTGCTGCGCGGAAGTTTTTGATTGTGGTGACGCCCACCTATAACAGGGCGCTTCAGGCTTATTATTTGAATAGATTAGGGCAGGTTTTGAGGCTGGTGCAGCCTCCCTTGTTGTGGATTGTGGTGGAGATGAATGCTGCATCAATGGAGACTGCGGATATTCTGAGGAAGACTGGGGTTGTGTACCGGCATTTGGTGACTAAGAAGAATTTGACTGACACTAAGGACAGGGGTGTGCATCAGAGGAACACAGCGTTGGAGCATATCGAACATCATAAGCTTGATGGGATTGTTTACTTTGCTGATGATGATAATATCTACTCACTTCAGTTGTTTGAAAGCATCAGGACTATCAGGTAGTTTGGCTTTTATTAGCATTGTTCTAAGTGTTTTTTTATGATCTGCTATTGTTTGGGATGCTGTTCTAGTGATTTTTTTTGCTACCGTTACTGATATGCCTGTGTAGAAATTGTACTGGGGCTTAGGGTTTGTGAGGATTTAAGATATTGAGGTTCATGCTAATGTATTATTTTTGCTTGTGTCATTTCTGATCTGAAGTAACGAAGAGGAATGCAGTCTAATGCAAATAGTTTCACGTGCTCAGTTTTGAATCTACTGTTAATTTGATTGCTTTACATGTCCACAAATATGCAGGTTGGGTGGTTGGGTGTTGTATGGGTGTTAGAAGTGGAGGAGACCTATTTAGCTAAAAGCTAATGGATGGTTACTTGCAAATGTTTATTTCCTGTGTTCTTGTTTATATGAATTGAAAAAGATTGTTAAATGCAGTTTTATTTGAAGATAGTGTTGGTATAAATACTTTAGAAGTCTTTGAATTCACTTTTTCCCTGTCATTTGTGGTTTTGCTTTGGATCATTCTTCTTTACGTCTTCCTGTTTATATTTCTCCAGTCCCTTTCCATCTTTTATAGATACAGTGATTGGTTGTTGCTCATCTTTTGGTATATATATTCTGCATTCAGGCCTTAACTTCAACTGTTATTCCGTGCAGTCGTTTTGGTACTTGGCCTGTTGCTATGATGGCTCAAAGCAAAGCCAAAGCAATACTGGAAGGCCCGGTATGTAATGGAAGTGAAGTAATTGGCTGGCACACCAATGAGAAGAGTAAACGACTTCGTAGATTTCATGTTGATATGTCAGGCTTTGCTTTCAACAGTACGATACTGTGGGATCCAAGGAAATGGCGACGTCCAACTTCAGATCCAGTTCGACAGTTAGACTCAGTGAAGGAAGGATTTCAAGTACGAATCATCTGTGAATTTGTCCTTGTATTTTTCACTGTTGACGTGTCTGTGATGGGCAGAAAATCTCATGTGCTATCTTGGCTGTTTTACAGGAAACTACATTTATAGAGCAAATTGTGGAGGATGAAAGCCAGATGGAAGGTATCCCTTATAGTTGTACAAGAATCATGAATTGGCACCTTCATTTGGAAGCTCACCATCTTTCTTATCCTAAAGCCTGGATGCTTGAGAAGAACCTTGATGTTGCTCTTCCTACTTACTGATGTGATTCATAGAGTTGAATTTCAGAAGGTAGGTATTACATTGTACCATTCAAAACTATTACATTGCCTTGAACCATTTCACTCTAACTTGAGTTGCATCATCCCTTGAGTATAAGAAATGAAAAGGAAAATTGGAAACAATGCAAAATATTTTTGACAGTTATTAAGTATGCTAGTCCCCAGTGACTAATCTAGCATATGCAACTGATGATGTTGCTTCTTTCTGATATTAGCTCATTGTATTGTAGTATAGATCCCTAACATTGGGAGCCAATTGACTCCAGCAACCCCACAAGGAGCTACAGTGGCTCTCCAGGTCTCTGTTCTTCTATGTTAGTGCATCTTGTATGTATAACTTCCGAATTCTTCATGGTAAATACTAGCATTGAAAATGGTGGGTTGAAATTGTACTAGCAGCTGAGAAAAATGCTGGATACCATGTGAGTCGTTTATTTTAACTTAGACTGTTGATAGAAGAGAAGCTAGGTAGAAGAAAACCGTTTTTGCAGCAATCAGTTAGCATACTCCATAGTAATTTTCTTTGTCGATGCTCTCCTGGCATCATTGTAGACGCTCTATCAGAGTCCTGAGATATATTTAGACATTCCTGGCCTCACGGCATCAGATTTCTGCAGTTTCCCAACCTTAACTTTGTGCAATTGTGCTTACAGTTGGTTAGAGTTTCAAAGTTTTAAGTTGAGACTGGTCAGTGTGTGACTATGTGTAACCTGAGTCTGAAGGGCGGTTAAGGCCTTACCCCATGCTCCTCTGGTCATTTAATTTGGGTGCAATGCTCATTGATGTAGAGAAACATGAAATACTGTCCTGGGCCGCATTTCATTATTATAGTTCCCAGGATCTTTGGCCTACTCGGATTCCTCTGTCTTGACCTTGGTTTGTTTAATGTACGGATTAATTGTATCATAATCCGATACATACAATCTTGATGTGAAATATTATTTTTTTAAATATTCATCCCGAATTAAAACTATTTAAGCAGGCTTTAGATTCTTCAGTTGTATTGCCAAACAGGCCAAGGAATATAGGATAATAGTGGAAATGAATACCATAATCTGAAGGTTGAGACTGTCACATCAATTCCTATCAAACATGGCCACATTCACAAAATTGACAATGTCCGAATTATGTCTTCTTGACGTATCAATCACAAAATTATAGCTTCATTCACAAAATTGACAATTCATAGGGTGCTCTCTATCTCCATTCTCAACTTATCAATCAAATCCTAATCTCCGATAACCCAAACCTAACGCGGATAATCCAACCTTACTACTGGTAATCGGAATCGACGTTACACCAAATATGCTTTGCTCCACCTAGAATCACATCAGATGATCTGCTCTACTGTAAAATCATTATAAGAACGTCCCTATATCTTTTGTAAGTATATATTGGCCCCCAAAACATGTAAAAATAAGGTTCTTTAAGTAAGCCACATCCACCGTCACAATGTATTTGCTATTGTCAGAATGTCCTCATATTTTTTGTTAATATTGCTATTGCGCGGAAAATGAAATAACATTGTATTGACCCCAAAACTTGTAAAAATAAGATTTGTCATGGCGCTGCCATAGTGCCACTTATGTGGTTGGATCAAACAAAACTTTGTCTTTCATGTGTGTGTATATTTATACAAACATGATACTCATTTGTCCCACCTCAATTGTAATTGCACTATATTTTTTTTCAATATATATTAAATTTTACCATAAATTCTATTGACATATGTATATATAAGGGCATTGTCATCTGGTATGATGTTAGATTTTCACCGTAAAATATATTGAAACAACATTTTTTTGTTTTATATAATTAAAAATATTAATAGTCAAAATATTTTGTATTCTGTATGCCCGAATTCCTCATGTACTTCGAGTTTTTTTTTTATGTATTCCAAGTTTTATGAAAGTGATTGTGTGCTCCTAACTTTGTTTCATGATGATTAGTATGTTAGACAACACCTTTGAAATATCAAATGACAACATTACCCTTTCATTGCCGCTAGATGCCAATTGCCAAAACTCACCACCGCTCTCATCAATGTGCCACCGCCGAATTTCCTCAACTATAGCCAGAATCAAACACCACTTGTAAAAAAAAATCAATTCTCTCATTCTCATTTGAGTTTTGCAGTTCAGCCTCTATTCTCATATGTAAAGTCTCGGATGTGCACATCTACATGATGATTATAAATCTAACCAAAATTGTTGTTTCCAATTCACATCCCCTCCCACTCTCACACAATTTTTTTATCAATCCCGCTCTCCACCTAGCCTCTCTGTTTCTGATTCTGATTCACAAACCATGTCTTTCCAACACCATCACCGAATCTTAAAAATTGTCACCAAATTCATACATCCACCTTACCACTATTATTGACGCCTTTTTTACCATCGAATTAAAACTTAGTGTTAACGGATAATGGTTGGTTTAATAGAGCGCTTCTAAGTCAAAGTCAAAAGGATCTAGATAGTTGTAGAAGACAAGGTGCAGAGCGTGACACATTATTTTGGTAATGAATTAGGGTTGTCAACTAGCATGGATTCAAAGGTCGAGACATGGACAATCATCGGAACAATCTTGTTTTGGCTTACTCGGAGGGAATCGAACGAGTAATATTTAGGAGGAATAATTTTGCATAGTTCAATTTTAAAAATATATTTATCATTTCAATTTACTTACTTATCGGAAATAGCACTAAGGTCCTGTTCTCTAGAGATTATTTGAATATTTTTTAGTTCAGATAAAGTTTTTTTAGTTCAGATAAACTTTTTTTAGTTCAGATAAATGTTTTTTAGTTCAGATGAGTTCAGATAAAGTTTTTTTAGTTCAGATAAACTTTTTTTAGTTCAAATAAATGTTTTTTAGTTCAGATGAGTTCAGATAATCTTTTTTCAGTTCAGATGAGTTCAGATAATCTTTTTTCAGTTGAGTTCAGTTCTGTAAACTTTTTTAGTTTTCAGATAAGTTAAGTTCAGTACACTTATTTGTAATTTAGTTCATTTCAATTTAAATCATTTTAATCTTTTGAGCTTAATTGTTCATATCAGTTCAGTTCAACTTCATCCAGTTTAGTTCAGTTTCAATATGATTTGATGAAATTTAGATTAATTTAGTCATACCGATTATTATTTTCAATACATTAATTTCAGTTCAGTTCAGTTTAGCTCAACAACAATATAATTTGGTGCAATTAATTAAGGTTAATTTATTCATACCGTTTATTTTCATCACACTTATTAATTTTCAATTCAATTCAGTTCAGTTCAGTTATCTATATGCTTCAGCTCAACTCAAATCAATATGTTTAGCTAGCAAACATGATCATATTTTTTAACATTAAGGCCCTGTGTGCCAGAATTTTTATATATCAGTTCAATTCAATTCAATTCAGTTCAGTTCAGTAAATTGAAGTGAAATGTAATTTGATGAAATTCAGGTTAATTCAGTCATGTTGATTCTTTTTTTCGGTACATTCATTTTCACTTCAGTTCAATTCAATTTATACTCAAATTATTAAATTTCAAATGTTTGTTTGAAATGATTCAGTTTAGTTTATCTACGTCAGTGCAATTCAGTTCAGTATCTTTTAATATTAAATGTATTATGTTATATTTAGATTAATGAATTTCAAATATATTGGAAATGATCATATATTTTTTAGTTAGTTTCAATTTAGTTCAATTCAATTTATCTATATATTTCAATTCAGCTCAGTTTTTAAGTTCAAATAAGTTCAGCTAATTTTTCTAAGTACAAATGAGTTCAGTTCAGATGAGTTCAGATAAATTTTTTTAAGTTCAGATGAGTTCAGATAAAGTTTTTTAAGTTCAGATAAAGTTTTTTAAGTTCAGATAAAGTTTTTTTAGTTCAGATAAAGTTTTTTAAGTTCAGATGAGTTCAGATAAAGTTTTTTAAGTTCAGATAAACTTTTTTTAGTTCAAATAAACTTTTTTAAGTTCAGATGAGTTCAGATAAGTTCAAATACCGTGAAGAGAACAAGACCTAAATCGACTAACTATTTCAAAGTTTAACTTTACCAATTCAACCTCTGACAAGAATTACACAAACATTTTCATAAAACTCAGAAAAAAATTTCGTGAAAAAACTGAGGTTATTGGACGTAAACAAAATGTTTTTTTATTGATTTGTTATGAACAAATTATGGTACACTACTAAAGTAGCAGTAGATAGACCAGTTGCAACTCTCCAGACCCACCCTTGGAGGCAAAAATTATTAAGAAAACCATACTCCACTAAACAAGATTATTATAATCCTGTTAATTTATTTTATGGAAGAAAAAAAAAAGAGAAAATTTAGAAAATTCATTGCCTGCTGGCAAGAGTCTAGCTAGCAGCTTTCATCTCTTGTAAATCGAATTTTCCAGTTTCTGAAGTACTAATTTGATTCGATGAACTTCAAATTCATTTTCATCACGTTCTAAATTACAATAAAGTTGAGCTGTCTGGATCTTCGCTGACCTCATTTATTCAGTGTAGTATTTGTATTTCAGTAGCTCGATCCTCTCGGATTCGGTAGAAGAGCCTCGTGAAGCACGCCAGTTCTGAAGCTGAAGTTGATGCCTAAATGTCATCGCTTCTGAGGTCGCTACCGCCGTACAACGACCGTAACGGCGGCGGAGGCGGAGCTCAACCTTCCGCCCACTCGCCGTCGCACAACAACGGTAAAGTCTCGTCTCCGTTTGCTTCTCAGAAAAACACGCGGAAAGGTTACTCCACCGCGTGGAAGAAATGGCTCGTTAGGTGCTTGATTTTTTTCTCCGTAGGCTTTCTCTTAGGCATGGCTCCGTTCGGAGAAGTTGAGCTCCTCGGAGCGCGTGATTTATCCTTCGAGGAGACTATTCTCCCGAGTAAATTAGAAAATGTTGTTGTAGATGATGATTTTGTGGTGGATAAAGTTGAGTTAGGAGCTGTTGATGTGAAAAATGTGAAAGAACGGTTTGATTTTGTTCCGAGAAAGCAGTTGATTGTGGTTACGCCGAGTTACAGTGGTGGAGTTCGGGGAGGTTATTTGGATATGTTGGGGCAGGCTCTGAGGCTGGTGCCGCCGCCATTGTTGTGGATTGTGGTGGAGATGAATGTGGCTTCTTTGGAGACTGCTGATATGCTGAGAAATAGTGGAGTTGTGTACAGGCATCTGGTCTGTGGGAAGAACTTGACTGATGGTAGGGGCATGGGAGGGCATCTGATGAACAAGGCGTTGGAGCATATTGAGCATCATAAGCTTGATGGCATTGTTTATTTTGCTGCTGCTGATGGTACTCATTCACTCGAGCTGTTTGAAAGCATCAGAGGGATCAGGTAGATTGAAAACAGTTTCTTATATTGTAAATTTTGCTTCATGATGATTGTTCAGTGTCTTTCTAGTGTATGTTTCAAATTAAGCTTTTGATTCTTTTCCATGTTAGTAAGTGTTTCTGTTCAAGAAAGCATGTATTGCTAACAGAGGAACTTGCCACTTTAGCTAGTGTTTGTGTTTAAAAAAGCTTATAGTGTTAGCATAGGTACTTTCCAGTTGCCACTTTAGCTTGTGTAGCTGTTTAAGAAAGCATGTTGTTCTAAATAAGGAACTGGCCATTGTCATTCTTTTGCCATGCTTCATTTCCATGATTACAATGTTGATGGTCTTCATAATTTGTTTTTGATTACAATCTTGAAACATTGAATTGAGATCAAATTTGTTATTTTATAGCATCATGGAAGTTGGATGATTGTAGTAATGCTTAACGTTGCTCTTTATAACAGTCGTTTTGGTGTTTGGCCTGTTGGGATCCTTTCTGAAAATAGCAACAAAGTTACATTAGAAGGTCCTGTGTGCAATGGAAGTCAAGTTATTGGATGGCACACAAATGGGAAGAAGGGACGTCGAAGATTCCATATTGACATGTCAGGCTTTGCTTTCAATAGTACAGTTCTGTGGGATCCAGTTCGATGGCATCGTCTAATTTCAGATTCCATTCGTCTATTAGATTCTGCAAACAAAAATCAAATGGTATGTTCCTCCTTGTTTGGTTCTGATGCTGTTTGGATACCCGTAGTGTCTTGAAATTGAACTCATAGTCTTAAATGTTGAGTTATTTGGATCTTTTCAGGAATCAACATTTGTCGAGCAAGTTGTAGAAGATGAAAGTCAGATGGAAGGTATTCCTCCAGGCTGTTCAAAGATAATGAATTGGCACTCGGATTTGGGAGCTCATGAACTCCTTAACCTAAAGCCTTTGCTGCTTCAGAATATCCTTGACCTGGCTCCCCCTACTATTTGATGCAAATTAACACTATAGTCAGCCATCTATTTATTTCATGGCAATATGTGTTTGGTGTACAATTGATGGCTTGCCAATTTTAGTTTTGAGTTTTATAGTTACCTCTAAGTTCTCGTCAAAACCATTATCAGGCTGCCAATCCTTTAGGTGAATGAAGCCTTTGATGATACTTTCTTGAATTTAAGGGAGCTTCACTAATCCGTGCAGAAACCTTGTATAGGATATCAGTTATCACAGGGGCCTGATGTGGTTTCCCATTACAAGGGATTGATGTTGTTTTATTGTGTGTAGATTAACTTACCTTTCTTCTCTTTCTTTTGGTTGTAAGGTAGATGTACTAACTTTGTTATTTGTAAGTAGGATAATTCTTATTGATGGAAAATAATTTAGATCTGAAAGGATCACTTCGGTGTTACAGGTATTTCAGATTTAGTGAATGTACAACTTTGCTAACTGTTTGAACGATGTTGTATCCAAAATTATTGATATACATTTTATCCAGGGGAAAAATGTCTTTTTCTCAACAATGCCTGGTAGCTTCTTGAAGATTATACGTATGGTGTTCAAATCAGATTTTGTTCTCAGTTTTCTCTATCTAACGACTACTTCAAGAAACAAAATTTGAGGTTACTTCATCTACAGTAAAAAATGAAAACTAGAAACTATGTATACAAGAGAGATAAAACCCTATTGTACACCCTGCTCTGGAGGAGACGGGAACTACTAAAACACCCCACGAGTCAAACAGCGAGGATATCTTGCACTTGGAGGATCATCATATGGGGCATTCAGCGGATTTCTGGACTCCAACATCAACCAAGCTTGCTGGGGCAGGAATACCGTTGCAATCAATTCTGGATGTTGAAAGGAGAAAATTTGAAACTGTTGTTCATGATTACGTAGGCATTGTTCCTTTCAAGGAGGAATTTGCATCACTGGCATGCAATGGACCTTCATTTGCGAGGCCAAGTGATACAAGTGTTGCTCTATGAAGGTTTAAATTCAGACAAGGTAGAACTTGGTTAGACAAGATCTATGTGACAGACTGTAGCTCTTCAAACCACTTTGAAGAAGAAACAAGAGGTTCACGAACAACCCTTACCTGGATAAAGAGTTTCCAATACTAGGTTGGCTAGCATAGGCAGCTAATGGACCTCGGAGGTGAGGGTATTTGTTCAGAGCACTTTCAAGCTGCGGTGATGGTAACTGTACATGGACACGAGGAAGTATTAAAAGGGTATCCAAAGGAGTCCCCCTAAAAGTGGAAATGATATTTCACATTGAGACTTAGGTAACTCTACCTGAAGTAATACACGGAAGGAATGCGGCTGTGTTTGTGATACACACTTTAAAAATCCAACCCACAACTTAGGCATTCTCCACACCTTTAAGTAAATGCATACACGTATTATCAGAAATGGAAAGCTACATTTAGCTTCACTACTATTGTCAGAGATGACTATTTGAATAAACGTAAGCACTAAGCAAGCATACCTGTCTACGGACAAGTTTGGACAGCAGCTCCATAACAAAATCAACCTAGCAAGAAGTTAAAAAAAATGCTATTAGCAAATAGAAGCACGACAGCTCTATATAACAAGATCAACCCAAATAAGAAGTAAAAAATGCTATTAGCAAGTAGAAGCACAATCAGAGCATAATTATTGGCATCAATCAAGCAGGTTCATGATGTAACTGCCAGCAATAGTCCATTAAATCCAAGTGCTATGCTTCTCTTCTTGGAAGGAATCAAAGCACAGGAAACATGACACTTAAAGTTGAGAGGAGATTATGCCTACTTTCAATACCATCAGAATGTTGCAAGAACCATGCCTTATTACATGAATATGACCATAATCATCATATTGACGTCAGAAAAAAACATGGTGATTTTAGATATCCAACCGATCTCTTAAATTAAAAGGACATAACATAACATAAGATTAGGGAATATTAGCAAGCATACCCTAGGCCAGCCTAAATGTCATATGATTACTATTTGGAGGGGAGATAAAACCTTAAAAGTCAAAATTATACATATATTACCCATCATGTCGGTGTTTTGTTATGACCTACTTTTTCTTTATTACCCAAAATGTCCTTTCGAAAATTGATACACCAAAAATTTCATTGCAGTCAATATAGCACTATAAGGAACTCGGTCAAGTGAAACCCCAGATAAAATCAGAATTTCCCAGTTAAAAAGGATGTCAATCTTCCACATGAAGAGCATGACTCTTACCAGGGCAGGAAAAGCATCAGTTGTTTGAATCACAGTTCTCATGAACAACAGGGGTAGAGGAGTTTGATCCACCTACGAGGATAATAGCATAAGTGTTAACAGAAACTAGGTGAATGACATACATCACAAATATATACATTTTCATACCATCTGGTCTAAGGCCTTTGACATGACCTGTTGAGTGAATACTGTGCGCTGTTCAAAACATACTGAACAAGCATCTGTAATCTGACCATGAAAAGTAAAGCAACATTAAATTTAGCCAATCCTACCAAACAGCAAAATAAATTATGATACATACGACCTTGCAAGTTACAATTTACCACTTTACGTACCCCTGAATTCCTTAATAGATATCATATGATACATTTTGATCCCTGAAAATGAAAATTAGTACCTTTTTAAGTGGAAGGTGATCTCTATCAGGATGAATGTCATGTATTGCCACCATCACTTCCGCTGGAGTCAATGCAGGACCGGTATGAGCCGAACCCTACCAACAAAATATGTTGAGTCAGCAACCCTCCCTCGTAGATATAGACAAGCTAGAAGATAATAAAAAGTAATGTATATGGAAAATCAGTCAACAGTTCCAATCATATCTTATGAAGGTTTGAACTTTGAAGAACATACATGAATCACATTAGTAGTTGATTAATACCTTGGTTTCTTGGCTCATGAGGAAAAGGGTAGGTTTAAAATGCTTTAAAAATTGCAATGTACCTGTAGTATGTGAGCCAATGCTGTCTGAAACTTATCCGATGGGAGGTTAACCAATTGAGGAAAAATAGGTAAGACCTGATGATGAAGAAAACCATAAATTCCCAATTCAAAGTCAAAAGTGCAAAGAAAAATGCTTAAAACCCTAATGTACACTTAATTTTGTCTAAAAGATAAACCGGCATATTGTGTATGTGCAAACTTTCACAAAAAACACTGCATGCAAGGCAAACTCTCATGGCTTCTCAAAAAATATTGAAAAAGAAAAAAAAGATCAGTCAAGGTCAACCACATATGCCAAAGTTGATGAAAAGATCTAGTATTCTTAAACAAATGACAAGAATTCTTATTACTATATATCATGATCAGAATAAGTAAACATCCAAACCCAAGCGTAAAAGGAGAAATGCCATAAATTTGATATGCTTATTTCTTTCCCAAATTTAGGTATTCATACTGAAAACCATATATAGTGATATCCGCCACAAGATTATCTAACAATTAGCTATCTGAACTCCTGAGGAATTTTATATGTTAAATACCTCATTTCTGGAAAATGACGATATTATTGGTATAAGAATAGAAGCATCCTGCAAAAAGATTAAGGACCAAAGTAAGAGACATGAAATTGAACCACAGATAACATATTGCATATTATAATGATTGAGGTGGAGATGGAGATGGAGATGGAGATGGAGATGGGGAAAAAGTGTACAGAAACTACATAATACAAATGTATATGAGTAAACCTTCAGCTTTGTTTCATATAAATGTTTAACAAATGCCACAAGATCAGGGGGTGGTGGTGTCCCTTCTGATAGAATATGTAGCACCTGGAAGTTAGAGCCATAATGATGTTACTTTGGGACAGAAACTGTTAAAACAAATTTTCCAGGAGTTCAAACCAAAAATGAGAAACGTAAAAATTAAAAGTAAAAGGATAACCTGAGTCAGAAGATTTTCACTGCCTGGTGGTGGATCAGAAATTACTTGAAGCAAATCTGAATAACGGGGCCCAAAAGCCCTTAATAGGGCAGGAATCTGACGATGCACGGCCTGCATTAGCAAAGATAAATTCAGTAAATGCAAGCTGTTGGGAAGGGATGACTACTTTTAAGATGTACAGGTTTCATAGCTGATTGAAGGGAGCAGTTAACAAAAAAGTCACAACAGATAGGAACCTGCTTGGTAGCCTTGGGAGAACGTTCATAATTTTCAAATACGACTCTTAGGAGACTAGGTTTCTGCAAGCAAGAGTAAATAAATAAGCTAGAAAAATAATTGTATTGGGGGGAACACTAACGGAGAGAGGGTGAGATGCACAAACCTGAGGAAACAAGGCAAAAAACAGTGACAAGTGCTGCTGAGCATGTGACAATCCCACGGAGATCTTTTCAGATAAACCCATCTCTGAAATGTGAGAACCACTAACAGATGCTTCTTGGCTTCCAATCTGTTAATACAAACATGAAAGAACAACTAAGGGGCCAAACCATATGAAGAATGAAAACAGATAAAAATCAGTTCCACGGATAATCCTACAAACAGGGAAATAAATGGCAGATTAATGACCTCAAAATGTCAAAAACATCATGAAAAAGAGCTACTCACACAATACGAATGGTCACCAAAATTCAGTAGTAAACAAATACAGTGCAGAACTATGGCCATGAATATTTACTCAAGCGCCCAAAACCATTGCACCAGGAAACATACACCGTAACTAAAAGACAGAACTGCAGTCACAGTAAATCTAACAAACTGGAAAAATGAGAACAATTTATGAGAGGGATCCTCAATTAAACAACCACTTAATGCTCACAAGTCCAAAGCATAGAGAGACTAAAAACAAGAGATATTGCTTTTCCACAGCATGCAGTGTATACAGTATCCGAATAGAAAAAACTGGGAGATGCAAACAACCAAATTCACACCTCGCGTTCTGTTCTCTGTTCAAACATTTCAGACTGAGAATCTACATCAGAAGGGTGTTGATCCACGACTGACAAGAACTTCCTCATAGCAAACTGTTCAATATTCTCTGAGATGTAGCCAACAGCATAGAGTTTCTTGGCCACCTGCCAGAGAAATATGTAGAAATTAAATGAACAGAGATGAAAACAAGAAAAGGTAGAACAATTGGTTACTTCTAAATTTTATAGAAAGTGCAATTCATCATACTGAAAAGCTAGTCGAGTAACTATCCAACTAAAGGACCAATAAATTCGAAAATTTCAAATTTGTCATACCAGATTAATTGCCTTAACTCGAACATTGTCCTTTGGATGAACTGCACACTGCCAAGCGAAAATGCATCAGGTACCAAATATAGTGTGCACTGTGCACACACAAAGAAAGAAGTAGAGAGAGAAACAAATAAAAAAGAGCAATTTATCATAAAGCCACAAACTAGAGAGTGTAAAAGTACCTTCAATGCAATATCCAAGCAAGCTTGACGATTGAGCGGCCGCCAAACAATCAAATTCAAAAGAACATATAGACCCTGAGTAACACGATCAACTTCGGCACCATCTGTTCCCATATATATATCACAGCACAAATCATCCAGAAGCCCCATTACAGAATCTGTTAAATAGGGAACTTCACGAAGAAGCTGGCCAACTGATTTGTCAGTTGATGGTATATTGTCTAGAACTGATTTCACCTACAAAAACAAGCTTGTATAAGATGCTTTCACCACTCCGAAATCCACCAGGTTTAAGATGATCTTACCACTCCCAGCAGGAAATTCTCATACTTAGTGGCAAACAATGATGAGCTCCCTTCTGAGAGATAATACAAGTGAAACAGGACGTGCATCACAAGTTCCTGGCCCTGTGAAGAATACTTATAATTGTCAACAATTTAAAGGCAAAATATTTCAATTCGTGAGAAAATTTGTGACTCCAATATTGAAGTCAGAGACAGCACTAAAATATCTTCATAATTATGTTATATGTAAATTTTCAGTGAACATAGTTGCCGAAAAGCATATACCTTTTGATGGTGGAAGTGAAAGGCCAGGTGTCTTTGCATCTCCACAATAGCTTCATTATCAGTTTCCACCTATTTGAAGTGATCAGAATTTAAGGAAAAGTCAAATTGACAGGAAAGAAAGCAGACTGTGTCTCACATTTAGCAAAATAAAATGCAATAAGCAGAGAATCACTTTATCAGTTCATGAAATCTGACTGGAACCGAAACATAATTGTTAATGGTTTAAATGAGACTAAATCTGTCAGTGAAGTTTATCCTGAATGATTGCTCAATGCTTGGAGTGTCAAAAGAAATGCATTGTTTGAAGTTACAACCTCCAGTGCTTCTATTCATTAATTGAGCTCTAGAAAATGAATTATTCAGTAAATCAAGGCATATGATAATTACAGAAGAATGAGATGGACCAGTTATATATTGATGCTTAACTAAAATAGAGAGCAGACCCATGGTACAAATCTGTCAAGTAAATTAAGCTCCAAGAGAAATTTGCACGAGTAAAATTAAAAAGAATAGATAAAGCAGTGAAAAGGTAATATCAGAAAAACACATCTTGCACCCAGTTGCTTGATGCACAATCATAAAATTATGTTCCAGCTTTATAACTCCTAAGAGTGTTTTGATCTTGCAGTGGTGTCTTCACCATTTTTGACATGTATGATGAGAAAGTTGATATATAATATATCAGCCATATAGAGTTTATGAGACCTACCATAGCCACCATCCGCGCTAGCAATGCCATGCGCATTTCTTTGCTAACTGGATCTCTTAGATTCTTATATGAATCAAAAATTCGCTTGATGGCTGATGTATCCAGAGCCCTTTGCTGCTCCTCAGTCAAGTCGATGTATGATGGAACTACAGGCAACTCTAAACATGGGCTTTCAGGGGATTCGGCGTCAGAAATATCAGGTGAATCTTTGTCTATTTCAAGAGAAGATGAGGAGTACACGTCATCCATGGGTACAAATTGATATGATATTTGAGCTCCTGCGTCTCGCTCAACTTCACCAAGGGAATTGTCAGTAACCTCCACAGAACCTTTTGCTTCTTCCAAGGAATCCCTTTCAGCCTCCTCTTGGATAGTTGATTGCGATGCAGGTAAACTTTCTACACTAGTCAAGTTAGCTTCAGGCTTAGGTATGAATGGTATGCATAAACTCTCAGATGCAGGAATTCCAGGAGGTGAAGGGGCATTTACAAAAGAACTAGGTGAATCTACATGATATTCCATTGAACCAGCCTGGGCAGCATCCTCTGTAACTGAAACAGTAGGTACACCAGTGGCTGCCATGGATCGTCGAGGGTCAAGGCGGCGAGGATCCTGTAAATATCAGATCAGGGGACAAGTTAGACACTTGTAATTACAAAAAGACAGGTTCGATACAACTGAAGACAGTGATCAGGAGGATATGTATTAAAATATAAAAACCATACCCTCCGTTGGTCGCGTTTTGGATCAGAAGGGAGACTATTTGAAGAAGGCATATCAAACAACAAGCCAGACTGAGCAGCAATTTCTGGGCTTGAGGAAACAGTTGAAGCAACATTATGCATCAGATCACTTGTGTTACTTTGGATGGACGAAGTTGCTCTAGCAAAAGATGGGGAGTTCTTAGGCAAGTGCCTCATGTTAGTTATGACAATATCTGCCAGCAAATCAGGATGCATATTTGATACTAGAATCTCAAGAGATTCAACACCCCTTTCTCCTTCTGCAATCAAAGCGCCAATCATGGCAATCATCTGCTCAACGGGGGTCATATTATTGTCCAGTAAGGAGCCTTTTGCAGACACTCCATTTGCATACTCCTGCCCCCGTGTATCATCTATATCAGCAGATGGGGTAATAGGTGTATTTGGGCCATAGCGAACTCTTTTAGGAGCTATATCAGTATTGTTATTTGGATCTTCACTATCTGAAGGTTGGGACCTCTTCCTTCCCTGATCCAAAGAGTAGTCGGACATTTGTTCATCCTGAAAATTATTGCAAACATATAGTACATGAGATCATCCATTCAAACCACAGAACTGTACAATTTGTTGAAATGCTTGGATCATGTCTTCTTTACCTTGCTTAGCCTGGCATCACGAGCAGCACGCTCACTCATTCTTATCATCTTTTCAACTTGTCGAATCACTTGGTCGGCTGCATCCCCAGCACTCATGGCTCTTAAAGCCTTCATCAATCTCTCTCTTGACTAGGGGATTGTGAGAGAAAATGTCAAAAATCAGAATTTACAGCTCTGATTTATATGAAAATGGGATAAATAAATAAACACATGTGATGTAACACATAAACTCAAAGATAAATTAAAATGAAGAAAGCACTTGCAGCAAAACTAACATAAGCTCCTTAAGGTATGATTTGTTCTATTTTCAGTTTCCAACATGCAGCTCAAGGGAAACCTTCATAAATGCTTACCTTTTAAACGAGCAATCAGTATCTTTTTAGTGTTTTAGTGAAGAGCAAGGACAGCCTATTACAGGCATTTTATGGACAAAAACCCTCTATCATAACAAAATGTTAAAAAGTTCGTCTACAGGTCCAAATTTTATTTTTCCATAACTCGGGGCATACTATTCTATCATACTCCAAATTTTATTTTTCCATAACTCGGGGCATACTATTCTATCATACTCCTAATATGTAATTTCCTTGAAAAAGCTTTAATATCAAGTAAACATGATCCAGCAACATAACATCCCATGGATCTAAAAGACGACACACATCAGACATCTCACCTAAGTTACTGGCATGAACAAAAGGACAGCAGATTTAATAACTAAACATTTCGCCACTATAATACAGACACACGAACCCAATACTCTTATATGGTTGGATGCATTGAACTGAAGAGACAATAACAGCTTTGCATCATAGCAGGTACCTCTAGTATGGTTGGGTGAGTACATCTCAGAAATCCCAGAAAAGCAGTTCTAATAGAATACTGTGTACTGGCAACATGGCAACCCTTTGCCATCTCAAAGTTAGGATCAAATTTTAGCAGCGCTGATAGAATATGACTGTAGAGTGCAGGCCTCCTCCTTGCAATGGTTGCAAGACTGAAAAGATAAAACACCATAATAATTATTATCTGACCAGGGAACAAACAAATAAAAGTTAGAGCAAATTTAAGGGAAGAAAAGAATCACTTAATTAATTTACAGAATATCCAAAGCCAATGGGTTATCTTTGAGAACAGCCTATGGACTAATAATCTGTTTCAAAAGCAACTGACCTTTTGCAAACAGAACAAGGTATAAATAAACAAGAACTCAAATTTCCAAAAGAAGAATAAAAAAAGCCAAGACCAATTCTCCTAGGGTGCTCTCTATTGAGCCAAGGCACATGTTGTCGTGTTGATGATGTTTACATGAAGGGCATCAGGTACTTTTAGACCATCACAAAGCAATAAGAACTAGCTCACAAAAATAGCTAACAATTATACCAATGTAAATGTAGCTTTAGATTTTCGAATTTCATCAAGTAGGCTACAAATGCAAGTATGTAAATACCTACCCCATATTTCACCACAAGGCAGTGTCAGAAATAAAAACAGAAAACACGAGCACTTAGTAACAACAGCAAACTCAGAAATCCAGCATCATCTTATCAGGGTATGTAAAAAATTCAGCAGGATAGTTGATAATTCCACAACGTATAGAAGAAAAATCAATGCCAAAAAGACCCCAAAGACTCAAACATTATAAAAAACCTACCCTGTAAGTCATGCATGTCAATTACTGAAGTATAAACAACTTAGTAAAAGAACATGTTAAAGAAAAAGCTTTAAACGGCAGCACTAGGTTTGCAAACAAACATAGTCGTGAAGACTCAACTCCTAGGAAAAATATGCCGCATCTACATACCAAATAACTATCAGCTGAAAACCACAAACCATTAGACCACCTAAGTTTTCATGGATGCATAAACAATATTAAATGCTTGATTCCCTAAGAAGAAATATAGCCGTAACAACTTCCAAAATTATCTAATCATGAATGTTTTCTTTGCTCTATCAGGTAAAGCAAGTAACAAACTTCATTGAGGATTGTTCATCCTCATTTACTCAGAGCAAATGAACTCCGCTTCCAGAGCATGGTTCTCTATTCACATTTAGTACAAAAGCAACATAGCTCTTCCTTTTTTTATCAAACAATACCCTCAAACAACTTCCCTAGAGGCTAGAGCACATTTGAACAAAAGACAGACCAGCTCTCAATATGTCTGTTCACCTTAAACCTTTTACAAACTGGCTCCCCAACTATAGCTGACAACTGCTCACTAACAACTAAAAACACTCTACAACCTCAAAGAATTTGTGACCAACATTTGCACATCCTCCTATTATGATACAATTGTAAATGTGAACCTTTTTCCCCTCTGCTGAACCAACTGGAAAGTCCACATCCAAAATATCCTTTTTCTCCTCTGTTATTTCCATGAAATTGAACCTTGTACCTAAAGCTTAATCGACAACAGAAAAAAGTAAGTAAAACATAATCCGAGAGTGATCTAATGTGACTCGCATGGGACATATTTATTTCACAGTGTCTGGTAGGTCATAATCTGCTTGCTGACCACGTTTAAGACAAGTCGAAATGAAAAAGGAACATTCAAAAGAGCAGCACGTGGACAATAAGGATTCTCAGTTAATAATCAAGGCAATTTACTACTAGTATGTATTAACAGTATGCTTATTATTCATACTAGCGTTTGTCAATACCAGTATAAACAATACATTAAAAAACTTCGGGTAGAACCATACAGCAGCCATATGAGTGTATATACATGAGATACTAAACTCTAGTGGAACTATCCCAAGAAATGTACATGTTCTCAGTTCAGTTCTTGCACCAAAAACTAATCAAAGCAAATGAGTTGACCATTTAATCCATTGCTTAGTCAGTTGTATCACCGATAACGTTGCTGACTTCAGCAAGTCCAACTTCGGTTATCTTAAACACCAGTTCAGCAGTCCCAAGAAAATTTCCTTATCTCCATGTTAAAAGGCTGGAGAGCTTGCTGCAATAATAACAGAACATGTAGTTGAACTTGCACTACACCCTGTTTTCAAGCTTCCCACCAAATATCAGAAATAAATGAAATACCATGCACATTTAAAAACTTATAAGAGCTTTATGTTTGAAGAACCATCTATAATTTCTGCACATGAAAAACAAAATAAGAACCCCCAATGCAACTAGGTGCAGATATGACTTTTCTTTGAGCAAGAGCAAAACTCTCAAGTTTAATATGCAAGTAAATCAGTAAACAGTTCAAACAAAGCAGTAGTGCCTCAAAAGCAGAATGTAGAGCATATTTATCATAGGGCTAGAAGCATAACCCACCATCTTAGGACAGCATTCAGCATATTTATCAGAGGGCTAGAAGCAAAACCCCACCATCTTAGGACAGCATTCAAAAAAGCACGGCAATGACGGCATATAGGAAAAATACCCTAACGTATCAAAGTGCAACACAAATACAGGCAATTCAAAGACAAATATATCCATTAGAATGAAATCCGGTATTGATAAGCTCCAAAGCAAAGATAGCATCTTTCACCATATAAATAAAATTCTCAAATGTGCCCATATAACTGCCTGGCATATCCCCCCCACCTTTACACACCAATAAATACACAGAGAGAGAGAGAGGGAGGTTAACCCTTAATACAATTCTCTACTGTGCACACATATCTGTCATCACACACCAGCGCACACAAAAATAAAAGGGAGATATGGAATCAAGGAAAGTTAACCTCACCTATTAACAATAGAAATCGTTAACAAGCCAGGAAGATTTCTAGCTGATTGCAACAAGTCCAACATAATCCCAAGAAATCTATGTGCGTCTAATGAAAGTGCAGCCTTATTCAAAACGGGGTGATGGCCAGCCAGCCATGAGATGCTGAAAGTCCGTTCTCTGGATATGGCTACATCAAAAAGAAACAAATGTGTTCGGTGTTCCTTTTGAAAATATAATTTATAAAGTAACAAGATGGAAGTAACTAGGCAAAGCTACATGATGCACCAAATTACACTTAACAGTACCAAAAGGCAACAGTCATTACCTTCTGCTGGGGATATTTCAGAATCATTTCTTTCAGATGTGAAAAGCAAAATGTTTGTCTCGATAAACTTTATAGTCAGCAACTTCACAGCAAGTGGAGCAGCCTAAAGCAACATATCAAAACGTTGAGTCAGCTCGATTAACATAAATCATGCATAAAACTATACCCCGCGAGATTATAATGCACAGTTATAAGCATCACCCACTATGAATGTTGTGTATACATAATGTTACTGATAGAAGTCTAAGCAATTACCAAAGTAACAGGTAAAAATATATTAGGTGAAAATACACAAATTTACCACTAGTCCACAACCAGGCATTTATCGTATTGTTGGATTGGGTATATGGATCATATCTCACCATCATATTTGGTCGAGACATTGTGAGAATTGTGGTGTATGATTATAGGAAACAAGCTTTTCCAAGTGTCATCCTAGGTCTTTTAAGGCCTCATTTAATTGTTTTAGAGGTTCTTTATTTTCTACACTGTTAGAGGAATATATGGGCACTTCTATGCATGTCCAAACTACCTTATGACTATCAAATATATACTCCATGCAAAAAAATCATGAAACTACGAGTCTTAAGATCAAGACAGGCAATGACAATGCTTCATTTCACAGACCAAAGTTTCATTTCACATTTATGGACAATGCTTGAGATGGGCAATCAAATTATCCCTACCTCAAAGAGTATGTCTATAACTGCATCCTTGAACTTGCTTGTTTGTGTCCATAGTTCTTCAAGCCACATGTCAACATGACCCCGGCGGTGAAACTAAAAAATTTCAGAAAAGAGTAAGGTTTCAAAAGAAAATACACTAAATTCAAGGCAGTGAAATCAGATACAAGAGTAAACGAAACATCACACGTTAACAAAGTTACGTAAAGCTCTTGCCTAAAAAAATTCAGAAAGCATGGACAAAATCATACTCAAAGCGAAGTAGCACAAGCAGGAATGCTTCTTCTACAGTTCCTACCAGATATAAATCCTTGGGATTTCTGTTTTTTAATAAAGTTTAACAATTGACAAAATGTAACCATTATCCACCCACCCTATCAGTCATCTTTTTTGTTTTCTCCCAGATTTAGCACATGGAAGACTATAAATTCCACTTCACCAGATCTATAAAGTGATACAACAATAAGGTACCAATACTTAATCGAATCTCAGTTACATCCAAAAGAAATATACATCCATTATATAAAGATCAAGGGACACAGACCTGTAATGCCAACTCCTCCAACACAGTAGAAAAGATACTCGTCCCAGTCACAATGGATTGCTTAACAACTGAAGGGCTCCCGTCATGCAAAAAAGTTAACAGCACTGGAACAAAGATGGAAAAATGATTCAATGCTTTCAAGCCAATGTCCTCAATAACTCTACAAAACAAATAAGCAGGGTTAGAATTAGAAAAGCACAACAAAATGGCAGAAAGAGTACACAAGCTCCCAACCATCTTGGAAAAGGGCAATCAAAAGTACATCTATCAACAATAAATTATTGCATGGAGCATACATGAAATATATACACTAATTTTGTAAAAATGTATGCATAATTTAATCCAATACCCATTACATTAATATAATATATATATAAGTAGTAAAATTAAAAGTACTTGGAGTATGTGAACAAACCACTGACTGGCACAGCACAACAGGAATAGAATTTCTCTGGGAGAGATGACACACTGTTACACATTATTTAAAAGGTGACTTTAATCCTACTAAACGTTTAACTACCACAAGTTAGGGTTCAATCGTAGATTGTAAAGGGAAAAGGGAATGATACTAGAATATGACTTAACAACCAAATGATCATATCTTGACTATTCAATTGCATATTCCTTTCATTTAAAGCTCTTTCTTAGCTAACTAAACTTCACTAACTTAAATGGAAAAAACTAAACATTACAAGAGAAGAACATTAAAAACCTAATTTCCTACAAAAGGGAATGGCACTACTATTAGCAGGAATGAATCTCAAAGAAAACTACTGCACAAGGACATCATCCAAAAAGGCGAGAATTGATAGTGCGGATTTAAAAAGGCTAAGAAGACCTACTCAATGAGTGTCTTTCGAACTAGAGGTTCGTGAGAAGACTGCAGCTCAACTAAATAGGGAAACAACTCAGCCGCCTGATGCGGCTCCGCCGCCAGCAGAATATCCTTCACCTGCTTCAGAGAAGAGAGCTTCACCGCCAAATCGCCGTTGTTGTTCGCGGAGGCAAGCAAAGACAGCGCCTGCTCCCGCGGCGACGGTGCCGCCATTTGGAGGTCTCCCTAGGGTTTCAAATTATGAGAAATTGGGAATATTATACACCGGCGACGATGAACTTGGGGCCAATATTCGCCTAGGCGCGGCGGAGTAGCCTCTGGAAGTCAAATTATTATAATTTTTAAAAAGAGTGAATTCGATTTATTTGAAACCGAAGAAGAAATTGTTTTAGCCGGGGGGCAGGCGGTGTGTGCTTGAAATTTTTTTATAGCAGATGAACTTGGGCTGAATTTTGGCGGGCCTCTTTCTATCTTAGGCTAACTGAGTCCAACTCAATTTGCTCCATGTGAGACCCAAGCACAAAAGTGTACATTTGGAGCTAAGATTCAAATTATGGTTCTCTCAGAGAGTCTAAATATAGGACCAGTGTTAATTGAGATCAGGGCAAGGGCAAATTAAAATAGGGTTAATCCGTAATCATTTTAAATTTGGTGTCATTCTGTAATTATAGTACACTTCACGGTCATTCTGCAAATTCCGAAACTACATGAAATAAAACCCCCATTTTTTACAACAAAACATAAACCGCGTATAGAGCTCGATTTCTTTGCCACTGTTCCTTCCATCACCATTCGTTGCCACGATTCTTCAACCAGCATTCGCCTTCTCCGATGCGGCCATGAACGAGAAAGCAATCACGTGGCTGCAACTTTGATTTACCGGTAACGATTTCCCAGGATCCTAGATTTATATCCCCGCTTCTGATTCGAAGATTGGCGCCAAATCCGTGTCGATTACTTGCTTATAACGGGTCTAGAAATCAATTTTTCGGATCCCATGGGTGAATTAGATAAATCTTTTGAACATGTCATTCTATAGGCTCAATTCTGATCAACAAAAACATGGTGCTTGTTTAAACTTTGGTAGTCAAGCAACCTTGTTTTATCAGAAATGTGGCTAGTTGATTAGGGCCTATAGAATTGCATGGTCAAAAGATTTTAGTTGTTGCCCTGTTTTTGTTCACGTATTTGATAAAATAGTAAAATTATTGTATTTAAATACACTTTTTTTTTCTTCTAATTTAATCAATCAACTTTAACTTTTTAATTTATATTTCTAATTATAGATCTTTGATTTAAATTTTATTAAAAAAATTGTGCATATTTATTATTTATTACTTATTTGAGTTATATCAAATACACATGCACTTATTAGACTTAGATTTCATACTTCAGACTTATGTTTTATCAAACAAATCCTTAGGACCTGTTTGGCAGAACTTATTTCTTGTTGTACTAAACTGTACTGGATTAAACTGAACTGAACTAAAATGGAGTGAAAATTAATGTATTGAAAAAAGAATCAGCGTAACTAAATTAACCTAAATTTTATAGAATTAATTTTTTAATGAACTGAACTGAACTAAACTGATCTACTGGCAAATAGGACGTTAGTCTTAAATTCTATTTTGACTTTTGTTTAAAATTTTTAACACATATCAATTTTTATTTGACAAATAGATAATATAATAAATAAAGTGCCAACATACAAAATTTTCTTGTCAAACATATCTATAACCAAAAGATAATACAAGCATTTAGGTGAGACCAAAAAACTCGTGTATTTATTAGGATAGTTGTTGTGTTTGAAAGCTATTGTCTTTCTTACTAAATTAGTTCATTTACAATATTCAAATTGACAAGAAATATTAAATGAAGCAAAGTACAATAAAATATAAATTGTAAAACAAATAATTAAACCAACCAAACAAACATATTTATAATATGTAAATGAAATTTTAACTAAAATAAAAAATAATATATATTATAATACTAAAACAACAAGTTTTGTACCATGTGGCACTCACAGAGAAATCCACCTCAACCTCCAGAAATAATTCTAAAAGAAAATGTTTTTCTAAATCTTCCTTAACACACTTCCTTTATGTCTCCTAACTTCATTTTTCTAGATTCTTTTCTTTCTTCTTCTTTTTTCCTATTCATATACTCTTCATGAGAAAGTCTCAAATAAGAGCACCTTACGGTAAGGGCAAATCAAAAAGAGACCAATTTCTACAAGATTGAGGATCATTATATAATTATTTTATATATTTGAGTTATTTATGTTTGAGCTTGATGTTTTTATAGTTGAGTTTGATCTTCTATTTGGTTTGATTTTATTTCGTTTGATCTTTTTGGTTTTTGGCCTGATGTTTTTATTTGGCTTGATCTTTTAGGTTTTGGGTAATATTTTTCACTTTATTTCCTTGACCTTTTATGTTTTATGTTCCAAACAATTAAAATAATTATACAAGAACCCCCAATATGGTAGAAAATTGTCTCTATTTGGCATGCCCTTACCGTAAGGGGACCTTACATGAGACATTCTCACTCTTCATTCTTAATTTCTTCTTTCTTACAAAATCTGTTACCATTTTTATATTATTTTATAATTATTTTTCCATAATTAATATATAATACTAACTAAGATTTCGTATTATTTTATATTTTATTCATTCTCTTACATATTATTTTTGCAATTCAACATGTTGCATATACATTATTTCTATTCTAAAATTGTCGGATTTTATATAATTCGGGCACAAACTATTATTAATTAATTAATAGTACTATAATAAGAGGCTAATTAAACAAATGCACAAACTAACATTATAAAAATGTTACACTTGTTCCATTGGTTCCACACACACAGAAACGCAAAAAATCTACAGTCTCACTAAAAGCATAGCTCCTCTTCTCTGGTCGCCAGATGCACTGGTAAACCATCCTAAAAGGTTCAGCAAAGTTATCAACAGGATGTCCATACACAACATGAAGACCGAGTTGAAAAGCGGACAACAGTACACCGCATCCATGGACAAACAACAGGCTACCATCGACCTCTGTCCAAATACACGCATTGGCGAATCCGGCCAAACTGACCAAGAATGCAGGAGTTTTACACTCTTCTTCTTGATTACATTCAACACGACCGTTATATTGTAGGCCTGCATCATCACCATAATAATAACTATAATATTGTTCGGCATATATTTAATCTACTATAATGAAAGATACATGAATTGGACTAAGATAAACCAAAAGCAAGTATGAATTAATAATCTCATCTTAACTTCAATCTTATATCCATTCAGGTCGGCATCAGCACAGGAGTGGAGACATTTACAGTTTTGCACGTGTTTAATAGAGATTTACATAAGTAGCTTATTCTTAATTTTTTATTCTAAGGGCAAATTGGCCTTTTTCAAGTTTAAAACTATCAACACTTTGAAACTCAAAAAGGACTGAGTGCTACAAGAGTAAACTAGGAAATAAAACACTTACAGTGGAGACAAGAACAAGGCAAGAGAGCTGATGTGTCCTGAATTTTTTTTAAAAACAGAGTAAGAATACTTGTTCAAACTTAGTCATGCAAAATTGTTTACGTCACTAAATTAAAATATAAGAATGGTTACAAAAAGTAAAAACAAATTATCCAAAGAAATCTAGAGAGCATGCATATATAAACTCTTACCACAAAGCACATGATAATATTCGGCACGCATGAACAGAGACTGGGTGAATTTAAACAAGGAATAGAGCATGAAAGTGATGTACTAACCCATGGTACTAGCCAACCTCAACTGGGGAGTGGGATCCATGCTTGATGAATGGGAACTGAAAAAAAAACACAACTTGGACTGATCAAAATATGGGCAGGGAAGAATTAATGAAGAAAACTATGGCTGGGATTTGTAATTATTAGACAAAAAGGTTAGCAGAAAGTGAATGGTTGACAGAAAACTCTAGCAAGCATGGTCTAAATTTCAAAATTATTTCAGTTCAATTAAATATATTTAAATTTATTTCAGATTAGTTAAATATATTTAAAATAATTTTAGATCAGTTAAATAAATTTAAATTTATTCCAGTTCAGGAAGAAATAATTTCTATCAAACAAGGGCTAAATGTGTAAAAAATATATTTAAATATAAATGCTGAAATAAATATTTAAGAAGGGCCAAAAACATTTCTTTGGACCGGGTTGACCCAAAAACATTTATTAAAGCGAGTTCTCTCGGCCCAAACAAAAAAACCCAAGCTTTATATACCTTAAACCCTGATTGAAGCGAGTTCTATTCCGCAATCCTCGCTTTCGATTTGGGGCTACTCGTATTTACGGTATATTTTTTTTGACATATATTGGTTTTTTTCCCGATCTGATTCACCTCTTCTTCTCATTCCATCTTCGTCCCCTTCTCATCATCCCTTCAGGTAGTTGTAGATTACGCCCAGTTGTACGTAGTTCAGAGTTCCAGGTTTGCTGCATACTATGGCAGTAAAATAGCTTGGAGATCGTCCTTTCTTTGGGGGATTGGAAAAGCATTTTATTGGCTTACGCTCAGATTTCACACACACCCCACCACCCAACAACACCCTCCCTCTTTCCTTCCGAGATTTAGCCCTTACCGACTTCAAATTAGCAGATATATTCTATCTTTTAAGGGGCATTTCTTTTATGCATGAGGGAGGTTCTAAATTGGGGCGGTCGGGTGTTTCTTTAGCTAAAGTCTTTTTCACTTATGTTCTTCCCACTTTTGGGTTGTGAGAGAACTTCTTCTTAGGCTATCTCATCCCAAAAACCTCACGTAAGGACATACGGGAGGAGGCAATATCGGGTTTTAGACATCTCATGTTTGGCCAATACTGCATTTTGATGGGAGGCTTTCACGTAGTGCGCCGCCTATTTTTGGGTAACCATGGATTTGTTAGGAGGGTTTTGGGAGCTGATGTCCTGTTTTACATATGGATCATGGTGGTCAAATCTTGGCGTTCATTCACCTCCTTCAGGGACTACTTGCTGTGGAAGGAAAGTGTTGATGTTTTGCATCTTTTCTCCTCCATGGAAGCTGTTGTCGACCCGTGGTACTCTCCCTAGAGCCATTCCAAGCTCACTTGGCATTGGAAGCTTTCCCATTGAAGAAGATGAAGCTTATTGAACCAGTGAAGATTATCCCATTTTGTCTAAGATTACCGTTAGATATGCGGTTTAAAGTTATGACTAGAATTAGGGCGTTATCTCTAACCCTATGTAGTTATTGTAATCAACTTCTACTTTAACTTTTTATCAAATCATTCTCTGGTTCTATTCTCTATTCATTATTTGTTTGTGAATTTAAACTCAAGTTGCAGGTGATTTTGTATTCTTATTTTTCGGTAGAAGGGAGGGGATTCTTTAATTGGCTTATTTGTTTTCAAGAGATGGTTTAAGTTTTTAAGATTTTTTAGGTTTTTTTGCACAAAAGATTATGCTTACAGAGTAATTCTTTTGCTACCCTCTATACAACTATACTTAATACATTATCATGTGCAACTATTTTTTAATTAGACTTGTCTTCCTTTTCATTTGGGTCACATGCTGTCTGCAATGTCATTATTTAATTTGTACCGACTAGAAGGTCCTGTTGTGATGTTCAATCTTATGCTTAGACTTTGAAAGTGGAGCATTCTTTACTTGAATTGTTTCATGTTGATTTTCTAACACAACATATTTAAATTAAAGCATGCTTTAATGCTCCATGATCTCCAGCTGCAAGCTGTTTACAGAAGGCATCCTTGCTAGTCAATCCACTCCCATCTCATGTGGAAGATATTCTTGTTTAGTTCTATTCTTGATGATGAATAAGGGCTGATGTCAGTGGTATAGTGCGGATTTCCGTTTCTAGAGGTATAGTGTTGATTTCCATTTCTTGGTGGCACTGGAGACCATGGTTTTGAATGATTAGTTTTGATTTTGTTTGGATTGAGGTGAAGTAGTCACTTTTGGATTATTTTATCATTATTTTTTTTGCTGCTGAGAATTGAAATCGTTGTGGTTCTTAGGTATCCTTCTCATTTAGACAGTGGAAGATTTACTTGTTAGTTCGATTCTTGATGATGAATAAGGCTGCATTGTTTTGCGGGTACCCGTTCGGTATGGAGAAAGTTTATGTACACTTCGGGGAGGGAGAGTGAAACGTGGAAGAATAGACTTTGCAACTGCCACTGATTTTGAGCCCGTGCCTCCGACTGGTGTTTGCGCAGTTCCGCCTGCATTCCTTCATCGCTTGATTCAGCTCTTCGTTGAGATGCTTGAGCTCCGCCGACTGCAACCTCATCTCTGTCGTGTGGTTCTGGAAACCGGTGGAAACTTCTCCGATCTTCGCTTCCAACTCCGCGACGTGGCTCTCCATCATCGCTTTCATCCGTGCTTCTGCCATGGATTCCGAGGAGCGCGAAGCTCTGATACCACTTGTAACAATCCACTTAAAGCTCAATAAAACAAAGGAGTAATTTCCAGTATGAATGAGAGGTACATAAATTGGATGAGGAAGAACAGAAGGAAATCTAGAGGAGGAGAGAGAAGAATCTAGCTAACAGATTACAATTCATTTCTTCGATGCCTAGCTCCACTCTCTCTGCGTGACTATATCCTGGCACTTTCCTATTTCCAGCTGTCAGTTACCATAACGTGCTTCAACGGCCATTTAACGTAACGGTCAACAAGTCATACTCCAGCTGACTGAGAAGTAAAAGACACCTATGCCCTCGGGGTTGTTACAAGCGAGTTCTATCGGCCCAAACAAAAAAGAAAACCCTAGCTTAGACCTGGCAAAATGGACGTGGGTTATTTTAATAAATACCCATTTGGGTATGAGTATAAATGGGTAATGGGTATAAATGGGTATGGGTTAAATGGGTAATTAATATAAACGGGTCGGACGGGTTGGGTTCACGGTTTTCGCGGGTTTAAGTGTTTATGTGAACAAATAAACCTAGTATCAAACAAAAAAATTATTAACAATCAAACCGTTATTATTTGAATTGTTCTAAATGTTATTTTTATTTTCGGTATTATATGGTATCAAACGAACAACATAGTACCAAACAAACAAATCTAGTACCAATCAAACCACATCAAATATTTTATACTCCATAACGATGACATCATTAGTAACATTCTTTTTTTTTTTGTTAATTTTTTTTCCATTTGTGACGTAACGTGGTACCTTAAACAACCTAGTACAAATTAAATTTATAGATATGTAAATCAATTATAAACCAACCTAACCCATTTATATTATTTTCAACCCGCCGAGTTTAACGGGCTTACCCGACCCATTTAAGACCCGACCCGTTTAAGAGTTTTTAAAAGGGTTTAAACGGGTTAGACCCATTTATAGAAATTACCCATAATACCCGACCCGTTTAACACCCGCCCGACCCATTTTCCAGGCATACTCTAGCTTTATATACCTTAAACCCTGATTGAAGGATGTCGCATTGAACGAAACGCAGAAAGGAAAAGGAAACGCGGAAATGGCTGGGTTGTTGGCGATAATTATGGACTGGATTGTTTGGATATTATCCTTCAATCTACCTAAGATAGCAATCTATTCCGCAATCCTCGCTTTCGATTTGGGGCTACTCGTATTTACGGTATGTTTTTTTGACATATATTGGTTTTTTTCCCGATCTGATTCACCTCTTTTTCTCATTCCATCTTCGTCCCCTTCTCAATACCCCTTCAGGTAGTTGTAGATTACGCCCAGTTGTATGTAGTTCTGTTGCATACTATGGCAGTAAAATAGTTTGGGGATCGGCCTTTCTTTGGGGGATTGGAAAAGCATTTTATTGGCTTGCGCTCAGATTTCACACACCCCCACCACCCAACAACACCCTCCCTCTTTCCTTCCGAGATTTAGCCCTTACCGACTTCAAATTAGCCGATACATTCTATCTTTTAAGGGACATTTCTTTTATACATGAGGGAGGTTCTAAATTGGGGCGGTCGGGTGTTTCTTTAGCCAAAGTCTTTTTCACTTATGTTCTTCCCACTTTTGGGTTGTGGGAGAACTTCTTCTTAGGCTATCTCATCCCAAAACCTCACGTATGGACATACGGGAGGAGGCAATATCGGGTTTTAGACATCTCATGTTTGGCCAATACTGCATTTTGATGGGAGGCTTTCACGTAGTGCGCCGCCTGTTTTTGGGTAACCATGGATTTGTTAGGAGGGTTTTGGGAGCTGCTGTCCTGTTTTACATATGGATCATGGTGGTCAAATCTTGGCGTTCATTCACCTCCTTCAGGGACTACTTGCTGTGGAAGGAAAATGTTGATGTTTTGCATCTTTTCTCCTCCATGGAAGCTGATGTCGACCCGTGGTACTCTCCCTGGAGCCATTCCAAGCTCACTTGGCATTGGAAGCCTTCCCATTGAAGAAGATGAATCTTACTGAACCAGTGAAGATTATCCCATTTTGTCTAAGATTACCGTTAGATATGCGGTTTAAAATTATGACTATAATTAGGGCTTTATCTCTAACCCTATGTAGTTATTGTAATCAACTTCTACTTTAACTTTTTATCTAATCATTCTCTGATCTATTCTCTATACATTATTTGTTTGTGAATTTAAACTCAAGTTGTAGGTGATTTTGTATTCTTATTTTTCGGTAGAAGGGAGGGGATTCTTTAATTGGCTTATTTGTTTTCAAGAGATGGTTTAAGTTTTTAAGATTTTTTAGGTTTTTTTTGCACAAAAGATTATGCTTACAGAGTAATTCTTTTGCTACCCTCTATACAACTATACTTAATACATTATCATGTGCAACTATTTTTTAATTAGACTTGTCTTTCTTTTCATTTGGGTCACATGCTGTCTGCAATGTCATTATTTAATTTGTACCGACTAGAAGGTCCTGTTGTGATGTTCAATCTTATGCTTAGACTTTGAAAGTGGAGTATTCTTTACTTGAATTGTTTCATGTTGATTTTCTAACACAACATATTTAAATTAAAGCATGCTTTAATGCTCCATGATCTCCAGCTGCAAGCTGTTTACAGAAGGCATCATGGCTAGTCAATCCACTCCCATCTCCAGTGGAAGATATTATTGTTTAGTTCTATTCTTGATGATGAATAAGGGCTGATGTCAGTGGTATAGTGCCGATTTCCATTTCTTGGTGGCACTGGAGACCATAGTTTTTGAATAATCAGTTATGATTTTGTTTGGATTGAGGTGAAGTAGTCACTTTTGGATTATTTTATCATTATTTTTTTGCTGCTGAGAATTGAAATCGTTGTGGTTCTTAGGTATCCTTCTCATTTAGACAGTGGAAGATTTACTTGTTAGTTCGATTCTTGATGATGAATAAGGCTGCATTGTTTTGCGGGTACCCGTTGGGTATGGAGAAAGTTTCTCTACACTTCGGGGAGGGAGAGTGAAAAGTGGAAGAATAGACTTTGCAACTGCCACTGATTTTGAGCCCGTGCCTCCGACTGGTGTTTGCGCAGTTCCGCCTGCATTCTTTCATCGCCTGATTCAACTCTTCGTTGAGATGCTTGTGCTCCGCCGACTGCAACCTCATCTCTGTCGTGTGGTTCTGGAAACCGGTGGAAACTTCCCCGATCTTCGCTTCCAACTTCGCGACGTGGCTCTCCATCATCGCTTTCATCCATGCTTCTGCCATGGATTTCGAGGAGCGCGACGCTCTGATACCACTTGTGCAATCCACTTAAAGCTCAATAAAACAAAGGAGTAATTTCCAGTATGAATGAGAGGTGCATAAATTGGATGAGGAAGAACAGAAGGAAATCTAGAGGAGGAGAGAGAAGAATCTAGCTAACAGATTACAATTCATTTCTTCGATGCCTAGCACCACTCTCTCTGCGTGACTATATCCTGACACTTTCCTATTTTCAGCTGTCAGTTACCATAACGTGCTTCAACGGCCATTTAATGGAATGGTCAACAAGTCATACTCCAGTTGACTGAGAAGTAAATGACACCTATGCCCTCGGGGTTGTTACAAGCGAGTTCTCTCGGCCCAAACAAAAAAGAAAACCCTAGTTTAGGCCTGACAAAATGGACCCGTTACCCACCGGTCAAATGGGGGTATGGGTTAAATGGGTAATTAAGATAAACGGGTCGGACGGGTTGGGTTCACGGTCTTCGCGGGTTTAAGTGTTTATGTGTAACAAATAAATCTAGTATCAAACAAACAACCTAGTATCAAACAAAAAAACTTATTAACAATCAAACCGTTATTATTTGAATTGTTTTAAATTTTATTTTCATTTTCGGTATTATATGGTACCAAACAAACAACATAGTACCAAATAAACAAATCTATTACCAATCAAACCGCGTCAAATATTTTATACTCCGTAACGATGACATCATTAGTAACATTCTTTTTATATTTGTTAATTTTTTTTCCATTTGTAATGTAAACATGATAGAACCAACCTAAACCATTTATATTATTTTCAACCCGCCGGGTTTAACGGGTTTGCCCGACCCGTTTAAGACCCATTTTTAAATGTGTTTAAACAGGTTAGACCAATTTATAGAAATTATCCATTATACCCGACCCGTTTAAGATCCGCCCGACCCGTTTGCCAAGCCTACCCTATCTTTATATACCTTAAACCCTGATTGAAGGATGTCGCACTAAACGAAACGCAGAAAGGAAAAGGAAACGCGGAAATGGCTGGGTTGTTGGCGATAATTACAGACTAGATTGTTTGGATATTATCCTTCAATCTACCTAAGATAGCAATTTATTCCGCAATCCTCGCTTTCGATTTGGGGCTACTCGTATTTACGGTATGTTTTTTTCGACATATATTGGTTTTTTTCCCGGTCTGATTCACCTCTTCTTCTCATTCCATCTTCGTCCCCTTCTTATCATCCCTTCAGGTAGCTGTAGATTACGCCCAGTTGTATGTAGTTCAGAGTTCCAGGTTTGCTGCATACTATGGCAGTAAAATAGTTTGGGGATCGGCCTTTCTTTGGGGGATTGGAAAAGCATTTTATTGGCTTGCACTCAGATTTCACACACCCCCACCACCCAACAACACCCTCCCTCTTTCCTTCCGAGATTTAGCCCTTACCGACTTCAAATTAACCGATACATTCTATCTTTTAAGGGACATTTCTTTTATACATGAGGGAGGTTCTAAATTGGGGCGGTCGGGTGTTTCTTTAGCCAAAGTCTTTTTCACTTATGTTCTTCCCACTTTTGGGTTGTGGGAGAACTTCTTCTTAGGCTATCTCATCCCAAAAACCTCACGTAAGGACATGCGGGAGGAGGCAATATCGGGTTTTAGACATCTCATGTTTGGCCAATACTGCATTTTGATGGGAGGCTTTCACGTAGTGCGCCGCCTGTTTTTAGGTAACCATGGATTTGTTAGGAGGGTTTTGGGAGCTGCTGTCCTGTTTTACATATGGATCATGGTGGTCAAATCTTGGCGTTCATTCACCTCCTTCAGGGCCTACTTGTTGTGGAAGGAAAGTGTTGATGTTTTGCATCTTTTCTCCTCCATGGAAGCTGCTGTCGACCCGTGGTACTCTCCCTGGCGCCATTCCAAGCTCACTTGGCATTGGAAGCCTTCCCATTGAAGAAGATGAAGTTTGCTGAACCAGTGAAGATTATCCCATTTTGTCTAAGATTACCGTTAGATATGCGGTTTAAAATTATGACTATAATTAGGGCTTTATCTCTAACCCTATGTAGTTATTGTAATCAACTTCTACTTTAACTTTTTATCTAATCATTCTCTGATCTATTCTCTATACATTATTTGTTTGTGAATTTAAACTCAAGTTGTAGGTGATTTTGTATTCTTATTTTTCGGTAGAAGGGAGGGGATTCTTTAATTGGCTTATTTGTTTTCAAGAGATGGTTTAAGTTTTAAGATTTTTTAGGTTTTTTTGCACAAAAGATTATGCTTACAGAGTAATTCTTTTGCTACCCTCTATACAACTATACTTAATACATTATCATGTGCAACTATTTTTTAATTAGACTTGTCTTTCTTTTCATTTGGGTCACATGCTGTCTGCAATGTCATTATTTAATTTGTACCGACTAGAAGGTCCTGTTGTGATGTTCAATCTTATGCTTAGACTTTGAAAGTGGAGTATTCTTTACTTGAATTGTTTCATGTTGATTTTCTAACACAACATATTTAAATTAAAGCATGCTTTAATGCTCCATGATCTCCAGCTGCAAGCTGTTTACAGAAGGCATCATGGCTAGTCAATCCACTCCCATCTCCAGTGGAAGATATTATTGTTTAGTTCTATTCTTGATGATGAATAAGGGCTGATGTCAGTGGTATAGTGCCGATTTCCATTTCTTGGTGGCACTGGAGACCATAGTTTTTGAATAATCAGTTATGATTTTGTTTGGATTGAGGTGAAGTAGTCACTTTTGGATTATTTTATCATTATTTTTTTGCTGCTGAGAATTGAAATCGTTGTGGTTCTTAGGTATCCTTCTCATTTAGACAGTGGAAGATTTACTTGTTAGTTCGATTCTTGATGATGAATAAGGCTGCATTGTTTTGCGGGTACCCGTTGGGTATGGAGAAAGTTTCTCTACACTTCGGGGAGGGAGAGTGAAAAGTGGAAGAATAGACTTTGCAACTGCCACTGATTTTGAGCCCGTGCCTCCGACTGGTGTTTGCGCAGTTCCGCCTGCATTATTTCATCGCCTGATTCAACTCTTCGTTGAGAT
The DNA here is from genome assembly GCA_963678965.1 of Cruciata laevipes. Classification (NCBI taxonomy): domain Eukaryota; kingdom Viridiplantae; phylum Streptophyta; class Magnoliopsida; order Gentianales; family Rubiaceae; genus Cruciata; species Cruciata laevipes. The sequence goes on from OY787639.1 coordinate 4,990,446, forward strand.
GCTTGTGCTCCGCCGACTGCAACCTCATCTCTGTCGTGTGGTTCTGGAAACCGGTGGAAACTTCCCCGGTCTTCGCTTCCAACTTCGCGACGTGGCTCTCCATCGTCGCTTTCATCCATGCTTCTGCCATGGATTCCGAGGAGCGCGACGCTCTGATACCACTTGTAGCAATCCACTTAAAGCTCAATAAAACAAAGGAGTAATTTCCAGTATGAATGAGAGGTGCATAAATTGGATGAGGAAGAACAGAAGGAAATCTAGAGGAGGAGAGAGAAGAATCTAGCTAACAGATTACAATTCATTTCTTCGATGCCTAGCACCACTCTCTCTGCGTGACTATATCCTGACACTTTCCTATTTTCAGCTGTCAGTTACCATAACGTGCTTCAACGGCCATTTAATGGAATGGTCAACAAGTCATACTCCAGTTGACTGAGAAGTAAATGACACTTATGCCCTCGGGGTTGTTATAAGCGAGTTCTCTCGGCCCAAACAAAAAAGAAAACCCTAGTTTAGGCCTGACAAAATGGACCCGTTACCCACCGGTCAAATGGGGGTATGGGTTAAATGGGTAATTAAGATAAACGGGTCGGACGGGTTGGGTTCACGGTCTTCGCGGGTTTAAGTGTTTATGTGTAACAAATAAATCTAGTATCAAACAAACAACCTAGTATCAAACAAAAAAACTTATTAACAATCAAACCGTTATTATTTGAATTGTTTTAAATTTTATTTTCATTTTCGGTATTATATGGTACCAAACAAACAACATAGTACCAAATAAACAAATCTATTACCAATCAAACCGCGTCAAATATTTTATACTCCGTAACGATGACATCATTAGTAACATTCTTTTTATATTTGTTAATTTTTTTTTCCATTTGTAATGTAAACATGATAGAACCAACCTAAACCATTTATATTATTTTCAACCCGCCGGGTTTAACGGGTTTGCCCGACCCGTTTAAGACCCATTTTTAAATGTGTTTAAACAGGTTAGACCAATTTATAGAAATTATCCATTATACCCGACCCGTTTAAGATCCGCCCGACCCGTTTGCCAAGCCTACCCTATCTTTATATACCTTAAACCCTGATTGAAGGATGTCGCACTAAACGAAACGCAGAAAGGAAAAGGAAACGCGGAAATGGCTGGGTTGTTGGCGATAATTACAGACTAGATTGTTTGGATATTATCCTTCAATCTACCTAAGATAGCAATTTATTCCGCAATCCTCGCTTTCGATTTGGGGCTACTCGTATTTACGGTATGTTTTTTTCGACATATATTGGTTTTTTTCCCGGTCTGATTCACCTCTTCTTCTCATTCCATCTTCGTCCCCTTCTTATCATCCCTTCAGGTAGCTGTAGATTACGCCCAGTTGTATGTAGTTCAGAGTTCCAGGTTTGCTGCATACTATGGCAGTAAAATAGTTTGGGGATCGGCCTTTCTTTGGGGGATTGGAAAAGCATTTTATTGGCTTGCACTCAGATTTCACACACCCCCACCACCCAACAACACCCTCCCTCTTTCCTTCCGAGATTTAGCCCTTACCGACTTCAAATTAACCGATACATTCTATCTTTTAAGGGACATTTCTTTTATACATGAGGGAGGTTCTAAATTGGGGCGGTCGGGTGTTTCTTTAGCCAAAGTCTTTTTCACTTATGTTCTTCCCACTTTTGGGTTGTGGGAGAACTTCTTCTTAGGCTATCTCATCCCAAAAACCTCACGTAAGGACATGCGGGAGGAGGCAATATCGGGTTTTAGACATCTCATGTTTGGCCAATACTGCATTTTGATGGGAGGCTTTCACGTAGTGCGCCGCCTGTTTTTAGGTAACCATGGATTTGTTAGGAGGGTTTTGGGAGCTGCTGTCCTGTTTTACATATGGATCATGGTGGTCAAATCTTGGCGTTCATTCACCTCCTTCAGGGCCTACTTGTTGTGGAAGGAAAGTGTTGATGTTTTGCATCTTTTCTCCTCCATGGAAGCTGCTGTCGACCCGTGGTACTCTCCCTGGCGCCATTCCAAGCTCACTTGGCATTGGAAGCCTTCCCATTGAAGAAGATGAAGTTTGCTGAACCAGTGAAGATTATCCCATTTTGTCTAAGATTACCGTTAGATATGCGGTTTAAAATTATGACTATAATTAGGGCTTTATCTCTAACCCTATGTAGTTATTGTAATCAACTTCTACTTTAACTTTTTATCTAATCATTCTCTGATCTATTCTCTATACATTATTTGTTTGTGAATTTAAACTCAAGTTGTAGGTGATTTTGTATTCTTATTTTTCGGTAGAAGGGAGGGGATTCTTTAATTGGCTTATTTGTTTTCAAGAGATGGTTTAAGTTTTTAAGATTTTTTAGGTTTTTTTGCACAAAAGATTATGCTTACAGAGTAATTCTTTTGCTACCCTTTATACAACTATACTTAATACATTATCATGTGCAACTATTTTTTAATTAGACTTGTCTTTCTTTTCATTTGGGTCACATGCTGTCTGCAATGTCATTATTTAATTTGTACCGACTAGAAGGTCCTGTTGTGATGTTCAATCTTATGCTTAGACTTTGAAAGTGGAGTATTCTTTACTTGAATTGTTTCATGTTGATTTTCTAACACAACATATTTAAATTAAAGCATGCTTTAATGCTCCATGATCTCCAGCTGCAAGCTGTTTACAGAAGGCATCATGGCTAGTCAATCCACTCCCATCTCCAGTGGAAGATATTATTGTTTAGTTCTATTCTTGATGATGAATAAGGGCTGATGTCAGTGGTATAGTGCCGATTTCCATTTCTTGGTGGCACTGGAGACCATAGTTTTTGAATAATCAGTTATGATTTTGTTTGGATTGAGGTGAAGTAGTCACTTTTGGATTATTTTATCATTATTTTTTTGCTGCTGAGAATTGAAATCGTTGTGGTTCTTAGGTATCCTTCTCATTTAGACAGTGGAAGATTTACTTGTTAGTTCGATTCTTGATGATGAATAAGGCTGCATTGTTTTGCGGGTACCCGTTGGGTATGGAGAAAGTTTCTGTACACTTATGGGAGGGAGAGTGAAACGTGGGAGAATAGACTTTGCAACTGCCACTGATTTTGAGCCTGTGCCTAGACTTAGTTGATACATTTTATTTGTATATGATGAGGATATCAGAAACCCTGTTTGCAGCTCATCCTGGAGGCTATGGAGTTAATCCATACTGGATTGTTGTAAAGCAAAACTCATGCTGTAAGATGGATAACTCGGATATTGTGGTGGCTATAAGAGGGCTAACCATGGTTAAGGAAAGTGATTTCAATAAAAGGCTTGGCCCAGTTTGAAGGTGGTTTTTTTCACAATGTCCTGCTTAAGGCTGTTTGGTGGATTCTCAAAGGGGATTGTGACATTTTGAGAGTATCCATCTTACAATTTGACTTTTGTAGGGCATTCCTTAGGCACGGGTGTTCACAAGTTTGAAGATGTTCATACACCAACAATCAGAAGCCACAAAAAGATGAACCAGAACACAAACGTTATATTGATCAATGAATACATATGACGGGTCCTTAACCGCTTGGCTAAATTTACTGCTATACTACAACAATTATACCAGAAGATAGAAGTTAGCATAAACTAGTTGAGTCACTCAATAGTCAATATTACATTGCATTGACCATACTTTTTCATATACAAAATTACTGCTAATAGTATATATTCCAAACGTACAGAATCTAATCTATGCCTGTAATTCGAGCGCAGCTTCCCCCACAATATATACTATTAGCAGCATTCAACACCTAATGTTGGGTAAATTAGACAATAATTTGATCCCTTCAAAGAAAATAGTAAATGGGTAATAATGAAAAGTTGGTTTAATCACGATGATGCTTTCTTACCACGTTAATATGTAAACAAAAGTGAAAGTAATTGAGCTCTATTACATTATTTGACATAAATAATGTAAAGCATGAACACATATTCCAACATGGGGTGGTCTCTGGAGCGACCATCTACATATGTAGATCAAGAACTAAGTTATAAATAGGGTAATATATCAAAAACAAGAAAGGACCAATTTGCAATTTTTGAAAAATTTTAAAAAAAATCACGCGCTACAGTAACTTCGCGCGTGTACTGTGTTTGCTACAGTGCTTTTGCTACAGTACATGAGTGATTTAACTCAAAACCTGAAGTTTGCTACATGAGGGATTTAACTCACAGCCTGAAGTTTGCTACAGTAACATGAGGATTTAACCCAAAACCTGAAGTTTGCTACAGTACATGAGGGATTTAATCCAAAACCTGAAGTTTGCTACATGAGGGATTTAGCTCAAAACCTGAAGTTTGCTACATGAGGGATTTAACTCACAACCTGAAGTTTGCTACAGTAACATGAGATTTAACCCAAAACCTGAAGTTTGCTACAGTACATGAGGGATTTAATCCAAAACCTGAAGTTTGCTACATGAGGGATTTAGCTCAAAACCTGAAGTTTGCTACATGCGGGATTTAACCTACAACTTGAAGTTTGCTACAATAACATGAGGATTTAACCCAAAACCTGAAGTTGCTACAGTAACATGAGTGATTTAATCCAAAACCTGAAGTTTGCTACATGAGGGGTTTAACTCAAAATCTGAAGTTTGCTACAATAACATGAGGGATTTAACCCAAAACCTGAAGTTTGCTACATGATGGATTTAACCCAAAAGCTGAAGTTTACTACAGTAACATGAGGAATTTAACCCAAAACCTCAAGTTTATTACAGTCACATGAGGGATTTCAGTTTTTTTCAAAAAAAAAAAAAAACCTAAAACTTGAACTTGTAATTTAGAAGATGATCATTATAACATAAAACATGGGGAATTTAAACCAAAACCTAGAAGATTTTTATTATTACCCAAAAGGTGATCATTATAACATAAAACATGTGGAATTTAAATCAAAATGTGTCACTTAAAACATTGAGGTTATAACCTAAAACATGAGGAGTTTAAAGCAAAACCTGAAAGATAGTTAATCATATAAAAATTGGTAGAGTATCAATCATCTAAAAGATGTAATTTATAAAATAAAACATGATCAATTTAAAACAAAATCTGATTTTTTTTACCAAAAAAAAAAAAGGAATTAGCACTGTAGCAGTACTATTCACACACTCTTCACATGTTACTGTTTACGCGCGAAATTATTGTAGCGCTGAAATTTCTAAATTTTTAAAAATTGCAAATTAGTCCCTCTTTGTTTTTGAAATATTAGACTATTTACAATTTAACCCGGTCTACATATGTAGACGGTCGCTTCCAAGACTTTGCCTTCAAACATTCAATTGATCGCTAATGAAATCAAATATGTTATTGAAGTACAAATTTCAAACTAATTAGTAACACAAAAGTACATTAAAGTGTCACAAATTCATACATAAAATTATCATTGCAAATTACTGAATGTTATAGTGAGCAAACCAAAATAAAGCTTACTACAAATTGTCATCATTAACAAATGGAATTCCTTCCAAATAAAGAAATCAACACTAGTGACCAAATACCAAAAACATAAGTCAAAACAATTAACAATAAATCAAACATCAACAGCGTGTACAGCAAATCACAAATTTAATTATAACATAATCGTCTCAAGTCTCATCTAGGGGGAAAGAGATGCATAATTGAACACTCACTGACATTTACTAATCAACGGGACCGTGGGAGCGAATATGCGGGTGCACCACTACGGTGGAATGAAATGAGAAACGGTTGCAATTGCTAAGATGAAATGAGAAACGGTTGCAATTGCTAAGATGAAACTCGGACGGTCGCACTAAGAAATCAAAATGAATTGATAAGGTAGGGGTGTAATGTTTCAGTTTAATAATTAATTTGGATACAGACATACATGCTGCATAATGGACATGGACTAATGGATCATAATTCCTAATGGATCACCGACCCGGACGGACCAAAAAAAGGTAAGGCAAATCCCTAATGAGCAGGATCGTATGGAATCGTACGATCTCACCCGACTTTACCGATCCCATGTGTAAAATAGATCCTGTAACCGATTCTGAATCGGAAGGGGGGTGTGGGATCGAGATCCTGACAACATTGAGCATAACCATCATGGTTACTTGAGATGTAAAATCCAGCTGAGAGCTTTGATGCATGACTAGCAGTTTGTACCACAAAGGAATACTTGATACATATCTGTTAAATTTTTTTTAAAAAAAGGCAGAGAAATTTGGATGAAATTTGGAAAATAAAATTGCTGTAATAAGTTCAATTTAATTTATGCTGTCAAAATTATGTAATTTAACACATATAAGTTTCCTCCAATTAAAATCACAAAAGAAAATGGTTCACCTTTGCAACAATGAAAGTCCAGTCGAAAGCTAGCTTGTCAATAAACTAATTATTTTTATTTTTATGTGACTGAAAAAATTTGAAAATAACGTCTAGATGATGGTGAACTTTCCAAAAACAATATCAATATATGAATACTAGAACACTTTTCAAAAACTAGTACTTAACTCAAGGGTCTCAGGACACTTTTCTCTTATTTTAGCAATTCAATAATTTTAAGAGTAAAACTAACATTGGCATTAGGAATAGTATTAGCACAGGAGCATTTTTGCCAACAATGAAATTTGGATAATGTGATGAAAAACTCAGGGGTTATATGGCTACTTTTAAAAAATCGAGGGGTACTTAAAAATTATTCTGAACGAAAAGCTAAAATTCCCCCATAAACAAACGCCAGTTACAATAGGACTTTGATTCCCAAGCATTCTTACGCAGTTCAGAAACATCGTTCTCGTCTGTGTAGAGTCGCAGGGTTTATCGACCACTAAAGATGGACGGCTGGGATCCGACGACGAAATCGACGCTGACCCAGATCCCGCTTCTGGGCACCAAAGCCGGGCCACGGGACGGCGCGGCGTGGACTCAGCGGCTGAAGGAGGAGTACAAGGCGTTGATTGCGTACACGTCGATGAACAAGGCGAAAGACAACGACTGGTTTCGCATCTCCGCCGCCAACCCGGAAGGGACCCGCTGGGTCGGCAAGTGCTGGTACATTCACAACCTCCTCAAGTACGAGTTTGATCTCCAGTTTGATATTCCGGTCACTTATCCGGCCACTGCACCGGAGCTTGAGTTGCCCCAGCTGGATGGTAAAACTCAGAAGGTAAAAATGATTGCCTTTTCTTTTATTTTGCTCTCTTTGTTGCAGTTTAGGTGTGATTTTGATGTTTCTTTTTCTGAATTGGTTATTAGATGTATAGAGGGGGCAAGATATGCTTGACTGTGCACTTCAAGCCATTGTGGGCCAAGAACTGGTATGATCATCTATGTTACTTTGTTTTTGTACCGATTTTACAACTATGTGAAATTTGGATCCTCCATAGCCTACTGTTAAGTGTTTCGTTGTACAATTTGTATTCGTTTGCTTGTTTATACGGGTTGACACTGATGATCTAAATTACTAACCCTACGTAGTGAAATCGAGGCTTAGTTTGCTGATGAAACCGAAGTTGAGAGAGTTTTCAAAGTTATTAAACATGCAATGTTGTTCAATGTGGTTAACTGGAGTTAATCCGCAACTATGTTAGTTAGAGTTTGTATGAGGTTGCTTCGGATAATCTGTTTTGCGTTATACATATAGTAGCTCCTTGTACCATTATTAAAGAAGCATTGCTTTAGTTTTAAATCCATTGGTTGCAGTCACTCAATTGATTTAGTACTAAAATTAGTTGTGTTGGCTCATTACTTTCCTTCTCGTGAATGAATGCATAATATGTTTAGAGTTATGTAGACTGCGCAGCTAACTATGATTCTCTCTTCGCATGTTCTTTCTGCAAGTTTTAAACGATTATGCATGTTAGAGTCATGATTATATACATATACACATACTATGGTATTTCGTTATATTTTTATTCAAAAAGGCATGTGGTTTCTTTCTTTTTGATGAGGTATTAGACCATAGTTTTGTAGGGTCTCCGTTTTCCTGTTCTCTTGAATTTGTGTATGTTCTGGATTTAACTACCTTGCAATTCTAATGTGGGATATGCATTTGTGTCGGTCATGGGTTTTCTGTTCTGTAGCAGCTTGTGTATATGGCCTTGATTTAACTACCTTGCAAATGTGATGTATTTGTGTCAGTTCTTGGTTTTCTGTTCTTCGCAACTTGTGTATGTTGTGGATTTAAACGACCTTTGCTAGTTCTGATGTTGTATACACTTGTGACAGTCCTAGGTTTGGTATTGCTCACGCGCTGTGTTTGGGGCTTGCTCCATGGCTGGCGGCAGAGATCCCGATCCTCGTTGATTCTGGAATGGTCAAGCACAAAGATGACGCAGCCTCGTCCAGTGAGGCTCAGTAACTCAAAACTGTATACCGATTCTGTTACAAGTTTTGTTCTCAGCTAGCTTGGACAAGTAGAATAAGAAGTTTAGCTGTTAAAATCATTTGGAGATTTGTCTTCACCAAAGCATGAATCATTAATCTTAATGAAGCGCTTTCATTGAATGTCTTAACCATCTTCTAGTTTTGGAGTTTCTTCAAATCTTCTGTGCACTAGTTTTATACCATCAAATTACTTACATTTCTTACGCCATCCATTATTTCAGATCACATACATTTTTGTTACTTAATCCATCAATTCATTTTTGAACAGTTTTGATGCAAGGCTAAGGCCAAAAATCAAATCTAAGTACATTATATAAGTATATGTGCAAAAAACTAACTTGTCCGAGGTTAATTTTTGAATCACGAGTTTTGCTCTTTCTGCAGCTATAACAGAACAGTCCTTGTTTTTTGGATTAATTTAGTGAATTTGCTGAGGTAAAGAATAAAGAGCTGAAATGATTACTGTATAATTATCAATTACTGTGGCCATTTAATAAAACTAATATTCGTCATCATCATTCATAAAAAAGAACCACTTCTTTAAAAAGTGATTATTAAAGTTACAAAGGCACCCAGGCAATAATCAACATCTGGGGATTTCATATTGAAGAAACAATACCAAGCATTCTAAACCAGCCACAAACATCACTAAAACCAAAAATAACAGACGGATCTTTTATTCTTCACATTCTGCAAATCAAAAGTTCGGACCAGCAGCAACAATCTCGTCCATCAGCTTGTTGTCTGACCCGATCTTGTAGCTTGCGAAAACCTCAAAATTCTTCTTGAACAGGCCCCCCAGTTTAAGGATAGCTTCCTTGTATGCATTCTTATCAGACCACTGCAAAAGAAGAAACCTCAGTACGATGATGTTTCCGACCAGATTACCAGAATGACAAAAGTACAAGAATTTTAAAAAATGGATGACTTCTTACAGTGTTTGTAGGTTCCAGAATCTCAGAAGGCACTCCTTCAATCTCAGTAGGGATTTCCAGTCCAAACACTTCTGTCTTGGTGTACTTAGCATCTAGAAGGCTTCCCGAGTGAATAGCGTCGATGATTTTCCTAGTATAAGCCAGCTTGATACGGCTTCCCGATCCATAGCTTCCACCAGACCAGCCAGTGTTCACGAGCCAGCCGGTTGCTCCATGCTTCTTCATCTTCTCGGCCAGCATTGCAGCGTACTTGGTCGGGTGAAGCATAATGAATGCTGCACCGAAACATGCTGAGAATGTTGCAGTAGGCTCCTTAATTCCATCCTCAGTTCCTGCTACCTATTCAGTTCCAAATACTGAAAATGTTAGAAAAACTGGTATTTATTGAAGCTCTGGTTGAAATGAGCAGAGTACATATCGAGAATACAGACCACAGCTGTGTAGCCACTGATGAAGTGGTACATGGTCTGAGCTAAGTCCAATTTGCTGACAGGGGGAAGGACACCAAATGCATCACAGGACAAGAGGATGACGTTCTTGGGGTGGGGGCCGACACAAGGTATTTTTGCATTAGGGATGTACTCTATCGGATATGCAGCTCGAGTGTTTTCTGCGATCAGAGCACTTTCATGATTAATATAAACACTAAAAGAGAATTTTCAGACCTATCCTCAATATCAACAAAGTGCAGGTTCTTACCTGTGACAGATTTGTCGGTGTAGTCCACATCTCGACTGTGTTCATCAAAAACAACGTTCTCTAGCACTGTCAATGGTTATAAAAAGAAAAATATGTTATATAACATCATTCAGCGTATCATAAAGGAACACAAAACACATGTTAATGAGACAGGCAGAGTGGCATACCAGTGCCAAACTTAATGGCATTCCAAATATCAGGCTCTTTTTCCCGAGCTAGATCAATGCACTTAGCATAGCAACCACCCTCAATGTTCGAAACACCATTCTCGCTCCAGCAATGCTCATCATCTCCAATCAAGTATCTATTGTGATCAGTAGAAAGTGTGGTCTTTCCAGTCCCTAAGAGCACAAATAGCAAAGGGAAAAAACCCGTTAAGAGTGACGAAAAGTTTAATTTTGCCAGTGGAAAACACACATTCTGGCTCCTTGTTAGATAGAAGTCATCAATCATCATCCCCTTTTCAAATACCTGATAATCCAAAGAAAAGGGCAACATCTCCACTTTTTCCCATATTGCAACCAGAGTGAAGGGACAGGATTCCACGCTTAGGCATGAGATAGTGCATTAAGCTGAATAGACCCTTCTTCATTTCCCCGGCATACTGTGTGCCAAGGATGACCATTTCCTTCCTATCAAGGTTCACATCTATGCTAGTCGAGGAAGTCATATAGTGAGTGTATCGGTTGCATGGGAATTGCCCCGCATTGTATATAGTAAAGTCTGGGGTGCCAAAGTCCTCCAGCTCTTCGGGTGTGGGTCGGATACACCTGTCATGTACCCACCCTCTCAATGTGATTTTCGACTAAGGGGACTTTTTCATACTCAGAGAAATTAAGGCTGACTCACATTATAATCATCTAAAACTAGCAACGTATAATGGAGGAAAATGTTGTTGACTTACATGTTGTGCATGAACAATGAGTGGTAGGCTCTAGCAGAGACAATCCTAACTTTGATTCTGTGGTTAGGATCCCAGTTAAGGAATTGATCATTCACATAAACCTGAAATGTGAAGAAAATTGTTTAGTGATTTACCAAAACTATGATAAAGTCAAAGATTGTGTTCAATCAATAGTTCATCAAGAATATTAGTAATTATATCGAGAAAATCTTATCACTAGAAAGAAAAGTCTGCTAACTGTTAAAACATGAAATCATCAGTGTCATCTCCCATTCCACCTACATGATTAGTGCTTTTGGAAAATTAAATTAATGTCCCACAACAAGAATTGGGACCCAGAATTTAAATGTATTCCACATACTGCCCAAACAAGTCATATGGTACACATATAATTCACTATTCATGATCACATCATCCATATCTCGTAAGTACATTATGATTTCTGTAACAGATAACCATGGCAAGCTAATTTATGGTTTGGACAAATACAAAAAGTGATTTCACGTATGTCTTGCTAAAATATGTTGATAAGGTAACCAACAGAAACATGGCATCAAAGAATGAACTTTTGAGCTTTTAAAATTTGCAGGTTAATGCCTTCCCCAGACAAGTATCTTTCACCAAGCACTATCACCATTCAAATTTGCAAGTTGACAATAAGAATATATAATATTGTACTTTAGAGAAAAAGGGACATAATCCTATATTAGGAAGCTTCATGCGTCATAGTAGCAATTGAGGGCAATGCATGATTAGAATGGACTTTAGAGAAAGAAAACCATTTATTTACCTTTTCCAATGAACACAAATAATCCACGGCTCTTTCTCTGTTAACCAAAAATGTGTGTTCGTCCATTTCAATGTTGGGGGAGCCCCTGTTGAAGAAAATAAATGAGGACTACATCAGTAAGATGTCACAAAAGTTAAGGTAAGGCATAAAGTGCTTTATGAACACCTTAAAACAATGAACTAATCGGAAGTTTTCACAGAAATGATCTGTTTCATACAAGAAAAAGGGCACTTACTTTCCCCACCAAAGCTCATCCTCAGTGGTCTCATCCCTTACAACACGCTTATCCCTTGGAGATCGGCCTGTTTTTGCTCCAGAGAGTGTAGCCAAAGCACCACTCGACGTTATGAAAGATCCCTTCTCATACTTGATCGCTTGCTCGTAAAGCTCTGCATATCATGCATCATATTAATTGTGAGCCAATGAGTCAAAATACCCTTTTGCGGGATGATTTTGATTTTATACTTATATTTACAGCCATGGAATAAGCGTAATACGTAGTATGTAATAACATAAAATTGGCTGAAATATATGCTTTCAACGTGATGAATCAAAATATCAAATAGGGTAAAATATCCTCATAATATGGATGTCATAATTTCAGAAAACTAGTAAGGTTTGTATCAGAATCTATTCTTTAACAGAAAGACACTAGCCTTACAATCAAATGAAAATCAAATTGTTCTTTATTCAGATATTATTCCAAAAGAAAATGGAGACCGATCATTTACAACACATGGTGGTTCCTTATGTGTTTACAGAATCTTACGTCTTCTTTAAGATGGAGATATTATATCCTGGCAAACTATATCAACATTCAAAGCCAAATCCTGAAAATTTCCAGTTTAGAAATGATAAATAATAAGAAATTACAACTTTCGTCTAATATTAATCTTTTCATTTAGACACAATGTTTTGTTAAATGGGCTAACTTAGAGATTCATATTATATATGTACGTATAAATTAGATTATGTTCAAGCCAGGTCTTATTTCATTCGACTTCACATATATTTTCAAATCTTTAATTTATATAATTTCTTAAGGAAATAACTAGCATGCTTTTTTCTCTAACTATACAAAACCAAAGTATGAAATTTACTATTAGAGAGCATGAAGAGTATTATTGCTTCTGTTAGACAACTGAACTATTTAAGATTAAACTAACTTAAATGACCATGTAAACTTCTGCTAACTGAATACAATAGAACAAAGCTAAGTCTAACAGAACATGGTGTGATAAAATACTCCCTCTCAAAGCTACTGATTCTTGTTTTGGCCACAACTAGTACTTAATATTTCTGTTAGTACATCAATTCAATTCAATATTATTAGTATTATTTTTGTCACAATTGGAAATTTTTTTATTTTTTTGGTAAAGTGTCTACTCATGAGAGAATCCAGCCCAGGTATTTAAGATTGGGACATAAAGGAAAAATATATCCACATTCTTTTTATCTCTACATTTTCAAGAATATATAATTAAAAATCAAATGAGGAAAATTCCAAAACCAAGCTTAAAACTGAGCACCTAGTAAGGAAAAGTACAAGGCCCCACCCGCATGGGGTTGTTCTCCTCCATTTTCCAAATTTTACATTGAAAGTGTAGAATTTTAGCCATCAATATAGAAAAAACGTTACGATACTTGTTAATCAGATGAACATAGGAAGGCGCGTTGTTAAAAGGTGCTGCATTTTTTTTTTACACTATTCTAAATAATGTTTCTAGCCATCATCATATAATAAAGGTAACTACACCTGATTTTTTAAGAATAAATATTAGCTAAATTTAAGTAATAAAGAGCACAAAGTTTTAAAAAAAAAAGAAAAAAAAAAAGGGAATAAGAGCACATTGGTTTTTTAAAATTTTTTGAAAGGATAAGAGGAGCACATAGTATTGATAATTGAATAGTCTAAACGGGAGATCCCTTCCCATATGTCACGGGATTCTATATATAGTTGTTGCACTTTCCATTAATTAGGACATGTCACATGTATAGTGTAAATTTTGCAATATTTATTTACTTATTGAGGAAAGAGCTTAATTTTTGATAAAATAAAATAATTCCTCTATCCCTTCATAAGTGGCCACGTGTAAATATATGAATTAAAGTTTGTAACTTATAATATTCAGCAATACGTAGATATAGATATTAACAATTTTATATTTTATATTTGACTTTAGAAGGCCAAACAACACATCCGAAGAGCTCGTAGTTGGGACAGAGCACTAATTTTTCTTACACTATTTTTAACTCTCATAGAGGTGGGCTTCATATTTTACTTCAATTTGCTCTATCAAATCATACAATATATTTTGTACAAATTTTCCTTCCTAATTTTTTGTGAAACAGTCAAAGCATTCAATTCCGGATAAACATCATCAAAATTATCCCCAAAATTTAAGCTACTCCAAAAATAAATATTTTAATAAAATTTTATATATTACGTCATATCATCATTTCCCTTCTCTGGAAAAACAGAAGAAATGGAAAATTTACCAGCAGGTGAAAGATTGTAGAGGATGTGCGTAAACTTGAGAGCACTGTCACTGATGCTGAACGCCGGCTCGTAATGGTGGTGCGGCACCGCCGACACCCGCGGCGTCTCCGCCCTGGATGGGTCCCCCTTCACCACCTTCGGCCCCGTCTCCCGAGTCAGCGACGCCAGCGACGCACTAAAATGACCCCGTACGCCGCCGTCAGCAAAAAAAAAAATCAAACGTTTAATTTTTAGGAATTGTTTTCTGACCTGATCGACTGGAGTTGCTGCTTCTGGCGCTGGTCGTCGGCGACGCCGGCGGCGAAGGCTCCCTGAGTTCCGGTGATGGGCGTGGTCGGCGCCGACTTCTTCCTCTGCAAGGAATGCAACTCGTCCAGCGTCTGGACCTTCACCGCCGGGCCGCTGTCGTCGTGGCAAACCTCGTCCTCCTTCGTCTTCTCCGTGTGGATCCTAGGTAGTCCATTCCGACCTCTCGCGATCGTCGGACTCGTCGCGAACGTGAATCCGCCGTTCTGGTTCCCCTGCGAAGCCATCTCGTTTCACCTGTTTTTTAATTGCCAATACTGCAATTGTCAAAACACATTTATTCAAAAATTTGTTCAAATTAAGGAAGAACAGAGAAACTGAATTGAACTGACCAGAAAATACAGTGATCAATGAATCATTCGAGATTTTGGGAGTCGGGACGATGAAGGATGTGAAGGAACGCGGTATAGGGATGGTCTTTTATAGGCGTCATTCTGACTCAACCTTCACCAGGTAAGCCTCTCTTACTGTACATGATGGTAAGGGGCTAACCATGGTTAAGCAGAGAAGATAAGGCATTTATTAAATGTTTTCTAATAATCCCCAAATTGCCCATACGAGTTTACGTAGATAGAGATTTGTCACTTGTGAGAAGATTTATAAAAACTGTTCATCCGTTAGTACATCTTTAGAGAGTTTTATTTTCTGATTTAATTTCAACGTCATAAAAAAAGTACCATGTTTATAACTCAATATTCATTGAAATCTTACTCCAAAATGAGAATTTAAACGTGTTACTCGACGGTCTCGGTTAAAATTGAGGCCATAGTATTTATCTACCAAATCTACATCATAGGAACATAGCATGATGTTTTCTTTCTTTTAAAATAGATATAAAAAAATTTGATCAAATATAATTTTGTTTTTAATTTTTACCCATCATCCTCAATCTGTAACTTGGGTGTCTCTAATAACAGTTTTCCACATTGGATGGATAATTGTAATTCAGTTCTCCTCATTTTAATAAAATCGAGGTAAAGACTCTTTCTCTCTAAACTCTCTTCTAGGGTTTAAGGGAGATCGTATTAACACAGCGGCGACGGCAAAATTTTCACCCGATCAACACTGATCGTAGCAGCGGGAAGTCATGGACAGTACGTCGGAGTTGGAGAAAATTTCAAAGCTTTCCCTAACGGCGGCGGAGGAGGATGAACCAGAGGTTTTAGGCGATCCGATGGAGAACGAGGAAGACAGAGAACGGATCCTTGTGGGCAAACTGATTTCCCCACGGGTTATTCCACCGGAGGGTATTCAAAGCTTGTTCTCGAAGGTTTGGAGTCTGCGGGGTGGGTTTACTTGTAAAACCCTAGGAAGCAATATCTACCAATTTGAGTTTCAAAACCCTAGCGACAGGGCTAGGGTTTTCGGAGGGCAACCATGGATTTTTGATAAGAATCTGTTGGTTTTGAGAAAACCAGTACCGGGCATGGTGGCGGAGAAAATTGATTTCAACTCGGCCATGTTTTGGGTACATGTCAAGAGGGTGCCGAGGGAGATGTTAAATCTCGCCGTGGCTGAGGCGATTGGAAATTCCATAGGACGATTTGTTTCTGTGGAAAAAGATGCAGATGGCAGGGTTGTCGGTGAGTTTTTGAGGATTCGTGTGGAACTGGACATTCGTAAGCCGCTGAAACGAGTCCAGAAGCTTAAAGGAGTTTTGCATGAGATGCAGCTGGTATACGAGAAACTCCCGGCGTTTTGTGTGTTTTGTGGAATCATTGGGCATGGGCGGAACTCGTGCGGAGCTAGGTTTTCTGCACCACCGGAAGAGCAAGAGGAGATACACTATGACCCGAAGCTGAGCGTTGAACCCAATCAATCCCCATTCCGCCGTGTATGGAAGGGGAGTCGGAGCTCTTGGAATACATCTACACGGGCTCAAGGAGCAATTCTAGTGAAGCAGGATGCATTTCGCGGTAAGGGGAAGGAGACGAGCCCAAATAACATGGAAATCATGCCTGGAATTCCAAACCAAGGCAACAAGGATGCGGTCCCCGAGATACTGCAATACGAAAATGCAGTTAAGTTTATGCAGACAATGAGGGAAGTAGGGAGACCACTAGGCGAGAGGAATGTGCTGGAGCAATACATTAAAGCCAAGATGGACGGTCGCCCGGTCAAAGATGAGCTCAAAGTACAGGAATTAATTGCTAAAATTCTGAAGGAATTGGAGGCCACGATGGAAACACAGCAAAGGGAAAAGGAAAATAGCAAAAATAATATGATGTTGATTGATGTCGGAACGAGCCGAAACAATGGACCAGGCACGTTGCATGAAGGGAATTCCATGGAAATAATTATGCCATTTTTGGAAAAGGAAGTGGATGTCTCCAGTTCAGCCATAGGAAAAAAACAAACAGTTCATGTGCCAAACTTTTTGGAGAATGAAGTGGAAGCAACCCAAAAAAGTCCAGGAAAGCTTATCACAGATTTAGTTCCTTACGGAACACCGCCCAAGAATATTGAAGCTGCTAACGTGCCACTGAGCCCCTTTTTGCAAGATATACCTGTTCATTTTGATTCACCGGCAAAATCCTTGGCGAAGAAAATTGCAAACTACCGCCCGAAGAAGAAAACACCAAAGAAACAGCAACGCCCCAGCGCACAGAGACTAGCGGCGAGACTGGCCAGCCCGAAAAAATCAAAACCACAGATAAAGAAGGGTGTGAAGGAAGCTGAGGGAGAGAGTGAGAATAAATTGAACCTGGAGGAAAAGAGAAGCATAAAAAGGAAGCTAGTGATTGTAGAGGAGGCTGACATAGAAAAGGCAACAGCAAAGAAAGTGAAGATCGTTGATCTCGAGGAAGAACACATATCAACCCCTACCTTGGCAGGTTCGGGCACAGTATTGGCAGCGACTGAGGTGACGACTCAGTCCTGCCTAGGCCAATGAGTATCATAAGTTGGAACTGTCGAGGGCTTGGGAAAGACTCGACAGTTCGGGAATTGCGCAAAATATTGCGCCTGAAGAAACCAGATGTTATTTTTCTTTGTGAGACAAAAAGTTCTAGAGTAGTAGTTGATAACTTAGCAGCTAGTTTGAATTTATTTGGAGTTTCTGTCCCGTCGCGAGGTATCACTGGAAATTCTGGTGGCCTTGCACTTTTATGGAATAAAAGCACTGTAGTGGTGGATTTGAAGTACTTTTCAGACCGTTTTATTGATGTTTTTGTTACAATTAAGGATAGCAAAATCAGAGTCACTGGAGTCTATGGCGAACCGGAGGTGGCGAAGAGGCAGCGCTGGTGGGAGCAATTTCAACAACTTTCTATCGAGGAAGAAGTTCCATGGCTTTGTCTAGGCGACTTCAATGAAGTTCTCTCACAAGCGGAATTTGTTGGCTCTCGGCCAAGAGCAGAAAAACAGATCACATGGTTTCGGCAAGCTCTGGATGTATGCGGCCTATTTGATATGGGGCAAACAGGTGTGCAATTCACGTGGATAAAACAAGCAAAGGATCCCGATACGAAGAGAGCACTTCTAGACCGAGCAACGTGCAATCAGAGGCTGCACGACCTCTTCCCTTGGAGCACGGTCACAAGCACACGGTCCATGCACTCGGATCATGCTTATGTGATGGTGAAGTTGATACAAAGAGATCCACAAACTCAGTCGCATCGGCGGAGAATGCGGTTCAGATTCGAAGCAAAATGGATCCTTGCTTCGGAATGCGAGAAGAAGATAAAAGAATGCTGGGATATTGAGCATGTCGAACTACCAGCGAAGTTGGAGGCTTGCTCGATCGGCCTCATGAAGTGGAGTAAAGCTCAATTTCCGGATATCCCGAAGAGATTAAAGGAGGTGGAGAATGAGTCAGCGTCTCTCTTGAATGGCACCATCACTCAATCTGTCCAGGATCGCCTTGCTGAACTACAAAAAGAACACGAGATGCTACAAGAGGCGGAGAGCATTCAGTGGAGACAAAGAGCAAAGAGGCATTGGTACAAGGAAGGAGATAAGAACACTAAGTTCTTTCACAGTTTTGCAAATAAAAGAAGAGCGGTGAACCATATTGGAGGCCTTTTGGACGACAACCAAAATTTGCAGACGGATGAACAAAGCATTGAGAAAATACTCCTTGACTACTTTGGCGGTCTATTCTCTTCCTCAGAACCACCAGACGGAGAAATTGAAGAAGTTCTTAGGCGAGTGCAACCTAGAGTTACGGACGAGATGACGGCTAGACTCTCTCGACCCCACACAAGGGAGGATGTTGCTCGGGCAGTCAAACAAATGCATCCATTCAAATCGCCAGGCCCGGACGGTATGAGCCCTGTTTTTTATCAAAAGTTTTGGCATATTGTTCGTGATGATGTTACTGCTTTTGTGTTAGACTTTCTTAATAAGGGGATTTTCGATCCCAAAGTAAATTACACACACATTGTGTTGATTCCGAAGGTCCAAAAACCCGACCGAATCACACAATTCCGCCCTATTAGCCTTTGCAATGTAGTTTACAGGATAGCCTCAAAAGCAGTAGCTAGCAGACTTAGGTTGATTATGCCGGAGATTATCTCGGAAGCACAGTCAGCTTTTATCCCAGGCAGGCTCATAACCGACAACATCTTGATAGCTCATGAGTTCCACCACAGCATGAAGAAGAGAACAACTGGAGCAGTCGGACATATGAGTGTGAAACTAGACATGAGCAAGGCTTTTGACCGCCTGGAATGGAAGTTTGTATGCCGAGTCTTGAAGCAGCTGGGGTTTCCTCCACCTTTTGTTGATCTTATCAGTCTTTGCATGAACTCGGTTACTTTCTCGTTCATCCTAAATGGCGGCGAGCTGGGGTTGCTGAAACCAGGGAGAGGTGTCAGACAGGGAGACCCACTATCACCATACCTGTTTATCTTATGTTCGGAGATTTTCTCAAGAATATTGACGGATTTGATGGCTGCGGGAAAATTGAAGGGAATTGGTGCATCTCCGCATGGGCCACGGCTCTCCCATCTTTTCTTTGCAGATGATACCCTCTTGTTTGGAGAGGCTACAGAAGAGGAGGCTCGGCACATGAGATGGGCGATTAACCTATATGAAAGTATCTCTGGACAGCGCATAAACGTAGAGAAATCGGCGGTTTTATTCAGCCCAAACACGGGGGCTGATAAAAGGAGAGAAATCTGTCATATCCTGAATGTGCCAGAAGTCGAGTGTCATGGTACTTACCTCGGCTTGCCCTCTGAAATCGGACAAAACAAGTCGGAAGCTTTCCAGTATTCGAAGGAGAAGGTCAGGCAGAAGATAGATGGATGGACGGAGAAGAATTTATCAAAAGCTGGGAAGGAGCTAATGATCAAATCGGTAATCCAGGCTATCCCTTGTTACACGATGAGTTGTTTTGAGATCCCGAATCAGGTGCTAAATGATATCGAATCCATGGTGAAGAGTTTTTGGTGGGGAGATAGTGATACAAAGAGAAATCCATTGGGTATCTTGGCCGAAAATGACGAGAGCTAAATGCAATGGAGGACATGGATTTCGAGAGCTAAAAACTACAAACATAGCACTACTCGGAAAGCAGGCATGGAGGCTCCTTACTGAACCGCAATCATTGGTCGCCAAAATCTTAAAAGATAAGTACTATCCGAGCTCTTCAATCATGGAGGCGGTTCCAGGAAACAATATATCGTGGGCTTGGAGGAGTATCATCAAGGGCCTCGATGTACTCCGGTTGGGTGCACGGAAGTAGATTAGGTCGGGTATGAATACAAGGGTGTGCTACGACCCTTGGATTCCATCTTCCGAAAATTTCCGTATTCACGACCCAGACCGAGTACCCCCAGATATTTCTGTGGTTGCTGATCTAATAGACGAGGATACAAATTGGTGGAAAACGGAATTGCTGGCGCAGATTTTTGATACAGATGAGATGCAAGGCATCCTTTCTCTGGAGCTCGGGAATAGAAATGGAGCTGATTTGTGGTGGTGGCATCACAATAAATCAGGACGGTATTCTGTCAAATCGGCGTACCATTTTCTCCTAGAAACCCCCACCTCGGGTTACCATCATCAGGATGCTTCTGTAATACAAGACAAGAAATTCTGGAATCGTTTATGGAGATTCAGGGTACCACAGAGGGCGAAGCATTTTGCTTGGCGACTGATCACAGGCTCATTGCCCACTAGTGCTAATCTGAGGGCTCGAACTATGGATGTCCCGCTTACCTGCCCACTTTGTCAGCAGGAAGGTGGAACCACTCTCCATTTGTTCTTTGAATGCCAGTTTGCTAGGCGTCTATGGAACACTGCTGGAGTATCGCAGATCATAGAGACGGCAAGGATGAATCGAGGTGAGCAATGGTTCAAGAAACTCCTTATGGAGGATGATGCGAAAATGGCAGAATTGATCTTGATGCTGTGTGATGGAATATGGATGCAAAGGAACAGCAGAATCTTCACAGACCGCAAACTGGGGCCGGAGTACCTTGCTGTCTCAGTTAGTTCAAATCTTCGCTCTTTTCAGAATGCAAACCAATGGCCTGAAAGAACATCAGATGATCTACATGAACAATCGCTTTTGCGGCCTCTTCCCAGCGGACCAAGGATTCTCTTTGATGCAGGAATTAAAGACGGCACAGCCGGTGTAAGAGTTATGGTTGTACAGGAAGATGGGACTTTCATTCGAGCCTGGGCAGAATCCTTTCAGGGTATTACCGACCCCACATTTGCGGAGGGATTAGCACTTCGAGCTTCAATAACACTAGCGGAGGAGCTCGAGTTGGAATCACCATCGCTCGTAGGGGATTGTTTGACCCTTGTGCGCATGGTCCGAGTATTAGAGCCTGTGGCATTGGGCTGTGTGGAGTTAGTAGATGAAATTCGAGCTCTGTTGTACAGAGATAGCTTTGCAGACCCATTCTGGATCCCTAGAGATAGAAACATAGTTGCACATTCTCTTGCGTCCTTTGCAAAGAATGGTGCATACGTCAGGAAAACTTGGGATGTTGCCCCAGAGTTTCTTTTGTCAAACGATTCTGGACGTTTTCCAGTAAATTGAATGAGATTTTACTTTTCAAAAAAAAAAAAGTTCTCCTTATTTTACTAGTGAAGTGGATGCAGCGTCTGGATCCCCAACTGGCAATAAAGCACGCACAATTCGGTTGAGAAGTTAAGGTCGATTCGACAAAATTGTTGTAAATTGTTAAAAAACTAAATTCTTGTAAATTGTTAATATATAATATCGGACCCATGAACACTTTTTAACTATAACTTTGGAGTGAATTTTGCTGGTCAAAATCGATTCAACAAAACAAAATCAAATTATATGTTAATTTTAGTGCTCTTTTTTATCTCAGTTTACTCGCATCGTGTGTTTAACCTCTAGTTTATCTTTCAAAATTTTAGCCATTTTAATTTGGATGCTATCATTTTGTAAATATTTATATCATAAATAATGGGAAAAAAACCCCGATAGTAATCCTTAATGTATGTTAGGACTGAAATGAGACTGAAGCTATAAAATTTTCACTTTTATGTGTTAAGGGCATAAAACGTCTTTTTTTTAAAAAAAAAAAAAAAAAAAAAAAAAAAGAGGTTAAAAGTGAACCATAAAAACCAAATTTATCCCAAAACTTATGAGCTCTTAAGCCATGTTTACCAGAGTTTATCTGTAGATCAGTTCAGTTCAGTTCAGTTTAGTTTAGTTCAGTTCAATTCAGTGAAAATGCAATTTGATGAAATTCAGGTTAATTCAGTCATGCTGATTCCATTTTTCAATACATCAATTTTCACTTCACTTTCAATTTAATTCAGTTCAGTTCAGTACATCAAGAAATAATAGGCCTTAGATTATTGGCTAATCACTTTCCCGTAATTTTTTATTAAAGTCAATTAATCTGTACCATCAACTCGTGCTTATCAATTACTCGTACTATACCGAAGTCAAAGGCATTTTTTAAATGAACCCCTCTCTTTAAAAACATTTCATTGATTTAAACTCCCTCTTTTTGTATTTTTAATTGGGTGAAAGTTGATGAGAAAATTTCAAAAAGTAAAGTAATTTTAAGCTATGTTTTATGGATATTACATACAACCATCTACTTATACAAACAATATAGTTTAGAACAAAATCATAGGGCATCGCCATTTTAATCTCTTAAATTACATTGAAACCTTTACACTTATCCATTCTTATGGATTTTTCTTTTTCAAATAACTTAGACACAATCAGTTACAGGTTACAATTACGTAGAATAATTACTGTTTATGATTTCGTAAGTATATAATAACATGTTACAAATTCATAACACTTAATTTTTTTACTTTCATGTTTCGACAAGACTAGTAACAACGTGACACGTACAACCGCCTTCTGTTGGCTAGTGAAACCACCTTGGATCAGCGTTCCGTGCAATACTGCCCATGCATATATAAAATAAAATAAAATAAAATAAAATAAAATTTGAAGCATGTCAAAGAAAAAACGAGACACCTCAATGAAATGGATGAAATATGAGATATGTTGCCAACATTTCATGGATTAGTTAAACGTGAAACAACATCTTTGATAATGTCAAATTGTCAATGAAAAACTTAAGCACGTCGCTTTGCCAACATTTCATGGATTAGTGGACATGGTTAAAAATGAACTGGACGTGAAAAATTGAAGGCGTATCTTTTTTTTTTTTTAACTCAAGATAAATTACAACTAACCTATTATATATACACGTCCTAATCTAGGACTAAGAGACACCATCATTAGATCCATGTAAGCACAATGAAGCTATACACGCTCCATCCACGTAGCTCTGATACGCCCTCCTGATTGACTCATCTGCTTGCACCAACGAGCCACCGAAACCGGAACCACCTGCAGCATGGGAGACCACAGCGGGGGCCACCAACACGGCCCCTGGGAAACCACCATCGGCCCCTCTACACTGGGTAGACCCTGACAATATTGTGAATATTTGAGCAATTAAATGCTCAAATAGACGTCTCAGTTATAGAGAGGGTGGATTACCACTGAACCAGACCTATTACACATTGAAGTTGTATCCTAATTAAACGTGCATTGCTGTTCCTACAAACACACGTAATGATCTAGTCACTTAATTTGAGTTATCTTTTGATAAACCTTTGACATTTTAAATGAGTCTCAAGAGCCATTGGCGCTGCATTGTCATTACCCAGATGTTTAGGATCAAATGTGATTAAGAAGTTAATGATGCGATTGCGGAGGATATTATATTGCCTCATCTCCCAAATTTATTTATTGCTAAATTAACCGAAGGGAATTGGAAATAAATGTATTAACTCATCCATGATGTAACTTTTAGTTATTTTCGGTTGAGAAGATATTCATTTTTAAAAAATTAAACTAAATTGTATAAAACAAGTGTTTTTTATTAACTAAATTAAATTGAATTAAACTTAATAAAATTAAGAAAATAGGAATCACACCAATTTAGTTTGGATAGTATATTATCAAAATTTTGAAGTCAAACTTTTAGATGAAAAAGAACGTGCTTTTATTTATTTTTAAACCAAGGATATTTTCTTACGTCTAAACCGTGGAAATCTAATCAGCTGACAGGGTTCGACGTGCAAGGAACGGGTCAGGAGCCAGCGCTCCTCATTTTAGGCATCAAAATCGGGTTAATGAGTTTAATAATAATTTTATTCGACACAAATATTCAATTTAGTGTTAGAAAGTTTTGTTATTGTATGGTACGAGAGTTTATTTAATTTATCTTGAATTTTTTCTTGTTCAGTTTAGATTAATTCTGTTTAAATCATGATAAAATATAAAGTGATAAAAATAAAACTAATTATTCTGGCCCTATTTTACTACTACTATAAGACAAAACAAGGTCGAGTAAATAACGGCGACGGTCCGCGACGGTGGCTGTAATAAGGGACACGTGTAAAAGGCTGACTATTTATCCGTTTTCTTTTCCTCTACTGCGGGCACACTTTCCAATTATTTTTATTTTTTATTTTTAAATCAAATATCATTCCTATGGTGCTGGGAAACGCCAACATCGATTTACAATGAAATTGACATACAATCAAACCAACATATGAAAAGGGTAACCAAACTACATGTTAACCAGACTATCCGTCTATCCGTCTGTACTATTACATTAAAGCGATCCAATAAAAT
The DNA here is from genome assembly GCA_963678965.1 of Cruciata laevipes. Classification (NCBI taxonomy): domain Eukaryota; kingdom Viridiplantae; phylum Streptophyta; class Magnoliopsida; order Gentianales; family Rubiaceae; genus Cruciata; species Cruciata laevipes. Next base: position 5,015,083 of record OY787639.1, read on the forward strand.
TGTAATATCGACATCGGGAAAATTAACTTGCTGCCGCGAAAACTATATCTGGTTGGCAAAAAGGAGCATCACGCATCAACCACAAAGTCAATCAGGGATCTGTTATAACTGCAACACCACCTGATAAAAAAGCATGATTTATATTCTCCAAGATTTCAGCCCTTGAAAGACACAAATCACGAACGGAAACACGATCCGCAACAACAGATCAAGAACAAGAAACAAAAAAACACAAAACACAATCTGTAAACTAGATCGCGAACAAAACTTCAACATGAACAACAAGACTCGCATCATAAACACAAGATCTAATTGATCATGTCTAAAAAAACACTATTAACGTGTGAATTCACACTTATTTAAAGCAAAAAAATAAAAAAATAAATGATTGTTTTTCAATCTCTCCATAAAACTAATGGGGAGATGTAAAATCGCCAAAAACTAAGGTTTCTTTTTGGCCCGCGGCTAGAGTTTAGAGAGGGGAAGGCGGGCACACCTTCCAATCAATACTGCGATCAGCTTAAATAAACGCAATACTTTGTTGTTTTAAGGTGTAATTTTAGATTAGCCTAATCACGCTTATCTCTTAACACGCATTGACCTTTATTCTGCTTAGCTAATTTTAGGCGGAGAGATAAAGTGACATACATGTTCACCAGGGTGACATACTGACATGCATAATTTTGTTTAGTTTAGTTTAATTTAGTTTTTTTTATAAATAAATGATTGTATATTTATTTTCTTTAAGAGAAAAGTGATAATATAACTCTCATTTTTTTCTTTTTAAAAAAAATTTTAAAACCAGCTGAGCTGGAGGGATTTTTATTTGGCTCCCTAAACCATAAGTCTCAAAAAACCTTGATAAATTACAATGAGTTCAAGAAAAACCCCAACAAGTTGGGATGAAAAAACTTGAGGTTCAAGAAAAACCCCAATTAATTGGGATGAAAAAACTTGGGAAAAACCAAGGAGCATGAGACTATAGTTTATAGATTCTAATCTATATCTACTCAACCAATCCAGTTTTGTGAACAAAAGGTTGCCCAGTTGAACACAGGTTTGCCATGGTGAGGATATCATTACAAGGAGCATGTTTGTGATTATCAAGATGAACTTGACAGAGCACATATTTGCCACTTGAATGTGATCCGAAACTACAAACTTCTCTAGGATTGAAACTGTTAAAAGGTTCTAGGTACAGAGTATTAGTTTGCATTGAGCCATTGCTTTGAGATGACTCTCCAGGTATCTCCATTGTTGGATATGAGTGGATGGAGATTGTTCTTAATTGATACATCATCATATCATCATGTTCCCTCAAATGTTGAAAGAATTGTTCTTCATGATGCTAACCTTTCACCACAAGGCCAATGACCTTGTGGTATCCCTGGAATAAGATGAGGGAGAAGTCAGTAAATAGAGCTAAGAAGTCATGAGTTGATAAAAAAGAGCTTTGGGTCTTATACACCTGTTTTTTGAAGCTCCTTCCAAAGTTCACTGTGGTGCTATCTACATGATTCCTTCTCATCCTTCCTTTATAACCTGTCACATAAACAAAACAGCAGCAGTATCCAGAGTTCCCAGCAAAGGTTCTAAGCACTTCTAACATAAGGGAATTCATGACTATCTAATATAACCAGCCCTTTAATTTGAACTGGAAGATTCTGATGGTTAAAAGATTGAGATTCCTTGCTTTTACTAGCTAGTTTTGCTAATTAATGAGTCTGCTACAGAATTAGCCTCTCTATAAGTGTGGGAAAAGGAAATTGAGATTTCACCTGCTATGAGTTTAATTTAGTTAGCAACTGTCACGGGGCACCTAATTGATCGGTTGCCCCGAGCACTAACAACTACGTTCGTCGCACTCGGCCCGGAATCACCCGGGCGTTTAGAGGAACGTAGACCCTAGCGGAAGGACGCTACGGGTTTTATGAGAGTTTAGCCACACTTCTGGAAATGCAATCTAAAGGCCAAGAAAGGCAACACAACACTTGGCGAACGAAGTTCGTTTTCAATTAGAATGCTAAAATCGGGTAGGGGAGTGATTATAATTTAATAATATATAATTTAACCTAATTATATTAATTACATTTTAAATACATCATGTACTCCAATTGTGTTCAGATCTTATCCGTATAAGCTCGGGAAAATCTCACTTTAGTCCACGTATGCAAAATAAATCATGTATAGTACTCCAATTGTTTCATTTGCATAATTGCTTCAGTTGACTTTCAATTGTTAAAATAAATGAGTCTAAACACTAAATTATGGGGTATGCAGTAGGTTGACTTTTAATTTTTTCAATAAAATTAATTCACAGTATTGGAAAAATGCTCAAACGAGTTGATTACTCTGCGAAGTTTATACTGCATAAAATAATTAAAATGTTAATATATTGATTTTAAGGGAAATGGAGAGAGTAGTATATGGAAGTAGCTACAAACACATACATGCACTAGTTGGAGACTTGAGCTACACCACTTTGTTTAGTAGTAATATAACTCTAAAACCGTGATTAACCTCCTCATCATCCCGTGGTGCCGGGATGAAGGGGCTTTGCGGGCGAGGGATATCGCATTCTGCTCCATAGTATAATCCCTAACAGTTTTAATATTGTTTCAAATAATATTATTTTTAAGAAACTTAATTGTAATGGATGAAATTGATTTGAGAATTGAGAAGTAAAATGAATAAATTATATAAAATATCTTACCGGTTTTAAAAAGAGGTCAATATTAAAAATTCATGTCAAATAACAAATAATAATAACATTACAATATCAAACCTATGAATCTATGATTTTTCTATTATAAAGGTATAGACATAAACAGTTGAGTTGAAAATGTGTCGATTAATTGGTTCTGTGCTGATTGAATTGGCTGAATTGGAAATGAAAATATAAAAAGAAGTAAAAGAAACACGGTAATAAAAATCATGAGATGGAAGGGAAAATAGTGGCCGCGACCGACACAAAGCGACGAGAGCGTGTGTCCGCCACCGGCTTGGATCTGGATTCTGGGTTGCACTGAATTCCTAGTTGGAGTAGGCACAGACGACTTTAATCAGAGTTTGGCAGATTGATTCCCTTTTTTTCTTCCTTTTAGATTTCCTTTGGGTCCATTCTACCTCTAATAAGATTGCCCCCAGTTGTGCTTTGTATTTCTACCGGTACCCCCCCACATTTTTATTATGGCATCCAAAGCTGAGGAGCCACTTCCCATACGAACATGCTCAGAAAGAAGAACCTCGTGTAGTCTAGTGGTTGGGACGTTGTCTAATACCGAGAAAGAGGATAGAGATTTTAAGTACTACACTTTCAATTATCGATTTTTATTTGAGTTTAAATGTATGAGATCGTCCATGAAATGCATATTATTGTAGAACAAAATTAGAAAGTTATGTATACGTCTCACTATTAAGTTATTAGTTAGATGAGAGTCGAGAGACAGGTTTAGGTGATAGTTATGTTATTTACTAATATTTTTGTATACTAACTTTAAAAAGAACTTTCTTATTTAATGTTGTGAGATCTTACATATAAAAGTGAAGAGTAAGTCTCTTATGATGTAGCCACACAGTGAGTCGGATCTTCATTAGGTCTGAATCCACGACAATCAGCAAATTTCGATGGCAATTCGTATGCCAGGTCGCATCGCAAGGAACATTAACAACAATACCACAATGACAACCCTTGATCATGATGTGACTGGAGACTCAAATCGACAATCGCGGGGATTGGTCTCAGAAATAATCGACGATATAAAGGGTTTGTAATTTGGGGAAAATTTGTCTTTATTCTGATAGTTGCAAACCAAAAAAAAAAACATATGTTTGTTCGCATATTACATACACAAAAAAAAAACTTATTTTTACCCAAAATTTATTAATTCTTTTTTCATGCCTTGTAACTGTATCAAATACTAAGGCTTTGTTAAAAGTTTAAATGTGAACTAATAAATCTAAAAAAAAGTTAAAGACATAATGAACTAGCCAAAACATATATTAAATAACTCTCACGTCAACATAAGTTATGATGAACCAGTTTCATCCGAGTACAAGTATTTGGAGAATAATGTTTATATTTTAAATTTTTTTATAGTATGTGGATAATTTTTTAATTAAAATCCAATTTTTTTCTTAAATGAACAAATGATCCAAACTCTAGTTAAAAAAATGTTAGACAACTGATATATTGGATTCTATTATATATAAATAGAAAGTGTTTTTTTATTTAATTTTTGTTATTTTGAATAAAATTAAATTAGTAGAAAGTGTTTGTTTTAGTTCGGTCAAGAAAATGACATTTGCATGTTAATTCATGAATCCTTCCTTCTTTTGTTTATCTCACTTGATTTGTGAGTGTTTAAGGTCTTTGGGTTTAGGGTCTTTGTAGTGCCAATTGGTTAGATTTATCAAAATTGAATTCTTTTAAAATCTGATATTATACTGTAGAGTTATTTTTTGAAAAATATAAATTGCAAAATCATTTAATTCTGAATGAGATTTTTTACATCCAAGTTCCGGAAAATTAACGGGAAACCTGTGAATCCTGTGGTGAATTGATTGATGAGAATTGACATGCAATTCACTTCCAGAAAATGAAATTTTCAAAAATGTCAAAGTTTTCTTAATGCCTCTCCCTTTCAGAAAGTGAAAATTTTAAAATTGTCAAGGGGTCTTTTAATGCCTTCGCCTAACAGAGAAAATGAAATTTTCAAAAATGTCAAGACTATTATAATACCTTTCATTCCATGAATTGAAAATTTCATCAATATGCCACTCTAATACGTTACAATACGTACTCATATGGTAGTGACATATACACGAGTAAGGATATTATTTGTAAGTGTTAGATTTGTCTCATCACGAGAAATATTGTGTATATATGAATATACATTTTTAAAATTTTATTAATTTATTGCATTTTCAAATTATGTAGGTCACACATATCTTATTATATGTTTACAAAATCATAACTAAATACTTTCTCCGTCCAAGTTGTATATGCACACTTTGATTTATTTTTTTGCCAGTTGTTTCTAAAAATGTTTCAACATTAATAACTTTATATGTGTAAATACAAGTTAGGAAAATTGGATATTTTGAAAATACATGACAATATGATTCCAATAAAATCACATATGATGATATTCTAACTCAAATTGCAGAAATAACTAAGACAAGGGGAGTATAAAGATTTGGGTGACACCGTCCGAACATACAACACACTATTGTAAATGAGAGCTCATGTGTTCAACTTTTCAAAAAAAAAAAAGAAAAAAAAGAGCTCATGTGTTCAAAACATACACCACTTCATGTGTTCAAAACATACACCACTGGTGGTTTCTTAAGAGCCATGTCTGGTTGCCCCGATGTGGACAATGCGACTGGTGGTCTTAGTTGGTGGTTTGCTGACTTGCTAGTATAGCAGTGTGTTATAAGGAGGGTGTCCAAAACTACAATTAGATAAAGTTCAAGACTTCATTATGATTACATCGATACAATGATAGTGTTTTCTACTTTAGTCATACATTCGATTTATATCATAATGTTTATATGTAATAGATATATTATATGTAATTTTTCCTCAATTAAAAAAGAAGAAGCACATGAACTAGGTTTCATTTCACCATAAACTTAAAGAGGAACTTATAGTGAATCACTTTTTCAAAACGAAAATGTATAATAAGGCCCTGTTCAGTACAACTTATTTTCAACACCTGCAGCACCCTTCAACACCTTTCAGCACTCTTCAACACTCTCTAGCATCCTTCAACACTTGTCACTATTCACAGACATAAATTGTTTTAATTTTTTTTTAAATAGGAATGATTTTTCTTTAGAATTAGTTTCAATATGTTTTGAACGAATTAATCATTCTTCAAATATATAGTTTCATAATTATTAAACATTTTTCAAATATATATAAATAACGATTTCGTACTGGTAAACCAAATTTATAAATAAATATTTTACAACTGTTCCAAACATATTAGTACTTCCAATAATATTACAAATTACATATACTACTAATCGCTATCATCTAATGATTCATCTTTGCCAACAATCACCACCTCGTGAATGCCAAATTTGTAAGGCAATACTCTCACTCACTTCGTTCATAGCAGCTTTTCGATCATTAGCGTACAAACCTGAATCACTACTTCCTTCACCCTCAGGATGATCTAACACGAGAATGTCTAGTTGTTGCATTCGAATGAAGTTATGAAGTGTGAAACAAGAAACAATTATTTCTTTTTGGAAATCAATGTCAGGTTGGGGCATTCTTTTTAAGATTTTCCAAGTACTCTTCAACTGACCGAAAGCTCCTTCTACCTTCATTCTTAAAGAAGAATGTCGTTTGTTAAAATGTCCCTTCATACCTTGAGGTGGTGCGTTTCTAAATTGCGGTAGATGCCTTCGGTTTATTCCATCACTATATGGAGCCACGTATCCAATGGTGTTTGGATATCCTTAATCTACCAAATAATATTTTCCTACACAAATTGACCAATACGTAAATACATTATACATTATTATTTGTTAGGTAAGTTGATGTACATTAGAAATATTACCTTCCGGGGATGAGGAAAACAGAATTCCGGGTTACCCAATGAATCTTTCCACACTGTTGTATCGTGGGCACTTCCTTCCCATCCCACATGAATATATGTGAAGATTTTATCAAAAGAACATAGTGCCAAGACATTACAACTTTTTTTTACCCTTGAGAGTGAAAAAGGGTACACCTTGTTCATCACCAACAACTGCATCTATAAGAGTTCCATCTAGAACTCCAATAGCATCTATAAAATTACATGTTTTAAAAGTAAAATTGTAGGATTAATATAAATTTTTTAAAATTATAAAATTACTATTTATAATATGTAGATGGAGTATACATATAATTTATTCATTTTTTGTTACAGTTATTGTATTGGATATTATCTTATGATACACTTATGACTAATTAAACTAGTGTTCAGCTACTAAAAAAAATTAGTAAATGCATTTCAAAATGTAACATTGATATTATTTTATTAATCACAGTACATAATTATGTACATCATACAATACAATTTTAATTCAATTTCAACACCTTCCAACACTCTTACCACTTTCAACACCTCTATTGGACAGGGCCTAATAATAGTTTCACAAAAATTTCAAAGGTATGGCTATCATAGGCCCTTTTCAGAAGTCAAACATAAAATACACATTCGATGATCGTTCACACTGAATCGATGCCGATTACAATGAAACCTCACCACTACTTATACTATCTAGCTACATTTCTCCACTATCAGCTGGAGTAGCTTGTAACAGAATGGAGTGGTTGCGGTGGCCGTGCTTATCCCAACGGCAAGTAGTTATCCAGCTCAGCCTTGATGGTAAAAGACCATAATGCCCTCTTCATATAATCCACATCCTGACAATCCCCTTCCCTAAGCACAGACTTGTCCTCAAGTCTCAAACAAATCATCCACAAACCACCATAAAGTAATCCTATGGAATTCCACAACCAAGTACAAAAATATCCAGTGCTCCCATGTTTTCAAAATTTCATTGCAGGAAATAAATGTTGAATTACCTCAGCCTCTTCCCAAGAAGCCTCCTCCACAGGTAGATGCTTCCATTGAACAAGCCATTGCACCATGGAAGTGGTCCCATTTTTTACCAGTCTCCTTTGTAGTATCTTAGCTGGTTCCCAAGACACCATATCTTCTTCAATGAAATCTGGGGGAGGTGAAGAACTGGAGGGAACAGTTCCAACAAACTTTTTGAGCAGAGATACATGAAATACTGGATGAATTTTACAGCCCTCTGGAAGTTTGAGTTTGTATGCAACTGCCCCAATTTGCTGGATAATCTGGAAAGGGCCACAATACCTGGGAAACAGCTTGTCCTGAGCAACATTGTGTAAAGATTGTTGTTTATACTTATTGACCCTGAGATATACCCAATCTCCCAGTACAAACACCCTCTCAGTTCTCTTTTTGTCAGCATAAAACTTCATCCTTTCCTGAGCTTTCTTCAAATGGACTTGTAGTTTCTGTTGAACTTCATCTCTGGACTTGATCATATCAGTAGCTGCTGGAAATAAAGAATCCAATTGCAACCCAAAAGGTAGATGTAAGGGTTTAACCCCATACAATGCTTCATGTGGTGACATATCAATACTGACATGGTGGCAAGTGTTATACCACCTCTCTGCTAAACTAAGCCATGACTTCCAGCTGCCAGGATAATCCCCACAGAAGCATCTCAAATAATTCTCAAGTACCTGGTTCACCCTTTCAGTTTGCCCATCCGTTTGGGGGTGATAAGCAGTACTGAATTTCAACTGAACTCCCATTTTTGAAAATAGCTCAGTCCAGAAATTACTAGTGAACACTTTATCTCTGTCACTAATAATAGAGTCAGGCAACCCATGGGACTTGAAAATCTCATTCATGAATAACTCAGCCACCTGTTTGGCTGTGAAAGGATGAGATAGAGCCAAGAAATGGGCATACTTGGTAAGTCTGTCTACCACTACTAGTACAGTATCACAGCCCTGAGACTGTGGAAGCTTCTCCACAAAATCCATGGATATTTGACTCCAAGGGATAGAAGGAATGGGGATAGGCTGCAATAATCCAGGAGAAAGACAGTGCTCCACCTTGTTTTTCTGACAAACCTCACAAGCTTGTATGAAAGAAATAACATCTTTCTTGATTCCTGGCAATGTAAAAATAGAGAGTGTTCTCTTGATAGTAGCATTCTGACCAGAGTGTCCCCCAAGTGCAGAAGCATGTAGAGATGAGAGAATATCTTGCCTGATTCCATTAGCCTTGCCCACATACATCTTGTGATCTTGTTTCAGAATCCCATTACAGAAAGTGAGCTTGGAATCTTTATTTTGCATCAAAACAGCTGCAGCAATAAGGTCTTGAGCTTCTTGATCACCACTGTAGCTGGATTCTATCTGCTCCAGCCATGTTGGAACTACCGAAGTAGTTGTAAATTCTTTCCTTGCACACACCGCATCACTATCACAAACTTCCTGTTGCTTTTCATCTCCCATTTTTTCGGGTTGATCCGTCATGCCCCAGTCCTCAATAATTTCCCAGTCATTCAAAGGACCCTCATCATCCCACACAGGCACCCCCTAGTAAGCTCTTCCTCAGCTGCAATCCCCATATCCTGCTCTGCATCAACCCCACTGTCCTCTTGCCAAGGCCTCCTGGACAATGCATCAGCCACAATATTGGATTTCCCAGTTTTATATTGAATTTCAAAAGATAAACCCAGCAACTTAGTCATCCATTTGTGTTGGATGGCACTGTGTAACTTCTGCTCCAGCAAATACTTCAAGCTTTGATGGTCAGTTTTAATAATAAACTTATGGCCAACCAGGTAATGTCTCCACTTATCTACTGCCATCACCAGTGCTAACAACTCCTTCTCATAGGTAGAAAGCCCTTTATTCTTCAAACAGAATGCTTTACTCAGAAATGCTATGGGCTGTCCATCTTGTAGAGGTACTGCACCCATTCCCCCATCACATGCATCTGTTTCTATCACAAATGGTTTCTGAAAATCAGGCATCCTCAGAATAGGGGCTGAAGTAATCACCTTCTTCAGTTTGTTAAAAGCTTCCTCAGCTGCATCATTCCAGTTGAAGGCATTTTTTTCAACAAATCATGTAATGGCCTACACACCACCCCAAATCCAGCAATAAATCTCCTGTAATACCCTGCTAAACCCAGGAAACCCCTCAGCTCCTTAAGGGTTTTTGGTTGAGGCCATTCCAAAATTCCCTTAATCTTCTGACTATCCATCTCAACCCCTTGACTGGAAATGATATGGCCTAAGTATTCCACCCTTTCTTGGGCAAACACACGTTTGGACCCTTTGGCATACAACTGGTTGTCTCTCATGACAGTCAAAACCATTATAACATGCTCAACATGCTCATCCATAGACTTACTATAAATCAGAATATCATCAAAAAACACCAAGACATATTTTCTGAGGAATTTTTGAAAAACCTTGTTCATTAATGCTTGAAAAGTAGCAGGTGCATTGGTTAATCCAAATGGCATTACAATAAATTCGAAATGACCATGGTGAGTTTGAAAAGCAGTCTTAGGGATATCAGATTTACACACTCTAATTTGATGATAACCAGCTCTCAAGTCAAGCTTACTGAAAACTACAGCACCTTGTAACTCATCCAAAAGTTCATCAATAACAGGAATTGGAAACCTATCTTTTACTGTTATTTCATTCAGTTTTCTATAGTCAACACACATTCTCCAAGTACCATCCTTTTTCTTAACTAGTAAAACAGGAGAAGAATAAGGACTTACACTTTCCTGAATCACCTTGTTCCTTAGCATATCCTGAACTTGAGCTTCTATCTCCTCTTTGTGAGCATGTGGGTACCTATAGGGTTTTAGCTTAAATGGTTCAGCTCCAGGTTTCAACACAATCTGGTGGTCCACTTCTCTCACTGGTGGAAGTGAAGTAGGAATTTGAAACACATCAGAAAATTCAGTCAAGATTTGTTGCAAACCTGTAGGTAAAAGTGTCAAGTCAAGACCAGGAATAGCCCCCCTCTGTTCTGTTGTGGTACCAGCAGCAACCATAGCATGAATCCCTTCTGAATCACAATATCTCCCATGCTTAAATCTTTCCCTGCATTTCTCCCCATCAGTATAATCAAAGTGCAACTGTGTCTGTGTAGCTTTTCTTTTCCTCAGCTCCGAGAGTTCCTTGGCTTCTTGGTTTCGGATCAAATGAAACTTAGTGTGGTCACTGTTGCCATGGAGATGGTACCGATTTCCTTCATAGCTGATGTACACGTCCTCAGTTCTGAAGTCAAAAGCTATAGGGCTGAACACCTTCATCCAATCAACACCTATAATCATATCCAGTTCCCCAAGATCCATCACTTTCATGCAGTAATTAAATTCATGATCCTGTATCTTCCAAACTACCTCAGGCACCACAGTAGCTCCACCCATTTTACTACCATCTGCAATGGTTACAATGAAAGGACTAACAGCCACTCTCTTCATATCTAACTTCTTAACCACCCAAGGATGGATAAAAGTGTAAGTGCTACCTGTGTCCAGCAACATATTAACCCTCAGATTACCAATATAGCCTACCAGTTTAATGGTGTTTGCTCTTTTCTCAGCCATATGACCAGCCCCCACAGATTTCAACTCAATCTCTTCTATCTCCACTTCCTCCACTGGTTCTAGTTCATCAAAATCCCATTCCGCTACCCAGATATCTCCATTCATCTCCTTATCACTCTCATCAGCAGAAATGTACTGAAACTGTTTGAGCTTGCAAATGTGGCCGGGGTGAAATTTCTCTCCACACTTAAAACATAGTTTTAGTTCTCTTCGACGCTGTATTTCTTGTGCACTGACCTTCTGAATTCCCTCACCCAAATTCCTCTTCTCAAATGGCTTTGTAACAGCTGGTTTCCACTGAGGCTTTTGGAAGAGAGGCTTCTGAATACCAGAGTTGAATTGCCCCTGGTTAGTAGAGCTAGGTCCACCCGCTTTAGTTTTCCTGAGCCACATCTCACAAACCTGCTCCTGAAATAGGGCTGATTCTACAGCCGCATGTAAAGTGGTAGGTTTGGTATGATTGACCAAGACCTGCAACTCCTCCTTCAAACCACTGATAAAGTTGGAAATAAAATACTGCTCAGGAAGGAAAGGATAGCTACAAACCAACAGGGATTTGAGCTCCTCATACTGTTCTTCATATTCTCTAACCGTACCCTTCTGATAAAGTTTGTTAAAGGCTGCAAAATAGTCTTTAATCCCAGACTCAGAAAACCTCTTTAACACAGCCACAGAGAACTCATTCCAGCTCTGAAAGGGAGTAGTCACTTTGACAGAGTTGTACCACACTAGAGCTTTCCCTTCTAACACCAACTCAATAGCCCCAAACCTCTCTACATCCAGCAGTTGATAAAAATGAAAATACCTCTCACACTTATGCAACCAATCCCTGGGATTTGTACCATTAAAGCTAGATAATTCCACTCTAGGCAACTTTCTATCACTTTGAGAATTCATAACCTCCCTCCACTGTACTGTACCCCCAATCCCAGTTCTAGCACATTCATTGTTCATGTTCATGTCATTTCTATTCCCAGGCATTAACACCCTAGGAAATTCTTCATCAGCATGCATAACAACCCTAGGATACTTATAGGAATCATGCACTTGCTTAGTCTCAAACTGAGATAAATTCCTAATGTCAAAATTGACAGGCATAGGAGGTACCTCTACTGATTTGTTACCGATAATCTGCACTGCGGTCTGCTCCGGCGTCTGAAATGGTTGTTTCGACGGATTCCGGTGGCACTCATACTCCGGTAACTCTCCTCCGCGGATTACCGCCTTAGTGCTGCCTCGCGAGCTCTCGCCGATCTCGTGTTGTGCTCCAGTCAAACCCTGCGCTCCAACTCCATTGTTTAGCTCACGAAAACCTCCCGTTCCTTTTCCTGTCTCCGGCAGTGGCGCCGCCTTCATCCTGGCAAACTCCGCCAGCATCCTCTGAAACATCGCCTCCTGTGACTCATGGATTGTATCGCGAACTGAGATGCGGACTGATTCCTGCACCGACTCGAGAATCGATTCGCGAATCAACTCCACAGACCTCTGCGACTCCGTCTGCAACTCTGCCATCTTCGCCTCCAAATCCGTGCGAAGATCGGTCATCTCCTGCGCGAAATCTCTGTCTCCGTGCTTAGCTGGTGCCATCGCTGCCGAGAACCGCTCAGCTCTGATACCAATTGTCAAGCTCGAGCTAAGAATCAATGGATAAATTTGGGAAACTGTATTAATTGGGGAAATTGTAGAAAACATAAAATACACATTCGATGATCGTTCACACTGAATCGATGCCGATTACAATGAAACCTCACCACTACTTATACTATCTAGCTACATTTCTCCACTATCAGCTGGAGTAGCTTGTAACAGAATGGAGTGGTTGCGGTGGCCGTGCTTATCCCAACGGCAAGTAGTTATCCAGCTCAGCCTTGATGGTAAAAGACCATAATGCCCTCTTCATATAATCCACATCCTGACATAAGCCTTTGAATATTTAGCCCATATGAAGCCCACTAGTTTCTGTCTTCAAGCCCGGAGGGACTAGAATATTGCCACTCGCTGATATCCAATCTTAGCCATAACTTTTGAAATATTCTGTTGAGTGCTTCATATACTGATTCATTGAAAATCTTAAGTTTGATGATTTCTAGTATGTATGTTGTGCCAAATATCAAATAATTTATTATTTTATTTTCCTTTTCATTACATTAATAACTTTAAACGCATGTGATTATGTTATTATTAAGTATTTTCTACCAACTGGCGAAATTGTAAAGTTAAGGTTAAACAACTTGATAGATAAAGTAATACTTTTGGAGAAAGAGTTGTACCCTTACCTTGGAATGGATGCTTAATGTAGAATTTAATGGATATTAAAATCAAATCATATCATTATTTAGACAAACTACACGGCTAACCTCACTTAATTTGCAAGTTGCATTTTTAAACATACAAGTTGCCAATTCTTTTTTGCAAATGAATCTTGAAGATTGTCCTCAAGGATTTAAAATTACAACGCTTTGTACTTATATCTTAATTTGAAGCTAAGGCAAAGAATGTTGGGCAATTTCTTTTTCAGTTTCATTCCTCGTACTAGTAAGATGATTAATCACTTTTGCTCGATATTTAATTATAAATTATACCTTGTTTGATGACGTTCATGAGTAGCCATTTAAAAATAATGTTAGATTTTAATACGTCATATATAATGTAATTACGTGGTAATGTAACGATTCCCGTTTTGATCGTGACGCAACTTTTAGAAATTTGATTTACTGATTATAAAATCTCTTGAGGTTTACATCATGACAATAATTACAAGTACAGAAGATGACAGTGTATGATCTTTTATGGAGCTAGCGAAGGAGAAAAGAACACATTTGCTTGTGCCAACCACATATTTTTTTTAATGGTTGGTACGTAAGAGGTGGAAAAATAGAAATGCATGAAAAAAAAAAAAAATATACGAGGGGCATAAAACTTAGACCAATTCTTGGGTGAGGCAGCCTCACCCATGAGGCAAGACCAATTTAACTCATTTTTTGATGAGATTTGATGAATTGGCACCTCAAGACTTGATGAGTTGATCATGTTTGATGAATTGACACCGAGGTTTGATGAGGTGATGTTGAGATTCGATGAGTTGGTAGCGATGTAGGATGAGGTGACAACATTGAAACTATCATATTTGGCCTTGCCTCATGGGTGAGGCTGCCTCATAGGAGAATTACTCTAAAACTTAAGCATGGTACTGTATTGTAAATTCACAAAAAATCACAACTCATGATTTCAAAATAGATAGAAGAAAAAACTCATAAATTTTTTCGTGTACTACCTGAAAACTAGGTCTTTTATGATGTACATCACGTTGCATACGAAGAATTAATCTGTGTTTACGTTAGTTAGTTACCATTAAATTCGTTTTCTATTGATATTTTGTGTTTTAGTAGGTTTTAATTTGTTCACTTTAAAACACTTGAATGTTTTAAGGTCCTATTTGTCTCAGTTTTTACGTAGATATGTTTAGTTTACTTTAGTTGAATTCAATCCAGTTCAATGAACCTATAATTTGATGAAATCCAAATTAATTCAGTCATGCACTTATTCTAATTTTTTTTCCAGTTCAGCTTAGTTCCATCTATGTTGATATTAGTCAAAATGTTACACCAACATAAAATTAGGAAACATTAAGAATTGCTTTATTCAAGTTTGCCAAATACTACTTGTAGTTAAAAAACCTCAACAGTGGAAGACGGATGACCACGTAGAGGTGGCATGCAAGATTTTGTTTTACTACATAAAGCTTGTGGCAGAGAAACGCCCCCAGAATCTGAGTAGAGAGCCTATCCTTCACAAGTTCACGATGCTCTCTACTCAATCTCTTCCCATCTTATCTCCTTTTCTTCCTCCAAATTAAATAAAAAACGTATTCCATGGATCATAAACTCCAACTATTTCTAACTCCTTTCATAAATCACATTACTTCTAACTTCTAAGAAGACATTAGGTTACTATTGTATGCATATTAATAAAGTGCAAGGCATGAAAGATAATAATTCTACCTATAATAATTTGATGGCATAAATAGTAACATTATGATGCTAGATCTAAAACTCTCCTCTTAAAGAAAATTTTCCAATTCTTTGATCAATTTCAAGCTCAACGCCGGTGACCAGTACATCTAGTGACACAAATCTCGTAGCCGGTAGCACAATAGCAACCCTAATCTCAATGCCAATCTGCCATGACCCCAATCCTCACAGGTCATAGCTGACAACCCAAATCTCACCAACAGCGATTCAAATTAGATTCGTTAAAATTTGATGAAGCAAAATAAATTGATTATGTGCTTCCCCCAACATTTAACTCAAATGGTTGAGATTCAAAAACTTTTAAAAAACAATTTTCCACATATCTAATCTTCATGTTTTTTATTCAAACCAGATTGGCTTAGCATCAAACAAAGAAGAGGAGCATGGTGCCCACAAACAATAACACAAAATCTAGGGTTGGGATATAGAGGTCAAGAATCAGTGAGTGTGGATAAAACGTGCCATTCATCAGCCAATCACAGCCCAGAGAAATCTCCAAGGCTGAAACCA
The DNA here is from genome assembly GCA_963678965.1 of Cruciata laevipes. Lineage (NCBI taxonomy): Eukaryota > Viridiplantae > Streptophyta > Magnoliopsida > Gentianales > Rubiaceae > Cruciata > Cruciata laevipes. The sequence goes on from OY787639.1 coordinate 5,030,816, forward strand.
AATTCATAAACAAAACCCAGAATATTAATAATCTAATTCCCCTCCAAAAATAACTGTCAAACTGACAAACAAAACCGAATCACAATTCCCAATTCCCTTTCAAAAGTATCCACACAAACAGACACTTCCCGCAATCCCCAGCCCTCCCCGACGACGCCGTTTTCGCTGCAGTGACCAACCGCCGGCGATGGCCGTATCCACCGCATTCGCTGCCGCGAAGCTCGAGACCTTGCTGGTGAGCAACACGGCGTCGTCGGGCGCGTCTTCCATGTCGGCTTCCCCGGCCCAGATCAGCCTCTTCTGCAAGCCCGCTCGAGCCTCCAGGCGCATTCACAGAGCGCCGCCGATTAGGTGCGACGCTTCCTCCGACGTCTCCGTCGAGGTGGTTGACTTTACCGCCTCATCGGCTTCCGCTTCCAGCTTGTCGGCTCTCGAGCAGCTCAAGACCTCAGCCGCTGACAGTAAGGCTCCCCTCCCATCATTTCAAGCTATTTATGGAATTTCAGACTTAATTATTCCTTCAAAAGTTTGATTTTTGGTTGAATTTAGCATTGATGGAATTGAAAGCCAATTGCTATCAGTATTGTGTTTGTATATATGTGTAAATGGTGTTACTTGATTTCGACAGGATATACGAAAGAAAAGAGCAGCATTGTTGTTATTGGATTGAGCATCCACACTGCGCCTGTTGAAATGCGGGAAAAACTTGCCATTCCTGAAGCAGAATGGCCGAGGGCCATTGGGGAGCTGTGTGGTTTGAATCACATCGAAGAGGCTGCTGTTCTTAGTACCTGTAATCGAATGGAGATATACGTTGTCGCGCTTTCCCAGCATCGTGGTGTTAAAGAAGTCACAGAATGGATGTCTAAGGTAACATTTAAACTTCCCTTTTGAGTTTTGACATAGCAACTAGACTGTAATTGAGGCCATGAAAAGTTAGCTCTATAGGTTTAGGCCTTACTCAGGAGTTGATCTCTTATTGTGAAAATGAATGAAACACTTGCTTTATGTTTGTGAAACTGTGATATAATCACTACTTATGCAAATGTTATGTTTGAATTTCACTTTTATATACGCTCGTATGATAAGTTTGATGTGTGTGTACTGAGATCATTACTGTGGTTTTCTTTGACAGACAAGCGGTATCCCTGTTTCTGAAATTTGTGAGCACCGATTTCTACTTTACAACAAGGATGCTACTCAGCACATTTTTGAAGTGTCAGCGGGATTGGATTCTTTGGTTTTGGGGGAAGGGCAAATCCTTGCTCAAGTAAAACAGGTTGTCAAAGTTGGCCAAGGGGTTGTGGGATTTGGAAGGAACATCAGTGGACTATTCAAGCATGCCATTACCGTTGGAAAGAGGGTTAGAACTGAAACAAACATTGCTGCAGGAGCTGTTTCTGTCAGTTCGGCTGCTGTGGAATTGGCTTTGATGAAGCTTCCTGAATCTGCGCACTCAACTGCTAGGATGTTGGTAATTGGAGCCGGAAAAATGGGCAAGCTTGTGATCAAGCACTTGGTTGCTAAAGGGTGCACAAAGATGGTTGTTGTGAATAGAAGTGAAGAAAGAGTTGCTGCCATCAGAGAGGATATTAAGGATGCTGAGATCATCTACAAGCCCCTCGACGAAATGCTGGAATGTGCTGCCCAAGCTGATGTTGTTTTCACCAGTACTGCATCAGACATTCCGCTGTTTTTGAAAGAGCACGTGGTGGATCTTCCACCCGTTGATCCAAGTGTCGGGGGTTTGAGGCTCTTTGTCGATATCTCAGTGCCAAGAAACGTTGGAGCGTGTGTTAACGAGACTCAAGGTGCACGAGTGTACAACGTGGATGATCTTAAAGAGGTTGTGGCTGCAAACAAAGAGGACCGTATCAGAAAAGCAATGGAAGCTCAAGCAATCATTGCAGAAGAATCCAACCAATTTGAAGCTTGGAGGGATTCCTTGGAAACTGTTCCTACAATCAAGAAGCTCAGAGCTTATGCTGAGAGAATAAGGGCAGCAGAGCTGGAGAAATGCCTGTCAAAGATGGGTGATGACATCCCTAAGAAGACAAGGAGGGCTGTTGATGACCTTAGCCGAGGCGTAGTGAACAAGCTTCTTCATGGCCCGATGCAGCACCTGAGGTGTGACGGAAGTGACAGCCGCACACTGAGTGAGACACTCGAGAACATGCACGCTCTCAACAGAATGTTCAGCCTCGAGACAGAGATATCGGTTTTGGAACAGAAGATTCGAGCCAAGGTTGAGCAAGCTCAGAAGTAAGTCCCCTTTAATTTAAGCTCTCCATATGTCACAATAAAGAGGGGAGCTTCTCAAAATTTATTCACACGGTGCATTTTGTACATTTTTTGAATGATCTTCCTCTGTATATGCGAATACTTCTGATTGCGGATCTCCAATTGTATTGAGCTTCTTTGAAAGGAAAAATGTATAAACTGTAACAATTGTATTGCAGCAGGTTGCAAAACTAAGCTTTGCTATAATCAGCTCTTTCTTACATATTTTGAAGTTGGCGCTTAAACACAACGATGAATATTCTTAACGCTTAAGCTTAAATTTAATTGAACTGGAAAGATAAAAATATGTATTCAAGAGTTAGATAACTTACCTGGAATGACTGATTGTGGCATCTATTTATAGGCATTTTAGGCCTCCCTCCTTCTCATCATCATGCGTCACTTTTCTGTACCTTGCGGGACCTTCCAGCACGTGAATGTACCTCTTCATGCCTTGAATCCGAGTCATCTCCCTCCGAGTCATCTCCCTATTCATATCATCAGGATCTAGTCATGTGCCTTCTCATCACACGTCACCTTCTTGTACCTTGCTATGGTCCTGGTCACGTGACTGTACCAACCGAACCTCCCTTTTAGCTGTCCGTGTATCGGAAATTGCCGGGAAAGACACCTTCCCCAATCACCTTTGCTATTATCAAATATTGAATATATATTTTTAAATTTTAATAGGAAATTGGACCATGTGCTTTATTAGATACATGAATTTTCAACCATAATCATCATTCGTTAAAAAAAAAAAACACATGTTACCATATATAATATCATAATTATGACATACTACTATATTTACAAGAAAGCGTTACATGTAAGTTTCTCTTACGGTAAGGGCAAGGCAAGGCAAAAGGAGATCACCATATACAAGATTGGGGTTACTATACAAATTATTATAATTATTTGGACCATAAAAATAAAAGATTAATGAAATAAAGTAAAAAAATATTGCCTTAAACCCAAAAGTTCAAACCAAATAAAAACATCAGGCACAAAACCTAAAAGATCAAATCAAATAAAAGATCAACTCAAATAAATGTCAAGCTACAGTATAAAACATTAGACACAAACAAAAATAACTCAAATAATTAAAATATTTGTATAATAGACCCAAATCTTGTAGAATGTGGTGTTTTTTTTGGATTGCCCTTACCCCGTAAGATGCCCTTATTAGACTTTCACTATTTACAAAGTAAAAGTACAATTTTATGAAAGTAATTGGACAATCATGCATGTGGCCATGGATGATGATTGGTGATCATAGTTACCACTATAATACTTTTAAGGGGATTGAGTGATTTATGGGAGATTAAATTGGGAGAGCCTACATCTACTTTCGTAGTAGATTACTTTGTGATGTGTGCAAATTTAACATGTTCATGAAGTGCAGATCATCTATAGACGGGCATTTACACTGTACATTTACAGTTGTTCGGCCCACTTCTATCATAAATTTCTCACATTTTAGATGTGTGAAGGTGGAAAATGTCAAAAATATCCTTTTAAACTAACCCACTACCAAAGTATCTATATGATTTTCCGATTAAGAGAAAGAAAGAAAGAAAGTAGTTAATAATACCGAAGGTGACTAGCAAAGGTGTCTTTCTTGGTAATTTCCGATGCACGTGACAGGCAGCTAAGGAGAAGGTCTGGCTGGTATAGTCACGTGGCTAGGACCACATCGAGGTACAAAAGATGACGTGTGATGAGAAGGCACAAGATAAGGCCCAAGGCGCCTATAAATAGAGGCCACAATCAGTCATTCCAGGTAAGTTCTCTAACTCTTGAATACATAGTTTTATCTTTCCTTTCAATACACGAAATCTCATTATCACACCGGAGCTGCTACCCTTGGGTGGCTCCGGGAACTTGTTTAGCAGGCTTCGGACGAACAGGTCCCAAGCAGTCTAATCTGAGGCCCAGGAGCTCGGACAGATAGGCATTCTTAGCGAGTAGTCTGCATACTTCACCAGCAATTCACATCCCGAAGCCCTCGGATACATCAACTATCCGAGGCACCATTTATTGGAGTGGATTTCTCCGCATCAGTTGGCACGCCTAGTAGTACCCGATTAGGGCTGTAAACGAGTCGAGTCGAGCTCGAACAGACCTGTGTTCGAGTTCGAGTTCGAGTTTGTATTGCATGTTCGTGATCGAGTTCGAGCTTGTACGAGTTGAGATATTTTAGTTCGAGCTCGACTCGTGAGCTCGATAAAAATCGAGTTCGAACTCGAACTCGAGCTAGTTAGAGCTTGTTAAAGCATTAATGAACAAAATTTAATTAATTTATAAAAAAATTCTAAATAAAAATTCTATTCGAGCTGCTCGACGAGCCTATCGAGCAGGCTCTTATGAGCTCGAGTTGGAGCTCGTATATAAACGAACGAGCTCGAGTTCGAGTTTGAACTGGTCAAACTGAGTTCGAAAACGAACTTTGACCTAATTGTTCGCGAGTTGTTCACGAACGGTTCAATTCATTTACACCCCTAGACCCGACATCAGGGTATCTCACCCTCGACTCAAAGCAACACACAGCTCAGCATCCATAGAGACTGCTCGGATAGTAAGTGTTACCTAGGTAGAGAACAGTTCAGTCGAGGCCAGACCATTCACGAGGATACCTGATTGTTGCAACACGTCGGGAAAGCAATCAAAGCCACATCTCACTAACGAGCGCGGAGGCTTGAAGGTTGAGGTACGTAGGAAACTAACGATGTACATTGAGCATTATTTAAATAATAGATAAAGGCTTTTTTGCAATAACATTGATGATTGTTCTTAGCTATAATGCACAAGGTAAATAGGTATCGAGGCTGAAAAGTTAGAGGCAAGTATGAGGGGAAAGGAATGCGCATGAAACTAGGAAGAATCGGTGTATAAGGTTGGATTTGGGAAACCTAGGGCTTTATATCTCTTGGAAGGAATAACTATCGCATAAGAAAGGGCTGATAGAGAATATAAGCAGGAAAAGGATTAGTGGTTCAAGGTCGGAATAATAGGCAGGTTACGCCGACCGGAGAGGGTCAGATGTCAGAAACGTTGAGGGGCATTGCCACGGAAGGTAAAGGGGGTACCGGTCGGATAGACAGGAGGCCGGAAGGAAAAATAGTGCAAAAGATACATCATAACTAACACTGTTTTAGTAAAAATTTCCTTTGCATGTCATATACAAGGGCAAGGAAGGATGAAACGAAACAGAGGGAAATCAAAGGGCTCGCAAAGGCATGAGCATAAGGAGGGAGCGACCGGAGAGCAATCGCAAGCAAAGTTGGACACCCTCGGAAGGAATCATGTGATTCGCACAACAGGTCGACAGTGCCAGGAAAGGAGCAGTGGGAAGGCAGGAACCAGAGGGCTACATCGGAGAATCCATGACCTCGGAGGGCTACATTGCAAGGACGAGGCATTCACAAGCCGAACGTGGACCAACCAAACAGGTAAGGAACGAAAATGGGATAGTTTAGGCGAAGGGTAATTAGAAGAGTAAGGGCTTTCGAGGGATGGAAAAGCCGATTTGGGGGAAACCAGGAGATAAGAAGTGAAAGGTAGGTTTAGAGTTTCAGATAGGACCCCAGGAAGGAAAAAGGTGGGAAAAAGAAAGGGAACAATATAACGAGAGATGTAGAAGGGTATAGAGGGGTGGAGTGGAAAATGGCCACCCTCGCAAAAAAAGAGGAGAGAGAAGAGAAGAGAAGAGAGAAAAGAAGAAAAGATAAAGGGGAGAAAATGGAGAGATAGAGGAAGAAAGGGGAAGAAAAGGGTTAGGTTCGGATTTATGAGGGATATCCGAGGAAGAAAAGGTAAGGGTAGGAAAAGACGAAGAATCGGAAAGGGCACCTTCGGATATAGGAAAGGGAAATAAAGGGAGAGAGAAAAGAGAAACAAAATAAAGGAAATGAGGGGAATGATTAGATAAAGGGTGTGGAGGTTTGAATAGGATAGGCAAAGAGAGGGTAAGAAGTCGGCAACGGTTGTAAGGCTGGAGGGCTCGGTTAACCCCCAGGGCGAAGGAAAATTAGAGGCGCGGAGAATTTTGGATCAAGGAAAAGGAGGAATGTAATTCAGGGGAGAAAATTGTAGAAAATGGGAGAAATATTATGGGGAGCTGATTACGAAATAATCACCCTCGGATGAGGAAAAGGAGGAGGAAAGAACGAAGGAAGAAGGGTAGAAGAAAAGAGGCTAGGTACGACTAAAGAAAATAGAAGGGGAAAACAAAAAGAAAGAAAGACAATTAAGGGTCTGGCTTAGAAAAGGCCCATTTAAAATATAAGGAAATTTAAAGGATAAGAGAAATGGAGATCGGAGAATAAAGGAAAGGAAATCCTCGAAAAGATTAGGGGATCAGAAAAAGGTTAAACAGAAAGTACAATCTGTAAAGGGGCTTGGTGTGGATACGTCATAGCTCGGATGCGTGGACACGCGGGATAAATTGCGTGTGCGACAGAAGGCACATTGCGATGAACAAGCTTGTCGTGGATACGTCGTAGTTTGGATGCGTGGATACGCTTGGAACAATATGCGTGCTGGATAGTGCGTCAGGAAAGCGTGGATACGCTAAAATTTGCATATGTGCTGGATAGTACAATGTGAATAAAAGGAAAGTCGGGATCTCTAGGTCGCTCCCATGATTGGTGCCCCACAAAAAAAGGTTAAGCCTCGGCAAGGGTACGTAATCCGAGCATAGAGGAAAGAAGGAGAAAATAAGAAGACATTGGAAAATATTGCATTATTAAGATTAAAATAGGGGAAAGTTCCTGTGGGGAGACGTCCTCTCGGCACCCATGCATCTTACATAAAATTCTAATCCACATTGCAACAAAATAAACTTAAGAAAATCCTAATCATCGGATACATGAACTATTTCGTCTCCTCGGGAAGGCAAGGAACGAATGGTCAAAGGTCGGAAAGAGGGTCGAGCATTTTTCTGAGATGTATTTTCATGTGGGCCAGGTTTAATGACCTGGTCAGAAGGAAAGCCCAGGGATCGAGAGATCATGGGTCGGTAGACAAGCGAGCCATTTACTTGGGAAGTACCTGCAAGAGGGTCAGGCTCACTAAAAGAAGGGAAATCCAACTGCCGAACACGAATAACTTCTCAAATTCTTCTCTGGCAATCCAAATATTTTGTGGAAAGCCGAGGATTGAGGTATCGGTGGAAGACATTATCAACAGGAGGGGAAAGAGGAATTTCCCAGATGGAAGGAGGAAACGAATTAGGCATCCCAGAAGATAGGCGGCGGTACCATTCAACGACCTCGGTATAAGCAGGATAAGTCGAACCACCGGCTTGGAACTTGTTGATCTTTTCCATATTAGAAATGGCATTTCGGACAAAGGAAGTGATATCGTGGAAGGGAACCGCATGAGTTTCTCCAGGAACAAAGGAGGACAGATGAAACGAGAGCCTCAGACAAAGGAGATAATTTTGGAGCTCGCTGTTGGGAAGGTAAGCTGCTTATTCTCAGTTTCTAGACTGAAAATAGACTGTCTTTCAGTACTCTCACTTTCTAGACCTCGGAGCTTGTCGATAGCCTTAGAATAATCACCCCACACGAGGCCGAGTTCTTCACCAGCGTGGCGTTCTAGCTCTTTGCATGAGCTATGCAATTGGTTCAGTAGCTCTGGCATGTTTGCGGTTTCCTCGAGGTAGAAAGAGATAATCTTATGGATTTGCTTAATAGACCCGAACCGAGCCCTCATAGATCTGAGAAATCCAGATGCAGCACTAAGAGCAGGAAACTCCTCAAGAAGGAAAACAAACTCGACTTCGGACAACGTCTTCTCCCTCTGACATGCTCCTATTTGCTTCTCGGCTACCTGCACTATCGGTGCTCGACATTGTGAGCACAATGAGGGAGAAGCCTTATCCGAAGTGGGGGGAAGGGGACCCTGCAGGGGAGATTTATAGGAACATATTACAGATAGGAATAAAAATTAATAACAATGAAGGAAGATACATAAGAAAAGAAGAAAATCGGGAAATAACATTAAAAAGAAAAAAATAATTGTAGCAATACAAGGAGATGATCAGAAATAACCCTAACAAGTGGGGAAAGTTGCAACAAAAGAAAAGAAACTAAGGAGATCGCCAAAGTTAGGGAAAAAGAGATTATACATGAGAACTAGAGGCTTCTTTAGGAGATTGGTAACCTTCGGTAGCTTGAGCCAGTTGAACAGGACCCAACTCGATTGAAAACTCGATGAAAGGAGTGTTGTTGGACAAAGTGGCCTTAAAGCTGAAGGTTTCAGGCTAGGCACACCACTCCACATACCCTTTGTTGTTAACAGACCCTATGACGATTGCGGGAGTCTACCCCCTGCACGGCCTTTTCCACAGGAACCATAGAGTTCTTCTCTCCGATCTTCAAAAGGTCAGCTGCCGATTTGGGCAGAGAGGATGAGTGCAAAGCAGCCCAAATCTTGGGGGGCAGATTTTGAAGAGTACTCAGGTGAAAGGCTCTAGAATATTGTTCAAAACGGGCCAAGGCTCGAGGATGATAATAATCTTTCTGCACAGCCAGACGAAGGTCTCCAGGAAGCCAACCTCACATGCCTTGGTAGAAGGCGGTGGTTTGGTAGTCATTTGACTCGTTCAGAAGCTCGGTCAAGGTCTGGTCACAGGCCTCGGAGCTGATCATTTCCTCGGCAATGGTCTTGCCAAATTCCCGAAGAAGAGACCCATACTCAAGGGGTTTAAGTTTTTCTCGCAAAAGAGCCGAGCATGTCTTCTCATCGTCCAAGGCCCGTTGGCAGGCTTCCCGAGCTTGCCTCTCCTGCTGAAGGTCGTGGAGCAGGTTACCAGAAAATTCCTCCCACTTCTCAGCTAGTAAGGACTGGAAGTCGGGAGGGTCGCTAAAACCCTTCACAAAAGCTTGGGCTTGCTGCATAAAGATAGGCGCACAAATAAGGAAAAAATGAGAAAGAAATGACAAGGGAAAAGGAAAAAAGAAAGGTAGCAGGAGCACTTACAGGGGAAAAGAGGGAGGAAACAGGGCGATTGTCCACCAAGGGGGTCACATGAATGGATTCCTCGATTACCGGAACCACGATGGTTGGATTCCCAACCGCAGGAGTAACAGCCTTCGGATGAACAGGGACCTGAACGGAGGCGGGATCAGGTCGCACTTTAGGAGACGATTTAAATTCAGCTTGCTGGATAATACGGACAATGGAATCATAGTCAAAAGCCTTCAGATTGAAGACTGCACCTCCCGGACGAGTCGGACTTAAGAAAGCAGGTCCCCTCGGAGAAGTGGGGCCTTGGGATTGAACCACGAGATCTTCGAGGCGTTCCCTTGAGGAGTTTCCTTGAGGACAGGGGGCTCAGATCCCTTGCCAAGAGCCTTCTTGGTGACATGAGGGTCGGATCCCTAGCTAGAAGCATTCTTGGTGGTAGGGGGCTCGGATCCCTTGCCAAGAGCTTTCTTAGTGGCACGGAGCTCGGATTCCTTGCCAGGAGCTTTCTTGATGGTAGGGGGCTCGAATTCATTCCGAGAACCTCGGGACGGACCCACTAAGCTGCAGGAGAGGCAGGCCTTTCCCTCGAATTCTTAACAGGGATTTTCTCCGACCAAGAATTGGGGCAAAGACTGCATCCGAGGTGGACCTGGAGGTTTTCCTGGGAAGAGTCCCAGCCATCTCGGGTGAAGAATAGAGGAAAGGATTATCAGGGAGATCGCTAACCACTGCAACGAAACAAAGGAAATAACATTAGAAAAAAAAGAAAAGGAATGGGATAAAAGAGAAAGAAGGCACAACAAAATAAAGACAGACGTTCTAAGACAGAAGGTAAGACCTTTGTTAGACCATTGGGCGTAAAGCCGACGGCATGTAAAGGTAACCTCAAGATAGATTGAACGAGGCCAATAGAAGCTGTCATTCCCTTTAAGCCAATATTGAAGGACATTTAAGGATTGGCCGGACAAAGTCTTATAGCCAGCTACAGACGGGAGGACAAGGGTCCCAGCGGCCTCGGCCTCGATGTTGTCATTCCAATCGGGGGCAGGGTACTTAACTTGGTTAAAGGAGTAATGGTCGGCCTCCTTACAGTTCTTAACACTATCATTCTTACTAAGCATGATTGAGGGACCTCGAGGGTAAAAGGTAAAGATCCCCGGAGTCTTTGCATGAGAGGCGCTAAGGCAAAAAAAAAGAACGAAACAGATCCAAGGACTCAACGATACCGTGTCTACGACATAGAGTAATAAATCTCAGAACCACGGTTACTCCATTGGGATGGAGCTAAGCAGGAGACATGTGAAAGTGATAAAGCAACTCAGAGAAATCTCATCATCACACCGCAACTCAGAGAAATCTCATCATCATACATGTGTAGAGCTTAATCATCAATCTCAAGGAACGTGAATTCACATGTAGAGTGATTTTTAATTTCTAAAAGTATTGGTCAAAATATTCAAAACAAATACTACAAAAATAAAAATATGAAATTTTAATAGATATGTAGGTTGAATTGATGGGAACAATTTTATTCATTTTTTATTTAGATATTTAATTTCACATTGCCTTTGGCATATGGGCTTTAACGCCTTTTGTAGAGGTCTTGGGTGCCTAATAAAATCCCACCACATTTGGTGGCTTATAAAAATAATATATTTAATTTCACGTTATTTTAATTTCAAAACCATTTTAGACTTAAGTTTTATTTTCAAAAAATAAAATATCTATTAAAATTTTCATTTCCGAAAAATTCTTTGTTTCATCTATTACCACTATTGGTGGGAGGATTACATTAACTTCCTCTTTTTGTAAATAACAAACCAAAAAAGAACAAGATTCGATGCCAATTCAATGCGGATGTATACTAGAACTCTAAAGTAAAGTTGCTAGGGGTAGACTAACACAACAGGAGGTTAAAGCTAACACCACAAGTGGAGGCGATTTGTAAGACTTCAGAGAAATTTCTAATAGTCTAACAATTATAAATAATCTCTATGTCAAATACTCATAACCGCATATCCATAAACTACAAATGAATACAGGGATGAAATGGTAAGGTCAATACTACAGCAAATCTAACCAATCCTGATCTCACTAGTTGACTGCATATGATAATAGTTAGAATATTAGAGTACACTTAAATAAAGTCGTAAAAAAAATATTTGTTAAGGCTATAAAGTCGTCCAAAATTATTTGTTGGAGGCTTGGAGCTACAAAATGTGCACTTTTTGTAGGGATAAAAAATTATTCATTTAACACTTACTGGGGTTATAAAATATTTTACCGGTCAAATTTAAATTTAAATTTACAACTCGTGATAAATTTAACTTCTCATCCGTTCCACTGTTAAAAACCCTATTAAGTTGTAATGACTAGAGAAGATTAATAAATCTCCGACGTAACCCTAAGTTCTTTCCAATCTCCAAATTCTCGTGAAGTAGCCATAGGTGAAATCCAAGCCCCAAACTCCAAAAACTCTTCCAGCAGCCAAGAAGATGTGCTTGAAAACTCCCCCTTCACGGCGTGATATTTCCCCGTGTTCAACGAGTAAAACACCCCAATTTCGCCGCAAAAGTTAGGAAAATATATCTTATTCCCGTCTTTTTTTGTAGTATCATCACATTGCACAAACGATCCCTTGAAACTAAGGTACAAAACCTTGCCCCGGAACATATCTCCGGCCTCAGCCTCGGCAGGACGCCATTCCCATCTTTCAACATCCAAACATCGTACCATAATCCCTTTCCGGTCACTGGGAAGGAAGATTCCGACCAGTTTTTCACCCATTTCCAGTATGAAGGTTTGGCGTACTTGTCGCTTCTCGAATTCGGAAAATTTAGTGTCGTGAAAGGTAAATGCGTTGTCATGTTCATGATGCACATCGCAAACAACAAAGTTTGCAGCTCCACTTAGACAAAAGTACAAACCTTGAAACAAAACAGGGCTGTTTGTGGAGAAATTGATGATGTCAGTACAAACATACTCAATCATGTCCCAAACCACCCATTTTTTCCAGGTTTCTCCACTTCTCAGCACGGCGAACCGGTGGACAGCCCCGTGGAACCCGAAAACTTCGAAATCCGAAGAAGTTGGTGGATTTGTGAAGCACATTGCTGAAAATTTCATGCAACATTTGGGGAGTTCGATCTTATGCTTTGTAAATGTGTTCAAGAAAAATACGTCGAATTCCCGGGACATGAGTAGCCATCCATATTTAGAACAATGCACAGTTGCATCCTTGAAATAATCATAATCTTGTTGATCAATGCCCAGATGAAAATACTCATTGCTCTTTGGATGATAGAATTTGTACCTCGGTAGCGCGATATCCATGTTTGTGAGCATTAGGGTTGGAGAAGAATAGCAAGGCGATGATTCCAATGCATTTTTCCATGATTTGCATGTAGCTTGAAATACACATATACTTTTAGGAGAAAGAAAATGCAGCAATGAAGATATGAAATTGGGAGGAAGATGATGAGACCAATTATTATTGCATCCCTTGTTTTCTTCTTCCTTACTGATCTTTCCATTTTCCTTCTTCTTCCTTTTTCTCTCCTCCTTCTTCTTTATTTTCGCCACCAGATTCATCTTGATTATCTTCGTAGCAAGATAATTCATGAGGGCTTTTTGGTAATCGAGCAACGTATTTCAACAGCCTGGTGGCGCCGGAGACGAGCGAGACCGTGTTTACTGTACAAAAGATGATCAATGCATTAGCTGAATTTTCTCCTCATGTTTGGCTAATTTCCTTGTTTTCAGGAATGGATTTGTGATTATTATTTGCTATAAATGGATTTGTTAACATGCAAAAGTTTTTTTCGAGTGTGCGATTAAGAGAGATTTCAACTTCCCTTCATTTCGTTCCTCTCACAAAAATTATCAGACAAAATTTTCCCACTTCCCCCAACAGTATAAAGCAACGAATATGTCTTCTGTCTATTTAAAGAAAAAGAAACATGCATTACAATTTACAACCAACATGAAAGGATTAGTGTGGAGTTTCTTAAATTAAAAAAAAAAAATGAAAGAGCATTCTGGAGAGCCGTGAAAGTAAACCTATTACTTTAGTTATACAATAAATATTGGCAAATTCTCATTTGATACCTTTCTCAAATGAGAACAACACTACTAGGAGACCCCCCTATAGGCACCGATTTTCAGCAGCGCTTTATCAAAATCGGTGCTGAAAGTACAATGAGCACCGGTTTTTAGCAGCGCTTCACCAAAACCGGTGCTGGAAGTACAATGAGCACCGGTTTTTAGCAGCGCTTCACCAAAACCGGTGCTGAAAGTAGAATGAGCACCGGTTTATAACGACGCTCCACCGAAACCGGTGCTGGAAGTACAATAAGCAGCTGATTTAATCATTAGCATTGATGCACCGCTGCTAAGATATTTTTTTACATTCTAAAACAAAAACTAAAATTTTTAAGCGCTGCTTGGTGTGGAATAATAAAACTAAATTTTTTCCAGTTTATTTAATTAAAAACTAAATTTTGTGTGGAATTATACCGCTGATTGATTGATGAAATACGATTATTAAATATTACATGATTAATATATCAAATATATAATAATATAAATATAAATATTTTTAATGAAAATTGAGTATTGTATTTTTGACTAACTAATGTCAAATTCTGATATAAATGTCAATTTTTTTACTGTAGTTAAGTTGTTATGAAACTATTTTCATTTTATGTTTTACCAATTAAATTTGAAATTGAGTTTAAATTTAAATCCCGCATCCGATAAAATAGATAATTTGTATATGAAAATTATGAAATATGATCAAGAGTATACTATTTTGTGATTATTTTAAAAAAATGAAGTACGCCATGTTACTTTTATTGAAAATGTGAAGAGTCAAAACAACCAAATTTAAGACCACAAATTTGTATTTGCAAAAATCGTTGAACTCTCATTCATATTGTTCTATTATTTTAAACACATTTTTTTCTCAAAAATAAGTGAAAATTTGTGTTAACTTATCCATTAAACAAACCAAGAGACCAATCTCATACGAATTTTTCACATAATTTGTTTTTATTTGTTAGAGAGAATTTATAAAAATGAATAATTAGTGTATTTATGGTAATTAAAGTATCCGTTGATATCTTCAACTATTATGGCATAATTAGTGTATTTATGGTAACATTAGGTGTAGTAAATCAGTACTAAAATAAGTTTTGCACAAATAACTATAGAATCTTTAACAAGTGCACTCATTAATCTCTTTTATCAATTAAATCTCACCTTAAAATAATTATAATTTTTCTCAAAGTATCTCTATCTTCATCCCTTTCTCTCTCAAAATCCCTCACGGCTTCCACTGCAGGTTCCAATTCTTTGCGATGCTCGGTTGCTTCGAAATTCGTCCTTCGCCCAAATCCTCCTCGCCCGCAACCTGCAGATACCATTGTCGTTTTTCTCGCTTCTATGTGCTCTCATGTCGTTTTTGGGTGTGACCCGATTCATGATTTGGTGGGTTTTACGTATACGTGAGCAATTTTTTTAATGTGCAGACTAGGTATTTGATGAAATGTGTGACTGACTTTGCAGGTTTTGGAATCACTAAATGCCGTGCTTGATGTGGACAAGAAGGATGTTGGACTCATGACTTTGCAGGTTTTGGAATCACTAGATGCCGTGCTTGATGTGGACAAGAAGGATGTTGGACTCAGTTAGTAATCTCATTTACATACTATATATTACCGCCTTGGCATGGCCAGAAGAGAGATAGAAGCAATTTCTGGTGACGATGATGAAGTAGGAGGGTTTCAAGATGAATATATTTTTTATGTAGATGAGATTTCGAGATGAATTTTGTGGATTTGCTAAGGCAAATATAGAACTTTTAGTGTGAATTTTTTTTGTTGTAAAAAGTAGATAGTATAGGGATTTTAGAATAAAATTGTAAGTAAAAAAAAAACTTTGTAGTTCGATTTGTTAATATATAAAAGTATTGGATTTTTTTCGCAAATATAAAAGTTTTGATAGGTAATTTGCAAATGAGAAAGTTATGGGGACTGAATTGTTACTAATCTAGCAGTGGTTGGCGAAATTCAGGCAGTGCTATATTTTACCGCTGCTAGAGAAATCTAGTAACGTTTTAAAGCAGCTGTTTGAAAACCGCTGCTAGAGAAATCTAGTAACGTTTTAAAGCAGCGTTTTTTAAATCGCCGCTTGTCGGAATTAAAGTAGCAGCGGTACAAAAACCGCTGCTAAGAATAGTCCAAATCTAGCACCTCTATACATACGCACCGGTCAAAATTTGGCCAAAAAACCGCTGCATGGGGGGTCAAAAACCGGTGCCTATAGGGGGTCTTCTAGTAGTGCAAAGATTATATGAGACTGCTATTGATTGAATTTGTCGTTGGTGAGTTTTAAACCCGCCGATTTCCTTGATTGAGTGAAATTGACCAAGGAAATGATCAAGAAAATTGACCGAAAGATCAAGCAAATTGAAAGAAAGATCAAATTAACTGAAAAATCAAGGCAAAACAAAAATACTCAAGGACATTGATTGAAAGATCAAACAAACTGACTAAAAGATCAAGTAGAAATAGTAAATGCTCATTCCCCTGCTCTTGGTCTCCACAAGGACAGGTCTCACCCAAGATTTTCTCATAAATATTTAGAGTTACTTATATTATTATTTTTTAATTTAAACCAGCAGAGCTGGAGGGAAATTTATTTGGCTCCCTTAACCATATTTCTCAAAGTGTTAAAACTGAATACAATTTGTCCAAGAAAATTTTATATACGAGTTACTTTATATAAAGCCGTGACAGATCTAGAATTTTATATACGAGATGCACTAAAAAGTTTCAGTGACAAATTCGTATCATGAAACATATGCATGTGGGATGCGAATACAATTAATTATGAGTTTATTTTGACTAATCTATTATTAAACACTAACAAAAGAAATTGTTCATAGTTAACTAGCTCATGTCTAAAAAAAGAGCTCAAGCATTGATCGGGCAAGCAATATAAATTATAATTCAGGAGTTGTCATTTCTTGTTTGAGTTTGTCCCACCATTTTCACACTTTCTGCACCGGCAAATCTTTCCGTTTTGGAGCTTCAGATAATAACATTCAAGTCCAGAACATCTCCACAATTGACCATTGATTGTTTGATTAAAGTGTGATATGATGCTTCTAGAAAAGTTGTACAACACTGTGTTTGTTTTCACCAAAATTTCAACTATTGAGAGGTCAACTATCATTCCAATTATCATCGAAATAAAGGCTAAGATGAAAAACTAGAATTTAATACCTTGCCACTTAATAGATTTTGTACACATCCACAATATGAAATGAGGAATGAAACCTAGACTCATCGACACTAATGCATGAATGAAGATTGCGCATATACAAATTCTCATTGAGACACGTCTCTATAGAAACCAAGTACTATAAGAGACCGTAAGTTGCCGTTGGTGAACGTCGTTGTTAGTTTTTAGGTTGCTGGTGTCGTCAGAGCTCAGCCGTCTCCATGAACCGACTCGAGACTGAACTTCATTGTGAATTTATGCGGGGTAACATTAGTATACCTAGGATTAGGAATGATCAAGGAAATTGACGGAAAGATCAAGCAAAATGAATGAAAGATCAAATTAACAAAAAGATCAATGTAAAAACGGAATGCTCAAAGGAATTGACTGAAAGATCAATCAAACTGACTAAAACATCAAACAAAAACAGTAAATGATCATTCACTTAACCCTATTGATTGGTATTAAAAATGAAAATTAACATACATAATAAATTACATTTTAAAAACTTCTGAATGACATGTCTTCTAAACCAACCCGAACACTAATCTTGTCAAGCTCGAGTTTGGAAAAATAGTGTGTTCAAATTCAATATATAATATATTCTAGGCAAACTTGTTGAACAATACGGAAAATCGAGCTCGGTTATATTTGTTTACCTCGATCTCGAATTAACCTTCTGTTCGAATTGTTTGCGGAATATCTCAAACGAACCGCTAAGCCTGTTTGCTTGAATTTTTCTATTTAATTTAGGTGATTTTAGTGATATTATAATTTGATGAAATTTAAGCTAATTCAGTTAGCTGATTATCATTTTCAATATATTCATTTTTACTCTAGTTCAGTTTAGTTCAATTCGATTCAGTTTATTTCATTAACACTTCTACCCTAACCACAAGGTCTCAACTCTCAACTCAACCAATTTTGCATGTAATTAAAGTGAAAACAGATATTCTTCGAAGGACCACAAACTTCTGGAGTAAACGTATGATTGGGAAACCTACCAACTAAGGCAACGTGGATCCGTTTCGGCCCTCTTTTGAAAGCACATGGACCCATTTGCCCATTTAGGCACATTTGTACGAGTAGTAATCGTAAGGGCCCATGGCCCGTGTGAAAGAACCCATCAGACGAATTTATTGATCGTCCTTAGGGCACTGTTTGAATGTCTCACAAAGTGGAGGCTGGGGAAACTCCAAACAAAATAACACAGAGGATCTGCAGAAACATAGCAATTTACTTTATGATGAATAATGTATGTGGTGGCACTTGAATCTTGATGAACAGATTCCAGACTACAATTTACTCTTTAAATTGTGTTATCAGATTCATAAACTCGATCAGTTTGAGTTAGGCCCTGTATTCTAGAGCTAATTTCTTGCTGAACGGAACTAAACTGAAGTAAAAATTAATCTATCGGAAAAAAAAATCAGTATGACTGAATTTACCTGAATTTTATCAAATTACATTTTCGCTGAACTGAATTGAACTAAATTAAACTGAACTGACTTATTTTTCAACCAATAATCCAATTCTGATACTGATATATACAGATTCGCTTTGATTTTTTAAATGATTGGGTTGTGTCTTCTACTTTTACCTTCTTCTTTTATTTTTCTTTTTTTACCTAGAATTAAGAGTGGATGAATAAAACAATTAATGTAATGAAAAATTGGCTTTACCTACCTTTGGTACATGTGTGAATATTGTAGGTCTGAGTATAAATATAAATGACTGTCTTTTAATTGAATGTTAAATAAAGTTTATTGTTTTCATTTAACTCAAGGTTTTGGAAATAACCCTGTACGAATGACAAAACGGTTGGAAGTGGTAATACCAAACATGGTAAATGAGAGGGCTTGTTTTTTTCTGTAATTCACTAGAGAATGCATAGGCATAATGAAATTTAAACTATTTCAATTTGTGAGTCTGTGACCCCTTCAAATTCCTCAGTTTAGTCTCTATCTCCTCAGAGCTCACCTATCACTTAACATCAGTTTGCACCATTTAAAGTATTTGGAGTGCATCTCCCACTAAGTTTGTTGGTTGAACTTATAAATCGATCTTAGTATTAGTAGGGAGGCAAGACTAGGTCTTGAACATTTTGACACCTTTTAGGAAATAGGTTAAGATATCCCACATCGGTAGCGTACGAGCCTAATAACTAATATATAGTCAATTAGTTTTAGGATAGAAGCATGAGATTTATATAATTTAATATGGTATCAGTGCGAGTTCAATTTGGACCTGGGCCGATGTGTGGATCCCCTGTGGGCCGATGGTATCTCCCTTAATTAACCGGTGGAGTATTCTCTCCCTAAACCGGTGGAGTGCCCTTTACTAATATATAAAGGTCGAAATTGACACCACCTATTGCCAATTAATTTTAGGATGGAAGACTAAGATATATATAATTTAATAAACTAGCGTATGTCATAGAGAAATTTTAAAATTTCGGAATCAAAATGACGTGGTTTTGACATGTACATTTAGGTTTCAGCCGAAAATCTCCAAATAATAAAGAAAAAAACTTCGTCGCGTACAGGGGCGGACCCAGAAATTAAAGTTAAGGGGGGCCATAATAGAATAAAAGTAAAATTATAGCACTATATTTTAATATATTAAAAATTATAAGGGCATAAAATGTAATTTTTATTTTTTTAAAACAATTTACAAAGGTATAAAATGCAATTTTTAATTTTTTGGGGTGGCCAGGCCACCCTGGGCCACCCCCATGTTCCGCCTCTGGTCGCGTAGCTCTCCCGTGGGGGAAAAAAACTGAGGTGAATATTAAGTAAATAAACATTTTAATGGAATGAAACGGATGAATGAGAATAGGATGAAAGAATAGTACCCAATCCCTATCACATTATCATCATCATATCATCATATCAAAATAGAAATTGTGGTAGTTTCGCATCTCAATCAGAAAAATGAAGATGCTCACATTCAGTTGAACCTATACGTTATTCAATTAAAATGCTCATTGTTTTTTTTAAAAAAAATGCTCACATTTAGGAGTGCTTATTGAGTCGAGCCAATCGAGAGCAGCTCGTGCTCGAGCTCGGTCAAAACTCGACTCGATTTGGCTCGACTCGAAATCGACTCGACTCGAAGAGTTAACTAGTCGAGTTTGAACGAGGCATTACTCGACTCGAAAACTCGCGAGCAAACTCAAGATGTAGGTATTGTTATTTAAATTTAATTATTATAACTAATATTCCAAATGTAATTCATATTGTAATTATTTACTTTATTAATTTAATACTTAATTATTAATTATATATGTATGCTAAAAAATATGACATTTTTCCTCTACTTTACATAATTGTTTTTGTTACATTACTACCTTATAATTGAATTATCTATATTTATTAACAATTTATTTAGTTACAGATAATTTTATTAGCATAATTTAAGAGAAATCAATTACTTATATTAAAATTTACGTATAAATTATTATATATAAGAATATTTTTTAGTAATTGTTTATTAATTTTCAATACTAAAAAAAAAGATAATAATGGTGTACGAATTCGAGCTTTGATTTAAAAAGCTCGCGAGCAAACGAGTCGAGTCGAGTCGAGCACGAGTAATATCACTAACGAGTTGAGTCGAGCGACTCGCTGGATAAGCACCCCTACTCACATTAAAATGCTTACATTTTTTAAAAGATTATTATTCAATTTACCATAGCATTATTGCCAAACCAACATTAATACTGATACGTAAAGAGCATGCCATGGTGTTCCCTTCCTTCCAATCAACATTATCTGAAGAACCAGTACCATTTTCATTAATGTCATCCTCCTTTCCTTTCCCCGTCATATTTTTATAAACATCTTTAATGCTTCTTTCCAAATCCCATATTTACAAAGTCATTGTGCGTTGAAATCTCGTACATTAAGAGGTCGATTGGTTTCCAGATAACTTACTATATATTAAGAGGTCGTTTATAATTTTCACATAACTCTCTGTAAATCAAACGACCTCTCATACTTCCTTCTAAACTATGAATAGATTTTTCAAAATTGAACAAAAACAATCAACATCTAAAAAGAATTGAGCAAAAATTTGAACTAGAATAGTTTGAAAGCAAATTTACACATTTTTCACATACTGAATAAACAAAGATAGATATTAGGGCCCCACAAAAACTACCTCTACCGATTCAAACAGAAATGACAAATTTGGGCCCAGCAATCAATCATAAAGTGGGCCGTGGGCTACTCTGCCTTAGAAAGGGCCGAGCCGTCGGGTACCAAGCTATTGCTAATCTATTCATTTGCGGACCACTACGCCCACTCTCCTAATAAGCCACGAAATGCCTATGATTTTATTTTCTCTTTTGTTTTTTTTTTTTTTTGCTACAGACATTTTATTAGGAAAATAAAATTCCAAAATAAAGAGAAATGGTGTAAATCAAAATCTAGCATTTTCGAAGCCGTGTAAATCGCTGACTCTGTTCAATGATTTCCTCATCATAGCAACCTTAGCCAGCTTCTCAGCCGCTCTCCAAGCCGATGTCGGCGTAAGCGGCTCACCATTCTCATCCACAAACACGCCCGGTTCCCGATCAGTGCCTCGCCGCCGTTGGCTTATCATCTGCGTTCGCCACTGAATCTCAGCCAGCTCAGCTTCCAAGCTCCGAACAAACTCCTCAGCCGACTGGCACCTAGACTGCAGCAGCAAGCCGCGAGCCGACGACACCAAGTGCATGGCGCTGGTCAAATCGCCCTGCTCGATCAACCGCCTCGATTCGGCAATTGCTCGGGTGGTGATGAACAGATTCCTCAGCCGTTCGATTCGAGGGAGAGATGATCGGACGGCTTGCGGCCGCGGTACGAGTAACGCTTGTTCTCTACCGTAAACCACCTCTTGAGTCGCCGGGTCTTTGTGCGAGCATCTTACCGATAACACGTGGTGGGACCCGAACGCAGATGCTGGGACCCGCACTTCAAGTAGGACCTCTTTTTCCTCACCGGCGTAAAGATCGCCGAGCCGGATGCATTCTGACCCGAGAACCGTGGGCCGTATGTTGCAGGAATAAACGGCGGAGATTTCAGCCGGATCCGACCCGGACGAGAATCCGAGCTGGATCCGTAAATCTTGAGCGACCACGCTCAGCAAACCGCCAACGCATTTGGAGAATGCATCCTCATCCGGCTCAGGGACGTAGCCGGCTTTCTTCCCGAAGCCGGAGGAATGCACCGGAATTTCAATATGGGAGAATCTCGTGGACGAAACCTGGGGGTTCCTCTGCCGTTGATTTTCGCCGTTGCTCTGCACCTTCTCATCCTGGCCGTCGGATAACAGCATGATACTCGCCACCGGATTCCTCTCCCGCCGGTCGTCGAGAATTTTCGTGGCCTTTTTCAGCGCCTCCCCGACGGAAGTCCCCTGGCTGCAAACCAGCCGGTCAATAATACGGCGAGCCGCGCGCTGGCCGTTTACATTCATCCTCCTCAGAGGCATCAGCCTCTTCGGAGCATCCGAGAAGGCCACAATCGAGAGCCGATCAGCCGAGCCGAGGGAGGAAACAACCAAACGCATAGCTCTCTTCAGCATCTGGAGCTTCGCGCCGGTCATGCTCCCGCTCACATCTAGCACCGTGACCAAGTCAATCGGCGCGCGGTGCGCCGGGTCCTTGTTGAAATGCGCAGCGGAGTTCCCGCCGCCGTACGCCGCCGCCTTGGGCGGCGGTGGTGGAGCCTTGACTTTCAAAACGACAGCAAAAGTCTGGTGGGACCGGGTCACGGACACAACCGCCGCATCGGGGCACAAACTAACCTCAACATTCCTCGTCAAATCCTTCGGAGAAACCTTATCGCTGGGAATCGGGTTCACCAAAAACCCCTGAAACTCCTCGACCTCATCGTATTCCTCGCTCGTAGCCTCCGGAATCGAGTTGAACTTCGGGGACACTAAAGGCTCGTCGTCGTTGTACGGCCTGAGCGGGTACTGCTTCACGGCTGGCTTCAACGGCTTCTCCGGATGGCATTTTGGTGATTCCTGCGGCTGCTGCAGCCGGTGAATGGCTAGAAGTGGAACATCCTTCCAAGCCGAGCTGCAAACAGGGCAAAACAGAGTGCTCTGTTTCCTAATATGCGCTGCGATACACGGAAAATGAAACGTGTGTGAGCATTCCGCCGTGTATATCGCCTTCCCCTGCCCCGCCTTCACACTCTGCATACAAACTCCACACCCATTCTGCAATCACACATAAAACATAAGATACCGCAAATTCGCTCTTAACGCCGTTAGAGATGCTGTTATATATTATCAACACAATACTCACCTTTGTAAGGCGGAGGCTGTTCTTGAGGATGGCGAATGGGGATCTCGGAGAGGTCGGATTCGACCCGAATCGCGGCTTCGGGTTTTTTCCGGCAGCCTTGGGAGTGTTGCTGGTGGTGTTGCACTTCGGAGAAGGCGGCTGCGATGAGGTCACCACCACATTGGTCTTGCAGCGGAGGCGCGGCGTGGAGGGGTTGCTCGCAGAGCTGGAAAAGAAGCCAAATTTTGCACCACTTTTAGGGCTGGGATTTGGGATTTCTTGATCTTGCTTGAACTCTTTGTCTCTAGGGATTGTTGTGCAGAAGGCTCTTCTCCAACCAGTGCCCATTGCAGAGAGATTGAAGAACACTGTTTTTTTCTGGGTTAATTCTGTGGAAGAAGAAGAAGAAGAAGGGGAAAGAGAAAAAGGGGCATGGATCAAATGCAGCAAAAAGGATGGGGGATTAAAACTGAGCACTATTTTCCCTGTTTCTTCTTCAGGAAACTCTGGAGATGTGTTAAAAAAAAACCAAGTCAGAGTTTTTAAAGAGATGAGGTTAATTGGACTAATGGAGTGAGAGAGATCCCTGCATATGGAAATGGCTTCAGATCTGTTTCATGTTTTTTCTCTTGTGTATATCTCTACATATTTATACATGTATACTTGTACTAAGCATTAACCATACTTGTGCCTCTATTATTAGTATTGTTGTTACTTGTCCTAGCTTCTAATTCTATCATTGTGGTCCTCTTGATTAATAAGCATGTTTATCAATATGACAATATGCTATTACATGCTAATGTAGAAAAGAAACATGTTCATTTACTTGTTTTATTCATGTTGTGCTTTATTTATATTTAAATCGACAATTCAACCATAACCCAAAACACAAATATTTTGCCCTTGAATCGATAATAGAAATATTAAATGTGGAAGTTCTTCTCAAATCGAGTAGTGCACCAACAGCCGATGGTCAAGATTTGGACTCGTGTCCAGCTCTTAGAGAGCTAATCCTTGTTCCGGGGTTACATATTCGTTTAACCGACATGTAGTTGTTTAATCTGTATCGTCAAACTCAATTATTATTCAGAGAAGTATTACTGCATGCAACCTTAATTAGACGGTTTACACTTTACACACCACTCAAAATCTCAGAAATCACATTAAAGTTCCACTAATAGGATGTAAATAGAATAACTAATCAAATTAGAGAAGTTGCCAAGCAAAATTGTAAATAATTGGGGTGATGATTGAAAGATTATGAGCAAATAAATTACTATACTAGCATCTAGAACCTGGAGGGGTTTAATTATTGAGCTTGGAGTCTGAAAAAACAGTGTTTGTTTGGTTTTATAGTTAATTAGTTTATTGTAAGAGTCAACTGTTTGCCTTTAAGTTCACTTTGGGTTCTGCTCTCTCCGCACAGTGCGTTGCGGTCAGTTTTGGTCACCGACCCCTGCCGTGATCACCAGCTTGTATTACGGTGGTGTTTTTCTCCCCATTTTTTTTAAAAAACAATTTCACACCAGGGTTAAAATTGAAAATTAATTCATTTAGGAAGAATCAGGACCGTAGATTTAATTTCTTTACCAAGATGTGTGAATGCAGATTGGACGTACGAAATGACTTCGTTGGAAATGAAAGAAATTGAAAGAGATTTGATTCTACACAGAGTACATATTCCCAATCGAAATGACTTCAAAGTCAATTCCATGTTAAACTATTCCTCAATAGTGGTAATTTCAAATGGCTGTTCTAATTTTGGTAAAAAGACCATGTGCTCCTTCCAAGTTTCATTGATTTTTTTTCTCCTTTTGTTTACTATGGAAGTTAAACTTTTGTAAAACTTTCCCCACTCTAGCAAAGTACTCCCTCTATTTCTTTCACTTTGGCATTTTCACTTTGGCACTGTGAATAGTGCCACAAAAAGTGAGGAGAAATAAATGATATTTTACCTATGATTACTATATAGATTTGGTTAATTTAAATTATATTTAGTATTTAGTTGATTAGTATAATATTGTAGTATAAGTCTTATTATTTATTAAAGATAATATAGAGATGTTTTTAAACTCCCAACAAATAAAATGAATAGTGACATATTGGCATAGGTGCAAAAGTGGTAGAAACGGAGGGAGTAGGATCTACTCCCTTCACCTGAAGTAATTTTCAGAATTTTTTTTTAAAAAAAATTGCATTTTACAATGAATTTAAGACCACAAATTGCCTCTCCAAACTTCACTCTAATTCACCCATCACCTGATCAAATTTAATGGTACGTACTATGATGTTATATAAAAGTAGAAGTTGCTTATAAATGAACACAAATTAATATGGTGAAACACCATCTATAAATTTGTGTAGAATTCGAATTTCGGTTTCCTTTTGCGGTACGAAAAAAGAGAACAATATGTATTCTATACGAACACGTAATTTGATTAACACAAAACATGAGTATGTGTACGTACGTAGGAAAACAAGTGTATAAAAGAAGGAAGAAATAAAAGCATGCAGAGGCAGGCAATTAATTGTGGTCAGAGAGCTCATCGGAAACCATCATTTCGTAACTGTACTTCAAAGATCAATCATATTCACCCAATCCTTAAAGGCTGAGCCAATAAACTTAAATACCGTTAAGGCAAATTCTCATTTGAGACAAATGAGACCAAAGATTATATGAGACTGCTATTGATTGAATTTGTTGTTGGTGAGGTATAAACTCGCCGATTTTCTTGATTGAATTTGTCGTTGGTGAAATTGACCAAGGAAATGATCAAGAAAATTGACAGAAAGATCAAGCAAATTAAACGAAATATCAAATTAACTGAAAAATCAAGGCAAAACAAAAATACTCAAGGACATTGATTAAAAGATCAAACAAACTGACTAAAAGATCAAGTAGAAACAGTAAATGCTCATTCCCTACCCTTGGTCTCCACAAGCACAGGTCTCACACAAGACTTTCTCTAAGGTTAATTGACCAAACGCTTTATCATTATTAATTCGGTCATGCATGCAGCTCTTGGCAATGCGTGACAACGTAAATAGTTCCCCGTAGGCTGAATATTTAGCACCATGAATATTTGAGGAGGATGAATATTTGGTAAAAAAAATACCAATTGTAAATGTAGTATATTTGGAGTATCACTTGGTCACAAAATATTAATGCTAGGGCTCTCATCGAATACTCATAAAAAGTTTAAATGTGGTATATTTGGAGCATCACTAGTACCGGCCTACCAAGAATTAATCACGCCTTTGTTCATAAAAAAAAGTTTAGTTTGTATTAGTTTTTGTCTTGCTTCTTTTTAAAAATAGAACACGCTAGTTATTTATAGTTGTGTGGATTGAAGACAAGAAAGAGGTAAAAATTGTCCCTCAACTTATATACACACGAGGAACTGCTCATTGCTTTGCCCTAAACCTCTGAAAACCTCTGAAATGTGACAATTAACTTTACCAATAGCCAAACTACCACCAACCCACCGATTAGGGCCGGCCCGGTATAGAAGCGGGTTATGGGCCCCCAAACATTTTTTAAAAAAAACCTCATATTAAGTAAAAATATGTAGTATTCTTATTAATTTGAATATAAATAAAATGTATTGATTTTTTCAAAATACAGTTCTTATACATTATTAGAACTAAATATAAATAAAAAAATTTGATATTTATATCCATTTTTATGTATATTTTATAATATTTTTGCTATAACTGATCAGTAATGCATCTATTAATATTCTGGCAGCCTAAACGTATAAGGTCACCTTATTTTTAGAAATGTTCAATTGGACATGTTTTACATTGATCACCTTCCCTTTCATCTCGTGCAAAATTAGGGTTACCTAAAATGCAAGGTGTACAATTAGAACATAAATGACACTATTAGTTAGAATGGTATAACTAATGGCGGAGACAGAGAGAGTAGCCTCTTCCACCAAATCGTGACCGTTAAATGAGTGATCAGGGTGGGGGGTCCGACGGACCATCCTACGGCAATAAATGTAGAACCAACTACGCCACTAGGCTGGGGTACGTAGTCTAACCCGTAGCGGGTTGATAGAAGAACAACTAAATTGTGGTGGGCACCCACACATGCAGATATAGTTGAATATTAATATTCGAAAATAAACTCAGGTCTTCGACTCCGTGCATGGAATGGGCTCCGATCAGAATTTTAATTTCTACCCTTTATTATGCTAGTACTACTTTTTCAATTACTTTGTAAATCAGGTTAAAGTCTATAGAGAATGTAATGAACAAATTATTCAATGAATGAATGAAAGGTTTCATTTTATCATAAACTGTTATTATGCAATGATTAGTAGGTGAATAGAGTAGAGATGGTCCTATAAAGAGCCCTTTTGGTAGAGATCTTAATTTCATCATTCAGAATATTACTATTACGGCGAATCAGAATATACGGTCTTAGAATCTATACTATGTTTTGAAAAGCATCTATTGTTTTGAGTATAGTGAAAATCATCTATAAATTTGAGTATGATCTAAGAGAAGATGTTTTGTTAAATCAGTCTTAATTGAACTAGACACAAATGTTGGTCTTCTCACTTTTAAACATGATCAATCAGTTTATTAGTGTTGATCTTTTCACGGTCTTCAATACACGTGCTTCAATACACGGTCTTCTCACGGTCTTTTCACGTACCAGCTGGATGTGCACAGCTGACTTTTTACGGTCTTCAATACACGTGTTTGACTGCTAATATCTTTAACTACGTATATTATAAAGATATGAAAATTTGATATTAATAAACTACATGTTATGATGATTCCAACAATATTAGATACGATAATATTTTTATTTATCTATATATTCAAAAATTCAGTCAAAATTTAGCATAGTTGACTGAAAAAAGTCTCCTGTGCAGAAATAGCTGGTCCAGAGGGAGTATGATTTTTTCACTTTGAAAACTGATCTTTCCCGTACTAAATATGATTATTCAGCGAAACCAAATAAAATAGGTCACAATTGGGAATCTGTCATATGATCCAATGTTTACAACAAATCCAACAATACATCACAAATAATTAGTCTTAATTTAAACAATTGTGAATTGTGTACTTGAAAAAGTAGATGGAGGAAAGTACTCCCTATTTAGAAGACACTGAGCTAGGTGTGATGTAGCCTGGCAATGCCAGTAATTTCTTGGTCTGAGCGTGCACAGCTTGCGTTTTTCTAGGTCTAATAAATCCAGTACAAACCTATTTAACGTTTTTTAACCACCCATTTATTGCCCTATGCATCCATTTTATTTAAGGATGTTCTGCAGTGATTATTAAAATATTACCCCATCCCTCTGCCAGCCTGCCCTTAAAATATCCAAAAATTCAACAACAAAATTCATATTGAATTTCTCCTTGTTAATTTTTATCTTCTATTAATTCTCACCTTTTTTTTTTCAAAAAACAATTGTTCTATTTATATTACACTGCATTTTTAAATATTATTTTTGCCAGTGGCGAAACTAGGGAGGGACTAAAGGGGGCCGGACCCCTTCCAACAAATTAAAAATTGTTTAATTTGCCCTTATATTTTTTTAAAATTCTATTATGGCCCCATAAAAATGTTTTATG
Organism: Cruciata laevipes; assembly: GCA_963678965.1. Lineage (NCBI taxonomy): Eukaryota > Viridiplantae > Streptophyta > Magnoliopsida > Gentianales > Rubiaceae > Cruciata > Cruciata laevipes. Next base: position 5,059,224 of record OY787639.1, read on the forward strand.
ATAATTATATTAGTAATAATATTTTTAGGGGTACCTTTTCTCCAACCTAAATGTAATTATGAAATTTGTTGTTTACACTCAATTGTGAGTTGTGATGTATAATGATAATTGGCTGTCTTATAATTGGGCTGGTGTACGTACCTTGAGGAGCATGATTACCTTCGGAGTGGCATCTCACCAATTACCAATCATTGTAGTAAAATGATTAGCCCCTCAATTATAAATTCTTGTCCTTGGTTAATCACAAACCTAGGATGCGATATTTATTGCGAATAGGATTGAAAAATGAATTTTATTAAATAATCCAGCATAATCTGTAATTAAATTGAACTGAATTAAATGAAATTATTTATAAACTTAATAATATCGTATTTTGTTGTATACATCTCCAAATAAATATGGTATTGTATCAATGTGAAAAATACATCCTTACAACATCTATAATTTCAAATTAATTAATAATTTTAATATAAATTCAACATGCATTAAAAATACGACATGCAAAAGAAATGGCCTAGCACTCTATAAACATAAACAAAGAATTGGCCATTTAAAATGACAATATATAGACCTGGTTTCACATGATCATTCTTAAAATGTAAAAAATCAGTTTTAAAAGTGGGAATATTAAAAATAATATAGTCTATGCTTAATATGTAAAAAATTGAGATTGAAAGTGAGAAGATCGACATTTGTCTTTGAGCTCAATCGAAATTAGTCTACCTCTCTCTTTTAAAATTTGTGATGAATATTTGGGGATGCACTAGTATGCTTGTGTAGGAAGGGATGTGAAAACCGAGTCACAGAAAACGCAAAAAGGTGAGAACCATGTTCTGTAAAAATAGTAATTTCCAAGATACCATCTTTTGACTCTGTTTATTTAAAACCCTAGTTAAAGTAATAATTAGTGAATGCTAATTAATTAACTATAAGGTCGAGTAAATATAGGTGTACTCGAAAACCAATAGATAGCTAGCGTTCTGTTTGTGGGATTGGCTTCCTTCCCAAAAAGAGCAGTTTTAGGGAGCCTTTTACAGGGTTGCAGTAACTACTCCTATCCATCAAACGTCATATTATTTACTTCACGTGTGCCCTGTCCAAACATCCCTCAATGTTTGAGCATATTATTTATATAAAAAAAAGCTCACATATACTCCTAGATTTTTTAGATTGTAACCTTCCGTCCTAGATTTTCATTTCTTTAGGGAAATGATTAAGTTCAAATAGCAAGGATTTAGTGCAAATTTGATAAAGTTACTTTCTTTGATTATTGTCATAAATCATCTCTAAACTACGTCGTTTCTGTCAAAACAATATACTCTAAATATGTTTATACTAATTACTCCCTCCGTACCAAAGAGATTTGCTCAATTTCCCTTTTAGTCCGTCCCTAAGAGATTTACCTATTTCCTTTTTTGGCAAAAAAATTATAATATAAACTATTAACTCACTCTCGCATACTTTACCAACCCTACCACCGACCTCAGCACCACATCAGCTTTCTTAACATTTGTGCCAAAAGCAATTGGGTAAATCGTTGTGAGACGGAGGGAGTATAATACAAATATTCTCTAAACATTTTTAAATGAATTTAGGCAGTTTAAATTAGTTATTCACCACATGATTATTTGCAAATTTTGTTTAGTTTCCAGGTAAAATGAAATAGAGTAGGAATGAAATGTTTTATCGGGTCGGATTTCAAGAAAGATGTATTTTATATCTTATAAGTGGAGTTTTACGGGGTATAAATGGAATATCACTTATTGTAATGGTTGTTTGTAAGATTTCATTAAGGATAAATTTATGTTTTTGTAGTTTTTTTGGCAAAAGAGGAAAAAATGAAAGTAAGAACTTTTGGTTGGGATGGATGGAGTATTAACTAAAACTATATAAAAAAGTAGTCTAATAAAGTCCAATATTTATTGTATACTAAAATTTTATTTTGATTTTATAATTTGTCTTATAAACACCAGAATTGGCTAGTGATACCAAATTTGAGGTAAATTCATGACATATCCAAAATTTTAGGTTATCATAGTGTAATGTATTCTCTTAAAATATCATAGAATCATGAAAAGGAAGCAAATATTTTCCACGTACTATTACACTTTGGTCCTTGTTTTTACCTCCTTTTGCTGACGTTGATATCTTTTGGAAAGCGTGACTGACTTCTGAGCCCCGATATTTACCTCCTTTGTCAAACTGTAAGTAGCACTTTTTGGACTTTGGAGGTAGCGTAAATCCCATTAACAATTCGATGCTAACCTAATCATTATATTAATCGAAGTTAGGCAGTGCAAAGCCATTAAACTAATCAGAATTAGGGAAGAAAACACAATCATGGACCAACGGTCAATGTCATTATGCTGCATAATTCAGGATTAGAAGGATAATTAACTTCCTCTTTTTATCCACCGAGGATCAAGATTTTTTTTTTAACTTTAACCTCCTTTTTAATTAGTTCCCTGGATCACGCTTCTTTGACAATCAGTTGATTCCCTCCATCGCTTTTGTGACTAGAGTTGTTCCCCGCCATCACGCTTCTTTCAGAGTTTAGTTCCCTTCGTCACGTTCTCTAACAATCACAATTTTTATGGGATACAGTCAAAACGAATCGCTAGTTGTTAAGATTTGTTGTAAAAATTTGTGTGGTATAATTGTTATGGATGAAGAAAGGAAGATATATTTCGATGAGGCGTTGAATTTGGGTTCAACGGTTATTGGAACAATCTTATTTGACGGGGAGACAGATTTATCAAGACGAGATTATAAAGACACTTTTAGCATAAGCCACGACCGTATATAAGTTTCTGTTGATGGCGAGTAATTGAGAGCTGCGAAAGTGTCGGTCATTGGAGATGATCCTGGGACTCATACAGATGACTCATACAGATGGTTCGGGAAGAAGTTGGTCCTTCATTGTAGTTTAGTTTATATTGTAAACATACATGATAAATTTGCAGAATGCGGTTTCGATAGTCCATTTTGTACACCTAGCAATTATTGTACTTATTCGCTAGATAGTCATACGAAAACAAACCCTGAGAAAACCATTGTATCGAATAGTCCCCACTGTTTTTCTTGTCAGCGGTACTGGACGATTTTTTCTTCTCAAATTTTTTAAATATAAATGATCAATTATTTAGTAACAATCTATAATTAAAATATTTTATTATGAATTATTATTAAAATCACATGCTCGTGAATATTTTTAAATATCAGTTATGCATATATACTTCACCCATCATATGAACTACTATACTCTATACAAGCAATGACACGTCATCATATCTATATGAAATTTTCATATTCTTGATAAGTCGAACTCTCCATTATTTAATAAAACTGCATTTCCTGTAAATTTATTCATTTGCGTGTCAAAGTCTTAAACTTCATCACTTTGTTTTCTCGTAAAATCAACATACATATTAAGCGTACAACTGTTTCGATTTATATGAGCCACTTAAACAAACATTAATTTTCTAAAAATATATATATTTGAACTCATGATGTTTGGCTTATTGTCCAAATAATTTGAGATAAGACATTTTGGCTAACAAAATATTATATGAAAACGAGTTCACAAAACTACTCGTTAAACAGATAAAATAAAGATTATATTCTTCGAATTAAATCCAAAAATTAATTAAATCTGGGAAAGAAACACGCAAGGCCGCTGAGGAGTTGCTGTTTGTCTAGCCCAGAGGATCACAGCATGGCCCTGTTCATCATTTTTCTGGAGACAATTATGCATGCAATTGCATGATTAGTCAAAGATCGACCTCGTCATTTTCTTTTTAGCAGATTATAATAAATTATTGATTAATATTTTTGGAAATTAACGACTTAGTCAAGTGCTCAATTCTCTGTACAGACCAAGAAACATTTTGGGAGTCCATTCTTCGAAATGAAATTAGAATATATTTTAAGAGAATTATATATATATATATATATATATATATATTAATATTGACGTAGGAAAGTCAACCATTAATTTGGACATTATGCATGATCATTTTGTTATTTGTTTTAGATATATGGTTGTATAATATTAACGTTTTCATCGGACCAAGTCTTCAACTCTCTTTTTTGCGACAGGAAGATTTCAGCTATGTCGAAGGACACAAATCTAGTAAATTAGGAGAATAATTGTAGCTGGTGGAAAAAATTAAGGCCTTTGTTCAGTTTGATGGATGTCCCGTATGTATTACATTGCCATTTTTCACAATGTACTAGATATGAAGAGTACTTTATTGCCATTTTGCAAACATTGCACAAATTCTTAAATGAGAACTGTATTAGTTGGTTTCACTGAATGATCATACTTAATATGTAAAAGATCATTTTTGAAAGTGAGAAGATCATACATCAAAGTGTGACCATCGACAATAATACACCAAAGGTAAAAGGTTGAGATTAAAAGTGAGAAAATTAACCTTTATCTCTGGTCTCAATTGACACTGAGAATATTACTAAACTTGAGAATATTTAATCATATGACTGGTCAACGACAACCATATGATCATTTTTAACCTCAAAAGTTCAAGACTGGTTCTGCATATCATACAATCCATATTAGACCAAGAGTATCACTAATGAATAGGGTATGTTTGGCGGAAATGAGCTTAATTATAAGCAAAATTTGTTTAAAACGGTTTTATTTTTTTAAAAAAATGTTGTGACTAACTTTAGATTATACTTTCAAAATATACTGATTTTGGCAGTTTACCAAAAAATTGACGTATAACACACTCAAAATAACTTTTTCAAAATCCCTTTGTCGCGCTATTGTGAGTAAATTGATTATTCTGAAACTCACCGAATATAAAGTTTTGAAAATCAAATGTTTTACTATGGGGTTAATTTTGATAAAGCCATGTAAAGGGCAAAATTGAGGACATGCCATGTGAATTGTCCAACAATTTACAAGTCCTATTTATACCTCAACAATCTACGCGGTCTTATATTTTTGAGTTTCGAAACGGTCAATTTGTAGATTGACCATATTATTATTTAGGGGCCTATTTCCATAAAAGCATTACATCACCTCGCTTATCCTATCTTATTAAGCTTTTTTTTTTCTTTTTTTTTTAAAAATCAAATCACTCTTCTCTATGTGGTTATATGTTAATGAAGCTAAACTAACCTTTTAACTTTTTAATGAAATTGCTTGGCAATAAAAACAACCTCACATCAAAATTATCTAGTCATATAAATATAAATCTCTTATCAAGAAGATGGCATGGAAAATGGTTATTATATGTTCAATAATTATAAGCGGAAGGTAGATGTTAGATTCTTCATATATCTATATGACATTTTTATTAATTTACCGAAAATATTTTTACTCTAAGTATTATATATAGTTCTAAGAAAATCAGGATTAACAACTTTGAAATAACTTCATGTGAGGCAAACTTGTGATGAGATAAGTGAACAAGTAACATCAAGTTACCGTGAAACAAGTTTACTATAATATGAAATATCATAACCTAATCATCCAATATTGATATAACATGCAATAAGCGCGCGGTTAAAAAACCTGCTTAGCTCGTATCTTGGATGATTTTACTATCTAGCTCAATTTTTTTACTCCAGTCCCAAAAGAATGAGTTCTACGTGACTGGTGGTGAAAGCTCCCTATCTACTACATTCAATTTCAAAGGAATTAGAATGATGAGTTTTCTGTCGATCAGTTTCTATCACGTCATTTTCTCGAATAAACATCCAAACAACTGTTTTCATAATCCTATTTTACTAAAAACGAAGGATATTTTTGGCTAGTTTTAAATAAGATCGCGTTTTCAATGTTCTTCAAAATTAACAACTAGTTTCAAGTAAACAAACAACTTTTGTAATAATTTTCAATCTGAGAAGGTGTCATGTTTGACCAGTCTCAATTAATGCTATGTTTAAATGTTAATTTTCTTACTTTTAAACCCTACATTTTGGCCCTGTCCATTAGCGCTTATTTCCAGCACCTCCAGCACCCTCCAGCACCCTCTAGCACTTGTCACTATTCACATACATGAATGATTTATTTTTTTAAAAAAAATAAAAAATAATTTTTCTTTAAAATTAGTTTCAATATGTTGTGTACGAATTAATCATTCTTTAAATATATAGTTTCATAATTATGTACATCATAATTATACAATTTTAATTTAATTTCAACCCCCTCCAGCACCCTCCAGCACCTTCCAGCACCCTCCAGCACCTTCCAGCACCATCCAGCACCTACCAGCACCAGCTACCAATTCTAGCGCCCTAATGGACAGAGCCTTTATATATTAAGTATGATTTGCTGACTTTTCACACTATTCTTTTATGTATTAAACATGATTATTCAAGACTGACATGTATGAATTGAGAATTGTATTTCAAATATTATTATTATTATTATTTGCATGTTGCTCGGACATTTGCAATGGATTGGCCCCAAGGAAGGGCGGTTGTGTTCTTCATCTTTCGTAAAAGCAAAAGCGGGGGGCAATATAAGCTTTTAGAAGTCTAGCTAATAACAAAAATGTCAGGAAAATTAAATAATTTCTAGCTAGCAGAAAATATAATAGGGGCCCTGTGAGAATGTTGGGCGGTTGGACAAAAAATATAAAATCAAATCAATCACGGAAATTAATAATAAAAATTTAATGGACGTAGTCACTAAATCTGAGTTTTTATTTCATAATTTGGGGACCCCTACAAGCTCATTCTTTAATTATTGAAATTGAAATGAAAGAAACCAAAATTGGAGGGCTGTTTTCTTCTTGTCTTGTTAGATCGTTAAGAAAGCGACGAGTCTAGCTAGTAGTAGTATAACGATAAGAAAGAACTAACGGCAACTGTTAATGAACACCAATTTTCAGAACAATCACTAACAACTAAGGCCCTGTCCATTAGGGCGCTGGAATTGGTAGCTGGTGCTGGTAGGTGCTGGAAGGTGCTGGAGGGTGCTGGAGGGGGTAGGGGTGTAAATGAACTGAACCGTTCGTGAACAACTCGCGAACAACTCGGTCAAAGTTCGTTTTCGAACTCGGTTTGACCAGTTTGAACTCGAACTCGAGCTCGTTCGTTTATATACGAGCTCGAACTCGAGCTCATAAGAGCCAGCTCGATAGGCTCGTCGAGCAGCTCGAATAGAATTTTTATATAGAATTTTTATATAAATTAATTAAATTTTATTCATTAATTCTTTAATGAGCTCGAACTAGCTCGAGTTCGAGTTCGAACTCGATTTTTTATCGAGCTCACGAGTCGAGCTCGAACTTTCTAAAACTCACACGAATCGAGCTCGAACTAAAATATCTCAACTCGTACGAGCTCGAACTCGATCACGAACATGCAATACGAACTCGAACTCGAACTCGAACACAGGTCTGTTCGAGCTCGACTCGACTCGTTTACAGCCCTAGGAGGGGGTGCTGGAGGGGGTTGAAATTAAATTAAAATTGTATAATTATGATGTACATAATTATGAAACTATATATTTAAAGAATGATTAATTCGTACACAACATATTGAAACTAATTTTAAAGAAAAATTATTTTTTATTTTTTTTAAAAAATAAATCATTCATGTATGTGAATAGTGACAAGTGCTGGAGGGTGCTGGTAGGTGCTGGAGGGTGCTGGAGGTACTGGAAAAAGCGCTAATGGACAGGGCCTAACTAGAAAATAATTGGATTGATTAAATTGTCAAATTACAATTAACTTTTTTTTAAAAGAAGTTGTTGAACCGAAAGCCAATTGTATGACTCAACTAGATATGATGGTTCTTATTTTATTTCATTGTTTCAATTTATTTAGTTAGACATAGGGGATTTTCCTTTTCATCTATTCATCTATTTTCATCTACTTTAATTTCTAGTTTAAGAATTTTAATTGGGTCTTTTTAATTCAATATTTATACATGATCAGTCTCTGCGAATTCTTGATTTCTCTACAATCCTTTTTCTCTACCTAATCATGTTGGGTCTAGTCGAATCTTGAGTCTGTGAAGGGGAATCCCAGTCAAAAAAAACTTTTGTATATAGGTCGGTAGCAACTAATTTATTAATTTGGGTGGAAGTTTTCTGAGTATTTTGCTTTCGATATTGTGATCAGTTTATCGATCGATTAACCAGGAATGTGATCATTTTTCTTCATAATTGGTAGGTAGTCAACTAATTTGAACCAAATTAATTAGGAGCATGTTGGATTAATCTTTATTATTATTTACATCCTTTTAAATTTGACTAGTTCATGTATAATTTCGACAAGCACTCATGTATGTAAGTCTGCTTAATCAAACACTTGGAATTAATTAAAAGAGATAACCGAAATCAAATTTGGTGAAATCCACTTAGATTTTGTTTGAAAAAGAAATCTTCGATTAAAGGTCACAAATAGTCAACTTTTTTGTGCATCATATCATAGTACGTATCAATCTCGAACGTATCGTCTTTGACTTAACTCAAAATAATTGCAAGATTGATCTTGTCTTTCCCGTTGCTCGAAAATTAGTGTTAAAACGAGCTTATCATTTTTCCCGCCATCAAATGATTGCATCAAAACCGAAATGCATTGCACATTCTAACCTATAAGTAGCGCGGTAACTTTTTAAATTAGAACCATATTTTTGATTGAACATTATGCTATTATAATTTAACTTTTTATTGAACTGTACGGATAATGTATGATGCGGTGTTTTTTAGTCATATTCAGCATATCACTGACTCTTTACTTCTAATTTAACTTTTTATTGAACTGTACTGATAATGTATGATGTGGTGCTTTTTACCGAAAAAAATGGAACAAAGTATTTATATGTTAATACAATTCAAGATTAAGATTTAAGGTTCAATTTTTTTTTTGAAGATCACATGGGAAGATGTTTTGTTTGAGATTCGTAGTGGTGTGATAATGCATGGGTAATAATACAGTGCGAATCCGTAATGACCCCTCTTAGTTTAATGCCCCTACAAAATATTTCACATGGCTTCATAAGACACCCCATATGAATCAGATCCCTACTTCTATGCTTCTCTTTCTTGCTAATCAACATTAATTCCAAGTTGATCATCACACACAAATCAGGTTAATATGAACATATATCAAGTTGAAAATTTAGAAAATGTAACCATTCAAAAAATGTGTTATTGTACTGATCAGTGATACACTGAATGAACTACATAGTTATTACTTGTGCCGAACAACATAGTACGAACTAGAAAAACTAAGTTAAAAAGTGCTGAAATCAACTTAACTCTACTTAACTTATATAAATTACATTAACCTCAGTGACAGATTAGCAAAGACACCGCTTAGTGGCTAGCAACCACTTGTTGTAGATGGTTTTCTTCTCACTGGTGAGGGATTTAGTGACAAAAATTAGACTTTTAGTAACTGACAATGCCATGGATAAATGTGAAATCTGTTAAAGACAATAATTAAGTGTAAAAAGAAAGTACACATGCATATACATGGCATTACTTATCTTCTCTCGTGCTGATCAGTGAGTCATTAAATTAATTATGTGTAGACTAATCATTCTTCTGCTTTTGGATCCAATGATCATCTACTTACTTAAGTTAATTAATGAAGATACTAATTAGGGCTGGCATCTCGCTATTTAATTGGCATTTATTACTTAAAACAGTTAGATTGTCCTGGCAATCCAAATCGACAATTAATTAGGGCTCCATATCTAACCGCTTATATTTTCCACATGATTGACCAGTCATTTCACATTAGTTTTTTTTTTAATCTAGGATTCTTACGTTTTCATACACCATTTTAGGTTTATATATTCCTTCTTAATTTCTTCGTTACATTTTAAAAAAAGCATTTCTTCGTATCATTTGTTACATTATTTGACGTAGATGTTGAGAAATTAACTTTTGTGTGAATTTATTAGACACTCTAAATCCTCATAAATAGTAACTAGGGACATACAATAATTTCATTGGTGAGCTGGTTGATAAAAGTTCTAAAGAAATTTCTAAAGGTAATAATTTTTTTTAGCAAATCTCTGTATCTGATAACGGTAATAGTATATCTGAAAATTACACTAAAAAATACATGATAGATTAATATTACTAGTTACTAATGTTGGTCTCACTGATTGACTGTCCAATAATATATTCAGAATATTAGACTGCGAGTGTACATTTTCACCACTTTCAAAGCTTTATTTTTTTTCAGCCTAGCTAGTAGTATTTCTAATTCACGGACAAGAGATAAACCTGATTATTTATATATCCAGATTGCAGATGATATTTGGGCATTGCTAAATAGCGCCCTAGATTTTACTAACGCCCTAATACGTATAAATACACAAATCTATTAACTCAAAGGTAAAATTAGTAAAATAATTATCATTTACTAATATAATTACTGTATGAACAATAGTTGCCGTTTCTTTTGCCGGAAAAATCACCGGAATTATTTCTTTTGCCGGAATATTGTTTTTTCTCTTTAAACTTCATGAAATCAAAGAGAAAATCTTTTCTCTACCGCCATTGTTTCGAAAAACACGTATATAACGATTTGTAAGAGTATTTTTGAGAGTCGAAGTTGAACATGATACAGATTTCCAGCAAAAAAGTTGGGGGAGATGAACAAGACGGACGTTCTCGATCTAGCTCCTAGAGAAAATAGCATACAAGTCTCTTCTACTTCATATAGAAAGTACTCATATATTTCTCTAGTGTGTAAAGATAATTGTAAGTTAGTTTCTATAGATACTAGAGGTAAAATATTTTTCCTTCTCCAATAACTAGAGAATGTGTGTTGGTTTCTCTAATAAATAGCGAAACTATATGTAGAATTCTTCAACTCGTGGAGATGTTTTTACACACACTAATAATTTCTCTAATAACGAGAGAACACACACTTTCTAAGAAATCGAAAAGACTCTCTAACTACTATAGAAGCCGATCCATATGATTCTCTAGTTTGTGGAGACAAGTTCAGATACATTCTCTATGTAGTGGAGAAAACATACATTACTCCTCTAAACCATGGAGAAAATATTTTGTTTTGTTCTCAAATGAATGGAGGAAGTAATGATTTTCTCTAAAATATAGAGAAAATTTAGTTTAGCTTCTCTAACACTGGAAGAACTTAACTATTAACTTTCTCTGGTTCCTAGAGAAAAATAAGTTTTACCGATCTGGACTTTCTTTCTTTCCGGCCACCTTCTTTCTTCCCGGCTACTTTACAGATCTGGACTGATGCGGCACCGCCGAAGGGATCCCATACACTACCACAGTTATAGGTAGATTGGGTCAACGACAGGGTCACCCGTAGCCGCAAGTCGGGACATCGCCACTGGCCTCAACCGGACACTGATGTTCACGACTCGCCAGAGACCCACGTTGGCCGGCGACATCCACAGACAGGCAGGCTAACAGATCCGGTGAGTCCGACGGGATAATCACCGGTGCCATGTCGTCGACGAAGTTTTGGTTTCTGAGGTGAATAAATATGGTGTGGCCGGAAAATAATACTTCCTCGTTGTTGAAGTAAACAATTAAAACAAAATAATTCTTAAACACGTGATTAGAATTAAAAGTGGTAAATATTAAAAGTAATAATGGTAATAATAGACTAATGTATAAGGTAAATTACTAGTATATTTTTGTACAAATACAGGGCGATTATAGGGCGTGATTTAGCAATTAATGGTGTTTTTAAGTTGAGCCGTCACAATTATAAAGAGGAATTAAGCTAGGCAAAGGCAGCTGAATAGAGTTGAATCAGTAGATCGGTTGTTCTAATTATGCAGAAACTATTTAATAGTGTAAGTCGGTAAGGGCACATGGAAAGGATACCAATATACTGTACATGACAATAATAATTTATTATTTAAATTAGAGAATTAATATAGGAATATAAATCAAATTAAGAAGTCGAATGTGAGAGATCATCAGACTCTACATGTTTCTACGGGGTCTATTCTACGTCCTTATAAAATTTGTCGTAATTTAATCCTGCGAAAATATATACTAGTACATAAAGTTCATATGTTAATGAGTAAAAAATGTATCCACAAATAAAATATCCGTGAACAGCTAATTCTCCTCCCTTGTTTATATCTTAACACTGTACTTTATTTGAGCTATTAAATTTTCTTATGATTATTACATAATTAGTTGTTGAGTTGGTCTCTGAGGAGACCGTCTCTATATAGAGACCGGACTAAATTATAAATAGTGCAATCAAGAAAATCAAGGAGGGACCAATTTGCAATTTTTTAAAATTAAAAAAAAATCACGCGCTACAGTGTTTCCGCGCGTGTACGGTATTTTTCTACAGTGCGCTACAGTGTTTGCTACAGTGTAATTCAATGTTTCAAGTTAAAATGTCCATGTTTTATGTTTCAAGTTAAAGTGTTTATGTTTCAAGCTAAAGTGTTCATGTTTCACATTAAAACGTCCATGTTTAATGTTAAAACGTCCATGTTTTATGTTAAAACATCCATATTTTATGTTTTAATTTAAAATGTTTATATTTTCTATTTCAATTTAAAATGTTCATGTTTCAAGTTAAAATGTTCATGTTTCAAGTTAAAATGTTCATGTTTCACGTTAAAACGTCCATGTTTTATGTTTTAAGTTAAAATATTTATGTTTTATGTTTCAAGTTAAAATGTTCATGTATTATATTTCAAGTTAAAGTGTTAATGTTTCACGTTAAAACGTCCATGTTTTATGTTTTAATTTAAAATATTTATGTTTTATGTTTCAAGTTAAAATGTTCATGTTCATGTTTTAAGTCAAAATGTTCATGTTTTAAGTTAAACTGTCCATGTTTTATGTTTTACTGTAGCAAATTGGTACTGTAGCGACTCGGCACTGTAGCACAGCTTGACACTGTAGCGCGTGATTTTTAAAAAATTTCTGAAATTGCAAATTGGTCCCTCCGTGTTATTGACTTATATAACTATTTACAATTTAATCCGGTCTCTATATAGAGACGGTCTCTTCCAAGACTTTTCCTTAGTTGTTTACATTATTATTTTTATTTTATTTTCATTTAATTTGTTTGTATGTGTTTTCTTATATATATGATTATTGTTATTGTTCTCGATCCAATCATGATTTGTGTTTTACAAGATAATCACCGCTTGAAAATATAGATAGTGCACTGTAAGTTTATGGTAGTAAAATAATTTCAACCTCATTTATATATTTTATTTAAGATCAAATCAAACATAAAATAATAGGGCATGTCACATGATTTTTTTAAATCTTTGGAAGTATCTCTATTGGTGATTGGTTTGGTTGAGATGCTGCCATGATTGGGTCACATGCCATGAACTCGTAACCGCCATTTATAAGACACTAATCTCAAAGTATCAATGAAAGTACAAATGCAAAACTAGTTAATTATCCGTAATTACACTAATCCCACGTTGCACATTTTGTCATTACACAAAGTTCACTCTTCTCACGTTGTGGTCAATACATACCATTACAGAAAAGAAAAACATAAAAAGTGACAAATGTTCAATTAAGATCGATTTTAATTAGTTAATCACAATTAATGTGTAAAAGAATCATCTTGTACATGAAAAAAATTAGATATGAAAGTGAAAAATTCAGCAATAATACACTGTTAGAATGCAATACTGAATGGCTGAATTGCTCATCTGAGCTTTCTGTATTCATTCATATAAATAGAGGTCTGTACAACTAGATTACCTAATATAACAGATAATTACAGAAAGAATATATTCTAAATATGCTAACTAATATTCAGTAAATATTCTATTTACTAACACTCCCCCTTAGTCGAAACAGGAGCAGAGCGAATGCAAAGACTAGAACGAAAATCTAGAAACAAAGGTGATGGAAGTCCCTTGGTAAAGATGTCAGCATACTGATGAGCCGATGGAACATGAAGAACACGAACCTGTCCGAGAGCCACCTTCTCGCGAACAAAGTGAATATCAATCTCCACATGCTTAGTACGTTGATGGTGTACCGGATTAGACGAAAGGTACACGGCAGAGATGTTGTCACAGTAGACCAAAGTAGCCCGCTGAAGAGGAACACGCAATTCACAAAGTAAGTTGCGCAACCAGCACGTCTCAGCTACAGCATTAGCAACTCCTCGATATTCAGCCTCGGCACTCGATCTGGAGATAGTGGGTTGGCGCTTGGAAGACCATGAAACGAGATTGTCACCAAAGTACACACAATAACCAGAAGTAGACCGACGAGTGTCTGGACAGCCAGCCCAATCCGCATCTGAGTAAGCAGTGAGGGCTGAGGTAGAGGATGCCTGAAGATGAAGACCAAGAGCAAGAGTACCCTGGATGTACCGGATAATCCGCTTGAGAGCCTGAAAGTGTGGTTCTCTAGGGTCATGCATAAAAAGACAAATTTGTTGCACGGCATAGGCAATGTCCGGCCTCGTGAAGGTGAGGTACTGAAGAGCACCGGCAAGACTGCGGTAAACTGAAGGATCAGCTAGAGGGAGCCCAACATCAGCAGCAAGTTTTGACTTGGTGTCCACAGGTGTAGTAGCAGGCTTGCACGAAGTCATCTTGGCGCGATCAATGATATCCCTGGCATACTTCTGTTGAGACAAGAAAAGGCCTGACTCGGATCGAGTCACAGAAACACCAAGAAAGTAACTCAGAGGGCCGAGATCCGTCATAGCAAACTCAGCACCAAGCAATGCTGTGAGGCGGTGAAGCAGGGCATCAGAAGAGGCGGTGAGAATGATGTCATCAACATATAAGAGCAAGTATGCTGTCTCATTCCGGAAGGTGTATATGAAGAGCGAGTGATCGCTCTGACTGCCACGGAAACCAATCCTGGAAAGATAAGTAGCAAAACGGTGGTACCAAGCTCGGGGTGCCTGCTTTAGCCCGTAGAGAGACTTGCGCAGAAGACAAACCTGGCCTGGATAACGCTGGTCCGAAAAACCAGGAGCCTGATGCATATAAACGGTCTCATGCAAATCCCCATGTAAGAAAGCGTTCTTCACGTCGAACTGGTGAATAGGCCACGACCGAGAGACGGCGATGCTGAGAATGAGCCGAATGGTAGCCGGTTTAACCACGGGACTAAACGTCTCATCACAATCCACTCCGACCTGTTGAGACTTACCGTTAACCACCAGACGGGCTTTGTACCTCTCAAGTGTGCCATCAGACCTGTACTTATGCTTAAATAGCCACATGCAGCGAACAATATTAGCACCAGCCGGCCTCGGAACCAAGTCCCAAGTACCATTTTTAATAAGAGCATTAAACTCATCATTCATGGCGGCACGCCAATGGGGGTCCTGCAGGGCTTGTAGCGGAGATTTAGGAAGAGGGGAGACTTGAGTAGAAGAAGCCAAGAGGTTGTAGCGAGGATTAGGTTTGGAAATGCCAGCCTTAAGGCGTGTCGTCATTGGGTGACGAGGAGGTGGAGGGGGAGGAGGTGGAGGAGGTGAGTGGGTAGTTGGACTGAAAGTGGGCGAGGACCGAGGTGGGGATGGTGGGGATGGCATGGGTGAGGTATCTGGGGAAATTTGATGAACAAGATCCAAAAGAATAGGTGAAGGATCAGATGAGGGTATATCATTGGTGGATGGTTGGGTAAAACCAGACGGAGTGGCGAAAGGAAAAGTAGTTTCATCAAACACAACATGTCTGGAAGTGATGACTCGATGTGAGTTAAGATCCAAGCAACGAGAACCTCTATGGTCGGGAGAAGGACCCAGGTATAAGCATGGAACGGAACGGGGAGCCAGCTTGTGAGGAGCAGTGGCTGAGGTGTTAGGATAACACAGACACCCGAAAGTCCGAAGATGTGTATATGTGGGTTCCCGATGATATAAGATAAAAGTGGGGGTTTGATTATTGATAGCTTTGGATGGCAATATGTTATGTAGGTAGGTTGCCATTTGGAGAGATTCGACCCAAAAACGATAAGGTAGGGAAGCATGGGTTAACAATGTACGGGTAATGTCATTGAGTGTGCGAAGAGCTCGTTCTGCTTTCCCATTTTGAGGTGAGGTTTGAGGGCAGGAAAAACGTAGAAGAACCCCTTTTTGGGCACAAAAGGCACGAAAAAGGTTGTTGTCAAATTCACCCCCCATGTCGCATTGGAAAGTTTTGATATTGGACTGGAATTGAGTTTGGATCATTGTATGAAAAAGCACGAATTTGTGGTAGGTTTCAGACTTGTGTTTAAGAGGAAAAATCCAGGTAAAGTTAGAGTAGTCGTCCAAAAACAACAAATAATATTTAAACCCACTAGTGCTGGAAATGGGAGAAGTCCAAATATCACTATGAATTATATCAAACGGTTTAAAAGTAACAGTATGAGAAGGAGAAAATGGAAGACGTCTATGTTTAGAAATTTGACAAGAAGAACAAATAGCTGAACAAGTGGCTTTATTGAAGAACGGAAATCTACGCTTGAGCTGGTCCAAAACATGATCGCCCGGGTGACCCAATCGAGCATGCCATGGCGGTGGTTGGGAAGCGACAAGGGCGGTGGGTGAAAAGGTGTTGGTGGTGACCGGGTACAAATCCCCAAGGCTATTACATCTCGTTTTGATTTTCCCCGACTCTAGGTCCTTGACAGAAAAACCGATTGGGTCAAACTCCACACTAACATTGTTATCAGTAGTAAATTTACGAACAGACACTAGATTTTTAACAATGTCGGGAGTATGTAAAACATTCTTTAGCTGATAAGATGGGCATGTGGGTAAAATTGCAGAACCGTGACCAATGACAGGAATATTATTTCCATTACCAACATAAATGGGAGCTAAATTACTCGAATTAAAATAGGTACGAAGGGTACCTGGATTTGCAGTGAGGTGAGAAGATGCTCCGGTGTCCATGTACCAATTGTCGGAAGGTGTTTGCAGCGAAGTCGTGCTGAAAGCCGGAGAAAATGCTGGTGGACTGGGCTGTTGTGGCCCAAAACTCTGCTGCTGGAGGGGCCCAAAATGCTGATAAGTTGGCCCAAGAATCGGCTGGCCCAGATGAGACCCAATTAGGGCCTGACCCGCGAAGTACCCAGGACCCGCGGCCTGACCCGCAAAGTACCCAGGACTCGCGGGCTGAAACGGCCCAAGGCCCAGCTGCTGGCCTGAAAGAAGTCCAGATCCCTGCGCCTGTGGAGTCTGCTGCGCCGCCGACGGGAAGATCTGACCGCCCGATGATGCCGCGGCAGTAGGGTAAGCGCACGGCGGTGGGGCCCATCCACTCGGCCAAGATGCCGCCGGCGCCGTTGGGAACCAGGCCGCCGGTTGCATTGGTCGCGGACCTGAGTTGAAAGCTCCGGATGGCAGCCGATTTGTGCTGTTTTGGCCGGAATTTCGACTGCCGCGCGATCGGTTTCGACGAGCCGAGTTGTGCTCGGCACCAGTGGACGGTCGCGGAGTAGTGGCTGCAATCATGACATGGTTCTCCTCCATGTGGCGGCTCCGGCGAGATTCCTCCCGGGTGAGCATGCTCCGGGCGACGGAAAACGAAGGAAGAGGCGACATCTGACTGATGATGCTGCCAACAGTGTCGTATGATGAAGACAATCCGTTGATAAGTTGCAGAACAAGGCGTTGTTCGCTAACTGGGGCCTCGACATCTCCAAGCTGATTTGCCAGTGATTTCAGAAATTGGCAATACGCTGAGACGGAGGGAAAAGAATCTAAACGAGCATTGATGAAACGACTTTCGAGATCGGCTGCTCGAGCGGTGCTGTTGTCGTGGAAAATACCCTTGACACGAAGCCAGGCAGCACGCGCAGATGATCCGACTTGGATGACGGTGAGGAGAAGATCCTCGCTGAGGGTACCGTAAATCCAGCTGAGAACTATGGCATCAAGCTGGTTCCAAGTGTCTTCAGAAACATCAGAAGGTCGAGGTGAGCCGTCAATGTGATGAAGCACGCTGTGTGCGCGAGCAGTAATTTGGAAAAGTTCAGCCCATGTGTGGTATTGGACCTTATGGAGATCAAGAATAAGGGGAATTTGATTTCGGATGTTGGTGACAGATTGCGCGGAATGGAAGCTTTGTTTTGGTGGTGGTGGTGGTGGTGGTGGAGTCTGATCACCGGTGGGAGTAGTAGCCGAGGCCATAGGATCAAAAAGAGAAAAAGATACAAAAAAATTGATTAAGGCTGTGATACCATGTTAGAATGCAATACTGAATGGCTGAATTGCTCATCTGAGCTTTCTGTATTCATTCATATAAATAGAGGTCTGTACAACTAGATTACCTAATATAACAGATAATTACAGAAAGAATATATTCTAAATATGCTAACTAATATTCAGTAAATATTCTATTTACTAACATACACTGAATGATCATATTAATATGTCGAAGGTCAGATTTAAAAATAATTATTATATGTTTCTGATTTTAATTGAGTCTGATGTCATAGTAGACGGAGAAGTATGGTACAAATTGATATTCAAAATGAGAATAAATTGCAGCCACTTTTGTATGTAATCTTTTTTCGCAACAAGCTCTCTGCATTCTAAGACACCATATTGGAAACAAACTTAGTGGTTAGCCAAATAATGAAGCTATAAATTATAAAAATTAACTGATGCTTGTGAACCACACATGCATGACAATAATTCGACATTTTTGGTAACAGAAAGTGAGATTATTCATTATTATATGATATGTTTACGCACTTTTCCAAGTGATAAATGCAGATTCAAAGAATTTATGAAGATAAATTATTAAACTTTTTCATCAAGAAATAATTTATAGCCGAAAGTTTTCTTCTTTTATATGTTTGTAATAATAAAGTACGGAAAATACATTCTCTTGATGTAACATTAATTTTGGCATTATTTGATCGGTTATTTCCTAACCAAGTCACCTAAGAAACTTCATATTACTAAGGCCATGTTTGCTAGAGATTATTTCTTGATGTACTGAATTGAATTGAACTGAAGTGAAAATTCATGTATTGAAAAATGGAATCAGCATAACTGAATTAACCTGAATTTCATCAAATTACATTTTCACTGAACTGAATTGAATTGAATTAAATTGAATTGAAATGAACTGAATTGATCTACAAATAAGCTCTGGTAAACATGATCTAAGTGTTTTATGTCTAAACTTAATTATCTAAATTGAAAAAAGAAACTATACTTATCTACAGAAAAGTTTAGGCAAACCTAACGTTTGTATTGCATAATCTCATTTATCATGAAAAATCATCAAATGGTCGACGATTAAGAGGTCCATAATGATTTTTTTTAAATGATTAAAGACCGATAACATCTAAAATTCAAAGTCAGCTCAAATCTTTTCTTTAGTAGGTGCATGGCGCTAGTCAATTAATGGCGAATCAATGTTGATCATGATGCATGTTGATTGTTAAATGGATTAATTATACATATATGAAATTAATGTATAAATTGATTATGATTGCAAATTTGTAACAACTCCAATGAAGACTTCATTCTAATTATATAATTGTTACGCCTTCAGTTTTGGGACTACGTATTTATGAATTTTCTGCATGTCCTTGTCAAGACGAGACCCAGGAAGGGTTTATACGATGTACCGGTATTGAATATTGATAAATAGTTTGTCAATAAATATAAATAATATATATATGAATATATTTCAAAACCCTTCTCTTTGATGTTACTCTTAAATTATTGTATAATTTATGTTAAGGGTGATATTGAGTCATCAAAAATTTAGGATGAGAAGCTAGCTAGATTATTTGTTAGTTGTATATTTTGTTACTGTATTTACATATTCTAAATTAATTCTATATTATTTTCGTATTACACCATCCTACTCATCTTCTAAAATCAAAAGATATAATTGAAACACTGACGTTTTAACCTTGATTAAAGTGAGTAAATCAAAATTTAACTTCATTGTTAATGACCCAAATTGTCGACAATATCATCAGCCACATTGTTGATTTCCCTACCTCAACATCAACTATAGAATAATTTTGATTAAAAAACAGAACATGCATAAGTAAAATATAGGACGTGGTCAGGGGCGGAGAGAGGTGGGGGCCAGAAAATACAACGGTAGTGTTAATTTTTTAAAAAAATCTAAATTAACCCCCAATTTTTTTAAAAAAACACAAGTTAACACCCACCAAAAATTATAAAATTATAAATTAGCCCCACCAAAAAAAATTCCTAGTTCCGCCACTGGATATGGTATAACAATTCAAAGAAGATTTTTTTTTTGTAGTATATATGTAATATGTGGCTGCATTTTAATTTCTTGTGTTTACCAGGCCCAGAAGTCAGCCCATCTATAATTTATGGATCAGTCCATTACCAAAACTAGAGGAAAAGATATATACATGAATCATGAAGAATGAAGTTTGACCCTGTTTACTAAAGATTATTTCTTGATGGTACTGAACTGAACTGAACTGAACTGAAGTAAAATTGATGTATTGAAAAATGGAATCAGCATGACTGAATTAACTTGAATTTCATCAAATTACATTTCACTGAACTGAACTGAAATGAATTGAACTGAACTGAACTGAACTGAACTGATCTACAGATAAGCTCTGGTAAACAGGGCCTTTCTTTTTTTAAAAAAAACATATTTTCATCTCTAGTAAAAAAACAAAGAATAAGTCTTGGAAGTGACGGTCACTGTATAGTGACCAGGGACTACGCTGCAAATATTAGAAAATATGAACAAATTCTCGCGGGTCGGGGTCGATTAGAATTTGTGACCCGTATTATTCCCAAGCGGTTACACGCGCCTTATCGATATTCTACTCTCAACGGTTTCTCTCATTTCCCCCAAATTTTCAACGCCAGCCGTTCGCCGGATATCTCAGGTTCAGTAACTTGAACTTCAGCGCCGGAAAATTCAAAACCATCACGGGAAACTTCCGACGAAGCGGTTATCATTCAACCTTCGACGATCGTGAGCCGAGATTTGGATTGGATCGCATCATTTCTTCTCCTCGCTGTCTTCTTCTCGCCGGTCTCACCGGCACGTACCTGCAATCCGATTCGATCTGGATTTGCCACGGACTGGGACAATTACAGCACCGAGTTAATTACGGCTGATGATTCGCTGACGGCTTGAGGTAAATTCACCAGCGAAGGTGGCTGAATTCGCCGAAGGATTGAGGATTCCTCTGAGTCGGAGCCAGCACACAGCGTGAGGCATGTGCAGACGAACAGCAATGGACCGGGTCAATCTACGCAAGGCTAATGCCTCTGATTTATCATGGACGCCAATTGTCTATCTCCACTTCCCTATGGAAAAAAGGTTAGGTCTCTATCCTGTTGTTTGGGTGGGGGTGGGGGTGGGGTAGGTAGGTACACAAATTATCAAACTAATTATTAAGTTAAAATGTGAGGCTTAAATCATTATTGTTTTAACATAAAACATCCAGGTTTTAAACTAGGCATATTTCACCTTTTACTTACTTTCATGTTGTTACGTAAAACCGGTATGCTTTACCATAAAAAGCTTACCTTTTATAAAAGAGTGGCTGAGCAGTTTAATGTTTCAAGATATTTTGTGAATGTTTTAGCATTAACAGTGTATCTTTTACTTGCTTTATGTTTTTCTGTAAAATCTCATTTTTTATTATAAACAACCTACCTTTTAAAAACAAGTGCAAAACTAGTGTCTTAGTTTTTGTGTGGTTGAGCTATATAATGTTTCAATCTATTTTGTGAATGTTTTAACTTTAACGGTACACCTTTTACTTGCTTTATGTTAATCTGTAAAACCTCATTGTTTTATTATAAACAGTCCACCTTTTAAAAACAAGTTCAAACTATTCTTTTAGTTTTTGTGTGGTTGAGCGGTATAATGTTTCAAGCTATTTTGTGAATGTTTTAGCCTTAACAATGTATCTTTTACTTGCATTATGTTTTTCTGTAAAACCTCGTTGTTTTATTATAAACAGTCTACTTTTAAAAACAAGTGCAAAACTAGTGTCTTAGTTTTTGGTTGGTTGAGCTATATAATGTTTCAATCTATTTTGTAACCTTTTACTTGCTTTATGTTTTTCTGTAAAACCTCATTGTTTTATTATAAATAGTCCACCTTTTAAAAACAAGTTCAAACTATTCTCTTAGTTTTTATGTGGTTGAGCAGTATAATGTTTCAAGGTATTTTGTGAATGTTTTAGCCTTAACAGTGTATCTTTTACTTAATTTATGTTTTTCTGTAAAACCTCGTTGTTTTATTATAAACAGCCTACCTTTTAAAAACAAGTGCAAAATTAGTGTCTTAGTTTTTGTTTGGTTGAGCTATATAATGTTTCCATCTATTTTGTGAATGTTTTAACCTTAACTTGCTTTATGTTTTTCTATAAAACATCATTAATTGTTTTATTATAAACATTATACCTTTTATATCAAATGCAAAATTAGTCTCTTAGTTTTTGTGTGGTTGAATTATATATTGTTTCAAGCTATTTTATGGATCTTTTAATATTAATTGTGCACCTTTTATTTTCTTACATAATGATCTGTAAAATTTAGCTGTTTTGAGGTAAGCTCACTTTTTAGGTTCTAATGTAACTCTTTATTAGCTTATAAAATTAATCAATAATTTCATTTTCTTGTTTCTTTAAGCTAAAAAGGAAGGAAAATCAAAAAGTTACCTCGGGGGTGGACTACCTCCCCCTACGTGTCACCTTGTGGATGAGTGCGTACAATAAATTTACTTATGGTAAAATAAGTTCCTACGCGCTATCAAAAGTTAATTGAAGGTAAATGTAAATTGAATTTACCGAGCCTCCACTGGCCGAATAAATTCCGATCAAGCTCACCACCGCGAGCGATCGGAATTTACGAGAAACCCCCAATTTACGGAATTTATGCCAGGCGTTTCACGCCCAATTTGCCCCACACGACCTATCTCAAATGGAGTTGATGTTGGGGGAAAATCGGCAAGGGAGGAACTGCCGGAAAGTTGGCCGTACTTTTCCAGCGTCTCCACCGCGATGCCGCCGCCATACGCACCGGGTTTAAGAGCCCAATGGAGAGACATGTGTTTTCCGGTACTGGAGCTCGAAGCCCCACCGATCGGGAGGCAAGTCCGATGATGTTTCATCCCAGCGCGCTAGGGTTTGAAACACCGCCATTGACGTACACTCGAGGCAGTTTATCTGCACACATTATTGCAAATCCAGGTTGGCTATGTCAAATTCTTGCTACCCCACCTCTGCAATTTCATTGACTTGCAGAATATGTATGCCTGCACTAAGCGTTGGTGAAACCTGTGCTCATGCTTGTTGTTTTGCGTGTGAGATTACAGTCTTTTCTTCTCATTTAGTATCTGGATATACATTTGAAAACAGATAGGATATACATTTGCTTGCATCACTAAGTTAAATCAGTGAAGAAACCTCTATGATTTCATCAGGCTATTTGGATTTTTGCCATGGGTCATGATATTTGAATATCATAGTATCCGAGAGAGGCAGATAATACTTTTAACCTATATGTTTGTTAGAATAAGCACAGTTCATGTTGCATCTCTGAACTTTCAGCGCAAGAGTTTTTCCACAACCAAAACGTTTACTCAATTCAGAATGGGTGATGTTTCACTCAAATTAGAAAAGTTTTCTCACATTTAACCTTAGAAAGCACAAACCATTACTTTGCAAATGTTAAAGCCAGAAAATGAAAATTAAATGCAAAGTCGAAACATCACAAATAAGAAAAGTTCTCATGTTTGACAGCATTGAAAACACAAACCATTACTTTCTACAAATCTTACAGCCAAAAAATGAAAATAAAAGTCAAGTCAAAATGTGATTCGATTTGAAAACAAAACCCAGAATACCAATGAAGTTGTTTATAGCTGTAACGTAAGGCTCAGATCAGTGTATATTCAGGTCAGGACAGAGGAAAAGAGACCGCCATGGCTGCAACCGGTTGCATCCATCCAAATGCCATCCAGGTAACCCCGCCAAGATACGGCTCAGATGGCCTCATCAAGTCCGACCCGATTGCCCAAGATCCGATTCATCATCACAGCCTTTCCATCAAAACTAGGAAGAGGAGGAAGAAGAAGAGCATCCACAACAGCAACAACATAGTCCTCTGCAGTCAGCAGTAACACGCTAGTATTCTTATGTGTGTGTATATATATATATATATATAAATTTATTCATCTGAAGGGCTGTTGGGTTGTTGAAGAAATCATGGGCAAGAAAAACAGAGAGGGGCAACAGCCCTTTGGGAATTCCCATCTCTCCGCCGCCTCATTCTTCTGGGCAAACATTCAACGATACCCACAATGAATCTTGCAGGGACGACTTTATACTCAGCCAGTCAGCCCACCAAAACCCTTCAACAATTATTTACCCACCGTGAGGG
The DNA here is from genome assembly GCA_963678965.1 of Cruciata laevipes. Taxonomy (NCBI): domain Eukaryota; kingdom Viridiplantae; phylum Streptophyta; class Magnoliopsida; order Gentianales; family Rubiaceae; genus Cruciata; species Cruciata laevipes. Next base: position 5,083,532 of record OY787639.1, read on the forward strand.
CGAAAAGAAGCCAGTGGAAAGTTCCCGGCGAACCAACTCAAACCACCACCTCTCTCCTCGAAACCGAAACCGCCACCGCCACCATCCAAGGGTTTGGCCCGGTCAACAAGATCCAATTCTGTACAAATAACTATCCGGGGTCGAGATCGAGGACGACAACGCCCTCTGGGCTGCAGATCACCGGCGGGCGATGGAACGATAAAAAATCGTGGTGGTTTTACAAAAGAATTTTTACAGCGCGTAAACTCACGTATCTATAGTGAGATTAAAATTGGTAAACAATTATTTGTCCGAATTTACAAATGGATTAACGAAAAGCTGACACGTAGGGGAGGTAGTCCACCCCCGAGGTTGATTTTTAAGCCTCCAAAAAGGAAAGATGTGTGCAGTGGACAAAGTCAAGAAAAACAGGAGCGTCTATTCTGGCGGGGTCCACATCTTATCAGAATCACGTAAATGCCATTTTGCACGCTCCAGCGCGTGATTTATTATATTTTCGAAAATTGCAATTAAGGACCTCCGTTTCCTCTACTTTATAAATGAGTGTGGTCACTATATAGTGACGGTGACGTCAGAGACGGATTCAAAAACAAAAAATTTTGAAAAGAGAAAAAAAAAAAAAATCTTTGGCGTAGGATAGGGATGAGGTAATTCCTAGTAAAATTACTTTCTCTGTATTTCTATTTTAGTTAGAATTGTGAAAATAGATTTAGCTACAATAGAAATGATTAAGTTGAACCCTTAAAAATTATATCAATATATTAAGGGTGATTAATTATTTTTCTCAAATATTGCTTCCACGAGTTTTCACGTACTCAAAAAACAAAAACAAGATATATACATAATCACACTTAGCCCCTGTTTACTAGAGCTTATTTCTTGATGTACTGAACTGAATTGATGTATTGAAAAATGGAATCAGCATGACTGAATTAACCTGAATTTCATCAAATTGTATTTTCACTGAACTGAACTGATCTACAGATAAGCTCTGGTAAACAGGGCCTTAATTTAATGTTAAAATATACAAAAAAAAAAGAAGGTAGGTGAGTTTTTTTTTTTTGTTTTTTTTTGTAAAGAGTTATTTTTGAATGCTAGCATATTTGCAGGTATATGTAACTTTCATCAAAGATGTGGCTCGATCTTTGAAAAGCAAGTAGATACTTTGGCTCTTAAATTATTTATTAATAATTTATTGTAATTTGGTTTTTGGTTCGGTTTCGGTTTGAGTTTCAAAAACCAAAACCAAACCAAAAACCATATTTATAATTCAGTTTTGTCAATTCGGATGTCCGAAAACCATATATTAAATTCGGTTCGGGTTAATCAATTTCAAATTTTTCAGTTTGGTTTTCGGTTTTCAGTTTCTTTGCCCACCCCTACCCCTAACCATGTATCACGAGTTTCACGCACGAAAGACATTAGACCAGACTTAATTTGTTTGGGACGAATCGAATATTTGTTTACCATATATATCTCATGATCTCTTGATCATTTTGTATGAGACTGGCCTCAAAATTTCTTTTTTCAAATATTGTTCAACGTTTTCTGGTAAAGTTGTAGCAGTGCAAAATCCTCCGCCCCAACCAAAACTTCTTACTTTCCTTTTTGGTCCGTCCCAACCAAAACTTCTTACTTTCATTTTTTCCTTTTTCGGCAAAAAAAATAACTACAAAAAGACAAACATACCATTAATGAATTCTTACAAACAACCATAACCATAAGTGATATTCCATTTATACCCCTTCAAACTCCATTTATAAAATATAAAATGCATTTTTCTTAAAATTTGAGCCAAAGTCAACTAAAAAGTTTTGGTTGAGACGGAGGGAGTATCTTGCAATAAACGAAAAGACAGATAACTGAATGCGGTGGTTATGTAAAAGTGATACATCCTGACCAGTATGTTGAGTTTAATCTGATTTTACAAATTTGAAAACATGCCAAATGTTGGCCTCTTCCCCGGCAAAATATTACATCTAAAATGTTTTTTCACTATTTCTATATGCCTATCCCATTTCCTGCGCTGCTACTTTCGATGATATTGTTTGGCGTCATATTTATGGCATTCCACTGTAGCACAAGACCAATTTTCCACAGCCAAATAAATTAATATACTGTGTTGTTTGGAAAAATACAAAAAGAGGAAGATATCTGCACAGGAAAATTCGGGAAAAACTTTAATGAGCCTGGAGGCTCACGGAGCCTCTCCACATGGCAGAAATTAATTGGTCCATGGATATTATCACTTCCACCCCTAAGGTTTGTGCTAATTCCAAATCAACCCGCATAGTTTGTAAAATCTATAAATCAATCCACAAACTTTGAAATGAATAATATAACCAACACTAATTCAATTTATATAAAAGGAAAATTAAAATTTTCTGGATATAAACAAATTGAGTTACACTGTTATGTAGACACCGGTGCAAGCATGTGTGTTGCTAGCAAAAATGTAATACCCAAAGAACATTGGGTAAATGTAGAAAGACCAATAAGAGTAAAAATTGGAAATGGATCCAATATTATACTCTCTAAAGTCTGTAAAAATCTTAATATAATGATAGCAGGTGAAATATTTCATATTCCAACTGTATATCAACAAGAATCTGGAATAGATTTTATTATTGGGAATAATTTCTGTCTGTTGTATCATCCATTTGTCCAATATACAGATAGGATAATTTTCACTCTAAACAATAATCCAGTACATATAGGAAAAATAAGAAAAGCTCTTAAAGTAGGAGTTCCAGGTTATTTAGAATACATGAAAAAGAAATCTAAATTACCAAAACCAGAGGCGCTAAATATTAGCCCTAATAAAATTGCTTCTCTTTTAAGGAGGGGGGATATGTATACTAAAGAACAACAACTTTTTGTGCTTCAAAATACAAAACTTTGTAAAATAGAAACACTTTTAGATTCTGTGTGTTCAGAAAATCCAATAGATCCTAACAAATCAAAATATTGGATGACAGCAACCATAAAACTAATCAATCCTAAGACAATTGTAAAGGTTAAACCAATGCAATATAGTCCTAAGGATAGAGAAGAATTTGGAAAACAAATTAAGGAATTACTAGAATTAAAAGTAATTAAACCTAGCAAATCACCTCACATGTCTCCAGCTTTCTTGGTAGAAAATGAAGCTGAAAAACGCAGAGGAAAAAAGAGAATGGTTGTCAACTATAAAGCTATAAACACAGCTACAATAGGAGACAGTCATAACCTTCCTAATAAAGCTGAATTATTAACTCTAATAAGAGGAAAGAAAATATTCAGTAGTTTTGATTGTAAATCAGGATTCTGGCAAGTATTGCTAGATGAAGAATCACAATTATTAACTGCTTTTACATGTCCACAAGGTCATTACCAATGGAATGTGGTGCCCTTTGGATTAAAACAGGCTCCAGCCATATTTCAAAGACATATGCAAAATGCATTCAGAACCTTTGAAAAATTCTGTTGCGTTTACATTGATGACATTTTAGTCTTCAGTAATAATGAAACAGAACATTTGTGGCAAGTAGCAGCAGTACTTAAAAAATGTGCTTCTCTGGGAATAATACTCTCGAAGAAGAAAACACAGCTTTTTAAAACTAAAATCAATTTTCTAGGACTAGAAATTGAAGAAGGATCTCATCGACCTCAAGATCATATCTTGGAACATATTCAAAAGTTCCCGGATATCCTTGAAAACAAAAAACAGTTGCAGAGATTCTTAGGAATCCTCACTTATGCTTCTGATTATATTCCTAAGCTTGCCCAGGTCAGAGCACCGTTACAAGCAAAGCTTAAGGAAGATATTCCATGGGAATGGAAAGATTCAGATACCAACTATATGGTAAAAGTAAAGAAAAGTTTAAAAAACTTTCCTAAGCTTTATCACCCACAACCTGAGGATAAACTGATCATAGAAACTGATGCATCAGATTTATTCTGGGGAGGAATTCTTAAAGCTGAAAATAATGATAAAGAATACATTTGCCGATACACTTCAGGAAGCTTTAAAGCTGCTGAAAAGAATTATCATAGTAACGAGAAAGAATACCTTTCTGTTATTAGAGTAATTAAAAAATTCTCTGTTTATCTAACCCCTTGCAAATTTCTAGTAAGAACAGATAATAAGAATTTTACTTATTTCTTAAAGATAAATCTAAAAGGAGATAATAAACAAGGTCGTCTAGTTAGATGGCAAATGTGGTTATCTAGATATGATTTTGATGTTATTCATATTGCAGGTGCCAAGAATTATTTTGCAGATTTTCTTACCAGAGAATTTCAGCAAGATTATAAAGAATAATACAAATGTTTCTAATGTTTGTTTCTTTGTGAAGCATCCAGCATGGATGAAATGGAGCAGCTAAAGCTGCAAGAAGGACTTTTAGTCCAGGAACTGGAGCTGGTCCGAGCCAAGCTCAAGTATCTTAACCTGATCAAATTGGGTAAAGAAAAAGAGCAAGCTTCTGAAAATGAAGTAAAAAAGGTTATCTTATCACCTTCTCCCTCAAAAGAGAAAGATAAGACTATTCCAACGCAAACGGCAGTTGGTAAAGAATCAACAAATCCGTTGAAGGCTGTGGATTTGCCAAAAATCCAGAAGGAAGTACAAACTTCCGTTAAACTGGTCAGTCCAGTAGATTTTTGTTTAAAACCAAATCAGGGAATTCCAATCCCACAGACTAAAGTTACACCTTTAGCATCGGAGAAATCCGAAGAGGGAATTCAAATCCCAAAAAGATCTAAAACATATTACGTGGTCTATAATGGCCCCAATGCCGGGATCTATGAAGATTGGAGCTTCGCCAAAAAAGCAACTGAAGGAGTCTCCAACATTGCACACAAGAAGTTCAAATCTTTCCAAGAAGCAAGAACTTCAGCTGACCTATATACTGGGTCATCTTTACTAGCACCTCTGGAGCTAGTTACCAATGGAGAGATGATGAAGCCTAACACCTTCAGTGCAGCTCTATTGTCCAAAAAGAAGTCATTAACCTCACTAGGAAGACTTCCCAGCAAACCACGAGAAGACATGGCAAAATCTACAAAAGTAGATTACTCCGATGAAATAACGGAAGCAGGCTTCGAATACTGCTATCGATATGCAAGATCTGCCAATGAAGAAAAGTTTTTGGAGGAAAAATTCTTCACTACAGACTCCAAAAACTTAAGTTACTACAACTTCACCAAGAATGCTAATCCCGAACAGGTCTATGAGGCATTCCAATATGGTTTGGTAAAAACCATATATCCAAGTCCTAATTTATTAGAAATTAGCCATTTTCCTAAGGCTATCATTGATACAATTAAGACTTTCAGAAAAAAATGCACCAAACCAGGGCAAGAAGTTTTTCTGAAAATTAATAGTTCCGGTCCATACTGGAATCAACTAGGATTACTGGTATATCATCCTCAGCATTTAGTCCAGATTGGCATTTGCAAAGGAGATCATTATCATCCATCTCAGCCCATGGAGTGCAAACTTGAGGCTAGCGATTTGCTACCCTTAGCAATAAAAAGATTGGAAGGTTTTGTTCAAAAACTTTTCAGTTTCAGTTCAGATGATGGACTGTTTGTCAACTATCAAGATGCCACCATCTTGATATACAGCAAGTCACCCAAGAAGATCAGCGAAGCTGGTGAAGATAAGTTTGTCAAATTCCAAAATACTTTGGTTAATCCATTTATTTTGGGAGAACACATGCCAGATCTTTGCAAGAAGATGAAGAATTACCGCAGTAATTATGTATGTGGTAAATGCTCAGAAAGTGGATCTTCCACCAATCAAGACAGTGACCTCTCCACCATCAGGGCTGCCGACAGTCCTATGGACCCCTCCACTTCTAGTGACAACAGGTAGTGGGATAATAATGCAACTGCATTGAGTGGATGCAATAATACAGTAGTGCGTCTGCTTTAGGTAGATGCAATAATGTAAGTGCGTTTGTACGTAAGGGATGACGCACCCCTCTTTAATAATACAGACCCTTCCTTCTCTATAAAAGGAAGTTCATTTCTTGTAATATGGGAGCGCCCCTCACTTCTGCGCCTCATTGTAATTTACTTTCAACCTCTGTAATCCCCTGGAGACGAACCTCGTCCAGGATTCTGTCTGATCTCCGGATCTACTATGTGTGAATAAAAAGCCCTTTAGGGCCCTCTTGTAATTACATGTAAGTTTCTATAATCCGTATCTTCTTTCTTATTATTGATTGTTGTATGCATGCTTATCTGTTATAATGAAACCTGGAGTCCATAGAATAGGGAGTACCGCTTAGGCAGGTGGCCGTTTAGGGAAACAAGATTCGCAGGATTGGTTAAGTTATAAACAGATAGCATGATAACCATACACTCTTAATAATATAGTAAGGAAGATATAAGGAGCTTGCATGAATTACTTAGGGTTCTAAAGTATTTAATTCATAAACTACATTAAATAAAGTAACGAAGCTTGAATGAGCAAAAATATTTGTAAATCTATTCTCAACAGAGAAATTTCAAAAGAAGATAAAACTTTATCTGAATTCCATAGGAATAATGACAATAGTCAATCCAGATACAGTTTTGGAACTAAGTTTTGTAAAAAACATCAACTCCAAATCTATATACAATTTATGCCTACCTCAAAATTCTGCATAAAATGTATAAAAGAATCTCAAAATTCTGCATAAGAAAGAACTCAAAATGAGTAAAAACATTTGTAAATCTATTCTTGACAGAGAATTAACTAAAGAAGATAAGAAATTATCTAAATTCCGTAGAGTTGGCCCTTATAGTCAATCTAGGTATAGTTTTGGAACAAGATTTTGTGAAAAACATCAAACTCTTGTGCATTATATGAACATCTATAAAGGATGTTTAAAATGTTTAAATGAAAACTAAAATTCCGCACCGACACCAAAAAACCTGGTATCAGAGCCATGTTTAAAATAACAATAAATATCTAAAAGATTCAACATTAAAATGAATCATTTAAAAGATATAGAAGAAACAATTGATGAAAATCAAGATGTTTCTAATATTCAAACCTTTGAATCTAATCAAGGATTCAACGGAAGTTTCTTGATAAAACAAGAATTACTTTCAAAAATTAGGTCCTCAAGACTTAAATTAAGAAAAGAAAATATTTTTAATATATCTCTTTTAGAGAAATTAAAAAGGAAAAATAGCATCTACTATTTTGTAGGAACTAAAGAAATGCATGTAGATATCAAAGATACTACAGGAGCTGTATATTTACCTTTAATCACTCGAAAAGAGATTGAAGAGAACTTATTAAAAATAGATAGTAAGATTCGATCCACTATCACGATGGTACACTTTGGTGCCATTAAAATCTTATTGAAATCAGAATTTCAGGAAGGAATAAATTCTCCAATTAAAATGGTTTTAATGGATAATAGGATAAATGATAGACAAGACTGCATTTTAGGTGCGGCTAGAGGAAATTTAGCCTACCAAAAATTCATGTTTACAGTATATCCTAAATTTGGAATTAGTCTAGATACAGCAAATTTAGACAAAACATTATCCTTTGTTCATAACTTTGAAAGAGAAAATTTAATGAATAAAGGAGATAAAGTATTTAGCTTAACCTATCTGGTTGCTTATGCTTTAACAAATAGTCATCACAGTATTGACTATAAAAAGAAAGAATACATTGAATTAGAAGATGTATTTTCACAAGTAGGAACTGTAGAAGAAAAACAGTTTTCAGAAATAACTCCTTTAGATAACTCTTGGGCTATTGACATAGCTAAAGATAAAAAGATAATGGGAGAAAAATATAAATCAAAAGTAGAAAGAAATAAACTTATAATCGGAGAACCCTCCAGAAGAAGTATTTCTAAAGAACCCAGCGAGAGAGATCTCTTGATGGGAATGTCAAAACGAATAGAGGACATGACAATTCAGCTTGAAGAAATGTCCTAATGAGTTTTACAGAAATAAAAGAAGAGATAAATCTTTTAAAAACAAAATTAGAAGAAATTCTAAATATTCTAACTAAAGAAGATAATAAGTTAGAAGCTGCAGCAGCAAAAATTATCATTGAATTAACAACAGTAATTCAAGAAAACCAGAAGGTAGTCTTAGGACAAAAAGATTTAAAAATAACTCCTTTAGGTAATGAAGAAAGACCAAAGCCTATAGGTTTAGAAAAATATTCTTACCCCAATTACGGAGTAGGAAATGCAGAATTAGGATCCTCTGGAAATCCTAAAGCATTAACTTGGCCATTTGGTAAAAATGACAAACAACCAATATGACCAACTATATACCAAAGATCGAAAAAATCTTTTGGGATCATCTAGAAGGTGATGAATTACAGGTAAACGAAGAAAACTTCGATTTACTTGACCATGCTCTCAGGTTGCTAGAATTAGAAAATGATGAACTAGCAAACCAAGAAATAGAAAACAGTCCCGAACTAAAACAATTGTTTGGGATTGAAGACTTAAAAGTCTTAAATAATGAAGAATCAGCTAGTGAATCTGAAATAAGCGAACAAGTAATTAGCAATTACGATTCAGATGACGTACCTAAAAACTTTAACATAAATGTTAAAAAAGAAAAAGGAGAAAGCTCATATATGGGCTCTAAAAGAAGAAGAGCTAATCAACCATGGTATTTTCCAGAAAGTGCAAAATCCAAAGTTAATAGTTCAAAAGGAACAGATGATAATTTCCTAAATATTGACTGTCAAAATAATAGGAAAGAAATCATTGATAAATGGGCAGCAGAATTAAGTTTAGTAATTCAAACTAATCCTGATGCCTATACAGAATCAAGAACTATATTGTTGTTAATAGAACATAAGAGTCTAGGAATAGCAAAAGAGTTCATAAAAAACACCATCTGGACAGATGATAATAACAACATTCCATATAATATTCTAGATATAGTTCTAGATGGATTATATACCATGTTCCTAGGAATTGATTTTACTGGTGATAAAATACATGAAAAACAACTAGTACAAGAAAAAGCTAGGAAACGTTTAACAGAACTACAACTCTGTGATATATGTTACTTAGAGGAATTCAATTGTGACTATGAAGTAAATCTTTACAAACTAGAACAAATTGAATTTCCAGAAATGATACTTCAGTATCTTAGAAAAATACCTTTGGTAGGAGAAAAAGCATTAGAAAGGTTTAAAATTGAAACTTTCAATAGAAGAACTTCTAGCTACAGTCTAGGATATGCTATAAGAATAGTAAAAGATGAACTGTCAAAATTCTGTGAACTAATAAGAACTCAGAAAAAACTTAAAAAGTTTAATAAAAACTGTTGTGCAATATCAGGAGAAAATCCTGTAGAATATGGCTGCAGAACAGAATACAAAAAGAAGAAAAAATTCTTTTCTAAGAAAAAATCTTCTAAATATAGGTTTATTAAAAAGAAAAAGAAATTCCGACCAGGAAAATTCTTTAAGAAAAAATCTGATAACAGATCAGAAAAACAAAAATTCTGTCCAAAAGGAAAGAAAAATTGTAGATGTTGGGTTTGCAACATAGAAGGACATTACGCTAATGAATGTCCTAATAGGCAAGATAATAACAAAATAAAATTGTTAGAAATTGCATATGAAATGGGATATGAACCCATAGAGGAAAAATATGATGAAATAGAAAAAGTTTACATCATAGAAATAGATTCCAACTCTAGTGAAACAGAATCAGATGAATTAAGTACATCTGATTAAACCTTAGGGGCGAAAATAAAAATAACAAACAAAATCTAGGACTAAAATGCAAAGTACCCAAGGTACTATTCAAACAGGCTCACTGAGCCTGGGGGCTCATTGTAGCGGCTCCCGGAAAATTCAGATCCGCCCATAATTAATTGAACTTGGAATCTTCATTCATGCAACACAATCTTTGAGCTAGCGTGATTATATTTTTGATTGGGAACATAGTGACAATTTTATGACATCATTTAATTCATCGTTGATACCAATTAATATGGTCGTTTCAGATTATCCAGAGAGCACGTGAATGCTGAAACTTTGAAGATTGTACATACTCCGTATATGCTAGCAGTATAATTGACACACGTCTCAATTGGTGTGAAGATCAACACTGAATGATCATGTTTAATATATAAAAGGTCGAGTTTGAAAGTGTGAAGATCGGCATTTGTCCTGGTCTCACATAAGATCTTTTCAGTACAATTTATTGCTCTAATTTATTTGTTAAGTGCTTCTATTTGTTTGACTTCGTAAAAAGTGATTGATATTCATAGATATGAATTATCTTTGGAATATTAATTTAAAAGTTCTCCTATAAAATTTGACCGGCTTGAGCTATTCGAAATCGGTTAAACCTTGCAAGAGTACAATTTACAGAGTTAGCGTATATTCAAGAATATCAAAATACTTTTCAAAACTCAAAAGTAAATCGTCATTTAATTAGCAAGTAACTCAAGATATCACTTCATTTCAACAAAATAAATAGCTCGTGATTTTTATTTTTATTTTAATTCAAACCACCAGAGGTGGGGGTGGTTTATTAGGCTCCCCAAACCATGATAAGCTCAAAATAATTGTTTGATGTATACAACCAGTTCAAGAAAAATCTTATCAATTAGGATGAAAAAACTTGGAATGACCAAGAAAAATCTCAACAATAAGATGAAAAAACTTGAAAAACAAATCCTTTCGAGCCTATAGTCCAAGATTTCTAATCGATATCTACTCAGCTGATCTAGATTAGTACTCAACAAGCATAACACTTGCCGAGCACAAGTTTGTCACAGCGAGGATAACATTGCAAGGGGCAGCTCGGCAATCGACAAGCAAAGCAAGGCGAAAAGCCAGTTAGCCCCTTGAATGTGATTTGAAATCTGAGACTTCACATGTAGAACTAATGAGATACCGTTTCCTGTTTGCTGATGTTTTGAGTAGTTGAATAACAGCTTCCAAGTGACCGCCTGAGATGTTCTGGGCAGTTGGAGTGTAATAGAGAGCTTTGGGTGAGAGCCACTTTTGAGTGAGTTCAGTAGTTGTATCCTGCAAAGAGAAACTATAAACCAGTAAAAAGTTCTAGGCATTTATTTCATTCTTATGTATGGAAACTCCCTGCTATTAAGACTAACCAAACCTTTAATTTCTCTAGAGAGATTAAAATGGTTAAAATCATGATCAAGCATTGTGGTACTGGCTAGCTTAGCTAAAGAGTCAGCAACAGAATTTGCCTCCCTAAATATATGAGTAAAAGAAATAATGAACTCACTTTCAAGGTCCCATTTGACTCTCATGAAATCTAAAAGTCTCCATGGAACCTTGAATTGCCTCTTGATCATCTGAAGTAGTACAAGTGAATCTACTTCCACCTCCAGGTTGGTAACATCTAACAAGCAAGCCATCTCGAGCCCTGTTATAAGAGCTAGTACTTCGGCTTCTAGGCTGTCTTTCTGCTGGATGAAAATGGCTCTGGCCCTGATTACCCTACCCTCTTTATTCCTTAGCACCATGCCAGCTCCAGCTTGGCGGGAGACGCTAAGGCTAGATCCATCAGTATTCAGCTTGTAATCTGATATTGGCAGCTTCCAGTGTACCTGCGTAATATGTTGAGAATGTATGAAACTACTTAGAGGAACCAATGAGAGTGTATCAGCAGGCATTAGGCTCATATCAGAGTGGGTCCATTTCAAATTGTGAACATACATGATAGCTTGTAAAACATGCAAGACTCTAGTTTTCATCCTAGCAAATGTGGGTAATATGTTATCATGTAAATAACAGTTTCTAGCACACCATACTACCCAGAAAATAATGGTAGGAATCAGCCTTGTACATATCTTTTGCATTTTCGATGTCAAATTGAGGTTCAAAAAGTGAAAGAACTTGTTCCATAAGCTATCAAAGTTTTCAGGAGCAATTTCAAAGCAAAGGCCTATGCTATTCCACAGGTTGTTAACAATTATGCATTCATTAAATACATGTTGCAATTCATCCTCATTGTTAAAACAAAAACAACATCTTGATGCCAATTGCACATGATTTTCCTGTAGAATATCAGATAAAGGAACTAGTCTATTTAATAATCTCCCGCAAAAAATAGACAGTTTCCTAGGCACATATTTAGACCATAAGTGTTGGAAGGAGTTCACCTGATTCCTCTTTGGCCTGATAGGCTCATGGGCAGAAGCTACAGTGAACTTCCCGTTAACCCGTGGCTTCCATATGAGAGTATCCTAATATGAATCTGAAACAATGAAGTCCTTAGCAATAAAAGCATAATCATCAGGATTGAAACCAAGAGATAGACCAGGCAGAAGTTTTTCCTGATCATTGAAGAATTCCTTAACTGTCATATCAGGATTAATGACATCAATGTCATCATCCCATAATTCTATAAGTAGACCTCTACCTGTCCAGTTGGCATTCCAAAAAGAGACTTTCCCTGATCCTATTTTAACTATAGAGTTATCTATAGCCAGCTCATTGATAGACTTGTATCTTCTCCATGCTTTAGATTTCCTTTTTGATTCAGGCAGAGACCACATAAAATCTGATCAGAGGCTACCCCCTTGTTGTAGTTTCCACCAGATTTTAATTGAAAACTTTTAGTAATACTATGGAGATCCTTTACCGATAGACCATTTTCAATGAGAGGATAAGAAATATTCATCCAAGATCTCCATATTTTATTTTGCCCATATTCAGAGGTCCCCCAAAGAAACTTAGCAAAGAGTACATGCAATTGGTCTATAACTCCCACAGTAGGTTGTATAACAGTTAAAATATGGAGTGGTATAGCAGATAGAACATGTTTGATAAGTATCAATCTACCAGCTTGATTCAACCATCTATTCTGCCATAAGACCAGTTTAGAGGCTATTGAGTCAAATATAGATTGAAAGTAGCAGTGTTTAACTCTTCCTGTAAAGATGGGGGAACCCAAATATTTAAAAGGAAATGTCCTTTGTACCATTGAAGTAATCTGGGTGATCATACTATGATAGGATTGAGGAGCTGATTCAGCCAAATAGTATGAGGATTTTTCCAAATTAATTTTCTGACCAGATGATGCTACCAAAATCCGTCCGTTCCTCCGGGGTTCACACTATCCGGGTCTCCTAGTTAATCGGCCCGTTACAATCCTGCAAAACAATCCCCCAGAGGGGTCCCGGGGAAGAAGCTCCGGCGTGATGATGAGATGGGGATAGCGGAGAAGGAAAACGTACGGAAGGTGCTCTCAATATAAAGTAGAGAGATATAAGTCACATACCTTGTTCACTGTTTGAGACTAGTATTTATAGCCAAGCTTGCCTGCTTGAGATAAGGTGCAGGACCACTCCCCTTTGTCCCCGTCCGTCCTTCTTTCTTGTCCGGACGTGCCCCCTAGCGGGAAAGGCATCGCCCTTTTGGCGCTGGGCCGTGGACCCTACTATCGGCCCAGTAGGCCTTTGGGCCGGTAATATCACTAGCCCCCCAGACCAGTCATCCGGGTCTCTGTAACGCGGGGAACTGGTCTCGTAACCTTCTCCTGACGTTACTCTTGGTAGGGCCCTTCCGTGTTAAAACTAGTTTCTGACAACGCCGCCTTTTCCCCTTCTGCATTGATCAGTACCTCGTTCACCGTGTCATCATTGCTTTTCCTCCTTTTGAGGTGGCGATTCCTATTCATCCGCCTATATAAGGGGCATAACCTCCCTTCTCACAAGTTACTTTCTGCAAAATTTCTCCAGACGCTCTGCTTACTTGCTCCTTCGCATTTTCAACCAAGTAAGCCCTAACTCCCTATTCTTTTCTTCTCCTCATGGATTCCCCTCTTCTCTCCACCTCTTCATTGGACACCGAGGGAGTTCCAGATCAGTTTGAAGTCCAGTTTAGGGCTGCTAATAACCCGGTTTCCTCCCCGGGTTTCCCTTCCGAGGCTCTCAGCCCCTCCCGGGAGCTAAATATCCCGAGTCCGTCGACCCTGGATGAAGCGGACTTGAGCCTGACTGAGCGTCCTAGTCATTCCCGAGATGGTCAGGATGAGAGGGTGTTTGGCGAAGGAGTGGGTGGCGACCTTCCCCGGGGGCCTACTCATGGAGTGCGTCCAGTGGGTCTCAAATTTTTTGATGTCCCCGGGGATTCTCCCTCTCTAGATAGGGATGTTTTAGACCTAGCCAAGCGTTCTTTCATTCCCCTTCCCTTAAACGCCTCCCTTTCTAAACTTCCCCCAGGAGCCTCCGAGCGAGAGGTTGCTTGCATCCCCCGGATCCATTTCCAGTATGGGCTTAGCCTGCCCTTTCCCCCTCTTTTCCTTGAGATTCTTCAGTTTTACAAGCTAGCCCCGGCTCAATTACATCCTAACGGGGTTGTTTTAATCCTGGCCTTCTTACTTAACTGCGCACGGTGCGCCGTTCCCCCTTCTCTCCTACTTTTCCGCTCCTTCTATGCTTTGCGAAAAGCACATGCGTCCTTCCCGGGCGTCTTTTCCTTTACCATTCGCTCCGGGATAAAGGACTTCCTTCTTACCAAACCTAAATCTGCCAAGGGATACCTTTCGAAGGGTTTCTTCCTGTGTGATGCCCAAGTGTACCCTATTCCCACCTGGAACGACTCTCTCGTTCCTGAGGACAAGAAGCCCCTCGTCAACCTCCCCAGCATCATTACCAGCGATCACAACCTCCTCCGTCTCTCCCCTTTGAATATGGACGACTTTTTTAAGACCAGAAACGCGGGCTATTATTGGCCTCGCGGGATTTATCCTACTGAGCTCTTCACTCTCCCGCGCATCGCAGCGGTGTGGCCGGATGGAGGTGCCTATTAAGGCTTTTATTTTATTTCTGATTTTTCTTTCATATATATATTTTTCTAACTTTGCCTTTGCTTGATTTTAGTTCAACCCCTTCTGTACGCGGACGTCATGACTTTCGTGGAAAGACCTCCCGCCGGGGATGATCAAGCCGGGATTCCCCGCTTGGGGCAGCGACTTTTGCCTGTTCAACAGGTAGCTCCCCCCCTGAACCTTCCTCTACTGAGAATTCGGCCATCATCCCGCAAGGGGTTCGGTCGCGGCAGCGATCTCTCGAGCCGAACCCCTCCGGGTCATCTTCGGCGACCCGCACTGTCGCTGGTCCATCCTCTACCCCTGGGCGACGGTCCTTTATCCAGCACCCAACTTATAGTGGCGGGGCGAGTTCACGATTCAAACGGCCATCCACTGGTGATCTGTCTGGGTCGCCCCCACCTTCTCGCCAGAGGACTGGTGATGTTCCTCCTACTCCTCCTCCTGCTGTTAATAGTGCTCCTCCGCGCGCTACTGCCACCGAGACCATCCTTGAGGGCAAAGAAGAGGTAAGTGTTCTCCCCGGACTTCTTGTATTCAAGTTTTATGATTTCCTAAGTTTCCTTAACTCCCTTATTTATTGTGCAGAGCATTGCCTTTGCCGACTCCCTCCTGGCGGACTCACAGTTCGTCGAGGCACTCAACAGAACTTACTCTAAGTATAGTGCGGGGCTGTTCACTAAAATGGAAAAGGAGCTCCGCGAATCCAAAGAGAAGCTGGCCGGGCAAGACGGTCTTGCGGCTCAACTGGAAGAGGCCAAAAAGAAGTTGGCCGACAAAGAAAAGAAGCTTGCCGACAGGGAGAAAAAACTGGCTGATGTGGAGAAAAAGTACAGCTCCATCAAGAAGGACAAGAAGAGTTCTCAACTCGAAGCCTTGAATGCCGTCACACAAAAGCTCCTTCGTTCAGAAGCGTTCGAGAAGAAGTTGGAAGGGATTGCCGCTGCGGCCAGCGCAGATGCCTGTCACGAGATGTATCGGAGTTTGCGGGGTTGGTTTCCCGGGCCCGCGCGTCTTGATGCCCAGGCGTCCTACTATCGGCCCAAGGCCAATGACCTGTTAAACCATCGTTTTCGGGATCTTCAGGAAGCGAGTTTGGAAAGTTTGGTGCCCCAACTGTGGCGATCGCTGGAGATGTCCTCCCGGGCTTCTTCTGCTTCTGATATCAGGAAGATAAAGCTCCCTGCGATCGGTGAGGCCTCTTGCCCCGACCCTGCCTCCGAGGACTTCAATGTTTATGGGGTTGTCCCAGAGACACCCAACTGGACTGAGGGTTACCCTAGAGGAGATTCTCCCGCGTGGGCCCATGCCTTATGTTTTTCCTCATCCTAGTAGTTCTTCCGGCACCTACTTCTCTCTCCCCCGCGCTGGATGCCTCCAATGCTCTTTCCTTCAGAGGAAACTAGTCCATTGGAGGTTTGGAGGCGACCAGGCTACCCGGGCATTAGCTGAGGCGGGGTTGGATTGCTTCCTTCAGGAGTTTGGGTCGATCCGGGTGCTGGTGGCGTTTCTTAAGGCAGTTGATGCCAAGTTTGGGTCGTTGAACCAGTGCTTCGACCTTACTTCTGATCATATGCGGGAGGCCCTGAATTCTCACCAGACCATAGCTGAGCTGCAAGCCCTTCACGACGACTCCCAGCATCGCACTGCCAAGGAGCTAGGCATGGTGTGGGGTGAACTTGAGCGGGCGCAAGAGAAGCTTAAGAGTCTAGAGACCCGCACTGCTCAGAATAGACTACTTGGTGACTTGGAGAAGGAGAATCGGTCCCTTACTCATAGGAACAGGGTCCTCCAGGATGCTCTACTAGTCACCCGGCTATCCTATCACCTTTTGGGTCTTAAGAATGGCTTAGTTGGGGTGTCTCCCCTCACTGATATTCCAGCCGGGGTTCGTAGGACGATTGAACGCATGGAAGCTAACCCGAAGAAGTTTGGTGAGGGAGCTCCCAATCATAAAGCCTATCTGGACGTCGTGGAGTGGCATAATAAGATAGCCGCGGGGGAGGTTGAGCCCTATCCCTCTAGTCTCCGCCGAGTCCCTGCCCGATTGGAGGTGGATGTGGCGTATGAAAGATACGAGGATATGTCCTTATCTATCGACCCGGAAGAAGTGGCACGCCGGATAAGACGCATCCAGGAGATCGCTGATTCCGGAGTTACCACGAATGGCATCAAGACCGCTGAGGGCACCCGCATCAGTCGGGAGGAGAAGGGCAAAAGTGTAGCAGACTTGTTTCCTAAGTACAGGTTTGTTACATCAGCCGGGGTTAGGAGGATGCGCCTGGCAGAACCACTTCCCGAAGGATCCGTTGTGGTTCCTATTCCTGATTTGAACGAAGAAGACGCCGCGCAGTTGGAAGAGGAACTTGCGTGGAATCAAGCCCCGGATGCCCGCTTCGCCGAAGATCTCCTGTCCTCTCAGTTCTTCGGAGGGGGTTTCCGCCCGGGTAACCCTGAGGGTGCTTCCGGGTCAGGTCCCAAGTGGGTGTAGTAGCTAATAGATAGAAACAATCTGTATGTAAAATGCTTTGTAATATCTTTGAAATTTATGAATCAATGAATAAAAGTTTCTTCAAAAATCTCCTCATTAACTCTGTAAATATTACATTCTTTTGGTCCCCGGGCTTCATTCAAGTCCCGGATCCAATCTAGCGGGGCACCCGAATGGGAGCTACCCATGGGTCCCTTTTTCAATCCTTCCTCTAAACCCGTGACGAGGCCAAACGCCGGGGTTATCCCTCCGAGCATATTCATGCTTACGGTAGGAGGCATATCCATGCCTGGCATATCCATGCCCTAGTAGCTAGGGTTCATCGCGGGGTATTCTACTTCCCGTAGAACCTTCTTAGATTAGCCACATTCCATAACCTAGGAATTTCCTTCCCCTGCTCGTTCTCCAGCACGTAGCTTCCTCCCAGGTGTGTTTCCTTCACCTTGTATGGTCCTTCCCAATTGGGTGCGAGCTTCCCCTTCGGAGCTTGTCGGCTCTTGTCATTTCTTCTCATCACCCAGTCTCCGGGGGCGAAAACCTCCTTCCGCACCCTTCTGTCATGGTACCTCTTTACTCGCTCCTTCACCTTGGCTTCCTGGAGTGCTGCATTCTCTCGTTTTTCTTCCAGGAGGTCCAAGTCAAGGCGCCGTCCAACATCTTCTTCTTCCGGGCGTTGGTGCTGAGCCCGAGGGCTAGGAATCCCAATTTCCGCGGGTATCAGTGCCTCCGACCCATATACCAAGTAATATGGGGATTCCCCGGTGGCCGAGCTTTCTGTAGTCCGGTGGGCCCAGAGAACGCTGGGCAACTCCCAAATCCAATTTCCCCGCGCACCTTTCAAGCGGGTTTTTAACCCTTTGATGATAGTGCGGTTGGTGACTTCCACTTGCCCGTTCGCCTGGGGGTGGTACACAAATGTCAACCTCTGCTCTATGCCATACTTGATACACCATGATTTGAAAGGATCATTTTCAAACTGCGCTCCATTGTCCGTGACTATGATCTTTGGGATACCGAATCGACAAATGATGTTCTTCCAGCAAAACTTAACACAAGTTAATCCCCGTATGTTGGTGAGTGGTTCTGCCTCCACCCATTTGCTGAAGTAGTCAATCGCCACAATCACGTACTTAGCTCCTCCCGGGGCAGTCGGGAAAGGCCCTACCAAGTCAATTCCCCACCTGCTGAAAGGCCAGGCTCCTGTGACCCCGATTAGCCCCTCCCGGGGCACATGGATTAGCGGGGCAAATGTTTGACATGCCAAGCACTTCTGAACATGCCCTTCCGCATCTTTGAACAACGTCGGCCAGTAATACCCCAGTCTTAAGATCTTCCTAGCCATTGTGCGAGCTCCCTGGTGACTCCCGTTAGACCCTTCATGCACTTCCCGGATGAGGTGTTGGCCCTCTGTCCTTTCTACACACTTAAGCAAAGGCTGGAGATATCCCCTCTTATACAACTCCCCGCCCTGGATTACATACTTGGGCGCTTTAACTCTCAGCTTCCGGGCCTGAACCCTATCCTCCGGGATGGTTCCTTCTTCTAGGTATGCCCGCATAGGAATGATCCAGGATTCTTCCTCATTTACTACCATCACTTGGTCGTTTTCCTGGTAGCTCCTCCTTCCTAGTACTTCCATGTACAACTTTTGGTTAGGCTCAGGCTTTAATTCCGAGGAGGCCAACTTGCTCAAGGCATCCGCTTTACTATTTTCCTCCCGGGGAACTTGGACCAGGTTGAAGGTTTCGAACCCGGCTACCAGCGGTTTTACCGTTTCCAAGTATTTCTGCAGGCTCCTCTCCCGGGCTTCATATTCTCCTTTTACCTGCTGTACCACAATTTGAGAATCGCTGTATGCCGTGAGAGCTTTGATGTCCAACTCCTTTGCCAATCTTAGTCCTGCGATCAAGGCTTCGTACTCGGCTTCATTGTTGGTTGTTTTGAAAGTGAATTGGACCGCATAGGGGTATTCTTTCCCTTCCGGGCTAATTAACAAGACTCCCGTTCCACTACCTCCTGAGTGTGCCGATCCATCTACATACAACCTCCAATCCGGGACTATTTCTGCCTCGGTCATCTCCTGCTCTTCCTGTATCCTTGCTTCTGATTCCACCAGAAAGTCTGCTAAAGCCTGCCCCTTGATAGCCCTCCTTGGCTCATACCGGATTTCGTATTCCCCCAAATCTATAGCCCATTTCATCATTCTCCCTGATGCCTCCGGCTTGAACATGACCTGTCTGAGCGGGTAATTGGTGAGGACTACTATTGAATGGCCCTGGAAGTAGGGTTTGAGCCTCCTTGAAGCATGTACCAGTGCTAGAACTAATTGCTCCAATTCAGTATACCGGGTCTCTGCCCCCCGAAGTGCCCGGCTAACAAAGTAGATTGGATGCTGCTTTCCCTCCTCTTCTTTGATTAGCACGGCACTTACTGCCTCCCGGGATGCCGCTATGTACAGGAAAAGCTCCTCCCCCGGGTATGGTTTCTTTAAAGTTGGCAACTGTCGAAGGTGATCTTTCAAGTTTTGGAACGCCTTCTCACACTCCCCGGTCCACTCGAATGCCTTGGCCTTCCTGAGAATGGAGAAGAAAGGTAGCTGCCTTTCTGCCCCCGTTGATAAGAATCGACTGAGGGCCGCGAGGGAACCTGTCAACCGCTGTACTTCTTTCACCGATCTGGGGGAGGTCATCTTAGCTATGGCATCTACCTTTTCCGGGTTGACATCAATGCCACGGCTTGACACCATGAAGCCCAGGAACTTCCCCGTTCCCACTCCAATGGTACTTTTGGAGGGGTTCAACTTTAGATTGCTCAACTCAAGTTTTTTGAACATCTCCTCCAGATCGTTCAGGAAAGCCCCATAAGACCTGCTCTTAACCACCATGTCGTCGACATATACCTCCATGTTTCTCCCCACTTGGTCCTTAAAGAGTTTGTCCACCATTCTCTGGTAAGTAGCCCCCGCATTCTTCAATCCAAAGGGCATCTTCTTGTAGCAAAAAGTCCCAAAATCGGTGATGAAGGAGGTTTTCGCCTTGTCCGCTTCATCCATCTGTACCTGGTGATACCCTTTATGCGCATCAAAGAAGGCCAGCACCGAGTACCCCGCGATAGCCTCTGCCAGCCGGTCCAAATTCGGGAGAGGGTAGCTGTCTTTGGGGCAGCATTTATTCAAATCTGTAAAGTCAATACACATGCGCCAGCTTCCGTCATGCTTCTTTACTAAGACCGGGTTAGCTATCCACTCTGGGTAGATGATTTCCTCGACCACCCCGGCTCTCTCCAGCTTCTTCACTTCATCTTTTATGAACTCCGCTCTCTCCGGGGTTACAGGTCTTTTCTTTTGCATGATTGGCTTGGTTTCCGGGCTTATGTTCAGCTTGTGTACCCCCAATTCTGGCAACACCCCTACCATGTCCTCCGGGCTCCATGAGAATACCCCTTGATATCTGGCCAAGAGTTCTTTCAATGCACCTTTTACTTCCTTCGGGAGGTCTTTCCCCACCGTGACCACCCCTTTGTCCGCCACTCGCATTTCTTCCAACTCTTGGCGGGGAGCTTCTCCATGCACCGCCCCGACTGCTTTCTTTGCATCTAAGACCGCCGTCATCATGCAACTTCTCGCGACCGCTTGGTTTCCCCGTACGACTGCCACTCCTTGCGCGGTGGGGAACTTCATTGTCAGCAGGTATGGACAACTCGCTGCCCGGGCTTGGGTTAGCCATGGCCTCCCTATAATTACGTTGTACGGTGAAGGTGCATCAATAACCGCAAAATTGCATGTCACTGATATCCTCTTGCTCCGGTCCTTCTCGTCCACCATACACACTGCGAGGGGAATAACACCTAGAGGTACTTCAGGTTTGCCCGTGAACCCTGACAAGGGAGACGAATGAGGTTTCAGATTCTGTCTCCCGATTCCCAATTGATCGAAGCAGGAAGCGAACATGATTTCCACGCTACTCCCATCGTCCACAAACACCCTCTTGATCAAAAAGCCTTCAATCTCCGCCGTTACCACCATTGGGTCTGAGTGGGGTATCTGTGGCGGGGCTGCGTCCGCTTCAGAGAAAGAAAGAGCTTCATCGGGGCGAAACCTTTTCCCTTCAATCTCCCCCGGGGGAACATATCGCGTCCGGGCGCGGATAGCGGAAACTGACTGGCATGTTTCTCCGACGTCTCCGCTTATCACGTTGATCATTCTGTTTGGTACTGGGGCTGGCTCTACTGCCTGGACCGGTACAGCGGCTATGGCGGGCCTCCCCGGGGCCCTGTTGCCTTGGTTACCTTGGGCTCTCCCATTTCTTTTCCCTGGGTTAGGCCTCCATCTTCTCCGGGGTTGCTCCTGAGGCTGGTCCCGGGGATTCTCCTTCTTTGCTTCTGTCGCCACGCAATCTCTCAGCTGCCCCCGTTCTATCAACTTTTCTATCTCATTCCTCAGCCCTCTACACCCCTCTGTCGAGTGTCCATAAGACTTGTGGTAGGCGCACCATTTGTCCGCATTTTCCCTAGACGGGGTCCCCTGGATGGGCAGCGGGTCCGGGAACAAATCTTTGTGAATAGCATGTATCTCTGTCCGGGACTTGCTGAGCGGGGTAAAAGTATCTGTCCTTGCCCGGTTCACCGGCGCAGAACCCGAATCCCTCCTATTTGGGTCAGCCACCCTCCTCCTTTCCATCTTATCCGGGAGAAAACCCCCAGATTCTTCTTTCCTCTTCCGGGTGGCGTCATTAACTGCACAGTACAGTTGCACCGTCATCTGTAAGTTGTGAAAGGTTTCCGGGATGTTTTCCATCAATTTCTGGAACAACGCCATATCCCTCAAGCCATTTATGAACCCGCTAATCACCGCCTTCTCCTGCTGCTGTCTGTCTATGACCTTCATGCTGTCGTCCATGTACCTTCGGTAATATTCCATTGGCCCTTCCGCAGCTTTCTGCCGGGTGGCGAGAAGCTCCGTCAGTTGCTTCCCTTCCTTCTTCAATCCCGCGTACCGGAACAGCAGAGCCTTGGAGAAATCATAATAATCCCTAAGACTCTACCGGGGCAAGGAATCGAACCATAGGAGACAGTTTCCCCTCAGGTAGCAGCCTACCAACTTGCATCTTAGTTCTTCCGGGAAGTCCCGTGATACCATTAAATTTTGATATGTCCTGACAAACTCCTCCGGATCTGTCTCTCCATTATATGTTGGGATTCCCTCTGGGACCCGAAGGCCCGGAGGCCATGGGTATGCCAGCACCCGAGGTACCCATGGGGAAGTGGGTTGAGCTCCGTTTCTCCCGACTAACTTATCCAACCGCGCCTCCAAAGAGTTGGGGTCCTGTCGTGCCACCTGATAGCCCCGCATCCTATCATCCTCTCTGCAGTATCTCTCCGGGTAACCGTAGCTCACCCCTACTGACCCATACATGGGCATAGAATACTGGATCGGGTTCCCCTGGGTTCCTGGGGCCTGATAACCCAATAATTCCGCGGGCATGACTGGAAGGTCGTACCCGGTCTGCTCCATTCCCCAGCTAGAACGCGGGTAGTAGGGTGGAGCATGTGGAACTAAATTTGATTGTTGTCCATTAGCCACTCCTCCTCGGACTCCGAAATTCGGGGGAAAAGAAGGTGGGACGGTTGAGGAATTAATTCGCCCCTGTACTCTTGGCGGCTGAACAGCCCCATCTAGATCGATAACTTCCCTTTGATGTCCCCACAGGGGGCCTGCCAGGTTCCCTCCAGGTTCCCTTCGTCTTAAGTTTTCCCGGGTAGAGAGTACCCACTGGCGGTACAACTCCTTGTTGGCTCTCATGAATTCCAACGCTGCTGATTCCTCCGCATTAGATGAGGGTTGCCCCTCTTCCGGGGAAGCCGGTTCCCAAGTTTAAGGGTTGCCAACCAGGTATTGCCCCTCCTCCCGGGTTTCAGGTTTCCGGGCCCGGGGACTGCCTTCCCTCGCGGGCCTAGGCTCCTGCTCGTCCTGGTACTCTCTTTCCGAGTCGGCTTTGACGGAGGCAGTTTCCACGTGACCATCCTGTGGCACTCCTAGCTCACGCTGGTGTCTAGCCTCTTCCTGCAACTGCCTCAAGGTCACGTCATCTTCCGGGGGTAGAGGAGGACCACTCCCTGAAGGTGCCGCGTTCTTCTTCGGGCGCCCACGCCCTCTCCTTGGAGACTCCATTGTTGCAAAGGTGAAACTGGTCCCACTGGGCGTGCCAATTAATGCTACCAAAATCCGTCCGTTCCTCCGGGGTTCACACTATCCGGGTCTCCTAGTTAATCGGCCCGCTACAATCCTGCAAAACAATCCCCGGGAGGGGTCCCGGGGAAGAAGCTCCGGCGTGATGATGAAATGGGGATAGCGGAGAAGGAAAACGTACGGAAGGTGCTCTCAATATAAAGTAGAGAGATATAAGTCACATATCTTGTTCACTGTTTGAGACTAGTATTAATAGCCGAGCTTGCCTGCTTGAGATAAGGTGCAGGACCACTCCCCTTTGTCCCCGTCCGTCCTTCTTTCTTGTCCGGACGTGCCCCCTAGCGGGAAAGGCATCGCCCTTTTGGCGCTGGGCCGTGGACCCTATTATCGGCCCAGTAGGCCTTTGGGCCGGTAATATCACCAGACACCTTCTCAAAGTTTTCAAGGAAAATTGTGAAGTTACTTAGACCCTTGTTAGTAGCTCTCATGAACACAACTTTATCATCAGCAAAGCCTAGATGTGTTATGTTTCTAGCTCCATGTGGCACCATATAGTATTCTATTCTTGATTGCTCAAAAAGGAATCCCGGGTTTCTTGTGAAAACTTCAGTCATTAGAATAAACAAGTAGGGGGACAAAGGATCCCCTTGTTTTAGACCTCTTGAAGCTTTGAAGAAACCATGAGGCTTCCCATTCACAAGAACAGGAAAACTAGGTTCTTTGATATTGCCCATAATATTGTTAACTAGCCCTGCATTAAATCCCAGTTTTTTTATAAAAAAAATTCAGAAACCTCCATTTGACTCTATCAAAAGCCTTCATCATGTCTAGTTTAATAAAAACATTAAAACCACCCTTTTTGAATTAAGGTAATCTACTAGCTCATGCATCAATAAGAATACGTGAAAAAAATTTATTTACAAAGTTAGACAACCTAATAGGTCTATAGTCAGAGAATGATATTTTAACTTCTCTTTTGGGAATGAGCACTATGAAGGTAGTAGATATAGCTTGAGGAATAGGAACACCTGTCATGTATTCATGGACCGCTTGTAAAATGTACCTAAAAAGCCATATGGCCCAGAAGCAGAATCACAGTCCATCTGAAACACTGTATGTTTCAAATCATCTGCGGTTACACATTTCATTAAGTCATGATTCATCTGATCAGTGACTAAGGGAGATATTTTTGAAAGCATTATATTTTCCAATACACCCTCATTGACAGTTTGATCATCAGTTAATAGATTCTGAAAAAAATTAACTGCCTCCCTTCCAATGTCATCTGGATTAGTAATTCACTCATCATCACCATTTTTAATGATTGCTATTTTCTACCTAGAGTGTTTGGCCTTTACTGAAGCATGGAAGAATTTTGTGTTAAGGTCACCCTCTTTTAACCATTTTACCCGTGATTTTTGCTTCCAAAAGGTTTCTTCTCAAGACAATGCTTGAGCTAACTCAGCTTGTGCTAGTTGCAGAGAAGTCCTACTGTGATCATTATTTAATTGCTGATAATCCTGCTCTTTTAGAAGGACCTTATCCTCTGCCAGTTTGACATTGTCATGAACATTCCCAAATACATCCCTGTTCCAATTCTTTAAAACCAGTTTAAGTTTTCTTAATTTTAGGGAAAAGTTAAGCATGCCATATGTATTAGTGCTCTCTGACCAACTGGTATTCACTGTTTGCATAAAATTGGGGTGTGATATCCAGCAATTTTGGAATTTGAATGATTTTGGTCCTGGATTAGATGATTGATTATCCATCTTAACTAACAGTGGAGAATGGTCAGAGGGCCATCTGGTTTTAGCTCTCATGCTTATATTAGGGAATATATTAAGTAGTTCATGATTTACTAGGGCTCTATCTAGTCTTTCCCATACATGACCCCTACTTCTAACCCCTGTCCATGTGTAATGGACCCCTGATGTTGGGACTTCAGCCAAGTGATTATCTTGGATGAATTTATTGAATTCCAACATGGATTCTAGGTCAGGAGCTGATTGACCTAGATAATCAGATGTTTCCCTCATTGCATTGTAATCCCCTATGAGTAGGAGAGGCTGATTACAATGGTTCTGTCCACAAAGGTATTCTGGCAGTGCTTGTGTGCCTAGCATAAATGAATGCTGCACTCCAGACTTGATTCGATGTTGAGTGTTTGATTTCAGCTATAACAAACTGATCATGTACAGCTTTGATTGAAATTATATAGTCCCCATTCCATAAGATCCAAATCTTACTTCTTGGGTCAGGAAAATAGTTGTTATAACCAAATTTAAAGGAGACAGAGGCTATTTGATTATCACCCAAAAAAGGTTCTAGTAAGACAAACAGTCCTATGTGATGTTTCCTTTTCATATTTAATACTCTATCTTGAGATCTTATGTTTTTAATGCCTCTAACATTCCAAATACAGATGTTGTATACCATTATAAATTCATGGTTTTAGAGTCATTTCGAGTAGTTACTGTTTTAGTTGAGCTAGTAAAATCCTTTTTCCTATCCCTTGTTGATTTTTTGATTTGTGTATGTTGAAGATTTTCCAGAAGTTCTGCATCAGAAATCTCAACAGGTTTGATTAATTTGTTAAAATTTTGCTGATCTTGAAGAACTGGTTCAAGAATGAAATCCCCCCCCCCCCCAAAGCTTCTTTACGGACCACTACATTTTTTTCAACTACACCATTATCATCATAAGAGATGAGGATTCTATTCATACCTGGGCTTACCTCTCCCTCTTCCTCAGAAATAGAAAGAAGCTGGTTCTGATGCTGAATGGCTTCTTGAACTTGATGGTCCTCTGCAGCTGCTACACTTTCATCCTGCATCACCACCTCCTGCTTATCTGTGTGCTCATTAGGGAGAGATGTTAAAACACCAGTGTATTTTCCACCACTGATTTCTACTAAATCAATACGATCCAGAACCACATTTGGTATTATTGTGATATTAACCTCATCTATATGTGTAGGACAGTGTTTCTCAGCTTGTGTAATGTGAGATGCATCATATACGGAAGTGGGAACCCATTGCAAAATAGGTTCACTTGTGTTTAAGGCATGATTATTATCTTTTGAAGACTCTGGTTTATCTTGGTTTTCTAAAACAGAGGTATTATGAGCAGATGCAACAACAATGGTATTTTGAGAGTTAACAATTTCACACTCATTGTGGCCAAGAAGGTCAGACTCATCAGATAAAGCAGCAAATGCATTAAGAGAAATTAAACCAGTAGCATTGTTATCAACAGTTTTAAGAGGTTGTTTTACCTTTTCCTTACCCTTGCGTTGTGTATTAGAGGAGGCTTTCAAGGGAGGTTTGGGGGGAGCTGGAACAGGCTTGAGAGGAACTGTTTGAGTCTCTGGTGGAGCCTGACCTTCATCTCTGGGAGTTTGGGGTTCTGAGCAGGCCTCCATGGCTCGGACTGCCTCTAAAATGTACCTGATTTGCATATGGAGGTCATGTGACCCAGCTTCGAGCACTTAGCACAATAGTCTAGAATGTTCTCATATTTCACAGGTTGCCAAAAACCAATCCCTCTGTAAACCAACCACACGTGATTGGGTCTGGGTTTGGTGATATCAATTTCAACACAAACCTTAGCAACATGGGGGCGTGTGCGATTAAGGATGGCCTTATCGAACTTAATAGGACTGCCGATCAAGTTACCTATGTTCATCATAGGATCCTGAGCAATGAGACCCTGTGGAATACCATAACAGGGAATCCAAATCGGGACTATTGGAGAATCAGCGTCTGGATCGAACATCGGTGTCCACTTAGTGATCCTAAGGGAGTATTCCCCAAAATTCCAAACCTTGTGGAGCCAACATCTCACATAGTCATCTTGATTGAAAAAGGAAATAAGAACCTAGCGACGATCGAGTAGATTTATGTCAGCGCCAGCAGCAAATCCTGTAGTCTGGAAATCACGGCGAAGTCGATCCATGCTCGGTCTGGCTCGAGAGAACTTGCCCACCAGTGTGAGCTTGAGCGGGGCTTCGAGGACTTCGCACTCCTCATCTGTAAAAGCGAGACCTGGTTCTCGAATGTGCGTGATTGGGGGTTTTGGATTGAAGAGAGGTCTCGAGGCTTGAGTTTGGGGTTCAGATGGGGTGGATGTGATTAGTGCTAGGATATGAGCAAAAGATCGTTTATTTGGCGGAGCGCACTTTGCCAGGGCGGCTGCAGCCGCGGCGGCCATGGGTCGTAACCCTAACCGGCGGCGAAAGTAGAAAACGAGCAAATGAGAGAGATGGATCCAAATCGCACGGAGCGAGAAAAACAATGATTAGTTTATACAATTAAGTAATTTTTCAGCTCGTAAATTTGTCAAACCTTGCAGGACTACAATTTACAAAGTTAATTAATGTATATATGTTCAAGAATATCAAAGCATTTTTCAAAACTTAAAACTATGTTAGCCTTTCAACGCTTTTCTCTTCTAGCTTGGTGAATTTTGGATTCATAGCAAACATCCAAACATAACAAATTACCACACCTTTTATTTAATTTGAGCTAAGATTACGTGTTAGGTTACGTGCATGAACTGAGCATAGCAGTTAGTTCTCGTGAAATGGGCGGGCATTGAATTCTGGTGTCGCGTTGTTTGCCGGCATCAGAAAATGCAATTATTAATTTTACAAATCTCGTTCAGACTAATTCAGATCTGCAGCACCCATGCAGCTCACTGTACTATCCTTCAATTTTGTGTTTTCTACTGTGTGACAGTGTGAGAGAGAAAATGGGGTTTGCCTGTTTTCGATATGGCTAAGGTGTCTGTGCATCGATTGGGGCATTTGCTCGGCAATGCAGAAAATGTGATTGCTCCTTTTCTCTGACCTTGTAAGACAAGGACTATACATGCACCCGCCCTATATGTCTAAGTCTAACAAAGACCATATATCTCGATTTTTCGATCTGTTCAGTTCGTTCAATTGATTATGATGAAGTTTATTACCTTAATATAATTCTACTATTTTAGCTTGTTCAACTTTTATCTATATACGCCCCTCTGTCTTATTCATATCGGGAAATTTTAACTTTCGTTAGATGATTTAAAAAAACGTTTAATCTTTGAACATTAATAATATTACGAATCCAACCTTATCACACATGATAATATTCTTTGTTTTTCATAAATTTTTTAAGGCCAGAGTTAAGTTATTTTAACTTTATGAATAATTTGATTGCATACACAATTGTGATAGAGAATAGGGAGTAGCCATTTAAAAATCAGGTGAAATGAGTTGGTAATGAACTCAACTTTGACATATTAGGGAGATCATCACTTAGAATTAAGTTTTATAACCTTTCAGCCCAATACAAAATTAAAGGTAAATATTCCATGTAACAATGTATTGATGCATATTTCTATATAGATTTTTAATATATAACTTTTTGATAACAAATGTTGTTTGTAACTTTATGCAACCAAAGTGCTGTTTATCTTTTATGGCATGTATTGCATTTTATAAAATTTTGTTAGTGCAAGAAGAAAATAATTCATTTAGCCTGTCCTGAAATCTAATGATCGAATTATCATGGGCAAAATCTATACTATATATAAAACTGCTACATTTTTTAGAGGCTATGGAAGCGCCATGTGGCACTCTCATAAAATTTTCTCATTCTTTAAAAAAAATAATTAAAAACACTAATTTCACATGCTCTAGAATAATAGTCTCTAGAATATTCCTTTTTTGTTCTTGGAGCAAAAGTTTCTCATGCAATGTTTCTTTTTCCTTAATTAGCCAATTAATATGTTTGAATTTTCTGAACAAGTTTCTTAATTCCAATTTATTTAAAATAACAAATTTGCCACCTAATCCTCTAAAAATATATTTAATGAAATATACTCTACTAATCAAGATATGAAATTTATAGAGTACTAGTAGTAGCAGTCTGCAAAACAAAGAGATAGAGCATTAGTAGCATCCATTCAGATTTACTCTCAGAGTGGGAAGTTGGAGCTTATCTAAATGCATAAGCCCCTTGACATTATGAGGGATGTGAACAGGCTGAAAAACTCTATTAGACAACTCAGAGAGAGCTATCTTTAAGAGTGCATCAGCTGGTTGATTCCCTTCTCTAAGAACATGGACTAAAAGTGATGAAGAGAACTTAGAGTGTAGTTGTTCAACATAATCGAAAAGAATCCAGGGAGCAAGAGAGTGCTTCTTTATCATGTTGATGGCATTAAGACAATCAGATTCTACAGTACACACTATAGGGAGAAAGGATTCAGCTAATAAGAAACCTTTATGAATGGCAGAAATTTCAACATGCCATGCAGACATGGCAATCACATAAAAGCTATTTGACTGGATACAAACAGCATTACTGTTCCTAATGATGACTCCTATACCTGCATGCATATTGGATTACAAGCAGCATCAACGTTAATTTTTAGCCCCTGCTCTGAAAATGACCAAATAATGGGAGTATCATTTTGAAGTGCATTCAAGGACTACAGCTCATCAACTACCAGACCATTCTCATGCCAACTCCCAGTTTTTACTTGGTTTCATCTCCACTCGGCTGATTTGTGTCTCTTTGATTTGCTAATAAGCTTGGTTGATTAGTGACTCCAAGTAATGGGGGTTTTGGACAAAGAGTTTGGTTGTTTCAGACTGATTTTTGCTATTTAGCTTCCAATTTTGGATGCAAATGTTTGCATCAGGGGAACTACACCCCTCATATGTCTGTATAAATATACTCCTACGATATCTGTACGGTCTTTTTGGGCTTAGCAATCCATAAATAAGCTCCTACCACCAATGGTGATTTTCACCTTAAAAAATATATTTTAGAGTACTAGTTGTAGAAGTCTACCGGGCAACGCCCGGTGTATTTAAAAACACTTGATATCAATTTTAATTATAAAAGTATATTATATTTCATAACAATATTGAGAGCAAATTAAGCAATGTAATATTTTAGGTATATATGACTAACATTTAAATTAAATTTATAAGTAAATTACGTGTAGTGCCTTTCTTAACATAAATAGTGCTTGTTCATACATAATTATAATTATTTTTAAAAAAATTAGACCGACCACTCAGGAGTATTTATTTTTAAATTTCAAAAATTATAAACATTATTTTTGGTTAATAAATCTATTAAAAGGTTGTAAAATTATGTTACTACTATAAATAAAAGGGGTGGTCTCTGGAGCGACCGTCTACATATGTAGACCAAGGACTAAGTTATAAATAGGGTAATATAATAAAAGTTAAAAAAATCACGCGCTACAGTAATTTCGCGCGTGTACAGTGTTTGCTACAGTACCTTGCTACAGTAACATGTGAGGTTTAACCCATAACCTGAAGCTTGCTACAGTAACATGAGGGATTTAATCAAAAACCTGAAGTTTGCTACATAACATGAGGGATTTAACCCAAAACTTGGATTTCGCTACATGAAGGATTTAACCCAAAAGCTGAAGTGTGCTACAGTAACATGAGGAGTTTAACCCAAAACCTGAAGTTTGCTACAGTTAAATGAGGGATTTAACCCAAAACTTGAATTTTGCTACATGAGTGATTTAACCCAAAAGTTGAGCTTTGCTACAGTAACATGAGGGATTTAACCCAAAACCTCAAGTTTATTACAGTCACATGAGAGATTTAACATAAAACCCAAATTTTTAATTTAGAAAATAAAACATCATGTATAACATAAAACATGGGGAATTTAAGCCAAAACCTAGAAAATTTCTATTATCTAATAAACTGAATTTGTAACTCAAAAGGTGATCATTATAATATAAAACATGTGAAATTTAAATCAAAATGTGTCACTTAAAACATTGAGGTTATAACCTAAAATATGAGGAGATTAAAGCAAAACGTGAAAGATAGTTAATCATATAAAAATTGGTAGAGTATCAATCATCTAAAAACCTAAAAGATATATTTTATAAATTAAACCATGATCAATTTAAAACAAAATCTGAATTATTTTACAAAAAAAAAAAAAAAAAAAAATTGGAATCAGTACTGTAGCAGTACTGTTCACATGTTACTGTTGACATGTACCGTTCACGCGCGAAATTACTGTAGCGCGTGAACTTTCTAAAATTTTAAAAATTGCAAATTAGTCCCTCCTTGTTTTTGAAATATTAGACTATTTACAATTTAACCCGGTCTACATATGTAGACGGTCGCTTCCAAGACTTTGCCAAAATAAAATATGTTGTATAATCATTACCAAATAAGTTGAGTGTACAATTTCTAAAATACCCTTTTATTAATATAATTGTATTGTATTTATTAGGAAAATTTAATTGTGTTCAACAAACAATTAAGTGTAAATTTACAAATCTATGCATTTTACACACGAAAAACAGAGCGAATTGAGTTTATATATACTATATAAGATAATAAATCTTCCATGTGTTAATTTAATGATTACTAATACTATTTTAATAATCACCATACATATCTATCTATCAACTCTCTTTTTTAAACCTTAAATTTAAAATATGTAAAATTAACAGGTTAACAAAATTAATATAAATTAGGCATGAGTCCGGGCATTATCTAGTATGTACTAGATCCACTATACTTGGGTTTGGACCGTCCAGGTTTCTAACATTTCTTTTTTAACACGTTTCAAACATTCATTGGTCAGGGAAATGAAGCAAGAGTTTGCTGTAGATAAATTATATCCGACTAAATTATAAAGTATTAAGATATTTTAGAGGATCGGCGGTTACTGTGTCGTGGCATTTGATGCGGAGGGTGCCTTCATCTGTGCGGCGACCGGGAGATTTATGTATGTTTAGGATCCAATACTAACTGAAACTTTAGCGCTTGAGGAAGCTTTGTATTTGGCCGATACCATTGACCAACCGATCATCTACATTATTGGGAATGATCTTTAGGTGGTGCAGATGGCTCGGCAAGAAGTGTCTTGCTCGGTCAACTGTGACTCCACTCTCGAGTGGATTTTATTTATGCTAGATCGGAATCATTTAGAGGGGCCTTTCTGGTCCCGAGAGATTGTAATTTCGTTGCCCACAGTCTAGCGAACTATGCGAAGTCGAACCCCTTGTTTGTGAATACATCGGACGCTCTACCTAGTTTCTTGTCATTCGTTTCTGGACGATTTCCAGATTCCTGAAATATAAGTTCTTTGCTCAAAAGAAAATATATTCCAGATATTAACATGGACAAAGGATGATTTTCTCACTTTCAAACCAATCTTTTACCTATTAAGTATGATTATTCAGTATATTATTACTGATATTCTAACTTTTATGTCTGATTTTCTCAATTTTAAGATTAATCTTTTACCCATTAAGCATGATTTGCTATGAGGCAAATTGAAACTTGTCTCAATTAAAATTTGTCTTTTAAGTTCGAAGTATAAACGTTTGATCGTGAAATTTTAACAACTAATAAAATTCATGACGCATTCTATTTCGGTTCAAATAATCAGGAAAGGAGATAGCCTAACTAAAACCTGTTTGCATAGGTCTGTAATTAGCCTTCCATATAGTAGTGGTCCTAATGTTTTTTTTTTGTTGAGATAAACCACTGGGAGGATTATATTAGCTTCATCATGCCGTAAATAACAGAAAAGAAAAATACAATTCTCCTACCAGCTATAACCCTAAAGTAAAGGAAGATAGGGGTGGGATCACAACCCAAGGTAGGGAACAGTTGCCCGAAAGCTGTGTTGCCCGAGGGCAATTTCCTAGGCTTTCGCCCGGAACCAAAGTATCGCCCGAAGGTAATTTTCTAGGCTTTCGCCCGGAATCAAGGTGTAGCCCGAAGGCTTACATCAAAAAGGGAATACATCATAAAGAATCTACGGTCTAAACTACCTAACAAGCGTAGCACCTTAACCTCGCATTCTAAACTATCTAACGAAGTCTACCAGTCTAAGTATAGAGTAACCAAGACCGGAAGCCCATAGGGCTTACCTTCCCGCCAATAAAGGGTTAGGAGGGATGTAGCAAACAGATGGGCAAGGATACTCTCCAAGTCAGCCAGGATAGTTCCACAAAAAAGACCAGTTTCGAATCATATTCCCTACTACATAATGCAAAACAATTAGATTTCGCCAAGATATTGTCTTTCTCTTTCTGGTAGTCCATGGTAAAAGAAACACCCGGTCTGTTCAGACTCTATCAACTCACACCCTCGATTTCTCGTCACTCAGGCTGTAGAGATTTCAAAAAATCAAAATGAGAGTTTGAGTGCGTACGAAAACCATCTAACACGTATGGATTTGGTAAACAACTCCAACGGTCTAAAGATCTAAAGCATAATCGCCAAAAAGTAAGTTAACAAACTACTTATGACTCGGAAATCTCCTACTTGCTCATAACAAGATCTTAAGCCAAGAACAGTTTAACCAAACACGTCGGAAAAACCATTGTTGGCAGACAGCATTCATTTAATTGCAACAATACAAAGTGACCAAATAGAGCACAACCTCATAAACTTTATCCATAATGGATATATCTTTATCCATTATTTTAGTTTCGCATTCGAAGGATGATGATGAATCAGAAAACTGAAATTTTACCAAAATTCTGGCATAATTCAATTTATGGCTCCTTTTAACGTTTCCATTTTTTAGTAGCAGCATAGTGTGGAGCTTCCCAATTTATTCTCCTTATCGTTTTCATTCTCAAAATTTTCCACTTTTGACGTCAACAACACACCGGGAAGGAGAAGCCTACCACCTAGCTCCTCAATTAGGCCTAGTTAATTGTGGTAATCCCTTAAATGACGCACACTAATCATATATTTAAATATGTGGTGGATCTGGTTCAATGATAATTCACCCTCCCTATAAGACTATGGTCCTGTTTCCTAAAGTTTATTTCTTGATATACTGAACTGAACCAGTGGCGGAACCAGAATTATATTTGAGGTAGGGCACATTAACACTAACAAGGTTGAGAATAAGTCGGTGACAATGGTCAACTGACGTGCACGACAGCGATCGACGGCGATTTTTTTAAGCGTAAGGTGAGAGGCAGGGATTTTTCTGGGTTGAGACCGCGCGGTCTCTGTCTGAAATCTCGATATTTTTATTTTTTTTTGGATTTATTTCAAGGTTGTCAAGGGACAAAACGCCTGAACGATACGGCGCTCGCTATGACATAATTTGGCGAACATGGCGAGCAAATAATATATAATAAAATGTATATTTTGGTATATAATAGTATGCATAAAAATAATATGATTTTGGATATTTGAGTATGAAATGTATTTTAATAAATTATACTAAATCAACTATAATTTTTAAAGAAAAAAAAACCTAAAATTTCAAATTCTATAGGGCACGTGTCCTACGGTGCCCGGGCGTGGTTCTGCCCATTAACTGAACTGAAGTAAAAAATTGATGTATTGAAAAATGGAATCAGCATGACTGAATTAACCTGAATTTCATCAATTTACATTTTCACTAAACTGAACTGAACTGATCTACAGATAAGCTCTAGCAAACAGGGCCTATAGCTAAAATGTCTAATACATCCATGACAATAATTGTTGATATTTGAGCAATTTATATTCAGCGCATATCTTGTTAAGCAGTTGATGCTTTTGACTATAAGTTGATGTTCGCTTATGACTATATGTTGATGTCCGTTGATAATCTATTGACGTTTGCGAATTGTAGTTGATGTTATGCATCGATTTACTGAATTTTACCTCTTTGTTCATGTTGACTAAATGTAAAAAGTGCGTCTTTATGATATTTAAGGAAAAACGGTCTCCTACCTAACATTTGATCAGCATCATTTGTAGATCAGCTCAGTTTAATTCAATTCAATTCAGCAAGAAATAATTTCTAACAAACAGGGCCCAAGTATATTAATAGTTAAAATTCTACGTTAGACAGTATGAAAAAGATGAGTAGTGGACAATAGTAAGCATTGTTCATTTCTCTGGTTCCCATGACATTTTTAAAATACCAACAGAACCCTGAATCCGGACAAAGTGCCCTTGAGGAGGTCACTGCTTACATAAGTGTATAGTTTATTCCCAAACACTAGTTCCCAATAGTATAGTACCTATAACCTACTATAGGCTATAGCCCCATTGTTTATGAACAACATTATTTTGAGACATCTACCTTCTATAATTCAAACTATGAATCCTTGAAGATGCTTATGTTCTGAGCCCTACAGACACAATTATTTAGCTCACAATAATTGCCCTCTGCACCACTCAGTTTTCCTTAAAGACAATCAATTACTTGTTTGAATCTATGATTCCACATCTCATAATAGTAGTTTGAATCCCTGATTCCTAACCTTACATCACTTGTTAGTCAGTTTGGTCGATTTAAACAGCTATAACAGCAATCAGATGTCGAAATGCTTACCGAGGAATGTTCAGATTGCGCTAGACTGAATCTCGACTAACATGAGATTAACCAGAATACACATAAGATAGTTGGGAGTCCACACATAAGAAACATCGTAGAATAGTTATCCATGTTTTGACAAGCAATACACTTTTACACACTAACAATCGGAACTGCAATTGCAAGGAACTCAAGAGTTGCAATACTAAGTACATAAACGAGGTAATTACTGGAAAAGCATAAACAGTTAACAATAACACCTAAGGCATGATATGCTGCCCAAACACACTATTTGATCATGCCTTGGATTCGAAGATCAGGCAGGCAAACTTCATCTAGGTGGATGGCAGCACTCGTGTAAAAAGAGAGATTAGTTCTTGATCCGACTCTTCTCGACCGCTCTAGGAGCTGCACATGTAGAAGCTGAGTTATTAAAGTACTCTCTAGTTTGATTAATATCAAAAAGAAGAAAGAAACAAAAACAAAACCCTTCTAGGTTTAAATGAACAAGCTTAAAAGGCTTTTTACAGTAAGTAAGTAGACACAAGGGAAACAGGCGACTTTCAAAATGTAGGGAAGTGCCATAAGATCATTAGAGTAAGAGGAGTGTTTCCATTTTTATAGCTTGCAAGTTTTATCAATTCTTAAAGAACACTTAAGTCATTGAACATGTTGATTGGTGAATACTTCTTACAGATATCGAAATACATAGCATCAGCACTGATGATAAAGAACTAGAGGGAGGATAGGGTACTATGAAGTTTAAAAGTAATACAGAACTTAGTAACTAATCAAATTGAAAGACAAAAAAAGAGCACCAAACTCAACAGACTTTTAAAGTTGTTTTCCCTCCCTAGCACGTAGAAGATGATTAAATTTTCATAAAACAATGAATGCATACTCACCTAGGCCAATGGCATCGGAGCCCTTCATGATTCTCAGTCTCTTGCATGTATCAGTGAACATCCTGACAAAAACAAAAGGATATTAGACAGAAGTCACAGAACATACATAATACACAGCATGGATTGTAGCATTCTTCAAGGACAGTTTTTAACAACGACCTAAACTATAGCTTATGGTAAACATCACTGAATTCGACTACAAGTCTACAGGTCAGGGATCACAGGCAGCCCATTAAGAGCTTCTATAAGTGACAACCGTAAAAATCAGATATGGGCGTGATGGGAATATATATTACTGGATAGGTGGCAGGACACAGGAAAAAGAAATTTTTCTCATCAAATTGGAGAAGATTAAGTTCATAAATGCTACAGTATGTACCATAACTTGATTATGTACTAAAAGTGTTTCTAAATAGAACTGAAACTGTCATTTTGAAGAACAAAAATATCAATGCATAAGACTTAACATATTTGGAGGCTCGAGGTTAATTGACATACAATTAGTCCATTTTCATTCAAACAATTCAATACAAACTAGGTCAAACACGATAACGGAAAGGTTAACTCCAATTGTATTGGATTTACAAAAGTAGTTCAGAGCATTGCAAAGAATAAGTTTCCACGCAAAATTACGGGTATCAAGAACTTACTCCCATGGAACATCACCCACAAGCATCCAGTCACCATCCTTGTCTTCATAGGTGAGAACATACTCTGATCCATGGAGCAAATCCTTGAGTTTGCTCTCACTGAGAGCCTCCTTGCCTCCAACTCCATGAGAGCCATATTGGCCTTAATGACAGCAGAAAATAGCCATTAGTCATGATCCCTGATGCACGAATCAAGAATCAACAGTAACTTAAAAGTGCTCACCAATGGTAAAGCAACTGAACATCTTCTCCAGGGCAGAAGAGAGCTGCTGATAAGTTGCATACATTCTTATATCCACTTTCCTCAAATAGGGAGCACCATCCATACTAACTTTGATAAAAAGAGCTCCAGAGGATCCAGCTTTACCATCAACTTCCTCAGCGTTCTTAACAGAGGCCATGCTGTTCTTTCTAAATGACTTAACTGGTGGCCAACCAACAACTTGAGCCCTGAAATACACGGAACAAAAAAGACAGCGACGATTCAGTTACCATCAACTTCTGATTATTCATTCCAAGTAAAGATTGCTCTAGTTTGTGCAATAAAAACTTACTTGGGAGCAGGTGCCCCAGTAACACGGGGCTTCTCCTGAACAGTAGCACTCTGGGGAACAACCTCCTTCAATTTGGCAACTGGAGCACATGAATTCTCCTTAACAGTGATCGATTTAGGGGTTAACAGGTCATTAACTTCAGAAAACTGGCCCTGTGAGATTAACAAAACATTTTCTCTCAGTAAGTCCCCTTTCTCTCAGAAAACACAAACAAGTCCTATAAGTTATAGAATCACCTCAGAGAATTTCTCCATAGCATCAGAGAAGCCTCTCTTGTTGCCCGAAGTGATAGCCCTCTGTGAACTCGAGCAATTCCCATCCTTCAGAGGATGCAGGGGAAACAACGGCTTCTCATCAATCTTGGCAGGAGCCACAAGGAAATGCTCCGATGGGGACAACTCCCTATCAGGTGATTGTGAACCCGGAAGCCCGAGCCTGAGCTCTGTGGCCTTCAAGTTCATCGTGCTACCATCCGATATATTGGAAATGGTGGAACTGTCCACAGAAGAACAGTCAGAGAGCCCCATATAGTTCCTCTCCTTAAAAACTGACCCGCTCTGTAGAACGCTCTCCAACGTGGTTGAAGAAGCTAGCAGAGTCACATTACTCCGCCCCTCGTCCTCCCGGACAGCAACCAGCGGCGGCAGAGACATTAGGTTCCAGACTCACACTCCAATTTTACACTGATCAACCCAAAAAAAAAAAAAAAAAAACATTAATCTCCTTAGTGCGCATCCATTTTTCAACAACAAGAGCCAAATTAAAAAAATAGGAGGAATCAACTAAACAGAAAAGTGCACAACTTTATTCTCCCTAACAAAAAGAAAGCTGAAACAGCTGTGTACGGTGAAGACATCAAAGCAACTTCTCAACACAAACATCAAGAAAATGAGAACTGAATTCTCAATTATGCAGATCTACCATGATAAAGTTACACCATTTCCACACAGAATCAATTCATATCCAGCACATAAAATGCAAAAGAGAAAACAAGAACCCCAAAGAAAGAAGAAGAAAAACTCAGCAGCTGAAAACAGAGAAAAGGGCGCCGGAAAAAAACCTGTAGATCAGCAAGAAGACGACGCAGGAAGCTTGAAGAGAGCTGAACAAGTGGCCGGAAAAGGATGAATAAACGGCGGCGGCAGCGAGTGTGTGTAAAGATTGAAGCAGGGGAAGAAGGAGAAGAGGGTGTGAATTTGGGAGAAATTGGCAATGGAGGATTGATGAGAGAGAAAGTAGAGAGATAATTCTAAGGACCCTCCATTTGGCACAAGTTTACAAAAGCTAATTTTGCTGTCTGATGTGAAACTCAATGCCTATTAATTAAAACCAAAAATATACCCCAACTTCAAGAAATTATTAAACATGGAAATCTTGCTTGTTTTTTTGCTTTACTTTTCACACAATTTGGGGGGAAAGGTTGGAAATGGGGCTGAATTTATGCAATAAAAGCACATTAATGGGTATATTGTATTTCTTTTTAACTTACTCCGTACTTCAGAGGTCAACTTAATCTATTTTAGTGTTCAACTTAATTTGTTTTATTTGAATATGTTTTAGTTTTAACTATGTGCATTCAGATGAAAAGAATCGAGTTTGAACAGGAATATCATCTAATTTGTATAAATACAAGAAGTCGGAAGAATGAGAATAAAATTGAAATGTATTTTTCTCATCTAATTTTTTAAAAAAAATACTTCCTCCGTCCCCATTTAAATGTCTCATTGAAATAGTCAAATTTTTTCACACCATATTTGACCATTAATAACTTATAATATATAAATAATATATTTTCACATAAGATATCGTTAGAATCCTCGTATGATGTACTTTTTAAAAATTAAAATTATTTACTTTAATATTAAGTATAATTAAAGTTATTAATGGTCAAACATGGTGTGAAAAAAATTAACTATTCTAGTGAGACATTTAAATGGGGACGGAGGGAGTAGGTTCTTTCCTTATATACATACTCCGTACATTGTTTCGATAGAGTCGAGCTAATACTAATGACCAAGATTCGAACTCAAGTTTTGATCAAGTACTCATAGCTCAGTTCATTTACATTCACCGTATGGTGCCCTTTTAGCTTATTATTATTAAGGATATGTTCTTCTTCTCCACACGTTATATGAACTCATCTAACTTAAAAAATACATTATCTGAACTGAATTAAACTCATCTGAACTTTAAAAATATTATCAGAACTGGAAAAAAAGAAATGCTGAACTTCATTGATTTGAACTGAAGTAAATTAAACATACTCAACTAAAATAAAAACAATCAATTTCAACATATTTGAAAATTATTAAAATAAAATATAACATATTACATTTAACGTTAAAATAGGTTTATGTTATTTAAAATATACTGAACCGAGTTAAACTAATATACATAGAGAAATTGGAATGAGAACTAAATTGAACTGAAATAAATATGATAATTTTCAATATATTTGAAATTTATTAATTTGGATATAACATAATACATTTAGTATGAAAATATCAAACTGAGTTGGACTAAAATATATAGATAGACTAAACTAAACTAAACTAAATTGAATTGACCTGAAATGAAATGAATATAAAAACTGAAAAACAGAACTGATATTAAAATTAAACTGAACTGAAAAACATTAAAATGTTAGACGTGTTAAAAATATACTAAACTGAATTGAACTAAACTAAACGGTATCAATTCAGCTTAAACTGAACCGATAAAAGAACGGAAAAACATTTATATGAACTCATTAATTTGAACCCATAAAAACTTAAATAAGATATGGAGAACCAGACCTAACGCGTTTAAATAAAAGATAGTACTTAAAAAAAAAGGAAACACTTTTTCACAAGCACATATAGATGATGTGTAACCTAAATAAAACGGTTTTATACATGTTCTATTTCTTTTCTAACACGGAATGTGTATAAATGCAGGGCTTTTCATGTGCTCGCTTTATCTCGGATAATTGAGTATATTGTTAAGGAATGTATAGTGTTGAAAAAGGTTATTAATTTATCAATTGTAGCATGTTGCCATTTTTCATCACTAATTATAAAATATAACAATTACTTCGAGACTGCTAAAATAACTACGATCAACAAGCTAATCCCATGAAATAAGTGCTAAAACTAATTCGGAGTATCCAATTTTATGATGCGGAAATTCTGTAAAGCACAATTTGTGTGAACGGATTTTGATCAACGACCAACATCTTAAACTGTGTTTGCTAATCACTTAATCAGTAGTTAAGGATCGCTTCGTTAATATGATTTTTTAAAAATAATTATAAAAAAAATCTAATTCCAAATTTAAGAAATTGTTCGAAATTTAGATAGCACACAATGCCAATAGTTGCGGGCGTGGGCATTAAAAGTGAAGAGAATCAAAGCTCAAAAATAAAGAAGAAAAAGACGAACTAAAAGTGCAGCAGTGTAATTTTCTGTTGTTTTTTCATCAGTAAAACGCAGAGCATGTGAGAAGTAGAAGCATCGAATTGGAATAGTTCGATCTTTTTCTGTTTCTTCACACTATTGGAAAACAAACAATCATTTTCAATTTTATCAGATATTTCGCCTCTCAAATGAATAAGTTCATTTTATTTATTTTTTTACTTCACAAACACACAACAAAACTTCGAGACTCGGTTAAATAATTTATCTGGGTGATATGATAAAAATGCTACGAGTGATTTCTCTAGCTTGTCAATATTTTATTTTACATTAAATATCCACAACTGATTGCGTACAACTTAAAAATCAAATATTTGAAAATTTTAATTTAGGTCACATTAAATTAGTCATGCTATCCCTATCTTTTTAATGATGGAGTTGGTTAAAAAAGTCCATATCTTACTAGAGAACATTCGTGTTTTCCAGAAATTTACTAATTTGCCCTTTGTATTATTCGAGAGTCCGTGTATATTGAGGTCGATTAAAATTTTATTAAATCTACTAACATAAGAATGTATTTGTAAATCCAAAACAATATGATAGACATGGTAAGAGAAATCAAATGTTTCAGATGATAAGGACTTTTTAGTCATTTCATGACAAAATAAGGACTGCACTAGTAAAACTGGAACGTTATATAGTCGTTCAGTCATTTTAACTACAGTTCACAATTCAAATTAAATTAGTTTATTTTAAATCAATGCAGAACCACTTAGACAAGTTGAAAATATCTTTGTTTTAACCCTATACTAAAAATATAACAAAATAACTAATTAAATCAGCTAAGTAAAAAAAACATCAGTACTGTAACATTTATCAGCTACAAGTATACAAGGACATTATACCTGATTATGGTAAATAAAACTACATTTATAGGAGGATAAAAACATGTAGTGCAGGCCTTAAAAGTGAAAGCACTAATAATAAGCAGTGAAAAAGATTTGCATTTGGTTAAAAGATAATTGATGAGCGGGAATGGGAAACATAATGATGAGATTACATAGTAAAAGAAAATAGAAAGGAGATGTTTGTTTCAGTGCTTCAGATACTTTGCCCACCACTTTCAATTGAATTATACCCAGGTTCAACGTTCAAGTGGCCAAAAATGTTTGGACCACTTTTTATTTTTATTTTCAATTTTTGAAGACAATAATTTAG
Organism: Cruciata laevipes; assembly: GCA_963678965.1. NCBI lineage: Eukaryota > Viridiplantae > Streptophyta > Magnoliopsida > Gentianales > Rubiaceae > Cruciata > Cruciata laevipes. The sequence goes on from OY787639.1 coordinate 5,126,056, forward strand.
TTAAAACTAGTGTAGATGAAACTAATTAGAATATAAGCTTCTTTTTTTCCTTCCTAATTCCTAAATGGTTTTGCATAAGTGATTTGTAAGAAAATATGTTAGTGAAGTACAAAGGATTGATCGCTTGATGAGAAAAAGAAAAAAAAACTTTATTGATGTGTAAGTTGTTAAGTTCAATCCCAATCAGAAAGAACATGTATATTTAGGCCCTGTCCAATATGTGCTGAAAAGTGTTGAATCTTGCTGAACGGTGTTGAACCTTGGTGAAGAGTGCTGAAGAGTGCTGAAATTGAATTATAATTGTATGATATGTATATAATTATGTGTTGTGATCAATAAAATAATGTCAATGTTACATTTTGAAATGCATTGAATAAAATTTTTCAAGTAGTTGAACATAAGTTTAATTTGTCATAAGTGTATCATAAAATAATACCAATAGAATAACTATAATCCATCTATGTATTATTAATATTAATTTTATATTCAGGTACAATATTTTAAAAAATTTATATTAATCCTACAATTTTACTTTAAAAACATGTAATTTTATCCCATAATTTTTTTTCTCACAGTCCCTTGAACCCTTTGAATATTACATGAAAACCCAAGTTCATTCACAAACCCCTGTTTCATGTTTCCCACTTTATAACATTATTCGAATGCAAAAACTAGACATTCACGTGTTAGATCATCCTGAGGGTGAAGGAAGTAGTGATTCAGGTTTGTACGATGATCGAAAAGCTGCTATGAACAAAGTGCGTGAGAGTATTGACTCACAAATTTGGTATTCAGGAGGTGGTGATTTAGAAGTTAGGGATGTTGGCGAAGATGAATCATTAGATGATAGCGATTAGTAGTATATGTAATTTGTAATATTATTAGAAGTACTAACATGTTTGCAACAGTTGTAAAATATTTATTTATAAATTTGATTTACCAATACAAAATCGTTATTTATATATATTTGAAAATGATTAATAATTATGAAACTATATATTTGAAGAATGATTTATTCCTACTTCCAAAAGAAAAATTATTCCTATTTTTTTAAAAAAATTAATGTCTGTGAATAGTGACAAGTGGTGAAGGGTGCTGAAGGGTGCTGAGAGGTGCTGAAGGGTACTGAAGAGGTGTTGAGAGGTGCTGAACCTTGTTGAAGGGTGCTGGACATTGTTGAGAGATGTTGAAGGTGCTGAAAATAAGCTGAACTGGACAGGGCCTTAGTGGTAGAATCAGAACAAATTTGTAAAGTGTGTAATAGTACATACACATGTTATTACATACACATTTATTTCTTGATATACTGAACTGAATTGAACTGAAGTGAAAATCAATGTATTGAAAAATGGAATACATGCTGAATCAACCTGAATTCCATCAAATTACATTTTCACTGAACTGAATTGAACCGAAGTGAAAATCAATGTATTGAAAAATGGAATACATGCTGAATCAACCTGAATTCCATCAAATTACATTTTCACTGAACTGAACTGAATTGAACCGAACTGAACTGATCTACAGATAAGATCTGACAAACAGGGCCGTACTACATGAATTGTACTAACAATATTACATAAATTTTAATTAGCAACTATCATTTCTGCACTCCCCTAATTCCATCCTTGCGATTTGTACATAAACTTATTTCAATTTAGAAATACAATTTATTCAGAAAATGGACTCTCAAAATTTTGATTAGTGAGGGAAAATTGTTTCACCAATCCCAAATACATGTGTAATTTTATCATTTACTTTTGGGTTGTGTATGTTAAAAAAGATTGCGGGAGTTCACTTGATTACTACAAAACCAAACAAGATAATAGTAGAATAATTACCCATACACGTTTTTTTTTCTTTTCTGGAATTATGAATTTATGCAACATGCAAGGATTAGGAATCCATCAAAGATTCAAAAGTACAAAACCAAATTAATGGTTCTGCCACCATCTAAACCATAGGTCGAACTCCCTCGGGTTGTGTGCCTACCAAAATGTCCAGTCTTATTTGGGTAAACATCCATATTTATAACTCAACAATTTCTTGAAACTCTTTATTTCAAAAAAAAAAAAATTCTTGAAACTTCACTCAACACTATTCATAGAAATAATGTAGAATGAATGGTGGAAGTAATTTCTAATTGAGAAAGTTTTGGGTGAGACCTGTCTTTGTGGAGACCAAGAGCAGGGGAATGAGCATTTACCGTTTCTGCTTGATCTTTTAGTCAGTTTGTTTGATCTTTCAATCAATGTCCTTGAGTATTTTGGTTTTGCCTTGATTTTTCAGTTAATTTGATCTTTCGTTCAATTTGCTTGACCTTTCGGTCAATTTTCTTGATCATTTCCTTGGTCAATTTCACCAACGACAAATTCAATCAAGGAAATCGGCGGGTTTAAAGCCCACCAACGACAAATTCAATCAATAGCAGTCTCATATAATCTTTGGTCCCATTTGAGACAGGTATCAAATGAGAATTTGCCTTTCTAATTTCCAAAAAAAAAAACAATATTAAGATGCAATGGATTATTACGTTTAATTTTTCTTTATTTGATTTGAAATATACATAAGCATATTATAGTTGTTTTTTCTACGGATTTTTCAACTATCTAAAGAGTTACAGAGGACATTTCATTGAAAGATTAGTCGTTGAAAACTTGAAATGATTTAGAATGCGAATTCAATACTCATGGATTTTTCAACTGTTACGTCAAATTCATAGGTTCATGTTACCAACAACGCGCCCCATATGTCGTGGTTCAAAACTGTCATGCAACAGTAAAACAATTGATGTTGATTCAAATAGATTGCACCGGGAGAAAGTCTTATCAAATTAAATAGTAGAATGAAATTGAACAATACTAGATGAAACTTTATGGTAAAAAATTTAGTTCAATTGTTCAAGTTGTTGTATTTTAATTTAATTGAATATTGCTTAAGAATGTGGCCTATTGTGACAAGATTATAAAAGAGAACTAAATTAATAATAACTGAAGTCTTTTAAAATATCTACTTTATAAGCATATTGACAAGACTTCACCCTCAAAATCCTTTCTGTTATCTGTCCCTATTCAAATTTGTACCGTCAACCACTGGAATTAATTAGTCAACTCAATAAACATTTCGCAATGAAACATGATTGACCAACCATGTAAATGTGGTAGACAAAGAAAACTTTGGTCCATATTTAGTCATTTCTTACATAAATTTCAATCATCATGCAGCTCAAAATTCTCAGTCTTATCGTTAAATTTGCTTATTTTCAGTTGTGTTCTTGAAATTGAAAATTCATACGTGTTCCAGAAATTTATGCTGTTTTAAACTTATTGCGTGTCAATGCTTCATTCAAATTCAACACCGTGTACTTTAAATGATGAAATTGCCTGAAAATATTCATATTCAAAATATACATAGAATTGCTAAGGTATTATTTCTTGTTATATAAAAACATATGTTTTCTTTAAATATCCATTCATAGTAAAGAAAATTATCCAACAACAAAGTGAAATTGACATTTAAATTAACTAATTAACTATATATCAATCTTGACTTTACTATTATAGATTACAATCTTGAAATAGGGTATTAACTCCAAAAGTTAAAATGAAAACCACCTTAACAAAAAGTAAAGAGGAGTATTAATCACAATGTCAAACATGAATCTAGTAGTACAATTATATCACCACTTAGTTGAGAGCATGATATATATTTTTCAAATGAATATTTCAAAATTTATATAAATATAGTTCATAAAATCAGATCGAGAATAATGATTTCTAAGTAATTTTAGGTCAAAAATTTTTGTTTGACGCTTTGGCCATGTCCAGTTAAAATGAAAATGTGTTGATTGGTGCCGAAAGATGTTGATTGGTGTTGAAAGTGTGTGGGTATGAAAAAAAGATTGAAACTGATTGATGTTGAAGGGTGCTGATTGAAACTGATTAGTGATGACTGGTAAATGTGCTGATTGAATAAGTTGAACTGGATATGATGGTGAAACAGTTCAATTCTCTTATCATTATATTTCTTATTATTATATTTGTAATTGAATTCAAATTTATTGAAAGTAGGAGGGGTTTGAGGTTTGGTTGAAGAAAATGAAAGCATTAGTTTAAATTTGGTGGAATTAGTTAAGAGTGAGAAAAACGCAATTAAATGGATGTGTGGGGAGACAAAGCCAAAACACAGATGATTCGGTTGGGGGACACGAAAGCGGCTTTTCGAAAACTCTTGCCGGCTCCAGACAGCGACATTTAACCCCCTCCCCCTGCAAACCTTCTCCTTCCCCACTCTCACCTTATCCGCGCGTGTACCTACGCAGCGATTCCGGCACCCATCGGATGATCCAACGGCGGGCGATTGATCCAGAACGCTCACTCGCCGGTACAGTGGAGTGGAGAGTTTTGCGGAGATTAGTGAGAGGATTAATGATGATTAAGCGATTCCACGATCGCACGCTTAAGCATGGGATGACATGCCATCATACATACCTTGACCCTCTCTCAACACCATCATCATCATCATCGTATTACCTACTGTTTGCCTCCCTCTACGTCATTCCCATGTCATTGTTTTTTCACCTCCCTTATTTTACAGTTTACCCTTATTTTACAATTTACCCTTCTTTCTTTGACTCACGATGTTATAAACTAAAATTCAACTACATTTGTTAAATAAATAAGATAAGAATATAAATAATCATGAAAATCTAAAGTGTCACTATGCAAATTATTAGAAATTGATAATTAAGAGAAACTCCCAAGACAATTAGACAGTATAAAAATTATGTAGTTTTTGTAATTAATAATGTTGAAAATTAAAGGATATTTATTTTTCACAAAACATGAAGGTTGGATACATTTTTAAAATCTTGATTATTTTTACACATATTTTCATCTTATATCTGCAGTATGTATATAAGAATTGAAGGTCCAAAATTCTCACCATTTATTCAAATTTAAGTAAAATTAAACCGTTATTTTTTCACCAAATCATACACACGACAAAATTCAAATAAGATGATTATTTGGTTGTTAATCATATGGTTGGCAAATGTTACAATAAACAACCAACAATGGAGTTTAGTCAAATGTATTTAATTATATAAGGGTTTAGTCAATTTTAATTGATTAAGAACAGATCATCATGTAATCCAGTCAAATCCCAAACAAATTGAAAGTAAAATGAGCTGTCAACAGATCAATAAAGAGACTGGTTGCTAATTTGCTCAGCATATATTAAAAGTACTTTGGATTAAGATTAGACAATTGTTTTTCAAAAAAAAAGAAAAAGATTAGACAATTGTTTTTCAAAAAAAAAGAAAAAGATTAGACAATTATTAATATTTTAAACAAATGCATACTACTTACCTAAAGTAGAGTCCCTTGTCTAGCTAGCTCAACCTACGTTTTCTTTTTCTCCTTATTATTTCATAAAGTCGGTGTATTTTTTTAAAAAATAATTCATACATAATATATGTTTAGCATAATCCAGTATGGTAGTTTGGTTCACGATAACAAAAATGGAAAGAACAAACAAGATTAAAAGAAAAAGTGGGTGATTTTCTTTTAGTGTGGTCCAAATCTTGTAGTAACGAAATTAAATTCTTACTACATTCTATTGTTTTAGTTGAACAGAATGAAAGACGATGATCGTTTAAATAGTAGTGATTAGTTGTGGTGATGTTCGCAGATAGAATTAGCGTGGTGGTTGTGATGGTTGATGACATTAGGAGTAGTGTGGAAGAGTTTTGTGGTAGTGATAGTCAACGATGGCCAAAGTGGTTGTGGTGGTGGTGATAGTCGATAGTCGATAGCTGTTGGTGTAAAGATTAGAAAATTTACTAAATAACCATGATGATCATCAACTAATGGGAAATGTGATGACGCAGCTAATTAAGGAAACTGCCAGAAAAATACACGGGCACGTGAGAGGATCTTAAGCAAGATATAGGAGGTACAGTTTCACGTGAGGTATACGTGGGGAGGAGGAAAAGAATGATGAGTCACCATGGAAAAGAGGTCGAGGTAGGTGCTCCAAGGCGCCTATAAAAGGAGGGCGCAATCAGCCATTTCAGGTAAGTTCTCTAACTCTTGAATACAGAGTTTTGTCTTTCAAGGCACGCAATCTCATAATTACACCGGGGTTACTACCCCCGGAGTAGCGTCGGGGGTTTGTTTTGCAGGTATCGGGAGAACAAGTCCATTCTAAGCCTCATCTGAAGCCTGGGAGTTCGGATAGCCAAGCACATTAGCGAAGCAGCTCTCATACTTCACCATCCATTCATCCAGAAGCCCTCAGATATATCAACTATCCGAGACTCCTATTTACTAGTGCAGATTTGCCCCGCATCAAACCGTATATATTATTAAAATTGAACTTTTACCCAAGTTCCACATGAACAAACTAATATCAATTAATAATCATTAAAAATAAGGGGAAATTCAACAAATAAATGCACAATATCAATTATAATGCATAATGAACATCAATAGATTATTAAGGAAAATCAATATAAAATTATAATAAACATTGTAACATTTCCGCTACTTTAGGGGAGAATTTCTCTTTATTGAATGTTTATTAAAATGAGAAACAATTATTTTGATATTCAATCTAATTTCATATGAAAGCAAGCAAATCAAATAATTGCACTTTTTCCCTCTTTACCTTTCATTGAAAAGGACTTGGGCCGAAGGTAAAGGTAGGATGAGGTGAGGCCTAAAGATTGTGATGCAGATTATACCTGAGGTCCTGTCCCTGATTAGTTTACATTAAGCTATCCCCAACCTACGCAGAAACTGCACCAACTCTATAGAACTAAAAATACGATTGGATGTTTTTTTCCTCATTAAAATTGACTATTTTCTTTTGCATCAAGGCAATATTTAAAAAAAATGCGGTTATAAACAATGATTTATAGATGGTTACTATGGTCCGATGAAATACACCGAGGAAATATTGAAATTCTGATGAATTGGTGGATTTGATCTGAACTGAATTACGAAAAATTAGAAGATTTATTTGCGTATTAAATTGTTTAAAATCCACCTTTCAATTTTTTATCTAGACGGTATTTGATGTTGACTTTTTAAGTGCTGCTACACACCATTCTTATTGATAGACTCCTAGTACGAGAATAATACAGGAGTATATATAGTATAAATGCACACCTTATCATTTTCAAATCCTGTAGGTAATTAGTCCAACACATTCTTAACACAAGTTTTAACACATCATCCTAACCCATTTCGAATGATTTAACATTTATAACATTCTAAGGAAGGGATCATTAATTAACATTCTTAACACATCATCTTAACTATTCCTAATGATTTAATCTATGGGATGAGATTAATCTGCCTTGTTTACTTGAACTTTTAAATTATTAGTTTAGTTCATTAATTTTTTTTATAACATTCAGAATAAGGCCCTGTTTACTAGAGCTTATTTCTTGATGGTACTGAACTGAACTGAACTGAAGTAAAATTGATGTATTGAAAAATGGAATCAGCATGACTGAATTAACCTGAATTTCATCAAATTACATTTCACTGAACTGAATTGAACTGAACTGAACTGAACTGAACTGAACTACAGATAAGCTCTGATAAGCAGGGTCTAATTTAGTTCATTGAAAGGAAATGATATTTTAAAATAAATTTATGTTTTTTTTCCATCATCAACTATCACTTGAATCATTATTATGAGACAGCATTCATATAGAAGACGAGTACTATAGCTAATATCAATCAATTGTACTTCATATAGTATTAATGAGTGTCCATGCAACAAAACTTGATATTGGGTCACAAAAAAAGTTGAGGCAAACGTTCCTTATCTTACAAGCTTTGATGATTTTTCTACAGATTTAGTAAATTTTATGTTCACACGCACTATGAAAATAGTTCATCTCTTTATGAATTTCACTTTTACCGATTTTAATCCAAAAATTGTTATAAAGTGGCAAAAGTGCACACAAGTTCGAGCGTTACCCACCGTAGTATGCAAAAGAGCCTTTAGTGTTCATCATTTCCTGCTCCATCCAATGCATAGAAACCCTAGTTAATGTGATTTATCTCTTCCATAAAAGGATTTCCGATTTATAATACAGTCTTACGAGTTCGAATTCTGACAATTAGTGTAAGTTTAGTACTGCTTCATTAGTAAGGAGTAGACATGAAACAAGTGTTGTGGTGATGTTCTCACTTTATGCATCATTACCTGTTTTGTGTTGATGTTCTCACTTTCAAACATAATCTTTTACATATTAAACTTTAGATACTTATCTCAACTAAGAATTTATATAGTTATAAAGTGTCAATTCAGATTTCTTCAGGCCAACGAGTTCGATTTGAAAGATCGACCATTGTTTCAATGTATGGCAACCTCATTCATTGAGTTAAATATTTCCATCAAAATGATATGTTTGAGCTAACAACAGACTTATCATTATATTTTCTAACTGACACGTACAATAAAATTTTAGATTTTATAAATTTAAATTAACCATAAATTTTGATTGATTTCGAATCGAATAGCTGACAGATCAATATTTCTCAAATCTAAGCCATTCCATTCGCTAAACAGGTCGATCAATCTACTATTAGAGCAAGTCCAACAACTTTGCTATAATTCTTTCTAAAGTAGAGAATGAAAGTCAATAATCTCCATATTTTTGTCCCTTAACTCCAACAGTATCTCTATATTATTTTGATTTCAACTCCTATTTTTGGCAAATTGGGTGTTGGAGAATTTGGTGAGAATTGGAAAGGTAGTTTAATTTCTATTTTTAGCAAACATACCATAAATTTAGTTCTCTAAAATTTTAGAGAGCAATCTGCATATATAGAGATTAATTTATTCTCTCTCCTCATTTTTCTATTATAGAGATCCATATAGAGATTCTGTTGGAGTGAAAAATTTGTCAAAATCTCCAAATTTAAATAAAATATCTATTATAGCAACTCTGTTGGACTTGCTCTTATAACCTCAATTTTAGCACGCTAAATTCAAATCATTCAAGTCGGTTCGAAAATAACTAGCCCTGAATAGCATAATGTGGCCATTAAATTAGTGATAATTAAGATTAGTGAAGTAAAATGTGGGGTTAAGGAGTGCACGTGGGCTGCCCGGTGGATAGGCTACCGGGTCAAACATACGGTATAGGGTGGTCCATCTCCATCGTCGCCGCTCGTGTGATCACACAGACTATGCTGCCCTGGTCGAGCCGACTCTGCTTGATTGGACCGCGGTTCATGTCAAACCCGCTTCTTTCGTTCCCATCGAGTCGAGTCGGCTGATTAAAATCAGAAACCCATGCAAAACCTCGTTTTCAAGACCGAGTCATCAGCCAAACACGGCCTAATCTCTTGATTGAGATTGATGATTAGTATTTAATTGGTGATGTTAAGTGTGGGAGTGATTGGTGTTGCATCTTTGCACAACATAAACCAATTAAGTCAACACAAAGATTCAAATCATGGATAAGATTAACTGAATATGGGAATTGGAATCTTACGTCCTATTTCTTTCACTTCTGTCCCTCCTCTAATTGACAGTCATATAAAGAGACACAAATATGGAATTTTTAATTATTAGAAAATTGAATTGTGAGAATAAACTTAAGTTTACAAATAAATTTTATTTTTTTACGCCTTTCATTTTCTAAATTCTCAAATATCATCAAACTCGAAATTTGCTTAACCATCCTTAGTTTTAGCTATCTCAACATATAATATCTGATAATGAGATGGCAGGTTCAACACATTTATCCTTTAAGAAACTTGTATACTTGTGTGCAAGAATTAAACACATACTTAAAGCTGAATGCATATGCATGCGCGATAGTATGATATAATATAAAGGGCAACATGAAACACAAAACATGGTGAGCAAAAAGTTCATATTATCCGATTGTATTATAGATTAAAAATGAGTGCCTAAATAAAGAGTTGCTCTATTGGCAAACCTCTTAGTAGGAGTTTTTCTGAAGGTGTTGAAGTGGAGCAAAAACTATGGATCAAGTTGATTGGTCTTAATTTTGGGCTTGGTTATGTCTTCTAAGTTCTAAGTCCAGCACATTTTGTACCGGGCTTGAGTTTTAGGCTACTAGAAGTTGAGGAATGTTCCAGAAAGAGCAAATGGAGTACTATCTAGAATTAGGATTACATGTGAAAAATATTAAAATGGTCTTTTTTTTATTTAAACTTAATTCTTTTGATAAAATAATTTATAATCATTTGAATTTGAACGTAATTTTTTATAAATATGTTTGACTGATGATATTATATTACCACATTTCATAATGACACAGATTTTTTTAAAAAAACTACTTGTCTACAGTGAATTAAATTTTATTATCTATGATAATATTTTGACTATTTATCTATTAAATACTATATGATAAAAATACAAATTTTATATAATACAATACAATTAGAAGTAGGGTGTATACATACACCATCAACCTTCACCTTTTTTTTTTCCTTTTCATGAGTTGCACTGAAAGGCTGTTTGTTATCAATACTCTCGTTTATTTTTTCGAAAATCCCTTTTACCGTGAAATGACTGAAAAGTAAAAGTTTGAGTTGGTAGAATCTAAAATGACCGGACGTTTATTTTACGGTGAGACTAACTGGAAGGGGAATATAATATCTGAGCGTAAACTGATATTTGTATATTGCAGTGGAGCATCCAACTAGTAATATTTGACTTTATCTTTTTTCATCTCTGTTTTAGTTGTAGTCTAATAGTCTAGTTTGTAGATATGTTGTTACCGACATTTGACATGGAGAAAATTTAAAATTGTCAAATTGTTAGAAACTTCTCCAAAGTCTTATTGCCACACTGTGTTTGGCAGTAAATTTGTATCCTTTTCAATTTCAATTTATTCTTTACAGCATTGAAGAAACAAATATAATTCTCGCACAAATGATGGTTTTATCTTACAATTAAAAACTAATCTGTATTTTGGGGCTTGTACGGTTGTACCCCGTCCGGCTCAAATTTGGATAGAAATAAAACAGCAGAATATGAATATGGGGTTTTGTGGATGATGGTGAAAAAAGCATGCCGTACACAGTGCCGGTCCTAGGGTTATGGGGGCCTGAGGCGAGAAAAAAAATAAGGCCCTATATATACAATTTGTACAATAAATTAATGATATTTTTAATAAAATAAAAATTATAATAGATATTTCAGTTATTAGAGAAATTTTTTAGAATTTTTATTCTCTTTTAATATTTTATTATCATAAAAAATTAAAAATGAGTGTTTATTAATCATTTTAGATCTTAATTTTTATCATATAAGTTAAATAAACTTAAAAAAGGGCCCCAAAATTGCTATTTATATTAATTTTCTAACTAATAATAAAAGCTAATTTTAAAAAATGGGGCCCCAAAATTACCCAAAAATTTGGGGGCCTGAGGCGAGGGGTTCAGTTGCCTCAAGGTGAGGCCGCCCGTGGCCGTACAGCCCAGGCTACATCCTCTAATCTATATAACTGAATTATTAGTGTTGAGGTTACTCGTGCTTCTTAGGCCCTGTTTACCAGAGCTTATCTGTAGATCAGTTCAGTTCAGTTCAGTTCAATTCAATTCAGTTCAGTTCAGTTCAATTCAATTCAATTCAGTTCAGTTCAGTGAAAATGCAATTTGATGAAATTCAGGTTAATTCAGTCATGCTGATTCCATTTTTCAATACATCAATTTTCACTTCAGTTCAGTTCAGTTCAGTTCAGTTCAGTTCAGTTCAATTCAGTTCAGTTCAGTTCAGTACATCAAGAAATAAGCTCTAGTAAACAGGGCCTTATAATAATTATAAAATAAATTTTGTATTCTTATACTACTCCCTCTGGGCTCTTAACATTGACCCCAACTTTTGTGGCACTTGGATTAAGAAAATCTCTCCTTTTTTGATAAAACATAACGTGGCAAAAAAGAGTCTGGTTTTTTTCCAGATTTTGTCCCCCAAGCCCACTAGATTTATTTGCCAAATTACATCTAACCTTTCCCTCTCAAATTCTGGAAAAAAGAGGGAACAAAGTGGGGAAAAACTGGGGACTTTTATTAATAAAATTTAAATTAATTTTTCAGTACAGTTTGCCTCCATTTTTGGGGCTGCTTTTGCACAAAATATCTAGAAATCAGTCAACGCTTTAAACATTACAAGCAGTTCAGTTTCTCTCACACACAAAAAACAGAGGCTCTCTCTACAAGCCTTCTTTAACAGTAAACACACTATGATCTTGTTTCTCTTCAAGATTAGAACTTGACTTTTGTGTGTCCCAATCAGCTGCTGCCCCAAAAGCACATCCTCATGGATGGTTTGCAGCGTCACAATCTGAGTCCCCTTGAGCGTAGGCAACTGAGCATATTCTTCATCCAAAATGAAAAGGATGGAAGATTGTGCACCGGAAAACGCGATGAAGCTGCTGCCCGATGGAATGTGTCAATCCGAACCATTACAAGGTTGGCAGCCCTGCAAAGAAACCAACAGATGCTAGGAGTACAAGTTGATTTGAGCAAAAGGGTTAAAGGGAAGAAAGGCAGGCCCATTATTGAGCTAAACAAGGAAATGATAATGGCTATTCCACTTCAACGAAGGACAAATCAAAGATCACTTGCTGCAGCTTTGAATGTAAGTAGATTTAAGTTGCGTAGTTGGATTAAGAAAAAAGAGATTCGCAACCATTCAAATGCTATCAAACCACACATTTCACAAAAGAATCAGTTAAGGAGGGTTCATTTCTGTGTTAGTCATTTACAGCATAGCATTTTCACTAAAAAAACCACCTTCAAAGACATGCATCATGTGATACACATCGATGAAAAGTGGTTTTTTCTAACTAGGGCAGCAGAAAGGTACTATCTATTGCCGGAAGAAGATGATCCACACCGAACATGTCAAAATAAAAGATATATCACAAAGGTTATGTTCTTGTGTGCTGTTTGTAGACCTATTTTTAGTGAAGATGGTGATGTTTTATTTGACGGCAAGATTGGGTTATGGCATTCATTACAACAAAGAAGGCTAAGAGGGACAGCCCTAGGAGATTGAAGGATACTCTATTTACGGTCCCTATAAAAGTTGATAGGGAAGTTACAAGAAAGTTCATGCTTGAAAAGTTAGTACCCGCCATCAAACAAAAGTGGCCCTTGCTAGCGAGCGGTAATATATACATCCAACAAGACAATGCAAAGCCACATATATATGATAATGATCCAGAATTCAGGGCAATAGCAAGTTCTGATGGTTTCAATATTAGGATTGGACCACAACCACCACAATCACCATATATGAATGTCTTAGACTTGGGATTTTTTAGATCAATACAATCATTACAACACCAAACAGCGGCAATCACTATGGATCAGCTCATTGCAGCAACAGAAAATGCTTTCTATGAGTTAAGTGCTGTAACCTTGAACAAGGTTTTTCTTACGTTACAAAGTGTGATGATTGAAGTGATGAAGGTTAGAGGTTCTAATAGGTACAAGGTTCCACATATGGGGAAAGATGCTTTAGAAAGACAAGGATTGCTACCTATGGACCTAGAGGTTGATGATTCATTAGTTCGAGAATGTGTGCAGTTCTTACAAGGAGCAAATGAAACTGCTGGATTACAAAGATTAATTGAAACACTTGTAGAAACGACCCCGACTATTGCATCAGCCAATGCCTAGCTACTTGTTCTAAGTTCAATAGGAACTCCTTTTGTATGTCTACGTTTGCAGCTAAGAAATTGGTGACAGAATCATGTAAACATGTTGTGAAAGTTTTGTAAGCATGTTTACAATGCAACCGTATAGACATTCTTGTATTTTGTTAATTGTCAATGATATTTTGTTTTATTATATTTTCTTTCAGCATAGTTAGTCACGTAAAATTATGCAATACAAATCAAAAACTAGATTGCTAAACTTCAATAGGTCACAAAGCAACAGAGAACACATCATATGGTCACAATCAATCTAAACAAATAGCACAAATAACACCCTAACTTCAGCAGGTGTGTAAACAAGAAAGATGAAACACATTGAATTCACCGATATAAAACACCCTAACATCGGCAGGTGTGTAAAGAGTTACTTGGATTTAGATACTTATCTCCACATGACTGCCTTGAACCTTTCTTCACACTCTGTCCTTTCATATGACTGGACTTTGAACCGTAGAGTGCCTCCAGTTCAGCAATTATTTGTCCCTGTATCTTCTTTTGGTCCTAAAAATAGCAAAAGGAGTTGATTAACATATGAATCAATGATGGTGTCAGGCAGTATTGTAGATAGGGAAGTTCTAATGGTTCAAGGAACATTAATACCTGGAAGTTTGTAAACCAGTGCACGAGCCTTCTCTGCACCTCTTCCTGGAACTTGGTATGGTGGTTCTTCTGTGCAATGATAACCTTAAATTTTGGACAAGTCAAACAAGCAAGGTTTAGTTCAAATAAAAGCTACTTAATTCCTTAACTGTCAACTGTAATAATGCATTCTCTTACCTCAATGATCTGGTCTAGTTCAATGCTCAAAACTTGGTTAAACTGAGACTCGCTAATTAGCCTCCCTGGAAATAAAATAGCATATTAGATTACTCAAGTCATTTACAGTAAACATGTATTCAACTAAACTGGTATTAGAAGCAACTCTATCAAGGAAATTGTACCTGATTATGATAATATTATCTGGCTTCCTTTTCCCAGAGCTCACATAAAAATCGAGTAGAGTTTCCCTATATGATTCAAGAAAGAAGCATGAGCAGAGCAATACAAACAACCTAGGCATTTGTAGCTACTGAGAATAAGCATACCTGATTATCCCATCAACTTCAGTGTCTGAAAAAACACGCTTGAAGAGGGAATGTATCATTGCAAGCTTTGGAGATTGAGTTTGCACTGAAGCTCGATATTTGGAAATTAAAGGCCACTGTCTGGAGCTGACAACCTCAAAATGAACTCACAATTCAGAGCTCAAAAATGAAAATAAACTCACAACTCACAACTCAGAGCTCAAAAATGAAAATAAAAATGATCAACAGGAAATGCCTACTGATTATCACGTGAGACATCCATGCCAAGAATGAGGGTAGGCATCTTAGAGACCATGGGGAGTAAAGTCATATGCTCAACGCACATCATAGAGTTGAAGCCACCAAGCTGTCAAATAAAGACAAAACAATTAGGTCAATTGAAGTAAAACAATTTGGTCAATTAAAGACTGAACTAGGCATTATACAACAATTGACAAAGCAAGTATACATCATCTTTATAACTACAGACTTCTAACCTTAGCATTGACACATCAGCAATCAGTTTTGCTAACAGAAAACAAATAAAACAACCAAGTTAGGACAAGTCACATAATTCATGAAGTCAACAAATAACAGCTTCGGTTCAGTTATTTCCTCTTCGGAAGCAGCTATGTTTGTGGTTGCATTCTGAAACGCTTGTAGATCCTCCAAAGGGGTGTGCATCAAATTCCAAAAAAAGGTCTTGCAACTGCAAAAAAAGGGAGACCACTAGTAAAGGTTGCACGTAGTCTTCATTAGCCTTGTTAGTATGAAGTGTAAGGTCAAATCCACTCAAAATACAAATTTCCAGACACAAGTTAGCAAACAGATGAATCGCAAAAAAGGTCTCGTAATGAACATTATTAATTAGGATGAATGAACATCATAATTAGCCTAAATATTATTACAGAACCAGTTGCTAAGTTGTTAAACATACAACTCCATATTACAGAACCAGTTGCTAAGTCAATATGAGCATACAATACCATTATTACACAACCAGATACTAAGTTGCTAAGTCATCAAGAACATACAACACCATTATTACAGTACCAGATGCTATGTTGCTAAGTCAAGCCTACTCATCTTTGGCCGGGAAGAATCTAGCCCACTGCTTAACCCTATCCTGTGTTAATTTACCCTTATACGAAGCCATAAAGTGACGTAGGTACCTTGGATTCACACCAGATAGGTCGATGTCTTCTGTGCTGATATGGTCAGATATTGGAATATGAGCATCCTTCTTGTTCTTCTTGAACAAAACTGGAGAAATCTCGTGAAGCACCCCCATGGCATTCCCCTTGCGCTTACCCTGCACACAAAAGCCAAATATGTCAACCAAATGCCAAATCTATAAACAGAAGTAGTGAGCCGGAAAAGTACCTCGTCGACGGGGATGGGCGGGACTATCTCAGGCGGGACTATCTCGTCAATCTCAGAACTGTCGAAAAACCATTGCTGCTCATCATCTCCCTCCTTCTTTACAACATCCTCCTCTTCGTGGTCAGCACAGTCAACCGCCCCAGCTTGCTCCGTCTCTGGGACAAAGGAAAGTGGATCCCAATCCCAATCTGGGGGAGCCTGAGACTCATAGAATTGAGACTCGCCAGAAGAGGGTTGGGTCTCGTCGTCATCACAGAAAGGCTGGGTCTCGTCGTCGTCGTCTGAACTGAATAGGCCTGGAAAGGGTTCCATCAGAGATTTGGATGAAGGAAAGCCGACGATAGGAGATTTGGATGTGTGATTGACAGAGATTGGATAAGAAAGAGATAAGGAGATATGGAACTGTGCGATTGGATTGGGTTTATTTGGGCTGTTCGAAGAATTTTTCCAAGTTCAAACTGGATTGGGCTTGAATCAAATTCAAATTAATGAGGGAATAATTAGGCCTTGATTAATTACCTAAATGAGGGCAGATTTGTTGGATTAAGAATTAAGTTGATTTTAATTGGAAAACCAAATCTGAAAAACGTGTAAAAAGGTTGTAAATAAAGGAATAAAGAGAGGGTAAAAGAGTAAAATGACAAGCTTGTCCCCTTCCATTTAAGGCATGTGTGTAAGAGAGCCATTGATAAAAAGCCATCCATTTTTGGCAACTGAGCCAATCTTAAGAGCCCGGAGGGAGTACTTGTAAATTGAACTTCGATTATCAAACCATCTACGTAAAATAACATACCACCACATGCGTTATTCTATTATTGATTCATTTTTAAAGCAAATAAATAAAAATTCATTTTTTATTTCAAGATTTCGGAAAATGTTCTATACAACTTCACGTAAATATGGTAGAAATGTTTAACCGGAAGAACTTGAAACACTCGATTTGGCATAATTAGCAAGAAAATGATCTATATAATTTTCATCTCTAACAACCCAATAAACACCGGAGAAAGAGTTCCACAAGCAAACGTCAAATTTCTTGGATAATAAATCGTGATGGAGATACATTTCTCTCACCATATATATCATATGAAGAGCTACCTAACAAAAGTCGCATCATGAAGAGGGTGATGGTTCCGATTGCATGCTTGTTTTGTGGAAAGAAGGATGGGCCAGCCTCACATATCTTCTATAATTGTGCAAAACCAAGGTAGTACCTGGTACAAGAATCTGATTGACAACAATGAGCCGTAATTAGTTGAAGTGTTGGTCATGATTTTTGATGCACTTTAGATGCAGTGAAATATGAAATTGTTCCAAAGCAAGACCAGAACTCAACAATTGCAAATCTCAAAAGATTTTAGGCCGTAGAGGATGTCTGCTAGATTACATGTCCATTCCTTGTTAAGACCGCCAAACCCTCTTTATCTTTATCAACAAATTAGCTTTACTTTTCTCCGGCGCCTGCTCCTCCATTTCTCTGACTTGAGGGATTTGAAAAAGTTTATCCCAGCTGGGGCTCATCAGCTTCATAGAGAGATGCCTACACATGATCCCAACTTTGGTAAGGATGTAAAGCTGTTTGAGCACGAAGTAGCCCCGCTCAATAGAGTGATGTTTCAAGATTGTATCCAAACCTTTTGAACAGTGTGAACAGAGAGATGTTGCCACATCTTCAAAGAATCCATTAAAAAGAAACAGATGCACAATTGGAGCTGAAAACTTGTTGGTTGTGGTGAAGACTAGAAAGGTCACATCAAGCTCTTCTGCAGGCTCTTCTTCTATCCCGGGTCTGAGTTTTGCAAGGTTGTCGCGGCTAACCGCAAGGAGGAGGGTATGAGGAGTGTGAATGACATGATCAGACAACGGGAAGCCCGTTGAGCTTCTAGTACCCAGAATCATACCGCAGGTGCTTGTGTACCGTGATGATGTGATGGATTGAGTTCCCAATACCAATGTGTGGATTTTTAGTGTATTTGTTGCTCCAATGCTGGCTGAGTTTGGAAGGCTCAACAAAGCTCTCACTGTACAGAACACACGTGCCCGTTGTTTCAAAGATAACAAGACAATCATCCATAGTCTCCTGCCCTGGAATGATGAGCAACAAAATGGCTTTCCCGGTTTCTCGAAGGACGATTACCTAGCGGCCAAAACAGAAATCAATAGGATCCCATATATCAACATGGCAATGCCCGACGAATTTGGACCGCTTCCACCTGAAATTTCTTTCAGGTTGCATGAAAGTTCACATGGATGGCATGGTCCATTGAACACGTTGCAATATTTTCGCTTCATGGTTGACCGATGAGGGATTCTGAATCCTATAATTGGGAACGCTATAGATTGATTCGCGGGGTAAGGATTGGAAGAGAGTATATCGCTGGGAGAACTTCTTATGCGGATTTGTTGGGTTTGATCCAGATTCCTTTTGCGGTGAACACCTCCTTTGAAGGAGTCACTACCACGGATATGGTCAAAGAATTGGAATTTTTTGTTTGCATCGACACGAGGAGATTTCTCCCCGTGCCTCGTGGCTATCATTTGGTTAGGGGTAATGAGGGAAAAGTAGATGTAACGAGTTACTTGCGTGCCTAACTTTAAGGTAGACAAAAATGAGTTTGGATGTAATCGGAAAGTAGACTCTCACTTCAAACTAGTCGGTTGAAATTTTGGATGTAATTTTTGGATAAAATTTATAATTTTGCTGGAAGTTATGATTCAG
The DNA here is from genome assembly GCA_963678965.1 of Cruciata laevipes. Taxonomy (NCBI): domain Eukaryota; kingdom Viridiplantae; phylum Streptophyta; class Magnoliopsida; order Gentianales; family Rubiaceae; genus Cruciata; species Cruciata laevipes. Next base: position 5,144,948 of record OY787639.1, read on the forward strand.
GGCTATGATTTACATTCAAAAAAAAAAAAGGCCGCCAAAGGATAAAAGCTGTATTTTGTTGCGGGATTGAGTTTGGACTCGGAGTCAGCAGTCATTGGAGCAGTTTTATTTGAGGGGGGAGGCAGATTTGTCGGGCAATATCGAGCAAATTCTATATGAGCCTATGTTAATGGCGGAGGAATCGAGAGCTATAGAAGTTCAAGTCATAGGAAATGCCCTAGGACTCATACAGATGGTTCGGGAAGAAACAGATCATGTTATTGTCGTTTCAAGTTTAATTGTTAGTATACAAGATAAGCTACCAGAATGCGGTTTTGATGGACCGTTATGAACACCGAGAGATAGAGATTATTGTGCTCATTTGCTAGTTAGTCATGCAAAACGAGCCATGAGCAGGGAAATCATTGTATGGGAGCGCCCACCACCGTTTTTCTTGTCAGCAGATATTGTCATTTGAGACGATTTCCAGTACCTTGAAGTGATATAAATTTTTCTTTTCAAAAAAAATAAAAATGGATGCAATTACTCTAAACCATACTAAAATCGGATAGCGGGAGTTAAACAAAACATTCCTTTTAGGATAAATGTACCAGTTATACAAAATATAATATATTATATTAAAACATATGATAAAAATCAATTTGGTCTACAACCACCGTTTTTTATGATTTATCTTAATTTATACTCCCTCCGTCCCACATTATTCTTCACAGAATCTTTTTCACGCATGCCAATGTAGATGTTTGACCGTAAATATCTTTAGTTACATGTATTATCGGCACATAAAAATTTGATATTTGAATACTACATGTTACGATGAATCTAGTGATATCACATATGATGATTTTAATATTAATATATCTATTCAAATATATGGTCAAAGTTTAAAAGCAAATAGTGTCAAATAGTGAAGTGTGAAGTTTAATACGGGACGGAGGGAGTATCAATTTATACTAGTGTCTACATTGGGATCAATAATAGTAGTGATCATGAGCATTTGATGATGATGAGCTAGGGATGGGAAAAAATATAAATAAGACGAGAATAATGATCACCCTTTATGTTTTAATTATAATATTTGGGATGAGTCCAATCTCATTCGAAATGATTCAAACTTTTGAGATCATAGAACTTAGCTGAAAGAAACAAAAATGCCACGAAGCAATCATGTCGACACAAAAAATTCATTCACGAGAACAATTATTGTTCAAATCTTAAGGTACCGTTTTTAAATTTTAATATAATATAAGTTTGTTTTAAGAAAAATAAATCTTAAGGTACCCTTCTCACACGTCGGTCCGTCCCAACTCTACTTTAACAACCCTTTCCCATTGCCCTCGTAATTATCCATTTCCATAATATCGTAAGCCCTTTATCCCAATAAATTCTCGCACATGAATAATCGATTATTGTACGTACGTAGTTCCTATTTAAACCTCATGAATATGTTAATTAAAAAACTCTATAAGTAATTGTCGCATGTGAGATAATCTTACATGCATTGTAAATTGATCTTCCTTGGTGATATAATGAATATCATTACATCATCAAGTAACATCAAAACTCTTGAGATTGACTCACATACATATATGTGATTCTATAAAGTATATATAGTTCACCTCTTTTCATATTTTACATCTCCATAATATATACAATAATAAACTTAAATCCATAAACTAAAATCAGAAATATAAGGAGATTCTTTGGTGAGACTTGTCCTTGTGGAGACCAATGGACCAGGGATTGATCATTTATCGTTTTTTCTTGATCTTTTAGTCAGTTTGATTGATCTTCAATCAATTCTCTTGAGCATTCTTGTTTTGCCTTGATCTTTCATTCAATTTACTTGATCTTTCAGTCAATTTCCTTGATCATTCATAATTTTTGAAACATTACTGTTATTCCGTACAAATTTATACCGAAGTTCAGTCTCAAGTCAGTCCATGTGAGCCGTGTGAGCTCTAGCGACACTAACATCTTAAAATCTAACAGTGGCGGCGGAGTTGAAGTTTGCCAATGACAAATTCAACCGATTACAGTCTCTTATAGTACTTGGTATCTGTAGATACATGTCTCAAATGAGAATTTGAATATTTTTGGAAGGTGCCTTTATATACATATCCAAATTCCCAATTTACGGATCCGATTGAGTGTAAATTTACAAAAATACCCTTATAAAATCATCCTTTAGGCAATTCCCTATATACTAAAAAAATAATTATAAGAGATGTTAGTAAATAAGTACTTATATAAATGTTGATAAAAATATAATGCCTGAAAGGCTGAAATTATGAAAATCAAAGAAAAAATACAGCAAGCACACACACTCCAAGCTAAATATATAAGATAAATTGCAATATGCAACCATCCCAATATGGTGCAGAAGCAAGGCTGGAGAGTTTTGGGTATCCGCAGTATGACGATGGCCTCAGAAAGAGCGCTTGCTAGACGTTGTTAATTATCGCCGCCGCAGACGGAGGCGACAAAATCCAAAGCCCGTGACCGAAAGGCGACGGAAAAGGGACTCGATTTTACACGTCTCGGTGCGCACAATGCAGGTAATTATATACGTACAGAGACCGATGACTTCTCAGAAATTGCTTCACATTTTTGCACCTTTTTTTATTTGCCATCTTTTTTGGGATTGTGCATATATTATGTGCATGGCCATTTACATATAGTATCATGTTTTAGTGTGTTTCCACTCATGCACTTATCTGTATATTTAGCGCAAAGAATGGTCTAATTTTGTCGTAGCTTTTGATTATTAATGTTTCATTAAAAAAGGCTATGCGTCTTAGGTACAGGAAGCATGCTTTCGAATTCATGCACAGTAAGTACATTTATTAATGCTGCATGCGTGACAATAAAGTTCGCAAGGGTAGTGACATTCACCTACGATATAGAGGATGTGAAAGTTTAAATGATCGATATAGCGATGTAGTTGGAAATTTGAGGATTTGCATGTACTAATAAAATAAGGGGCAATTCTATTTGCACTATTAAGTGACGAGTAAAAGTGTCTGTTATAAATATTAGTGCGGTGTTTGTATTTTTAAGATGGTTTATCTTCGATTGTTAGTTACCAACATTATCGAGTTCACAAACAAAGAATGTGGAGAATAATTTTCTAACATTCATCTGAAAGGGTGATAATATATATTTTTATTAAATTAAAAGAAAAATGTCAGATACATTCAAAAAGTATTTAAATATTGAACGAAGCCCTAAAAAATAAAATAATAGATATACGTCAGTCAGAAGATATAAGAGTGTTGAAGCGATTAGAGACAATATTCCCTATGTATCTACTACTTTGATAACATAGATAACTTTCAACTATTCATTTTGTATGGTATGAATATACTTCGTTTATATTACCATTACTGGAGTACAAATTCTCAATAGAGACTCAAAAGGTTTAAGAGAAGGTCTTGGGTGAGACCGTCCTACCATAAGTTTATGGTAGGACGAATGATAGTTCATGTGTTTAATGGATTTGTTCATGTGTTTCACAGCTTTGTTAATTCATTTACATATTGTTACAGATTATAACAAACAAAATTGTGAAACACAAAAACAAATCTGTCAAACACATGAACCCAACTTATAACAAACAAAACTGTGAAACACATGAACAAATCTATTAAACACATGAACTATCATTCGTCTTATGGTAGGACGGTCTCACCCAAGACTTTGTAAAGGTTTAATAAGTAAACTATCAAACTTGAAAGTGAAAAAATGAACACAAAAGAGATAGTACTCATGCATGAAAGTGAGAGATCAACACAAACAAGGTATCACGAATGAAAGTGAGAAAATTAACATTTGATCTTTGTCTCAATTACGAGCGTTCTACCTGAGACACTCTCGTAATAGAGGTGTAGATTAGGGTTTCTATATATATATATATATATTATATATATATATATATATATTTTTGAAATAAGTTAGGGTTTCCATTTGCTTTCAATGCACAATCAATTGTGATGAGATACGGTGATCATTACATTTATGATTTATCACATTCCACTAGTTTTCTCTTTTGTTGAATATAAATGGGTAACCATTTAATATTTTGGGTCTTATATATAAGAAGAAGAATAACGTACCGTTGTAAAGAATGTCATATTTTGGTTACAGCAACCGAGATTCCTCTGCACATGAACCACACCATCGATCGATACAACCCATAACTCTGTTTCAGGCTTCGAATAATTACATAATGTTATCATAATTATTTATTTTTAAAGAGAAAGTTTTGGGTGAGACCTGTCCTTGTGGAGACCAAGAGCAGGGGAATGAACATTTAATGTTTCTGCTTGATCTTTTAGTCATTTTGTTTGATCTTTCAATCAATTTGCTTGAGTATTTTTGTTTTGCCTTGATTTTTCAGTTAATTTAATCTTTCGTTCAATTTGCTTGATCTTTCGGTCAATTTCCTTGATCATTTCCTTGGTCAATTTCACCAACGACAAATTCAATCAAGGAAATCGGCGGTTTAAATCTCACCAACGACAAATTCAATCAATAGCAGTCTCATATAATCTTTGGTCTCAATTGAGAATTAGTAATTTTCGAATCCATATTATACAATGTTATTGTTACCAAACAGGCCCATTCAAAATGACACGTGGATTCACAGAGTCACGGGCCGATTTCCATTTCTCCGCGATATATGAAAGCAACGTTTTCTCATAAAAAAATAAAAGAAGTTAAAAAAAAAATGCAAACGGTTTTATTTGTTTTTTTTACAATGGAAAAAACCACTAATTTTGGATAACAGCAATCCACTAAAATTCACTACCAACCTCTCATCTGAAATTGAAGCTGAAATCTCACACACAACATATTCCAAAAGATAAAAGATTCAGAAAATCAAAGTACACCATATTGAACATCTAATTAGTTCCTTCTAAAAACACCTTCCTCCATATCCAGCATTCCTAAACAGTGTCTGCTTCATGTCTTCTGAACTCATCACCATTCCCCTCTTCTCCATTTCCTATCCAAAAAATATTTACGATCAGACGTATCTAATTTAACACTGGCTTAAAAATACGAAGAATACTCCCGAACACAAAGTATCGAGAGTATTCTCCATGCTTTTTAGTTAAAATTACTGTATCCGAATAAGTTAAGGTGACTGACGATATTCAATAAGTTAATAATATACCTCGGAGCAGGAAGCGTGGAGGCTGAAATCATTGAAGCAGCTGATAACACACTGTTGAATCTCGAGGCCTAGAGCGTCTAGATTGGTCAAGGTGGACAGTAAAAGTCCTGGTTTACCTGCACAGCATATCTCTATCCTGGTTTCACTGTTGCCTCTCTCCACGTTGAACTGCAAGTTAACCGGTAAAAAAAGAGGGATCAGTGAGTTTTACTGTTTCGATGATGCACGAACAACGAGAAGGACTGAATAAGTTACCTTGGGTGAATTTCGTACCAGGACTTCATTGGGTTTCACGTCTCTGAAGATGCCCATCAAATTTGGTGGATTCGAATTTGACCCCACAACTTTTTTCACCGCTTCTTCTTCTTCTTGGAGACCGTTGATTCTTTCCAGCAGCTCCTTCATGTAGTCAATTGTGTCCCCAAGAATTGCCGTTCTGTCCATCTTTTTTACAACAAAAGTTAATCAACAGAAAATTCACTAATATTTACATGCATTCTAAATCTTATCCAAAGGTAAATATATGTACAGCATTAAGGTGTAACTAGTTGTATTTTTTCACCTTGTAATGGAAAAAATTAACATGCTAGCTAACATTTATACAAAAAGAAGATAAGAATAGTAATTTTTTTTCTTCATTTACCTTGCTAATTTTGGGAACTACTGATCTGAGCATGGAGAGTCGGTCGTTGAGGCGCTTCCTCCGCCGCCGCTCCGCCATGAGATTCTTCGAGGGTTGACCGCTCAGCTTCTTGGATTTGCTCTCCCTCTCCGGGCAGCTTCCCATGTTGAAAACGGGCACCTCGCAGTGCTGCCCGTGCTCATTTCCCGGCTCAGCTCCACAAGCCGCCGCCGCCTGAAACTCCAAGTTCGGAAGGCCCCCGCAGTTCATGAAGCACGACAAGTCCTCCTGGGAAGGAAACGACGCCGTCTCGAGCTTCGTCAGCTCATTCAACTCCGTCAGCTCCGGCGCCGGCGACAGCTCGTCCCCGAACGGGCCGAAGTAGCACTCCGTGAACAGCGAGCAGTAGTTCGAGCTCGGGTTCGGGTTCTGGCTCGGGTTCTGAGTCTGGACCTGGTCAGCTGTACTCTCCCATGAGGGCGGGACCGGAATCGAAGGCGGAGGAATGAGCAAAGGCCAGCCACCGCCATAGCAGAACTCGTTAATGGGCGGCGGTTCGGCGGCCATGGCGACGGCTTCTTGCCACGGTTCGGTCCTCAGCGCTAGCAGCTCGTCGAGAAAACCGTGGTCTGCAAAACACTCCATTTTTTGTAATAATCTGGTTTTTAGCCAAGCGCCGCGGTGGACATTGCACAGCGGTTTGAGGTGGGAGATGGCCGGTTATATATACGCAGTAGGAACGCAGCCTGGTGAATGCTTTGTGGCTAGTGTGTGACTGTGTGTGGAATATGCCCCACACTGGTTTAGAATAATGTTTGTATAATGTACGGTCTAAAATGATATTAATGCACCATTATACAGATTATCGTATTTGCATGTTCCTACGAAACACGCCGACTGCAACTGGGTAGTCGTATGTTCCAGTATTGTCAAGATTTTATCGCTTTGACAAAAACGAAGATTTGTTTAAAAAAATATATAATAATCTAAGTAATAAAGTGCTGCATATATTTTGATCTTGAAAATAGAATAATTAGTGGAAAAAATCAGTTTGAACGGTGTTGAAATATGATGGTTTCAATAAAAGTGAAAAGGTCAAGTTTAGGGTGGAGTGAAATTTATTTGGTCGCAATAGATATTTACAATCGTTTACTCACTTATTCTTAAACAAACTCCAAATATACAAATTCTCATTTAATACATGTTTGTATAGAAACCAAGTATTATAAGAGACCGTTATCTGTTAAATTTTAGTATGTTGGGGTTGCTAGAGCTCAACCGCCTCACATGGACTGACTTGAGACTGAGATTCGGTATGAATTTGTACGGAATAACAATAATGCACGTACCAAGGATTATGAATGATCAAGGAAAGTGACTGAAAAATCAAGAAAAATGAATGAAAGATCAAATGAACTGAAAGATCAAAGGAACTGACTGAAAGATCAATCAAACTAACTATAAGATCAAGCAAAAACAGTAAATGCTCAATCCCTTATCCAAAACTCTCTCAAATAAATAATATCATTGAGCACCATAACTTAGATCAACATATAAAATTACGCATAAGACAACGCGCGAGGGAGGCGGCATAAAACGCGCTTGTCAAGCACCACCGCCTTCGTCGCCGTTTCGACAGCATTCTCAACGCGCGATTGCGTCGGCGCGTTCTTCAGGCTCCAACCGTCACGCGTTATGGAGTGTCACGCACTCCTCACGCCATACGCCTCAGCTCGCGCGTGCAGCTCATGTCCGCCGCGCCGGAGGTGGCGCCCAGCTCCGCCGGTCGCCGATGTGAGGGTTTCTATTCTTTTTATTTTTTACCTTTTTCTGCTTTCCTAAGTTTTATTTTCCTTTTGTCTAGTTTTTAGAAATAGGTCTAGGTTGTGTGAGGTTTTCTGTTTTCCTAGTTTAATTTAGATGGGGCTGTCTTTCTGAACTTTGGGATGAGACTGATTCCACCTTTTAAAGAGAAATCCTTGTGGCAATCTCTAGTAATAGCTTTTTTAGGAATAGTCGAAGTGCTTAATAGACTAGTTTACTGTCCAACCTCTCAAAAGACCTGCTATCTTCCGGTTGTCGAGTGGCTCCGGACTCAATGGGTTTCAGGCCGAGTTTCAGGTAGATAGTCTTTGCGTCTTTTAGATTCGGCATCCTGTTTTGGCTTGGAGAATGTGGGGGTGAAATCTTTGGAGCCCTAGAATGCTACTACTTGCAGATTGGGATACAGAGAATGTTTTGCCTTGTTGCATCTTCAGAAATTTCTCTGTAATCTCTCATATTGCCTCCTTCGAGGAGTTATATTGTACTCATTATGCTTTGGAGGCTAGTTTATGCCTCAGGAGATTGTTACTTCTTTTTGATACACCTCTTTCAGGTGTCTTGTAAAACTCAAGCATTTCAAGCAATTATTCAGGGACTCGGGATCCCAAATAAAATTTCTCTCCACCTTTCATAGGTTGTTTATCTTTAAAAAAAAAACATATAAAATTACGCAAAGTTGAATCAGAGCAAAAGTTGATGGAATAGAAAAAAAATAAAATTTGAAGACGACAATAGAAATGATAGAAGTGAAGTGTACTTGTAGCTCCGTGACCTTATCATTTGGTATTAGAAATGGAATGGCACTGTCCCTATACTGTACTGCTGCATGATGCTTCCAGTTTCATTCATTCAGTATAGTGCTTAATTAAGTACACTACTCATGATGTCAGCAAGTGAAATATAACACGATTTCCATCGAAACCAATAACAGAAACGATCGAAACCTTAATTCATAGCCCCCATGCAAGCCTATAAACCTTGGATTTTTATTTTGGGTTTTTCCGTAGCATGCATGGTTTTTGATCATTTTTTGCAATATTTGTATGAACCATTTTTACAATGATACAAACATAGTTTTTCTTCCACGATAGGTTTACCCAAAGAGTTACAATAAGTTCCCTGTCTAGACTATTTCTTTAAAATAAGCTGAATTGGACAGAGCCCAACATTTGGGTGTCGCTAAACATAATCCAGGATTTACTTGTATAGTCTAACATACTGCTTAAATATACAGATCAACAGGCCAACTAAAGACATCTCTAGAATATAGAGTATAGTCTAGAGATACCTTAAGTTAGTTGAGTTTTAGAAAATTGTACCAACTGACATGAGACCATGCACGAAACAATAACGTAATTTCAATGGTACGTTGGGATACATTAACTAAACTACTAGAATTACATTTAGTCCTTAGTAACATTTTTAAGAGGCGGAACCCTAAATCAAGTGTCATGCTCAAATATCAATGATGTCACCATCATATGTTATCGGTTTATTTTTTTCTAAATTAAATTGAACTGGGTTGAAATTTAAATAAATTATATGTTCACTGAATGATATACAACAAAAACTCAGGCAAACGGGATGTTATTTAAAAATTATGATTCGATGTTCCCATTTTAAACTAAAAACAAAAGTTAGTAAAGCTTAATTCTTATGTCAATACACGCATCCTAAAGAGGAGGGTTAATTTCTTCTCTCAGCTTTGTCGACATGAAAATGGAATCTTTCTTTTTCCTATCTCGTTTTGAATTCACGTAACATATCCGTAAAATCTTCCAAACGGAGGCTAAAATTCAAGAGCCGAGCTCTGAAAGGTTTGACCCACATTTGTGCCCGAACCGAAGACATTGCACTCACCATCATGGACCGTGTCAGCTCGATGCATGTCCGAAAGAAATAAAAGAAACAGAAGCAAGAAAAGCCGTGGAAGCTCACCTCAACGGCCGTGAAAAGGAAAAAAACCAACGCAACTTGTTTGGCCTCACGCACTGCCCCTTGAGTGTGTGTGTTTGTCGTGTGGGAAGAATTCTACGTATACTACGTTTTCTTCTTTTCTGGCTGAGTAGAAATGTAGAATGACTTCAAACTTTCAATCATGATTGTGTAGATAGATCTCCCCTCCTCTTCTTTATAGAGCTGGCAATTGGGTTGAGTTGACAAGTATAGAAAATAATAGAATAAAGACTATCTAAATCTCTCACATGTATTATTTTCCTGTTTCCTAAAGATCATTTCTTGCTAAAATAAATTGAAATGAGCTGACATTTTTTAATATATTTTAAATGAACTAACCTGAAACAATTTTAAAATTTATCATTATATATTTTTGTAATAGTAATATTTAATTTAAAAAATTATTAAACTGAATTGAACTAATCATTAGCTGATGCAGTTTCACTGATTCCGAGTACCTAGCTTCGGGTTTTTCACAAGATCCAAGGCGGCAGAAACTTAACGAGCCTCTTAAGGTTGCTGAGTCCGAACCTACAATTTGCAAAATAAAGCCCTAGAGCTATCGAGAGGTAGCAGCTCTAGTGTGAGAATGAGATATGTTTATAAAAAGACCCATACGCAAACCCTAACATAGAGAGTTAGAGTTAAGTTAACATACCTGATACTGTAGGTGATGGCAATAGTGATGGCTTTGCCAAGGTGTTAGAAAGAGATGACTCATCATTATGTACCTTCGAGGAGCCAAGTCATATGGAGTACGACTTGGTTTCCCCTTTACACGCGCCACGTGAGTCAGAAGAATCCAAACAATCATGGGCAGAGTACGTCCATCTCCGGTTTGCCCTTCCCCGATCCGAGGCGGACCCGGTTCAGTACGGACCAGACCATTTATCATCATTAGAATGTTGAGTACATGATTAATATAAATTTTCCAAGCACCGATTCGCAGTTAACCAGGCATGAACCTTCTTGACGAATCATTTGCATTACTTGGAACGCATCTCCTACAATGCATGTTTCCGAAGGTCTGAAATTCTCCACCAAACTCAAATCCTCCTCCAACGCCAAAGTTTCGGCCAAGATAGGATCCTAAACATGTGGAAATCGCCTTGCCATTGCACGAATGAATTCCCTCCCAGCCCCAGGTTGAAGACCTCCGCGCTGACATTGTGTTAGGTCAATGCCGGCGTAAAAAAATGCAGTTATTTTTAATTGTAATGAATAGATTGACGATTGAGAATATAGGTATAATAATACAAATTTTCAATTGAAACAGGTCTTAAAAATATAATAAGTAAAGGACTGGGCTTGAAAATAAGAAAATCAACACATGTAATCAACAGATAAGGATTAGACATGAAAGTGAGAAAATCAACATTAATACATTGAATGATCTTAATATGCAAAAGATCAGATTTTATAGTAGGAAGATCAACATTTACTCTATGTCTCAATCAGGATAGTATTGAATGACTAGAGATTAACCATGACAAATGTAGAATGTTTTATTGATGGAGTGACTATATTGCTAATTTCATATTATCAAAACAATTACTGAAGATATTCTTTGTTGATGTACATTGAAGTGGAAAAAAAAGTAAAACTTTATATATTTTTCCTTCAAGTTATTAGTATAGCAGATCAGTTTAATTCAGATAAGTAAATAATAATTTCAAGAAATTTTTTAATTAGATTGGTTTAATAACTATTGATTCTATTTTTAATATACTTTAATTTAGTCTATTTAATTTTCAATTCACTTAAGTTCAGTCACCTAAAAAATAAAACTAGGTGACCTTATATTTGTTGATATTGGGGTGAATATCTAACGGGATTATACTAGATTTGAGCAGCGTGCAGGTATGTAATCTCATACCTTCCACACCATGTATGATCAAACCCTACCATCGTATTATTCAAAATATATACATACATCGAATACTTGAATATATTTTATACAGTTTCAGTTATTTATTTGTAAAAAATATTCTCTTGAAAATTGAAATACCAGCTTTTCCTCGATTCAACATTCTACCATATCGTCCGATCTGAATTTTCTCGTACTAACGGGAAAAATACCAGGAAAGCATTTTCACTTTCACCATTCTGAACCAGATGTTTGGCCCCTGTCAATGGGAGCTCTCCCCCACCACATCAAAACAAGCGTCGATGCCCACAACATTACCGAAAACCGCCTTCGTCTTCCCATGCTAAGGTTTTGTCCAGTAGTTATTTGTATGGTAGCCAAACAAGCCCTTACCAATTTTCTCAAAATTACCCAAACGTGTTCATTGTTGACCGTAATTTATGAATCGTGCACACACGCCTCTCGTTCCGGTGAAACACGTTTCTGTTCAACTGGTCTCGGTGCGTCCTTTTACCCGTTTCTCCGGGAACACTACGGTTCATCCATGGCGGATCCAGAAATATCAAAACAGTGGGTAATATTATAATGTTTTGTGTGTTATAAGTAATTTTTGAAAAATAAGGGACGATTTTAATTTTTAAATATTTCACGCATATAAGTCCCGTTTACTATACCTTATTTCTTGCGAAGAGAACAGAAAAGAACTGGTTTGAATTGAACTGAACTGACTTGACTTGACTTGATCAGGTAATCTGATTTTTTTACAATTATCAAAGTAAGCATTCATTAATTAAATAATCATCACGAGGTTTTATATTACTAGAAAACGAGTAATCGATTTTGAAAATCTCCGGGATTATATACTAGATTCTTACGTACGAACAATGATGATCTCACTAAGCACTAAAGCAGTTAATCATAATTAATTTAGCTAATAATAAAGATTATATAAACATATAATCCCGGTCGATCATGCAGAGAATATATTTACGTCCTATGTTTCTTCATATTTTAATAAAATAATTAGGTCTTCCTGAAATCTTCGGAATTGGCCGTTTGCTTTCGTCATCAAGCTGATGCTGATCCTATTTGGAAAATTCTAAAATTGACTACCGACCAGATGAAAAAAAAAAACAAAAAAAAAATTTGGGTTCAATTCTTGCTCATTCATACTCTTATATATCCAAATTCAATGGGGTTACTTACATATATTTTAAAAATGATTTCTCATTTAAATATTTTCATTAATATGCAATATCATGTATCCAAACAGATTGAGATAAATAAAATATAATAAATATGTGAAATACAGCAATTAAAACCAGGAGGCCGGCAAATGGTGAGACGAACACATGCAGCCGCAGGTGCCCTATCTCAAACAACTCTGTACAGTAACATCTGTGACTAGCAGCCATCTAGTCCTACATCTGCGTCCACGTATGTTTTTCACCTGTCCCGAGTTTTTTACCCTTCTGAATGAAGGTAATTCACATAAAAAGAGGGTAACTAGTAATTCACACAAGAACAGGGTAATCAGGATACTATGATAGTAGAGAACTCAGGAGGAAAAGTTTGGAGATACCAAACCACTATTGTCTATCATAAGCAGTGCCGGTCCCGGATTTTTGGGAGCATGAGGCAAGAAAAAATAAAATATATTATAAGGACAATAATTTGATAATATTTTTAATAAAATAAAAATTATAATAAATATTTCAGTTATTGGAAAAAAATTTAGAATCTTTATTGTTTTTTAATGGTTTAATACCATTAAAATTAAGAATGAGTATATTTATCATTTTAGATCTCGATTTTTTTTCATGTAACAAAGACAATTTTTTTTAAAAAAAGACCCACAATTATATAATAAAAAGTAAATTTAAAAAATGGGGTCCAAAATTACCCAAAAATTTGGGACCTGAGGCGGAGGCATCAGTGGCCTCAAGGTGAGGCCGTATTAAACTTCACACTTCACTATTTGCCACTATTAGTTTTTAAACTTTGATCATATACTTGAAGACAAATTCTTGGATGAGGCAGCCTCACCCAAGAGGCAGGACCAATTAAACACTGTTTTTGGTAAGTTTTGATGAACGGATACAAAGGTTTTGATGAGGTGACATGTTTTATGAACTGGCACCGATGTTTGATGAGGTGGCGTCGAGATTTGATGAGGTGGTAATGAGTTATGATGAGGTGGCAGCAATGAAATTTTGTTTATTTAGCCTTGCCTCATGGGTGAGGCTGCCTCACAGGAGAATTACTCATATTTGAATAGATATATTAATATTAATATCATCATATGTGATATCACTAGATTCATCGTAACATGTAGTATTCAAATATCAAATTTTTATGTGCCGATAATACATGTAACTAAAGATATTTACGGTCAAACGTCTACATTGGCATGCGTGAAAAAGATTCTGTGAAGAATAATGTGGGACGGAGGAAGTATTGTGTGAGACTCTCTCCACTTGAAATAAAATCACTTTTTCTTAATACCGATTATAATTCAAAGTAGTCAATAAAAAATGGATCAAAGTTTAAGATTTAGATGCAAGATGTGTTTTCCGAATTTAGAAGTTTAATTTTTTTTTGTACGTACGAATAGCATAGAACAAAAGAAAAATCAAAATCGCGGCTCTAAACTATTATTGTTCCATCAATTCTTATTTTTTCTACCATTTGATTATAACAAATTTTCATAAACTGTCCCGATTGGTTCACTAAATAATTACAATTAACACGTAAAAGATCTATTTTAAAAGTGAGAAGATTAAACATAAAAGTGAAATAATACACTAAATAATCATACTTAATATTTAAAAGATCATGATTAAAAGTGAAAGTATCAAACAATTATCCTTAGTTTTAATCGAGACCGCGTCTCAATTGTTAAATGTGTCTGAATTATTATATCCATGATATCTTCCATTAAATCATCTCCATGCACGGTCTAAAAGTGTACAGTATTTTCATTAACAATCATGGTTCCTTATTTCGATCGAACAATATATAAAGCGTGCTTTGTTTCTAATACCTCGAGGGGGGCAATAAAGCTCCACTGGAGATTAGTATATTACGGTATGAAAGTAACGCCTAATTTTTAAAAGTTGCATGGGACATGCACACTAGAAACTAAAGACTCTAAAGTTAACAATTGTATATGTTAACCAACGTGAATTTGTTTTATATAAGTACCTAGGATGCCAGGTAGCTTATACTCTTGAACAACGTGATTAACCTCCTCATCATCCCGTGGTGCCGGGATGAAGGAGCCATGCAGGCGAAGGATATCGTCTTTTGCTCCATATATAAGTATCTAAGATTAATTTTGCCTTTAGGCTAGTACATGTCAATGATTATCAATATCCACCCTACATAATTCATTTATAATTTATTGTAGAGAAAGTCTTGGGTGAGACCTGTCCTTGTGGAGACCAAGAGCAGGGGAATGAGCATTTACTGTTTCTGCTTGATCTTTTAGTCAGTTTGTTTGATCTTTCAATCAATGTCCTTGAGTATTTTTGTTTTGCCTTGATTTTTCAGTTAATTTGATCTTTCGTTCAATTTGCTTGATCTTTCGATCAATTTTCTTGATCATTTTCTTGGTCAATTTCACCAACGACAAATTTAATCAAGGAAATCGGCGGGTTTAAAGCTCACCAACGACAAATTCAATCAATAGCAGTCTCATATAATCTTTGGTCTCATTTGAGACAGGTCTCAAATGGGAATTTACCTCTATTGTATGATAAGAAATTATATATTAACCAACTTTATATTTGAGCATAACTTCTTATAAAAACTAAACATTTTAATTTTAACTCGCACTTAAACCTTATTTTGAGCCATGGATTAGCCATCAATTCATGACGGTTTTGAAAACAGTCATTCACTAAGTTCAGACGAAAGTTCAATAACTGAAATTTATTATATAATTAAACTTATTATAACTTTAAAAAATACAACTCAATGTAAAACCATCATCATAGTACATATACAACACACCAATAAATGGGTTGAATCGAGATTAATGGAGTAATCACGTTGTATGAAAGTGTACTTGTTGGTTTTCACAACCGCCGTTGTCAGAATTAATTTTGCCCATACTACCCCTTCCATATTCAATTTGTCCCCCACATTTGCAATCCTGAACCGGACAATCCTCATTATCCTCCAAATTATTGCTCATTCAAAGGCAAACATGAGATAAGGAAATCTAATTAAGGGTTCCTTAATTTAGCCAGGCGACATCTCCAATGCAAAGAGTCTCATCCATGTTTATAGGACCCATTTGACGAATTTTTATTGGGAGTGTCTATGACATGGATAAAGAAACATTGAAAATGAACATTTGTTCTCCAATGCAAGCATCATGTATCAATGTTCATCATGATATATTTGAACAAAATTAATTATTATTAATACATTAAATGTTTATTTATAGGGTAAATTAAATAGAGAAAGTCTTGGGTGAGACCTGTCCTTGTGGAGACCAAGAGCAGGTGAATGAGCATTTACTATTTTTGCTTGATCTTTTAGTTTGTTTGTTTGATCTTTCAATCAATGTCCTTGAGTATTTTTGTTTTGCCTTGATTTTTTAGTTAATTTGATTTTTCGTTCAATTTGCTTGATCTTTCGGTCAATTTTCTTGATAATTTCCTTGGTCAATTTCACCACCGACAAATTCAATCAATAGCAGTCTCATATAATCTTTGGTCTCATTTGAGAGTCTCAAATGAGAATTTGCCAATTAAATATTGAAAGCCTCAATATGAGCCTCTATTTTGAGAGGGTCTAATTGAGAGTGTCAATAATTAATTTTGACACATAAGATTAAAGGTTTCGAAAAAAGGTTGCATTGGAGATTGTTTTTTATGTTGAGAGTCTCTAATATGACATGGTTAATAAAATTTTCATATTTGATACTTGCATTGGAGATACTCTTAGAACACTAAAAAATGAAACCTTCCACGGGATCCCCTGAGCCGTGGGGTGGGACCAGAGGAAGGTTCCACGAATCCTGCGCCTTAATCATATTTTTTAGTCACTGCTGGTAAAAGTTTGGTGCGATATTACGTTTTTTTTTTAGGTCTATTTTGTATGATAGTTCAAATTGTTTAATCTTTTCTGGCGATTTTATGCGCATTATGTAGTGATGATTAGGGATTTAATTACGTTTCATTTCTCACTGTGGAGTCACGGGAGGGATAGTAAGCAGTGCAATGATTACTTAATGCACATCAGAAGATATTATTAATTAATTATTTAGCTAAATGTTAAGGCACTCGTGGGGAGAAAATTATTTGTTAGAAAGGTGTCATGAATATTAGGAGTTGCTAATTACAGGTCCTCATAACTCATACATGTTAAGTTGAGTCTACTAATGCATCCTTAGTCGGTTATTTTAAGAGTATTTTATGTAAAAATATAGACATGCACGAGTAATATGGACCTGCAATTAGCAATTTTTTTTGTTTAATATTCTGCCGTGCAACATGAAATGGAAAATAGTATCAATCAGCGGAACATAAAATTTTGGTATTTCATTTGTACAACAATTTTCATTGGTTAACATCAACAATCTTTAATTTCGTGGAAGCATGAGTTACAAAAGTTTGATCATTTCAACATACCTAGCATTAAGAATCCAAGAAGATCATATACAATAATATTTTGGGTTATATATCACTTCAATTTAAAGTCAAATATAAGTAATGTTAATTTTATGATTAATAATGAATTAAATTGTAAAAAATTGAGACAGAAGGGAATCTTTAATCACCAAATTTTAAATAGATCCGCATTGGATATGTGATTCCTCCCAGAAATCACCCTGATAAACAACAAACTCTACTGTTGCAAGGAACAAGAAACTCCACTGTCACTTTGCAAGGGCCAATATGTGAGGATATATGGGCTTTTACAAACCGCATTTACATTCATGCCAAGCCCATCAACTAGTTATTTTCAATCCATCGATTTTTTATTTTTTTTTGAAAATAACGTTAATTTCATTTCAATGTTAAATCGTTTAACATAAATGGCGGGGAGATGTTCAAGTATTGAAACTTGCGACACTCGTCTTGGCGAACTGAGCCAGATAATGTGCTATATAATTTTCATCTCAAACTACCAAAACACATCGGAAGAGTAGATCCCGAAAGTAAATCCTTAATCTCACGTATAATGGGATGGCAGTTCAGAGATGGCTCCGTATCAATCAATCAATCAAAATCGTAAAAATCAATCATGATTATTCAGTAAATTATTGTTGATCTTCTCACTTTTATATATGATTTTCTCACTTACGGATTTGAAAGTGAGAAAATCAAAATTTGTTATTGGTCTTAATTGAGACTAGTGAAATATTATAATATACTGCTTAATTTATTTTGAGTAATTCTCCCGTGAGACAGCCTCACCAATGAGGCAAGATCAAATAAGGAAAATTTCATTGCTGCCACCTCATCATAACTCGCTACCACCTCATAAATCTCGACGCAACCTCATCAAATCTCGGTGTCAGTTCATCAAATATGTGTCACCTCATCAAAACATTTGTGTCAAAACTCACCAAAAAAAGTGTTTACTTGGTCATGCCTCTTGGGCGAGGCTGCCTCACCCAAGAAATGGTCATTTATTTTTAATAAAAAATGAATTTTAATATTATTTTAATTTTTAATTTGTACATTACCTTCCAATTATATGAGAGATTTTTTGGCTGAACTTTCAGCCGCGACTATTTTCAGCTCGGTTATGCTGATCAACCTGTTTTAACTGATCATACATACCCTGTTTTAGTTCCCTTCACCTAATTTCTCACTCATGTGGACGGTGCCTAATTCCTCTACCTGCACCAAATTTTTGAATAAAAACACACTCAAATTTGACCTAAAATCACTACTTTACTTTGGCAATACGTGCCATTATAATAAAGAAAAACAAGAAGAGTCAATTGTCTAAACAGAACAACAGGTGCCAAACCGATATGCCGTGCCGTCGTTTTAGAAGATTCAAAAGCCATCTTCAGCTCTTTAAGAATCGATTAGTTACCATTGGAGTATGTTTATCTTTTTATGGCATTTGTAATATTGGATCGTTCAACATATACTGACTCTTAGATAGTTATAGGCAGGAATGCGCCTTTGGCTCCGTCCTTCTCAGAATTTAGCTGGTTAGCCTTATGAACAATAGTTTTATCTACTATAAAAGTTCAATCGAGAAGGGGCGCGTTGAAAAAGATAAACTCTTAAAGTTATGCTTAGTTAAAAGTTAAAAGTTAAAAATTCAGAGTTAGATCCACCACTAAATATATGGATTGTGCACGTTAGAATTTTTTTTAAAAGACGAAAATTAATTCCAACCATACAATAACTATGCACAAATAAGAAGCTAGACAACACAAATGCTCCTGATTCTGATAATAGACTGGATCTATAGTACTTTTTAGATTCTGATTAGACAGTTAACCATATAAGATATTATAAACAAATATCAAAATTATTAAAAATAATATTATAATTCTTTATAATACTATAATTTTTTTTAATAGGGCTCATTTGAGAGTAACTAAGCCGTCACGTAATAGGAAAGGGGAATATACTCTAGGAATTGAAGTAGTATATACTTTTTTTTAGTTTTTAGCATCTTGTGCACAACTCGACCACGATACCATTTGCTTGGGCGTGAAAATCTGGAAATGTATGAATACCGATTAAATGAAAAATAATTAAACACCCGCCAAATCAGCATCGCCCACAGTGTCAAGTACTACAAAAGTAAAATCTAATGAGCAATTGTTCAATCCACCACCCATTGCCGACTTCCATTTCCATATTCAGCGCCCAATTCCACTACGTCACCGTCCGCATTCACCCACCGCCAAAACCTCGCCGCTCGCCGCTCGCTTCCGCTCCTCTCACCGGTAAATCGTCCGCTGTTCGTTTTCCTGACTCGCGAGACTTAACCGCTTCTGTATGTGCGTGTGTGTGACTGTGTGTTTTGCTTTTTTTACGTTTTCGAATTCAATCTGTTGATGATCTCTCTGTATTTTAGCATGCTTAATATGGAGGTTTGATGTGGAGTTATGTGTTCGTTCCTGTATGATCTAATGATACGCGGAATCTCTGAGAGAATTGCAGTGTATTTTCTGATTTGAAGGATTTTTGTTTGCTGCGTGATTTGAAATTTCTGCGGTTCATGTATTCGAGGTGTCTGATCACGTATTATTATAGTTATAATAACACAGTTTCCATGATATTATGGAAATGCTCTAAAAGGTAGCAATCATAATTTCAGATGCTTGAAATGTTTGGAGTGATGACGAGTTGTCTAGCTTTGGCCTAAAATTACGTGGTGATTTGAGATTTCTGAGTTAGAATGTAGTTTCTGTGACTGTGAGAGTCCTGATTATCATTGTAGGTTTGTTGTCACCCTTAGTAGCTCAGGTGTCAACATGAATCTTTTTAAAACCTTTTGTGATTCACGGATGGCTATTTCATGTTACAAATTTGGTTTACATGACCAGCAACTTAAAATGTGAATTATATTGAAACAGAATTAGTGTTAGATGGAAGTTGTGCATCTTTCGGAAACTTTACTTTAAGTAATGCACTAAATTTTTGTAACTGTTTGTCACATGTTTGTAAATTATCATTGTCTTACTTCCGGAACATTGAAATGTGTTTTGTTTTTAATGGTTTAGTAACCGTTTATATGATACTAATTGCAGTCATGGATTCATCCCTTGGTCAGGGTGTGTACCCTCTGCATCGCAGCAAAACTATTCACCTGGTTTGCCCTTTTCCCTTCCATTATAATGCCCTAAAATTTTAATTACATGCTATTTAATATGCAGTATGCAGAAATGTTTTTATAAAGTTTCTTGTATCCAAAGGAATTCTTTGCCTTTGTATCCAAACAATACGTTGCAGCATTGCAACGTATTGTTGCTTTCATCTTCAGCACAAATGAATGTGATTGTGTTTGTGTGTGTACATAGGTGAGGCATGCTCAAGGAGTACACAATGTTGCTGGAGAAAAGGACCACAGTGCATACATGTCTCCTGTACTTTTTGATGCTCAACTTACGCCTGTTGGTTGGCAGCAGGTAAAATTTCAAACTCCGACTCTTTAAAAGTGTTGGATTAGGCGGGACTGAAGTTTAATGTTCTAGTTAATGAAAGATATACCTTGTACCACAGTCTTTTGCTCTTTTGATCAATGCTTCATAGCATGCGTAAATTCTCCAGTTTTAAACTTAAGTTTGGTGCTCAGGAAGAGATTAACTGTTAAGAACATTTTCAATTCTGGCTGCAGGTGGATAATCTTCGGAAACATGTTCAGTCAATTGGACTGTCGAAGAAGGTTGAACTAGTAGTTTGTTCCCCATTACTGAGGTAAATGCTGTTATTTTCAATTATGCATTAGGGATAAAGTGAGGGTAGTCCCAATATATTATATACGTGATGTGAGAGTAATATTGTTTTCCTGTATATATGACTACAGCATGTATAAAATGGAGAATATGCACAGATAAGTCCAAACGACATGAAACATATGGGAGTATTTTTCTTGATAAAGAAATACGTAAGACTGATTGACATAATAGAATGAGGTGTAGGGTTTCTTATATACTGAACGAAGTTGGGTTGAAACTGTTGGTTAGCTTAATATATTTAAATTTCCATTTTCCTCCAAGAACTCGGCATGGCACGAGTCTATAATATTTTAAATGTTGTGATTAAGATAATGGTTTCACTCTTGTCACCTGGTTAGTGCGCTAAATGAATAAAAAGGGAAATTGTAAATTGGAATACAAAATTTCAGAAATGCTATGTATATCATGAATTTGCTGCGAAACTGAAATGAAGGCAAGGATATTCACATTAACAGGGTATAGTGTTTTATAGGACAATGCAAACAGCTTCTGGTGTATTTGGTGGAGGAAGCTATACTGATGGGATAGATGTTCCTCCACTTATGGTAGAAGGTGGTGGAAATAGTAGCCGACCGGCAATTTCAAGTCTAAATTGCCCCCCATTTGTAGCTGTTGAACTCTGTAGGGAACATTTGGTATGTGATTTGTGCTATTTTTCAACTCAAGTTGGGCTTTGGATATGGTGGCTAAGTTATTGGACCTTTTGTTTGGAAAGTGTGATTTGTCTTCAGAATAACTATAGCCTTTATTTTTCATTTGCCAGGGAGTTCATTGGTGTGATAAGAGGAGAAGTGTAACCGAATATAAGCCTATATTTCCTGCTGTTGATTTTTCATTGGCAAGTATTCTCATTCTAAGCCTGATGATGTATTGGGAACAAATTACAGTTTAGGTTTGCATTGGTTTTTTGAAGTAACATCTCTTACTTTTTTCAGATTGAAAATGATGAAGACGTTTTGTGGGAGCCTGATGTTCGAGAAAGAAATGAAGATGTTGCTGTTAGGGGGAAGAAGTTTTTGAATTGGTGATTCTTTTTATCTTTTTTAATTGAACTATCAGCTTTCTTCCGTCTTATGTTCCTGAATTTGACCTTTTCTAATCGTCAAAGGTTGTGGACGCGGAAGGAGAAGGAAATTGCAGTTGTTACTCACAGCGGTTTCTTGATTCATACTCTAGCAGAATTTGGGAACGATTGTCATCCAGAGGTGAAAGGTGAATTGAGTAAACCGTAAGTTTTTCAAAAACCTATATGCTACTATAGTCAGTCGGTCTTAAGAATTAATACCCACAAGTATTTGCTAGATATCATTCAGAGGTTTCTTAGGCATTAGTTTCTTGGATAAATCATTAAAATGTTTCTTTGGAATTTAGAGTCTCCGGGATAAACAGTGTGACCATTTTTTTGGTTGCTCCCAAAATGCCACTGCAATCTTAGAGTCCTGAAGTTTGATGTAACCATTGCTTATGTTCAAATGGATACCTAATTTTTAATTTGTTTCACTAGTTTTTTTTTCTTTTCCTGAAAATTTCTCATTGATAGGTTGTACTTTGTTTCCTGAAAGTTTCAATCCCTCCATGTTTCTTTTGGTCATTCTTGTTTATGCATCTTTTACTTAACCAATAACCATGCTTGTTGGGGGAAAGGAAGGGGGACTGAGTAAATATGGAGAATAAGCATATCCAAGGTTGAAGTCTAATATAAGTTAGTGGAGATCTTTTAATCGATTTCTTCAACTTAGACCAGTGATTTTTTATTTATTTTGGTGCAGATTCAATAACTGTGAACTTCGATCTGTTGTCATCGTCGACAGAAGGTTTGTTCTCTTACAAGTATAATTTTGTTGCCTCTTGACTAGGTTTAAGTACATCTGTATTTACTATTTAGCTTTTTACATATTGAACAACTCTTTCATATTCATGTTGAGTGTCGGAATGTGCAGCATGATTGGCTCAGATTCTCCCACAACCAATTATCCTGGAAAAATTCCCAGTGGACTTGATAATCCAAGTGATGCTGGTAGCGAGAAGCAGGTTTGATACTAGTAAATTCCTGTTATGGAGATCGATCAGGAAGTTGGTGCAATGATGGTTTTGCAGTGACTAGCTTCCATGAAGAGAAGACACTTTAGCTTAAATCGCATTAGTAGAATAATGTTTCGAAGGCTCAGCCACTACTATTTTTTAAACCTAGTATTCTTTGCCAGAATGTCAAAGCTTGTATTTTCCCATTTGTTTTATACGTAATAACAAAAAGTTGAGAGTATAGACTGAAGTTGTACTAGATAAATAACATTTTTAATTCATCTTCAGTTCTTCACTAACCATCTGAACATTTAAAGATAGAAAAGTAACCTATATGTTTTCTTGTTCTTTCTATCTGAAAACAAAAAGAATCAAACCCACCAGGACAGCTACTAGAAGAAAGAAAACAGCTCCAACTGTTTTCATATCGGTGGAATTAGTAGCCTTCTGTATTGTATTCAGGTTCCTTGTTTCTGCTTCCGTTTTCGGCTTCAGAGCAGAGCTGGAAACAGCGACCATGTCCCAAAAGGATTTGCTTACTGAGGTTGTGAGGGAAGATTCAGATTCAAGGTCCAATATTTCAGAACCTTCGTTCGGAGCCTCCATTGCCATCAGCTCAGCACAGTGGTCTTTGACAACCTTGATAAGATTAAAAAAAGGAGGAATTTCTGTATCAAATCCCTGATCCAAGCCAGTAATGATTCAGAAGTTGATTCAATGTTTAGCATAAAACCATACCTCAATTGATTCAGATGGCAGCACATAGTCACAGATATATAAATTTGTCAGCCATGGAATGAATACTCTTCGAGGAAATGACAGGCTCGACTGTTGTCTGCTTAAGTGGAAAGTGGAAAAATAAGTAGGGAATTCATAATCAATAAGCATATCAATCTTCCAGAAATAATATGAGGTGGGACACAAGACAACTTGTCCCAAATCATTTTAGCCGCAAAGTCATACCTCTGAAGTTGCAACATAAGTTTTAGAACTTGTTTTGAGGTCGGCAACTGATCACTTGCTTCCTGATCTTTATCAACTGCCGATCCTGATTCTGAATCCCCCTCCGCCTCATCACACAAAATGTCCAATCTACTGTACAAACTCATAATGATGTCTCCCTGTGCCAAATAAATATGTTATCAGACATCAAGAAAAATGACGGGTACAAGAATAAATCATTCGTATGGCTTACATAAAGTACCATACAAACAATTTAAACAACATATCGAGCACCAAACAGTGTTACAACACCAAGAAATGCATAAGGAACACAATTACACAAATCTCCCTCAACTAGCTTTCTTTTACCGGTGCAATATGTGGTACTAAATTTTTATTCCTGCTGAATTTCATTGTTCATAAGTACTTCTATATAGTACCCATAGTTCACAACTCATCCTTGTTTGTATTACAATCAGTATATGGATTAATCATCCCTAGCCAAATTATGCATGCCCATATGGAATAAAGTTTGGAGGCTTTCATGGTGAAGTTGTTCTTACCTTTATGTCTTGCAGAGCTTGTGAAATAGATTCCTTCGGATTTAAATACGTAAAAGAACACACTGAACCTTTGAAGACCAGGACACCACTGACCTCTTCTTGGCTGTATGCTTTGTGAAAAAAAAGACATAATTTGTAGAAAATTCAATATACGAGTCTAATACAGTCAAAATTAGCATAAACATAACCAAATAACAAACCTTCCAAAGATTGGTCTTGCATGAAAGGAAAGAGAAATTCAACTTCATGCATACCATCAGGTTGAAACTGATCTTCCTCAATGGCCTGAATGCAGTTCAAAGAAACGGGAAAAATAAAATGGAAGGACAACAAAAGGTGAATAAATGGCAGTGCATACTCTTCCTACAAATTTGCGTGAAACATCAGTGGCATACCAAATCCTCACGCAGAAGTGTATTATCAAACAACAATTGAAAGAAAATTGGACATAAAAAGCATAGATTAAGACTTACAGCCTGCATACTGCTAAGCACAAAAAAGACTAAATGAATGAAAATTTAGTTGTTTTCTCATGATTATGTTTTAACAAGAAAAAAACTAAGATAAGTAAAGCAACACAATACAACATTTTCCAGACATGATATTTTGTGAGGAAGAATACGATTAATTATATACGTTCAGCTACAATGATTCTTTAAGCAGGTCAGAATTTTCCAGTGAAAGTGAAGCAGCAATATTACAAGAAACGAAACATGGGAATGTCTATCAAGATACAAGGTACAAAGTGTTACTTAATCAGTAAAGACATCCCAGGAATTGTTAAACCATCCTTACCAGTCTTCCATCAATTAAGCACCTAGCACCCTGAAGTGATTTAGCATGGGCTGAAAGGCCATGGCGGAGAACATCACTAAAATTTTTGCCATGTTGCGCACTTTCGGAGTAAACTGGCAATCTGCGAAAGAGATAATACAACTAATCAAAGCAGGCAAGAGTACCACTACGACGTAATGTCTCATCTACCCAAGAATTTGGTGCAGGGGGTAAACATTTTCCTTCTCCCTTGATCTTATAAATAGGTTTGAAACCAAGAACCGTTTTAGTAAAATGTTGATGAATCACAAGGGGCGTATCAAGTCTCAAAAAGGTACTATAAAGATTAGAAGTGTGTATATGTAGAATAGATTATCACAACAAGTGGATAAAATATCAATTCAGTACACAATCATCATGCAAGATTACCCTATGTTGAAATTATATGTGCATCTGAGTTCCTTCAGGGAAGTCAAAATTTTCCCCATCTTGAAATCACACGGCTGCAAGCTACTTGATGTAATGCGACTAGCCACTGAACAATTACGACAGGTCCATCTGAAATACATTTCTTATGACTGGAATTGATGATCAAAAGTCTACTAAAATATGACAAGCAAAGTTCTTTCATGAAATTACCTCCTGGGACTATAACTGATATGAATGAGAAGCCTCTCATCCAATTCAAAGTCCACAGAGGGTACTGCATCAGCAACTGCTTTGATGGTCTGAAAGAGAATGAAATGTAGCAGGAAAATCTCAAATCCTTAATTCACAAGGTACAAACAGTCTGATTTGACTTAAAATTTGGTCCAGTAATTTTAAAAATAACATTTGATATTTTTTTGATGATGAAGAACTCTAAAAAGATCTAACACTGCAATGCAAATGAGTGAGAGCAACTGTGATAGTGTAATGTCCACTTAGAACTGTCCTAAACTATTGCTAAGTCTTCTAAAAAATTGTTTGGCTTTTAATTCTGATTTTACGTATTAATTTAAACACAAACATAGGCTGTACCATAGCAGTAACAAGACCTGACAAAGTAGTGTGGTTGAATTCTTAAAAGAGCTCTCATTGACCGAAATATAGACACCAATAACCATCACGCCCCCGAGAAGCATTCTTGAAACCTGAAAATGCAATATTTCAGGGATATTATAATTACCCAGTAAACCTTTCATTATAAGCTTAACAATGTTTTCACAGTTACCGAAGTGATTCTCAACAGTCAACACCTAATTAGAAATAAAATGAGCCTTTTTTTAATAAGCATAACAAGGTTTTCATAACTAACACAGGCTAAAAGTGATCACCATAATTCAGGACAAATGGATAAAACCCACTGTAATTCATATACTAAGGCAATCCAGCTTATTAGACACTCAAACATATACTAATTTCTAGGCCGGACATGAAATATACACTCAATTAGATTGACAAGTCAGGCATTGCATGCCTATAGTCGCAGTTCATTTCAATGTCCATGAATACATGGGAAACAAATTGACAGAGGAGGCAAGGCAAACGTAGTTATTAAATTCATTTTCCCAATGCAAATGCAATAATTGTATGCCCAACTATGCGACACAGATTCATTAGTTGGGCATACAATTATGAGACAGATGATATGATTATAATTATAATCAACTATGCGAGGGCAAACCAACTATGCGACACAGATACATAGTGATATTACACAACATTGATAATTATAATTTCCTCTTTCTAAATCAAATGATATGAGCCACAGATGAAATAATAATAATAATAAGCTGCAGCCTGCAGCATATGAATTATACTCACAAAAACCAGAATAACACTGCAATTAAGAAACAAAAAGTACATGTGACTATGTGAGAAGAAAATAGAACCTGCCGAGCGTGTTCTGCTATCCAATCCTTATCGATGAACAACGTCGGTGTTTCGGACTGCGGCTTGGCTTTGGATCCTTTCTTCTTGCTATCATCTCTGCCGCTTTCAATCAGCGAAGCAGCAGGCTCTCCGGCGTCGTTAAGCGGAGTCGGAATCAAATCGTAGACGAAGCCTTTATCCAAGCTCTTGCTCAATTTCCCGATCACTAATCCTATCTGTTCAACGATCAAAAATCAATTGTACATAATTTGATCAATTCAAATTCATAAACGCAGTATAAACGAGTTTAAGATTTGGCGGGAGAAACCTCCGCTTGGCTCAGCCGATCTTCCACTGATTTCAGGCGCGACTCTTCTCCGACAACTGCCTTCACCATTGTCCTTCTCTCCACCGCCGGCGCTGGCTGTACACTGTACTGTTTTCTATTGCTGAAGTCGGATCGCGCGATTAGTTTACGAGGCCATTTTAAGGGGTTGAAATGAAGGCCTCAAGTATGAATAAATTCGAAATTTGACCCACATATTTTATCTTCATTACAAATAAACCCCTTCCTCAATGCCTGAAGCCCTGAAGGCCTGAACTACTTCAATTCAAACAGGTGAAACTTGAAAGTACTATTGTGTTTGACTATTGTGAAACTTGAAAGTACTATTGTGGTTAAAAGATGGACAAAACACACAAACGCACTAAAGAGAGAACGAAATGGTATTTGGTTAGTCAAATAAAGTTGGTTGAGCTAATTTTCGTTACTCCCATAAAAGGTACAATGAAGCCATTTTTGATGAGAACATGTTTAATTGAAACTAGGAACAAATGTTAATTCTTTTATTTTTAAATTTGATTTTTTATATAATACTTATGACCGTTCACTTTCATGTTTAATCTTCATATTTTTAAGTTGTTCTTTTACGTATTAAGCATGATCAACCAATAAGATCAATATTCAATTGAGAATTTGTCATATTTTACTTGAAATATTGTTTGTTATATAATTAGAACTTCATTCTCTATCTTAATACTGTATGTTCTATTCTAATATTACATGAATATGTGATGAATGGAGCAGGAAGAATCTTCCTAAAGCAAAAAACAAAAACAAAAAAAATAGTAAATCAAGTTACCTAACTAGACTATAAATTGCTTCAGCATCTTAGATAGTATTTTAATGATATTTGAGATACAAATTGGTTTTCGTGTGAAGAAATATATATATTGCGGTGAAAATGAAACTATCTAACGTCAAAACACCATTCATAAAAATCGAATCTGATACAAAAATCTTACTATGAGAGAAATTCCATTCAACCCAAATTGGGGGTTGATGGTTGAACTCTGAACCTCTCCTAGCCAAAGCAAATTCATTAATCATTTGCGCTCAACCAAGTGGTTGGCGATCCTAATATATATATATTATATATATATATATGTTTAATTAAGAAACAATAGAAGTTGGATTACAAACCAAACATGCAGCTGCCTAGTGTGTTCAAAGTGAACCTGCTGCCTATCTACTTTCATAACTATATTACTGCCCTCAAAGCTTGGAAAAGAAAGCTCCTTGTGTCATCCAGCAAACCTGCAATTTCCCAAGGAGCATGTGCCTTCGGATTGTTCAATAACTGAACTTATAACAACAACGAGTCTGACTTGATAGTAATTGGAGTCTCATCTGTTGTAATGCCTTCCAACACGCATGCTACTCAACATGTAAGGGTGAGAAGACTCTGAATTTATCCTCTCCCTGAAGCTGCAGATTATTTTGCCCCAAGACCAAACTATATATAACTCCAGATTCAGCTTTAAAAGCTCCATCAAAAGTGATTGTCCACCCCCTGGAACTGCAGAAACCTCCAATTCATGTATTTCTCCTCTAGCCACTGCCCTGCAGTGATCCACATTTGCAAAACCTGAAGATAAATCATGTTGAAGGAAGTTGAGCTTCAGTTAGGTTGCAGGAAGACCATTCATTCATGTTTGTAAACAAGCATATGTTCGGACTAAGAAGCTATGACTCCTCAGTGTCGAGTGATGGAGATTTCTTTCAAAAATGAACATGTTGCAACTTTTTAAGGTGTCAAACCCGTTGATTGGGACACTCATTTGTGAAATTTCAGCCGATATAATGGTATTGAAATGAATATAACTTGTTAATGTAAAATGATTAAGACAGTAAGATTAATGAGAACAATACCATTAAAAATGACATTATAACAAGTTACCCGTTTGGTGACTAGAGGTTTGAATAGCGTTTACCTTTTTACAACGGCTAGATAAACCACTAGTCAACACAACCAATAAAAACTGCTAGTTACAACTAATAAAAACACTAACCGCTACCAGGTAAATGATGATTTCCATTTAATATGTTACATATTTCATATTATATTTACTTAATTACAAATAAATGAACTTGTAAATTATCAAAATACTCTTTAATACTTCAATATAAATAATAAACTTATCCATAAAAACAATACTGATAAACTCTAAGAACCTGTTTGCCAGATCTTATCAGTAGATTGGTTCAGTTTAGTAAAATGTAATTTTATGAAATTTAGGTTAATTCAGTTATGCTGATTATTTTTTCAATACATTAATTTTAACTTTAGTTCAGTAAAAAATAAGTTTAATATTAAGAAATATCTTATTGATATTACCAAATACTCACAGAAACCGCTAATCAAAACCATCCATAGAAACAACTAACAGTTAACACTAATCTCCAAACTAGCCCATAGAATTGTAATCTTTATTTATTCATTAATCTTTACCTATTTCATATTCCATTTACATAATTAGCAAATAAAATTATGATATGGAGCTAGTAAAGAAATTTCTTTACATTTTAGGAGAAGAATAATATCATATGCAATAATTGCACCTCAATCTTTTCAATGCCCCCCTCGAATATTTTACCAATTTTTGCTTCCACGCCTCATCATTATCTTCCCCCTCTTCTGCTCCCCTCAATCACTGGCCCACCACTTCAATCGTCTTCCTCCTCCACCGCATCCCGTTAATGGCCTCTTAAAAATCAGCATCTTCCGTAGCACAAAGTAACAACCATGGAGAACTTCCAGTACAGCACCACGAACACGTCGTCGTACCCGGATTCCGTCAACTCCTCGCCCCGATCCCGGGATATCGACCCGGACAACCCCTCCTCATGGGACGACACGCTGTCTTCCTCCAACAGCAATTTCAAGGTCAAGTTCATGTGCAGCTATGGCGGAAGGATCAGGCCGCGCCCGCACGACAACCAGCTCACTTACATGGGCGGCGACACCAAGATCCTTTCGGTTGATCGGGGGATCAAGTTCGCCACCTTCATCTCCAAGCTCTCTGCGATTTCCGATTCGCCGGAGGTTTTCTTCAAGTACCAGTTGCCCGGGGAGGATCTCGACGCGTTGATTTCGGTTACGAATGATGAGGATTTGGAGCATATGATGCTTGAGTATGATCGGCTGTACAGGTCGTTCGCCAAGCCGGCGAGGCTCCGGCTGTTTATCTTTCCGTTGAACGCGAACGCTCCGTCGATGAGTAGCTTCGAATCGGATGACTCCAAGTCGGAATCGCAGTGGTTTCTGGATGCGTTGAATGCTGCTCAGGCGAATCAGAATGCTAAGGTTCCTTCTCCGGCGCCGCCGGTGGTGGTGGTTGAGCAGCCGCAGCCGCAGCCGCAGCCGCAGCCGCAGGGGAGGATCCCCGACTATCTGTTTGGTTTGGACAAGGGTGGAAATCGCGCCCCGCCGCCGCCATCGAAGTTGCAGGAATCGCCGCTGCCGGATACGGCCTCGAATTCCCCGGTCGTAGTCGGAGAACCTGTGCTCCCGGCGGCATCCGCTGCGGCGGATCTCCACCGCCAGATTCATGATTTGCAGAGGATGCAGATTGCGAGCCAGGAGCAGGAGTATTACCAGCAGCAGCAGCAGCAGCAGCAGAGACAGCCACATCCGCAGGTTGCTCTGCAGCAGCAAGCCGTGGATGCTACGGCGGCGTACTGGCAGGAGAGGCAGGCGCAGCAGTTTCCGGCAGGGATGGGCGGCGGTGGAGGAGCCGAGGGGCCGCCGATGTACCTGATACAGACTCCGGCAGGGGTTTATCAGACGCCGATGATGCGGCAACCGGTGACCGGCCAAGTAAGTCAGCCATACTACGGCGTGCAGAGGATGATGACCCCCGAGGGTTACCGGGAACAGCCGGTGTACAGCAACCAGGTGCAGATGGTCCCACCGCCTGTATCCTCTTCGATAATCCAGCAACAGCAACAGCAACAGCAACAGAAGCCTGGTGGCGGTGGGCCCTACAATCATGAGTCAGGGTATGGATTAGTGCGCCCGCCGGTTTCTGAGCCGGGATATGCGCAGGTTAGCTTTGATAACACCGGCCGTCAGGTTTACTACGCTGCGCCGCCTGGTGGGGTCAGCCTAATGCAGCCGCCGCCGTATGGGGGGATGCAGGCTGTGGCGGCGCCGCCGCTGGTTGACGGTAGACAAACTGGCGGCGTTTTGAATCCCGAGGGGAAAATTGTTGGCAAGAATCCCCAAGCATGACGAATGTGATGGCTCATCATGTGCGTTCATTTGCTTGTTTGTTTTCTTCGTAGGTATAAATTGGATGTTGCAATTAATTTCCTAAAAAAATGTTCGGATCCGATGACGAGTTTGTAAATGTTATTGTTCGGTAGTTTTGCAGGTTGAATAAAACGCACATTTGATGATCATGGTATCACATTTGATGATCATGTAATCTTATTGAAATACACACTTTCGGGTATCTTTTAACATATGTTACTACCATCTTCTCTTCTCGTTCTCCTTAAATTTCTAGTTCTCCTTAAATTTCTAATTAGGGGTGTTCAAAAATACCCGACCCGCACTACCCGGACCGATACCCGAGAAACCCGAATGTTAATATCCAATATTAAGTAATAAATTTGGGTCGGGCACCCGACCCGATAATTGTGCATTCAACTGGGTGCGGGTCTCAAAAATAGGTTTTCCGGTAACATATTATATATTTTTAATAAATTAATAAAATTATTATTACATAAAATAATATTTTCCTAAAATATGGTTTGACTGTGATTTCAGTTTGTAAATTTGATTTTTTTGTTTTATACACTTTATGACACTAATTTGATTTTTAAATTAGTTAAAAATATTTTTTTTATAAAATTAGCATTAAATGGGTATAAGGGTACCCGGTACCCGACCCAAACTATTCAGGCCCGAGCGGGTACCCCGCACTTCCGGTCTGTTTCCGGGTTGCATTTTCACATACCCGAAGGTGCGGTAGTGCGGGTACCCTTTTATGAACACCCCTATTTCTAATACATCATCTGTTTCAAAAACACCTTCCTTAATTGTTAATCGTTGTTGGAATCATAACTAGGTAAAACTCATTTCATTACGGGTCAATTAAATGTTTGATCATTATTAACAGAAAAAAAATGTTTTTTTCTAAATTTTATTTTAGTACTAATTTGTTAATGATCATGTGTCAAATGAGGTCGAACAATCAAATGTT
Source organism: Cruciata laevipes (assembly GCA_963678965.1). Lineage (NCBI taxonomy): Eukaryota > Viridiplantae > Streptophyta > Magnoliopsida > Gentianales > Rubiaceae > Cruciata > Cruciata laevipes. The sequence continues at coordinate 5,177,549 of OY787639.1, forward strand.
AGGGCGATGGTTTCTTCGTGAATTGTGTTGCACCAAATGTTGCAATTAATTATAGTCTATATCAATCATAATTGTTCGATTTGGACATATATACACAATGAATTCAAATAAGGGGCATCTCTGATTTGGTGAGAATACTTTAACTTATCCCAATTGATTGAAGGAGAAAAAAAACAGGAGACCCTACAAAGAAAGAGGCTTCATATTTTCAATGTTTCCATGGGAATATGAAAGTGTATGTATATTGGAAGAGAAAAATTAGGTTGATTTTGATGGAGATTTGAATAATTGCATTTTAGAGACACCTAACTAAAGCAACGTTTTTTTAGTGGCCAACTGTGATCTTGCTTGAGACAGATCACACATGATCCGAAACTTAAAACTAAACCCTTTTCATTGACTTAATGTGCACAAATTTCTCCAATTCGGGCAACCCGTGGCCATGCTTATCATCCAGCTGGTTGTGTTGCACATGTTCAAGCTTTGTATGACTCTTGCTGATGCAGCTCCCGTCACTCACTTGAGCACAGAACATGAACGGAAAAAACATAGACTTAGTTCCTACTGGTCGGACCTAGTGCCTTGACCACTGGCTAACTGCTTGGTACTCCCGAAAACACACAAAAAAATAATTAACGGTAAAATCTTGACCAAATCTCCGAGGTTTTATAGGATCAATGTTTTTTTAGAGTAAGAGAATGATGAACTTCAACAAAGGTTTCTGCACTTCACATCATATAATAGTTTCTGCACTATCACTTTACAACAAACACCAAAGGCTGAGGCAAATCCAGCCTTACTCACAGATTATGATGTACTTCATCTATTCACACCATATGAACTATCGGTAGGCTGGAAAAACTACCGTTTCTTACTCTTTGTCTTGGTGAATCTCGATCTGAAGGACTCACTCGGTGGCCTCCAAATGATATCTTCGAGATTGCTACAGAAGTTTTTGTAGAACTGCATGAGCATAGCAATCATGTTAAGTAGTGCAGAGCTTCCAATTTACTATAACTACCAACAAGAGTACCAAACCGAAAAATAAATAATTTATATCTTACTTAGCATGGCAAACTGACAGAAAACCTATGTACTTTTATCTACATCGGGCGAAAATTAAGACTTGATAGAAAATACAGCAATAGGGCAAAGTCACTCTAAACACACCTTCAGGTATTCAGTACTATCACCGGCTGCTTTTTGAATGTCTACCATGATAAATGTGGGAGCAACTTGAAAAATCTGTTGAGGAAATAATTGCATTTACTAATGTTACCTAAGGCTAATGAGAATATAAGAACAGATTTTGAAGCATATGAATTCTTACCTCCAGATGAACAGAAAAATGGGAAGCCTTGTCTGCAGAAAGGCCTTCAATCCTCATCTGGGAAGAATGTAGGGTTAGATAATCGAGAAAATTTGGGAAGTAGATTTTTTTTAAGTAAGAAAGGCATAATCTTCTAAACAGATGGTTCTAAATTTCACCTTAAAATTCCTAATATGAGTTTTAAAACCCATTGATTGAGCCACAACTTCCATACTAGATAATATGACATTTGATGGTTTCTGTGAAACGAAACGTGTCTGATGCTTTGTCAGATCCTGAAATGGGATCAGAATTTACAGTGTCAAGTGAGATATTGATGTACATGGAACAGGAAGCCAATTGACCACCTGAGCAATCCAAGCTTCACAAAAAAGTTTGACTTTCAAATTGACCTTGGGAGAACATGGCAATTGGTTTTACGCACCTTCTTACGGTCAAACAACGACGAAAGGTTTAATCCTTGCGAAAGAATGATTAAATCAAATGCATTGAGAGCCATAGGCCCGGCATCGTCATTTCTACTTGGCTCATTATTACCCTCTTCTTCCTACAAAATACCACGTATCTTGTTAGAAGGTCAATAACCCAAAAGCCAAAATACTAAAATAGTTACAGAAACAAGTTATAAGGAATGGAGGGAGTTAAAGGAGTTGAGATCTACCAACCTCTGGATCATCAAAAACAGCATTTACATCGTCCAGATTAACATCTTCAGTTTCAGTAACTTTGACAGGATCATAGCCTCTCTTAAACCAATCATCATTTCTGATATCTTCAATTCGGATTCGCTACATAAACAGAGGAGAGTTCTCAGAGGGAGAGGATAATTTCAAAATTCTTCCACAAAGGCCAACCATATGATATTTAAATTCTAGCTTAGAATTCCCAGTGAAAGTAGGTATCATCAGATCTACAAACCTTTGCATTGTATTCAACTTAAATCAGTTTCTCCTAGTCATTTATGAATTTAGATTATAAAGAATTACAAACAATATGTATGTGCAGAAGTAGGTTTACGTTGTACCTTTAAGGCCTGAAAATTCTATGTTTACCACCAACGGAGCTAGTTGCTAAACAAAAGTCAGCCTAGTATACTGTAGATTCAACGTATACCGGATGAAGAGAAAAATAAAATGTTTACAATTTCAGGAAGTCAGCTACACAGACTCACCTTGGAAGGTTCTGGGTCCAAAATTCGAGAAATTAAGGATCTCGCACCAACAGGAAACCACCTTGGACATGAAAAATCTGCTCTCTCAATCTGTAAATAAATTATAACACCAGAATCTCAGAGAATGATAAAACTCAAGTAATCGTACATATGGCATAGACAAGATGATGATTAATACTACCTTCCCGTAAAGTGTAGTAAGATCAACCTCATCAAATGGGAGATAACCTGCCATTAGAACATAAAGTATGACGCCACAAGACCAGATATCTGCTAGAGCACCGTCATAGCCCTTGTGTCTCATAACCTGAAGACGTAACATCATATCACAGATATGAATATGTTTGATAAAGTAACTGTGAAAACAATGTGATGCGGGCTGGATCAAGAATATGCATAAGCATTCTTGCATGCTATGGAATATTCCAAGAATGGAGGAATGCTTATGCATATTCTTGATCCAGCCCGCATCAAAACTCTCAATGTTTGACACAGACCCGTAGAGAATAAGGCTAGAAACTAAGGTGGGATTACCTCTGGGGCCACGTAATTTGGAGTCCCACAAGTGGTCTTAAGAAGGCTGATACCCTGAGCATAAGATCAATGGTAAGCGCACCACAAACAAAAACACTATCCAATCAAATTGGGTACTTAATACATGTGGTTTCTTACTTCTCCTGGTAGAGCACTTAGCCCAAAATCTGAGATCTTTAGATTTCCTTGCGAATCCAGTAACAGATTTTCTGGCTGTGTAACATAATAAGTATTAAAGCTTAGAAGAAAGTATGGACTATAATAAATCCTGTCTATTTGAGGCATCAAAGAAGCACCTTTAAATCTCTATGGTAGACTCCCTTACTGTGGCAAAAATCCACACCATCTATGAGCTGCTGAAAGTACCTACGAGCTTCAGCTTCACTTAGCCTTCCATTGTGAACCTACGCATACAGATCATCATCAAATCAATAAACTGGAAAGCTTAGGTTGCATACAGTATTTTTAGTTGCAGGGCAAGTCTTGATTAAGAACTTACAATTTTATCAAACAATTCACCACCTGTAATAAACTCCAGGATGATGTAAATCTTTGTGCGACTTGCTATAACCTGCAATCAGTGATAAATATTAGCATGTCATCCGCAACCTAATTTACTCTTTGCAAGCGACATTCTTTTTCTGAGAATAGAAACCACTAGAAAACCAAGTCATCATTCAGAGTGCATACCTCATGGAGACGGACAATGTGTGGATGTCTGACTAGCTTCATAATAGAAATCTCCCTTTTGATCTGCAAAAGAAAAATTGATAACCACCATTATACACATCAATAACACAACTGTGATCATCAAGTATCGCCCAATAATTAACAGCTAGATGAACATGACTTGAGTCAGCATGCACAGTTCAGCAAAGAAGTTCATAATTGCATTAGTCAGAATGATCCTTACAGGCAAATTGTCAGGATCAACAGGCATATCTTGCCATGTGTACAAGTTAATATTACTACTAAGTAACTAGAACTTCAACTGATGTATTCTAAAACCTTAATGATGTTGTTTAAATCATCTGTACCGTAAAAGCTTGATACTATGGTATTGCAAATTTTAAAGATAAAGATTTTAGACCATTAAGATCGATCTCGAATTAACATTTTGAAAACACACATATTAGGCAAATCCATTGATGAAACTCTCGATAAAAGTTTCGACAAATGATTAGTCAGAAACAGCTTATTCATAATGACCTTGACAATGTGCTAAAAAAAAAACGGTTAGCTCAATTCTCCTCCCTGTATAGCTTTCCTACTAAAATCTCAGCACATAGCTTAACTTCTAAGCTTTATCACGCCCCCGTGATCTTCAACTTCAGTGCTCTAGTTCAAATTTCGAAATTACTTGAAAGTCAATGTTTTTCCTAGATATCACCGAAATGCGAAAATCCACATAGGGAGGGTAAAAAATGAAAACCTGATCGACCATCTTGTGCTTGATGATGGTGCTGCGATCGAGCACCTTCATGGCCACGCTCTCGCCGGTCTCCGTGTTCTGGGCGAACTTCACCTTGGCAAAAGTCCCTTCCCCAATCGTCCGCCCCACTTCATACTTGCCCACTTTCCGCACCACCATTATCAGCTACTCGGAACCTGGATTTCGTCTGGATTGATAGGGTAAAGTGGAGAGATGATTCAAAACGAGAAGGAGCGGATTGGGATTGGTTGAAAAGGTGGAGTAAAGTAGTGCTTATTTTCTCTTTTGGGAGGAATGGAATGAGAGAATGGTTAAAGTAGGTTTTGACAAATGAGGAATTAGAGGTGTTTTAATGGTGGTGGGAATGTATTTGTACTTAATGGTGGTGGGAATGTATTTGGACTTTGTAGGAACACCTGAGAATGACTCCTCCTTCTTCCACTTACCAGTTACCACCAATTCCAGACCTCATTTTCTCACTGTCTTTATACCTTATTTGAATTCATCTTTTATGGATTTTTTTTATTTTGACAATTTATGTAAGTTTAAATATGCACCCTCTATTTAAAATCATATTTTAGGTAACATTACATATGCAAAGAGTTGTATACTTATATTAAAAACATGGCAAGTGGAAGATTGTAATTAAAAAATACAAATGACAGTTGACAAGTGTTATCCTTTGGGGCAAAATATCAAGTAGACACTTGAAATGGGACAACCATTTTAGGCAAAGGTGAAAACATAACCATGGACGGCAAGTACACACTTTTTTTTTAAGCTATTAGATACACACTTGATGAGAAGACAATGTTCATAAGACTATGTTAAGTAAAAACTAGTATTGGTTTTGTTAGGTCGTGGCTTGCCCAATTACTAATTTATATATAATAGTCTTGTGCGACCATAGCCCAGTTACTAATTTTTATATATAATAGTCAAATTAATATGTTTAAAATAAGTAGAGAAATATATTCATTAATACGTTATTTAACTAATTGTGTGAACAAAGTTGGTACATAATAAAATTTCAAGTTTACATCAAACATAACAAAAATCTACTTCCAAATATAATTTAACAAAAGTATTCATTAGATAAAGCTAAACAATATTAAAATGTATAACTCGAATTATATTTTTATTAGATAACTTAAAATAAACGATCATATAAATTCAAAATTCAAAAAAATAATACATATTGAAATACAAGAATATACACTTAGGGAATAAAATAATTCATGATACACATTCAAACTCTACACATTTTATCTTTAAAAAAATAATAAGACATATAATATTATTTTATCAAATTAAATTTATTATATATAAAAACGAGTTATATATTATTATTATTTGATAAAATTCAAAAAAAAAACACAAGTAATTTAACAACGTGCTATTGACAAAAAAAATACACAGGCCATCCATAAGGAGGCAGAAGTGGCATGGCTTGGGTTGAGGAAGTCACGCACTGAACTGGTGGATGTCAAGATCTTCCAGGTGGAAAAATAGATGACGGTAACATTTACGCACCCCTTGATCGGGTACTTGTTGCAGGAGATCTTACGGGTTCGCTTCCACACCAAGGCGTTGAGGACGCTCAAGATTGGCTGCAATTTCAAATCAAGAAATCATCATCATCACATATTCTACCAATAATCATCGTGAAGTCGGAAATGAATTTACTTGCTGATGTTCATCGTCATTGTTGTCCATAGCTCTCGTATCACCGAGAAGAGTTCAGATCCAATAATTGATTTAATAGATTTTCTAGGAGCTTCTTGTGTAAAATTTTCAAAAATTCATCCTTTAGGAATTTCTAAATCTCTCCAACTTATTAACATGGGTTTGATTTCAATTTCAAAAGGTCTAGACTCATAGAGTTCAATAATATTAGTGTTTATTTCTTTGATCTTAACACTAGTATCATTAGTTATCTGATGGACTGCTTTCCAAGTTATTCTTAAGTCATTGTGAATTCCTCCAATCTTTATATTTTGAGTTTGTATTCTTAATATGATAGTGTTTTCTATCCCCTTATCATTTATTGATGCAAAGTAATTGGGTTTTATTTTGAACATTATTTCTCCATTTACTATGTTTGATTGTATACCTCCTATAAAAGATTGTACTGGATCATGAAATCTCTTATCTTGAACTATGCACAGAATAGGAGAGTCTATCCCTAATCTAAACAATGGAGTAATACTGATTTGTATTATACCTATATGAATAAACTTTATTTTAGGATATTTTTCCTTTAATCTTTTAACCTTATTTTTATCAAAGAGTTGGATTTCAACCTGACCATTTGAAGTTGCTTTAGCTTCAGTTATTCCTTCATACATTTCGTAATGTTCAGCATGCCATGGTTTAAGCCTAGACTTTTTGTATAAATCTTCTATTTTTAGATTTTTAAATTTTACTAGCTTATCACATTCTAAAGTATATTCTTCTTTTACTACATCACCTAGACGAATTGTTTTCTAACTCATCTTCAGGTACTGACTCAAAACTTTCTGACTCTTCAGATTCCATCATACATATAAATTTTAAATCTTCTTCTGAACAAATAGAATCAACTTCATATATTATTTCGTCCAATTCCTCAATTTCTTCTCCTAAACAAATTTCCAGATTTTGTTCTTCTAGAAATTTTATAATTCTAGTATTCTTTTTAGGACATTCGGGAGCAATGTGACCTTTTTCATTACAGAAATAGCATGTACAATTACTTCTGTTTCTAACTATTTTTCTCTTTCTTCTAACGTATTTCTTTTTAGGGGCAAAATTTGATCTCTTCTGCCATTTCCTAAATCTAAAACTCTTTTCTTATATTTATTATGAACATGTTTTTGTTCTTTTCCTATTTCCCAAGTTTCATTAAGTATTTTACTACAACTAGTTTTTGATAACTGAGTTTTTACAGTTTTATGTGCTCTTCTTAACAAACATTGTTCTTCAATGATTCTATATCCAAAATTTGTTCTTAGATCTAGATTATCTAGATTATCTCGATTACCATTATTTTTAAGGTGATCTGGATATTGTTTTTCACATAACTCACCCCATGGTTCTGGTAATTTATGATAAAATTGTTCAAACCAATGAGTCATGTCTTCATATTTGAGTTGCCAAAAATACTTTTGATATAGTTTGACAAAATCAGTAAATTTACTGATATTATATAATTTTACATTTGGTTAATGCTAATTTAATATGTTTATAATGCTCATCTGTTGAAATCACACCTCCAAATGCTTCTTTAATTTGGGTAGCAAATTCAGACAACAGTTTTGTAAAATCACCCTCTGTACTTAATATTTTTGCTTTTTCGATTTTTCCCTCTTCACTCTCTTACCAGACTTTAAGCCAGTTTAGAACATCACTCTATATTGTTCTGGCTATGCAAACTAAATTTTTTTTCTTTAGACCATTCTTCTTGGTATGTGGTTGTTACTAGGGAAAGAGATTGAGTCCAATCATCAATGACTCTATTATAGTCTTGTGGATGTGTGTATGTAAGGTTCAGATAGACTCCATTCACATTCAAATTATTTTTATTCTTTGGTTTTGGATTTATCACAGAAGACCCTTCATCTTCTCTTACATTGATCTGTTCTGGACCTAAATCATTATCATCATCGCTATCTGTGTTCACCACGCTTGTTGCGCAACACTCTAATTCAGATTCTTGCTCAAAATCAGAATCTTCATCATCTATTTTAACTTTGTAATCATAAAGTTGAAAAATATCTTCATATTCTTCGTAAAAGGATTGTATTTGGTTTAAATACTTTTATTTGATTTTATTATCAAGTTCCTCTATGTATCTTATTTTCCAGTGTTCAATAATCTCCTTATACACTAGGAAATCCTCATGTTTAATACTACTTAAATTTTCATTACTTGATTCTGCTTTAGACATCTCATCAATATTTTTTTGCATGTTTTGTGTAATGATTTTCAACATCTTTTTTGTTTCTTCACTAAAATCAGAATATCTTGGTTTTTCAAGATTCTTTTTTATATCTACACATAAATTTATTAGATCATTTGTAAAATCTATTAAGAAATTAATAGATCCAGATGGATTTTCATTATCAGTCATGTGTGTTTCATGAGAGTAATTATTTTTTGTTTTACTTAATCCTAAAATACAACTTATTTCTCATTTTTCTTCCATTTTAATTGTTTATCATAACAGGACCTCACCCATAAGCTCAGATATAACTTTTATAAGTTACTTTAGGTTCAAATATACCCTGATTAACTATAATTAAAAGTCTGATCTTCAACACTTATAGTCTCTTGGTTTAAAATTGGAAGATCAAATTTTTTTGGGTTGATTTTAGAATTAATGCAAAGTATATGAAAAGATGGGTTTGATTTTATAAACACCTAAAATTATGAGGGCAAAAGGAATAATAGAACTGGACTTGGACTATGTGGCTGCACTGTGGCCACACGTTGGAGGAGTAGCTTACTCCTCAAGTAAATCTATAATTCTATAATTTTCTCACCCTGTGCCATACGCAGGGGAAGGAGCTCTGGGACTGGTTGATTATTGTGGCAAAGAAAGTAGACCGGTCATCCGTACGGCTGGCTGCCTTGGGGTTGAGAGTACACCTGGAAGCCCACTAAAGTGAGGAAACCTTGGGGTTGAGAGTACACTTGGAAGCCCACTAAAGTGAGAAAGCCCCAAACAGAACTTGGGGGTGTATGGGCAGTCCCCATATATTAAATTATATGAATTTCAAGCTTCCATCCTAAAATCAATTGACAATATGTGGTGTCACTTTTGATCCTAATATATTAGTTATTAGGCTCGTATGCTACCGATGTGGGATATCTTAACACGCCCCTCACGTGTAAACGTGGAAATAGGCCACAACCCATATCGGGATCATATTAAGGCCAAAGTAAGGGGACACTCCACCGGTTTTTAAGGGAGAGAATACTCCACCGGTTAAATTAAGGGAGATACCACCGGCCCAAAGGCTTCCACAAATCGACCCAGTTAACCTATTAGGGCCCAAGTCCAAATTGAACCCGCTTTGATACCATATTAAATTATATGGATCTCAGGCTTCCATCCTAAAACCAATTGGTAATAGGTGGTGTCACCTTTGATTCTAATATATTAGTTATTAGGCTCGTACGTTACCGATGTGGGATATCTTAACACCATCCTTCTTCGAGGTGCATTAGATCACCAAAAACTAACAGTGGGCGAGGAAACGGAATGTAGATCTCTGCATTAGGGTTAAGCTGCTGAGCAAGAGGAATGTAGATCTCTGCATGAGGATTAAGCTGCTGAGCAAGAGTCCTTCTTGAATTAGAAACAATGCTACGAACCCAAAAACCAAACGGATTGACATCAAGAAATTCATGAGATTACCAACCTGCTGCATTAATGGATTGACGACCCCAAAACCTTCAAGGTCTTGATCAGCAGGATGAGGACATTAGATTCACGGAGTTCAAGACATGCCCGTTCAAAAATGAACGAACAAAAATGAAAAGCATCGTGAAGTCACAAAAATATAATACATGTGCATCATCATTTTCTGGGACCAAAGCATTGTCTTCGTTATCCATGTTTAGCACTTCCGAGAGAGCCGGCTGGGAACTGATGGAATGATCAAGAACTGAAGTCTGCTGCATTCTTATTGTTAGCTTTATTTTGAGTTTAAATTGAGGCGGTTTGACCAAAACGACACCTATGCCTTGTCGTTTTGGCTTTTATTCCTTTCCGCATTTCAGCTCTATTTTGAGAACGCGTGTTCTTTATTAGTATTAGCTCATAGCTGGGCGAAATTACCTGAATAATTGTTTAAGTGGATAAAATTGCCTAAATAACTAGAAAAGTTTTTTAATTTCCGAAAGTAGAAGAATCGATTTCTCAAAACTCGATTTTAAAATCAATATTACAAAAATCGATATTGAAATCGACTTTTGAAAAGTAGACATTGAAATTGACATTTGAAAAGTAGAGTCCGAAATCAATTTTTCAAAAATCGATTTTAAAGTCTATTTCTCCAAAATAGATTTCTTTGAGGTCAAACAAAAAATTCTTCCGCTGCTAGTTTTCTAGTTCTTTTAAACAATATCAAACGACATGAAAAAAAGGAACTTGAAGATAGAGAGAAAAATAAACTTAAAGATCGTAATTTAAGAGTAGTCATTAACAATAATTCTTCAAAAAATAATAAAAAATAGAGTAGTTAACATGAAAGTAGTCATCATGGTGTGCACTAAAACAACAAAAAGGCTACAAATTAAATGACGGCGTTTCCTCCGAAGGTAATACCAAGTAACATTATGTCTAGATGGTGGTGTAGAGGATGATCCCATCTCATAACTTGAAATAATTGGTTCATTAAATATAGAATCATTGAAAGTGTCATCATGGTGTGCAAATGATTCTTGTTCACCATCTTCACCTTCAAAGGCATCATGATGTGTGTCATCTTCATCCTCATTCTCCTGTGCCAAACGCCTATCCTCTCCACCAACGTGAAGGGCATATGAAGATAAATGAGCCGCTTCTGTTATAGCTCGTTGCATCCTATCCAAATCAAGGTTAGACATCGCACCAGTGAGAATATTATGAATTTGTGTGAAGCTATGAGCCTAGCAAACAATATAAATATTTTATGTTAAAAAAATAAAATAATACGATAGATACCACTTGAAAAAATCATTTAAAACATACCCATAACTCATGGACAACAGCAACTGATCTAACACCGTGAACAGGCCGGTGATCTGGATTACATACTAACAATCGAGTGTTCTGTCGATACCATTCTATGTAAGGTGAATGGTATGTGATGTTAGCATAATTCATCGTGTCTCTCAATATGTAGTCTCTCCTATTATTCCACCAAACTATGTGGTCATAATGTTTCAGAGGCCAATTACAACCCTTTTGACCTTGACGTGAAATGCGGTGGAGTTGTTGACTAGTATCAACTGGTTCAGGAATATCTTGATGCATGCCAAACTGGCGCATGACCCTCCCCGGGAAATGATACTCAACCACATCGAAATTGATAAGAAGGCAAGTAAATAACCAAATTTCCATATCACGAAGACAATAATCAGGAAGTTCACTGATAATAACAGGTGTATATGGTTGCCAAATGAACTGCATATTTCAAAAATATAATAAGTAAGGTAGATTAGGAGAAGTAAATCGATAGATTTGAAAAACATACCTCATCGGGTAGCATGTAATCAAGCTGATCACGATATAGCCTAAGTGTGTGAGTGCCCACTTGATCAAAACACTTTGCACTATGCCATTTGTCATGTAGTAATGAATCAAATTAAAATCTACAAATACTATAATATTTGGATAGTAGAAAATAATTTTTGTAGTACCTTACAAACACCCTTGTGGACCATGTGGCAAATAAGGTAAATCAGGAAGATGCCGAAGAGTCTTCTTTAGGTTTGGTTCAAGCCTAACCTTTGGCACCCGTTCCCACGCCCATAACTGGATAAGTAAGGCAAGGCCAACCATCCCATGCACAGTCTTCTTAGTGGATTTACACAATTCTCTGTACAATGTAGCCAAGACAGCACTCCCCCCAACTATATGTGGCGGTATGTTACAGATCGAAAAAGAAAGGCAAGTAAATCATTTTCACCTTCATGCCAGACTGGTCTGCAAACACAAAGGCCATAAGCTGCATTAACCTGCACCTAGCATGCCGTAAAACTTCAAACTCTCCACTATCAGCAGTTAATGGATGTGTGTCAACATGATGTTCAATGGCTTTCAGCTCCAACTTATCCCCTTCAAAGTCACTAATGGCTGGGGTAAATCCCAATAACTCTTGACACAATTGTTGATTTTGCTGAGATGTCCTACATACATCAACATCAATGACAACAAAACCATCTATAGGTAAACCCCAAAGAATAGCCACGTCTTGAAGGGTGATGGTAGCCTCTCCACAAGGAAAATGAAAAGTGTGGGTTTCCTGGCGCCACCTCTCAACAAAAGCAGTAACAAGAGAATGATCAACACTAATTCTCCATGTCTTGTACACTCCATAGAATCCGGTCTGCACCAACAGTGCCTGAACACGTGGATCGAGGTCTTGTTTGAACAGAGATTTCATATTTACCTTAACTTTCAACTTACGGGTATCTGGATCTTGCCATACAGTTTCTGATCGATGTTGGAACTGCAAAGTGAGAAGATCTGGTTCTTGGGAACCAGGATATATGGGAAACAATTCCATATTGAAACCAATTATAGTACATGTGACACAAAAATCAGTAATATAGAAAACAGATAAACTAATAAAAATGTGAACATATAAAAATATACACTAAAAGAACGATAAGTAGATATAAACTTCCAATTCATAAAGTCAAATAAAGGTCTCAAACAACATAACTTTGGTACATAAAGTTTACAGTGAGTTCAAATGAATATATCGTGGGGAAAAATAACAACTCGTGATTCTTCTTGTACATTACTCCTTAGTGCAACTACTTTAGGGCATGTTGTTCGTCGATGCCCATAACCCCAAATGATGATAGCCTCCCTACATATATTAACAACAAAATGTCATCCTCAACATCTTCAATCTTTGACCCCCCCTCCGGCCACTTCACAAATGCCTCAAATTCTTTCACAAATGTTTGTATTGAAATCTCGAGGATTACCATATCCCGAACAACCAAATACCATATCTCAAGACATGTAAAGAGGATTTAATCTCTAGAAATCCCGAACGCATCAGACTACGTAAAGTTTGAAAAAAATCATTTTTCTTCAATTGGATTGAATATGCCTTCTTTAATACTTCTTGATACTTTATTTGAATCCACGATCATATTGACAACAACACCCCTTCATATTGTAGAGATACCATGTACCATATTATGATGAGGTTCGATACCTCAAGGGGGATATGACCTTTGATTTGTGGTCTGTCAACCTATTGAACCTTTTAATTAGGGATTCACCTACCTTGAAGAAACATCTTCTATTGAATTAATGATTGTATTGAATAATGAATTACATAGAATATGTCCTCTTTATATAGACATATATGAGAATAACAATCTAACTAAGAAAAGGAAATAGCTTACAACTATTACTATAATTAACTAGCTTAATTAGAATAGGAAAATGAATAATAATATAGCTAAATAAGGAATGGAGTCCCATCATTCCCGCGCCCCTGAAAGAAGGCTTGTCCTCAAGCCTGAAAATTGTCGCAACGCGCCATGGAATCAACCATTCACGAAATTGGGTAGTGTAAATTTCCCATGGAATCAACCATTCTCGATAGCAAACATCCCTTTGCAATCCAAAAGAAGAGCTTTGTAGGATGACAATTGAAATGTGAGTCGTAGCACTGATGGTGGCGAATCCAACGGATCCGACAAATGCATGTGATAGAGTTTGCACAACACTTGAATTTGTAGCCCATGTTTGTGGTTGAACAAATTTGGTGAGTGGTAGCGAAACGTGCATGGCTTGACTAAACTCTCCAATCTCTGTTTGCTCTAAATCAGTATCTGCAACGGTAAAATAGGTATCTTCTGACGCGATATGCTCAACACTAGATTGTTGCAATTGTTGTATTGACAATGACGATTGTTGTAATGGCAGTTGTGGAGCAGGAGGTGACATGGTTTGTTCAAGAGGATCCAAATGAACAAGAACTGGAGATGATTGTGGCGGTGGAGATGGAACACTAGTGTAAGGTGGCCCGACTGGTGTAATACGCATAGACTCCTCAAGCTGATCCTGAAATTGGGATACAGTTTGAACCTGATCCTCATACTGCTTCTGAATCAATGCGCACAAATCTAGAGTTTTACGCGTCCACTCGGAAAAATCGAATATTGGAGACCGGATTTCATCAAGCTTGGAAGACATGAAAAAAAAAAAATTATCGAATTTTCAACTTGGCTATGATACCAAATGATGAGGTTCGATACCTCAAGGGGGATATGACCTTTGATTTGTGTCTGTCAACCTATTGAACCTTTTAATTAGGGATTCACCTACCTTGAAGAAACATCTTCTATTGAATTAATGATTGTATTGAATAATGAATTACATAGAATATGTCCTCTTTATATAGACATATATGAGAATAACAATCTAACTAAGAAAAGGAAATAGCTTACAACTATTACTATAATTAACTAGCTTAATTAGAATAGGAAAAGGAATAATAATATAGCTAAATAAGGAATGGAGTCCCATCATATTACCTGATGCTGAAATGTCTTGGTGCACCAAGCCCATGGGCAAGAGTGATGCAAACCAAGAGCATAGTTTTTCTAAAAACAAAAACAACTCGATGATTCAACTAATTTGTCTTGGTAAATGATAATCTTGCTGATATTTCCAAGAACTTCCAAGGATACCCTAACGATATTAAACAAAGATATAACAGAGATTCATAAGAGCGCCCGAAAATTTCAAACCCCTAACTACTGACGAGGAAAAGAAATTCTTCTAGATCCTTCCAAATCTGAACCCTTTTCAATTCAATGTAAGAGGAGATGAACATGTATGGAAGCGCATTAACGTATTCGCCAAGTATGTTAGTGAAATACTCTATGAGTAACATGAGTAACATTACACATAATGCTATCGCGACAACCATTTTCAACTGTAAAATAGAGCATAACGCAACAAAACATCAATATTTATCCGATAAACCCTAATTTACACTTGGGAAGAAGGGGATTACCGTGAAGCCTTGGGAGAGTTGAACAACCCCAACCATCTTTCGAGCCCTGTTCCAACCGAGCTTTGCCATATCCTTTACTCTATGCTTGAATCAAAGTGTAATAAATGGCAGCAAAACATCAATAATTGAATATAATAAAAGAGAAGAACAGGAATCCCCAAACCCAGCTCACCTCACGCGATCGATCGATCAATCTAGTGATTTTTGAGTATGATATTGATTCTGTGAATGTTAAACAGACTGGAGGTTATCTAACACTTTGTTCTGAATCTGATCTGAAGTGTGATGATGATGAACCATTATATGATAAGTTTTTTTTTTGGGCAAACCACCGTAGGTGGGGGGAGTATATTGGTTTCCCCAAGCCTTAAAAGAAAGAACCAAGAGTGTAGTTACATGTAGACAAATAAAATAACACTACAAACTAGCCATAGAGGTTTAGAATGAAAACAGAAAAATAGCCACATAATGTGAGCTGTTAAGTGTAGAAAGGAACTACATCAGGCCAAAAAATGCCATAAAAAGAATGAGTTATTAGATGAAACTCGTTCTGTATAATATGAGTGAGATTAAGCTTAGAAGAAAGGGGTAACCACTTGCTTGTTAGTGAGTCAAAGTGAGACACAATGAAACACAATTCAGCCTATGACATCCTTTCATCCCATTCTTAAAATCTTCAAAAAACACCATCTGTGTATGGTGGCAGTATGGTGAAGCTCAGTGTGGAGTTCTGTGTGCCAGAATGTTGTAGAGAAACTGGACAGTGTGCAAGATGGTGCTCCATAGAGGCTTCAAATGATCAAACAGTTGGGAACAAACTCATAATGGAGCTGGCAATTTCAAGCTAGAGTTGGCATCTTGGAATGTACCTGTCATAAGAGAAAATCTCAGCAGTACCAGCATTACCATTATATGATAAGCTGGATGAGTGTGCTAAGTGTGGGATGATAGCTGCTTTAAATGATAAATCTTATGGAAATGTTGAATGTGTGTTGTGCTATTATCCGGGAGTATTGGTGTGTATCTCAAGCATTTTTATTTATTTATGACGATGCTATAGTTGGAAAATATGTTGAGAATATGGTTAAATTTGTGGTGGGCAGTGAGTTTTCTTGTGATAATGAGTTGGAGCTCATTGACATGGAGAGGAAGCCAAATTTTATTGATTAAGCCAAAAATGTTGATGGAGCTTTTAAGTTTGATCTTTGGAGAGCCGTAAGGGGATCTTTAATATGATTTTCATGGATGAAGAGAAAGGACAGAGGAACTTGGATAAGACCGAGGATGAAAATTATCGGTAGAATCACTGATTGTATTTGAAAGATTCAAATAGAAACGCGAGGAATTGAAAACATTCAAATGATCGCAAATCTACATGTTCACACCTAAAAACCGCCGACGTTATATTTCTCTTCGCTACAGCTAGTGCATCTCCGACGCAATGTGACACGATTTTGCCTCTCCGTACAAACACATCAATGGTTGGTTGTCGTCTTAAAACTGGATCGGCTTAACAGCTAAATCTCCTACGATGACAAATCTCGCCACTCCAATTGGTGGGAAATTGTTGATTTTGCATTAAGGTCCTATAGTTTCACGAAACTTTTGATGTGACGCTGAGAATCAAATATCTGGGTTGGCCACTTATGAGATAGATCAAAGTCAAATAAGAATTTGTTAAATTTGATTAAAAAAATTGTATAATATTTTTCCTATTCTGTAATTTCAAATCCCATTCCATTTAGAAGAAAATAAAATCCTAATCTCACTATCATTCGACTAATTCCAAAACTATAAAAGCAAAAGTTTAAAACAAAACGGGCACAGTATTATAAAACAAAAAGGGTCGAGCTTCAGTCGGGTCAAAAGTTAAACCCGGTCACAAAATCTTGTTCTCCAAGACGCTTGCTTTACAAATCGCCAAATTACTTTGAGAGAGAAGAAAAACTAAGCAAAACTTAAGAGAGATGGAGTGCGTTTTCGGTCTCGTCGGAAAAGATTTCGCTCTGGTGGTGGCGGACTCATCGGCAGTGCACAGTATTCTCGTTCACAAATCGAATGAAGACAAGGTCATGATCCTCGATTCGCATAAGCTCATGGGAGCCAGCGGCGAAGCCGGCGATAGGTATAGATTTGTTGATTTCGATTTGAAATTCTCCTAGAAAGCTTGAGTTTTTACCGATTAGGGTTTAGATTTCGATTTCCTGATGTGGGTTTTTACATTTTGTTGTGCAACTGATATTTGAAGTATTGGTTTGTGGGATGGTTAGGGTTCTGCTTTGTTTGGGTTTTAGGGCTTGTTTTGTTTGATTAGTGATGTGTTCCATTGATAAAGTTGTGATTTTGGTGATGTCTAGGGTCCAATTCACGGAGTATGTGCAGAAGAATGTGGCCTTGTACCAGTTCCGTAATGGCATCCCGTTGACTACTGGAGCTACTGCAAATTTCACTCGAAAAGAGCTGGCAACTGCTCTGCGCAAGGTAATTTTATAGTTTGTTGTTGTTGTAGCATGTGGTTTGTAGCACTGCAGCGTTTGGTTCTGTTGCGTTAATTTTGCAGTTTTTAAACCCGTGAATATTTGGTAGTGTGACTAGTGCATGAGTAGATGTGCAATTGTGCATAGCAGTTGAAGCTGTGGACGTGATCTTGAGTTCTCACTTGATTGAATTTGCTTAGTTGAATTCATGTCCTAACAAAGAGCATTATTGGATGCTTGTAGAAAGCTCCTATTTGTGTGTTCTGTTTTCCATTCTTTTTGGCTATATGTAAAAAAATGTTGCCTCAAAAAATCCAGTTTTCCTTCCTCTGGTAGTATAACTAATTTTGTTGGTATAACTTTTTTGTTTGCGTGAACTGAGCATAAAGGTAGTATGCTTCTATGCTGCAGCTAAGTCCAAGGTGGTACTGATAGTATATCCTTCCGGATCTTAAAACACATAAAAACTAACTTAATTTTACTGAGTTTGTAGCTAAGTCCAAAGTATTTGTTCTAATTTTAATTAACTTAATTTTACTCTAGGTGTAGAGGATGATGGGTAACTACAAGTCGTTGTTTACGTCCTTAACTAGTTTACTGTAGAGAACTCATGATTTGCATTTATACTGTTCTTACTGCAATCTTTTGAGTATGGAGAGGTGATATCTTATAGATTAGTGGCAGTGTGGCATATTTTGATCCCTTAGAGAACCCATCCGGTGGGAATTGTGATTCTCATTGGAAGTTGCCCACTTTTTTTAATTTTCATCTTGTGTGTAGAATGATGGCATGCATTTAGTTCACAGCTCTAGCCTAGTCTAGTGCAAAGTAGGAAGAATTTCTTTCATTCTGTTCTGTTTTGGCTGATAAATTTGTTTCTGCTATATTTCAGAACCCATATTCCGTGAACCTTATTCTGGCTGGCTATGACAAGGAGACCGGTCCTTCAATGTACTACATCGATTACATTGCTAGTATGCACAAGGTGGACAAGGCAGCATTTGGATATGGGTCCTATTTCTCATACGCCATGTTGGACAGGTACTATCACAAGGACATGAAACTCGAAGAAGCGGTTGAGTTGGTCGACAAGATCATAAACGAGATCCGGTCCAGGCTGGTCATCGCTCCTCCCAACTTTGTGATCAAGATTGTGGACAAGGAAGGAGCAAGGGAGTACGCTTGGCGCAAAACTGTTAGCGAGGACGAGGAATGAGCTTTTTTTGCTCTGAGCAGTCTTTGCTACAGCTGTTTTCTTCATATTCATGTTTGAAGAACATTGCCTATTTAGATTTTCAAGTGACTGCTCTATGTAATTCTGATGTTATCTTTTCTGTCTGAATCAAATTATTATTATTTATGATGAAAAGTTGTTTAGACCAATGTTCAACCATTGAATTCTGGTTAACGGATTTATCCAGTGGCTTATTTGAGGTTTCGAACACAAAATCTCAGGTACATGATAATCTGCATATACATTCGCAAGTCTTTATTATTCTTAAACATGATACAAATCAGCATTCTTAATGATGCTTCGATTGATCCAACGCTATCGGCAAAATCCGATTCTAGTTGGATTACTAAGATTACATGCTGTGCAGCCAATTGAAGTACATGTTGAATCAGTAAAACACATCCTAGCGCAAATTTGATCTGTAGATTTCAAATCCGAATGCATTCCCTCAACACTTCTCTCCATATCTTTCGCACAATCAACTTCCATCATCATCGTAACTGCACAAAATAAGCCCTTTTGGTTGAGACGAAAGGAGCATTTATATATATATATATATTAAAAATATGTAGCAATTTAGCAACAAAAAGAGAGAAAGCTCACCTGAGGTAATCAACAAGAAGAGAACAAATGAAGTAGCAAACTTAGGCATGCTGATTATATCTTAGAAAAAAAATTTAGGAGTAAAATTTTGTGCATCAAACCTCGCAGCCTTGGGCTCAATTTATAGTGCTGGGGAAAGAGGAAAGTGGCTAAATTTTAATATAATTGTGTGTTAATCTTCAAAGAAAACCATTGATTCCGGCTGCTATGACAATAGTAAGCTAGGACTAGCAAGTAGTAGCAAGGAAATCCACACTTGTTACGATCATGCATTATTATTGTGGAGACAAAAAAGATGGAGGAAATCAATAATTGGTCACTGAGGGGGAGTGGATATAGACTGTGTACATATCTATAGAGACAAAAGAACCCATAAACTTAAATATTTCATATTGTTGTTAGCTTGACGTTGTTTGATAATTAGTAGAGCAAGTTGGTTATTATTCAAGCAACGCTATGACATGGAGTAAGTTGGTTATTATTAGAGTAAGTAGGTTAATGTTGCTTACTGGAGATTGAAAAGGTTAATCTGACGTTGCTTGATAATTTATTGAAAGTAATATCAAAACTTGACGATCATGTGCTCTTGGAAGATAGTATATCCAACCAACTTCTTTTATTCAACATCTGAAAAACATTTTGAAAATGGGATGAGCAAAGACTTAGGCCCTGTTTACTAGAACTTATTTCTTGATATACTGAACTGAACTGAACTGAATTAAAGTGAATTGAACTGAACTGAACTGAATTGAATTGATCTACAGATAAACTCTGGTAAACAGGGCCTAAGTCATGACCATTTCCAAGTTTGAAAAATATTAGTATGGCCTATAAAACTAAATAAGTTTAAATAATATAATATTTCATTCGAAAAGAAAGAAAAAAAAAACATTTCTATCATCAAAAATGTAAAAAGATGCTTTTCAAAAAACTTTCAAAATGTTTCAAGCTTCTAAAATATTCGTTTTAAATTTAAGCAAAACACCAAATGATTCTTTGATACTTTTTAAAACACAACTTAGATTATGGAGTGTCTTGATATAAGGATCAGTCATGGCAATTACTCATGGTAACACTAATACATAGCATCTTAGCCACATGAATGCTAATTCCCTAGCCACAGAAAACACCAATACATAGTAATAAATTTTTTATAACCATACTACCAATCATCAGCATACAGTAAATTATAAGTCAAGTGATTTATGCATTACTCCCTCCGTCTCACCCAAAGCTGCACAGTTGACTTTTCACGGTCTTCAATGGTCGTGTTTGACCATTAATATCCTTAAGTACATATAGAAATAATATATGAAAATTTACTTTTTGAAAAATAGATGTTATAATGAATCTATTGATATATCATATAATAGTTTTATCATTTATATATTGACCTATAATTACAGTCAAAGTTTCCTAAATTTGACTCTGAAAAGTCAACTGTGCAGCTTGAGGTGAGACAGAGGAAGTACCGATATTTGACATACAATAAATTAAAATAAAATAACTTGTTAAATAATGTAGAAGGTTTCAGAAACATCTTTAATAACCTTTATAAAGTTTATACCTTTAGAATAGTTGCCCTTCATTAAACAGTTGATTTCTTTTTCAAAAAAAGGGCTACTAATTATAAAAATGTAGATTGGATCTGAGATAGTGGCTCACTAACCAATTTCCACAAACTCTGATGTTTGATCTTTGTCCTTAACCCAACAACCACGACCATATTGTTCCACTTGATTTCTTAACACCGCCAGTCCCATTTCTTAGTTGGAACTTCTAATAGTAATTTATTTAGTACAAATTTGTTTCGAACTAACAAACTTAAAATTAAACAATATTATTAATATTGGGATATTATTAGTCGGTTTTATGATTATATATTTATGTTTCATGATAATCAGTTAAGGTTGTATCGTAAGTTAAGGTTGTATCGTAGTTTAATTGATTTTATTTATTTGTTTTGATAAATTTCACAGATGACAAATGTTGATATTGTCACCGTTTTGTGCTAATCTTCTCACTTTCAAAATATGATCTTTAACATATTAAGCTTGATCATCTAATGTATTACTATTGATCTTCTCACTTTCATATCTGATCATTATCTGTTCTGTGCTGATCTTTAACATATAAATTTGATCTTTTAAACTTTGGAGACTTGCATCAATTAAGAACCTAAGAAAAAGAGACAACCATCCCAAGTTCCCAACAGAGTCACATTCTTTACCAAATACTACAATATTAAGATGATACTATTTTATATGAATATTTTTTATTTTTTTTGTAAAGTATATGAATATAATTATTGTTAGTAGAAAGGTTCCCAACTCAGCCCACCAACCTTTGCAAACAACCGAACCGGGAAAAGGAAATCTTGTGCAATGGCAATGGCGGTGGCGCTTCGCAGATTATGCTCACCTTCTTCCTCTCTCAAGCCCCTCTCCAATGCCTCATCATTGTACCGCATGGTGAGTTTCACAGAAGATCCCTTTTTCTCAATCCATGTTAGCATGCAAAACCTGCATCCAAGGTGTTTGATGAATATGTTGATTGATCCGTGCAGTCATCCCTGGCGAATCAAGCTACCCAAAAGAGAGAGAATTCGAGGATTACTGTAATTGCATTTCCCAGACAATTTGAATTTCTGCGTTTTTGTTTCATTTTCGGTTGGTGAAATTTCTCGTTTCAGTTTTTGATGTGGTTTCGTGATACAGTGGATTAAGCAATTGAATGCGCCGCTTGAAGAAGTTGATCCAGAAGTTGCTGACATCATTGAGCTCGAAAAGGCCAGGCAATGGAAGGTTCGTGCATCTTTGAAATCGAACCGTCTCTGTAGCTGCAGTTTTAACATTCATTTGTTCAAAATTAGCTAACTTTAACATAGTATCTCATTGATATATAATATCCAGGATCATGTTAGACTCGTCGTAAAAGTTAATCTTCAAAATAGCACCTTTTCACAAATTTTAGTTTTATTCAGACAAATTTCACTGGGCAAAGTATGATGGAATGGAGCTAATGTCTATCTTATTGCATTTTGTTTTTTGTTTTTGTGGACATTGAATCGGTTGGATAAGTTAACTGATGCTGCATATATAGAGTTTGACAATATTTTACACTGGCTGTCAATGTAATGCTCCTGTCTATAGATGGAGCTGATGAGTTAGCTGATATATTAGTGAACTGCATGTATGATTTGATTCTGTGACCTGGTTAATTTGATTTTATGTTCTTTTGTTGGTGTTTACGGAAGCAGGGGTTTGAGTTGATACCTTCTGAGAACTTTACTTCGAAGTCTGTGATGGAAGCAGTCGGATCAGTAATGACTAACAAATACAGTGAGGGCTACCCTGGTGCTAGATACTATGGTGGAAATGAGTATGTGGGATGTTTTTATTTCCTTTGTTATTGTTTTCGAAATGATAAACTTCTGAATTCTGGTTTTTGCGATTCTCTTGAGCTGGTTAGTAACTTTTGTACTTGATGTTTGACAGTTTGAGCAGGTCTTGTCGTGTGCGTGCATTTTCTCATGTTGCATCTTTCCACGTGCAGGTATATTGATATGGCTGAAATATTGTGCCAGAAGCGTGCCTTAGAAGCTTTTAACCTGGAT
This sequence comes from Cruciata laevipes, assembly GCA_963678965.1. Classification (NCBI taxonomy): domain Eukaryota; kingdom Viridiplantae; phylum Streptophyta; class Magnoliopsida; order Gentianales; family Rubiaceae; genus Cruciata; species Cruciata laevipes. Next base: position 5,200,685 of record OY787639.1, read on the forward strand.
CCAGAAAAATGGGGAGGTAAGTGTGATTCTACAAGGATTCTAGTTGTTGTGGTTATTTATATGTCTTAATGTCTGTAAAAAAAATGAATAAAAGTGTGAATGTTGAGATGGATATGCAGAAAGTCACCTAGGGTGTGAATAAAGTGAGGGAAGAGTAAAGGCTAAGGAAGGATAATTAAAAAAACTACTTAAACGACGTAATACAGATAACACTGAATAAGACTGTAGTTTTTTCAATTGTTGAAATAATGAAAAATCAAATGGAATTTCTAATTCATAATGAGAATTCCACAAAAAACATCTAAAACAGGCGGTTTTTTTTTTTTCTGGTACTGTTTCACAGATTTATAAATGATAGAATGGTTTTAGACCATGAAATGCAAATTCTGTGCAAGTAAACGTAAGTGTGATTCCTTATGCATACATATGAGGTAGTGTCAATTTGCTTTACCTGAGTGCTAGTTCGTGATAAAAGTTAATATTTTTGGAATCTCTCCTTACAGTCAATGTTCAGTCACTATCTGGCTCACCTGCAAATTTTCAAGTTTATACTGCTTTGTTGAAACCTCATGAAAGGATCATGGCACTTGATCTTCCACATGGTGGACATCTTTCACATGGCTATCAGGTACATTGATACTTCATAAACAATATAGTTAAATGATTGGTTTGTGTATGTTGATTTTTGCTGTTCAAGCTGATCCACATTCTCCTGGATTTTCAGACAGACACAAAAAAGATATCCGCAGTTTCAATTTTCTTTGAGACAATGCCTTATAGATTGGATGAGAGCACTGGTTATATTGACTATGACCAGGTAATTATATTTATTATACTGGAGGTCTTCTGGCCCTTACCTATAATTCTTCATGATTGAAATGTTAAGTTTCTGTTTTGTCTTTCCCAGAACTACACCTTTTCTTCACTTTGCAGAAATGGGTGGAATTAACCTTTGTCAATTTGTTGATACTTATTCCCAATTTGTGCATGAAAACACATTTTGGATATCATTTCACCTGATAGTCATAATCTTTTTAACTCAATCCAATGCAGCTTGAAAAGAGTGCAACACTGTTTAGACCAAAGCTTATTGTTGCTGGCGCAAGCGCATATGCACGAATTTATGATTATGAACGTATCCGTAAGGTATTGTGATATGATAATAGTAATCTACCTTTCTACAGCACTCTCCAAAACTTCCATATGATGGGTATCAAATTACTAATTTTACTGTAAATATGATAGGTATGTAACAAACAAAAGTCTGTTATGTTGGCTGACATGGCACACATAAGTGGACTAGTTGCTGCTGGTGTCATCCCATCACCATTTGAATACGCAGATGTTGTTACCACAACTACTCACAAGTCACTCCGGGGTCCACGTGGAGCTATGATCTTCTTCAGAAAGGGGGTCAAAGAGATTAACAAACAAGGAAAAGAAGTGAGTTTTTCTTTTCCTTCTAGTTTGATGCAAACCGAGGTGATACTTTAGGATTTCATCTGGCGAGGCTGTATGCTACTGTCCTGATTTGATTAATTTAAGATGGAGCTAACATGATGGTACATATGTTATTAGAAAACTTTAGCCCAACACGTTGCTGGTTATTCAAGAAGAATATAAAAAAGTGTGTTTTTTTGTTGTTTTGACATATAGGAACTTTTGCATGTTTTGACAGATAGTTTTACATTACATATTACAGGTGATGTATGACTATGAAGACAAAATCAATCAAGCTGTGTTCCCAGGACTTCAAGGTGGTCCTCATAATCATACTATAACTGCCTTGGCTGTTGCATTGAAGCAGGTGGGCCCTTTTGCATGTCTTTCCATTGCTTGCTCATGTTGTATATTTAATAGATGAACTTACGATGTTTGTAATGAAGGTCATGACACCTGAGTACAAGGCATATCAAGAACAAGTTCTTAGTAACTGCTCTAAGTTTGCTGAGGTAGGACCAACTTATAGTTTCTGTTTTCCCTAGAATATTTCTGTCTTAACTTACTTCTTAATTCAACTGTATCCCTAATATCCAAAAGGATTTTGCAGACACTTCTAGCTCTTGGCTATAACCTCGTATCTGGTGGAACTGATAACCATCTTGTTTTGGTCAATTTACGGGACAAGGTAATTATATTCTCTACGATGTATTACTAAATTTGAAATATCAACCCATGCTAGCCTGTTTAAACTTCCAGATAATCTATTTCTTCTAGCTCCAATCGAAATACCATCTCGCTGTGTTATAAAGACATCCACTGGCAAAAACATTTATTTGGCAGGAAACGTTCAACTCTCATGTTAATCAATAGAACCAGAACTTATTTGAAATAAACTTTGGACATGTATACTCTCTTTACAGGGTATCGATGGTTCAAGGGTAGAAAAAGTCCTGGAATCGGTGCACATTGCAGCAAATAAGAACACCGTTCCAGGGGATGTATCTGCCATGGTTCCCGGGGGTATTCGTATGGGTAAGTATCCCTAGCTTGTAATCTTGAACTTGTGCGTTGAACATCATTTCTGAATTCTGAGTTGAGCTTTCTTCCTGATCCCCAGGAACTCCGGCTCTCACATCTAGAGGATTCGCTGAAGAGGATTTCGTCAAAGTTGCTGAGTACTTCGACGAAGCTGTGAAGATAGCCCTCAAAATCAAGGCTGCTACAAAAGGTTCTTTACTTTTCTTTTGCTAATCACATTCACAGCTTTACTACATTAGTTCAGTTGTTCAATTGGCTATCTTTGATTTTGAAATTCAGGTAAGTTCTTGAAGGACTACGTGGAAACCATGAAAGGTGATACGTTTCAATCCGAGATTGCTAAGGTACGGCAAAATGTTGAAGAGTACGCGAAACAATTTCCGACAATTGGTTTCGAGAAAGAGACAATGAAGTACAAGAACTGAACGAGGCTCGCCATGTAAAAATATGGATTTTGTCATTTGTCAACTGTTGTCAGTGATGATAGTAATGAGCTTGCAGGATCCATCTTTACTTAACATAAGTGTGCACTGTTGTCAATGATGTACAAGGATCATACGAGATTTCCGATCAAATCTAGGTTACAATTTGTTATCACTGTTGTCACTTGTCAGTGATGATTTACCAACTGTAATGTTGTTTTATGTAGAAAAGATAGTGAATTCTTGAGATGATTGCCATTAGTAAGACGCTCTTGCATTTGCCAATTTGTACATAATCTTTTCTTTCAATCAAGAAGTATTATCTTATAAGATTATCAAAAAAATGGTTGTGAAATATTTGAACAAAATAAAGCGAGAATTTACGTGGTTCGATCAAATGATCTATGTCCACATATGGAAACATTTTGAATTCACTACTCCCTCCGTCCCAGCCGAAACTGCACACTTTTTAGTCAACTTTGTCTGGGCATGTTTGACCATAAATTGCAATTGGCATATGTGGTATAATAATATCATATGAGATATGGTTAGATTCACAGTGCGCTCTATTTTTTAGCTATAAAAGTTTTAGACCATAATAATGTATAGAAATAAAGTTATTCACGGTCAAACATGCTCTGAAAAAATTGACCAAAAAGTGTGCAGTTATGGCTGAGACGGAGTGATAGTATATTTGAGGATTACATGGAAACTTTTAGTAAAGTAACCAAAGATTTTCTACACTATGCTAGGAGGAGAAAAGAAGTGATGAATTCTATAGCTCAGGAATACAGAATTAATGTGTTTTTGCCATCTCCAAATCAACCTCTATTTCATCTCCAAAGTCTTCACATTTCCATAATCGGTGATTATCAAGAAATTTTAGTCTTGTGAGCATCTCATCAATTTCATAACATATAAGTTAAAATGTTATCATACATATTGGTGACATCAGACATGGCAGAGTGGGATCCATTACTGGTGACATGGCAAAATGGTAGTAGTTTCATTTCTACGACTCTATCTATCCTCAGCTTGAAAACAAAGATTGGTGGGAATTCATCCCCAACGCATCATTTTAACTCAAACACAGGATAACGTTGTTGATCACGAAGCCAGCAACCATGAAATTCAGCTAAAACAAGCATCTATTTCGCGGTTGATTCACAGTTTTTCAGCTCCCATGGCATCTTTGCCGTCAACGGTAATAGGCACCAAATTCACACTCGACCCCGACTTCAAACGCCACACCCCAACTTCCCTGTCATTTGACAAGGTAATGATATTCATAATCATATTCAAATCTTTCATTTCATTCGTTTTTCTGCGCAAATTCTTGATTCTTTGCATTCATTTTTGCAGAAAATTCATGGCAACGGTGTTCAACTGGAAAAAGCTTTCGATCCCATCAATCTGGAGCTGAACGAATCGATTTCAGCTGCGATAGATGGTAATGCGAGAGTTGAAACCACTGCTTATATACAATTGCTGCAAGAATGTGTAGAAAGAAGCTCCTTTTCTGCGGTGGAAAGGGTTCATTCCCATATCATCAAAACCGGTACGCATCAGGATGTTTTCCTCATGACCTTTCTGGTGAATGTGTATGGAAAATGCGGGAGAATGGATTATGCGCGTAAGGTGTTCGACACAATGCCTAAGAGAAATGTGGTTTCTTGGACTTCGCTGATGTCGGGGTACGTTCATAATTTGCAGCCCGAGGCTGCCATTTCTGTGTTTCTTCACATGCTTGGGGTAGGGGGATTCCCTTCGAATTTTACGCTTGGGATTGCGGTTAATGCATGTACTGCATTGGGGGAAGTTGAGTTTGGGAAACAGGTTCACGGGTTTGTTTTGAAGTATAATGTTGGCTATGATACTAGTGTTGGGAATGCTCTTTGTTCATTGTACTCTAAGAATGGTGGTTTGGAGTATGCAATCGAGGCGTTTCGATGTATTGAAGAGAAGAATGTGATTTCTTGGACTAGTATCATTTCCGCCTGTGGTGATAATGGGGATCCTATGAAGGGGTTGCATCTTTTCGTTGAGATGCTCGATGAGGGAGAAGTTGAGCCTAATGAGTTCACATTGACTAGTGTGTTGAGTTTATGCTGTCTTCTGCAGGCTTTGAAAGCCGGGGTGCAAGTTCACTCTTTCTGTATAAAAAATGGTTTTGAATCCAATTTGCCAGTGATGAATTCAGTGATGTATTTGTACTTGAAGAGTGGTTGGATTAAGCAGGCGAAGCAGCTATTCGATGGAATGGAAAACATCTCTTTGGTGACATGGAATTCTATGATTGCAGGGCATGCTCAGATGATGGATAGTAAAGGAGAGGGTTTTTCAGCAGTACACAGTGGGGTCCAGGCGCTCGAGTTATTCTTGAAGATGCAGAGATCTGGTATGAAGCCTGATTTATTCACCTACTCAAGCGTTTTTAGCGTGTGCAGTAGTTTGGTAGCCCTAGAACAAGGAGAGCAGATTCATGCTCAGACAATAAAATCCGGCTTTTTGTCTGATGTTATTGTTGGAACTGCTTTAGTAGACATGTATAGTAAGTGTGGGAGCATAGATAGAGCTAGCAAAGCATTTCTTGAGATGTCTATTCGAACCATGATATCCTGGACATCGATGATCACTGCTTTGGCTCGCCATGGACAATCTCAGCAGGCCCTACAATTTTTCGAGGATATGAGGTTTGTTGGAGTGAAGCCGAACAAGATCACCTTCGTGGGCGTTCTTGCAGCTTGCAGCCATGCTGGGATGGTTGATGAAGGAATGGCATATTTCAAGATGATGAAGAATGTGTATAAACTTCACCCTGTGATGGATCACTATGCATGCCTCATCGATATGTTTGTCAGGTTAGGTAGATTAGAGGAAGCTTTTGATCTGGTCAGAACAATGGAGTTTGAACCGAATGAAGTCATCTGGAATATCTTGATAGCAGGGAGTAGAAGCCATGGGAAGTTAGAGTTAGCTTTTCATGCAGCTGAGAAACTGCTGAATCTGAATCCAGATTCTGAGACGTATTTCTCCATCCTAAACCTGTATATCCAGGCTGAGAGATGGCAGGATGTTTCTCGGGTGAGAAAGTTGATTAAAACTGGTAAAGTCGGAAATTTGAAGGACTGGAGTTGGATCAGCATTAAGGACAAGGTTCATTCCTTCAAGCCTGATGAGCAAGTTAAGTCGGTTTCGCCAGATGTCGAAGATCTGCTGAAAAATTTGGAAAAACAAGCAAGGTCTCAAGGCTATGAAATGCAGACTGGTTCTGAGGTTATAAATAGTGAGGAGGAAGAAGAAAAAGCAGCTTCTTCTTCAGTTCATCACAGTGAGAAGCTAGCTGTTGCATTCGGTTTGCTGAATACGCCAAATTCTGCAACAATAACGGTGAACAAGAGCATCAAAATGTGCAGAGACTGCCACAATTTTGTTAAATTCGTGTCGGTTTCAACTGGAAGGACGATCATAATCCGGGACAGCAAAAAGCTGCATAAATTCGTCGAGGGAAGATGTTCCTGTGGAGACTTCATCAGCCTGTGAGTTTTTTAAAACACGGTAAGTCTAGAACTGATGAGGCGTATATACGTATACCACTGACTCCAGCATTTATTTGTAATCTGGCAACGGTGATAGATTTTGTTTACCACGCTGTCTAATGCAATCGAGAAAATGACAGTGCCCTGTCAATTCAGTACTTTCTCTCAATGGATGAATAAACTTTGGAGGGGTAAAAAGTGAAAACGTGTCAAACTATTAAAAGTGTTATAGAATAATGTCTAGTCGCGCGTTATAACTTTAAGGTCTAGTGCAAGGTCATCTTCTGACCTCATGGTTATAACGCACGACTGAAAACTGTCCTCATTTAGCATATTCTGCTCTGCTATAAATATCTTCTCTGAATTTTGCTAAATTAAAAGAAAAGTAGTGTGCCACACAATCCTGTGATATTACACATGGTCACAACTCACAAGGCTGACAACCATGTATTCCCCATCCAAAACAAATAAATGCCAAAAACAAAAAAAAGTGCAGCACAGAAATATCAGAAAATCAGGCTTGTAGCAAAATATCAGAAACCGAAAAGCAATGAAGAAAGCCCCACAGACTCATCAGGGCAGCGCAGGAGCGAATGAGAGCACTCGTTCATGCTGGGGACGCGTCAAGATGATGGTTCCTTGGGCACGAAGCAGAAGGGTTGGTCGGAATCTGAGCATGATGATCTCAGGCTGTGATTGCGTGTCGGTGATTGAATCCCGAGGCCACAGGCAGCATGGTAGTTTCAGGTACAGCCCTTCGAGCTATGCTCAAAACTTCGATGAATGGATAGAAGATAATGATGAACAATCCATACTTGTGGATTTTTCTTCTAGATATGCAGCTCCTTGCTCTTCCACCATTCACCGTGAAACAAAGTGAATGTTTTCAAGCTTGTTTGAGTGGAAAATGCTTTGTAAGAGTGCAATATATGGCACTATACTATATATATACTCATTCCATTTTCCACAAAGAGTCTAATTCTAAACGCGTAGAAAACACGACTCTTTATATGGAAGGATCAGGTATTATTAGACTATATTGTCTTGCTATTTGCAGTCGGTATTTTACCGAATGCAGTGTTTTTTGTTCTATAAAAATTATAAAACATTTAGTACACTACTGCACTAGTGGACATCCAGGGATAGAAACACCTTTAGCTGTAGGACAGAGAGCCAAATCACAGTGATCTCTAGCTCCCCACCATTGAATCTTAATGTTCCCGAAATCCAGACAGAAGTACAAGAGCACTCCCATGAAAGCGGTGCCGGCATCCATGGCGGCGGAGAAAACATAGTTGTACTTCTTCCACCACCTCTTCCGATACCTAAACACAAACAAGTTAAATATCGTCCCGACCACGACCCAGCTGTTGAAGTTAATGGAAGACGCCGGCGGCATGTAGTTCGTGGCGCCGAGGATCACCGGGAAGTTGACGAGCTTGATCCACTTCTGCTTCGGGAACATCCTGTGAGCCGCGTAGACCAGTATCGGCGCCAGTGCGCCGCCGAGGAAGCACCAGTTCAGGGCGGCGTAGAATGCGTGGGGCCCGAAGACGAGCTTGGGCCCCACGAGGCCCCAGATGACGGAGGCGGTGTAGAACATGTTGTCGTGCGGACAGGTCCAGGGGCTGTCTTCCGGGAGGAGGGATGGGTTGCAGATGTTTTGGATGCTTGTAAGAAGGTACCATGCCACTCCGATGTTTATTGTTCCGGCCATGATGGTTCCAATGAGCTATATTTTGTGATTTAGAACAAGAATTAGAAGGTGTAGAAATGTTTCATGGAACTCCTTCAATTGATATGAACTAAACCGAAATAAAAGTTATAGGCTCCGTATTCGAAATCAGAGTTAACCTCGATCTCAGTTACTCCGTATAATATACTAGTTGAATTAAAATGAAGTGTAGATGTGTAAGTTCGGGAAAACAAAATCGAAAAAAATTACGACCTTATATTCAACTTTTACGTTTTAATAAATCTATGTTTCATACAAAAATGTATACTTTATAAGTTGAAAGGGTTGTGAAGTCTATCAACGACCCTAGAGTTTAAAAAGACCTATATTGTAAAAATAATTAGGACATAAAGTGAAAAGTTTTTAGTAATACACACTAATGATAATTAGTTAACTTATGAAATGTCTATTTTCAGAATAAACTCTAAATAGATTTAAAATTATGGTTTCAACTACTGAAATAATGATTGTAACTCAGTGCAATATATCTAAACAAGTACTAAAAATTTACAATACTTTTCACATTTACCTAATTAAAAATTAATTGAGGGAGTAAAAACAAGAAGATCAAAGAAATATATGTACCTGAACTAGAAACATGGACTTTGGGGGGATCTTCATGTAGTGGCCAAATTTAAAATCATTGAGAAACGAAATAGCTTGGCTCATACTCATGTACCCGTACGTTTTAAAGCAAACATTTGCAACCGGTCTGCCCGGATACAACAACCCGAACACGTACTCGGTTATTACATTAAGCCCCGGTGTCTGCCACGACAACAAATGTAAGAATATAAAAACACCATTTAACTAATAAAAAATCATCAATATATCATTAGGTAATCAAATTACCATTTACTATTTTACCGTGTTTGTGGTGGCGGTGATGATGCTTATGGGGAGGGTGAAAAACAGGCTGAGAACAACTGATAAGAGGAGGGCCCACCATGGAAGCTGAACTTGGTCGTTCATGAAGATGCAGAGGACGAGAGAGAGTGCTAAGGATAGAACGAGTGTGCCATGAAACCACCAACCTGGGATGTCCTCGTATCTCCTCATTAGTTGTGAGTGAATGTCCAATTTGCCCTTGCTTGAAGCTTTGTATTTTGCCCATATATCCCTAGTACATAAATTCAATTCCCTCAAATATAACTATTAGAGTGATTCATGTTTATTTTTATTCATTAAGTTTGTTTCTGCTAGCATGCCCCTCACAATTAAGTGGGCCAACAAAGAAAAACCCTAGCAGACTAGAATTATTTTATTTTTGGATTTGTTTATATTTGAACAAGTGTTATAGAAATGAAATATATGCTTAATTGTCCTAAAATCATTATAAGTATAATTATAATTATAATTATTTTGGTTAAAATTGTGTATTTTAGCAAATCTTAATTACCACTCTACTCACTTGCCTTGTTAAAATTTTTAGAGATGAGTCCTATCCATATAATACTATTTTGATTTAGTTCAATATCATTATAATTCATGATCAATTCGATAATTTAATTTATAATTCCTTATTTTAGTTTAATTCAGAAAGTAAGAATAAATATGACTTTTTTCAAAATGAACTTACTTTCCATTGAAGAATGCCACATGAGTGATAGTGGTAACCACGCCGGCAAAGCTAAGGCCATAAGTAACCGCCAAGAACAGAGACATCCTCAGCGGCCCGATCTCGCCATACGTGGCAACATCCAGCTCAAACCTCTCATCCACGATGGCAGAAACGTTGTACAGCTTCCCATGAACGTCGAACGGCCGCAGCGAGAAGAACGGAAACCTCTTGCCCTCGTACAGATCGAACCCCCAGTAGCACGCCGGAACCACCACGTACGCCACCGCCACGTAGCCGACGAAGAAGTTGGCGATGGCGAAGAAGGGCGTGATGAGGGGGCTGCCGAGGAACGCCACCACGACGGTCCAGTCCGCCGTGAAGGAGCCGATGCCGAGCCCTTTCAGCCCCGAGCCGAGCTGGTGGAGCGTGACGGAGTGAGGGTATATTAGGCATAGCAGGGAAATGGTGGAGGCTATTTTTAGAAGGTAGCCTGGGAATGTGTAGAGTGAGAAGCTGCATATTAGCACTATTAGGAAGAATTTTGCCCGGGACATTCTGCTTTCATCTTTTTCATGTAGAGCCCTGCATGGAATAATTATGAGAAGATGGTCTTGCTATTTTTGACTGAACTAAACTAAACTGATGTGAAGTGAATTAATCTGCATACATGTAACATGTTGTTATACTCTAAACCACTTCAACTATAGTGAAAATGAACTCAATTCAACCAAGGTAAAAATAAGTATTTGAATAAATATTACCACAAAAGAAGACAATACATGCAGGGGCGGATGTAGCTAGTAACCAGGGGTAACCCAGGTTACCCCTTGGTAAAAAAAAAATGACTAGTATATATGAATATTAATTAATAGGTTACCCCCAATAAATGTAAATATGTTATCCCAGTTATTAAATTTTTACTTTTACTTAAAAAATATTAAAAAAATCTCGTTATCCTATCATAATCTTCTCTTAATCTTCTCTCACATTTAACAACGTTAAGTCTTAAACTTCAGGTATGGTAAGGATTGTTTAATTAATCAACTTTTACGTGTGAATTTTGTTAAAATATTTTCTTATTCGTAAAAATTATAACTTAATTTAACTTCTACAATAAAGTAGACAATATTACAAACTTAAATGAGATGTAAAATAATACTTTAACTTCTACAATAAAATACCCTATTAATCATCATAGTTTTTGTTACATGTTTGAGTCAATTTGACCATAAATTTGAAGTAATACTGTATTCTATTTGACATGTATTTTGTAAATATCAAAATTTTGAATTTAGTTAATATATTTAACTAAAACTATCAATGGTCAAAGTTAACGTTAAATAATATTTTGGTCAAACAATGCCAATTTCTACCGATTAAATTTTTTCTCAAAAAGTACACACTTGAAACTTGATAATTGCATATTTACTCGTGCTCGAATTCGAAATATATTTATTTACATTATAAAAAAAATTATTCTATCCTTATATATTAGAGGTTACCCCAAAATTTTTTTTCTAGATTCGCCCCTGAATACATGACTGCTTATTCAAAGTGTACTGAGAAATATCATATTGTTCAATGTACAGTAAAAAACGCACTATATGGGAATTACAATCTCCATATGAATGGACTAACATATATACACAGTGTACCATTTCCTTGTGAATTATAAAAGAATTGACTTTGGAATAACCCAATTTAGTTCAGTTTTGTTTCTATTATGCTATGTTGAAATACATGTTTCTATTCGATCAGTTCAGTTTAGTAAGAGTATGATTTGATCAAATTTATTTCAGTTCATCTATATTGTTACTAATTCAAAAAATTCAATTGTCTTTAGTTCAATCTTATATAATTTAATTTTAATTAGTAAAAAATAAATTCACACTGCCTAAATAAATAATGAAAGTTGAAAAAAATACCCCAAGAGAGAGACTTGAACCAAACTGGATGGCCACCACATCTCCGCAGGCTCCACAACATACTTCCTCAAAACTCCAGCAAAACCATAACCAATCACCTGTTCAAAAACCATCACTCAAACAGTTGAAGAACATGGAAAACGATCGAAGCACAAAAACCGGCAAAACTGAAATTAAACCTTAAAAAAAAAAAAAAAATCAAAAACCTGCGTGGAAACAACAAGAATCCAGCTCGCCAAGAACGAAATCTTCCGGTGATAAAGCGCCTTAACAATATCCACAACACCAACAGCGTAAGCAGTCCCATAACCGAAAGCAAAACCGCTGCTCGCGAAAACGGAAATCAGAGCATGCTCCTTGATGTTAAATGGCCCCGGATTCAGGGAAAACTCCCTGTCGCCGAATCCCGGCAGCCGGAAATTCTTCTCCGGCAGAACTCTGGCCATTAACCGGCCTATCGGAAGGGTGGCGACCTGCGCAGTGATGGTCGTCACCGTGAGCGGCTCGCTCCGGTAGCTGAAGAACGTGTTGAGGAAAGACAGGATGGCGCACGATAGCATGCCGAGGAACCACATTCGGAATGTCCATACCGGTAGAGACGGATCGTCGTGAGTCGGAACCGTCAAACGTACTTGTTCTACGGGAGACTGGTCGTCGTCTTCCATCGTGATAGAGAGGGAGAGAGGTGTTTAGTATTATTGCGAGGTTTTTGGCTGTTTTCTGAGGTTTATGTAAGCCAGAGATATTTGTTCCGGCCAAGTTGACTAAAGGGATAATTTGTTCCAGTCATGTGGTTGGCAGGATCTGAAAGAATTTGGATTTGGTTTTTGTAGATCTTAGTATTGACAAAATTGTGTTAATTTGTTTATTTAATTAACTTTGTTTTGAAATGATTTTTAGTATATATATAAGTACATATTGAATTTTGTAAATTGAAATTTCTAGTTTCTTGACAATCATTGTGGCTCTCTAAATATCAAATTTATAAATACGTAATAGTCCATATATACTTGCTCTGTCACATCCAAAATTACACAGCTAACTTTTCACGATCTGTACTCGTGGAGAGCACTCTGTCCTGGGGGGTCAAGGCCGGAGAGCACTCTGTCCTCGTAGTTCGAGGAGAAGCGCGCCATATTGATCACAAACAAAAATATAATGTATTGAAAGAAACTGTTATTCAAATCTAACAAAAGTCATTAAAGTACTTCAAAAGAGTAAACACAAATGTGAGGTCGAGACTATGATGACCGGGGAATCAATTTTTTCAATTTTATGGATTAAGAGTCAAATTGTGTGCAAAAGGTATGGAATCATTTGCAAATGTTACAACTATAATTTTGTAATACAAACTTTTGGGTGACACAGTTTATGGTAGGACGAATGATAGTTCATGTGTTTAATAGATTTGTTCATGTGTTTCACAGTTTTGTTTGTTATAAGCTGGGTTCATGTGTTTGACAGATTTGTTCTTGTGTTTCACAATTTTGTTTGTTATAATCTGTAACAATATGTAAATGAATTAACAAAGCTGTGAAACACATAAACAAATCCATTAAACACTTATGGTAGGACGGTCTCACCCAACATTTCTCCTTTTGTAAATGCCGTAGGTAATATTCCATAAAAAGTAGTGGCCAAAACTGCAACGCTTTTTCAACATGGATGGTTCTCACTTCATAGTGCCATCTTTACAATATCGGTGGATATGTGAGGAAAATAAGCATATAGAAAGTGGATGCTATAAAAAGATCATTGCAATTTAGCCTATAATTTGGGACGAATGCGTACGTAGTCCAATCAGATAGCCTAGGTAATCATTGATAAGTTCGGCTGAATTATAAAACATATAGAAACTAAAACAGTCAAATTAAGCGGCCATATATATGTGATCATCAGAACATCAGTGGAGAATCCTCGAGATTTAAAGACACCCGTGCGAAAACCTAAACTCGAGATTTTCTCCATCATTGCGAGGACTAGCGAACCCGGGTTACTAAATCGAACTAAACTAAATTAAAATTTATTAAATTATATTAAATTGAAATTATTTAAATTAAACTATTATAATGTAAATATCTGGATATTATAGACTATATTATAATTTAATTACATGATTTAGATCTCATCAAGGTGCGCGATAGCAAAGATTACAACTGGGTTCAACCATTCCCTTTTGACTTGGTTGCATTATTATTGAGAACGTATTTTTCATACCGGTTTCAATTGAGACTAGTTTGGAACAAATGTTGATCTTCCCCTTTTTAAACTTGACCTTTTACGTATTAAATATTATCACCGGTGTATTATTATTGACTTTTCACTTTCATGTATGATCAGGGGCGGAGGCAGGTGGGGCTGATGGTGGCTTCAGCCCCCACTAGAAAATACAAATGTAGTGTTAAATTTTTTTTTAAAAAAAAATTAGCACCCACCGGAAATTATAAAATTACAAAACTATAAATTAGCCCCCACCAAAACTTTTTCCTGGTTCCGCCGTTGTGTCTGATCTTTTACTTATTAAACATGATATATTCTTTAGTTACCAACCTCTAAATAGTACATATGAATCCCAATAACAAATAAAGTTACTAACTAGCCAACGTAGAGGGAATGAAGAAGAATAAAGCATTCTAATAATTAATACATTTCATCTTTAAGTGATCCAAAACTATGCACATAATGAGAAGTGATACCACCATAGGCAGCACCAGAATTAGCAAAAATAGAAATCAAGGCCAATTCTCTGGCATCAAACGGCCCCGGATTCAAAGAAAATTCCACCCCAAAACTCCTCAACAGCACCCTTCTCTTAGGCATCATCTTAGCCATGATGTGCCCTAATGGATACAAAAACGACACCGTAATCACCATCGACATGATGCACTGAGCCGTCTGGTGAAGGAAGAACTTGTTCAGAATGTACAGAAACGAGAACGACAGCGATCCCAGGTACGCCACCCGGAATGTCCACACCGGCGGCTCTTCGTCGTCGTATTCTCGGCCGGAATTATCGTCATCGTCGTCTTCTTGGTCGCGATCATAGTCATGGATTAGTACTTCTTCATCGTAAGTTTCGTCGTCGAAAGTGCTGTGCGGATCGGAATCATCGCCGGGAAATGATGTCGGAATACGAGGTCTCATGTTCTTGAAGGAAATGGAATGTTGGTGAATTATATATGAATCGTTTCAGATCGGAATAATGTTGGGTAATTGTGTTAGTTTTTTGTTGGGATCAAGTGCATGCAGCCAAGAAACTCGCAAAATACAAGAGCAACATGTTTGGCAAAGAATTGGTCAAATACAAAAAAAAAAAAAAAATGGCGAAAAATTAAATTAAAATTTAAAGTTATCAAGAAAATTAAGACTTTACAATATTTCAAATACCTACAAAATAGGGAAAAGATAAATTTTGATTTTTTTTTGAATAAATGGTATGTTCAATTACTTATTTTATTTTTTGAAAAATTCATTCATTGGAAAATGCCCAACCGCTTACAATAAGTGGAATCAAACATCTAGTTTAAGTATCCTATCAAGGATAATCAAACTAAATACTAATCAGACTAATTGTCCTATTACAAAGATGATATTCAATAAAAGAGTAATATCCCCCAGGAATATACGGCCACCAGCAAAGTCACCGTGAGCGGCTCGCTCCGGTAGCTGAAGAACGTGTTGAGGAAAGACAGGATGGCGCACGATAGCATGCCGAGGAACCACATTCGGAATGTCCATACCGGTAGAGACGGATCGTCGTGAGTCGGAACCGTCAAACGTACTTGTTCTACGGGAGACTGGTCGTCGTCTTCCATCGTGATAGAGAGGGAGAGAGGTGTTTAGTATTATTGCGAGGTTTTTGGCTGTTTTCTGAGGTTTATGTAAGCCAGAGATATTTGTTCCGGCCAAGTTGACTAAAGGGATAATTTGTTCCGGCCAAGTTGACTAAAGGGATAATTTGTTCCAGTCATGTGGTTGGCAGGATCTGAAAGAATTTGGATTTGGTTTTTGTACATCTTAGTATTGACAAAATTGTGTTAATTTGTTTATTTAATTAACTTTGTTTTGAAATGATTTTTAGTATATATATAAGTACATAAGTCTTGGATGAGAATTTTTTTTTTAAATGATGAGACCGTTCTGAATATGAGTTCAAAATTAACCAATAACACAACCGAATTGGTACTAAAGAAGACGCCGTTTGCCTTACAATATGTCGTCACAGCCTGCAGACGGCCGTGATGATTTATTAGAATTTTAATTTATGCGTACATAAATAGAGTATAAGACAAGGCAATCTACTTATCCGCAGCGTCACGGAGATTTAGTTCTTCGAGGCTACATGGATTTTTTTTATATACATTTGAACACAAAATGAAATTGGGATAACATATACATATATGGACAAATATGAAATTTCAGATCGATTTATAATAAGTACTGAGGACAAGAAATACATATGAATCTCAACCGTTGTCAAAACTCAAAAGTACCATTTAAAATTTGAGTTTTTAAACACAACACCTGACTTAGACGGTGTTTGCTAGAACCTTTTTATATCAGTTTAATTCATTTCAATAAAAATATAATTTGATGACATTTACGTTAATTTAGTCGTGATTGTTTTCCTATATATTAATTTTCACTTCAGTTCATTTCGGTTCAATCCCTTAAATCGACAAAAAACAAAACTGACATAAAAAAAAAGTGAAATATAAACCCTAACACTTGATTTTCTTTAATTACCTGAAATTTTAAATGCGAATAACACTTTAATTTAAATTAAAAAGACCTAAATTCTGAAACCCAAAATTAAACATAGTTTAATCATCATTTTATCATAACTTTTACCCAAAAAGATGTTATGAACATTTTTGATTTCATTACTACATCATTTGTTTGAAAGGAACATTCTATGTGTAATTGTCAACATCAATAACTACGTATGCGTACAATCATCATGAATTAATTCATAATTTTTTATTTGTTTTTTATTTGATGATGATGAATATTCCTAGTTCAGGAACGCTGTTATTCTGCTTTGTTAGTCATATTTCTGTTCATATTTGTAAAAATCACGTAGTTCACAAAGCACAATCATTTTCAATTTTATGATGATACGTAGAGAATCTGTTCATGGATGCAAACATATACGTTCAAATAATAGAGTATCTCCGAATTTAATTATTTCCCGGCAACAATGGCCCTAGGAGAAGACTTCATTTCTGAAATGCAATAAATAAGACATCACATCATAAATTATTATTATTATATATACTAATAAAAGAAAATGAAACGATGACTTTTCAAATTAGAATGCCCAGACATATTCATGAATTAAGTCAAAAAAAATTTCATAAACTTTATTTGGATAAAGTGAACATAATAAGGCAAGGTATTTTAGGATCTTATGAATTTGTTAGAATTTTGCAGCAAAACAAGCCGACACAAATCACCAGCCACAAATTCGATTTAGGCACGGCAAGTACAATATAAGCAATTTTCAAGGAAAATTTTAACACTCCATTCTCATTATAATTCAAATCATAAATAATAATTCATTAAAAAAATAATATATCACGTAATATATTTATTTTTTTATATATTAATGAAGTTTACACTTTTGAAGTTAAAAAGACTGCTAAAATAAAAAGAGAAGGTGTTGGTTGAAACCATCCTATCATAAACGTATGATATGACGATCTCACCAAAACTTTGTAAAATAGAAAACGTGGTTAATATATAAATAAATTAAATTAAATTTAACAAATGCATAGATCTATTATCAATTTCGTCAATTCCTACCTTCACAAATTCGCAACATATTTATATCTCATCTCGAGAGGTTTCCTGTGAAATTAGTGTCAATTGAGACTATGAATAAATGTTAATCTTCTCATTCAAACCTTACCTTTAACATATTAATCATGATCATTTGGTGTATTACTTGTTATTTTTCTCACTTTCATATCTAATCATCTCAATTTTAAAACTGATATATTCATTAAGCATAATTATTTAGTAAGATCAATTAATAATTTATCTTATCTCATCAATGTACAAAGTAACATCATTGCTCGTAAATTGTCCCATCGAAAAATACTCCAAATCAACTCTAACGTTATACAACACTTGCATGTCATTTTCATTTCGTCATTGAAAAAGGCCAAACAATAATATATATGAAATTCTCTCCAATTTTCTTCTTATATATAATTTTCCAAACCTCAAAAACTTCACCACACATTTCTTTCCCATACGTACCAAAAAAATGGGCGAGGCGGTGCAAACCCTGAGCATAGAAGAGGAGGGCAAAACCGCCATTTCCTCCACCATCGAAGAAGACGAAATCTCCCCCATCGAGCAGGTCCGGTTAACCGTGCCGGTAACCGACGACCCGACCGTACCCGTATGGACTTTCCGGATGTGGGTCATGGGCCTGCTCTCATGCATTCTGCTGTCCTTCCTCAACCAGTTCTTCGCCTACCGGAGAGAGCCGCTCACCATAACTCAGATCACGGTGGTGGTGGCGTCGCTGCCGGTGGGGCGGTTCATGGCGGCGACGCTCCCGACGACGCAGTTCCGGATCCCCGGGTTCGGGTCGAGGAAGTTCTCGCTCAACCCGGGCCCGTTCAACATTAAGGAGCACGTGCTGATATCCATTTTCGCCAACGCCGGAGCCGCGTTCGGAAACGGCTCGGCTTATGCCGTCGGGATTGTTAATATTATTACAGCGTTTTATGGGAGAAAGATCTCTTTCTTTGCTGCCTGGCTTCTTATTACTACAACTCAGGTAAATTCTAGTAGAAGTAGATATAATTAATTGTTACACCAAAATATATTATATACCTCTTTTTCACGTTAATTATTATCGGAATTTTGAGTTTCACGTCAAAACCGTTATAGATGTGGGTAGAAAACATTTACCAGTTTTATATTTATATATTGAATTTTGTTTTTAATGTGAGCCGATAAAGTAAATTCAAAATAATGCGAATGTATAAAATAAGTGAAATCTCAATGTAGTCACATGATAGTGATACTGTCTATGATTTGTCAAGAACGATTACTATCATGCAAGTTGCACATTCGACTTATTTTAAGAGATTAAGACATGGATTAAAAAAAATGTAGTGTTACATATAAAAATAAATTTTTCTATCGATTTAGGCCCTCTTGATGAACTGAACTGAACTGAAGTAAAAATTAATGTATTGAAAAATGGAATCAACATGCTAAATTAACCTGAAATTCATCAAATTACAATTTCACTGAACTGAACTGAACTGATCTACAGATAAACTTATTGTAGTTTAATTTAACTACTTATTAATATAAAAAATTACATGAATTTAACATAAAGTTTAGAATTATTCTATGTTTTTTATGAATTCATAATAGTGTGTATTTTAATAAAATTTTCATATTTTAGCAAGATAAATATAACAATGTTTTTAAAATGAGTAGCTTTCTTCAATGGGAAAGTTTTTCTTCTACGGAATATTGATAGTATTGTAGAGGATTCCGTCAATTGCTTAGATAAAACCGTCAACGCATCTTGGATTTTGTCATGCACGTAAAAACAAATTAACAGCTGATTAACCCAAGCCTTCACTGTCCGAATAAATTATTATGTAAACATATGCATGAATTTATCATGTAACGATTTGTGCTACAGTAAAAATAATTCTTAGGCGGTTAAAAAGATTCTTGCGTATTGAATACAATCTAGGACACATTAATTAGGAGAATTTGAAAGAGAATTATATTAAAACAGCATATACATTATTAATCATGTGATAATTTTTTGACTAATAATTAAGTAAGTCAACACTCTTGACATATTACTTATTTTACTACTGTGTCATTTCGAACAGGTTTTAGGGTATGGATGGGCTGGACTTCTGAGAAAATACGTAGTTGAGCCGGCACATATGTGGTGGCCGAGCACCCTTGTTCAAATATCTCTCTTCCGGTACAATATTTTAATAATTTACAATTTCGCCCCCAAATATCACACAATTTAATTTATATTTCCTAATAAACTTCTTTTTTTTTTTTGAAAATATTTCCTAATAAACTTGCATCATGTATGCTCATGTTTTCCAAGAAAATATGGACATAGATATTTAATAAATCCATATTAGTGCAACCAGATCTTGAGTTAGAGGGGTTTGAACCTCAATAGACATTCATATTCGTATATGATGATGATATCCAAATAAACTATGAAAATATATATGAGTTGTATTTGATCCATTATATTAACTCGAAATAAAATAGTATATAAAAATATAGTCATTATAACATTCTTAAAGTACTGTATAATTTATGTTCACATTAATGTTAATAGGGCACTTCACAAGAGGGAAGATGAAGACGACAATGGCGAAATCACCGACCCGAAAAACACCACCAACAAAGGCCAAATGACGCGCACCAAGTTCTTCTCCATAGCACTATGTTGCAGCTTCCTCTGGTACTTAATCCCTGGTTTCCTCTTCCAAACGCTCTCTAGCATTTCTTGGGTCTGCTGGGCCTTCCCACATTCGGTAACAGCCCAACAGATCGGGTCAGGCTTCAATGGGCTAGGCCTGGGAGCATTCACACTGGACTGGTCCACAGTCGCGGCCTTCTTGGGCAGCCCACTGATGACCCCGTTCTTTGCCATCATGAACGTGTGTGTGGGCTACGTGCTGATCATATACGTGGTCATTCCGACGTCGTATTGGGGGTTCAATGTGTACAATGCGCAGAACTTTCCGATATTCTCGGCAGACCTTTTCACCGGTGACGGGCAGACCTACGATATAGGGGCGATTGTGAATGACCAGTTCCAACTGGATAAGGTAGAGTATGCAAAGCAAGGAAGGGTTAATTTGAGTACCTTTTTTGCCCTCACTTATGGCTTTGGTTTTGCTACCATTGCTGCTACTATCAGCCATGTTGGCTTGTTTTATGGAAGGTAATCTTCTCTTAATTTTTTGATGGCTTCATTTTATGTCATTTCATTTTATTTTCCTTTTCTTAATATTCATCAAATTATTTTAAAATTTGCACTCAAATATAACTTAACAATTTATCAAATTTAATTTGACTCAAATAAAATAATGCAGTACTCCTTCCGTTTCTTTATCATGGATGCAACCATTACATGATCGGTTTCTTATCAAATGGTTGCAATTGTGAAATTACAATATTACCCTTGTTTTTAGTTAAAATGAACTCAGCTAGTTAAATGATTTGTTGCCTTTTGTGTATTTTTTCTCAAAAACAAAATTTGTTTTTGATGACTAAATCACATGTGACCTAGCTTTTGTGTTACTTTTGTTAAATTTTATAACACACTTAACTCAACATCTTATGTACTTGTACTGTATTTACTTTTGTATTAAATTCTTTAAAAAATTTG
Organism: Cruciata laevipes; assembly: GCA_963678965.1. Lineage (NCBI taxonomy): Eukaryota > Viridiplantae > Streptophyta > Magnoliopsida > Gentianales > Rubiaceae > Cruciata > Cruciata laevipes. Next base: position 5,221,760 of record OY787639.1, read on the forward strand.
ATTCCATTTTTTGCCCTTGAAATCCTTCAGTACCTACTCATATCTTTTCATTGCATTTTAATTTGCAATTACATGTTCTAGCAACTATAAGGGAGCGTAATATTTTTTACTAGAAGTTACTTGCTAAGTTACTTGTAAATTTGCTAAGTTCATAATTAAAATTTGATTTTTGTAAAACTAACATGTCTGTGCAGGGAGATATATGACCGCTACAAAGCTTCATCAACGGGAAAAGTTGATGTTCACACGAGACTGATGAGAAACTACAAAGACATTCCTCAAGTATGGTTCTACGCACTATTGGCAGTGACACTAACAGTTGCCCTCATCCTCACCACAGTCCTGAATAACCAAGTCCAGATGCCTTTCTGGGGACTCATTTTCGCCGCCTTCATTGCCTTCATCTTCACCCTTCCCATCAGCATCATCACCGCCACGACGAATCAGGTACGAATGCGCGTAAAATGTCATACTTTTAGTGGCACATTGCATCTGTCAGAACTCTGAAGTTGAGCGTATTTTGAAAATGTTCAGACACCGGGACTGAACATAATCACAGAGTATGTTATGGGATTGATATACCCTGGCAAACCGATTGCCAATGTGTGCTTCAAGACCTATGGATACATGAGCATGAATCAAGCTATATCCTTTCTCAGTGACTTCAAGCTCGGTCACTACATGAAGATTCCTCCGAGGTCTATGTTCTTGGTTCAGGTACTATGTAATCTCAGTTCGGAAAAGTGTACAAATTAAGGCTAGGAACATCATATAATCATCTTATGACACAATCTCGGTTAAATAATGATGGACAATTATAGGAAAGTAGTATGAGTGAAAATCCTCGTAAAAATTGTTTTATGTTAATGGTCACTCAATTTCTAACTAAAAGTATTATGTGTTCCAGTTCCTTGGAACACTGATTGCAGGAACAGTTAATCTCAGCGTAGCATGGTACCTCCTGCACACTGTGAAAGACATATGCCACCAGAAGAAGGGTTCAAACAGTCCATGGACATGTCCTGGAGACCGTGTCTTCTTCGACGCCTCTGTAATCTGGGGTCTGGTGGGACCCACTAGAATATTCGGGCACACAGGAAACTATGCCGCCCTAAACTGGTTCTTCCTCGGAGGGCTCCTGGGACCTGTCGTCGTCTGGCTGATGCACAGAAAGTTCCCTAACCAGACGTGGATCCCACTCATCAACCTCCCCGTGCTGCTGGGGGCAACAGCAGCCATGCCGCCAGCGAGCTCTTTGAACTACAACTCGTGGATCATCGTAGGGACAATTTTCAACTTCTTCGTTTTCAGGTACAGGAAGCAGTGGTGGAGGAAGTACAACTACATTCTGTCTGCTGCACTGGATGCTGGGGTGGCTTTCATGGCAGTTATGCTCTACTTCACGGTGGGGATAGAGGACAGGAAGATATCATGGTGGGGGACTAATAATCCTGAGCATTGTGATTTGGCTACTTGTCCTACAGCCAGAGGTGTTTTTGTGGATGGCTGCCCTAGATATTAGTGGCTCTTTCTTCCTATTATCTTGGTTCCTAATAAATAGAACAGGTTCCTAAAGAAAAATGTTGTAAAGAATCATCTTGGTTTTTCGCACTCAACATACTATTTTTGGTTCACAAGATTATTTGATGAAGTTTCTGTTTTATTTTTATTGAAAGTATGAAGTTTCTAATTATTGCAACATGAAATATGTAAGAACTAAAAAAAACCCAGAGTACTTTCTAAAACAAACCTCCAATTACTAACACTGAAAACAAAACAAAAAAGTTCCATTTTGCAGGATACAAGAAAGCAGTTTAAGGTTATGGTAGAAAATGATGACCTTTATCCATTGATAGAAGGTTCTTTCTTTCCCCTTTCAACTAGTATTGGCGTTTTCCACATAAAAGATAGAAGCGCAAAACTTTCACAAAATTTAAAATTAAAAAAACCACTAAATCTTACTGATAAGTTCTTCAGCAGAACTTCTCCTTACGACACCTCTAGAACTCAGCTCATCAAGCAGCTCAAGGGACTCTAATGCTAGCCCCTCATAAGCAATGCCTTCGATCAAAATCGTGTAGGTGGATTCAGTGGGCTTGCATCCATTTGACACCATATAAACCAAGAAGTCAATGGCACGGTCGGTTTTCCGAGCTTTACAGAGCCCCAGCATGACAGCATTGTAAGTAACGGCATTTGGTTTGACACCAAGGCTTTCCAGATCATGGAAGAACTTAATCGCCTCATCAACCTTCCCTTCTCTGCTAAGCCCGGAAACAAGTGAAGAGTAAGTAACCACATCAGGTTTTAGGCCTTTCTGCTTCATCTCTTGCAGGAGTTTTATGGCATTCTGTGTCTTTCCCGCCTTTGAAAGTCCATCAATCACTGTGTTATAAGTGATAAGAACAGGCGAGCAGGCTTCTGTTAGCTGGTCAAGGATTTCAACTGCAATATCAGCCTTCCCCTCTCTACACAAAGCTGTCAGCAAGGTGTTATAAGTGACAATATCTGGATAGCAACCCCTGCTCACCATAATATCTAAATACTCCATTGCTCTATCCATCTTTTTTTCCTTGCAAAATCCATGAACCAGTGGATTGTAGCTTAAAGAATTCGGAGTGCATCCATGCTTAGGCATCTTCTCAAGAACATCGATGGCTCTCCCCAAAAGCCCCTTTCTGCACAAAAAGTTGATCAAGATGTTGAAAGTAACTACGCTTGGTTTACAACCTTTCCTAAGCATATCGGCCAAGAGTTTCTCGGCATCCATCCATCTCCCAGTACTGCACATACTACGCAGAATGATATTATGCGTAATGACATTAGGCTGGCAGCCATACGAGGGCATTTGCTCCAAGAACTTGATTGCTTCATCCAACTTCCCCGCCTTGCAAATCCCATTCACGAGAACATTGTAAGTAACCACATCAGGGCTGCATCCTTTACTTCTCATTTCATCTAACAGCCTCATTGCAGGAACAATCCCACTTTCCTTACAGGTAGCTTCAATCAAGATAGTGTAAGTTATAACATCAGGATAACACTTCCTCTGCAACTGCCTATCAAGAACAGCCATTGCCTGCTTCAACTTCCCATTAGCACACAGCGAGCGCAAAATCGTGTTATAAGTAACAACATCAGGAGCAATATACATTCTATCCAACAAATCCATGGCACTATCAATATCCCCATTCTTACAGTACCCACTAATCAACACGTTATAGGTGATAACATCAGGAACAGCTCCTGACCCCTCAAGAAACTCCATAACCCTAGCTGCCTTCTTGGTCTTCCCGAACCTACAAAACCCGCGAATCAAACTCGTGCAAGAGATGATATCAGGGGTATCACCCCTATAAACCATGCTTTCAAGATGCCTAAACGCTTCCTCCAGCTCCGCATTCCTAACCAACCTTCGTAGAAGGTTGTTCCTCTCAGACTCCTCATACTTCGAAGAATGCTGCCCTTCCTCCTCAACAGGGCTCTTCTCAGAACCAAACACCCTACCATTAGTGCCTAAAGACTCCATTTTTGAAACAGCACGAACCCTATTCTGCCTCCTTTTTCCCAATTTACCACCATTAACTGAACCAAAACGCAGGCTTGATTTCTGAGAACTAACAATCAGCTTCCCAGAAATCAAGCTACAGCAAAGCATACTATTCCCATCCAAACCCCCAAAATTCCTCCCTTTTCCGATTTCTCTATGAACTAAAGACTCATAACAGCAAAACCCTTCAAGGGTTTTGGCAGAAGGCATCATCAGTTCCATGTCTAGCAAAAGAAACATCAAGTGAACAACAGAATTCAAACATAAAGCTAACATTTCATGTATCAGAAGAAAAAACCAGTAATCTTGAACATGATTACTGAAATATAGAGAAGGGAGAAAGATGGGATTCTTACCGGGAATGAGCGGAGAGAAGAATATGAACTACTTGTTCATTGTGGCGCCGCCTTATTTTCTTATCCCGTTTGCCGTTTCTGCTCTCTGTATGTGTTTGAATCAACTGTGCGGTCAAATCTGTGTGATTAATCAGATTATCAGAGGATAATTTTGACAAAAATATTATATAAAAAAATATTATTAAACAGTCCCCTGCAAAAACCCCCACAAGATATTTTGGCAGGCCCACCAGCTTCTTCCAATGACAAGCGCGCGCCATCCCTTTCAATTCAGCATCGCTCTCTGCGATTCCTTTTTCTTGTCCCTCCACAAGAAGCATGGAAATGAACGGCGGTTCTCCGTATATCCATTTCCATGGTTTACTGATTTCTTCAGGCTTGATGATTGCGATCGTGGATAGGTATGACGAGTCCGTGAAGAAATTACAGTGTAGATTGCTGATTAGATTATGTCTGTTTTTTGAATCTCCAGATGTTTATAGTTCCTTCACGTTTGGATCATTCAATTTCATCGCAGATCGGAGCAGCGACCGTGTTCAATGAAATTCCGACCGACCTCGGTGTTTGTGCGAGAGAATATTCATCTTGTTTTTATGCCTCAGGTATTTTTTTTTCACGGATTTTAATTTATTTTGTTATTTTCAGGTGGTAGATCATCTTGTTAATTATAATCAATACAGTGTAGTTTATCTGTTTGATAAATATAGATGAAATATGCTGTTTTTTGATAGAAATGCTGGTGGATTTTTGTTTTTAAATCTCAAATGACTGCAAATTTGTTATTGCATGTATGTTGTTTCTTACTTTTCTGTTGGCTTGTTCACTGTTCTTTAGTTTGTACTTCTTTGCAGATTTCTTTCTTTTAGTTTGTGTGGATCAGTGTATATACTCGAGATTAATGCTACATATTTAGCAGATTTTGGGATCGGTACTTATTCTTCTTTCAGAAATCTAGTGATTCCAAATACAAATACTTTTCCCCGATTCTTATTTTGATTTCTTCTTTGTAACTGATTGAAGGAAATCTGACACATTTCATCCCTTCTGTTCCCGTGGTTGGTTGCCACCAATCTTGTTGACAAACTTCATTGCTAGTGATTGCAGTTCTTTTTTTTTCTTTTTTTGGAATTAAAATATTTGGCAGACAATTAAAATATTTGGCAGACAAATACTTTTCATAAAAACCTTAAAATTAAAATGCATGCAATTAGTTCATCTTGTATACCCATTTTTTAGCTGATTGACTGATTGTACAATCTTCAACATTTGGTGGGTATTCATAACTTGTGACTTTGTCTTGATTTGGTTGAAGTTAATGTTGAAGCCACTAGTGCAGAAGTAGAAGTACTAGCAGTAGTAGAAGGAGAAAAAGAAGATGAAGAAGATTTTCTTGTAACAGTTTTAAGTTGAATCTTCCTGAAAAATTAAATTCTGAAAACTTTTTCTTAAGATGGTATTTACCACCGCGCTTGCCTAAGTTTTTCCGAGTATAACCTCTTGCAACAGCAAGTATTTATAATAAGAAAACAAGAAATGTTAATGGATTAACTGCTAACATACTTACATTTAAGTATCGTTATGACCTTAACAAGGAAACAGTGGCCCTGTAAATACCACTCAAACTAGTCATTAATGAGTTTAGTATTATTTCAAAAAAAAGTACAAGGTTTATTGATTTCATGATTGGCACTTCTGAAGGATACGCTCTTGTCATTTATATTATGGGATCCCACCAGCTGTATATGTTGTTACTTAATCTCTAGTTTCTATCCATTTCTTGTTTTTTTAAATTGTTGAGGAGCTGCCAAATAATTAGTTTAAAGTTGGCTGATTCATAGATAGTTTTATGCAAATATAAGGTAAAAGCTTCTTGCATAGGCCTTAATGAAAAAACCCTGGTCTGACCATATAAAGAGCTTTGATGTTGTGAATAGCCTTTCAGCCCTTTTGTCTACTTAAACTGTATAAGTTTTATTTTCTGGGATTCTGATACTAGTTTTGCATATAAAGCTCCCAGATATTTACGTAAATACTAAATAGTTGAGAATCACTAGATACTTTATAAATCAATTACATTAGTTTTCTTAATTGTGATTTGATAAGTTTTGCAATTATGTCCCTGGCACAATTCATCATATAAAATACAAGAAATTATGTTCCAACACTTTATTTTTACCCCTTTAACTATCATGTTAGATTCAGTGCATAATCATTTATTTTTGAACTGGTTGTAGAGTAAGATATGCCTTCATGGATTTATGATGTGGGTTATGGCTTGTTAGATGAGGCATTGATTATAAAAGAAGAAACTGAAGGATTGATGACAGATGCTGGTGTTTCTCATGAGTCTACACATGCAAGGTAATTATCATGAGATAGATATCTATTTAAGTACTTTATTCTGTGTCACAAAATTTGAATTTAATGCAATTGATCTGGACCTTTTTGCATGTATTCCTGTATTCCCATGATACTCCTGTTTAGATTACACTGTCACCATCATATTGTATCTTATACATTCTTTTTTTTATTGACCTAAAATACATGATTAGACTTGTGAAGCCAGGAAAATGTATTGTTGGTCAGTTTTGAAACTGCATTGAGTTTCTTCTGGAATGATCCACTTAGTATCAACATTCTCTCCTTTCTCAGATTGCCTTATGTTTGTCTTTGATCTTCTATATTCTTGATGTCTTATAATTTAACTATAACATTGGATTTTAAATTGTTTCTATTTGCTCTTTTGATGTGGATTTGATGTGCGTTGGTGTTTGTTAGACACTGGAAGGTCTTTGTGCTTATAATTTTACGTTTCATTTGTCCCATTTGCCAAATGATTTTGTAAGTTATGGTTGCTCATGTATCTTTTTACCAGAATAATTGGTCATCGAAAACAAGTTTGTTGTGCCAAACTGCAGTCAATTGACCTTAAATTCTTTTGAAATTTTTGTTAAAATTGGTGCGTGATGATTCAACTCTTATTTTCTCTGCTCTACTGAGTCTACTATTTTACCATCTTGTATGGGCGTTGGGTCTCTCCTTTATACTCTTTGTGCAATTGATGTTTTGATGTTTGGGATCATCATGGAATATCTTCTTACCATGACAGTTTTGATCGCACTTGCTTATATTTGAGCACATTTGTCTGTGATTTTAGAACTCGTTTGTTTAAAAGTGGGGATGGAACTTTCATGCACTTGTACATAACAGTATGATTCCTTATGAAAAGATATTGCAAGTACTTCTGAGGCATGCAATGCTCCATTTTTTTATTTACTGTTATCATCATATCATAGATAGGAGCTGCATGGTTGACCTCAGATATGGCTGGAAATTAATGTTTTCACCAACTAATCTGTGATTTTACACCACTCCTCTTCATTAATTAAACTAAATGTTGTAAACACGCGGAGCTTCATTGAAGCATATCATCCTTGTCCTCGGGAATATGAAGCTGTAATCTGCTGCCACATATTTTTGGGAAATAAATACTGGATTAATAATTTGGAATGTAAAATTTCTAGGATTAAGAGAACTTAAGTAAATAGGTAATTACCCTAGATTTGGTGCCCCTATTGTGTTCTCATTGTTATGTTGCTGTGGTTGACAAAGCTGAAGATACACTGGGACATGTGGATCTTCTCTCGTGCATAAGTTGTTTGTTAGAAGTGCTGTCCTGTTAGATCCATTTGGTTCCTTGGATCCATAAACCTGGCAAAAAAAACACGTCTAACTAAACCAAGAGAAAAGAAAGTGCAGCTTCATTAAAAAAAATGAAGATACTGTCTTCTTTAGTATAGAGCCTCCTCTATTTTGTTGCATATTTGCATAATTTACCTTCTTATTCAGTTCCAGATTTTCTTGACGAAGTAAGTTTACCTTCTTATACAATTCAACATTTTCTTGGTGCATAAGATTACCCTGCAACAAAGTGAACAATTTAGCCCTAAAGTATCTAAAATGGAGGAAATACAATGGCGTCGTGCTTGTGAGTTGACCTTCCGATTTAGTTCTTGTATCTCATCCATAAGAAGTTGGTCCTGTAGAAAAAATCAAATTGAAGAGGTGTATAGAAAATATATATTGTTATTAAGGTCTTATAGCACTCTCTTGAGTTAAGGGGCGTACTCACCTTCCTCATACGAACACCTCGGAGACTCACTTCAAGTTGGTTCTCCAAATTCTGTAGATCTTTAACACCAAGACCAGAAAGCTCTTCACCCATCATTTGCCTGTGACTTGGTTGTTATATTATCCAATGATTTGAACGATTCTATTCTGTGAATATTTTTATTCTTATGCCTATCTTGGTTCCTATCTATTTCCAGCCATTAGAACCTCATATTTAAAGGTTTTTATCATCAACAATTGCAAAATTTCCAGAATTTTCTTACATTGGTGAGATCATCATTTTGGTACTTTGCGTACAGCCGTACACCCATTAGTTTTTCTGTCAGTTTAGGCACTGGGCGTATGTATGGATAGTATCTTTAAGGTGCAAGGTGGTTGGACAATTCTAATAATCGATGAAAATAAGTAACTTCTGTAAGCTGTTTTTGCATATCATCTAGCATCTTTTCTAGGTGTAAAATATGAAATTTTTTGCATCTGTAGACTGAGATTATCTTTGATAATTGTAATTGTTGCATATAGTAGTGTCCAAGTGCGAAAGAAATACCTGTGATTCTCTTGCAAGTTCTGCAGTTGCTCCCTTAGCATTGCAACTTCTCTTTGCCAAAACTGTTAAATGGGAGAGCATTATTAGTAGTGAATCTCTTTACTTTTGAATGGCATCATGGTGTCATTACTGCTCAGTGCTCACACGAGGATGATTAATCATTGATCATATAATTTCTCTCCTACTTTCATGCAGTTGCTCTAAGCAACTCAAAAGTCATATTATTGTCATAATTTACAAGTGCAGTATATATGCCATCCATAATAAACTGGAGAAAATGAAGTTTGCATTTCTGGCTTAAATTTGAAAATGCATGATCATCCTAATTTTTTTCTTTGAAACTGTGGTGCGCTGAATATAACTATCAGGCTTAGAAAGATTAGTTGGAATTTGTTCTCTGATAGATCTTAGACAATGTTAGTTCCATTTTGTGCAACCAATATTCTGTCTTTCTTAGTTAGCGTCTGAAATAATTAAAGGAAGGTGACAGCTTGTGTTTTCAGGTTTTATCTTACGAGTGTAAAATCCAGCTAAAAGCCTAATACTTGCTAATATTTTTTAGGAAACTTGTCCTATGTATTTTATTCCCATGGCTTTTAATGACTAATGAGTAGGAAGTGTTCCAACATCTATATGAATAAGAACTTGCTTCATAAATGTTTTTGACTTGTTTGGCAGTTCTGATGTCAAGTTAAATTAGAGTCAAGGCTCCTTTCTCTTGTTTGTCTTTGTCTCTGAATTATCTTTTAATGAAAAATACGGAGAATATGAATAGTAGTGGAAATGAGAATGTTGAGTGCTAGGCTTCAAAATAGAGCACAGACACAAGATGAGTAGCCAGGCTTCAAAATAGAGCACGAATACAAGATGAGTAGCTTAAATAGAGATATCGAGGAAGATGTATGGACATTCAAGGTTAGATAGAATACATAGTGGATCTATTAGTAGTATAGTATAGAGGTTGTTTTAAATGCCTGTTATTGGAGAAATAGGTTTAGTAACTCCTTAACACTGTGTTAGAAGATCATTGAGAAGATAACATACTGCAAATTGATCCATCGCTTCTTTGCACGTGCTACCGAATGTAATTTGAAGCCTGTTAAACACCAAGATTTTTTAGGTCCTCTGCTAGCTCCTTTCTTTATTACAAACGAATCCTTCACCGTTTACATTAGGGCTTATAGGCTAGAAAGTCACTATTGAAAACTTCCCTGATGGGCTTAAGTCATGCTCTCTGACTGAGGAGTTTTCAAACAGTGCTCAATTTTGTGTTTTCATTTCCTTGTTGGTTCTTATGGAGAAGGCAACCAAGATTGTATTGCAGTGGTGATGCTAAAAGTTCCGGTTTATGGGGTTACCCCAATTAATATGATGAAGTCCAGGGTAAAATTCCTACTTGAAACAGTATTAAATTGGTAGAGCTCAATAATAGGGATTGGTTATTCATATATCCCCAGGCAAATGGTATGCTCAAGTTTACTCGCTGTATGGACCTTGAAAATTTTCTGACTAAAATGTAGCATATGAAATTTTCCAGTTTGCTCTTAAGGTCTTTCCCTTGACCGAACATGATTATACTATATGATTTAGTGTGATTGAGTCTAATTCGGTTTTGCTTGTCTAAGATCTTATGGGCTAATTCATGCGATTAGTAGTTTGACAATAAATCTTACCCTGGGTCTTGTAACTAAGCACATTAGAGCTCCTTACTCTGATCGGAGTATGTTGATAACTTCCATTCCTGTAGTGAATAGGAGTGCTTTTTAGCTGTTGGAATATTAATCTTACAAGGATCCGACACTATCTTGACAGCTTTGGAGCTTCACGATCATTGTCGTATTGTGTGATGCGATCGACATGCTTTAAACTTTCAGGTCTCCCCCTGCAGTGACCTGTGAAACGAACTTTCTTTTAATGGATTGTATGCAGCAGCAGTGACCTGTGAAACGAACTTTCTTTTAATGGATTATATGCAGCAGCAGCTTCAAGTTAACATCATTCAGCTTTGTGCTCTTTAGTTAACTGTGATTCAGAAGCTGGAGTTAAATGATTAAACCTCTCCAGCTGATCAGCTCAAGATACGAAGAACTTTCTTTTAATGGATTGTATGCAGCAGCAGTGACCTATATAACGAACTTTCTTTTAATGGATTATATGCAGCAGCAGCAGCTTCAAGTTAACATACTTTCTGCTCTTTTGTTATCTGTGATTCAGAAGCTGGAGTTGAATGGTTAAACCTTTTCAGCTGATCATCTCAAGAAGATGCGAACATAACTATATGAGTAGTCTTTTCCTCTTCCGATGTTTCCATTTCCTTTTCACTAGTCATAGAGGCGCGTTATGAATCTTGCTCTACTAGTGGTCGACTTGTGGTTTGGTGGAGATTTGCAGCTTTTTTTAGCGTAGCATTCTTGTTCGCAAATGAAATATTGCTAGATCTGGGTATGGACTCAGGATTTGTTAAGTGCTTAGCAGAAGCCTTATTCAGATTATACACCGATACAGTGCATCTTATCCTTTATCGTAGTCGGTGAAGGTGCACTGTATCCATTCTATGGTAACATAACTAGTTGTAGGATGCCTATATATTTTTATGTTGTTGGTTTACGTATAAAAACACGTTTAGTGTATATTTCTTGCTTTGTTCTTTCTATTCTTGTGATACGCCATCGATTCTTGCCTATCCTGATACCAATGGAAGCTATTCAACCATATTATACTTTTGAGTTTTGATCTTCCTTGATGGTTATCAGTCATTTGCAGGGATCAGGTCCCGGGGCAGAAAAAATTAATTCCAATGTGTGATCAATCATCCATAATTTGTTGATCTCCAGCCAGGGTTTTCAATTGCTTATATACACTGAGCTTCTAGACGGGAGGGATTTGGGACTCCCGATCTCTGTAAAAATACCACGACAGACCTCTACTAGGTAATTTTGTTTTATTGTCTCATTGAATATCTTATTTTGATCTCTCTATAGATGTTGTTTCTGCAGTTATCTAGATGTACCAGATTTATCCTAGTTTCCTTGAACTTCTCTCCTTTGGTGCTACAGGTCTCCCTTAATAACTGTGAATAGAAACTTAAATACTCCTCTTAAATCTTGTTTTGTAGCGATCTGACAGATGGGCTTACTTTGTTTTGGTTAACTTTCCCACCTAGAAGAGACCAACGTTTATTGTTCCATACTCAAGAAAATGCAAGAAATCTAGTACATGTTGCATTGTATATGACTAAATATATACACAAAAGGCGGAAAATTGCTCTTATCTTTAGCATGGATTATTATTTTAAAATTTTATTTGTTCAAGGAACTTTTGTCCTGTTTAGTTTACTTCTAAAGTTGCAAAAGTGCCTTTTTTCCTTGTTTTTTTTCCCAAAAAATTGTCTGGTTATCAACAATCATGAGTAAGAGACGTTTAAATGCGCAATGCTAAATGTTACCTTGACTTCAGAAGTGGGATTTGCTAGTTGCAGATGCTCCTCTTTTAGTTTTTTGTATCTTTCTGTCACCGATTTGACGCTGTAATTGAATCAATGTCAGATAGATTTTTCTTCCTTTAGTATTATGTTGAAGGCATAACATTAAATGCAAACTGTAGCCTGATCAAAAATTTGTTTTTTCTGTTTTTTCATTAATCTAGTTGATACTCTCTGTCTGACTCTGACAGATTATCAACATCAGTTAGCATGATTACAGGAGGAAAACCTATCTTCTACCTCCTCCGACATTACTGTAAGTATGACCCTGAATTGGACAATGGTCCCCTTAACTCACACCATACTAACACACACCACATATTGCAGACATTTGATAAATGAAAACCTGCAAATGACTTGTTTGAGACCTTGTTTATGGTCAGATAGTGCTGTTCCCATAGTAGTATTGCTTGGCTAACTGAATAGATTGTTAGTGACTATCATGGTACAAATCAGCCTTTGTGCCTTTGTTGTATTAGAGGAAATGAAAGGAAAGAAAAGAAAAGTAAAACAGTTTCCCTACTAACTACAACACTAGAGCAATATCTGGAAATTCTTTGATCTAGTATCTCTTGTTTTGGATATTTTTTTAAGTGGATAGGAAAGGGAAGCATCGGACTAAATTGAGTTGTATTCAGCAAACCATTAAAATGTAGCATAATAAAGATTATCGTATGTTTAGGTTTCTGAGGCAGAATCTGCTGAGGAAATTATTATCTTGATTCTTTAAGCTAAGCAAGTTTTCTCATTCTCTCGTTCTGTACTTGCTGTGGCTATATTATATAGTCAATCCATTTCACATACTAGTATAATTGATGCTTCTAGTTTTACATCCTAAAATATGATTCTTTATATGCAACAGATGGAATGGTTCTCTAGCTCATATAGTCCTACAGTTTCAATGGGTTGTACACAGAACCCGAAGACAAGACTGCTCTGAAAGGAGAATTATAGAGGTTTAGATGTTATGCTATCTCTCATCACTTCTCTCATTCATGTAATATTAAGACATTCAAAAATCAAAACCACGTTAAATAGTTCTGAAAACAGCTGTGAAGTCATAGATTGTACTTGGTCCTCATGTCTTATAACAGTACTTCATTTTTTGGTTCTCAATACTAAATTTGTTTTAATCTTTGTAGTATGTGTTCTTTCGGTGAAGTGATGTGTGATAAAGTAAAATATTATAATTGGTTGGATTTATTGAATGATGAATACCTTAACTTACATGTTGAAGAAGGAAAACATGCAGACTTACAAAAAAATTAGCACATTCGGATCAGATAATCATAGAGTTAGTCGATGATTCGAACCAAATACCCCATTATTATCAATTACTATTTTATTTATTTAAATCTATCGTTTTGAACTCAAATTTTAGTTTTTTGGAGTTATGAATTACTTAGGGGGTAATTTCTTAAACTTTAATGTAGATATGCTTGGAAAGTGGAAGAAACATATAGATTAATTTGGTTGAAGAGGAATAAATAGTGGATGTACTATAAAACAGCATGAATGCTACTCCCTCCGTCCCCAAATAAATGTCCTACTGAAATAGTCAATTTTTTTCACACCATGTTTTGACCATTAATAACTTTCATTATACTTAATATGAGAGTATATAATTTTGATTTTTAAAAAGTACGTCATACGAGAATTCTAACGATATCTCATGTGAAAATATATTATTTATATATTATAAGTTATTAATGGTTAAACATGGTGTGAAAAAAATTGACTATTTCTGTAGGACATTTATAAGGAGACGGAGGGAGTACATTTTAAGAATTGGCAATACAAAATGACTGCTTAATTATCATCCATGCATGTTTTAAGGATTAAAAAATTACAAAAATTTTCAGCCACAAACAACAACAACAACATGGTAGGTTATATTATTATCATGTTCTCAACCCATAAAGAACACCATGAGTGAGTGAGTAATATAGTACTGCTTGAATACAATTTACCCTCCAATCAAAAAATTACATTAATTAATTACCCCCAATTAATCATCACATGGCTTATGTCAGACGGCCGGGCATCTACCTCGGTGAATCGAATAAAATCACAACAGTACTCTTATATTAATTCTAGTACAGTACTTGAAATAAAAGATTTGCTCTCGGACACTTGTCCTCAGATCGCTTAAATAATATTCCTCCATTTTCTAAATATTCCTCCATTTTTCTTTTGTGTATGTACAACTTTGTGTATCATAAAGTAGTATTGATTTAATATTAATATTAGTTTTTTTTTAAAAGAAAGTGATGTTTATCATCTCAACTTGGAAATCGTCCACCAACGTTTGAGAAAAGAATCTCAGTGCTAATTAAGTCTCATACAAAAATGTTTCAGATTCTTAGAATTAAATTAATATTACTCCAGTTTAATTCCGATGTATCAAAACTGAAAAGTTAGGGTGAAATATTTGCCTTATTGTTTATATATAGGCTAGGAAGTGGTCGAATAAGCGATTGTTCTTGTAGTCCTTCGGATGTTCTTTCAGCGGAATACTTGATCTAGTTATTACCCCAAGTTCGAACAAACTTATTGTAAATAATATTGACTCTCTCTTTTATATGAGTTTTTTTTTTGTGTGAAGAAACTCTCTTTTATATGGTTGGGGAACCTAATAACATGCTCCTAATTATAGAAAGAAATCACTCACTTATTTTAACACATACTTTTCCATAAGATAAATTCGAGTCAAAGTGATTATAACAACTCACTTTTGTATATTTGAGAGCATCAGTTTTTTAGGCTACGGGTGATTAATCATCCTTAGCATAAGGATAATACCTTGAGGACGAATAGAGAACTTGTAGTTTACAAAGGTTTGTGTGCTTTTCACATTCAAGTGACCACAAGTGTGTTTCATTGTGACGATTTACTAAGGTGTTTCTTGTAATGTTATCCTCACCATGATAAATTTGTGATTCACTAACCTGGATCGGTTGAGTTAATATAATATAGATAGGAAAACACTAATTAACTATAGTCTCAAATCTGTATCTTTCAAGTTTTTTATTCCCAAATTTTCTAGGGTTTTTCTTGTAAACAATTGTTACGGATGATCAAACTTTTGAGCTATTTATATATGGTCTAGGAAGTTAAATAAATATCCCACCAGCTATGGTGATTTGTTGTTAAAAAAATAAATAAATCATCCTTAGCAGATAGAGATTCTCATGTGATATATGTTCAAATTTTGCTACGGTTTGTGATGTCTAGTAAAATATTCTTCACAATTGGGGTTTAACTTATATTTTTAAGAGTCGGTCTCTGAGTAGACCGTCTATATTCTGACAGAATATAGACCAATGATTAAGTTGTAAATAGTGTATAAGACAAAAACACGGAGGGGCCTTTATGCAATTTTAGAAAATTTTAGACAAAAACACGGAGGGACCTTTATGCAATTTTACAAAAACACGGAGGGACCTTTATGCAATTTTATAACATGGAACCTGAAGGTTAAAACATGAAGTTTTAATATGTAACATGAAGGTTTTAACACGAAACATTAAGATTTTAACACGAAACATGAAGTTTTTATAACATGGAACCTGGAGGTTAAAACATGAAGTTTTTAACATGTAACATGAAGGTTTTAACACGAAACATTAAGATTTTAACACGAAATATGAAGGTTTTATAACATGGAACCTGGAGGTTAAAACATGAAGTTTTTAACATGTAACATGAAGGTTTTAACACGAAACATTAAGATTTTAACACGAAACATTAAGATTTTAACACAAAACATGAAAGTTTTATAACATGGAACCTGGATGTTCAAACATGAAGGTCTGGCACTATTCATCGGCAGTGTTCACGCGCGGGTTACTGTAGCGCGTGAAAATCCTAATTTTTCAGAAATTGCAAATTGGTCCCTCCGTGTCTGTATAGTTAACATATCAGTCCCGTCTATATTTTGATCAGAATATAGACGGTTTATTCCAAGACTTATCCTATTTTTAATGACTAATATTAGTTTTAGGATTTAGAAAGAATAGACATGTGAAAATTAATCAAGAAAGCATGGTTACATATTTCTCTCTTTGTGATGGGATTCCATTCCTTATTTAGTTATATTACTATTCCTTTCTTTATTCTAATTAGGTTATTTGTTATGGTAATTGTTATTAGATATTACTATTTCCTTTTAGAATGTTATTTCCATAGAGATGCGTATAAAAGCATTGTCAGGCTCCTATGTTTTCATCAATTATCAAATCAATAAACAAATATTCTTGGGTCTTCCGATTCAATTGGTTGTTAGGCTACAAATCAAACAAGCCATATCCCCCTGAGGTATCGAACCTCATCATTTGGTATCACAGGCAGATTGAAAAATTCGATAATTTTTTTTTTCTCATTATGACAGTGAAGGAATTGGAAGAGGTCACTACTAGCCACACATCTACCTTCCGAGACCATGCCGCCCGGCTTGACGCACTCCAAAAGACTATGGACGGTGTTACCGAGAACGTGCGCCAACAGATGGAAGCGTTCTCCGCATCGATCCAGACTCAGATCCGGGAAGCTTTCGCCCAATTTCACAATCAGTTTCCGGTTCTGCATAGTCAATCGCAGGTTCTTGCTTGTCCGGATTCCCGTGGTGATGTTCCACGACGACCACATCAACCACTACCCCTATCGATGGTGATCCACCCACTTCAAGAGTCAGATTTGCCACAATTGAAGATTCAGGCAAGCCAGCGACAACATGTGACTGTTTCTTCACGTGCGACAGGAGCTCTGGAAACAACTCAATCTGTTGGTCAAGATTCTGGGTTGTTTCATCAGTTTGTGGATTTTAATATTGCTCGTCAGTGTGGGTTCCCGGTTCGTCATCTTCAAGTCAAGCTTACCGACGATCCCTTTCGAGAATGGTTGATTCCGTGACGCATTGTGACAGTTTTCAGGCTTGAGGACAAGCCTTCTTTCAGGGGCGCGGGAATGATGGGATTCCATTCCTTATTTAGTTATATTACTATTCCTTTCTTTATTCTAATTACTCCCTCTGGACCAGCTAGATCTGCACTCTTTAAAGTCAACTTTGTCGGAGCATGTTTGACCGTTAATAACTTTATTTTCATATATTAATCTGGTCTAAAAATTGTATAGTTTAGAAATAGAGCGCATTGTGAATCTAACAATATCTCGTGTGATACTATTATAATACATATACCAATTGAAATTTACGGTCAAACATGCTCCGACAGAATTGACCATAAAGAGTGCAGATCTAGCTGGTACAGAGGGAGTAGGTTATTTGTTATGGTAATTGTTATTAGATATTCCTATTTCCTTTTAGAATGTTATTTCCATAGAGATGCGTATAAAAGCATTGTCAGGCTCCTATGTTTTCATCAATTATCAAATCAATAAACAAATATTCTTGGGTCTTCCGATTCAATTGGTTGTTAGGCTACAAATCAAACAAGCCATATCCCCCTGAGGTATCGAACCTCATCACTTTGGCAAGGATAATAAGTACAGTTCCTTCAAGGTTCCCAAAAATTACTGGATACGTTCTTTCAATAAAATTTTAATTCGTTAAGTTTTAATTAGTTGAGTGTTTTGGTTAAACTATTTCTCTTTCAAATTAAAAAATAGGGATGTTTATGTATATGCTTTCTCAAAATTCAAAAATTTTAAAAAGAAGAAGAAGAAGAAGAAGAAGAAGAGAGTTAGGTGTCTTTTGTTGACCTTAGTTAATGCTAATATTCCAAGTTCAACGAATTAGTGAATGAAATATGACACTCTTGTGCATTATCTATGTAGATAAATATTATGTAAGATCACAAAAGACAACAAATAATAATAACTCAGTCAAACATCAACACTCCACACACGAAGACCTCATGTTAACGTTGCTATTGATTATAAATGCTCCTTTTCATTGATTTTATCTGAAATGCACAAATAAACTGTATGAAAAATAAAACTATTACTTTAATTTATTTTGTTTGAAACATAATAAAAATATGTTTGAAATGTATTAATGATGCATGGTAACTCATAGTTTCATAAACCTTTACTATTTGTTATTTGTTCGTACTCAGAAATATTTTGATCGGAAAAAATAAGATAGAAATGGAATTTAAGTACGAAGAAATAACAAACAAAAGAATTATGAGTTACCTAGGTATGAGATTTCCTATAGTCAAATCAAATGGCTTGGTTTATAAATAGTGCATACATATATATTTAGAGAGGCTCAAAAATGATGATTTTCTTTTGTCATTCACCCCCCCTAAACTATTTCATCACCTATCTCATAATTAGAGCATATTATGAGAGGAATATAATAGTAAAACTAAAAAGGTTAGAAGCGAATTGACCAAAGGTAAATTATAGAGGTGACTTAAAGTTACTCAAATCATAATCTCCACATAATATATATATATATATATATATATATATATATATATATTCATTCCCTAATTAGTAAGAACTTTATACGTATATATACATGAATCAGTTCAGTTCAGTTTCAGTTTCAGTTTCACAAACAGCTTTTCTGAGTTTTGACCTCCAATTAATAATCCCCCCATTAATGGAAAACTACCTTAAAGGCTTAAACCCTCCTCGATCTCGATCTCGGCGACTGTGATCTTAACTCATCACAAAACCCTAACTAACGTTAGACACAATGTACACAATCAATACACAGAATCAAAACAGCCAGAAAAACTACTCAGCACACAGATCTGCTCAGATAAAGCACAATAATAATCATACATACATACATACATAAATAGGATGTGTGGGAAAAGACGAAAAAGGACCTGGAGCTGGCGTAGTCGTAGAGCTTGCCGGTGCTGGAGAAGATGATGACCCCAACCTCGGCGTCGCAGAGGATGGCAAGCTCCTTGGCCTTCTTCAGCAAACCGTTTCTCCTCTTCGAGAAAGTCACCTGCCTGCTCGTCGAGTTGTCGATCCTCCTTATCACTATCTTTCCCCTCCCCATCGATCTCCGCCGCCAAATCTGCCGAATTCCGAGATCAATCAATCGCCGCAAAAACAATATCTTGCAGGAAAATTAAACACAGAAAAAAAACTCAGATCGAGACTTACAGTCAAATTAAGGTGTTGCAGAGCAGAGCTAGTGTGTGAGTGTGTGAGAGAGAAACGGAAAAAAGCCTGTTCGTCTTCGTGGTGTTGTTATTCTCTCTCCTGCTTGCTGGATGAGGAGGCTGTTTTTGGCCTTTATCTTTTTATCGGCGATTCAAATATAAGCGATGGGCCATATAAGGAAAGTGTGTGAAAAGTGTGTGAAAGCTGTGAATGAAATTTGGAAAGATTTGTTTGGAAATGGAAAGGGAAATAATCCTGTGTTGTTTCCTTTCCCGTCCTTCGGGTGGGCTACTGCCTCGTGGCGGTATGGTACTGGACGGATCCTGTTTGTGAAAATAGCCGCCATGCTAATGGATGTCCGACGCGTGGGATTGCTTCCTTTTTTTATTCAACCTCGTCTTTGCTTTTCCTAATTTTGGAAAGTCTCTGGCTCTTTTCAGATCTGAGCCACATGGACGCTTTTGCCCCTCTTTTGGTCCATGCCCTTTTTTTTTCTTCTTTTTTTGTTTTTAAGCCCGTCCTTTTTATTCACTTTTCTTATTGGAGACTAACTTAATTAAATTTCCACTTGTAAATTTTTTCACATCTAGCTCAACTAATTTTCAGCTTAATGCACCACAACATAATAATCATCGACATTTATCAGCCCAGAACAACAATATTGATTAACTCTTCACTTTAATGCTCAGTACTTTTCAACATATTTCACATTACATTACATTTTAGTTTAGTTATATTTGGAATGAAATTTAAAAATAATTGAGAAAAATTACCTTTTCAAAAAAACATTATTAATTTGTATATTAGTATAATTTTAGATGTAGATTGTGTAAAATGAACTTAAAATGACTCGCTCTATATATACTTGAATTAGTGTTTTCCAACTCATATCTGGGTTTACAATACCTATTAACACTTTTCAACTCAGGAAAACACTATAAAAACACAATATGTCGTAAATACTAAACAGCTCGATATATTAAGTAATAGTCTGGTGTGAAGGGGTGAATTCAACTATGCAAATTCTCATTTGAGACCTGTCTCAAATGAGACCAAAGATTATATGAGACTGCTATTGATTGAATTTGTCGTTGGTGAGGTTTAAACCCGCCGATTTCCTTGATTGAATTTGTCGTTGGTGAAATTGACCAAGGAAATGATCAAGAAAATTGACCGAAAGATCAAGCAAATTGAACGAAAGATCAAATTAACTGAAAAATCAAGGCAAAACAAAAAATACTCAAGAATATTGATTGAAAGATCAAACAAACTGACTAAAAGATCAAGCAGAAACAGTAAATGCTCATTCCCCTGCTCTTGGTCTTCTCAAGGACATGTCTCACCAAATACTTTCTCATTCAACTAAATAATGTGCGAGGTATTATTGATGAATTTAAACGCTCCATATGCGTCAAAATGAATTTGTGAGACATCTTTTTTTTTTTAATCGATAATATAATACTGATGAGCACATAGGACATTTAAGGTTACCTTGTCTCATGGATTTATATATAAATATTACTAATATTATATTGGTTGATGCAGGAAAGGGATTAAGGGATTGATTAGGGTTGTTAGGCTTGTATTAAACAATGATTACGGTTGTTCGGCTGGTCTTAAACAATTGCTTAAGATAAGGATTAGCCTTTAAAGTTAGAAATTAAAAGGCCAATGGGCGGGCAAGATGTCGACACTATTATTAGTCATTAGAAATTGTATACCTAGGATTTTAATTAATTTATAAGTTGTGCTTACCATGATGCTAGTTGGTATAAATTGTATTCTAAGCTCACTCCATACTTTATGTTAGCTTTAGGAGGATTTTGTGGAGAAGTTCATTCATTTGTGATCAATTAATTATTATACTTTAAGTTGTTTTGTATATTTTGGGTGAATAAACATAAAATCTCAATGGTCTCAAATATCATGGTAGATCGGTCGGAATGATATATGGTGGTATAAGTAATGGTGTCGATGATTGATAGTGGTCGAAGTAATGATGGTGAGATGGCAATTATTTGCGTCGGTGATGATAATCGGTGATTGGATGATGGTGGTAGCTGGTAGCTAGGGGCTAGATTAGTGTTAGTGATGATCGGTAACAGCAGAGTAATGGGAGTGGTGGTAAATAGCAGCGGAGTGGTGGGTATGATGGCGATCGTTTGCGGCTGGTAATTAATAGTCAAAGTGGTAGTGACAAAGTGGTGGTGAGTGGTGACGATGGTGGTGTATTATAACAGAGGGGAATGAGGGATCTCAATTCCAGTGGGGGAGAGAATGATAACGGTACTAATTAATTTCTTTTCTCAATTTTTATTAAATCTTTACTTTAATTTTATAAATACATCTCCCTTTTGTATGATCAGTTATTTAGTTTTATTGGGACTAGGCTAGTGGTTAGGGAACTAGGTCGGGTTATACAACCAATGACAATTAAATTATAATCCTTTGAAAAAGTTTTTTAAAAATGTTTTAGGTTCATTTATCATCCCCTTTACTGAAGGGACCTAATATGTTCTTAAGTCTCTTTCCCAATACGGCGTGTTCAAGTGAGCAACGTAGAGCTGCATCTGCCGAGTAGTCCGTAGTTGCCTATAGCGACAAGTGTATTTATAGTAAGGTCTTCACCTCCACTCTAAACATGAAGGATGCTCTAAATTAGATTAGGCTAGATAAGAACTAATCTATGATAGTTTCCGGATGATCTCATTGTAGTGAATGTATTAAAAAAAATCCATGGTTTTCTTTTATTTGCTTAAAATTTTCTTTTTCTTTTTCTTTTATATTTATATTTATATATTGCATAGAACTATAACGGCTACAAATCTTATACACAATATTTTTTTTTCATCTTACCATAAACTTTTGTTGTGATGGTTTTATGCGGGAGTAAGGC
The DNA here is from genome assembly GCA_963678965.1 of Cruciata laevipes. Lineage (NCBI taxonomy): Eukaryota > Viridiplantae > Streptophyta > Magnoliopsida > Gentianales > Rubiaceae > Cruciata > Cruciata laevipes. The sequence continues at coordinate 5,243,810 of OY787639.1, forward strand.
CCTGTTTACTAGAGCTTATTTCTTGATGTACTGAACTGAACTGAATTGAACTGAACTGAACTGAAGTGAAAATTGATGTATTGAAAAATGGAATCAGCATGACTGAATTAACCTGAATTTCATCAAATTGCATTTTCACTGAACTGAACTGAATTGAACTGAATTGAATTAAACTGAACTGATCTACAGATAAGCTCTGGTAAACAGGCCCTAATTTGTATCATATGTTTATGTACCTTCCTTTTTTCCTTGACTGTACACGCATAACACGTCGTTTAAATGCATTTTTAAAGACCAAACGATGGTCCCTAATCGATACCAAGTCCAAAGTCTACTTTATTTAATCTAGGATTACCACATTAATTTAGTCTAGTTTTTAAACATAATCACTTTTCACTGCCACCGACTAAGGTTATTGACGATTCAAACAAATCGTATTTGCTATACCGCGCGTTTTGTCTAAAAGAATAATATATTGTGTCCATACTCTGCTTGAAATACAAAATTATGCGTTCTTTGACAAAAATAAAATAACTTGGTGTTCATACTTGAAATATATTCCGATAATACATCTCATTATATAAAATTATTGATATCCATCTTATATATAAGACATTCCCTTTTTAGATATAATTTTAGGGTAAGATTAATAGAGTGGTGATTAAATTATTATGCTACCTCTAATTTTCCCTATAATTGCCTCTACGATATCATGTTAAAACTACAATTCCAAATACAAATTTTATATATTAAAGTCGAGAGAGTCTTGGGTGAAACCTGTTTTTGTGGAGACCAATGGTCAAGAGAATGAGCATTTACTATTTTTGCTTGATCTTTTAGTCAGTTTTGATTGATCTTTCAGTTAGTTCCCTTGAGAATTCATGTTTTACCTTGATTTTTAGTCAATTTCCTTGATCATTTATAGTCTTTGGTAGATTACTGTTATTCCGTACAAATTTACATGGAATCTCAATCTTGAGGACTCAGTCCATGTGAACTGACTGAGCTCTAATCACACCATCAGTTGAAATCTTATAATGATTGATCTATGTAGAGATATGTTTCAAATGAGAATTAAAAAATATATACAAATGCAGTTACAAGTGAGAAGGGAAAGGGTAGTTTAGTCATTTCGTTGTCACTTGGACGCTGTGTACGACCATCCCAGGCAGGCGCTGTGCGAGTGTGCACCACGTGAACGATAGGGCGTGTGGGAGTGGAAACCAATTGGCTGTACAATTACAGGTAGGATATTGGGCCTTGCTATTTTTCGGGCGTTTTAAGGTTACTAAATTAGGAATAAAAATATAAAAATGATACTGATAACATTTGACCAGTAGTACTAATTTCCATATGGAATCCCAAGTTGCAAATATGAAATTCTATAAATTACTCCTCTCCAGGTGGCACGTGATTTGCAGACAGTCTACAATTATCAGTAACTAATAAATCAATTAATTACTCCCCTTTATTATTTAATTATTAATCACATCACCAGTAAAAAAAGATTAACACCACTGTAAAAAGTGTTACCTGCGGTTAATTTCAGCAAAATTACACTTTTGTTGATTTAATTTTAATTTAATCAGGTTATATATATTATAAAATTTTGTTATTACTAATCACAAGTCTTGTATATCTTTCCATCGTTATATGATCACTCCTAATATCCTGTCCCAACTCCCCAAACCATATTGTGTATGTTTAAAATCAATAGTATTTATACATGACAAAGTATAGGATTATGAAAAATGCATAATACGAAAGAAACAAATAATGTAAAGTTATTCTATGAATATAATGTAAAGAAACAAACAATTATGAATATAGATATTCATACCTTGAAACTAACATATTTACAATGTTGGGAAACCCCAACAACAATTACAATAAATGACATCAACATTATATTATCGAAGATAACCAAAATGACTACTAATTTATTTGTTTGGGAATATTATCTAACGCTGGTGAAAGTTTCTTAATTGATTAACAATGGATTTGTACCAAGCAGAGCCTACTATGTTCTGCAACTTTACGAACGCATTGATCTGTGTATAATAAGCTATGAAAATACTGTAACAAACATCCAAATATCTTGATCCGGCAAAATAATCGGATTCGAAAAATCTCAATTTACTAATGATCAACTATAATAAATTAGTCAGCCTGATGGGTTGTAGGCTCAGTATATACCAACTGACATATTGGGTAAAGGGTTTGATTAGAAAGATCGAATCGGAGAAGAAAAAGAAAAAAAACAATTTAATAAAAATTTCAAATCTAAAGGTTTTCCTCAAACAGAATCCACACTTACTTATACGAGAACAGAAATCAAGAAACACGATTAAACATTGTTTCCAGTCTCCCCAAGATTAGAGATGGGAAAAAGATGAAGATGGTTAGGGATTTTTTCCCCGGGAGAGGCAGTTAACATTCTGCATAGTTCTTTAATCCTATGAAAATATTCTATCGTAGAAATGTCCAGTGGCGACTACAGTGTAATTAACATTCAATTCTACTAGTCTAAAATAAAGATAACGGAATCATAGGTTAATGTTTCTAAGTTTTATACATTGAGAGATCTAATAAAAAATGTACATCCGCCCTTAGCATTATCATCTTGTAACCATGAAAACTACAAAAGTTTTGCAGAGGGGGAGCGTTATTTGCGTCAATCAATGATTTACTACAATCGCAACATCACTTATATAAACTAAAACACGATCCAAGTTCTCCAAAATGTAAACACCTTAAAAACCACCGATCACGAACAGAAACACGATGCATGTATAACTAATCGAGAATAAAATATTAATAATATAAATCAAAGAAAATATACACTTATTCAATATATAATATAAACATTAATGAACTAATATAGTTCTGTTATCTGTTATGATAAAACTATTTTCTTACTAGCCAGGGATATAACTTATAGACTTGTATGATACATGTAATTAACTAATATAATCACTGTCAATTAAAGGAAAAGAACAAACACCATCATGTATATAGTGCATAAGTAGCCAATAGAGTGGGGACAACGGATACACCCAACCTATCTCAAAAAAATTATAACCTACATTTTATCTTTTTTAATAATGTTAATCTACAATTTAATTCCACAGAAGATGGTGATCAAATATGCTCGCCTAGCTATATATATAATTGAGGTTGATCAATAAAGATCAACAGGAAAGCAAATTATTTGGGCAGAATTAGACAAATTGCATGAATTATAGTTATGTTTGGTAAAGTTGTGTTTATAAGCAAAACTGGTTTGTTTTTTTTTAAAGCGTTGCTACCACTTTTTACTTTTTTCTATAAAAAAAAATTCTAGATCTTAGCCGTTTATTAAATATTAAAAACGGTTGCGAAAGAGAAAGTTTTGAGTGAGACCTGTCCTTGTGGAGACCAAGAGGAGGGGAATGAGCATTTACTGTTTCTGCTTGATCTTTTAGTCAGTTTGTTTGATCTTTCAATCAATGTCCTTGAGTATTTTTGTTTTGCCTTGATTTTTCAGTTAATTTGATCTTTCGTTCAATTTGCTTGATCTTTCGGTCAATTTTCTTGATCATTTCCTTGGTCAATTTCACCAACGACAAATTCAATCAAGGAAATCCGGGTTTAAAGCTCACCAACGACAAATTCAATCAATAGCAGTCTCATATAATCTTTGGTAGAATTTGCGGTTGCGAAAAATCTAAAAAACTGTACCAACCATATAATGATTCAAAAAGTTCTTCATGGGACAATCCTTCCATTAACGTTTAAAATTCATGCTACATATGCAGTTATAACTCAATTATAATATGCACGCTTAAACTAATTATTAGAATCTTCAAAAAAGATTTATCAGAATATATAATTACACTCCACTTAATCATAATGTTATTCAACAGTTTCCACCATATGAAATCCATCGAGCGATTCACCAAGTTCATTGTTTCTGTTGAAACCCACGTGAAGTAGGGTTTCCTTGAACCAATAAGATCACATCGTATATTGGAGCCCGCTAATCAACAAAGGATTTAATTAAGTTTAAATTAGGTTATCTTCATAGGCTCCAACTAATCTGGGTGGCCAAGTGTCAATCAATCATCAGCTAAATCATCCGATCCACAAAAGCCAACAGTTCCTTAAACTAATTTAAATTTGAGTTTATTAAATTTCCATTATTTTAAGAGAAACATAGGATGGGAGGATTTTGCTTTCTTTGGCTAAAGTGTGAGAACCTAGAAAAGTTTAAGCTCCACTCAACTTTCCATTTTAAGTGAAACCAAATATTAAAAAGAGAAAAAAAAAAAAAAAAACTCCAAAATTTTCATGTAAAAGATTGGTGAGATCAATAAGCATACATGTATCATCATAAAATGTAGAAAAATTAAATGACTAGTATGTCAAATGTTTCACCACTAAAACCAGTTTTGATTGTCAGCTGTAACGTTACATTATCATTCCAGCTGTAGACCACTAATTCATAAATTATGACGGGTTGGTGGTTAATATTATACTAGTTTCTTCTAATAGGATGTTGAACTTTTTTTGTATTCTTAAAGTGTATTAAAAGTATTCTTAAAGTGTACTAAAAGTATTCTTGCAATAATGACATACACAAAAAATCATTATATAAAGAAAACAAGCATATTCAAGTTGGAAATTAAACAAGTAAACAAATCTGTTTTAAGTACGATTCCTTGTAGTTTGCATTGTAAGAACAGAACAAAAGCATCTTTTAAAGAGCATCAAACATCACACGATTTCAAGTTGCGTTCTTATGTCTGGTTACATATATGGAAAGTCAAGGGTTAAGAAGAGACATATTATTTCAACTTCGTCCTTTACAAAATTAGAAATAGTCCCATGAAACGCCTAAAGACGGTGTCACCTTTCATGTGCATCTCATTATTGCTCGGTTTTAATTATATACTGAATTAATCGGTTTAGAACAAATTTCTTATACATCGAACAATAAGTGATTGATTGTCAATCCTGAATGATTCATCGTCTTGGAAAATTTCTCTTGATCGAGGAACGCTTGGTAGAAAGAAGAGTGATGATTCATGGATTTTTTGGTTGATATATAATTGGATTAAAAAAATCTATTAAAAGAGGGATGTGCAAAGAAAAGTGTACCTATACTTCCGAGTTTTTGTATAATGTTCGTGTACTTTCAAATTTTTAGAGTGATCAGATACCTCTAAACTTGTGCTGACTTCGTAAATCGTGCCTCTAGAACTAGAAGTATGACCTTAAATTGGTTGTTTTTTGGATTCTTGGTGCATTGAAAAGATGGGAAAACGTGGAATCATGAGTTCGATGCATAAGATTTACGTATTCATGAGCATATGATTCCAAGGTGCTTTCATCTTTTCAAATCGCACAACCATCGAAAATAAACTGGCCTTTAAGGATGACCAAATCTTTCATGGATAAAAGTCTATGACTTAACACATGTCTAATGATAACATGCACTTTCAAGTAATTCGAAATATAACAACTTGGGTTAGTTCAAGTGGTCAAAGGCTTAATTTTAGCTATGAAAGGTCCATGGTTCAAACTCCCACCCCCCTAATTTGGGTTGGAAGAGATTTCTCCCCTAGTCTCCCAAATCTCCATCACCTCCAATCTGCCAGACGTGCTCTAACTTTATTTTCATCTCCAGGCATGAGAAAGGGAAATTTGATTTGTCTACACTTAGGTATGTTAACGTTATGGTGCTTAATTACTCTAATTGGAAGAAATGATAGTGCTTTTTCTTTAATTTTATAAGAAATGGGGACAACAAAAACGTTGGGTTGGTGACCTAAGAATTATCAAATCAAAGTAAAGAGAAGTGTTAGGCAGAAGGAGATCATAACACCACATTAACAATAAAAATATACTTGAAATGAGGGATCAATAAGCCAAAAACCGAAAAGTAGTGATTTTCGTAAAATTCTCAACTTTTTTCAATTTTAAGTATGCTAAAATTCTCTAACGTTTATTAGTATAGTAATGATCAATCTACATTAAGGGGGAAAACCATAAGCAATTTTTCACAATTTTGCTGTCACTGCCACTCTAGTTAACTAGAGCATGAACTACAAAATACAATTTCGTGAAAAACAGGAATGGCTCTCTAAGCATAAACAAAATTCGACTGAATCGGTTGAACTGAACTTCAAATTAAGTACGAGTTATTTCTTTTTGTTTAAAGTACGAGAATTCAATACACCATTTCTACGGCCAGTGAACATCCTAAGAATTGGGCTTTGAACTTTGGATCGCGGAACTGAAATCCACAGCCCATTCGAACTCGTCGCACGTGTACAATGTAAGAAGAACTAGTCGAATCACAATCGTCCAAAACTCAACGATCGGGCATCCGGAGCCATTGGATCACGATCACCCAATTATCATAATCGTCGAAGTAGACTTTTAACACACTTGCAAGACGTTCTTTCCTCCGAATTCCGAAACCTCCGTAGATCCTATCGGTCAACAACGAAAAGCCCCAAATATTTCTAGAATTTGGTTCGATCAATAATTGTGGGCAGCGGAATCGAATAGAATAAGGTTAGTGTTTATGGTTCGGTTCACCTAACTCTGCATACTTTGTGCCCTCTTTTGTTTCATTCTGTTAATGTTTGATCCGGTTTGGATAAAATTTCGTTACAGGAATTTTTGCGGTTGGATTTTGTTTGCGCAGTTGAAATTATAATTTTTAGCTGTAATGGCTATTGCTTCGGATGAGACCACAAGCATCTGCAGTCACTGGTATGCACTTTTGGGATTTGATTGTTCTCTAATGTTGTTTTTGTTTGTGAGAAATTCTATGTAGATGATTGTTGTTGAAAAGGTTCAGCTGATATTTCTATAGAGGTGCATCACAGTTTCAAGATGTTTGTTTGTTGATAGTTCAGCTGATATTTGCTTGTTAAATTTTGTTATTATGAAGCTTTACCTGTCTCTAGTTTGCTTTCTGTTTTGTGCTGATGAAGTTAGAATTAGTCCCTGTTTAATAGATGCATATTCGTTAGCTTTGCCTGCAGCTTAAGCTTAGCTTATCCAAGTTGTGTAATTAACTGTATTACTTCCTTCTAAATTGTATATATGGACGTTGTAATTTATATCTGATCTTTTGTAATTAACTGTAGTGCTTCCTTCCTTTTGAACTTTTGTTAGTTTCGTAAAGTGAATTCAGCTTTTAGGACTAAATATTGTAGTCCGCTTAGTAGTTAGGAGTATGTCACTGACTTTAATTTTACACGTGCAGTGACAGACCTATTCCTTCTTTGAACATCGATTTGCATTTTGCTCACTGCTCTCGGAATCTGGAAAAATGTAAAATCTGCAGTGATATGATTCCCAGAAAATCAGCAGAGGAGCATTTCTTGAGCACTCATGCGCCGGTAGGATACTCTATCTCTTGCTTGGCTAATGTGTTAGATTGATCTCCCCATCCCACTCCACTTTCTGTTTCTCAAGGTATAATGACAACCTAAAATAGTAACTTCGAATTTAAAGGGATATTTTTACCAATGATTCCCTTGGGAAATTTTACATTAACTTACTCGATGAAACTACAGACTACAGAGAGGCAAGTAGGAAAATGAACTTTTTTTTTATATTTTTATATGCCTGTTGTTTCCTATACGATTAGATTTAGAACATCCTTAAATTTCGGAAGGACACTTGATGTGTGGGAGTTCAGTATTATGATGAAGTGAAGTGGCTTTTCCCTGGTGCAGGTATCATGTTCTCTTTGTAGTGAGACAATGAATCGTGATGTCCTATCTGTTCATAAAGGTGAAAATTGTCCTCAGAGGATGGTGACATGCGAATACTGTGAATTTCCATTACCTGCAGTTGATCTGTTGGAGCATCAGGTAATAATTCGGAATTGATTTAGCAAGTTTTGCTTTTGATATGTGATGTAACCAGGCTCCCTCTTTCAACTCCAGGAAGTTTGTGGAAATCGGACAGAGTTATGTTTCACGTGCAACAAATACGTTAGACTCCGTGAAATGATTGTCCATGAGACCAGATGCGGTGGTGGTGTTACTGAGAATATTGCAGAATCTTCAAGGTAAAGCAGAAAATTTTATTTTCTTAAAGTTTATCCGCTTGAACCTGAAACAAAGGACTACAAGTCTTCAATGCTTATAATCTTAACTACTTGCATGCATGTTCAACTCTCTAAATTAGAAGCTGGTGCCTACCCTCCAAGTTGTGAAATGTGATTCTCATTCCAAAATACCCATTTTACCCATATTTGAAGCTGTTTTGATTGGATGTCTATGTATTGTATAAACATTTAATAATCTTGACAATTGGTCTTCTATAAGGGTAATGTAGGCGTTTTAATATGAATATATAATAGAGTAGTTGGATTGTTGGTGTAATTTTATACCTAATCTTTGCCTGTTTGCTACTGTAAAGGTCGACAAGAAGGGAAGCAACAAGAGACCGAAGTCCTCAGAGGAGGCAGCCGAACAACAACGAGTTTTCACAGAAGCGTCTTTTGTTTACCATTGCAATCACCGGCATCGCTGTGTTCTTAGGCTCATTTTTGTTCCAGAGGAAATCAGATGACAGCCGCTAATCACCCGCCTTGCCTCTTATTCCGGCCATTTCCATTTCTCGAGATGTGCTGTTACGTTACATGGTTACTTGAGGCACGCATTGTTGCAATTTGTGTATGAGAACACTGTTAGGTGTGTGTAAACAAATGCTCTGCATAATATCAATTTCTTGTATCAAGAAGTGTCTTTTGACTTCCGATTCTTGGTAAATATGTAAAGCTCAAACTTGGTGTGTATTCATTCATGAAACAAATAAAAACCATTTCACATTTTTCAACATAACCAAGTTTATGTTTATTGTTGAGGAAGCCCTCTTTTTGAACTTGTTTCACTTTCCACACAATAGAATCTAATTAGGGAAGGCATATATTATCATAAAGATGATGATTATAGATGATGTTGTGGTTGTTTCAGGTAATTTTAGTTCGTAATAATGTTATCATATGAGATATTGTCGTATTTGTTTCAGGTAATTTTAGTTCTATGAATTTTACTTCTATCTTCTATTATGAAAAAAAATCATTTTCAATCTTAGTTCATGCAAATCAGACGAAAAGAACATTACTCCATACGTTATTTTAGTTTGGATGACACATTGGTTTTCAATTTCTTTTTTAGACACAAAATAGTATTAATTTGCTAAAGCTTAATTCTAATAAAATATTAATAATATGGAAATACATGCAACAGCAACACTAATCCAAGGAGGATTGAACGTTCGTACAAGGTAATCCGATATTGCTGGTTGGTGGTGGTGCCGGTGGTTGCGTTCTGCTTTTCCCGCCAGTAAGATATCGGTTAGTTGGCCGTGGGGTTGGTGGCGCGTGACGGAGATACTTTAACGGTGTCAGATTTTGATCATATCCAATTCCCACAAGATGGTTGGTCTCAACAACGTTGTCAGATTCATATGCGCGTGCGGCAGTGGCTGCGGCGGCGATGGAGGTAGGCAAAAGATTATACCTTTCAAGCCAAGAATTTTGCAGAAATTCAGTTAATAATTGATAAGTTCTAAATATGATGAATTCCGTGTTAAAATTCAAGTCTTTAGATAATGATATGTGGCAATCCTATGGTTTTGGGAAACCTATGATTTTTCAGTTATGAACCTGTGGCCAATATAGCTTGAAATATCGAATGCATGGCCTAGTTTTCTGCTGTGTGAATTATAAGCCAATCTAATGTAATAAACTTGCTGTGCATCTAACGATAGTCATAGTGCTCAATCGTTTGACTTACTAACAACTGTGAAAGCTACTAAATCTTTCTTGCACCATTTTCCGAATCTTAAGTTTGGGTTGCACTTCTTGTAAGAAAGGTATATAAAAGGGAATATTAGTCTACATTTGTAGCATCATTAGTAAAGAAACAAATTGTGGTTTCATTTTTCGCAGACTTGATATTTGTCCTTGACATTACATAAACTCTACAGAATTCGGGAAGCACAGAGGACGACGTGGATCTATGGCGCCTTTAGGAGTGTGCTTGTCTATTCAAAATCGATATGTAATAGCTTCTATTTTCTGTGCTTTCTCAGTGTTCTTGTTTTCTTATTTAACAAGCTCTTTTAGCTTCTTAAAGATTATGCTTTTAAGTTTGCAGAATGATGAATATACCTTGCATAAAAATTTTATTTGATCCTATAATACTATGTTAAGAGCACATGGAAAATGCAGAAGTTCATGTTCATCCTAGGTTGTACACTAGTAGCTTGAAATGCATCTTGTACATTGAAATATGTTTGTTTGATTTCTTTTTCATTTATGCTTCTAAATGCAGGTGGTGATGGACAATGGGTTGATACAAGTTACGCTTTCAAATCCAGATGGAATTGTCACCGGGATATCTTATAATGGTCTTGACAATTTGCTTGAAATACGCAATGATGAGTCTAACAGAGGGTATTGCAAACATAGTTCACATAGATCATGACCACTTTTAATGTTGTTGAACTAGCCATCTAATGTGTGTATACTAATCTTTTAATGTTCACATTCTAATCATGGTTTAACATGTGTATACTATCAGGTACTGGGACATTGTTTGGAATGCTCTAGATGGAAGCTCGAAAGCAGGAGTATTTGAAGTGTAAGTTCTTCATTGTGTTCCAAAAATTCGAGTACTTATAATCTGATGGTTTCATGTTTCTTTCGCCTCTTCCAAAATCTAAGAGTAATAGTATGTAAACTGTATCATGCAGGATTAAAGCTACAGAATTCAAGGTTATAATGGAAACTGAGGACCAGGTGGAGCTATCTTTCTCTAGGCCATGGGATCCCTCCCAGCTGGGAAAGCTGGGACCAATAAACATCGATAAAAGGTGAAAAAGAGTGAATTGATTGTGAAAAAGTAGATAACTATGTAGTAAGATCAAATTCTTGATAGTATTAGTGTTGTTTGCATGGTGTAGGTTTGTCCTACTTCGCGGTTGCTCAGGCTTCTACTCGTATGCCATTTATGAACATGTTGGATCTATGGAATGGCCTGCTTTCAGCCTCGGTGAAACCAGGATAGCATTCAAGCTCCGAAAAGACAAGTAAGAGTTATTTCATATTTGATAAACTAGTTTTTTGCACCAAAAGATGAACAATGTGTCAAATATGGAGTCTGCAGGTTTCAGTATATGGCAGTCACAGACAATCGACGTAGAGTTATGCCTCTACCAGAAGACAGGATGATTCCAAGAGGCCAACAGCTTGGATACCCCGAAGCAGTCCTCCTTGTGAATCCAGTGAATCCTGATTTAAAAGGAGAGGTAATTTTTATGCTGTTCCAAATATATTCTTTTGATAATATTTTTAAATTCTGATTGCATTAGGCGATTATGCGTGAAATCCTTCTATTACAACCAGGTAGATGACAAGTACCAGTATTCATGTGAGAACAAAGATCTTAAGGTTCATGGATGGATATCAATGGACCCTCCAGTAGGGTTCTGGCAAATTACACCTAGTGATGAGTTTCGATCTGGCGGGCCCCTCAAACAGAACCTTTCATCTCACGTTGGACCCACCACTCTAGCTGTAAGTTCAAGAATGACTAGCTAATTCTGTTAAGAGATTTATCAGGCTGTTTTTTACTCGAATTTTGTTTTTTGCAGATGTTTCTAAGCAGTCACTATGCTGGGGAGGATCTGACGCCGAAGTTTGCACAGGGCGAGCCATGGAAGAAAGTGTTCGGACCTGTTTTTATCTACCTTAACTCTGTCATGAGTGGAGAAGATCCTATGACATTGTGGGATGATGCAAAGATACAGGTTGAGTTCATTTGTATGACAAAAATGATTCAGACATACAATTTCCTGTATTTTCAGGCAATATAATTTATCTGTGTCAATTGTTTCTCAGATGTCTACTGAGGTCCAAAGCTGGCCATATACCTTCCCAGCCTCAGAGGATTTCCCGAAATGCGATCAACGCGGGAATGTTAGTGGCAAACTGTTAGTGAAGGACAGGTAAGAGAACCATGGCCAACCTTAATGGCATCAAATATTCACTAGCATAATTTTTCCTTAAATCTAGGTTTGGATTGTCTTTCCTATAGGTACATTAGCAGCGATTACATCCCCGCAAATGGTGCATATGTAGGTTTGGCTCCACCGGGGGAAGCAGGATCATGGCAAAGAGAATGCAAGGTCAGTTTGATCACATTATCCAATTTTTCACACTGTGTCCTAGAATTCTTAATATGGACAAGCAAGAACAGGCTTAAATTATGGTGCAACTCTTCATGTTAATCAGGATTACCAGTTTTGGACAAATGCAGACGGAGAAGGCAACTTCTCCATAAACAACGTTAGAAGTGGGAACTACAACCTCTACGCTTGGGTCCCAGGTTTCGTTGGAGACTATCGATATGGCACTCTCTTCACCATAACTCCAGGTCTCTTTCTTCCTTCTTCCTTTTTCCATCAAGCATTTGCATGCATCCTTAAAAAATTGTCAGATGGTCTGATTCAAACGTAAGACAGGTTCTGATACCAACATTGGCAACATTGTGTATGAGCCTCCAAGAGACGGTCCCACGCTGTGGGAAATAGGCGTTCCAGATCGCTCAGCTGCCGAGTTTTATGTTCCTGATCCCAGCCCTCAGTATGTCAACAGAGTTTTGCTTAACAGCAGTTCTGACAAGTAAGTATAACTAGTAGCATTTGGCTGTGCCTAAATGAGATGCTGCAAATTGTTTATTTACCGAATAGCTTCTGCTCAACAGATTCAGGCAATATGGACTGTGGGATAGGTACACTGAGATGTACCCTGATGGGGATTTAGTGTTTACTGTTGGCCAGAGTGATTATACAAAAGACTGGTTCTTCGCTCAGGTTAACAGGTAACTACTTTATTGATTTATGAAGTAATTTTGGCATCAGAATGCATCTGTATTTAGCATTTTGATATTTGTATATAAAACTTCAGGAAGAAGGAGGATGGCTCTTATCAGGGCACCACCTGGCAGATCAAGTTCGCGCTCGATACTGTCAGCCAAGGAACTTACAAGCTTCGCGTTGCAATCGCTTCTGCAACTCTTGCTGAATTACAGGTATGCATAAGGCTACATTTACATTTGCATGTTTAAATCACTCTTCTTAGCAAAAAACATTTGCTAGTTAGAATGAGGCTCTTATTTGATGTTGTTTGCATCTCCCAAATGCAGGTTCGGGTGAACAATCCGAGCACTAATCGGCCAATATTCTCGTCGGGATTGATTGGAAGAGATAACTCAATAGCAAGGCATGGAGTGCATGGACTTTACTGGTTTTACAGTGTGGATATCCAAGGTTCTGTGATGGTGCCAGGGGAAAATGCAATTTACTTGACACAGCCAAGGAACCAAAGCCCTTTTCAGGGCCTACTGTATGATTACATTCGCCTTGAAGCTCCCCCTACCTAAGATTATAAGCATATGTGAATGTGGTTTTTGGACAAAAAAAAAAACCATAGCTAAATTTTAACTCTGGTTATTTTTTTGTTCAAAAACCGAAGTCGAATTTCTCTTGTAGTGTTCCAATGTATGCTTCACAGTTGGTTTCTATAAAATACAAGGAGATGGGATCTGGATCTTTGAATGGAGTTTCCATGATTATAGGCTTTATAGCAAACCAAAAGAAAGAAAGAAAGAAAGAAAAAACTAATGCTTCTTAAGTAAGACAAGAATAAAGGTGTGACAATTGGATCGGATAAAAATATATGTGGGTCTTACAATTGATTATAGAAACGGATTTGATCTTGTAATTTTTTATTTTTGTTTGAAGTATTGAACTTGTAAATATTAGTAGAGAAGAATTGGGAAATGCAAATTTGGACTTGATGAAAACATGGCACTTTGACTTGCGGCTTGTTCTCCCAAGTGATGATTTGAACTAAAGAAAAAAAGTAATGTGTTGAAAAATAGGAATAAAACGACAAAATTAAGTTGAATAACAAATTAAATTGAACTTAAATGAAACTTATTTAAACTTGAAATTCAGATAAGTTAAGGAAAACATGTCCTTAACGGTTTAAAAAAAATTCCAAGTCAAGTTAAAATGAGCCTAGTAAAGTGCAAAACGCGGCAGAGCAAAGCATGGAGAACATGCGCCCCCTACTGCTCAAATTGGTAAACTGTGCTATTGCTACACTTCTCTAAAGATCTTGGCATCTTCTGCAAATGCTCTACTACACATTTCAATAGGACCACTGAATCAAACCTCAATAATTTGCTGAAGAGTTCACGGATTTTGGATCATCTGAACTCTGAAGTAACATAAAAGCATTATATATATTATAATAATATACAATACAAATTCTTCCCTTTCAAGCATCAAACTTCTCATTTTGTGCACTCCAACAAAACTCTATATAAATTCTCTGATGCCAAAACACTTCCGGTTTCAGACAATTTCCTACATTATCCTGTTCTTGTTGTATCAAGGTAGTATTAGACATTTCTCGCTCGTCGGATTGTGTTCTAGATTAATTATGTTGTTTTGTAATGAAAATGTGTTTTTTTTCCCTTCTTTTTGGGATTGTCCAGGAGAAGAAACACCTATGGCTGAGGCAGGGGTTCAGTTGAATGTTCAAGATGATCTTGTAAGTTGTCTGTAAAAAATTTTAAATTTTTGCATTTGTATAAATGATGATCATTTTTACATTTTTGAATGCAAATTTAATAGGTGATTGTGGATAATGGGATTGTGCAAGTCACTTTGACAAATCCAGGGGGAATTCTCATGGGAATAAAGTATGGAGGGATTGATAATTTGCTGGAAATTAATAACAAATCTCTCAATGGAGGGTATGTTTAAGTTCATATGTGATTTTACTCTTGCCGTTCCACATAATGAGTCCAGTTTCTTTACTGAATCAGTGACGGAAACAGGACTCGTTGTGTGGAATAGAGAGAGTGGTGTTAGCCATATTTCTTGTTCTGCTACAATGTTTGATGAATTTCAGGTTTTGGGACCTTAATTGGAGTGAAGCAGGAAGTCCGGGCACGAGGGGGAAGTTTGATACGTATGGAGAGTCTAGTTCATTGACATTTTATATATTGATCATAAAAAGTTGTTCATTGTACTTTTTTTTATTATGAATTACACTCTGAAAACAAACAAAAAATGTGAGTTTTGCAGGATACATGGAACCAGTTTTAAGGTTATAGTGGAAAATGATGAGCAAGTTGAGCTCTCATTCACAAGAATATGGAGTTCTTCAGTTAAGGAAAAGCAGGCACCTTTATCCATTGATAGAAGGTTCTTTCTTTTCTCTGTTCCCACATGATTTTGTTAAGAATTGTGTTTCAAAAGTAAAAGGTAACAAATATATTGTTAATCAAAAATTTTGATCATGTTTATGTTTTTTTGTTGGAAATGAATTTGCAGGTTCATCGTGCTCGATGGCTTCCCTGGTTTATACTCCTATGCTATATTTGAACACTTGAAGGATATGCCTGGTTTCAATATCAACACAACCAGAATTGCTTTCATGCTCAGCAAAGACAAGTAAGACATTAATGCAATCACTTTGTAAACATCAAAACTCCGAAAACCATGAGTTGTGCATTAAGGTTTAGCGGTTATTTTTGAGCGAACAGGTTTCGATACATGGCCGTAGCTGACAACAGGCAAAGAGAAATGCCCCTTCCAGATGACAGAATTCCACCAAGAGGCCAGCCTCTAGCCTATCCTGAAGCAGTCCTCCTTGTTGATCCAATAGAGCCAGATTTTCAAGGAGAGGTGCTTTTCAGTTTTCAGTTATTAAATTTTCCTGTATTTTGTATATCTTGTTATGCATTTTTCAGTTTTCAGTTATTAAACTAGTTTATTGTATGGATTTTTTATGGAATTTTATGTGTGCAGGTTGATGATAAGTATCAGTACTCGCTTGAGAACGAGAAAAATCGGGTTCATGGATGGATATGTGCTGATCCACCAGTTGGTTTCTGGCTGATCACTCCCAGCAACGAGTTTCGAAATGGTGGACCACCCAAACAAGACCTTACTTCACACGTTAACCCGACCACGCTCGCTGTAGTTCACTCACCATCATAAACTATCTGAACTGGTAACATTTGTTTGGTTTTGAGGGGAGCTGAAATGGTATTTACATTTCTTTGTTTCAGATATTTCATACTTCACACTATGCTGGGGAAGATCTTCTGCTGAAATTTGAAGATGGAGAGATTTGGAAGAAAGTGTTAGGACCTGTTTGTGTCTATCTTAATTCTGCACCAGATGAAGTAGAGCCACAAGTTTTATGGGATGATGCAAAAGAACAGGTTTTTAAAATATCACAAAGTCCAAAAAACAATTTGTTTGTTGTATATTGTGCTGCCTTTTAGTATACTAACTAGGTAAATGAATTCTGGTGTTCTTGAAGATGAACAAAGAAGTCGAATCCTGGCCATACACTTTTCCAGCTTCTGATGATTTTCCAACTGAAGATGGGAGAGGATCAGTTAGTGGCAGCTTATTAGTACTAGACAGGTTCTAATACAACCATTAAACTTGTAGAATTAGCTGTTCTTAAACTCTTAACTGATGTAACTTGAGATGAACAGATATGATGGCACTGACACAGAAGCTGTACCCGCTGTTGCTGCCTACGTTGGGCTCGCAGCCCCGGGAAATGCAGGTTCTTGGCAAAGAGAGAGCAAGGTATTTTCAACATTTTCTCATTGTTGATTATTTTTGCAAGATTTGTCACATTTTCAGCAGGAAAATATGTCAATTTATCAAGTTCATTTTTTTTCTACAATTCTAGCAGCCATGTTTCTGCTACTACTTAATATTGGCTATGTTTCTCTTAACTCTAACAGGGATACCAATTCTGGACCATGGTTGATGATGATGGATGTTTTGTCATCCAAAACATACGTCCGGGCGACTATAATCTCTATGCTTGGGTGCCTGGATATATAGGGGACTACAAATATGAAACTGAAATCAACATATCAGCAGGTTTCAGTTGCTTTTGAGTAGATTTAAACCTTTTACAATGTATAAGAAAAATGGCCACTTTGATGTAACCTTAACAAGTGGCATATGATGGAAAACAGGCTGTGAAATTGAGGTAGATGAGCTTGTGTATGAGCCTCCAAGAGATGGTCCAACCATCTGGCAAATCGGAATCCCAGATCGCTCTGCTGCTGAGTTCTACATTCCTGATCCAAACCCTAAGTATATTAACAAACTTTATGTCAATCACCCAGACAGGTCAGTTTCTGCATTGTGGTTCAGTGCAGTAAATTTTGGATTGATGCTAGTTAAACAAGTGATTGTATCAAAGTTTATAACATCATCCTTAAATTTTAACCTAGGACAGGTTTAGGCAGTATGGTCTGTGGGAAAGATATGCAGAGCTGTACCCTGATGAAGACCTTGTCTACACTGTTGGTGTCAGTGATTATAGCAGAGACTGGTTCTTTGCTCAGGTTACAAGGTTAAGACCGGAAATTCGAGAAGTTTGTTTGTTCAAACAAATGGTTAATATGCTCAATATCATACAATCAAATGACAATTTTATGTAGGAAACTAGGTGATGGAAGCTACAAGAGCACAACTTGGCAAATCAAGTTCAATATTGACAATGTAGAACAAACAAAAACCTATAAGCTGCGAATAGCGCTTGCATCGGCACATAATTCCAACTTGGAGGTAATATTCATTCCTAGTACTACAAATGGCTTTTGAGGTTGTTGCTATTTTTGATAAGCTTTTGATTTTTGTTTCTGTTCGAAGGTTCGGGTCAATGATGTCACAGCGAATCCCCCGTTGTTTTCTACTGGTTCAATTGGCTCGGACAATGCCATAGCAAGACATGGAATACATGGTTTGTATTGGCTGTTCAGTGTTGACATCCTAGGTTCTAACCTGCTGGAAGGTGAAAACAACACCATTTTTCTTACACAGGCAAAGTCAAGAAGCCCTTTTCAGGGAGTTATGTATGATTACATCAGACTGGAAGGTCCATCTTTAGAATGTTCATCAAGACAAGAAACACAACATGCATGATCATCATCAAGTTTGAATCTTGAATTTATTTAACCAAATTAGGCTAATTTGTTTGATAAGCAAAGAAGATGCAAACACAATATTTGTAACTGATTACTACATTTGATTATTTTCATCTGAGAATTATATAATATCTATTATCGTATTTGAAGCGCGGAGACTTAAATCGCTTTTGTGTAAGTTAAAGCTATCAAATGACCGATATTTCTTCAAATAAAGTATATCTTGCCATGCTTATGGGCAACTAGTTCCCCTCATTTTACTACTTTGGCAACATGAAGCTTCCTTGGAAGTAAAGTTCATTCAGACAAGGGACTTTAGGACCATGCTTTCCAGTTTTTTATGTTTAAAAGGAACAGCTCTTTTCTAAAATGTGACTAAACCTGTCCACCAGAAGCAACCTGTTTTGCTCCATCATTACAATCTCCACAGCTTTTGACAAGCATAAAAGGTAAGCTTCATATTTTTATTTTGAGAAAATTGGATGATTTCTGCAGAATAACAAAATAGTTCTTGTTTTTTACATATTTTAAGGTACTAAACTGGCCTAATATGGCAGCACCAGTGCAACTGCTTGTTCAAGATGACCAAGTACTTTATTTTCCCCTCTTAACATTCTAGTTTCTTTGAGAAAAAATATGCACTTTCTGAGATTGTTAATGAAGGAAATTTTAAACAGGTGTTGGTTGATAATGGGATTCTCCAACTTACCTTAACAAATCCAGGAGGCACTTTGGCCGGAATCCAGTATGGTGGGATTGACAATCTACTAGAGCTTAGCAATCCAGACTTATATGGAGGGTATGTATTATTACATAAACTAATGTTTGATTTCAAGTACAAAAGTAGTCAAAGGTTTAACTGAATCATCTGCAGATTCTGGGACCTAAACTGGAGTACACCTGGAACTTCCGGAACAAGAGGAAAATTTGACACGTAAGAACTCACTGTTGGATTGGTGTCTGATACAACGTTGTCGGATAATATCCTGAGAAATCTTTGTATCTTGTTTTTTAGCATTAAGGGAACAACATTTAAGGTTGTTGTGGAGAGTGATGAACAAGTGGAGCTTTCATTTGCAAGACCTTGGGATCCTTCACTTCAAGATGAACATTCCCCTTTAACAATTGATAAAAGGTCTAAACTTGTCCTAAAATTGTGCCAAAATCTCCTTCCATTTAGGTTTGAGGCCTTAAAATTGATACACTGATTTGTGTTTTCCTAGGTTTATAGTACTTCAAGGTTGTTCAGGGTTTTATTCCTATGCCATTTATGAACACAGTGAGAACATGCCTGCTTTCTACCTCAATGAAACCAGGATAGCTTTCATGCTCAGTATTCAAAGGTATGCTGCTATATATCTATAGTTTCGCGATCCCAAAATACTTCATACTCCTTATGTGATAGTTTAATGTTTTTGTTTTCACCTAGGTTCCTTTACATGGCCATGTCAGATGATAGGCAAAGGCAACTGCCCCTACTAGTGGACAGGTCACCTCCAAGTGGCCAAGCATTGGCCTATCCAGAAGCTGTACTGCTTGTTGATCCTGTTGAGCCAGAGTTCAAAGGAGAGGTTAAAAATTTTCAGCCATTTTCTTCATCAACTACTTAGATTTGATTCTGGACTTTGTTTTTACCTTAACTTTGTTATGTTCTTTGAGCAGGTTGATGATAAATATCAGTATTCGTGCGAGAACAAAGACAACAAAGTACATGGATTCATGTGCTTGGATCCACCAGTTGGTTTCTGGCAAATTACTCCAAGCAATGAGTTCAGGACTGGAGGGCCAACCAAACAGGACCTTACCTCTCATGTCAACCCGACCACGCTTGCTGTATGTTATTATCTATCATATATGGCCATCATGTTTAATTGTTTGCAAAAAAATCGCGTGTTTTCGTCCACCATTTTAATCTTTTGGCCTACTGATAAGAGATTTTGAGTGTAACTTGTAGATGTTTGTAAGCACACATTATGGAGGAGAAGATTTGATCATCAAATTCGAAGAAAGTGAGCCATGGAAGAAAGTGTTTGGTCCAGTTTTCATCTATCTCAATTCTGTGGATGATAAAAATGATGCAGTCAGTGAACTCTGGGATGATGCCAAAAGACAGGTTAAAATCACACATCTTTTTAAAGTAAAAAAATTGTGCATTTTAAATGATTTTTTTTGTCATATGTAATATCATATATAGATGAATGAAGAAGTACAAAGTTGGCCATACAGTTTCCCATGTTTAGAAGAGTTTCCGAAAGCTGATCAAAGGGGCAGTGTGACTGGCAGATTGCTGGTGCAAGACAGGTACATTCATTCTGCATATACTGAGTCGGCTTTATGGATCATATCTTGTCATCGTCGTATAATTTCATAAGTATGTAGTAAATTGTCTAAAGGTTCCACTACCTTAACCTTTTCACTCATGCTGGTATTCGGCATCCTGTTTTATGTTGAATTTGCAACTTTCAAGGTACATAAATGAGGAGCTCATTCCAGCAGATGGTGCTCATGTCGGATTAGCTCCTCCAGGCCAGATAGGATCATTTCAGAGGGAAAACAAGGTAAATTTCTGTTTATTAAAAAAACTATATAATGCGCCATTTCTACCTATAAATTCATTTTTTTTATACCAGGGATACCAATTCTGGACACAAACTGATAGCCAAGGAAACTTCTCAATCAACAACATTGTACCTGGTACTTATAGTACTTATGCATGGGTTCCTGGTTTTCTTGGAGACTATCAAAGCCAGTCCACCATTTCCATTACACCAGGTGAAAAAAGAAAAAAAAAAAGTTTCATTTTCTGCCTGAAATAAAGAGTTTTTATTTTATCTTCATTAGTAGTTGAATTTCAGACAAAAATTCAAATTACCAATCAAATACTGCAGGTTGCAGTGTGGAAATGGAAGATGCTGTGTTTATGCCTCCTAGAGAAGGGCCAACAATGTGGGAAATCGGCATCCCGGATCGCTCTTCTGCTGAATTCTACATTCCTGATCCTAATCCATTATATGTCAATAAACTCTTCTTAAATCTCCCAGATGACAAGTTAGTTTTTCAAAAGTTTCCTTGAATATAAAGCCTTTTTCTGTCCAATTTTGGAATCTCAAAATGTTGTTTTAATGTCAGATTTAGGCAGTATGGGCTGTGGGAGAGATATGCAGAGCTATATCCAGATGGTGATTTGGTGTACACAGTTGGAACCAGTGACTACCATAAAGACTGGTTCTATGCTCATGTAAACAGGAAAACAGGAAACAACACCTTTCAGGCAGCAAGATGGCAAATAAGGTTCCAAGTTGACAATGTTGTTCAATCTGGAACTTACAGGCTTCGGATCGCACTCTCTTCAGCAACAGTTTCTGAGCTGCAGGTACAAATATTTACCATTTCATTTCTTTTTCAAAAAAAAAAAAACAACTTTATTCTGTAAACCTAGTTATTGGTTGTCTCAAAAGTTTTGGTAACTATTTGGAAATGTTAAAAATATCTAACTTCTTGGTGTACACTTACAAAACTGAACTGCTAAATGTAACCCATGATTTTACTCCTTTTAACCCAAAATCCACATCAAATGACTATAATGTCTCATGTAGTTAGCCTACTATGAGGCAATTTTTGTCATTTCACCCAACATTTTGGGCTACTAGAGCAAAATATCGGGCTACAAATAGCAACACCTCTTACAAAATAAACACTTGTGTTGGTTTGCTTGGCAAGGTAAAAAATCAAAAGTCAACTCAAAGTTGTAATAGGTTTATCGATATCAGATAGCGCAATTTCGCTCCTTTTTCAAGTGTTTTTGAGCTAAATTAGGTTTGTGTTATGAAATTCTTGCAGGTGAGGGTGAATGAAAATGGAGAAACACCACCACATTTCAGTAGTGGAGTGATAGGAAGTGATAATGCGATTGCTAGGCATGGTGTTCATGGCCTATATTGGCTCTTCAGTGTGGATATTCTGGGCTCGCAACTGCAGCAAGGCTTGAACACTATATATCTGACGCAAGCTAAGAATGACACCGCCTTCCATGGCATCATGTATGACTACATCCGATTGGAGTCTCCTCCTGCCTCTTGTAATTGATTCCTTATCATTCTTAAGTGTGTGTGTATAAATTACAAAATTATCATAAAAATGTGTGACTATTTAGTTTCATATATAGTACTGATTATATTTTTCAGCATAGGTTCCAGTTCAGTTTGCTAGAACTTATCTATATCAATTCAGTTCGATAAAATTCAGATTAATTCAGTTATACTGATTCTTTATTTCAATACTCTACATTAATAAACTTAATTCAGTCATGCTGGCTGATTTTTACTTTAGTTCCGTGCAGCAACAAGAAATAAACTTTAACGAACCTAACTCAGCTCATTTATTTGTTTAATTTGAAGGTCAAATAGGACATAGAGCGAGTAGCTTAAAATTATTTTTATATAACTCCCTTAAAATGATTTTATATATGTATCGTTATACAAAAATAAAATAAAATGTTGCAATAAACGGAAAAGAGTGGAAGAGGCAAACTAGTAATTACTAGCTTTGTACTATAACATAAACACATCTCTAGATGATAATCCAACTGAAATAACTAAATAATAAGGTGGCAAAAATTAAGCTGCTGACAGTATTTTTTTTTTTTTTTAAAACATGATTTAATAGGATTTGTTGATTTGCTGCATGGCATTCTCGGCATCATCAGCAGCATCAACCTGCATTTTGGAGGCAATCAAATAGGCTTCTGTGGCTTCCCGCTCATTCTTGGCCGTCAATTTCTTAGCCTGCATCAATTCTCAATCAAAGCTAAATTAAAAGAGATGATCGATTCAAATATTCATTTCGATTCAGATCCGATTAAATGAAATTCAGTTTTATTCAATTTAGTTTGATTCAGATAAGATCAAATAAGTTATAATACGTACCTGACCAACAAGAGTTGCCTTGACATAGCGAAAGGCCAGTTTGCAGGAGGCTGAGATTGAGAGGCACCGTCTCTTGAAACCAGAAGCTGCTGAATTAGAAGAATGTGGTTCTTCCATGAATGCAACCAAAGCAACATGTTTGGGTTTTCTATTTGACTTTTATAATAATAAAGGGAGAGGTGATATTTTGGCAGGAAATGATACCGTGGCATCACCAGGATTTGCCACGTTCTTGCTCTTCTAGATGAGCTGGCTCGGTTTCTGAGACTCTCCATATGTATTTTATTAAGAAGTATCATGAATAACATAAATTGAATCTATTATATATAATTAGTATGGTTATCAAAAAAAAAAACATAAATTGAATACTAATTCTCAATTGAGACCTGTCTCCATTGAGACCAAAGATTATATGAGACTGCTATTGATTGAATTAAGCTCACCCGCCGATTTCCTTGATTGAATTTGTCGTTGGTGAAATTGACCAAGGAAATGATCAAGGAAATTTGACCGAAAGATCAAGCAAATTGAACGAAAGATCAAATTAACTGAAAAATCAAGGCAAAGCAAAAATACTCAAGCACATTGATTGAAAGATCAAACAAACTGACTAAAATATCAAGCAGAAACAGTAAATGCTCATTCCCCTGCTCTTGGTCTCCACAAGGACAGGTCTCACCCAAGACTTTCTCTAAATTGAATCACTGTCATGTGTTTATACATCCAAGTTATTTGGGAGGCTTTTTTAAAAAACAATAGATGGAAACAAATTGAACTGAACAAATTATTGAACTGAACTGAATTAAACAAATTATTTAGGCCCTGTTTGCTAGAGCTTATTTCTTGTTGTATTGAAATGAACTAAATTCTAGCTAGGAAATGGACAAATTAATATTTAAACATAATTTGTTGCATGAAGTTGTTGATCTATTCTTAACCCTTAGCCCTCCACACGATAATAAAATCCAACTTGGGTTACTATTTTTAGTTTGTGTACATTACAATTTAATTCACATGATCCATGCTCCAAATTTGTGGCCAGAAGTTCTGATGCGGGAGCCGATTAGAATATGTTTCTTGTAGTATATGTTTGATTAAAATGAAGCTTCCAGAGGGGTTCGAATAGGTTATCCAGGCTTATTCCCGTCTAAAATTTTACTATTCATTCCTGCTCATTTACTCATGACGGGTACAAATTTAATATCCATGCCCGTCCAGCTGGGTATCCATCTCATCTGGGTATCCGTGGATATCCATGTCCATGTTATACCCACATTCCCCATCCTACTTATTAATCCATATTTATCAAAAATTAACGTAAAATCTATTAATTATCATAAAAATTTAAATAAAATCACTAATAATTCAAATATATTATATTAATAGAACAAAATAATTTATAATATTACAAAAGGATGAAGAAATTCAATCGCTTGGTAGGCGACATTCTGGGAAAATAGTCCTGGTATGCTGATTCTGAACAAATAATAGCATTTGGAAATTCCATTTCAGCTGCTTTGTTTTTAATCAGAGGATCACCAAGATGTTGATAGTATTAAACTGAATTGAACTAACAGAATTTTAAAATTTATCATATTTTTTTTTTTTTTAAATTAAACATAGGTGGGGGAAATTTTATTGAGAAAGTCTTGGGTGAGACCTGTCCTTGTGGAGACCAAGAGCAGGGGAATGAGCATTTACTGTTTCTGCTTGATCTTTTAGTCAGTTTGTTTGATCTTTCAATCAATGTCCTTGAGTATTTTTGTTTTGCCTTGATTTTTCAGTTAATTTGATCTTTCGTTCAATTTGCTTGATCTTTCGGTCAATTTTCTTAATCATTTCTTTGATCAATTTCACCAACGACAAATTCATTCAAGGAAATCGGCATGTTTAAAGCTCACCAACAACAAATTCAATCAATAACAGTCTCATATAATCTTTGGTCTCATTTGAGACCTGTCTCAAATGAGAATTTGCCAATTTTATTGGGCATCCCAAGCCACTAAATGCGCAATGAAAATACAAATACTCCACAAGTGGAGGCGATTTGTGAGATTACATTTCTAAAAAAGCTTCTCCATATCCCAAGCCGGTAACAGCTTAACTAGACTAAAACTAACTAAAATAGAGCAAATGGATAAAAAAGATAGTGGTCTCATAACAACAACACTTCCAACAAATACGGGTCGAACTTGCTGACTGCAAGTTGCTTGCAATGTTGGATTAACACCTTGAACATGTAATTCCTCCTCATTCGGTCTCATGTAAGTCTCATTAAAGAAGTTATTCGATCACCCTTTAGAGCCAGTAAGAGACCGACAAGAGACTTTACAGGTTAGTTTCACAGGCGCAAGGCATCGGAAAGACTTCCCAACCGCATCAGACCTGGACGCTACCACAGATCAGCACGGCCTACAACTCTAAACATAGGGGAATCGCCAAAGGAAAGTATTATGATGCAAACCTTGACTCGGATTTCTCATTATCAGAGCAGAAGTCAAAAAAGTTTAAACCGAGAATCGACCCGTCGGAAAAATCTTATTGACAGACAGTCCAACTTAACCAACATTTGAACAAAAGTAACCAATTGAAGAGCATATCCATTTACGCCTATTTTCTAAAAAATCTAATGAAACTAAAAAATAAAGTAAATAAAAACTAGAAAGCATAAAACAAAGAAAAGGAAAAAAAGAAGTGAAACCCCCTCAAACGGCGGACGACGGCAGGTGGCAGAGAACTCAGGCACGGCGGCGCTTGGCCGGTACGTGCGGGCGCGTAAAACCGGCGCGCATAAAACCGGGTTCGGCAAGCCGCGCGTTGTCAATGCGCGGACTCAAACAGAAGGCACGTGGGTGGAGAGGTGACGCGTGACAGGTGGCTTACACCCCTCTCCCGTCTCTTCCCTGTTCGACGTCGGCCTCTCCCCAATATTTCCGGCAAAATAATCCTTGTGGGCGAGCTGTCAGATAGGCGTTGATGTCGAGGATCGGTGACGGGGCAACTGCAGGCGTCAGATCCGATTGACCGACAACGTGGATGGCTCGTGACATCGATCTATTAGGCCGGTGAGTGGGGATCGGGCCCGATCCGACTCTCCGGCGACTTTTGGTGGCGGATCTGTTCGTCGTAGTTGGTCGGGAGCATTTGGGATTTCAGGTGAGAGGTAGAAGGAGGGGCGGTGGGATTAACTATGGTGGAGGGGTGGCGGGGGTGACCAACACAGCGGAGTTCTCCGATGGTCACCCCACTGGAGCCGATCTAGAAGAAGGAGAGAAAGGAGTGTTTGTGCTTTTTCGCTTAGGAGAGAGAAAGGAGATCTCGACTGAAGCACTAATTCTTTGTAATTTATACTAAAAAAAACAATTTTAATTAAAACAATATAGAAATAAACTGAAAAATATATAATTAATTGAACTGGAAAAAAACTAAAAAAAATAAACTGAACTGAAAAAAAATATAAATATATTTAACTGAACTAACTGATCTAGATAAAAGTTATGGCAAACATGGCCTAAAGAAGTGTTTTTAAAATGGGGATAAAGGAACAACTCAAAATTTTACGTGGTTCATCAAATGATCACGGCTGGAAGAGCTCAATTTTTTTCACTTACACGTACGCTGAGAAGGATTGCAAGAATACTAACATATTAATGAATTCTGGAATATAAAAGGAAGAGAAAAGATGATGAATTTCAATAGCTCAAGGATATCTGGAATTGGTGTATTCTATTAACTCTTAGCATCAATTTCAAACTTCCAAAAAATCTTCATCGTAGAGCTATGCATCAAACCAAAAGTCTACATTTTAGAGCTAGGAAAATAGTTTGAATACTTTGACTACAACATTTTCACAATATTCATACTAAATTGAGTAGCTTTTAATTTTTGCCCCAAGAACTAAAATCCCCTTAATTAGGTGGCAGTAGTTATGTCTCTAATGTCGAAATTTGGGTTATCGACATTGAGTAGTTCGTCCATTCAGAGGTTTGTCTCACCGACAATGATGTCTGGGTCACTGACGTTCAAGTTTGGGTCAAGTTTGGGTCAGTGACATTGAAGTTGAGTTGCCAACTTTGAGGCTGGGTTATTAACTTTCCAGTTTGACTCACATATGTTGAGGTTTTGACTGCCAGCGATGAGGTTGCAATGGTAAAGTCGTTGGCAATGAAATTTGAGTCACCGGTGTTGAAATTTGGGTCACGGGCTTTCAAGATTAGGCCGTCGTCGTTGAGCTTTGAGATAATGACCCAATACCACATGATTGAGATCGATGGGCCAGTTCAAGTCAATTCAGCGGGTTTGTGTTCGAACTTGAGAAAAATCATGTATTTGTGTTCGAGGTCAAACTCGTTTGGGCATAAAATGTCAACTTGAGCTTGTTTGACTGTCTGTGATGAATTTGAATTTAAATAAGTTGGCTTGTTGAGTTTAATTAAAATCTTAAAATTTTATTTTACAGTAACATCCTCTAATATACGTAATAACAAATTTATATGTATTTATAGAAGTAAAAGCTCGTTAAACCCGATGAGACTGTCGAACAATAATTAAGGACTTCAACCTTAGGATTCGGCCGGACCTGCTGTTCAGAAGCGCCAGACGGGTCAGCAAGCTCGGCCAACTCCGGTTCAACCACTTCCGGTTCAGCCAACTCTGGTTCAACCAGCTTCAGTTCAGCCAACTTCGGTTCAACCAGTTCCAGTTAAGCCAGCTCCGGTTCAGCCAGCTTCGGTTCAACCAACTCCGGTTCAGCCGCCTCCAGCTCAGCCGTCTCACTCACCGGTTCAGCAACATCCGACCTCTACTCCGGCTCCACCACCGGTCCTGCCTTCTTCAGCTCCTCTGTCAGGTCACCAACCTAGCACTCGGGTCAAAACTTCACCAGCTTGGACCAAAGACTACGTTCTCGCTGCTTATAAACCCCCTCATGCTACTTCATCTGCAATGCCTTCTCTGTCTTCAGGTATTCAATACCCTATTTCTGATTTTGTAAATTATGATAACTTTTCTGCTTCGCATTCTAGATTTTTGTATGCGGTAACTTCTAGTGCAGATCCTACGACCTACCTGGAGGCTTCTAAACACCCTCATTGGCGGACTGCAATGTCTGAGGAAATCGGTGCTCTCGAGCGAAATGGCACCTGGACCATGTCACCTCTTCCTCCAGGCAAGAAGGCTATTGGCAGTAAATGAATTTTTCGCACCAAGTTCAAGTCTGATGGATCCATTGAGCGTCATAAGGCGCGCTTGGTTGTTCTCGGTAACCGTCTGATTGAGGGAACTGACTTCACGGAAACCTTTGCTCCAGTTGCCAAGATGGACTCTGTTCGTCTGTTTCTTACTGTTGCTGGCATTCGTGGTTGAGAGCTTCATCAGATGGATGTTCACAATGCTATTCTTCACGGTGATCTTCATGAGGAAGTCTACATGCGTCCTCCGCCTGGTTATGGTTCATCTCCTGGACTGGTTTGTAAACTTCAGAAGTCCCTTTATGGTTTACGCCAAGCTCCTCGCAACTGGTTTGTAAAACTATCTACTGCCTTGTTGACCTTTGGTTTCGTACAAAGCAAGGCCGAATACTCCCTTTTCTCATTTCTTCGGGGTTCGACTTCCATGCATGTATTGCTTTATGTTGATGATCTGGTCATTTCCTCCAGCTCTCCTACTCTCCTTGCCAGCCTTAAGGAATATTTGGGCTCATGTTTTCACATGAAGGATCTTGGTCCCTTGAAGTATTTTCTTGGAATCGAGGTGGCTCGTGGCCCAGTTGGGATGTTTTTGTGTCAACGGAAATATGCCCTAGATATTTTATCTGATGCTGGACTTTCAGCCAGTAAACCGATTGACTTTCCGATGGAGCCTCAACATAACCTTGCCCGTGTGAAAGGGCCCCTGTTTGACGACCCTGCCTGTTATCGTCGCCTCATTGGACGATTGATTTACCTTACTATTACTTGACCTGAGTTGAGCTATTCGGTTCATACACTTGCTCAGTTTATGCAGTCGCCATGCCTTACTCATTGGAAGTTGCCTTACGTGTGTTACCCTACTTGAAGAGTCATCCTAGCCAAGGCTTGTTCCTGTCTGCACGCAGTTCCCTTCAGTTGACAGCTTACTGTGACTCAGACTGGGCTACTTGTCCTATTACTCGTCGTTCTCTAACGGGTTACTTCCTCATGCTCGGAAATTTGCCTATGTCTTGGAAGACGAAGAAGCAAGCTACTGTCTCTCGTTCGTCTGCTGAGGCTGAATACCGTGCTATGGCTTACACTTGTTGTCAACTCTTGTGGGTGAAAACTTTTCTTCGCTCTTTGGGGGTTCTTCATACTGCTCCTATGCGACTATTTTGTGACAGCCAGGCTGCTCTTCACATTGCGGCCAATCCTGTGTTTCATGAACGAACAAAGCACATTGAGGTGGACTGTCATTTTGTCCCTGATCTTGTTCAGTCTGGTGCTGTTGTTACTTCTCACGTTTCCACTAAGGACCAACCAGCTGATCTTTTCACTAAAGCCCTTGGTCGTACTCAGTTTCAAGTTTTGCTTGGCAAGTTGGACATTTGTGATCTTCATGCTCTAACTTGAGGAGGAGTATTAGAGAATATTTTGTGTATATCTTTTTCCCTTTTAGATTGTATAGATTGAATCTTTTTCCTTGGTGAATACTCTTTGTAACTCTATATATTAAATCTCTCGTGGTAAATAATACACACACAATTTACCACATCTTTTCCGTATTCTTACAAGGTGTTTGAACTCAATTACTAATATAATCAAATCGGCTCGAACTTGGCTCATTTGAGCTCAGATCAAACTTCCGCGCTTTGTGACCGGTTTGGTTAATTAACACCGGTATCTCAAGCTCTCAACTGATAGTACAAAAGCACGGGGCAAAATAGTCTTTTAAAAACCCCTCATTCTTCCACAATCGAATCGAGTCAGCCCGTATATAATCCCGAAGCTACAAAATATAGGGTATATATAGGCCCCAATCCATTCCCTCCCCAAAAATTCTCCAGGAGCTCTCTTCTCTCTATCACTTCTCCCAAATCGTAAATCCCCTTTTCTCTCACACTCACCTGCTACTGCGTGTATGCTTTTTCTGTTCATGTGTAGATCTAAGTTTCCATCAGTGCTACCCCCTTTAGATTTGATTTCGAATTGGCTGTGCCGATTTTTAACTTGATTCCTGGTGATTTCAGGAATAATGGCGACGTTCGAGCTGTACAGGAGGTCGACGATCGGGATGTGCTTGACGGAGACGCTGGATGAGATGGTTCTGAGCGGTGCTCTTAGCCCCGATCTTGCTATCCAAGTCCTTGTTCAATTTGACAAGGTTTGTCATCGGAGCGGTTTTGATTTTATTGGGTGTTCTTGAGAGGCTTTAAAAAAGGTTCCCTGTTAATTTGATGTTAGACTGATCTACATCAGTTTAGTTGCTTTAATTCAACTGCTTCAAGGTTTCAACCACTACCATATGTTTATCGTCATCCATATAGAAGGGTTTTGCCAGATTCCATAGGAATATAAGTCTAGAACAACGATATTTCAAGTGTCATAATTATAGATTGGATTGGCAGAAAGACCAAGTAGTATTTCTATTTCAAAAATAATAATTTTTGCTTACTGTGGCCGGGCAACAGGGACTGCATTTTATTGGCTAATCCACAATTTGTAACAAAACTTTTTTTCTTAGCAAAGTAAGCAAAGGATATTTTACTAACTACCATAATTAACTTGTGTAGACACAATCTGGAGTGGAGTTTCCAGAAGAGTTGAATATGCATTCTTTTCATAAGCAGAGTCTCATTTTAAATGAGTTCAATCAAATTACCTATTATGTTCTGAAATTAATATCTACTGTCGGATATTTATATGTTTTGTTTTTATTTTTTAATTGTAAATACTGGATTTTTCTGTTACAGTCGATCACAGAGGCTCTTGAGAATCAAGTGAAAAGCAAAGTAACAATCAAGGTAGAATTTTAAGCTTTTTTTTTAATATTATTTATTTTTTTTGGTTTTGGCTAGGGTTTTCAAGATTTATCTTTGTTTGTGTTTGATGTACTTATTAATTATTGTCTGGTGCATTAACTGCACAGGCTTCCTGTTTTTGTTAAAGAATGATTGAGTTCTAATGTAAAAAAATGGTTGGATTTTTTTTTCTTGATCCTGTAGATTTGTTGAGTTAAAGGCGTCAAATATTTTTATTCTTAGTTTTCATTTGTCATCAAAGCTAGAAAAAGAAATTCGTAACTTAGTTTATCAATTTATGGTGTCAACACAATGTAGCCGACTTACTGTCCATTTCAATACGAAACACTTAAATGATTTCTTTTTTACCCCAATAAGCCTGTATGAAAAACCTCCTTATTTTAATTTATGTATATACTCCCTCCGTCCCCGAATAAATGTCCTACTGAAATAGTCAATTTTTTCACACCATGTTTGACTATTAATAACTTCCATTATACTTAATATTAGAGTCACTAATTTTGATTTTTAAAAAGTACGTCATACGAGAATTCTAACGATATCTCATGTGAAAATATATTATTTATATATTATAAGTTATTAATGGTCAAACATAGTAGGAAAAAAATTGACTATTTCTGTAGGACATTTATAAGGGGACGGAGGGAGTAGGGTTTAAGAACTCACTGTTATGCAATGTCACTTGATCTTTTGCTTTTACTTGGATTTCGAAAAAATATTGTAATTGATGAACAAGTTTCAAGAGCCAACTCTAGTCATTTAATCTTCTAATCCAGCTTTAATCTTCTACTCAGTTCATCTCTAATTACTGGTGCTCATGTTGTGACGTATATTTTGCTAAAAGTTAATAGCTGGGGAAGGATCAGATGTACATATAGTGGCAGGAGCCAAGCCCAACTAAACATCTGGAAAGGGCTAATATTTAAAGGAAAACATAGCTTGTTGTGGTTGGCTGATACTAAAATACCAAATCATAATACTAAAGTGATAGATATTCCAATTCAGCCCGAATTTTATGATATTTTTGGTAATTCCAGTCATAAAAATCGGTCTGATTTCCTCAGTCTCCAAATTAATTGAATGATATGCAACTTAAAATTAACAATCAAGTAGATGAGAAATCTTCATCATCAACAGAAGAAAAGGAGAAGAGATGATGTTTCAGAAATAACAAACCAAAAGATTTTAAAATATGATGAGAAAAACAAAAAATATTGAAAAAATATCAAAAGGAACATATTGAATGAGATGTCTATGATAATTGTTGTTTCAGAGTGATACTTACCTTTTTTAGGGTTTTTAAAACTTTAGTGGAACGGTGCCGCTTTTGTTCAGACGGCGTCGTTGTACTCAGTAAAGCTGTAAAGGAAAAAAAGAAGAAAAGAAAATAGAAATGCAGGTTCTTCTTCGTATGTTATATCACTGCCCCCAGATCTAATGGTCCTTATCTTTTTCAAGGTGTTCCCGTGTTGAACTTATCTGATATGGACTTTCCACTATGAAAATCTATTAGTTCTGTTGATTGTGACATTTAATATGATTATTCTGTTCAAAACTGTGAGACATTTCAACTATGAAAAGGATTTTTTTATTGCTAGGATCTCAGTAATTTTCTTTTGCGCAAATGGCCATCTATATTTACAACAAGCAATAGATTTAAGAAAGATGATCTCAGATGACTAGAGTGTAAGTATACCTCTTTATGAAGAGATGATGCCTTCTCTTTTTGGAGTCTGCCTGTGATTGTGGTGTTTTGTTTCTTTATTTTTCGTCAGCTGAACTCTTTCCTTTAGTGAAAAGGAAGGGGATTTCGTCTCTAGATTTCTAGTGACATTTCTGGATCATGGGTACGTATTTTAGCAGGTCGTTTATCATTTAGCTCTCATTTTCTATCACATCCATTGTAGCTTTTGCTAGAGTTTGAGCAATTCTTACAGCACCCGTTATGATCTAAAGTTCACAAAGGTGAAGTTGCTGAACAGATAGCTTTTTAGCTGTGCCTGTGAGCACTTGAACATTGAATAATGCTTGTTACAGGGATATACTTCCCATATATCTGTGTTTATCATATCATTCGAAAGTTGGCTGCTGAGAATGTTTTTGGCTATTAACATGAAACTGTGTTTTGCATGCTGCCTTATCTCTGGTGATGTATTTGGTTCTATACGATTGCTGCTCAGAATTCAGCTTGTGTTTCACCTTCAGATCATGATTGTTTATTGTCCATTTGTCCCACTATCCCTGACGTGGTTTTTTCTAGTCTTAAGGTTGTCCAAATTTAGGATAGACTTTTGGTGGTTGTCCTTTCTTGTATATACTATATAGTAGATTCGTTGAAGTGATTAACTGATTACTCCTTCTCTTTCCAACAGGGACATCTCCACACCTACCGATTCTGTGATAATGTGTGGACTTTCATCCTACAAGATGCTGTTTTCAAAAGTGATGAAGGCCAGGAAAACGTCGGCCGTGTCAAGATAGTAGCATGTGACTCAAAGCTGCTCACTCAGTGAAGATAGAGATCCTAATTGCAGGTGTTGATAGATGGAGAAAGGTCATGCTTAGTTGTATCTTAAGTGATATTGGATCCTTTTGTAATCTGACCAGACTTAGATGAATACATCCCCTGATCGTGAATATTTGCTATTATTACATGTACACTCATTCGACAGCCTTTCCATTCTCAGTTTTCCCTTGTTGCCTCTTTTTCCAAGCTGTTCTTTTGGTGCTTTCTACTTTCTTTGCTGCTTAGAATGTTAGGGAAAGTGGGAAACTGCATTTTTCTTAGAAATGAACTTTAGCCCTTTCCCATACTAATTCTGGTCACTGGTCACTGGTCTTTGTGTTATGTGCTACTGCTCTTTCATCTTTTTAATCATCTGCTTGATGGTTTAAGCTGGTTAGCCTATATGGTCAATGTGAGGTATATAAAAAGGTCTACTTTTTCCTGCTTCTGGATGATCATATAAAACAAACATTTTAAAAAAGGGAGAAAATAGAGTAATGCTTGTTTATCAATTTTGGTATGAAAAGAAAGTCAACCTCTTAAAAAGGATTTATGCGGAACCATTGATTGGATATTCCTTCTGATAATAGATAGATAAGATCAAGCCATATTATTTGTTGTTTTGTTTTGTTTTGTTATCATGCACTATCTTTTATCTTGAAAATATACAGAAGCCAAATAGAACAAATACCCGTGGGAATTGTAGAAAAACATATTATGTTAAAGATGGAGCCGCTAGTTCCTTTGGATCTTGAAATGCTAAAGATTTAGTTTTGAAAGTTTGAAAATTTTAAATATTTGTTTGTTGGGTAGGATTTAGAGATTGGTTTTGAATTGACTTTTGATAAAAGATTATTAAAATCATAATTGACTGTATAATTTCAAATAATTTTAAATAAATGCTAGTGAAAGTATATGGGCAAATTCTCATTTGAGACCTGTCTTGAGACCAAAGATTATATGAGACTGCTATTGATTGAATTTGTCGTTGGTGAAATTGACCAAGGAAATGATCAAAAAAATTGACCGAAAGATCAAGCAAATTGAACGAAAGATCAAATTAACTGCAAAATCAAGGCAAAACAAAAATACTCAAGGACATTGATTGAAAGATCAAACAAACTGACTAAAAGATCATGCAGAAACAGTAAATGCTCATTCCCCTGCTTTTGGTCTCCACAAGGACAGGTCTCACCCAAGACTTTCTCAAGTATATGTAGGTGAAATTAATTTTGTGTATTAGTATAAAGTCACTCCTTTGTTTAGAGATGACAAATGAGAATAGGAGTTGAATATGAATTGGGTAAAATGACCATATTCAATTTAAATTACACCAAAAAAAATATATCTCTAAATTTGGACTACAATACCCTTCTACTATTTTCAAACCATAATTTGGACAATTTAAGGATTTCAAAATATCAAAACCCAAATCCGAACTAGGATTTTGAAATATTAATATTTTCTATCTGTTAAGTTTAATTTGACCGTTAAAAGTGAGTTGACTCTCGTTAATCTTAGTATTTTAGGGGTATTTTGGTCATTCTACTTTTAAAATTTTCGTTTTTATTCATATGATCTTCCTCACTTCCTCCATCATGTATTCTCCCCCGCACCTACACCACTCAACGTTCGTCACTAGGGAGATTTTGTTCATTTCACATCATTACAAAAATTCTATTTTTTGTGTTTCATTTCCTTTTTATTTATTTTAATGTGACACTTTCTCCTTCCCCTTCATGTTTAATCCTTTGATCCGCACCAAAATATTTTGGACAAGTCCACCACAAGGGATATTTTGGTCATTTGAAATAATGAAAAAATTCCAAATTTTATCTTTATTTGTGTTGTTTTTTTATTTTTTAATATGATCTTTTTCACATTCCACATTCATGTCTCATTCTCCCAACCGACACCACCGTATCAGATTTGGTGGAGAGTGATGTCCATGCGAACAAGCTGGCATGATATAAATAGGGCAACAAAAATCGTATTAAAAATCAAAGGGAAAATATAAATAGGAAAAAAAGTCATTAAAAAGAAAAAAGTTTCATGATGAGAAATGACCAAAATACCCCTAAAATAATAAGATTAAAGGGAGTCAACTCACTTTTAACGGTCAAATTTAACGGAATGCTAAAAATGTTTTGTAAATGTTAGGGCCTAGAAATAACATTTTTAGAAAGTTAGGGCAAAAATTCAGATGATTTGAATGTCGGGACCTAAAATTACCCTTTTGACGAATGTTGGGGTCATAAAATAAATTTAGTAAACTCATATAGAGTATTTTGATAAATTTTAGCGGGCGTTTGGTTTAGTGGTTTCGTAAAGGGAAATTTTTTCAAACATCCTTTGTTAGCGTTTTGTTGGACAATTTTTAAATTCTTTTCCCCTATTTTCCATATCCGATTCCCGCAAAATCCCTTTCGCGCCAATTCCCTATTTCCCTCTCTTTTCTTGCGATTGAGATTCACATATTCTCATTTTTCAATAAGCCACCACCGTTCACTCCGATCACCATGAAGGCATGAACAACCACCACAATCACTCATCCCATCACCGACCAACGACTACATCCACTGCTATACACCTACCAACAACCCCTGCCACCACCACCACTCTGAACACCACAAACACTACTCTGACTACCACCACCAACACTACTCCGTCTGCCACCATCATTCCAACTACCACCACCACTCCCCCACCCCACCGACTGCCACAACCAACAGCCCCCACTCCGACCACTCCCACCACTATCGACCACTGATATCACCATCGACCGCCACTAAAACCGCTACTGACTACCTAACCTGCTATCACGTAAAAACCTTGTGAAAAAGAGCAGATCATAGGAATCTCTAATCGACCCTAATGTATCACATTCAATTATGCTACTTTCTTGAATCATTTGTAAAAAAATCTACAACATCAAAGTAGAATTGCAAATTTGTGATTATTGTTTCCTTTAGTTTATTTTAATTTAATTTAGCAAGAAATAAGTTCATAAGGGCCTTCACAATAATTTTGATAAAATTGTGGGGGTTTGTGAAACCTCAACCGTCACATATTCGTAACTGTCAGGGGTCATTAGGTTAATTTGGCCAAGTCTAAAGGTAATTTTATTTTTCTCCACGTTGCAATCGATCTTATATTACCCAAGTATATAAAGGTATGTAGGATGCTATGATTTAGAAAAAATAGCTAAACATTTTCAAATAGAATGCGAAAAACGGGATGAAGATGTACTTGTATTCTATTTGGGAAACAAAAAAAAATTCAATCATCACACCAATCAATTACCTTGTACAAGTCTTGGATCTCCCACAATTAATACAAAAGGTTAATAGAGGCAATTATTGCCCTATAAAATCGTAACAAGTAAGAAATCCAGGGACCTAATTGCAAATACCGTCTCCAAATTTCTTCTCAAACACTCGAGACTTCAGAGTTACGTAGTATAAAAAAAACAAAACCCCTCCTCACTCTCTCCTTCATCTTTCTCTCTCTCAGGGTTACAGCACAATTCGTATTCGACGAACCCTTTTTGCCTAAATTGGTCATTAAACGGACACGGAATCGTTGCCTCAATCTATGTGCAGCTTGAATGTCCATAGAATCTCTCATGCGTTTATGCAGGTACGATTTTTCTTTGAGGATTTGTTTTTTAGCATATTTTTCTTGGCGCTCACGCGGAGTTAATGTGTTTTTTTGTAAAGTTATGGGATTTATTCTAGGGTTTAACTTGTTTGATTACGAATTCGTGGATTTGAATTTGAGTTTAATCGGTTTGCTGATTTTTGTGGTGGTGCAGTATATGCTGAATAGTTTGTAGAGAAGCAGAGTCTTTGGTATGGACAGCTTGAGATCAAGCTTTCCGTCTCGGCTGCGGCAGCTTCTTGGTGGAGATGGAGCAATTGGCCCTTCTGTCAAGCTATATTCTGAGCCTGTAAGTGTGTTGTGCTTAAACTTTGTGTGTGTGCTTTAGGTTTAAACTTTTTGTGTGTGCTTTAGGTTTAAACTTTGTGTTTTGTTGGGGCGAGTATCTTTTCACATTTTTTGGTTAGGTCATGGTTGCTCTGATGGCCGTCAGTATGGTAAAAATAAGACATGTTTTTACGCTTCCATAAGCAGGAAGTTTTCACTTGACTCTTTGCTTCATGTGTGAATCATAAATAATTTTTCCATCTGTCAATTGTGACATTATGTATAATGTGAATACTTGGTTCTCTTTTAACTACTTGTGAGGTACACAACATGATTTATCCAGAATTCTTCTTTGTATAAAAGATCTATCATCTATAGAAGACTAGAAGTAATAATTAATATAATCGTGAGAGATTTGGGTCTAAGTTTTATCAAGCCAGCCTTCATAATTATGGCCGTGGAGTGGGTGAACTTTTGGACTATCTAGTTGTCATATGGGTGCTGCCATAGAATAACTTAACTTGGTACAGTTAGTTCTTTCACATCATCCAGATTTAGGATTACTCATTTTGATTACTTGGCTTATCATTCAAAGGCTATCTTATTATTGAGCAATTCAAGTAATGATGAATTCCTTAGATGTGTGATGCTAACTTTGTTGTTTCCAGTAATGACAAATTTATATGATCTCAAAATGCTATCATTATAGAGCAATTCTAGTATTGTTAAGCTTCTTATTTGTGTGGTGATTAAGATTTTTTTTGTATCATATTTAAAAGTATGTTTCCCCTTCAGACTGTATTGTGCTGAGCTGCTGTTTGAAAAGGTTTTCAGCTGCCCTATCACATGATCGTATAAATTATGTTTTTTTCCTGCAAACACGCAGACACTGGGTCAAATTATCATGATCATCTTGGTAGGTTTACCATCATTGGTAAACTAGGTTTGAAATCTATATTAAAATTTTAATTTTATTTTTAATTGGTTTCTTTTGAAAGAGATTGTCTTGAAGTTATTCATTTGTAAGGTGTCAAAACTAATGGAAAATAGGGTTCTTCGGTAGGGGATTATAACATTGGCTGAAGTATCACAAAATCTAAGAATGTAAAATATATATAAAGCTTAATTGAGTGATCATTTTTGATTTGTTTCTTCATACTAAATGACTCCCCATTGCGTGGCATAAAAGCTTGGTGGTTGTACTTATCTGTCATGTGTATTAATGTCTCCTGCGTTTGCAGATACTGATTCCTTACCATTCTTGTGCAGCCTAAAAAAGTAAAAGCATTTATTGATAAGGTCATCCAGTGCCCGTTACAAGATGTAGCTATACCTCTATCTGGATTTAGATGGGAGTTTGGCAAGGTTCGTGTTTCCCATTCTCTTTCTGATTTACCTTTCCCTGTTTTTCTTTCTTTCTGTTTAGATGGCTTAGGGCAGCTGTATTACTTCTGTACCCATTTTCCTCTTTTTTTTCTGATTTTGTTTGCTTCTGTTTCAGGGGAACTTTCATCATTGGAGGCCACTGTTTCTTCATTTTGATGCATATTTCAAGGCATTCATATCTTGCAGAAATGACCTCATCTTATCTGATTTTATGGTAGATGATGGTCCATTTCCAAAGCAAGCCGTTCTTCAAATTTTGCGGGTTATGGAGATTATTTTAGAAAATTGCCATAATAGGGGTTCATTCAGTGGCATAGAGGTATGTTTGTATACCCAGAGAAATCAAAAATGAATTTCATGTTTAGTGATTGACTTGTAGATTTTAATGATGCTTTGATTAATTACCTAATTTTTATCTGTATTTTCTATTACTTACAGCATTTTAAGCTTTTGCTTGCTTCAACCGATCCTGAAATCCTGATAGCAACTTTAGAGACTTTATGTGCACTGGTAAAAATCAGTCCATCCAAGCTGCATGCAAGTGGGAAGTTGGTTGGATGTGGGTCGGTAAACAGCAGTCTTCTGTCACTTGCGCAGGGGTGGGGAAGTAAGGAAGAGGGCTTGGGGTTGTACTCTTGCGTGACAGTCAATGAAAAGAACCAAGAAGATGGCTTATCTTTGTTTCCGTCTGATGTTAAAAACGACGCTGGCAAAGCACAATATCTTCTGGGTTCAACCCTCTATTATGAACTGCATGGTAGTGGCTCTCAAAGTACGGAAGCAGTAAATGATGGATCTTCTGGTCCCAATGTTATTCACCTTCCCGATCTTCACTTGAGAAAGGAAGATGATTTATCGATTATGAGGTGGTGCATTGAACAGTACAAGGTACCTCCTGAGCACAGGTTCTCATTGTTGACGAGAATCAGATATGCCCATGCATTTCGCTCTCCCAGAATATGCCGGTTGTACAGCAAGATTTGTCTTCTTTCCTTCATTGTGCTGGTCCAATCCAGTGATTCTCATGACGAACTTGTTTCTTTCTTTGCAAATGAGCCAGAATACACAAATGAGTTAATTAGGATTGTGAGGTCTGAAGAAAATGTATCTGGAGCAATTAGAACGCTTTCAATGAATGCTTTGGCTGCTCAGTTAGCTGCATATTCGTCATCACATGATCGAGCAAGGATTTTAAGTGGTTCGAGCATAAGTTTTGCTGGTGGTAATAGAATGATTCTTCTCAATGTGCTGCAAAAGGCCATATCATCATTGAATAACTCCAGTGATCCTGCTTCTGTTGCCTTCGTGGAAGCACTTGTTAAGTTCTACTTACTTCATGTCATATCCTCCTCGAGTTCTGGGAGTGTGATCAGAGGTTCAGGGATGGTGCCTGCCTTCTTACCTCTTTTGGAAGATTCTGATCCAACACACTTGCATCTTGTGTGTTTGGCAGTCAAGACTCTACAAAAGCTCCTGGATTACAGCAATGCCGCGGTGACACTTTTTAAGGATTTGGGTGGGGTGGAGCTTTTGGCTCAAAGACTGGAGATAGAAGTGCATAGAGTCATTGATTTTGCAGGATCCGGTGAGAGCTCAATGGCAGTTGGTGAATGCTCGGAGTATGATACTGAGCAGATTTGTTCTCAGAAGAGACTAATCAGGGTTCTACTGAAGGCACTAGGTTCTGCAACTTATGCTCCTGCAAATTCAACAAGATCCCAGAATACGTATGATGGTTCTCTACCAGCCACTCTCTCACTCATTTTTGGCAATGTGGAAAAATTTGGAGGTGATATATACTACTCTACTGTGACTGTAATGAGTGAAATGATTCATAAAGACCCTACATGTTTTCCTGCTCTGCATGAGTTGGGTCTCCCCAATGCTTTCCTTTCTTCTGTAGTGGCTGGTATATTGCCTTCTTCAAAGGCTCTGACGTGTGTTCCTAATGGTCTTGGAGCAATTTGTCTTAATGCCAAAGGTTTAGAGGCTGTGAAGGAAACTTCTGCACTACGTTTTCTTGTTGACGTGTTTACAGACAAAAAGTATGTAGTGTCTATGAATGAAGGGATTGTTCCCCTTGCAAATGCTGTGGAGGAGCTTTTGCGCCATGTCTCTTCGCTACGAGGCACTGGTGTTGATCTTATTATTGAAATAATTAATAAGATCTCTATGCTTGGGGATGCTAAGCCTGAAGAGCCACTAGGAAAATCTAATGGAAATGCAGCCATGGAAATGGATTCTGAAGATAAGGAGAATGTGGGTCCCTGCAGCCTGGCTGATGCATCTGGTTCAACTTTGGAGGGAGTGACGAATGATCAGTTTATTCAGCTAAGCATCTTCCACGTCATGGTTCTTGTCCACAGGACAATGGAAAATTCTGAAACATGTAGAATTTTTGTTGAAAAGTCAGGAATCGAGTCTCTATTTAGACTTCTTTTGAGGCCAAGTGTTGCACAGTCTTCTGAAGGGATGTCTATTGCATTGCACAGCACTATGGTTTTCAAGAGTTTTACTCAGCATCATTCTGCACCTCTAGCTCGCGCCTTCTGTTCTTCTCTCAAGGATAACTTAGAAAAGGCTTTAGCTGCATTTGGTGATGTTTCTGGGTCTTTTCTGTTGGATCCCAAGGGGACTCCAGATGGTGGGATTTTTCCTTCGCTCTTCATAACGGAGTTCCTCCTATTTCTGGCTGCCTCAAAAGACAATCGCTGGGTAACTGCACTGCTCACAGAATTTGGTAATGAAAGCAAGCCTGTTCTGGAAGATATTGGGAGAGTTCACCGGGAAGTCCTATGGCAGGTAGCTCTTCTGGAAGATGCTAAAGTTGAAGCAGAAGATGATGTTACTGTCCTAGCTGATGAATCACATACAGAGTTGGATTTACTTGATTCGGAAGAGCAAAGGTTCAACTCTTTCAGACAGTTTCTTGATCCCTTGCTCAGGAGGAGGATGCCTGGTTTTAATGCTGAATCACAGTTTTTTGATCTGATAAATCTATATCGTGATCTCGCACGCACATCCAGTCTGCAGCTACGTCAGGGTGTTGATGGTCTTTCGAATCCACGTTCAGGATTAAGTCGCCAAGAGTCGGGTTCTGTCACTGGAAGTGAGCCAAAAGGTAAAGATGAAGAAAGATCCTATTATCGCTCCTGTTGTGAAATGATGAGGTCATTATCAATTCACATAACCCATTTATTTCAAGAGCTGGGAAAGGTGATGCTGCTTCCATCTCGCCGGCGTGATGATATGCTCAATGTGTCTCCTCCTTCAAAATCAGTTGCCTCTACCTTTGCTTCAATTACATTAGACCACATGAACTTTGGAGGACATGCAAACCCTAGTGGATTAGAGGCCTCAATATCTAGCAAGTGTCGTTACTTTGGGAAGGTGGTTGATTTCATTGATGGTATCTTACTGGACAAGCCTGACTCATGTAATCCTGTTGTTTTGAACTGTTTGTATGGGCGTGGGGTGATCCAATGTATTCTGACCACATTTGGAGCCACAAGTCAGCTGCTGTTTGCTGTTGACGGAGCTCCTTCTTCTCCCATGGAGACTGATGAAGGGATTTCAAAGCAGGATAGAGTAGGAGGAGTAGGTCAGCCATATGTATATGGTCCCTTAGCCAGCTATGGTAAGCTATTGGACCATCTTGCAACTTCATCCTTCATTTTATCTCCTTTTACAAAGCACTTGCTGACTCAGCCTTTGGTGA
Source organism: Cruciata laevipes (assembly GCA_963678965.1). Taxonomy (NCBI): domain Eukaryota; kingdom Viridiplantae; phylum Streptophyta; class Magnoliopsida; order Gentianales; family Rubiaceae; genus Cruciata; species Cruciata laevipes. Next base: position 5,286,324 of record OY787639.1, read on the forward strand.
GTGGGGATCTTTCATTTCCTTGTGATGCTGAGACTTTTGTTAAGGTTCTCCAATCTATGGTACTTAAGGCTGTCCTTCCTGTATGGAATCACCCAGAGTTTACTGAATGCAGTCATGATTTCATCGCCACACTTATCAGTATTATGAGACATGTTTACTCTGGCGTAGAAGTTAAAAACGTCAGTAGCAATCCAACTCGGATAGGTGGCCCTCCTCCAAATGAAGCAACTATTACAACTATTGCCGAAATGGGTTTTTCAAGACCCCGAGCTGAAGAGGCTTTAAGACAGGTTGGTTCCAACAGCGTGGAGTTGGCAATGGAATGGCTATTCTCACATCCAGAGGAGGTCCCAGAAGACGATGAACTTGCCCGTGCACTTGCTATGTCCCTTGGGAACTCTGGGTCGGAGGCCACAGAGGAAACTGTTCAGGAACCTAGCCAATCTGTTCAGGAAGATTTGGTGCAACCACCTCCTGTTGATGACTTGCTGTCAACCTGCAAGAGGCTTCTACAAATGAAAGACTCTCTGGCTTTTCCTGTGCGGGGCCTTCTTGTGATGATATGCTCTCAGAATGATGGTCAGAACAGGCCCCATGTTATGTCATTCCTCATTGAACAGGTAAAAATTTGTGGAGATATCTCTGACATGGGAAATAGCAACATGCTATCTTCTGTATTCCATGTTTTGGCATTGATGTTAAATGAAGACACGGCTGCTCGGGAAGTTGCCGCTAAGAACGGCCTGGTTAAAGTTTCATCAGACCTCCTTTTGAACTGGAATTCGGTTTCAGAGAACCAAGACACCTCTCAAGTTCCTAAATGGGTAACAGCTGCATTTGTTGCCATTGACCGCCTTGCTCATGTGGATCAGAAATTAAATGTGGATGTTTCAGATTTATTAAAGAAGGATGAGGTTGGCAATCAGACATCAGTGTTGATGGATGAGGATAGACAAAACAAATTGCAGACGGTGTTGAGCTTATCTGCAAAGCACTTGGATGTGGAGGAGCAGAAGATACTTATTGAAATAGCCTGTACATGTATCAAGAGGCAGCTCCCATCTGCTACAATGCATGCTGTTTTGCAGCTATGTTCCACTCTTACAAGAAATCATTCTGTTGCTGTTAGTTTTCTTGATGCCGGTGGTCTGCAATCATTGCTTTCATTGCCAACCAGTAGCCTATTTGTTGGGTTTGATAACACTGCTGCCACCATTATCCGGCATATTCTTGAAGACTCTCAGACCCTCCAGCAAGCAATGGAATCTGAAATTCGGCATAGTGTTGCCACAGCTGCTAACAGGCAATCGAATGGGAGGCTTAACCCTCGTAATTTTCTTTTGAATTTGACTTCTGTTATCCAACGCGACCCTGTGATTTTCATGCAAGCTGCGCAGGCTGTTTGCCAGATTGAGATGGTTGGTGAGAGGCCATATATTGTTTTGCTGAAAGATCGAGAAAAAGAGAAATCTAAGGAGAAGGAAAGGGACAAGGAGAAAGCAGAGGAGAAAGATAAGTTACACGGCGAAGTTAAACTGAATTTGGGTCACATGAATTCGCTCTCTCCCGGTACGGGGCACGGGAGGCTTCTTGAAACTGGTTCAAAAACTATCAAAGCTCACAGGAGGCTTCCTCATAGCTTTTCAAGTGTTATTGAGCTTTTGTTGGATACAGTTATTACTTTTGAGCCTCCAACCAAACAAGAATCCTTGAAGGATGACTCATCATTGGCTGATATGGATATTGATATTTCTGGCTCGAAAGATAAAGGGAAAGGCATTGCTTCTTCATCTGAGGAGAATGAGCCTAATGAGCAGGAGTCGTCAGCAACCATGGCAAAGATTGTATTTGTGTTGAAGCTTTTAACCGAAATTCTGCTGATGTATGCATCCTCTATTCATGTTGTGCTTCGGAAGTATTCTGAAGTTGGTAGTCACAGGCCTGAAGGGGGTTCCACTGCTGGGATTTTTCACCATATTCTTCACAAGTTCTTGCCACATCTGAAAAATTCTAGGAAGGAGAGGAAGACAGATGTTGATTGGAGGCAAAAATTGGCAAGCAGGGCTAACCAGTTTCTGGTTGCATCTTGTGTTCGTTCAACAGAAGCAAGGAAGAGAATTTTTACCGAGATCAGTTGTGTTTTGAACGACTTTGTCGATTCATCTAAAGGTTTCAAGGCTCCTGACACTGATATTCAAGCTTTCATTGATTTTCTCAATGATGTTTTGGTTGCACGCACCCCTACTGGCTCATATATTTCGGCTGATGCTTCAATAACTTTTGTTGATGTTGGCCTTGTCCGGTCTCTAACCAGAGTTCTTCATGTATTGGATCTTGATCATGGTGATTCTCCAAAGGTAGTCACTGGGCTTGTGAAAGTTCTGGAATTGGTGACAAAGGAACACATCCATGCCGCTGATTTAAATGCTGGTAGAGGGGAGCAGCTTGCACAACCTCCTACAGATACTCATTCAAGAGATATAGGTCCCCCTCAGTCACCCCAAGCTAATGCAAATATGGTACCTGTTGACAATGTTGAAGTTCAGAACTTCAGTGGATTGGAGGGTCTTACAGATGATATGGAACATGACCAGGATATTGATGAAAGGTTTGAGGGCCCTGAGGATGAATTCATGCATGATGATTCTGAGGATGTTAGGGGTGTTGAAAATGGCCTTGAATCTGTGGAGATTCGATTTGAAATTCAGCCAGACGCTCCAGAAAGTATTGATGATGACGACGACGAAGATGACGACGACGAAGATGATGAAGATGATGAGATGTCAGGTGATGATGTAGATGATGAGGTAGATGAGGATGCTGATGATGATGAGCACAACGTTCTTGAAGAAGATGACATGCATCACTTGCCCCACCATGATACCGATCAAGATGAACATGAAATTGATGAAGATGATGACTTTGATGAGGAGGTATTGGAAGAAGAGGATGATGACGATGATGAGGACGATGAGGATGGTGTAATAATGAGGTTGGGAGGTGGAATGAATGGCATGAATGTGTTTGATCATATTGACGTTCTTGGAAGGGAGAATAGCTTCAATAGTGAAACTTTGCATGTCATGCCTGTTGAAGTTTTTGGCTCCAGGCGCCAAGGTCGGACCACTTCCATCTACAATTTGTTGGGCCGAAGCGGTGATAGCAACTTACCTTCTCAGCATCCACTCTTGGTAGAGCCGTCCTCACAAATAGGTATCAGTGACTCTCCGATAATTTTTCATTTATTGTGGTGTTTTCATATGTGGTTCACTGGTTTTGTATATTATTTCAAATGACATAGCTCACGTTTTTCTGTCCCAGTGTATGCTCATGATTTGTTTGCTGATGGAACACCGGAGGCAACATCGTCTCGTGTTGACTCCTTTTTCCGGTCACTACGAAATGGACGCAGTGGACATCGATTAAATTTGTGGGCTAATGATAACCAGCCTAGTAGTGGACCAAATGCATCAGCAATACCTCAAGGTCTTGAGGAAGTATTGGTTTCCCAGCTGACCCGCCTAGTCCCTGAGGTGGTGGCACCTGAGAACAAAGAAGAGGTTCCTGGATCTACGGCAGACAACATCAATAATGAAAGTGGAGATGCCTCAGCTGTTCCTGATGCGGTTACTGTACCTGATGAGCCAGTGCAGGAATCTGATGCTTCAATCAGCCAGCCTCAATCTGCAGAGATGCAGTTTGAGCAAGTTGCGAGGGATGTAGAAGCAGTCAGCCAAGAAAGTAGTGGTAGCGGAGCAACTTTGGGGGAGAGTCTTCGGAGTTTGGATGTTGAAATTGGGAGCGCTGATGGTCATGATGACGGTGGAGATAGGCAAGGTGCTGGGGATCGAACCAGGAGGCCTAATGCTCCTCTTAATAGTGTGACTGAGGTTTCAGAAAACCCTAGTCAAGAAACCGAGCAACCTGTTGCAGCTGAGGAGCAACGTAATACTGATGCCGACTCAGGATCAATAGATCCTGCATTCCTTGAAGCGCTTCCAGAGGAGCTGCGTGCTGAGGTTCTCTCTGCTCAGCAGGGTCAAGCTGCTCAACCCCAAAATGCTGAGCCACAGAATAATAGTGATATTGATCCTGAATTTCTTGCTGCTCTCCCCCCAGATATTCGAGAAGAAGTCTTGGCTCAACAACGTGCCCAAAGGCTGCACCAAGCACAAGAGCTTGAAGGACAACCTGTTGAAATGGACACTGTATCAATCATTGCAACATTTCCTTCAGAGCTAAGAGAAGAGGTACATCTATTTTTTTATAATGTCTTTGTTAGTTTTGTGTTTTTTTATGGTACTGCTGCAGTATGTTTCCCTTGCTTATCTTTTAATCCTTTGTTTCCCATTCTTAGGTTCTTTTGACTTCATCTGATGCTGTTCTCGCAAACTTGACACCTGCATTGATGGCTGAGGCAAACATGCTGCGTGAAAGGTTTGCTCGAAGATATAATCGAACCCTTTTTGGGATGTACCCTAGGAGTCGAAGAGGTGAATCTTCCAGACGCGGTGAAGGTCTTGACAGAGCTAGTGGAGTTGCCCGTAGATCCGTTGGAAGCAAGCCAATTGAGGCTGACGGTTTGCCTCTGGTTGACACGGAAGATTTGAAAGCAATGATTCGTGTGCTTCGTGTTGTACAGGTATTCAACTAATACCTTACTTACACGTCTATTTTGTTTTTATTTGGCTCCTTATTTGATATTGACAACACCTTTAATTTTGCAGCCACTATATAAAGGCCAGCTTCAGAGACTTCTCTTGAATTTATGTGCTCATGCCGATACAAGAAAGTCCTTGGTCAAAATTCTCATGGACCTCTTAATGCTTGATATAAGAGGACCATCCAATAATTTGAATGCTACTGAGCCCCTTTATAGGCTTTATGCTTGCCAAAGTCACGTGACCTACTCTCGCCCACAATATGTTGATGGTGAGCTATTTCTTTATGGTGTACATTTCATAGTTTTTCTTTATGGTGTACATTTCTTAGTTTTTCCTGATTGCAACTGGAGCCAAAATTTAAAGTGAATAAGCCCTTGCGGTCTTGGTCTGGCCATAATTGATCCTTATATTGATTGTGCCAAACTTTATGCTAAGTACATTGTTATACCTTATCTTCTTTGAATATGCATGAAGAAGTGAGTCTGTTACATAATGCGATATTTCACCCCTCCCGTTGCTATAGATTTATATTCTTTGTTCCATAATGTGAGTGTTCCCTTACCTGTTTTAAGATTGGGAAAAGACAGGTTTCATCATTTTTTCTAATTTTTTACAGGAGTTCCACCCTTGGTATCTCGGCGTGTCTTAGAAACTCTTACATATTTGGCTCGGCACCACCCTTATGTTGCCAAAATCCTTCTTCAATTTAGCCAGCAAAGTCCTGTTGATTCTGTGACTACTGACCCCAAGGGGAAGGCTGTCATGGTTGATGACGAAGTTGAACTACATGAAGAAGAGCATGTATCACTTGCTTTGCTGTTGTCACTTTTGAAACAACCACTTTATTTACGAAGTATTGCGCATCTTGAGCAGGTAATTTTTTGCTTATCAGTTTATTTAATTTGTCGTTTTTGAAATTTGCAAGAAATCCGAATATATCTCATAATGTCATTTTTGTTGTTTTGTAGCTGCTAAATCTGTTGGATGTTATCATTGACAATGCTGGAAGCAAACCAAGCTCGCCTGAGGAACCTGTGCCGTCTGATCCTGAACAACCACCTGCTCTTGAGCAACTGCCTGCTCCTCAAACATCCACCTCAGATGCTGACATGAGTACTGGTTCTGGCTCTGCTCCGGAAAAAGTTGATAGCTCCTCAGAGGTGGTGTCAAATAGCACAGAGAAAGAAGGCAGCTTGAATGATGTTCTTTCTAAGCTGCCACAAGTAGAACTTCAACTTCTTTGCTCATTGCTTGCAAGAGAAGGGTATGTTCTTAGTTAATTTATTTTCAACAGTCATCGTTGTTCTTTCAACTAGTCTGACACATTGTTTTTCCTTTCAGTCTCTCGGATAATGCCTACGCTCTTGTGGCAGAGGTTCTGAAAAAGTTAGTTGCGAGATCACCTGGGCATTGTCAACTTTTCATTACAGAGCTAGCTAGGTCTGTTCAAAGTTTAACCAAGTCTGCGATGGATGAGTTGCATGTTTTTGGAGAAGTGGAAAAGGCCCTTCTTAGTACATCTTCATCTGATGGGGCTGCAATTTTGAGGGTTCTTCAGGCTTTAAGCTCTCTTGTTAATGCTCTTAATGAGAAGAAGAATCAGAATCTGTCTGAAAGGGACCGCTCTAGTACTGCATCTCTTGTAAAGGATATCAATACAGCGTTGGAGCCGTTATGGCTGGAGCTGAGTACGTGCATAAGCAAGATGGAGAACTACTCTGATGCAGCACCTGATCTGATGCAGTCGTCAACATCTAAACAGTCTGGGATCATGTCCCCTCTTCCTGCTGGCAGTCAGAATATCTTGCCTTATATTGAATCTTTTTTTGTGATGTGTGAGAAATTGCATCCTGAAGAGTCGGGTACCCTGCATGACTCAAGTCTTACTTCAGTTTCTGATGTTGAAGAATCTGTTGCTTCATCTAGTCGGCAGAAAGTTACAGGACCTTTAACTAAAGTGGATGAGAAGCAAATAGCCTTCGTGAGGTTCTCAGAGAAGCACAGAAAGCTTTTGAATGCCTTCATCCGTCAAAATTCTGGTTTACTTGAAAAATCTTTCTCACTCATGTTGAAGGTCCCGCGCATCATTGATTTTGATAACAAGCGATCTCATTTTAGATCTAAGATTAAGCACCAGCATGATCATCATCATAGTCCTTTAAGAATATCTGTGAGAAGAGCTTACATTCTTGAAGATTCGTACAATCAGCTTCGCATGAGGACAGCAGAGGAATTGAAAGGCAGGTTGACTGTTCATTTCCAAGGTGAAGAAGGGATTGATGCAGGTGGATTAACAAGGGAGTGGTATCAGTTGCTGTCCAGGGTTGTCTTTGACAAGGGGGCACTACTTTTTACAACTGTCGGCAATGAATCAACATTTCAGCCTAATCCAAACTCAGTTTACCAGACAGAACATCTCTCTTACTTTAAGTTTGTTGGGCGTGTGGTGAGTACAAAAAATGTCATTCTCATTTTTGCTGTTAAGTTTTGTTCCATAGCTCTAATAATGACATTTTTAATAGGTTGGGAAGGCTCTGTTCGATGGACAGCTTCTTGATGCTCACTTTACACGGTCATTTTATAAGCATATTTTGGGTGTTAAAGTGACCTATCATGATATTGAGGCTATTGACCCGGATTACTTTAAAAACCTGCTTTGGCTGCTTGAGGTACGACTTCTGTGAGGTTTTACTTTGCCTTTAGTATATTCTCTTTTCGACTAAATACTCACTCCAAGTTATGTTCTGCAGAATGATATCAGTGATATTCTAGATCTGACATTCAGCATCGATGCTGATGAAGAGAAACTGATATTATATGAAAGGACAGAAGTATGTAAATATATTCTTGGTAGCAAATTAGTGCTTCTTGTAATGGTGTTTTTTGAAATCCGTTATTTACTTGTTACTTTATTGTGCAGGTTACTGACTATGAATTGATTCCTGGTGGTCGAAACATACGAGTGACCGAGCAAAACAAGCACCAATATGTAGATCTTGTTGCTGAACATCGTCTGACTACTGCCATTCGTCCACAGATAACTGCATTTTTGGAAGGATTCACTGATCTAATTCCTCAGGATTTGATATCTATTTTTAATGACAAGGAATTGGAGTTACTGATTAGCGGGCTTCCTGATATCGACTGTAAGTTGTTTTTTTTTTTAAACCCAGAAGTGCTTTTATCTTATGTGTAAGGTTGTACCATAAGTGGAAGTGGGAAATTATTGAGATTATGCTTTCTTACTTTCAGTGGACGACTTGAGGGCAAATACCGAGTACTCTGGTTACAGTGCAGCATCTCCTGTTATCCAGTGGTTTTGGGAAGTGGTTCAAGGTTTGAGCAAGGAAGATAAAGCTCGCCTGTTGCAATTTGTGACAGGAACCTCAAAGGTACCTGTGATGATGATTTCCTGTTATTTTGATTTCAGCTATTCTTGCCTTTCTCTGTGGCATTCAGAGTTTACTCTTCAAAGCACTGTTAGTCTTAGAAATATATTTATGAAGTCTCCTTGAATTTGCTCTTCCTCAGGTGCCATTAGAAGGTTTCAGTGCGCTTCAAGGCATATCCGGTGCTCAGAAATTTCAGATTCACAAAGCCTATGGCAGTCCAGATCACTTGCCTTCAGCGCATACCTGGTACATTTGACCTTTTCAATTATATATTATTCTACGTTATTCTTTTCTGTTATTTAGCATTAGATTGATTTTCTGGCTGATTTTTGTATGCAGTTTTAATCAGTTGGATCTACCTGAGTATCCTTCTAAAGAGCATTTGGAGGAGAGACTGTTGATGGCTATCCATGAAGGAAGCGAAGGATTTGGGTTCGGCTAACAGGAATTATGCGAGTAATTAGTTGAAAATGTAGATATTTTGGTAAGAAATATTTGATGGATGAACTTCGTTTAGAGAGGCCAATCTAAGGCTAATTGTACAGTACAATTTGTCATTCTAATGCCTCTGCCGCAGTTTAAATTTTGTTAACCTTTTGCCCCTGCAATGTTGGTAAATCGTTTCAATTTTGATGTGATACTGCACTACTGATCTAATGTGATTCCCCTTCGCACGGAAAGTTTAAACAAAGCTGTTTACATTTTACTGGCATTTTTCGAGCCTTTGATGTCAAGTATTTACAATGAGAAATTGAGAATTGATGAAGATGGTGATTTCTCAATTCCCTTTGCTCTGTTTTTTTGCTCTAGTTCATGCATTGCGCGCATTTAGAAGAAATATTTTCCACTAAAAGAATGACGGGAAGCAAATAATATCAGTATCACCATCACCACGAAGAAAATGACTAATTTTGGTCGAAATATACGATATCATTATGTTTTGTCAAGTATATGCGCACTAGCATTGTCGTGCATCGCTCAACTTTTAGATATTAGTTTATGTTTGCAAGTTTGTGTGCAATTATAATACCAACAACCATAGGTGAGATTCGGGTTCCAGTGCTTTGGGCAAAACCTCGGTGAGGTTAGTGAGATAGTTTTTCAAAATATACTCATTATAGAGTAGGGGTGTTCCAAAATACCCGGCCCGCACTACCTGACCCGTTAACCCGGAATAAAATAACTGGGTAATTTTTTATTTTTTCCGGGTCGGGTACCCGCCCTGAGTATTATACATATTTCCGAGTCACACAAATGCTTATTCCGGGTACCCGGGAAACCCGGTATTATATATGTTTATTTAATAAATTTTAATGTTAAAAATTATTTATACTTGTAATTTTGGGCATGGGAAATGAATTTACCGTCTTGAACTTCTCAACTCAATACAACTGTCCAGTTTATTTCCTCAATTATAATAGAGACTTAACATTATACGTAATTTGTAGCAATATCGAGAGTAATCAATTTTTAAATGTCTTAAGATTAATTTTCCATAGATAGTCTAGTTCATATATAATATATAATATTTATTCTATTCAAAAAAACGTTCAATTCAAATTATAATTTGTCTGATTTCTTCCGTGCAAATAAATATTTTAATTCAATTTTTGAAGTAAATACAAATCTTTTTGTGAAAATGTTATGCATTTATACTCTTAATATTTTACACATTCTTTGTTTAAAAACTTAATACGTAGGTTAAATATGACGATTTGTTATGATAAAATCCCTACAAAAGTATTAATATATTGTAGCAACCGGGTTGACAGGTATCTTGAAACTCGGCCCGGTATTTCGGCCCGGTTTTGAACACCCCTATAATATAGAGTGCTCTTGTCAGTATTTGCCTGACTCATTGTTAACTTTTTCCATGAAGTTTAGGAACAGTATTCTAAACTCAAAACTAGCCTGCAATTTTTTGTTTTGTTTTGAAGAAAGTTTAGAATTTAATTTTTAAAAAAAGTAACAAAATTTCAAATTATTGATATTGTTAATCGGAGATCAAACATATTGGTAACTCCAAACAAAAGAGTAAACTGATCTTCTGACATTAATCTTGTTATACTAGTTGCAACATTATGATTACATTTATACTCATATTAGCTTGTACCATTGGAAGAAAAATAGCCAAAAAATGGGGTGGTTTACAATGTGTAAACAAATACAACTACAACTTTTATTTATCTCAACCAAAGTCTGCTAGTACTGGTTTCCCGGTCTTTAATAGCTGGTGGTTGCTCTCGGGTGGTTCTGGACTTTTGCAATGCCGGAAAAGGTTTAGCAGTTCTTGTAACTCTAGCAAAAGCTTTTGAAGGGTCCATAGGCCGGCTGCCTTTGGTCAGCTCAGTTGGCAAAGATAGCTTCCTCTGAGACAAAAGATGAGAAGATACACAAATCTGGCTGTTCTCAATTCCTTTGTTCTGACTGTAGTCCCTGTTCCTTCGCAAATGCTTCAATGGTTCACTCCCTTTAAGCAGAGAAGAATCCTGCCGTGACATTGCCCTGTTAAGGGACTTAAGGCCTGTTTTTGTTTCACCATCTCTTGATGAGCATTTTCTATCTTCTGGACTACTCTCAGAAGAACAATTGCCTAACTTCAGTTCAGTCTCTTGCACCTAAGATGAGAAAAGGAATGTGGTTGAAATCATATATCTTTTGATGAAAAATAACAAAACCAAAATGGTAAGTTAAAACTACACCTTTTGATGAAGTTGAGACTTGATGAGACCTTCTTGAGTTTCCAACTTCTTCTCTAGCTCCTTAACCTGTTGAAGCACTCCAAAATCAAAGTTATTTACTCTTAACCTTTTTTGTCAGAATGAACAAACTCTTAATGAGAGACCATTAAGGCCTACCTTTTTCTGGAGAATGGTTGACTGAGCTTCATACTCCTGAGTTCTTACTTTTAAAGTCTTTTCGAGTTGTTTGACCTGTTTTGCCATGAAAAACCAACCAAAACTTCATTCAAAAACAGAAGCAACATAATTACTACATGCCTTGTTACTGAAAACTGAAACCAAATAGCTCTATCCATATATTGAAAAAGTGCCATGTGATCACCTTGTCCTGTAGATCATTGCCCTCAATGTTGTCCCTTTGTATAAGCCGGCTCGCCAGGTCATTGAGCTACATATAAAAAACCTACAGAATAAGATTCGTTCGATATGCATGGTAAGAAAGGTGGGGAAGGAACATTCATACCTTTTGTTGAAGATTTGCTCGAACATCATCTCCAACTCTTACTTGCATAGAGAGTTCAACTAACTGTCGATCCATCTGTCTACACAAATCTGCCTTCACAGCAAGATGGTTCTCCAGTTCATGAACCTTTTCTTGTTGGCTTCTGCCAAATTGCTCCTTGCCTTTTGCCTTCGATTCTAAAACACGGATGTGCTCTTCTAACTTCTGCAGGGCCTCATCCTTGGATCTTGACTCTTGCTTTGATTTCTCAAGCTTCATAAACACAGGAGACATTATTAGATAGAGAATCAGTACAGGGTATCTTCAGGATGAGCTATTAAGCTTGCAGATATAATAATGTTGCTTGAATAAGAGGGATATGTAACCTGTGATTTAAGTTTCTGAAGCTCCCCTAAGTCAATCTGTTTCTTTGCAGGAGTCAACTCAACCCCTCTAACGCGAGTTGCAAAATTTAATGAACTTAATGTCTCACCCAAATCTTGTTCCACTGGGCTGATTTGCACAAACATCAGAGTTTTCGAATCTCCTCCTAGAGAAACACAAAGTAAGAAGATTTGCACAAGCAAACTTGCTTTAAAAATTTTACTTTGATCTAGCAATGTAAGCTGGAATCAGTGCTTACCTAGCGAATCTTGCAGCAGGTGCGTAAGCTTTGAGTTTCTAGAAAACAGTCCAAATTAGCTCATTAACAATGCATAAGTCAATAAAAGTTTAGGAAAGAAGAGTAGAAAATAACCTGTATGGAATGTGGTTGCTCTTAGATGCCAAAGCAGAAACGACATCTCCAAGAGCTGAAAGCGATCGATTGATATTTTGCGCTTCCTTGAGCCGTTCCCCATGAACATCAGTTTTAGCCAACCTCTCACTTCCAGCCAAGTCCACAAGCCAAAGTTTACTTTTTGTGCACTCACCATTCATTAAATTCTTTGCTGTAACTGTTATGCAGATCATACTGAAAGTAAAAAGATCAAAATTTACCCAATAAAATACCAGACAAAGGCATTGCTGCAACGTTGAAAAAAAATTCAGACTCACCAATGAGATCGACTACTGTGCTCATTCACATTGTTTGACCCCACAGCCCTTGCATTGCTTCCCGTTTGCAGAACCTCCCACACGTCTCTTATATTACCAACATCGGCAGCTACCAGTCCAGGTACATGATTAGCTCCTTCAGAAACTTGTCTTATCTCTAACCTGAAAATCAAGCCAGGTAAGCAAATATGATCAAAATGAAAAGGAGAAAACCACAGGGGGTCTCAAAGATCATTACTTTTTTGAGGCAGGGGAGTTAGAAAGCAAGTCCCGGATTTGCTCATTGTAAACTTCAAGCACATTGACAGATAATTTGTACATGAAGGTATCTCTTCTTTCCTCAACCTTTCGGAAAAGAAGTTCCAAAGTCCTATAGTTGACCCCTCGGTTATGTTCTGTTCCTTCCATCGTATAGGTCTTTCCAGTTCCAGTCTGTCCATATGCAAATATGCAAATGTTATAACCATCTAAAACTGAGACCACCAGTGGAGAAGCATCTGCAAATACATCATCTAGCACACAGAAAAAATAATTTCACACTCCATTAGTAAAGAGGATATAGGTTGATCCAACAATGTAAATAACAGTATATGATGAGTTCACAAACGTAAGACACATGTTGCAGCTACCTTGACCGTCTTTTGGTGTGTAAACACGGTCAAACTTGTAAACTTTCTTAGCAGAACTACTTGAAAGTATCCCAAGATATCCATCTTTGGCAGCATCAAAATCGACCACTGTGCCATTTCCAGCTGGAGCCTGTTCTCTATTGAGGGGACGGCACCGGCAGAAAACCCTGATATTCCCTGGTTGAACAGTTACAAAGGAGCCTTATTCAGACCACTTTGAAATCACATGACAGGAAATGTACCTATGCAGAAGAGAGTGGTACCTCTTGTTTCCTGGATTTGGTTATACAACTTCTTCCTCTCTGCTTGCTCCTCAGTGTACTTTACTTTAAGATTCTCAGATTGTAACACTGAAACGTAAAATGTTGAGATAGTGCACCAAACAAAGATTTCTTTTTTAAAAATTAAAAATTAAAAATTTAGCCTACCCATTTCTTGTACAGCTGTTGTCATCTGATTCATATCAGGAATCAATTTCGCACAATCGCGCGCTTCTTGGGAAAGTTTAATTTGTTCCTCTTTCATGATCTGAAAATAGAGTTCGATATAAATGATTGACTGACACCAAGATATCAGATAATTAAGTACGTACAATTACATTTCTTACCTTAACTTTGGACTCTAGTTCATTGATAGCTCTTAGCCACAAGCTCCTTTCACATTCATACTTTCTGGTATTATCCTTTAACTTTTCTGCTTGTATCACCATATCCTGATCTACATACACATAGCAAACAAGAACACATGTTTTAGAAGATAAGTTGTGATGCAGCCATCCAAGGAAGAAATAAACTGTAAATGAATTGTATGATGTATACTTAGGCAGTGATTATGGAAAGATTTATTGTCAAGCTCCATTCTGACATCTTCAAGTTCCTTGTTCAAATCTGTAAGTGACATCCATGCCTGGTAGCACTCATCTGTCTTCTGCTTACATTGAGCTTGCAACTCTACTATTTTCTTTTGATACCGACTATTATATCTTGCTTCCACATCTTTATTCTGAGAATAACCAGTAGCCAGCACAGTACTGAGTAAAAACTGCATGAAGTAATAACTGGTGGTTGTTCACTCAAAATTTGGAGAGCAGAAAGGAATATACCTCTACAGAGAAGAAGTTACTCTCGGAATATCTACGTGTTACCTGAGCTACTTTGATCAATGCACAAGAAATTCAAGATTAGCATTATATCTGAATATTTATAATTCACTGTGAATTTCTGCTAGCAAATGTGTAACATACCAGGCAACTTAGGCACATCTTTTATGCATATACCACTTACAATTGGGCTTCCACTAATCCCTTGAAACCGTATCAACATCAAACCACTGGCCCCAACTGTGGCTCTAACATCTTCCAATCTTAAAGGCTTGTTCGCTCCAACAATGGAGTATATATCAAGTTCTGAAAGAACCTACTCCAAGTAAAAGAAGGTTCATTTTTCAATTTAATGCTCAAACAAAATCTGAAACAAAACGAAAAACTCGACATGCCAGAAGTTCAGAACTACTGACCTTCTCTTCCTGCACAAGCGCATCGAAAACCCTCAAGCCTTCAGGGCCAGATGTATTAATAATTTCAGCAAAGTGAATATCAACCAAATAGTCTCCAGGTGGGAAGTTGCCAAATTTATAGGTAAAGTTTCCTATCCTTGCTGATTGATACATAGCCCCAAAAATATTGTCATCAACCACAGTCTCACTGGTCCTAAGAACATCTCCTCCATCAAAGCCATGATCAGACAAAATAAGCACCTCAACATCTTCTCCGTTAATGTCTCCACCTCCAGCATTTACAAACTTTACAACATTATCTGCATCAACGTACCATATTAAGCCACAACAGTCAAATACGTAGTACGTAGAATCCAGCAGTAAGAAAAATGAAAATCCGACATCATGGACGATCACCATTTGTGTATCACAGATACCATTGGCAAGCCCTAAACCCTCATTAGTATAGCCCAAAAACCCCTCTTTCACATTTTAAACATGATCCTACTAGCAATTCGTTTCAACTTAACCAAGACTATAACTCAAACTCTTTAAGGAATCACATTTCATCAAATATCACAAATCCCACAACATCAGTCTTACAAAATCCCTGCAATATCTAGAATACAGGAAACTGAAAACCCTTTTCGGTACAGTTCCAAAATCCCATTTTCGTTAAATCAATTCAAGAAATTGAAGAAACCGATTCCAACATATGAAAATCCCACAATGCAGAAAAACTCTGACCTCTGGGTATGGTGTCTGAAGAAACCAGCCTGGAACCGGGAACGCACAATACAGATCCCTCAAGCTCCTCGCTGTCGAGAAATGGCGGAGATTTTATCTTCTTAGTGGTACTGGAATCTTGAGGCCAATCAAGAAACGACTTCTTAGGCTGACCCCAAAATTCAGCCATTGTTGATATATTCCAAGCAGCAGATTACTGCGGGGAATCCTAAAAGAAAGATAGAATGGGTTGTTCTTCTTTCACTATATATATTCTTCTTGGTGCTGAAGTTGGATATCTAATGTTTGATAGATTTGAAAATGGTAGGGTGTAATGATTCGGTGTTGATGAAGCTTCAAATTTAAATTTGAAGGACCGTTACTATCAATTTGGCATTTGATAGGGCGAAGTTGGATCAGTCACCATTCATTTCAAACATGTGTTCCCAAAGTTCACTAACTACTCCTTTCCAACTCCTTGTAAAATTTTAGGTAAAGTAAAATTTTCGTGGGTATAAATTAGAACAAGATCTTGTTAGATTTAGATGTCATCCCATTTTATAATAATACTAGATATCACCCTCGTCAATGCCCGAATTTTTTTCAATGATAATATTTAAATATATAATTTATCATATTAATATATTCTTATTGAATTAGAGGCGAAGAATAGTAGAAAAGAAAGAATATTAATTGAAAACAAATTGGAAGAAAGAAAAAAGTGTATAGAAAATGAAAGGTTGAATTGTGAAATAATATATAAGAAAATGAATAAAATATAAAATAATGTAAAAATGACCGTAAAAGATTTTGGAAGAAATAAGAAAGTAAGAGTAAGGCCCTGTTTACTAGAGCTTATTTCTTGATGTACTGAACTGAACTGAACTGAACTGAACTGAACTGAACTGAACTGAAGTGAAAATTGATGTATTGAAAAATGGAATCAGCATGACTGAATTAACCTGAATTTCATCAAATTGCATTTTCACTGAACTGAACTGAACTGAACTGAACTGAACTGAACTGAACTGATCTACAGATAAGCTCTGGTAAACAGGGCCTAAGAGTATATGAGAAGGAAAAAGAAGAAGAAGAATAATAATCTAGAAGAATAAAATTAGAAGACTAATCAAATATTCAAAAACTTATGGAGAATTGTTAAAGAAGACTCTAGAAATAGCAATTTTTTTGTTTAAAATTAATTTTGGAAAGGTTACGAGCGAGATATATAATTGCTAAGGTAAAAGGGAAGGCTATTTAATTAGAGTTATCTATACATATACAAAGCCCTTATAAGAGCAAGTCTTCTTTTACAATTCTCCATAAGTTTTGAATATTTGATTAGTAAAAGGGAATAACTTAGCAATTATATATCTCGCTTTTACCTTAGCTGTTTAAAATTCTCCAATAATAGGTTACGAGCGAGATATATAATTTTGAGCGAACTGCTTGATATATTGATTCTTCCGATATTTGTACCATGGATGCATAACTCTTGTAGCACTGGATATTGATGCTCCGTGATGCTGAAAAAATCACCGCTGAGTACTCGTGAATTATCCATCGATAACCTCTTCAGTTTATGGTATTCCTTGTCACCCATATCAATCTTTCGGTTCCCAGAAGAATAATCAGTAAGTTCTAAAGATTCCAAAGTACGTGCTGCATCCACTTCAAGAGTTTGAGAGGCGATTAAACTAGTATCCAGCTGTCTAAGGTAGCCAAGATTGGTAAACTTGATATGAAAGTGTGTGATATTAAAAGAAGATGCATAAATCTCCAGGTTTTCGACGAGAGGGCAACCTCTGATCATACTGTCAAACACCCCGTCTCCAAACTTTACAAGAACCAGGTGGGCCACTTTATCGTGCTACCACAGCTCCATAAGTCAAGCTGCACTAGCGACTCGACTCTTAGAATGGCTTGGGGCAAAACATAGGAACGCCACATCCTTATATGAAGGTTTCTGAGACATGGACTGTTGGTGGCAGCCAGCTCGAAGCATCGATCAAAACCTGAATAATCATCAGAAGCTGGATGATCCGAAGTATCTCTGATTGTCAAAGTTTGAAGATGGGTGTTATGTTTGAGGGCGATTTGAGTTCTTGCAAGCACCTGGGATCATCGGTCCAGTGAAAACACAACGTCGGACACCTTTGCAGGGCGTTGGATATTTCCTTGGATAAGAGGCTTAATCGAACTGCATTTTTGTTGCTGAGGCTGGGATCGCGGAGTGCGTAGATGCTAAGGATGCGATGAATAACGTCATCTGGCAGATCCGACATCCAGCTTTCCATGATGGATTGATAAATCTCGTATGAGTTTTTGTTTGAATTTATATGCTGAGGCTTTTTCCCCTTCAATCTATTGCTTGTTCCAGAAACCAATTCGATAACAACTACACAACCAATTCAAAACCAACCATCCCTTTTTTGTTTTCTTTATGTTAGGAGGATTCAGACTCTTTTCGCTTGTTTTAAGGATTCATCCTCTTTGTATGGCTCATGGGAAACGCCGGATTCAAAGGGCATGATAGCAACAATTCCATATTCATCCAAATCTAAAAACAATCTTTATCTACTATAATCTATCTAACTATACTGATCGGAAGTGCCTCTTCTATAAACCGCAAAACCTATAAGACAGAAAAGATTTCATCTGTATTGAACTCATTGCAGAAGCCTAGAACTACGGGAAGAACTCTGAAGATGACTAGTCAAGAGTTGCAAGTGAGGAAAGACTACTTGGCTGGCAAGTGGAGTATTGTTATCAACTTATCATTGATCATACTGCGACTTGAATCTAGTGAACGAAGATTCTTCAGTCCGCACAAAAAAAATGAAATCAGGAAGCACATTAGTTCTTCTCACCTGGTTGAAGAACTTCCTGTTTTGGAGATGCATGTCTGAAAGTGAGGTACTATATAACACCACTCACCGAGATCCAATGTTTTAAGATTCCTCAATCTGCATAATGCTGCAGGCAAGTGCTTAGACTGCAGTAGCCTAGGAAAAATAAAAATCGCAGGACAAATGCGAACGAATAATACAAAGTACTGGCAAAGTGATTACCAGATAGCTCAAGAAATCTTCATCTGGATTCGGGGCTCGGAATATGCTGTCCCAAGAACAGTAATAATCTCCGACAAGTGCAGAGCCATTCGGGTGATCGAGAGTTTGTCTCTTAGTTTTAACAGAGCTCTCCTTTCACTCTCACTTGCAGCCACATTGGAGGCAGCAAAAATGTAAGTATAAAGTTCATGAAGCAAGCAAATTTCCATGTCTGTACACATACTTTGGCCTCCATAACTATAAAGTTCCAAGTTCAAATTTTGTGCCTAGCTCATCCATCATCCACACTAGAATCAATGCACAAGGTTGTACTATTGACCCCACCAAAGGAAAGAAAGCCTCAATGGATTTCATGAATTCAAACTTGGACTATTTCAAACAATGACAATGTCTATTACCTTAATTTTTCCACATAAACCTATTCTGTTGTATTGCTCTATAGAATCACCCCTCTCTTGTTCTAGGAAAACTCGAATCCACATCAATGTAATAGTATCACCCTGTTCTTGTAAGATTCGAACACAGACTATTGTCATAACAGTGCCACAAACTTCAACATCAATATCCGATTTTTTTATCCTAATATAATCCACGCAACATAGCAACACAAAAATGCCATTCTATAACATCCTTCTATACTGCAAGTGAATCAAAATAGTGATACTATCTACGACTACTTCCCGGACAAATAAGACATAGAAAAAGTTGATGTTCATTTCTTAGTACCGAAAAGACAATCTCCCTCAGGTCCAAATACTGAAATTCATAGCCATACAAACATGATGCAACATCATGTACCAAAAAAGACCGAACAGTGGAATTCATATTAGTATGCAATTTCATTTACCAAGAAAAGAGCTCTGTCTGAATGAAAATTCAGAGTAGTACAGCATAATGCAAATTTCATCAAACTATGATGATCCCAAGCGGTCTAGAGCTTCCTGAGCTACCTTGTAAGTCGGCTCCACACCGAGCCCATCGGTAAAAGCCTTCTTGGCCTCGTCCACCATTCCCATCTTCTCATAGCAGTCTCCCAGCAGACAAAACGCCTTGACATTGTCGCCCTTGAGCCTCACCGATTCCACCAGGTCCTCAACCGCCGAGTCAACCTTACCGCGCCGGCTCAGCTCCACCTTCAGCTCGGCTCTCTTGAACAGCGCGTCGCCTCGCTCCTCCGGGCTCAGCGACCGCGCCATCCTCGGCGCCAGCGCGGCGTCCAGCGACTCGATCGCCGCCGGCTTGAGCCCGCGGAGGACGAGGGCGAGCGCCTTGAGGATGTGCGCGGCGGCGTCCTTGCGGTCCATGGCGATGGCGATGTCGGCCTCCTCGATGGCGGATTTGGCGAGGGCGAGGGCGGCGGCGCGGTCCTTGGCGGACTTGGCTTGGGAGAAGAGCTGGGCGCCCTTGATGAAGTGGCGCTTGGCTTCGAGATTGGCTCGGCCCCGGAGCCGGATTTTGGAGAAGTACTTCTGGGGGATGTTCTGCATGAACAGGAACATGAAGATCGTGACGGCGATCATGACCGCCTGTACCGCGAGATCGTACGATTCGTCCCATATCAGCGTCTTCATCTTCTTCTTCTTCTTCTTCTTCTTCTTCTTCTTCTTCGTGATCGCTTTAAAATTTGAGTGATTGAAATGAATGGGATTTTTCTGGTTTTTGTCTGGGATCATTAAAAACACGGCGTGCTTTAAATACTTTACTATTCAAAAGCAGCCTCAAGCAGGACACTCAGTTTGACTTTGACTTGTTATTAGGATATGAGTCTTTTTCAAAGAAAAATTCCCGCGGTTATAATAAATAAATCTCTTAATAGTAGGATAGATGAATTATAATCTTGCATTGCACTTGTCAATTTTATTTTTTTCATTGTAGTTTTTTTCAATTGCTTTGGTAATGTTGATCAAGATCATGTAAATTTACGATCAATATTTGCATATTTAAGATTCAAGCAAATAGGCGAGAATGAAGATAGTTTTTATAATTTTCAAAACTAAATTTATATTGTCGTGAAACTAGATTTCCCTATTCATAAATCACAGTATCAGGTCATTTGGATAGTATGAACATTTGTATCGATTCAGATTACTGAATAATTTTGTTTATATGGATATTAGAATTGTGTTGATTTAAGATAAATTGTATCAAAACTTCTTCAATTCTGCTAAAATTTGACACATAATTTAAAATTCGTGGTAGTAAAATAATTCTGAATAATTTGTGGTTTTGTAAATGAAAATTCAGGTAGAAAAGTTACAGTTCATGTATAAGAATGAAGATGAAACGAATAGATCAGTACATGAACATATTGGGCAATTTAAAATCTGATTTATGATAATCATAATTAGATGAGAAACTATTACACTTTGGATCATTGGTTGAGATGAGATCCAATTATTAAGTTAACTTATTGCTTGACCATTTCTGTAGAGTTAAAATAGATAGGAGCAACTTATGACGCTACCATGTCAAAAAGCAAAAAAATTGAAGGTGAACTGTTAGCCGGCCGGTTCTATGGCCCTCCCATTTGAATCAGCTGTGTCGGCGATTTCAGCAGTTTCTTCAAAGTATCCACAATGCTCTTGATGGACGGTCGTTGAACAGGATCACTGCCATAATCAACCAGAAACAAATCAACTTAAAGTTCTAGTATCGAAGAGACACGAAAACAAGGTACTAGTGCCTTATGATTAAAATGAAATCGAAAAAGAAGGGCTTACTCTGCCCAGCATGATTCCATAAGGGATGTGAGTACTGGAGATGTGTTGGCTGGAATGGAAAGCCTTCTGTTCTGGAAAGCAACAGCACCCACAACCTGAGCAGGGCTAAGTCCAATCCAGGGTTGTTGCAAAGTCACGAGTTCCCACAAAATCACCCCGAAGCTATAGATGTCAGACTTCTCATTGGAGGGCTCTCCACGGAGGAATTCCGGAGCCATCCACTCAGGCTGATATGATAAGGTAACAAACACGATTCTTTATAAGGGAACAAATAGAGTATCTAACATTTCTTAGGTTAATGCAGGGATAGTAGAGAGCTAAGGCACTTACTGTTCCAGCAACAGACTTAGAAGAGATAAATGTGTTTGCCTTGAATCTCGACAGACCAAAATCGCATACCTGAGTAGTTGGTTTCATGAAGTTAGTTGAGTTATAATATAACTGAAGGAAAAATTCGGTAGCATAAAAAATTTATTGTTGTACCTTCACAGTCCAGTTTTTATCGACTAGGAGATTTGGAGATTTGAGGTCCCAATGAACTATAGGGGGGTTAAGACAGTGCAGATAGTTGATGCCTTTAGCCTGCAGATAAATAATATGGATCAGAAAGATGATACAGAATAACAAATAAGCATGATTTGAACGTTCAAAATCCAGACTGACCACATCCAAAGCCATTCTTAGTCGCCGCCTCTGATCTAATATTTCACCAGATGCTGGTTTGTGAATCAAGCGAAACAGGCTTCCTCTACATAACAATTAGTACAGACTAGTTCAGTTTTTGCCTCACAATACTAAAATGACAACATCTAAGAGGAAGTGGGATCTAATTACCTTGGCAAATATTCTGTTACAATTGATAGATGTGGACGTTTTGTTACAGCTCCCATGAAGAGAACAACGTTTGGATGGCGAACACGTTTCATAATCGCAACCTTTAAAAGATATGAAACCACCGTTAAAAAACTGTACCATGAAAACAGCTACTTTCAACAAAAAAATTCTTGTGAAGCTAAAATATAAGCAGTCACCCCAGTATGAAATAGACAATGAAGCGCCTATGTATAACATACCTCTCTCAAGAACTCCTTCAACTGATCATCTTCAAAATCTTGCATTGATAGTACCTTGACA
This sequence comes from Cruciata laevipes, assembly GCA_963678965.1. Lineage (NCBI taxonomy): Eukaryota > Viridiplantae > Streptophyta > Magnoliopsida > Gentianales > Rubiaceae > Cruciata > Cruciata laevipes. The sequence goes on from OY787639.1 coordinate 5,308,393, forward strand.
GCAACATCCTGCGAATGGAAATTAAGCTCAGTCCCAAAGATGCTGAATGCAAGTAGGCATCGGTCTGAAAAATGGAGGGGGTTGAATTTTAAAGGATCCACATTCTCAAACAAACATATACTAATCAGTGCTGCATTTACTAAGAATAGGATGATGAACATATACACCACATGCTCGGGGGGTCAATATGCATCTGGTTAAAGAATACAAATAACTCAGAACACGGTAAAATTTCACGGAATAGTGCAATCACAGATATGGAAATGAAAAATATTCTCATGGAATTTGCATACACCATAGACATATTTACAAGTTATCTGACTCACCGATCCATGCCATTCAGCTCGATGTACTGTCCCAAATGAACCTGAAAATGACAAATTATAGTCATAAACTGACAAGGCCTCTAGGTGGCAGAAAATAATTGAGGAACTCGTAAATAGTACTTTATGAAACAATAGCAAGAAAATTACCAGCACCAACACGCTCTTTCATGTGTATTTCATCCCATGATATTTCCAGCCAGTCCATTGCAAGCAAAGGTTCAAGGTTCAAGTATCTCGTATGGCCTTCAGCAGGATGCTTCTTCCTAGGATTTTCAGGTCTGCTCTCAACCTCTATCGAACTTGGTTTCACTGGAAACGTCAACTTAGCAAGTTGCATGCCAGGCACACATGTTACTGAATTTCCTGATGGGGTGATGTCATTTTTGTATCTTTGACTACTAATAGCCTTTTCTCCACTGGATGTAGAGAATTTATCCATGGTTATCCCAGCAGCAGATAATGCCCTCACTGATGTTTGATTGGTCAAGCAAAACATTCCGTCCCTCTCATTTTTAGGGTCCTCAAATCCATTACTTTCTTCCCCATTACCTGCAGAAAACAAGAGGGCTTTAGAAATGAAACAGTCGTATTAGTCAGTATTTTATTCTGTCAACCAATTGATCAACTGAAATACTATCTTACTGTCTATCCAATTGATCAACTGATAGAGTTTCTCGTGTCCATCAGATCAACCAACTCTCAGTCAGTGTCAATCAGATGATGATCTCTACAAGATTTCTATAAGTATGACGTACACAGAAAATTTAAAGTACAGCAACCTAAGAAAATCATACTTAGTGTCTCTACAAAACAACAACTAATAGTTCCACCAAAGCAAATTAAATTTATCACGTTCCCAAAGTATTAAAGATATTATTATGACTTTTTCCCAAATCAAATTTATTAAAATTTTAATAAAACTAACATACCTGTATCACAACAAACTCCTGGAAAGTTGGGGATGCCCTTGGCACTTTGTATCTGACCACCACAGCAAGGATCCTGGTACTCTTTTAAATGAGAGACCCGTAGTGGTGAGGGCAGTGAGGAAAATACTCCATTGAGTGAGGAGTCTGCGCCCTGTAAATTCCCTGGCTCCCCAACTAAATCCACTACAAATTCCCTGGACAGAGCAGCATAAAACTTCAATACACGAAAGGAACATAAACAATTATATGGAAGCAGAGTGGCATTAAAATGTTTGTATTATAATATCCACCATGCAGGAAATGTTCAGAAACAGAAAGTGTTGATTACCTTAAGTATTTTCTGTCATCCTCCATTTTCACAAGACAGGAAGATCTATGGTCTGCAACACAATACCGGCAGCCTCGAACAATCCTGCATGGCAAACCTACGTAATCTGCCAGTTTCTGCACTTTCAAAATGGGAAGAAGTGTCAAAATACAGTATATTTACGCCAAGGAAAACAACACTCATCAGATACACTCCTGATACCTTACTCAACCTTCATATTTATGATCATTCAAACATTCCCCTTTGCTTCTATATGCATTAATTTTTTTATCATGGTCTAAAATGTTTCAAATACTCACCTTGAATAAGATAGCTCGATGTCTGCAGAGCCCCATGGACAGATTACCAATTGGGAGAACAATGCTCCTTTGGAATTCTTTTAATTTGTTGTTGACAAATGCCCAATTCATATGAATATCATCATTCTCCACTGGAAAAGATCCCCTAAAATACCATAAAACACACAAATGTATCAGTCTAAGCCCTCATCATACAATAGAACAAGTAAAAAAAATCTGAAAACTTATAAACTACACACCCCATCTGAAGAGCGACAAGTTTGCCAAGTTCCTCAGCCAAAACAAAGTCATTTTCAGCAGCGAAAAAGATTTCCTGAGCCTTGTCTTCCAACTCCCTAAGCCGCGAGTCACCACGCCTATCAATAAGAACCACCTCCATCGTTGAATCAACCGGATCAATGGCTTTGAGTGACATCAGAGAAGGCAACTGTCCGCTTTCCTCCAAGTCATTGCACATAACCCAAAGGTAGGGGTTCATACCCAGAATGTTATAGAAACCATCCGCTATCTTATCCGAGTATGCCAAGGTACCATTCATCTGGAAAATTCGAGTGAAAATAAGAGATCAAGAAGCCATTTCCAAAGATTGGAAATAGTAATAAAAAGGAGAAGAAAAAGTACCCAGAGATTATAAGAGACAGTAGCAGCATCAGATGAAACAGCCCCTCTGCACTCAGACTCACTAGAAACTGCGGCTTGTCCGGTAATCCGTCTTGCAACCATCGTCTGCAAGCAGTAGCTCTCTTTAATCTTCTGCGCCATGGTATCCTTCTGATCAGCCCTTTCGTCCTCCACCACCTCCGCCTCCTCTATCCTCGCGGTTTTCATGGAGTCCTTAACCCCCGTGCTGCTGCTCGTCCAGTGGCCGTCGCACACCGTGGTCCCACCGGAAAACAAGCTCCCGGCGTAGCTAGTGCTGCCTAGACTCGACAGCCTCTGCAGAGACTGCAGCCTACTGATACCAGCTCCGCTCTCCTTTCCGGCGTTCCCGCCGCCACCGAACTCATTGTAATTGCGCAGACCGGCGAACGACACCAGCCGCTCGAAGCTGGTGTGCTGGTGGTCAACCTCGATAATCTCCGGCGGCGGAGGTGGCGGCAGCAGGTGCTGAAGCTCGTCATCTTCATCATCATTCAAGTCCTCCAATTTGCACCTCACGTGAGTCACGTGACCGAACCTCGAGCTGATACCGGTCTCTTTCTTCTTCTTCTCCGGCAACCACCCTACGAAAGCAGCCAGCTGCTTCCCACCTACCGCATCGTGATCCTTCGAGGCGGTGGAATCGTTCTCGTGGCTACTAATCTTACTGACGCTACAGCTACAGTCTCTATCCCTATTGGTTGAGCTAATCGACTTCTTCTCGTGATCTAGGAAAAACTTCGACGACTCCGACTCGAATTCACGGGTTTCCGGAGGAAACTGCCGAGGGAAAAAGTATGTGGTTCGATGAGGCATTTCTTCACACACCTCCCGTGATCGACCTACAAATTAGCATCAATAATTTTTTCTCAGCCGTCTCAATCAATATCAAATCAAGCACGAGCACTCACTCACAGGCTTAAACTTTTTCGACAGATCGGGAAATCAACAACTTATTCCGGCGATCAATACATGAGCCAAAAAAAAAACGTAAATAACAGGATATCGATCTCCGGCGGAAGCTGCCGGAGGTCCGACTGTGTTAAAATGTGAAAACACACACTTCTATGTAACAGATAATCAGTCGAGAACGGCGCTCTGCAGATACAGGCAGCGGTTATCAAATTGTGTATAAATAGAGATGGGGAGAGAGAGGGGCTAGTGTGTGAGAGAGAAGATCAGAAGAGGGGAGAGAAGATGGAGTGTGGTTTTAGTTTGTTTAATATTACCAGTAGTAGCAGTGGGAAAAGGAGACTACAAAATGGTGGGAAAAAACTAAACTAAAATGGGGCGAGGGGTGGTGCTAACGTTCGCCGTGGAGGGTCTTCAGAATGGACGCCACGTCAGGCTGAAGCTGCTTCGTTCAGTGGACACGTAGGCATTGTGGGGTCTGTGTGGGCTAGAATACAGCTGCGTACGCTCAGCACCCGGCGTAGGATAAGATTTTGCTTGTTTAGGAAATGTTACTCTTTCATTTTATGTTTTAAATTTTCTTTTAAAGGTATTGTAGTAGCAATTAAATAATTTTTTGCTTGTTACTCATCTATTTCTCTTATTTCGTCACATTTGACCAAAACACTCTTTTGACAATAAGTTGAATTATTAATAAATTAGTTATTTCCTCCGTTCGCTTTATATTGGCACACATGACATAAAAGGAAATTCACCTTATATTGACACTTACAATTTTGGGTAAAGTTTGAGATAATCTCAACCTTTCATTTCACTTCTTTTTTTCTTTTGCTTGAATTTGGACCACTCAAATGGAATCTTCTTAATCTTGACACCCAAAAGTAGGTGTCAATATAAAGTTAATGGAGGGAGTACATATGTTAATTCTTTCTAAAATTTTGATATATAAAAAGTGTAAGTTAAGAAGAATCCAAAAATATATCATATGATTACTCATATACTTCTTTAAATTGATGGTCAAACACGTGATATTTGGTGACAATGTAATTTGATGCTGATTTCATTTTTCAATACATTAATTTTCACTTTAGTTAATTCAGCTCAGTTCAGTTTAATGCAGTAAGAAATAAACTCTAGTAAACATGACGTTACTCTAATTTTGGAAATCATAAAAGTAAAAAAATTGTCAGCTTAACATGAATTTGGCAAGGTGAATAAAATGAATCCATAGACCTGATCTGACCACAGTTACTGAAATTTGAAAGCAACGGTTTGATGATGTACAATTTTATTTTATTTTGATAATAATAATGATGTACAATTAGGGAAGTTACGTTTGGCCCACGGCCTATGTCATTTGAGGAAACATTTCGCCCAGCTCAAGTTGACTATTTGAATATTGGACCATTTCTTTCTATCATTTGAGTTTTTTAATATGCAAGTAAAACAATTATTTACTACCTTCAAATCTTGGATTATGACTGAATTTAACTTAAGATAATCCTTTTTTTTTTCTTTTTTTTTTTACATTGACACTATTGATAGTCTATGTGTACTAGTTTATGCACGCGAAATTTTATACGTATCCTAATGGGACAAAGATTGAAAAACCAATAGTCATTACCAACATTTTCCTTGTTTTGATGATTATGTTAGTTAATTTAAGTTTGATTTGGGGACCATGTATCATGGAAGTCTGAAGTCTCTAATATGGGATTCCAATAAAATTGTATTAGCTTTAGTAGAGCAAAATCACATTTTAACTTTCATTTTAGTACAGTCATATCTCAATTGAGATTAAAGATAAATATTAATTGATCTTTTCAATTATAATTTTAACCTTTTACATATTAAACATAATCATTTAGTGTATTATTATTTTTAATGTAATATTATGTAGTATCATATCCAGAAAAGAAAACACTATAATGATAGTATGAAGAATCATGACACGTATTATCAGCCAATTCACTACATTTCTTCCTCCGTTCCAATTATTTCTACACATTTTAACTTTCATGAGTAATAATCCCAGATCATGAAACAACATCGACCATTTCCTTAAAATTAAGCTGCAACTGCAAGGCCTTCAGTATTGTATCCACAATGCTTCAAATAAAATGGGCAATCTCCTTAAATATACTCCCTCCGTCCCTTTTTAATTGTCTTATTAAAATAGTTAATTTTTTTCACACCATGTTTGACCATTAATAACTTTTTGTATATAAATATAATATCATCATATAAAATATCTTTAGATTCTCTGTGTGAAACACTCTTAGAATATTAAAATTTCTTAAATTATTATTAAGTGTAATTAAAGTTATTAATGGTCAAACATAGAGTGAAAATATTTGACAACTAATAAGGGATAGAGGGAGTATAAAATAACATCGTCGGCCATCTCTTTATTCTTTTGAACATGCAGAATTCTTTTTGATCTTTTGCTTTTGGCACAGTGTGAATCTCGGGAATCCAAAAACCTGCCATTTATTTTTCTACGAAGAAGAAGATCGAAGAACCTTGAAGAACTGAATATCACTTTGGTGTAAAAGATTCATATATGATCCATCTTAGATATTATTTGCCTGTTGGACACGAACAAAAGACACCCTACCGTTTCATGTAAGCCAAAATATAATCTTGAAAAAATAAAATTTCATTCTAAATATAGTGCTTGAATCTTTACACTTAATTAGAGCATGATTAGAGTAAACGTCGACTTGAGTGTCATGTTAATTATAAAAATTAAAAGTGAACACTCATTTCAATTGATTAGTGCATGATTGACAAACTATTCAAGTATTGCAAAGTTGGATATGGCAATTGGTAAAATTTTCAATTGGAGGATTATGGACATCAAGAGAAGATCACCAGATGGATGACTAGTTCTTGGACACGGAAATTGCTTCTGCATAATTAAACTATCGATCGAGTATCGAATTACAAGGATTATGTGGTGAGTGATATTATCATTTGCCTGAACATTTAAAAGGAATTGATTAAAATTATAATGCATTTTCAAATCTATCTTATAAAGTAATGTCAATATAGCTCTAATTTTTTTAAAGTGTCGAGCTTAAATATATATCTAAAACTTCAGCTATTGGACCTGTCCAATAGGGCGCTGGAATTGGTAGCTGGTGCTGAAGGGTGCTGGAAGGTGCTGGAAGGTGCTGGAGGGTGCTGGAAGGTGCTGGAGGGTGCTGGAGAGGTGCTGGAGGGTGTTGAAATTAAATTAAAATTGTATAATTATGATGTACATAATTATGAAACTATATATTTAAAGAATGATTAATTGGTACACAACATATTGAAACTAATTCTAAAGAAAAATTATTTTTTATTTTTTTAAAAAAAATAAATCATTCATGTATGTGAATAGTGACAAGTGCTGGAGGGTGCTGGAGGATGCTGGAGGGTGCTGGTAGGTGCTGATAGGTGCTGGAGGTGCTGGAAATAAGCAATATTGGACAGGGCCATTATTGAGGTCTTATTTAATATCGGTAAATGAACTACAAGGACTAATCTAATGGTTAAGGGACTAGTTTCGTTCAACAGCAACTGGTCAGATGCATGTGACGATGAGCGAAAGTCTGGAAATGTGAGTACGAGTGGCCATCGGTTCACCGCATCTCAACCAGAAACCATATTTCCTTTCCATTATTAAATCCAGAGTTCATCCACTAACCTAAATTAAACAGCTGGGAAAAGCAATTTGCATGCACCAAAATGACAAAATACTTTATATGCTTTCATTTATATATAATTATATTTGCGATGATGCAACAAATTTAAGTTAAATATATTCAAATAAAAGTAATTTAAATACTACGAGAAACATATTCTAATTGGTTCATCGCATCACAATTTCTGGCCACAAATTAATTTGGAGCATGCATCATGTGAATTAAATTGTAATGTACACAAACTAAAAATAGTAACCCAAGTTGGATTTTATTATCGTGTGGATGGATAAGGGTTAAGAATAGATCAACAACTTCATGCAACAAATTATGTTTAAATATTAATTTGTCCATTCCCTAGCTAGAGTTAGATTAGATAACACACACTTCACCAAATTGTTAGAGAATTGGTATAAAATGCTGCAGGCAGATCTCGCACACACACATAACCACATAGGTTAGATCAAGTGACCAAAGGCTTTGCCTTGCGTAGGAGAGGTTCAGGGTTCAAACCCTCACTCCCCCAATTTGGGCTGGATAAGATTTCTCTCATAGTCTTTCAAGTCTCCATCACCTCCAATCTGCAAGAGGCGTGCTCAACTGAGTGACGGGAGCTGCATCATCGGGTGTAAGTGGGGTCCTCATACCCACTCAAATCCAAGCGGGGACCTAAACCACTCGACATACGGGATCAGTAGACTAGGCTAGAGTAGGATTAGATTAGGATCATTGTATCAGATTCGGTCTTTGTAAAGGGGTGTCCATTCAAAAAAAAAAATCTCGCACACATGGCACAAACACACACTAATTTTATTTTATTTTAAAAAAAACTTATTTGAAAAAAATTTATTGTAATTATTTATCCGTTTCATTTTTTACTTCCACCATTTTTAATTATTGGGTCGTTACTCGTTAGAGTCAGTGGTGGAATATTAGGGGAGCCCATGGAGGCATGACCCATCCCAAAAATTCAAATTTTGCAAAATCTACCTATAAATTTTTTTAAAATTATATTTTGACCTATAAAACTTTTATATATTCTATTATGTCCCCTCTCAATTTCAATTTCTGGGTCAGCTACTGGTTAGAGTCCAACATATCTCTAAATATTTCTCTAAAATAGTAATAAAAAATAATAAACTTTTTATGTTTTACAAAGTTCTTGTGGGAATTATTATGTGTTTATTAGGTTTGTAAGTTTAATTTATCTTTTTAACTTAATTAGTTCATTTATAATATTTAAATAAATAAAATTATTCTATGAATGAAATGACAATAAAATTTACATTTTTATAATATTTAAATGAATATTTTCTCAAGATAAATTATTAAAATATAGTAATTAGAATCTAATAATATAAACACATAAACTAATCTTAAAAAAAATGTGAAGTAAAAACAGTTCTATCATAAAATTATAATCACACGGTGTCATAGCTCCAACTACATACAAAACCACAGTAAGCACAAACTTATATCAAGAAGAACAATAATGCAAAAACAAACAAAACCTAAGCTTGACACCACATCAAAAAAGGCAATTCTCAAAAAAGACGGTCTCACATGAGACCAAAGGGCATTTTTGCCTTTTTCTTAATTTTTGTCTATTTACAAAACAACCCACATAGTTTGTAATAATTACAATATTAACCTACAAACTTTGAAAATGAATAAAACAAACCCAAACTCAATATATATCAAGGGAAAATTAAAATTTTCTGGATATAAACAAATAGAACTACACTGTTACGTAGATACAGGCGCAAGCCTCTGTATAGCATCAAAATATGTTATTCCTGAAGAACATTGGGAAAATGTTGCGAGACCGATTCATGTAAAAATTGCAAATGCCACAAGCATTACAATAACAAAGGTATGTAAAGATTTAAATATTCTTCTAGCAGGAGAAATCTTTCATATACCAACAGTTTATCAACAAGAATCTGGAATAGATTTTATAATTGGTAATAGCTTCTGTCAGTTATATGGGCCTTTTGTTCAATATACAGATAGAATTATTTTTACCTTAAATAACCAACCAGTTATTATTGGTAAAATACGAAAATCCTACAAGGTAGGAATACCAGGATATCTAGCAGCTATGAAAAAGAAATCTAAGACCATAAAACCTGAACCTATTAACATAACTTCCAATAAAATTCAATTGTTAAAGGAGGGGGGAGTTATGGTAAGAAAAGTAAAAGAATTTAGAACTTTTATCCTAAATCAAGAAAAATTTTCAACCATAGAAAAACTACTTGAAAGAGTATGCTCAGAAAATCCAATTGACCCTCAAAAGTCTAAAAAATGGATGACAGCTAGCATAAAACTCCTAGATCCCAAGACAATTGTTAAGGTTAAACCTATGCAATACAGTCCTCAGGATAGAGAAGAATTTGGTAAACAGATTCAAGAATTACTAGAACTTAAGGTAATTAAGCCTAGTAAAAGTCCACACATGTCACCTGCCTTCCTTGTAGAAAATGAAGCAGAAAGAAGACGAGGAAAGAAAAGAATGGTGGTTAACTATAAAGCCATTAATCTAGCAACAATAGGAGACAGCCATAATTTACCTAATAAAGATGAACTCTTAAGTCTTATTAGGGGCAAAAAGATTTTCAGTAGTTTTGACTGCAAATCAGGTTTCTGGCAAGTATTGTTAGATAAAGAATCACAGTTATTAACTGCATTTACTTGTCCTCAAGGACATTATCAATGGAATGTTGTACCATTTGGTTTAAAACAAGCACCTTCCATATTTCAAAGGCATATGCAGAATGCATTTAGATCCTTTGAAAAATACTGCTGTGTCTATGTTGATGATATTCTCGTCTTCAGCAACAATGAACCAGAGCACTATATACATGTAGGAATGGTTTTAAAGAAATGTGAAGAATTAGGGATAATACTCTCTAAGAAAAAGGCACAACTCTTCAAAGAAAATATTAATTTCTTAGGATTAGAAATAAATCAAGGAACTCATAGTCCTCAACCTCATATTCTCGAACATATAAGATAAGAAACAACTTCAGAGATTTCTTGGAATATTGACTTATGCTTCTGATTACATTCCTAAACTTGCAGAAATAAGAAAACCTCTACAGGTAAAACTGAAAGATGGAGTTGCATGGGAATGGAAAGATTCTGATACAACCTATGTAGGTAAAATAAAAAAGAATCTAAAAAGTTTTGAAAAACTTTATCATCCTCTTCTAGAGGATAAACTCATCATTGAGACAGATGCGTCCAATGAATATTGGGGAGGAATCCTCAAAGCTATAGATGGCAACAATATCGAAAGAATTTGTCGCTATACATCAGGCAGCTTTAAGGCAGCAGAATTAAATTACCATAGTAATGAAAAAGAATATCTTGCAATTATTAAGGTAATAAAAAAGTTTAGCATTTATCTAACTCCTTGCAGGTTTCTTGTCAGGACAGATAACAAAAATTTTACATACTTCCTAAAAATCAACCTAAAAGGTGATAATAAACAAGGAAGATTAGTTCGATGGCAAATGTGGCTAACACGATATGATTTTGATGTTGAACATATTGCAGGAACAAAGAATGTCTTTGCAGATTTCTTGACAAGAGAGTTTTACAACTAATTAATTCTTATGTTTTCTGCAGCTGATAACCATCATGGATGGGGTATATTAGAGGGTAAAACCTCAGTCTCTATTTGAGATTGTTAAAATCATCTTACGATGGATGAAGAACAACAGTTGTTGATAAGGGAAGGACTTCTAGTCCAAGAACTTGCTCTCATCAGGGCTAAGCTCAATTTTGTAAGACTTTTTAAGTCTGAACAACAAAAGGATAATTCTGTTCCTTCTTCTGAAACAATGAAGAAAACTGAATCTAGTCTCGAGAACCCGGCTTCGAGTAAAGACATATCAAATCCGGAGAAGGTTGTGAATTTACCAAAAATTCAGACAGAGGTACAGACCTCACAAAAATTGATTAAGCCAATAGATTTAATTCTAAGGCCTAATATGGGAATTCCAGTCCCTATTAAAACTGAGTCATTATCAGTCTTGGAGAAATCCAATGAAAAGGGAATTCAAATCCCAAATACGAATTCAAAGGCATTCTATGTTGTCTTTAATGGTCCCAATGCAGGCATCTATGAAACATGGAGCATTGCGGAAAAAGCCACCTGTGGAGTTTCTGGCATTAAGCATAAAAAGTACAGAATTTCATGGAGGCAAGAACAGCAGCAAATTTATACTGCACAGAGAATCATGTAGCTCCCCTGGAATACATCACCAGTGCTGCAACTCTCAAGCCAAACAGCTATGCACTAGCAATGAGCCAGGCTAAAATGACCAAAGTTTTTCTTGGAAAACTCCCGGTTAAGATCCCTAATCCAGTGGATGACGGCAAATTACCAGATCTTAGAGTCTCTGACTTTATGTATCTTTATTCCATGGCAAGGCGTGCCACAGAGCAACAATTCGTTGACGAGCATTACTTCACCAACGATAAGACCAACATTAGTTATTATAACTTTTGTGAAAATGCTAATCATCAACAGATAGCAGAAGCATGGAGTTGTGGATTGATTCAGACAATCTACCCCAGCAAAAACCTCTTGGAAATCAGTATGCTACCCAAGCAGGTCAAGAAAGCCATCAAGGCTTACAGAACTAAGGTGCTCAAAGATTCTGAAAAAGATATCTTCATCAAAGTTCAAAGTACCCTTCCTTTGTGGAAAGATGGTGTACAAATATATACGCCTCACTACTTGGTTCAAATCGGGGTCAGTAGCGGAAAGCAATACCTTTCTTCAAAGGCAATGGAAGAAAAACTGGAAGAATCAGATCTCCCAGAACTTGCAGAGAAGAGTATTGAAAAATACTTATCTCGTATCTTCGGATTTCATTCAGAGGATAAGATTTTCGTCAATCATGCAGACGATAAGATCTTAATCTTCTCCAGCTCATTCAAACCAATTGGAGAGGAAAGTGAAAAAGCAATCTTATCTTATCAGAGAAAGATTTGCAATAATAGAACCTTCGGGTCCCACAAGACCACTATATGCAAAATGATAGAGGAAAAGGCACAGAAAGCTGGCATCCACTACATGTGTCAAGAGTGTAAAGGAGATTGTGACATCCCACCAAAAGATGCCCTTGGCTCCACCAGCTCATCCTCCACCATGTAAAATTTAGTGGAAGAAAACGTCAGCAATGACGAACAAGACCCTCTCTCCTTGTCTATAAAAGGAAGAGTTCCATTTCAGTGGAAGGCATCACGATACACACACACACACACACCACTACCTTCATCCATTCATCCCAGCTAATAAAGCCTTCATGTTTGAGTAGAATCCTCCCCGGAGGAATAGTATAAGTCATAGTGCTGATCATGTGTTGATCTTACCTAGCACTATTTGTAACCTTTTTTATTATCAATAAAAGCCATTTAATCTTCACTATATATCTTCATATTTCACCTAAGTAGCATCCTGGAGTCCAACGCCTGAATAGTTCAAAAGTACCGTTTAGACAGAAGGTCGCTAGGGAAAGGAATTGGCAAAGGATTGGATCTACAGGTCCAGAAATTGAAGATGTCAGCTGAAAATTAAGGTACGGTTTCTTACTTTGATAATATTACAAGAACAGATATTTGCTTTGGTATTCTTCGCATGATCTATTACAAGCACTTAAGAACTTTACTATTTCCTCTGAGGAATTTAAAAATATAACTGTTGAAATCAACATTTATCTAAAATAATGAGTAAAAACATTTGTAAATCTGTTCTCAACAGAGAATTAACTAAAGAAGATAAGAAATTATCTGAATTCCATAGGGTTGACCCCAATAGTCAATACAGATATAGTTTTGGAACTAAGTTTTGTAAAAAACATCAAATCCAAAATTATATACAATTTATAAATACCTATAAAGTATGCACAAAATGTATGCTAGAATTTCACAATTCTTCAAAAGGACGAACCCTCAAAAATCATTCAAATGAATAAAAACGTTTGTAAATCAATTCTTGACAGAGAATTAAGTAAAGAAGATAAAAACTTATCTAAATTCCGTAGAGTTGGCCCTTACAGTCAATCTAGGTATAGTTTTGGAACAAGATTTTGTGAAAAACATCAAACTCTTGTGCATTATATGAACACCTATAAAGGATGTTTAAAATGCATCAAAGAAAAATAAAATTCCGCAGAGACCACCCAGAAACCTGGTATTAGAGCCATGAAAAGCTCATAATTTGAAAAAAAAAATTCAAAAATGAATCAATTAAGTGATATAGAAGAAACAATTGAAGAAAATCAAGATGTTTCTAATATTCAAACCTTTGAATCTAATCAAGGATTCATAGGAAGTTTTATGATAAAACAAGAATTACTTTCAAAAATTAGGTCCTCAAAACTTAATTTAAGAAAAAAAATATATCTTTAATATATCCTTTTTAGAAAAATTAAAAAGAAAAAATAGTATCTACTACTTTGTAGGAACTAAAGAAATGCACGTAGATATCAAAGATACTACAGGAGCAGTATATTTACCTTTGATCACTAGAAAAGAGATTGAAGAAAATTTATTAAAAATAGAAAGTAAAATTCGGCACACTATCTCAATGGTACACTTTGGTGCCGTAAAAATCTTACTGAAATCAGAATTTCAAGAAGGAATAAATTCTCCAATTAAAATGGTTTTAATGGATAATAGAATAAATGATAGACAAGATTGCATTTTAGGTGCGGCTAGAGGAAATTTAGCCTACCAAAAATTCATGTTTACCGTATATCCTAAATTTGGAATTAGTCTAAATACAACAAATTTAGACAAAACATTATCTTTTGTTCATAAATTTGAAAGAGAAGATTTAATGAATAAAGGAGATAAAGTATTTAGCTTAACCTATCTGGTTGCTTATGCGTTAACCAATAGTCATCACAGTATTGACTATAAAAAGAAAGAATACATCGAACTAGAAGATGTATTTTCACAAATAGGAAGTGTTCAAGAAAAACAGTTTTCTGAAGTCACTCCTATGGATGAGTCTTGGGCTATTGATATAGCTAAAGATAAAAAACGCATGGGAGAACCTTATAAATCAAAAATAGAAAGGGATAAGCTTATAATAGGAGAACCTTCAAGAAGAAGTATTTCCAAAGAACCTAGCAAGAGAGAGCTCTTAATAGGAATTTCAAAAAGAATAGAAGACATGGAATTACAACTTGAACAAATGTCTTGATGAGTCTTAAAGACATACAAGAAGATATAAATTCTTTAAAAACAAAGTTAGAAGAAATTCTAAAAATTCTAAATAACGAAGATAATAAGTTAGAAGCTGCAGCAGCAAAAATTATTATTGAATTAAAAATTATAATTCAAGAAAACCAGAAAGAGATTTTAGAAGCCATAGAGCAAAAAGATTTAAAAATAACTCCTTTAGACAACGAGGAAAAACCAAAACCTATAGGCTTGGGAAAATACTCTTATCCAAATTATGGAGTAGGAAATGCTGAATTAGGATCATCAGGTAACCCTAACGCATTAACTTGGCCATTTGGTAAGAAATAATAATATGACCAATTATATGGACAAGGTAGAACAAATCTTCTGGGATCACCTAGAAGACGATGAATTACAAGTAGAAGAAGAAAATTTTAATCTACTTGACAATGCTATTAGATTGCTAGAATTAAACAACGAAGAGCTAGCAAACAAAGAAATTGAGAATAGCACAGAACTAAAACAATTATTTGGATTTGAAAAACACCAAAATAAAAGTATTAAACAAAGAAGATTCACTAAGTGAACCGGAAACAGAAGAAGAAGTTTCTAACAATGATTCCGAAACTGAAACCATACCCGAAAATTTTAGGGTAAAGTTAGAAGATATAGCGGGAACCTCTATATCTGGAAGAAAAAGAAGAAAACCAAATAGACCTCAGTACTTCCCAGAAAGTGCAAAAACTAGGGTTGGAGGAAGTTCAAAAGGATCCGATGGAGATTTCTTGAATATTGATTGTCAATATGACAGAAAAGAACGCATCGATAAATGGGCGGCAGAACAAAATTTGATAATACAAACTAATTCTGAAGCCTATGAAGATCCCAGAACCATATTATTATTACTAGAACATAAAAGTCTAGGAATAGCAAAACAATTTATAAAAGATACAAATTGGAGAGAACCTCCAAATGGAGAAATACCACATAACATCTTAGATAAAATCTTAGATGCATTATATACCATGTTCCTAGGAATTGACCTTTCTAGTAATAAAGAATATGAAAAGGCAATAGAACAAGAAAAAGCTAAAAAACGATTAGAAGAGTTACAACTTTGCGATATTTGTTTTCTAGAAAAATTCAACTGTGATTATGAATTAAATCTTTATAAATTAAATCAAGTTGATTTCCCAGAAATGGTACTTCAATATCTTAGGAAAATCCCTCTCGTAGGAGAAAAATGCTTAAAAAGATTCGAAGACGAAACAAGAGGTAGCACCACCACCAGTTTCAGTCTAGGATATGCTATGAGAATAGTAAAAGATGAATTAGCAAAACTCTGTGAATTAACAAGAATACAGAAAAAACTTAAGAAGTTTAATAAGAGATGTTGTTCCATATCAGGAGAAACTCCTAAGGAATATGGATGTAAAACAGATTATAAAAAGAAGAAAAAATCATTTTTTAAGAAAAATTCTTCTAAATATAAATTTATTAAAAAGAAAAAGAAGTTTCAACCAGGAAAATTCTTTAAGAAAAAATCTGATACAAGATCAGAAAAACAAAAATTCTGTCCAAAAGGAAAGAAAAATTGTAGATGTTGGATATGCAACATAGAAGGACACTATGCAAATGAATGTCCTAATAGGCAAGATTCTAACAAAATTAAATTATTAGAATTTGCATATAATAGGGGATATGAACCTATAGAAGAAAAATATGATGATATAGAAATTGTATACATCATAGAAGAATCAGAAATAGACTACAGTAGTAGCGAAGAAAAATCAGAATCTGGAGGGTCTACTTCGTAATATGAGAAACTTAAAATAATTATGTTAAGACCCCTAACACATAAAAGGACAATTTTGTCCCTAAGTCTCAATTGAGACAAGTCCCACAGGAGACCATCAAAAATTCACAGCATCAGGGAACTTAGTATGAGTAAACAGATAGTAAGCAACAAAGCTCGACCTTTATAAGCCTCATTTATCTCCTGAAATCTGGAAGTAGCCCAATCCTGGTCCTTTTGCTTATCTGGGTGCCATTTCTGTCAACAAAACCACACAAAATTCACCAAGGTTACAAGTTACAACCTCAACCAAATGTGCAAAACCCATCTCAAGATACAACAAAAATCGAAAGTAAAAGTGATAAAGGTAGGTCAAGGCCTTGTTTACCAGAGCTTATCTATAGATCAGTTCAGTTAAGTTCAATTCAGTTCAGTTAAGTGAAAATGTGATTTGATGAAATTCAGGTTAATTCAGTCATGCTGATTCCATTTTTCAATACATCATTTTTTACTTCAGTTCAGTTCAATTCAGTTCAGTTCAATTCAGTTCAGTTCAGTTCAGTTCAGTACATCAATAAATAAGCTCTAGTAAACAGGGCCCAATAGTTCTTACCAAAGCTAGGCGGATATAGTTCGATCGAATCGCATCTTCGGTAGCATCATAATCAACTTCCAGTATCCTATAATAATCCTGCAACAAACAAACACCAATTTTGCTCCAATCGCCACAAATGCAAAAACCCAAAAACCGAAAATTCTGGTAACGAAAGTCAGAACATACCGTAGGTTTGGATAAAACAGATAAAAAATCGAACTTTAGATAGGATTCTTGCTCCTCCTCCTTCCCCTGTTCTTCAGATTCTTCTTGCACGCTTTGTTTTTCAAGCAAATGGTTATTCTTGTTATCGTCCCATTCGTCCCACATCACTCTTTCTCCTCTCTTTTTCTCAGCCAATACAGTAAGCTTTCTAGAAATACTTTTCTGTGTATAAATGCCAAAAATGAAGATAAAAAGAGGTTAAAAATGAGTAGGATAATTGGAATTTGGGGTAAGGTGGGGTGGTGGCGAATGGAAACTCTGTATTATCTGATGAATAGAGCAATGTACGGGTGTACTGGGGTAAATCAATTGGTATTGAGTCTAAATCTAATTTACGTGTATAGAATATTGAGATTTTAACATTGCATTTTGGGCAAAAAACAATTTTTTTAAAAAATTGAGTCACAGACTAGTCGAAACAAATTTATTCCCGCAATGAGCCGACGGCATAGTATTGAAATTGTCATGGAAGTTGTGATGAAATCTTCCTACAAAGTTGAGTATGTGACTAACGCCATGGTTGAGGAAGGGTGGTGAAATACGAAAATATATCTTAAATCAACAGTGATCGCGAATCGGAAGTTTATTTTGCAATAGTGGTATCGTGGTTCTAGTTACGGTTACCATCAACGGTCTGACGACGATAATATGGTAGGTTGTTGTAGTGATGTGTCAATTTGGTGTGATGATGTGGCAACTTGCAATTAGATAGTCATCATGAGCATGATGGTGAGACTTGGGTTGATGGTGTTAATGTTTAATTTGTCAATGTTGAGGTTGGGGTTGTCAACAATGAGGTTGAAGTAGGGATTGCTGTTTGGGTTGTCGATATTGAGATTTGGGTTGTTAGATTTCAGATATGAGGTTATGACAGAGTTTATTTGAATATTTTTTAGTTCAGATGAATTCTAATAAACTTTTTTTAGTTCATATAAATTGTTTTTAGTACAGATAAGTTCAGATAATCTTTTTTCAGTTCAGATGAGTTCAGATAATCTTTTTTCAGTTCAGATGAGTTCAGTTCAGTAAACTAATTTAGTTTTCAGATATGTTAAGTTCAGTAAAATTATTTATACTTTAGTTCAGTTCAGTGTAAATCAGTTTAATATTTTAGAATTTTTTCATTTTAATTCAGTTCAGTTCAGTGCAATATTGTATATTATAATAATTTTAATAATGCTAAAAATATTTTGTGATTTTACTAACATGCGTCGTAGATCCTCTTCTTTTGAGCTTAATTGTTCATATCAGTTCAGTTCAATTCCATTCAGTTTAGTTCAATTTCAATATGATTTGAAGAAATTTAGATTAATTTAGTCATACCGATTCTTTTTATAATACATTAATGTCACTTCAGTTCAGTTCAGTTTAGTTCAACAATAATATAATTTGAAGCAATGAATTAAGATTAATTTATTCATACCATTTTTTAACACATTCATTTTTACTTTGATTCAGTTCAATTTAGTTCATTTTAGTTCTGTAAAATATAATTTGAGGAAGTTAAGGTTAATTTAGTTATACCAATTATTTTTCAACACATTAATTTACACTTCAGTTCAGTTTAATTCAGTTCAATTCATCATAAAATAAACTCAGTTCAGTTCAGTTCAGTGAATTGGAGTGAAATGTAATTTGATGAAATTCAGGTTAATTCAGTCATGCTGATTCTTTTTTTCAGTACATCAATTTTCACTTTAGTTCAATTTAATCCAGTTCAATTCAATTCAGTTCAACAAGAAATAAATTATTTTGAACTCTAAATTATACTCAAATTATTAAATTTCAAATGTTTTGAAAATGTCATATTTATTTCATATTTAATTGATCATATTTATTTCAATTCAATTCAGTTCAGTTTATCTACATCAGTGCAACTCAGTTCAGTATATTTTAATATTAAATGTATTATGTTATATTTAGATTAATAAATTTCAAATATATTGGAAATGATCATATATTTTAGTTAGTTTCAATTTAATTCAGTTCAATTTATATATATATATATATATATATATATATTTCAATTCAGCTCAGTTTTTAAGTTCAAATGAGTTCAGCTAAATTTTTTAAGTACAAATGAGTTCAGTTCAGATGAGTTTAGATAAAGTTTTTTAAGTTCAGATGAGTTTAGATAAATTTTTTTAAGTTCTAAAAGTTTTTTAAGTTCAGATAAAGTTTTTTAAGTTCAGATAAACTTTTTTTAGTTTAGATAAACTTTTTTAAGTTCAGATAAGTTCAAATACCGTGAAGAGAACATGACCTAAGACGTCATTAAGTAAAAAAATGAAAAAGTTAATCAGATTCCTAAGGGTGTGTTTGATTGCTAGAATTGACACTGGCATTGGTATTCAAATTAAATAGAATTGAAATTAAAATTTTGTGTTATAATTCATAGTCACTTGTAGTGTTTGACTAATCAAAAGAATTACTTAAGAATTGAATTGTAATGCCAATTCTTGTGTTTGGATGATTAATAATAAACCTAGTATTAGAATTGGAATTGCCTAATTAATATTATTTTTGTATTTTTTTTTATTACTGTGTACTTTTCTCTTTCATGACATATTATTTGTCTATTTTAAGTGGAATCCCCAAAACCAACGAGCAAAAGAAATAAAATACAAGTACTCCACAAGTGGAGGCATTTTGAGAAATTACAAAGAAATGTCTAAACATCAATTTCTAATCTTCTCTGTATCTCGTACGATAAGTGAACTAAACTAATCCTAACAAGACTAGTGCAAGTACAATATAACTTCCTCGAAGGAGGCAATATGAGAGATTACAGATAAATTTTTAAGGATGTAACAATACAAATCATCATCTGTATCCAAATCTGCAAGTACTAAAGCCACAGTGGCTTATCAAGACCTCATCATTTCGTTCATCTGGGTCAGAATCATCTCACACCAAATAGCAGCATTCTAGGACTCCAAAGAATTCACCCCCACATTCTCCTAGCCAAAACATGATGTTGTATCTATTATGAACAAAGACTGTCTACCTGAACCTCGGTCTGAAACTTATTGAGTCCGGAGCCACTTGACAACCGGAAGATAGCAGGACCTTTGAGAGGTTGGACAGTAAACTAGTCTATTAAGCACTTTGACTAATCCTAAAAAAGCCACAATTCATGCAAGAGATCCATCTAGAGCTATTACTAGATATTGCCACACAGATTTCTCCATGGAAGGTGGTATTAGTCCCATCCCAATGTTCAAAAAAGACAGCCTCATTATTAACCTAAATTAACCTAATGAAACAGAAAGTAAAACAGTGAAAAACCCTGAAAAGACAAAACCTAATAAAATGGAAAAAGAACAAAAACCCTTATCTCAGATCCTACCCAAACTGTGAGGAGATCGGACAAAGCGGCATGAGCTCAGACACGGTAGCGCAGAAGGCGCGACGGCGCGTGAAATGCAGGTGCGGTCGGACTGGCGGCATGTGTCCGGCGCGTCTTACGCTGGCACCGTCTAGCTCAGCTCTCTGGATCTGGGCAGTATCCTCTTCCTAGTTGTTCTGGTGGCCCGTAAATGGCAAAACCGTTTAAGGCGGTTTAAAGACCGCCGTAAATTATACATGACTTACGACGTCGTGGGAAGCATAAGCCAGTAACGATGTCGCATACATGATTCGACCATATAGGTATTGATTGCTCGTTCCGACGTCGTGAGACCGTATGACGGCTTTCGATATCGTGTACAAAATGGTTGCCGGAGGTGGAAACGATATCGAACAACTTTATCACAAAGCTACGATACCGTGTTAAGTATCTGTTCGTTCCCATATTTAGTTCTACAAACGATGTCGTATTCTGAAAACAGATGTATCCGACATCGTGGTCTGGACCTCAAGTCGGACGAAGAAGCGACGTCGAAGGTAAATTTCCAACATATTACGATATCTGGGTAAGTTTGTGTTGGTATTAATATTGAGTTCTACATACGATATCGCAGATGTTGTACATATCGTTTCGATATCGTGTACATAATCACAAGTCGAACATGAACGCGATGTCGAAGGAATTATTGTAATACATACGATACCGTGTTATGTGTGCCCTGGTTCCCCATTCTGAGTCCGACATACGATGTCGCTTGTATTTGATCGAAGTGGTTACGATGCCGAATACACAATTAAGCTATCAAATTCTGAATACTATATCGTCAAACTGATCATTAATTCAGCAGAAGTTACAGCGAATAGACAAACGATGTCGTAACCCGGTTTCCATTACATACGATATCGTGTTTTAATCAGTCGCCCACATGACTTTCTGGCGGTTTGTTACACGACATCGTAACCTAGCTCGTCCAGAAAGCCATGTACTATGTCTAGTTGATGGACACTATTTATCTAGCAATACCGTCTAGCAAACACAACACACTAATTGGCCAGTCTAAGAAAACTATTTATCTAGCAATTGTAGTGGTTTTTGAATCGGAAAAGACCTTGAAAAGTGTCTTGCACGAGCATTGACCAAGTGCCGTGCAAACCGATTGATTCCCTCATTCAATTCGGCCATTGCGTATGGGGTTTGGTCATCCTCGAAAATCTATACAAAAGTTTAAGGTTAATTTGATTATGTGCGCAAGGCTTACTGGATCTATCGAATGAAATAAGAAGAAGTAAGTGTAATCTTACTTGTTGTAGATCAATATTGTCCATTGTGAGTTTTTCAACACACTTTTCGGTGAATAACATTGTGTAGAAGCCGCACTCCCAATTTGATTGTTGTTTTTTGTACTTTGGCAAATGGAAGAAAAGGTTATTGTTAGGCCTTTTGACAAAAATATTTGTGATTCAAATACAAAAAATACTCACCAATATTTGAACGAGTCGAAAATGTTGTAGAGTATGATCATTAACTTTATACTCACCTCCTCCGCAACATAGCGTTGAACAATACTTGCGTCTGGCCAATACCGATTTTTCACAAATAGCTTGAAAATCTTCATGTACCTCTCAAACGGATACATCCACCGTAAATACACCGGCCCACATAGTTTTATCTCCCTCACCAAATGAACTATTAGGTGGGTCATAATGTCAAAAAATGATGGCGGAAAATACATTTCCAGTCTACACAAGACTTCCACTACCATTTTTTGCAACTTGTCCAACCTTGAATGACTGAGTGTTTTGCGGCATATGGATTTAAAGAAATAACATAATTTGGAAATGCACATTCTTACATGTGTAGGAAGAGAACCTCTGATAGCTATCACATTCAACTCCTGCATCAAATTATGACAATCGTGCGACTTCATTCCTGCCAGCTTAAGCTCCTTTGTATTTACACATGAACTAATATTTGACGAATAACCGGTCGGAACCTTCACTGACTTCAGAGTGTTACAATAACTCTTCTTCTCTGTCTTGGACATGGTATAACACGCCGGCGGCAAATAAGTTTTGTCTCCTTCCTCTACAGGTGCAAGTGAAGGTCTTAACCCCATTTCAACTAAATCTAGTCTTGCTTTCAACCCATCCTTGGTCTTCCCAGCAGTATTCAACAACGTCCCAACCAACGCATCACACAGGTTCTTTTCTATGTGCATAACATCCAAGCAATGTCTAACATCCAAGTACTTCCAATATGGAAGTTGGAAAAAAATAGAATATTTTTTCCAACTACCAAAATCGGTATGTTGCTTCTCCTTCTTCTCTTTCTTTCCAAACACAAGTTTCATGCCCTCAATTTTGTTAACGATCTCAATACCTGTAGGCGGGATTGGTGGCGGATCATTTTCGACTTTCCCATCAAACCATTTTTTTGCACGCCTCCAAGGATGCCCTTTAGGAAGAAATCTTCTATGCCCCATATAACATGTTTTGCCACCATTTTTCAGTTGGTGGTGCCGATTTTTCTCTACACAAACTGGACATGCTTTGTGACCCTTAACAGAACATCCACTCAGATTTCCTAGGGCGGGGAGATCATTAATACTCCACATCAACATAGCTTTAATCTTAACCTCTTCATCTCCTCGACTACCATCAAGCACGTTTACTCCAATGGAAAAAAGCAATTGTAGTTCTTCAATGAGAGGGGCAAGATATACATCAATGTCGTTTCCTGGTTGTTTCGGCCCAGATATCATTATAGATAATAGCACATATTTCCGCTTCATCATTAACCAGGCAGGTAGGTTGTACATTACTAGCATCACAGGCCATGAACTATGATTGCTCGACAAATTCCCATAAGGATTCATACCGTCAGTCGATAAACCAAATCTCACATGTCGGGCTTCGCCTTTAAATTCAGGGTACATATCATCCATTTTCTTCCACTGCTCACCATCTGAGGCATGACTAATGATGTCATCTCCTCCTCGAACCCTATCTGAATGCCAAGTGAACAATTTTGCATCATCGGGGTTAGCAAACAAACGTTTCAAACGTGGAGCAATCGGAAGATACCACATCACTTTTGCGGGTGTTTGCTTAGTATTCGTAGTAATGTCTTCTTCACCAACTTCAATTGACCCACCAGTCTTTGGTTTGTATCTAGACTCACCACAAACACGACAATAATCCAATTCTAACTCATCATCCGTTCTATACAACATACAATCGTTAGGGCATTCATGGATCTTTGTTAATTCCATTCCCATCGGACACAAAATCTTCTTCGCCGCATATAAATTTATTGGCAACTTGTTTCCAACCGGGAGCAATTCTTTAACCGTCGCCAAAATTCCACTCATCCCTTTATCGGTAATACCGTGTTTTGCCTTCAAATTCATCATCAACAAAGTGGCACCCAAAATACATTGCTTTGTTCCCACATACAACGGCGTCTCTTTGTCACTAATCATTGCGGCAAGAACTTTAGGTTTATCAACAAATTCCATAGCAACATCATCAACCAATTCTTGTAGACAATCATCATACCAAAGTTTCATTACCATAATCAATTACTTCCTTCAAATTGTCATCAATATCTTCCCCATGCCATATCCATTCGGTATACGTTGGATCGAACCCCCGACAAATCAAATGTTCCCTTATAATCATTTCATCTTCATAAAATGCATTATTTTTACAATCTTTGCACGGACATCTAACACCCTCAACGTTATTCACCCTTGCATCCTCAAATCCAACACCTATAAACTCATCAATCAAATCACGGTACTCAATCGACAACCTTGCATTTCTACTTATAATTTCCCGACGATCCATTAATCTTCACCAACTCTAACGTTTCTAATACAATGCATACAATAATCACCCAACAATTTCACCAAGTTCTTTCAACCACAAAACCCTACAAAATCACAACGCATCAACTACTCAAACTAATGCTCAAAAAAAACGTACAAACAAATCCATGCAATTTTCAAAATAAACTTAGCATAAAAAACTAACCTTTGAGTCCAAATGTTGGTGTTAAACAATGCCCATGAATGAATGATAGAAGATTTAGCTCTAATTCGGTTTTTCGATGAATAACAATAAAAACTCCAACAAAAATATCACAACTTTTTCATATTGACGAGCACAGGAGAAGGACTCCACGATATCGTTTCTTAACTCGTTGAGAATACAGACATCGTATGTGGTTACGACATTCATAAAAACAATACGTCTGATATCGTATTCAGCTAGGCATATAATGTCATTATAATCTCCAACTTTCGACGTCGTGTTCTACCCCTCATAAGATATACGATATCGGGTTAGTAGGCATTCGACACTCATGACTTATACATATGCGATATCGTATATCTAGTGTGTATAACACACGATCCTGTATCCATATCTACAAGCTTTCATTACAAATTCCAGTGATATACGACATCGCAACAATATATACAGAAACTATACGGTATCGTAGTTAAGTTTACCACACATACGATGTCGGGTTAATAAGTTTTCGACATTCATGATCACTATCGCTGCGACATCGTCATATTATATACACCACGCACGATACCGTATAGTTGTCTACGCCTTATCATTGTAAAATAAAGTAGAATACGACATCGCAGCTGTTGATCGATACGGCTTACGATATCGGGTAGTGAAAATACTACGGCGGTTAAATAGAACCGCCGTTAAATATATGTCTAACCGCCTTCTCTGGGGAGGC
Source organism: Cruciata laevipes (assembly GCA_963678965.1). Lineage (NCBI taxonomy): Eukaryota > Viridiplantae > Streptophyta > Magnoliopsida > Gentianales > Rubiaceae > Cruciata > Cruciata laevipes. The sequence continues at coordinate 5,333,440 of OY787639.1, forward strand.
GGGATCAACCGACTGGAAAAACCCATCGAATTGGGTTACGATGTCGTAATGGCCTTGTATTTAAGGCGGTTTTGAGCTTTGGCGCGGAACCGCCTTAATTTACTGCCTTCTATACCATGTTTTGCACTAGTGGGAGAGCGACGACCAGTCCGTCGTGTGGAGATCGGCGTCGGCGGTGAGGTGGCTGGGTAGATGCAGGCATGTACATCAAGTCCTCCGGGTGACCGTAATTGATCGGAAGGATTTTGGGGGTTTTTAGGTGAAGGGAGGATAAGGCGCTCAGATCATAACTATGGGGAGGGGACTAGCGCCGGCGGCCACCCCGCCAATGAGAAAACTGAATCTGTTCTTGGGGGGGATGGGGAGCGTCCGGGGAGAGAGAAAAGATGTCCTCTTTGATATTTTTCTCAATAGCCTTTGGGGGTGTTTGGTGATTAGCTGTTAGCTGATTGCATTAGCTGATTTGACTAGTTGTTTACATTAGTTGATTGCATATAAGTGTTTAGTAAATTATCTGATAGTTAATAGCTGTTTGCTAGTAAAATGACTTTTAAGGGCCTAATTATATTGTAATGATTAATCACTTTATAAATAGCAATAATAAATTTTAATATAGTTTTAAATTATTAAGAAATATAGTATGTCAATTATAAAAGGTTAATGTTTTAATATTTTACAAATATATTAATAGTCTTCCAAACTTATTAAAATAAAAATTAATCAGGCATCACTAGTTTATAATTCTTAACTTTTTAAAACCACTATTCTTGTATAAAACCTTATATTTATTACCTAAATTAAATTATATTTTATTTTAATTGAAATGGTTATTTGACAAAAAAATGTACATTAAAAATTAATTATAAAAATATAAAGAATTTGGTAATGTTAAAATTTACCATTAACCAATAAAATATGAAAAAGGCTTTTCAAAAAAAATTATAAAAATGGAATATGAATTGTACGTACATAATTTACGTACGTATTCTGTTTATTAACCATTGAAAAAACGGATGGTAAAAGAATGTGAATTTACGTACAGGTAAATAAATAAAGGGTATATAAGGAAGTAAATGAATGAAGACAATCAGCTTATTTAGAAACGCTGATATTTTGAGCGTTTTGAAAATTAGCTTTTTGGGCCCAAACAGCTAATCCAAACAGCTATTCACCAAACACTTTTATTAGCTTTTTGAGTTGGTCAAACAGCTAGTTGGGGTCAAACAACTAATTTCGCCCCAAAAACCTCTTCACCAAACACCCCCTTTGTTTCATAACCACGAGCATATAATTAAAACCCTGTTTTCCATAGACCAATTTAATATCTTGCACAAACCCTACTGACAAGAACGATTCTGAAAAGGTGAAGAGGATTAAAATTCAAAGTGGGTTTTGAAATTCAGAAATATCGAAGTGAAAATTGCATGAGCCTACTTGGAACGGTGCTGGTGACCGCGGCGACGACGGCGGTGGCGGGGAGAAACTTTCGCTAGTCATTTATATGGCGACCCGTTTTTTATTATAACCCGGATTTGACTTGACTTGACCCGCGACATTACCCAACTTTCCTTTTTATTAGGACGTATTTAGTGGACTAGCTATTAACCCTTTATCGACCCGTTTTTTCTTATAATCCGGAATTGACCCGACTTGACATTATGCATAGTCTCGATTGAAACTGGTCTCCCATGAGACATTTTCTTTTAAGATTCAATCCAAATCACACTTAATGACGAGATTGGAACAAAATATGTAAGAGTATGTGATAGAACTAAGCAATTTCTCCATGCAGGTTCATTTTTCTCTTGCAGGTCCGTATTTTTACCATAATGCCCCCTGATGGAACCCTATGATTTCAAGACCATTTTTTGTCTTAACAATATTAGGGGTATTATGGTAAAAATACGGACATGCAAGAGAAAAATAGACCTGCATGGAGCAACCCCCTAGAACTAATAGACAGTGTTGATATTTATACTACCCAATTGCTATATGCAGGACCGATTTTCTCATGCAGGACCAATTGTTTACCATAATACCCCCAAGTGTACCCTTGCATTTTGAGTAGATTTTTTTGCCTTCACAATAAAAGGGGCATTTTGGTAAAAAAACTGGTCCTGCATGAGAAAAATGGTCCTGCATGTAGCAAACTCCGTACATCACATTGAGATTGTATAAGTGCATATACGGTTGAATTTCAATGACTGTCATTGTTGCACTCCCCTAATTGTGAGACCCGAGATTTTTATTATAAAATATATAGATATATACTACGAGAAAATATTATCGAGAGTAATAATTTAAGTTAATTGTAGAAAATAAAATAAAATAATAAGTTAACTATAAGTATATATTGTCTTGAGGTTGTATAGTTAAACTAACTATTAATAATGAAAGATTTAAGAGACTATTCGTTCGAACCTAGACTTATTTACTAATATAAATAGTGGGTTTAGTTTCCTGTGGTTGATTAATAATAAAGACTTAAGTACGATGGGCAAGTAATCAGTAGGATTAATGGTGCACGTTTTGGTAAGAATTAAAGCACCACGATTAAATTTAGGAATACTAACTGGCATAGACTCTAGTATAAATAGTGGTGGATACTTTCCATAGAACTCACCATCATTTTCTGTTTGAGGAGTTAATTAGCAGTACTGACAAAGTGGTGGTTCAAGTTAGGTTCCATTGAGGTTGAGGAGGATTACATCTCTTAAGTTCGGGACGGTGAGGATTTTTATCAATTAACCATTTTATTTTACCAACAATAATTTTCAACGCTAAAGAATGTGATTCCAAAAATAAATTAAATCTTCATTTTTACTTTACCACAAGTTTTATACTTGAATTCTTTGTATTTCAAAAGTTTGAACAATCAAAAAGAAACATTCTATCGTTTTACAACTCTTTTCAAAGAGATCGATTTAATCTACCGAAAGCCTTTGGCCGGTAGTACGGTTATCAAACCGTTAAGTACTTGTGGTCAGTGAATTGACCTACCTCGACCAGGGAATTGGCATTACTTGTGCCAGGAAATTGGCGAATACTTGTGCCAGAGAATTGGCGTTACTTGTGCCAGGGAATTACTTGTGCCAGGGAATTGGCGACTACACGTGGCCAGAAATTTGGTACGTGGTTTTAAACTTGACTTTTCTTTTTCTTGAAACAAAACTTTCGTTATTTTACTTTGATTTTTAAACAATATGGAAAACAAAGTTTTCAAGAAGAGTGCATTATTTTGTTGATGTGATCATGCGAGATTAATAAACCCAAGAATTTTAACAAATGAATATTAGTGTCATTTTCCAACAAATGAATATTAGTATCCTTCTTATTCGTTTTCTTTAAAGCTTTTGTGTTTATTTATTGACTTATGGGGGATGCTATTTCCACAACCCAATATTCTAAATCCACAACCCATTTAGGGTAAATTTTACTAAAATATCCCTTATTAAATTTTAATTTTTGTTAGCTCTAATTCATGAAATGTACCCCACTCTTTATATATAGTATAAAATATTCTTATCAATTTTCTCTACAAATTTCACGTAGCTATTCAGATTAAAAAGTAAATTCACATCATGTTTGCTAGAGCTTATCTTCAGATCAGTTCAGTTCAGTTCAGTTCAATTCAGTGAAAGTGAAAGTGTAATTTGATGAAATTCATATTAATTCAGTCATGCTGATTCCATTTTTCAATACATTAATCTACACTTCAGTTCAATTCAGTTCAGTACACCCATGGCCGGTCCTGGGATTTTGGGGGCCTCAAGCGAAAATAATAATTTTTTAGTGTTCAAAACTGAAAAATTAAAAAATAGGTTTATATAAAAATATTTTATGAATTATACATTTAAAATCACTATAAATATTGAATTTCTTATTTATAGTTAATTTCATACGATATCTAAGGGACTAATTATAGAAAATGATACAATTTCTTTATTTAATTGAGTTTTAATTAATAAAAATATTATATATTTTTTCTAAAAATGGGGCCCTTTTTTCCAAAATTATTTAGGGGCCTCAAGCAATTGCGTAAGTTATGTACATGGAGGGCCGGCCCTGAGTACACCGAGAAATAAGTTATAGCAAACATGGTCTAAATTTGAAGGTGTTGAATGAATGTTGAAGGTTTTGAGAATTTCTTGGGCCTACAATTAAATTTAACAAAAACTTGAATTCAAAATTTATTATTCAAAACTTAAGGGATTTAAATGATATAATAAATGTTAATTGAATCCTAAATTTAATGAGGGGTGATTAAGTAAATTTATCACTAAATGGGTTGTGGATTTAGGATATTGGGTTGTGGAAATAGATCTTGTGTTGACTTATTTATTTTGCTTGTTTATTTCCTCTCTTTTAATTTTAATACTTAGTAAATTAGAGTGGAAGTGATTTTTTGGACTAGGAAAACCTCACGAGCTATTCGAAGCTCACTCTTTTATTTACATGTTTTCTTTCAGATTTCGAATAAGACAATTATGTCCGGTACGTGTAATCATTAGACCACCTACTGAGAGTGCGGGCGTCGAAGTTTTATTTCTTTGCTAAGTTAAAGTAGGGGTGTAAATGAACTGAACCGTTCGTGAACAACTCGCGAACAACTCGGTCAAAGTTCGTTTTCGAACTCGGTTTGACCAGTTCGAACTCGAACTCGAGCTCGTTCGTTTATATACGAGCTCGAACTCGAGCTCATAAGAGCCAGCTCGATAGGCTCGTCGAGCAGCTCGAATAGAATTTTATATAGAATTTTTATATAAATTAATTAAATTTTATTCATTAATGCTTTTACGAGCTCGAACTAACTCGAGTTCGAGTTCGAACTCGATTTTTTATCGAGCTCACGAGTCGAGCTCGAACTTTCTAAAAGTCAGACGAATCGAGCTCGAACTAAAATATATCAACTCGTACGAGCTCGAACTCGATCACGAACATGCAATACGATCTCGAACTCGAACTCGAACACAGGTCTGTTCGAGCTCGACTCGACTCGTTTACAGCCCTAAGTTAAAGCATGGGTTAAATAAGTGCTTGTATTCAGACACATAAGTATTTCAGACTATTGGGATGTAAATTCAGTAATACTTGAGAATTTCAATTAGTTATATATTTTATTCCTCCAAAATTTAAGGGGGTTAGTAAGAATATTACACTAATATTACCTTGCGTTGATGAAACTACAAAGTACATACTTTAATTGCAATTTGGACACAAAACTTATTTAAATTCCAGAATACAATTCTTTTTATTCAGAAAACAGACTACTTTTGGATGGAAGTTTACTATGGGAGCAAATAGAAACAAAAATAACATTATTTATTATTATATTATATTACGAATTCAATTATATATTGCATATGTAACAAATATAATTTATATTATATTATATTATATTACAAATATAATTGTATTTACAACTTAACAAAATCAATGATAAACATCAGACATAACTTATGAAAAAGAGAAATTCTCATATGAGGCAAACTCAATAAGGCCCATAGAATAAGTAATATACAACAACATTTATTACTATAAAATTTAGGGATTAATTTACAAATATCTTATTTTAAGTATAAATATTACTAATTTTCTCATTGATTCTCCCCTTTTGCCACTTCATCATCCTATATTGCTGCCACCTCATCCTAACTACATCATACATCGACGTCACCTCATCATTTCTCGGTGCCACCTCATCATACATCACTACCACCTTACCATACCTTGACGCCACCTCATCCAACATGTAACTGAAATCCAGGCTTGATCATACTAGAACTCCGGCGTGATCGAAATTCCGGCACTGCAGTGTCTAGTCGTCAATTGGAGAGAAAAATTGGGGTTGCATAGAGTGAAATTGGGGAAGAATGTGAAATCTTGCTAGAAATTGCAGCCTAATTCCTATAATTGTATGGTTCTTTTAAAAAAGGCCCAGTTTATAATTTAGGAACATAATAGATCCCGCCTCACCCAAGAATTTGTCCATAGAAAATCAAACTTGTAATTATATACAATAATATATTGTTAAAATTAATTTCATAATATAATAATTATATTCGCTAGATAATACATAATATACAATTAAGTTCATAATTAGAATATATATATTTAGGCCATATTTTGCTAAATTAAAATGAACAGAAGTGAACATTAATACATTGAAAAGAAGAGTTAGAATGACTGAATTCAAAATAATTTCATAAAATTATATTTTGACTAGACCGAACGGAATTGAGTGAAACTAAAGATAAAATGTCAAGAGAACAAATTCTTAGAAGCTTGATGAAGAATTACGTAATATATAATTAAACTCGAATAGTTATTTAAAATAAAAACCTGGTGTGATGGTTAGAGTAGTTGCACCGTGACGATAATCCCGTGTTGTTAATAACCTTACTGTTATTATTCAGTTTACTTTTGGATGAAAGTTTACTATGCGAACAAATAGAAATAAAAACAACATTTATGGGACCAAATTGACACCAAAAGTTTTTAATAGAAACAAAGTGATTTTTTTATGGAATCTAATTAATCCAACAAAATGTGTACCTACTCCCTCCGTCCCCAAATAAATGTCCTACTGAAATAGTCAATTTTTTTCACACCATGTTTGACCATTAATAATTTTCCTTATACTTAATATTAGAGTAAATAATTTTAATTTTTAAAAAGTAAATCATATGAGGATTCTAACGATATCTCATGTGAAAATATATTAATTATATATTATAAATTATTAATGGTCAAACATGGTGTGAAAAAAATTGAATAGGCTTAATTACTGGAAAGTAAATCATACGAGGATTCTAACGATATCTCATGTGAAAATATATTATTTATATATTATAAATTATAAAATTGTCATATTGGAAGCCCTTAAGAACAATTACTTCCATCTCTAGAATCTTCCCGTCACACTCCCCACAGTAGGCTCAAACCGTCACACTCATCCCGTCACACTCACACCGTCACACTCTTCCCGCCGTTATCACTCCGAACAATTGATACTGTTCGAGCTTAGCATAACATAGGTAGAGATGGCGGATCCTTCACAGGAAAATGCGGTGGTTTCCATAGAAGTTGACGAGGATCCGGCCCACACAAGTCGGCGAAGAGCGGGAAATACACTCGCTGGGATCAAGAAGAAGCTCGTAAAATCTGGATCCGGCTGGGAGAGTCCAGTGGTTGGCGATGAAGTCACCGGTAATCAAAATTCATAACCGCTCTACCTTTCTCGAATTTTACTTTAATTTTGTTCACCTTCTCTGTGTGTATTTTGCAGTACATTTCGTGGGGAAGCTTCCTGATGGAATGGTGCTTGTATCAACGAGGGAGAAGAACGCGCCTTCTGTTTTCAGTCTTGGACAGAGTAAGCATTTGCTGCTACTGCTAGTGTGTGTTTAAAGATTTATTATTATTATTATTATTATTTTATATCTATGAAATGTAGGTGCTAGAACAAAAATGAGAGTAGCTATAATGTAACACACAGTGAAGTTGGAAACAAAGTAAGAGTCGGTACAAGGGATGAAAAAATGACTAGAAAGAGAATTAGAAGATTGAAGACATGTATTTCAAACACGATGGTGTATTGGTTATGTAGTTGTAGGTGAGCGTTCGTTAATCGGATCGCGATCGGATCGGTTAAAGATCGAATCGAGATCGTTCATTTAATAAATGAGCCGATCATGATCAAAAATTTTTGATCATTTAATAAATGAACGATCAACGATCATAAACATAAAAACTCGATCATGATCGCGAACAGATCGATAAGGTGATCGATAACATCGATAAGATAATCGATTAATATAATATAAATATATACATCTAAATGAATTATTTTCTAGTAATTTGTTAATTTTTAACTTTTTTTTTAAAACTTTTAAACTGATCATGATTGATCATTGATCATTTGATCGAGCCGATCGTTATTGATCATTGATCATATGATCGATTATCTAAACGAGTCGATCGCGATCATATCGCGATCATTATAATTTTTAAACGATCCGATCATGATCATGAATTATTTTGATCGCTTTGATCGCGATCGATCGTGATCACCTCAAAATTTAAATGAGTCGATCATGTTGAGAGTATGATCGTGTCATTGATCATCTGATCGATTATCTAAACGAGTCGATCGCGATATAATCGCGATCATTATAATTTTTAAACGATCCATGATCATGAATTATTTTGATCGCTTTGATCGCGATCGATCATGATCACCTCAAAATTTAAACGAGTCGATCATGAATATAGTGATGATCGTGATCGGATCGACTCGGTATCACTCCTAGTTGAGAGTATGGCAGAGGACCCTTCTCTTATATGAGGTTATAAGTCTGGTAATAATTTGTCCTAGCTATTACACAACGGAGGCTTCATCATCTTCTTTACTGGACCCACCAGACTTTGATTTTTTAGCCTACAAAATTTGAGAAACCATAAATATACAACCATTTTATTTTAATAAGGAATAATAATATCTATAGAAAAAATTTACCTGCCAAACTTGTTTAGTTGTGGTAACAGCTCTGCAATCATCGGGAAACACCCGGTATCGAGCACAGGAAGGCGATAACCCTTGTTACTCCTATCTCTATAGTAAAACCAAGTGAAGACCACCCTCCCAATTATATTGAGAATACAAACAGGACAAAAAGCTTTGCCCGATTGGCAGACTTTACACCAAGTTCCAAAACTATGCTACACCTCCAGCAGTTGCTACACATCCTCCAAGAGAGTAGTGGAGTAGTGGAATCAGATTAGTCTTGGAGTCCTCCAATCGTGTTCTTTGACATATTTCTTTTTATAGTCCTGCACATTTTCCATTAATTCCATATCACTTTTTCTATTAATTCCATATTCGCATCCTTCAAGTCTTTCACGCTCGCCATACATCTCTTTAAAATGAGGTTGTAAGTACCACGGGAAAAAACCTCACCTTAAACTAACAACTTCAACAATTTCTGTTCTTGTTCCAGAACTATGCAGCATGATCGGATAATTCAAAATAATTTATGATCATGATCGGATCGTTTAAAAATTATAATGATCGCGATCTGATCGCGATCGACTCGTTTAGATAATCGATCAGATGATCAATGATCAATAACGATCGGCTCGATCAAATGATCAATGATCAATCAGATCAGTTTAAAAGTTTTTTTTTTAAAAGTTAATCGATTAATATAATATATACATCTAAATGTATTATTTTCTAGTAATTTGTTAATTTTTAACTTTTTTATCTTATAGATCGTTATCGATTGATCGAGTTTTTATGTCTATGATCGTTGATCGTTGATTTATTAAACGATCAAAAATTTTTGATCATGATCGGCTCATTTATTAAATGAACGATCTCGATCCGATCTTTAACCGATTCGATCGCGATGCGATTAACGTGATCGTGCTCACCCCTAATTGTCATTTTACACACAATTTTATTATTACTACTACTGTACACACATGCTTGTCAGTCAAAATACATGAAACACTTACTGTACACACATGCTTGTCAGTCAAAATACATGAAACACTTACTGTACACACATACTATAACTCTCACTTACCTCTAACTTCATTTCTCCAAAACTTTCTTAATAATTCCACCATCCTTGCAAACATCAAGGACGGTGAGCCAAGATATGAGTTCAACTTCAATCAGAATAGTAGAATTCGGAGGAACGCCATCAATTCCTTCTGCTCCATACCCCAGAACTGGGAGCATAATGAACAATGCCACTTCCCCTTTCCTCATGGTATCAATCCCATGATTCAATCCCAAAACTTGACCTAATCAACAAAAATCGGCAGTTATAAAACCTTTCAACAAAGAAAGCACAACCCAAGGCATTACAGCTACTGTCTCAACCTCATCTTTTTTCAACATTTTCATAGATGTATATATATCTTTGAGAAGCTGATCATCGAGAAAGTTAGAAGTCAGTGCAATTAGTATCTTGTGAAAATAATTAAATACCAAATTTACTAAAAGAAAAACCTAAAGATTCAGACCACTTCCCCACGCCACGATCACAGCGCAGGGGAGACCATCTCAAGACTCTCACCGAGATCCCTTATCATATTAATTGCTCAAAACTCCAGAGGATTTGTGGGGAAAATGCACGGCCGGCAGCGAAAAGCCCCAACTTCACAGGAGGAGAAAGATAGCGCCGTCAAAGGCGCCAAGCTACGGGCTCTCCAGAAGCAGTTCCTCGAATTCCACCACCGCCAAACGTATGTTTACAATCTAGCTCTCTTTTGATCACTGTGACGACGATGTTTGACTGTGCTATTTGTACTTTGATCTGTAGCTATACGAAAAAGAGGCATTAGATGTTAATGCCAAGCTGCTGGAGATTAATCCCGAGTATTTAACTGCGTGGAACTACAGAAAGCTCGCTGTTGAACACTTGCTCAAGGATCAATCTGTTTCCCAATCCATCAACTCAGTTCTCGATGAAGAATTGTCCACGAAGCATTCTAATCTCACCAACTCCATAAGGTGTGTGAAACCCTTCTTTGCAGACAGGTATAGACGAAACTATTCAGTTTCATCTCTCTGCAAGTGATTATGAGTTCTGGTTTTGCAAATACTGTAAAAACTGGAATGAGTGAAAACTTGAAGAAATTGCGAAACACGGAATATGCAGGATGAGTGAAACTGCAGAATCTTTTCTTTGATGGCCAAAGATACATACCAGGCAATAAACAGCAAATGGCAAACAATATTGTTGAACATTATACATTCTTTAATGTTAGGCTTGATACCACTCTTTTACATACAAATGTTAATACAGCTTTATGAAAAAAAAAATCAACACAAAAAGAAACTATGGCCTTACAAATATTGAATAGAATTTCTCAGCAACTATTCTACATTAACAACCAAGCATGCATGCTTCTGCATAGGTTTAATCATCTTTAAAATGAGAGAACTTTTCGTTTACCATGAAGGAGGACACCAACTCCATAAGGTGTATCAAACCCTTCTCTGCAAAGTTGTATATATGTCCCCAAACAAAGGATCTGCTGATGAATAAAATTACCATGAGCAACCATAAGTGTACTAAAAATATTCATGAAATAACACACTATGCATCAAAGGCTGCAGACAATATTTTTCTTACAGAATTGCTCGATTTCCCCCTTGTACTTGAGACCTACGTATACACACTGCATGTATTTGAGACCACAAGTATTCACTGCAAATTTAAGTAGACTCAAGAAAACTAAAATTTGTCACCAAGTCAAAATCAATATCAATACAACCATTTAGCCAAAATCAATACAAATAAAAAGAACACTAACTGAAATCTAGCCAAGTGTTTGCAATCATTACAAGCACATTATTTCAACAGCAGGTAGTTAAATCCATCCTCAATACAAGCAGCTCACCAAACCAAGTTCCATTCTTTAAAAGATGAAACAAACTCAAGAAAGATGTAAACAGAAGGTACAAATCAAAGGACCTTACTTGAACGGACATTATGGCCAAGAGAAACAATAATACTTGCAATTATATATGTGTCAGAAACAAAATCTTACTGCTCTATTTCGGAGTATTTAGCAATTCATGAGTCACTCAAGCCAACACTCAAACATCTTGCATGCATATGATTTGCAAAGATTTGTCTAATTGTTTTGCAAACCATTGGTTTAGCTCCTTCACACAGGATGCATCAGCAAGTAAATACTGATGAAATTCAGAATAAGCCAAGTATATGCTATCCTCTGCAAGGAATTGAAGTAGGAGTTTAGAAGAAATTTATAATAAAACACAACTGGTCAATTAATATATGATGTAACCTCTCAAATTCTTCTTAGTTTCTAAGTCCAGCACCCCATAATTCTATTTCTATGAGTCTGCTAAACGCAATGTTATCCAGAGCAGGATACATCAATCATCAAACCAGTAAGAAGAGGATAAGAACAAAGTCATTTGAACCACTCTAAAACGATCTATATCAAGTCTATCAGTGAGACAGTGACCATAATCAGAGCATTCACACTATAAATTGAAAGATCGCATAATTCAGCCATATACACAATAGAGAACCAAAGCAACTAACATTACAGTAAATAAAAATCCTCGAAGCAAAAATAATTACATAAAATCAGCTTTTAACCTTGCATTGAAGAAACTTCACAGATTGCTCATGGTATTTCCAGCCCCTGGCTTTCATAACCTTCAAACACACAAAAATCTCATAATCACAGTAATGACAAGAATTTCAATCACACACACAATAAAAAAAAACGTGGAGATTCACATAGTTACCGAGGCAGCTCTCTTAATCGGGTGGTTGTATCTGCATTGAGACCCCGAATGAGCAAGTGCCGGTCTTGAGGTAGTAAAAATTCCCCTGGGGCAATTTAAGAAAATTCCAGTAAAAATCCAAGAAACCTTTTAATGTGATCAGCTCTAATCCAAGAAAACAGTACAAGAATAAACTTGCAAGAAAAAAAATCCAAACACAGTTAACATGCAGCATAGGTAAACAGTCAGCATATAGAGACCAAAAATCATAATCCAAGGTACTGACAAACAAACAAAACATTTAAACCAACCACATAAATAATGAATTGGATTCCATCTCTTATCTCTAGCACTTAATGATTTTTCGCCATTGGAATATTTCTGAAGCTACCATGTAAACACTTTCACATATTCCTCAATATTCACCAACCTAATTTTCCAAAAACATACATGAAATTGCAAGAAAATGGACTGTACATAGCACCATGAATGAAGCTAACACACATACAATGAAATGATGTTCGGCTAGAGTATTATCATTAGGCCTGAACTCACCCACAAGCAGCCTCTCTCATCGCCTTCGCAAATTCGCCAGCCCTCTTGCACCTCCATTTCCCAACCCCACAGGCATCCTCCTATTCTCATCATATCTTTCAGTAAAATAATCAAACAAATCCCAGAAAAAAAAAACAGAAATAAATAGACATTTCAGCAAACAATCACATACATATCATGAACTGTTTGGGTCGGGCCAACCGCCGGTTCTGCAGCCGCCCTCTGTACACCAAATTCGGAGCCTTCGTTCGCTTTCGGAGACTATGGAATCCGGGCGGTTTTGAGGTCAGCTAGGGAATAGTCGGAGAAGCCAAGGAGTCAAGGACCCTTCCGGCGGCAGCAGGGCCAAAGTACGCTGTCCGCTACGGCGGAGGCGGTGGTCCCAGTAAAGGCGATAGGAGAAGCGGCGACGATCCTTGTGTTAGAATGCAATACTGAATGGCTGAATTGCTCATCTGAGCTTTCTGTATTCATTCATATAAATAGAGGTCTGTACAACTAGATTACCTAATATAACAGATAATTACAGAAAGAATATATTCTAAATATGCTAACTAATATTCAGTAAATATTCTATTTACTAACACTCCCCCTTAGTCGAAACAGGAGCAGAGCGAATGCAAAGACTAGAACGAAAATCTAGAAACAAAGGTGATGGAAGTCCCTTGGTAAAGATGTCAGCATACTGATGAGCCGATGGAACATGAAGAACACGAACCTGTCCGAGAGCCACCTTCTCGCGAACAAAGTGAATATCAATCTCCACATGCTTAGTACGTTGATGGTGTACCGGATTAGACGAAAGGTACACGGCAGAGATGTTGTCACAGTAGACCAAAGTAGCCCGCTGAAGAGGAACACGCAATTCACAAAGTAAGTTGCGCAACCAGCACGTCTCAGCTACAGCATTAGCAACTCCTCGATATTCAGCCTCGGCACTCGATCTGGAGATAGTGGGTTGGCGCTTGGAAGACCATGAAACGAGATTGTCACCAAAGTACACACAATAACCAGAAGTAGACCGACGAGTGTCTGGACAGCCAGCCCAATCCGCATCTGAGTAAGCAGTGAGGGCTGAGGTAGAGGATGCCTGAAGATGAAGACCAAGAGCAAGAGTACCCTGGATGTACCGGATAATCCGCTTGAGAGCCTGAAAGTGTGGTTCTCTAGGGTCATGCATAAAAAGACAAATTTGCTGCACGGCATAGGCAATGTCCGGCCTCGTGAAGGTGAGGTACTGAAGAGCACCGGCAAGACTGCGGTAAACTGAAGGATCAGCTAGAGGGAGCCCAACATCAGCAGCAAGTTTTGACTTGGTGTCCACAGGTGTAGTAGCAGGCTTGCACGAAGTCATCTTGGCGCGATCAATGATATCCCTGGCATACTTCTGTTGAGACAAGAAAAGGCCTGACTCGGATCGAGTCACAGAAACACCAAGAAAGTAACTCAGAGGGCCGAGATCCGTCATAGCAAACTCAGCACCAAGCAATGCTGTGAGGCGGTGAAGCAGGGCATCAGAAGAGGCGGTGAGAATGATGTCATCAACATATAAGAGCAAGTATGCTGTCTCATTCCGGAAGGTGTATATGAAGAGCGAGTGATCGCTCTGACTGCCACGGAAACCAATCCTGGAAAGATAAGTAGCAAAACGGTGGTACCAAGCTCGGGGTGCCTGCTTTAGCCCGTAGAGAGACTTGCGCAGAAGACAAACCTGGCCTGGATAACGCTGGTCCGAAAAACCAGGAGCCTGATGCATATAAACGGTCTCATGCAAATCCCCATGTAAGAAAGCGTTCTTCACGTCGAACTGGTGAATAGGCCACGACCGAGAGACGGCGATGCTGAGAATGAGCCGAATGGTAGCCGGTTTAACCACGGGACTAAACGTCTCATCACAATCCACTCCGACCTGTTGAGACTTACCGTTAACCACCAGACGGGCTTTGTACCTCTCAAGTGTGCCATCAGACCTGTACTTATGCTTAAATAGCCACATGCAGCGAACAATATTAGCACCAGCCGGCCTCGGAACCAAGTCCCAAGTACCATTTTTAATAAGAGCATTAAACTCATCATTCATGGCGGCACGCCAATGGGGGTCCTGCAGGGCTTGTAGCGGAGATTTAGGAAGAGGGGAGACTTGAGTAGAAGAAGCCAAGAGGTTGTAGCGAGGATTAGGTTTGGAAATGCCAGCCTTAAGGCGTGTCGTCATTGGGTGACGAGGAGGTGGAGGGGGAGGAGGTGGAGGAGGTGAGTGGGTAGTCGGACTGAAAGTGGGCGAGGACCGAGGTGGGGATGGTGGGGATGGCATGGGTGAGGTATCTGGGGAAATTTGATGAACAAGATCCAAAAGAATAGGTGAAGGATCAGATGAGGGTATATCATTGGTGGATGGTTGGGTAAAACCAGACGGAGTGGCGAAAGGAAAAGTAGTTTCATCAAACACAACATGTCTGGAAGTGATGACTCGATGTGAGTTAAGATCCAAGCAACGAGAACCTCTATGGTCGGGAGAAGGACCCAGGTATAAGCATGGAACGGAACGGGGAGCCAGCTTGTGAGGAGCAGTGGCTGAGGTGTTAGGATAACACAGACACCCGAAAGTCCGAAGATGTGTATATGTGGGTTCCCGATGATATAAGATAAAAGTGGGGGTTTGATTATTGATAGCTTTGGATGGCAATATGTTATGTAGGTAGGTTGCCATTTGGAGAGATTCGACCCAAAAACGATAAGGTAGGGAAGCATGGGTTAACAATGTACGGGTAATGTCATTGAGTGTGCGAAGAGCTCGTTCTGCTTTCCCATTTTGAGGTGAGGTTTGAGGGCAGGAAAAACGTAGAAGAACCCCTTTTTGGGCACAAAAGGCACGAAAAAGGTTGTTGTCAAATTCACCCCCCATGTCGCATTGGAAAGTTTTGATATTGGACTGGAATTGAGTTTGGATCATTGTATGAAAAAGCACGAATTTGTGGTAGGTTTCAGACTTGTGTTTAAGAGGAAAAATCCAGGTAAAGTTAGAGTAGTCGTCCAAAAACAACAAATAATATTTAAACCCACTAGTGCTGGAAATGGGAGAAGTCCAAATATCACTATGAATTATATCAAACGGTTTAAAAGTAACAGTATGAGAAGGAGAAAATGGAAGACGTCTATGTTTAGAAATTTGACAAGAAGAACAAATAGCCGAACAAGTGGCTTTATTGAAGAACGGAAATCTACGCTTGAGCTGGTCCAAAACATGATCGCCCGGGTGACCCAATCGAGCATGCCATGGCGGTGGTTGGGAAGCGACAAGGGCGGTGGGTGAAAAGGTGTTGGTGGTGACCGGGTACAAATCCCCAAGGCTATTACATCTCGTTTTGATTTTCCCCGACTCTAGGTCCTTGACAGAAAAACCGATTGGGTCAAACTCCACACTAACATTGTTATCAGTAGTAAATTTACGAACAGACACTAGATTTTTAACAATGTCGGGAGTATGTAAAACATTCTTTAGCTGATAAGATGGACATGTGGGTAAAATTGCAGAACCGTGACCAATGACAGGAATATTATTTCCATTACCAACATAAATGGGAGCTAAATTACTCGAATTAAAATAGGTACGAAGGGTACCTGGATTTGCAGTGAGGTGAGAAGATGCTCCGGTGTCCATGTACCAATTGTCGGAAGGTGTTTGCAGCGAAGTCGTGCTGAAAGCCGGAGAAAATGCTGGTGGACCGGGCTGTTGTGGCCCAAAACTCTGCTGCTGGAGGGGCCCAAAATGCTGATAAGTTGGCCCAAGAATCGGCTGGCCCAGATGAGACCCAATTAGGGCCTGACCCGCGAAGTACCCAGGACCCGCGGCCTGACCCGCAAAGTACCCAGGACTCGCGGGCTGAAACGGCCCAAGGCCCAGCTGCTGGCCTGAAAGAAGTCCAGATCCCTGCGCCTGTGGAGTCTGCTGCGCCGCCGACGGGAAGATCTGACCGCCCGATGATGCCGCGGCAGTAGGGTAAGCGCACGGCGGTGGGGCCCATCCACTCGGCCAAGATGCCGCCGGCGCCGTTGGGAACCAGGCCGCCGGTTGCATTGGTCGCGGACCTGAGTTGAAAGCTCCGGATGGCAGCCGATTTGTGCTGTTTTGGCCGGAATTTCGACGGCCGCGCGATCGGTTTCGACGAGCCGAGTTGTGCTCGGCACCAGTGGACGGTCGCGGAGTAGTGGCTGCAATCATGACATGGTTCTCCTCCATGTGGCGGCTCCGGCGAGATTCCTCCCGGGTGAGCATGCTCCGGGCGACGGAAAACGAAGGAAGAGGCGACATCTGACTGATGATGCTGCCAACAGTGTCGTATGATGAAGACAATCCGTTGATAAGTTGCAGAACAAGGCGTTGTTCGCTAACTGGGGCCTCGACATCTCCAAGCTGATTTGCCAGTGATTTCAGAAATTGGCAATACGCTGAGACGGAGGGAAAAGAATCTAAACGAGCATTGATGAAACGACTTTCGAGATCGGCTGCTCGAGCGGTGCTGTTGTCGTGGAAAATACCCTTGACACGAAGCCAGGCAGCACGCGCAGATGATCCGACTTGGATGACGGTGAGGAGAAGATCCTCGCTGAGGGTACCGTAAATCCAGCTGAGAACTATGGCATCAAGCTGGTTCCAAGTGTCTTCAGAAACATCAGAAGGTCGAGGTGAGCCGTCAATGTGATGAAGCACGCTGTGTGCGCGAGCAGTAATTTGGAAAAGTTCAGCCCATGTGTGGTATTGGACCTTATGGAGATCAAGAATAAGGGGAATGCAATACTCCAGCTAATTGCAGACCTGGGATATTTAAACATAGGAATGGAAGGCTCTGGTGCATGAAGAGGGAAGAGAGGAAGTGCGACGCGTGGAGGGTAGAGAAGAACGAGAATGAATAGCATACATGCCCATTAAAATAATAAGTTACTGTAGAAGAAGGATTAAGGAACAGTTAGAAGGATTAAGGATTAAGGAGTAGATAAAGATTGTGTTTAGATTTGGATGAATATGGAATTGTTGTTATCATGCCCTTTGAATCCGGCGTTTCCCATGAGCCATACAAAGAGGATGAATCCTTAAAACAAGCGAAAAGAGTCTGAATCCTCCTAACAAAAATGGGATGGTTGGTTTTGAATTGGCCTGAAGCTCATCTGGTGCCATGGAAATTCTAGAAGGCATCTTGTTGATTTGTCGCCCTCAAAGGATAGATGTAAAGGAATGGCACGAATCTCAGCTCCCAAAGCTACTATATCGTAGGCTGATGAGAACAACAAGAATTAATGATCCAAATATCCAGCACGATGTGTCTAAGATTGGATGCTGGATTAAACTTGAGAAGGGGTTACCTGATTATCAAGATATAGATAAGGGTGAATTTCTAAAGCTGTTCAAAGTTGATCGGAAGGTCGAGTTCAGCATTTACTTTAAGCTTGAGTACTGTTGCCGACCTGCCACAAGTATGGAACAACACACGTTGGAGGAAGTGAAGGATTTTCAATAGAGCCACAAATTTTGCAGCAAGTCAAGGAAGGAGATTCAATGCAATCTTGTAACGAGTCCATCCCGATTTCCAACGTGGTATATCTCAGTACAGAACTCTCAATCCAGTGAATGAAGGGAGGAATGCGAGGAGTCTTATAGATTCTTTGGATGTTGTTGCAAGCCTTTGTGATCGATAAAATGGAGGCTATTTAATTAGAGTTATCTATACATACATTACCTTTGTTATTATTTTTACTTTTTCATTCAGGTTTGTAAATCTTCTTGCACCACATTTTACTTTTAGATTACATTCAAAATATAAAATCCGCATTTTGAAGGCCCGGTGTGCAAAATAAAAAATGAAGCCCCTAATATATTATTATAAAATAAATAATCTAAAATTTAAATAACAATACTAATAATTATTATTATTGATAACTTGTGCATCTAAAACTAAACTTTTCGAGTGTGTCAACGAATTAGGCGATAGTGTATGGTTGGCCCGTAAAACTTTCTACTATAAAACATGGCTAACTCAATCATACATCAAAGAATTTTTTTTTTTTTTTTTAAACTTCATTCATAATCTTGGGCGTTTGCTTACAATAAGTGGAATCAAACATCTAGTGTAGTTATCCTATCAAGCATAATCAAACTGATAATGCCAATCAGACTAGCTAATTGTCTTATTACAAAGATGAGATCCAATAAAAGAGTAATATTCCCCTAGGAATATACTGGCACAAGCAAAGTCGTACCAGCAAAAGCCATAATCTGCTTAACAAGGCATTCACATCCAAGCATAATCAACCCTGTTAATCAGGGATTTTCAACATGTGCAACACCACGAACACGTTGACCTGTGTAGTTCAAGCGTAAACACCTTGATTCAAACTACAGACGCACTGAAACACAAAACCAAGCATCCAAATATAAGATCCGGACGAAGTAACCGAATCGCGTGAACCTCAATCTAGATATATAATGAGTATGAGTTTCGATCGCAGGACCGGCATAAAAGATAAAACTTATTAAAAACTTCAGATCCAAAGGATCCAAAACATCTGTATGGAAATTTCACAACAAACAGTTAAAAGATTGTTTTCCCATCTCTCCAAAGGGGAAGACGAGGAAGAAAGAAGAACATTTAGGGTTTGGGTGGAGGGTTTTACATCAAATTACACTACTAGAAAAAGGGTCTTTATAGACACTTAAACTTGTTTGGATATTATATGTATGGTGACACTTTAGTCTATCCCAACACTAATTTAATATGTGGTTTTAGCCGGTGTTATAATAAGTCTAAAGTGTTAAGATAGTTAATTTTGGATATTGATTAATTAAATAGATAAATATACAGTAGTGTTGGGAAAGATATATATTCACACACATTATATTGTATATATATAGCCTTCAAATATATATATATATATATATATATATATATATAAATTGTGATAATTAATAATTATCCTAAATATTTTTTGGTAATTATAATAATAATATTATAGGGATAGGTATGTCATGCGACATATGACGACGTAGGAATAGACGTAGTTTACCACATTAACTAGTGTTGTATTTGAACAATGTTAACACATTAATTTATAGGAATAGGTATGTCATATGACACATGATGATGTAGAAATATAAGTAGTATACCACATTAACTTGTGTTGTATTTGCACAATTTTAACAAACTAATTAAATGTCAATAGATCTCATTATACCTACACATTTACACGTGTCACAACAAATAAGAATATGACAAATTAAAGTGTCACATAATCATAATGAACAATATTTTTGATGATGTACAATTAAGGAAGTTACGTTTGGCCCAAGGCCTATGTCATTTGAGGAAACAATTCGCCCAACCCAAGTTGACTATTTGAATATTGGACCATTTCTATTTGAGTTTTCAATATGCAAGTAAAACAATTATTTACTGCCTTCTAATCTTGGATTATGACTGAATTAACTTAAGACAATCTTGTATCTAAATATTTTTCATTGACACTATTGAAAGTCTGATGTGTACTAGTTTATGCACGCGAAATTTTATACGTATCCTAGCTAATGGGACAAAGATTGAAAAACCAATAGCCATTACCAACATTTTCTTATGTGTTTTGATGATTATGTTAGTTAATTTAGGTTTGATTTGGGGACCATATGTCATGGAAGTCTTTAATATGAGATTCCAATAAAATTGCATGTATTAGCTTTAGTAGAGCAAAATCACCACAAATTTACGAGAAGGTATCTAATAAGATCAGTCTCAGTTGATACTAATTAAAGATAAATGTCGATATTTTCACTTGAAATCTCGACCTTTTACATATTAATTATGATTATTCAGTGTATAATTAAGCATGTTAAACTCTATTTTTAGTGTAATATTGTGTTATATCATATCCGGAAAGAAAACACTATAACTACTTTCTTCGTTCCAATTATTTCTACACATTTTAACTTTCATTAGTATAAGAATCTCGCGGTCAGATCAACAATAAAACACCAATTTAAATAAATAAAATAAAACAACGTCGGCCTATCTCCTTAAAATTAAAATTAAACTCATGCGGCCTTAAATATTGTATCCACAATGCTAAAAATTAAATTGGCCATCTCCTTAAATAAATAAATAACATCGTTCGGCCATCTGCAGAATTCCTTTTGATCTTTTACTTTTGGCACATTACTGTGCGAGTCTCGGGAATCCAAAAACCTGCCGTTTATTTTTCTACGAAGAAGAAGATCGAAGAAGCTTGAAGAGCAGAATATCACTTTGGTGTAAAGATTCATATGATCCATCTTAGATATTATTTGCCTGTTGGACACGAACAAGAGCCAATCTTATAGCCTCCTATCTACCGTTTCTTGAAAATAAATAAATTTCATTCTAAATATAGTGCTTGAATTCTAAATATTTGAGAGAAAAATATAAGGGACATTATTAACCAAATAACAATAGATCGACCTTTGTAATGGTTGAAGTGTCATAAATGGGACATGAGAAATAGGTTAGAAATTAAATATGGTACATTGTAGACTTTGTAAAATCATCAATCTAATGCGCGTTGGCTTCACTGAACTTATCATATCCATTAAAGAAACTATTTGAGCAATATTTGTCGATAATATAGGAACATATAGGGAATAAAATGCGTAAATTCACGTAAAAATAAACGTCGACTTGAGTGTCATGTTAATTATAAAAATTAAAAGTGAACACTCAAATGTTTGTTTCAATTGCAAACTATTCAAGTATTGCAAAGTTGGATATGGCAATTGGGTAAAATTTCCAATTGGAGGATTATGGACATCAAGAGAAGATCACCAGATCGAAGACTAGTTCTTGGACACCGGAAATTGCTTCCTCATAATTACAAGGATCATGTGGTGACTGGTGAGTGATATTTAAAAGGACAATCATCGGCCAATTGCGGTAATTATCATTTGCCTTTAACATTTAAAAGGAATTGCGGTAATAATCATGAAAATTATTACTTTGAACTTTTAAAATTCTATCCTATAAAGTATTGTCAATATAGCTCTAATTTTTTTTTAAAAAAAAAGTGTCGACCATAAATCTATCTCTAAAACTTCAAATATTATTGAGGTCTTATTTAATGTCGGTAAATGAACTACAAGAACTAACCTAGTGGAAGGGACTAGTCTCGTCCAACAGCAACTGATCAGTTTTATTTTTTTCGTTCGCATGGGATATGCTCAAATGAGTGACATGAACCGTAAAACCAAAACCGACCTTTTCGTTGTAAATAAATCAATACACCATCTTTTTTTTTTTGAAGATAACCAATATACCATCTTATGTAACAAAAACATGTGACGATGAGCGAAAGTCTGGAAATGTGAGTACGAGTGGCCTTCGATTCACCGCATCTCAAGATTATCAACCAGAAACCATATTTCCTTTCCATTATTAAATCCTTTATATTTGCGATGATGCAACAAATTCTAGTTAAATATATTCAAATAAAAGTAATTTAAATACTACGTACGAGAAACATATTCTAATCGGCTCACCGCATCACAACTTCTGGCCACAAATTTGGAGCATGGATCATGTGAATTAAATTGTAATGTACACAAACTAAAAATAGTAACCCAAGTTGGATTTTATCATCGCGTGGAGGGATAAGGGAAAAGAATAGATCAACAACTTCATGCAACAAATTATGTTTAAATATTAATTTGTCCATTCCCTAGCTAGAATTAGATTAGATAACACACACTTCACCAAATTGTCAGAGAATTGGTATAAAATGCTGCAGACAGATCTCGCACACATGGGCACAATCACACACTAATTTTTTATTATTTTTTTTCAAAAAACTTATTCTGAAAAAAATTTATTAGAATTTTTTATCCGTTTCATTTTTACTTTCACTATTTTTAATTATTGGGTCGTTAGAGTCAGTGGCGGAATATTAGGATGCCAGGAAGGCCTGCCCATCCCAAAAAATTTTAAAATTGTAAAATTTACCCTTAAATTTTTTAAAAATTATATTTTTACCTATAAATATTTTATATATTCTATTATGTCCCCTCTCAATTTCAATTTCTGGGTCTACTGGTTAGAGTCCAACATATCTCTAAATATTTCTCTAAAATAGTAATAAAAAATAATATACTTTTATGTTTTACAAAGTTATTGTGGGAAGAATGATTTCTTATGTGTTTATAGGTTTGTAAGTTTTATTTATCTTTCTAATTTAATTAGTTCATTTATAATATTTAATAAATAAAATTATTCAACGAATGAAATGACAATAAAGTTTACATTTTTATAATATTTAAATGAATTTTTCTCAAGATAAATTATTAAAATATTGTAATTAGAATCTAATAATATAAACACATAAACTAATCTAAATAAAAGTGAAGTAAAAACAGTTCTATCACAAAATTATAATCAGAGTTTCATAGGCAACCTTCTCTTCATGTTTTCATTCTCAAATCCAACCGTTTCAATGTTTTTAGACATTTTTTTTAAAAAAAAAAAAACCTTGTTTTGCATTTTTTACGCAGGAGAAGGTTTTTATGTCCAAATATTCAATGGAGAGTTTTTTATTGGACACATTCGGAGAAAGTTAAAGAGAGACGTACCGACTGTTATTCAAGTTTTCCAAATTTACTTTCTCATTCTCTAAAAATATAAAACAAACTATTCTCTTATCGTTTTAGAGTTTATTTCTTTCTGAACTGAACTGATTTACAAATAAGTTCGGGTATATAGGGCCTAATTTTTAGTAAAAAAAAAACTGTATTGAAATAACTAAACAGAACTGAAAATTTAAATATGGATGCAATTACGATGAAGTTAAAGGCAAAGTGTTGGAAGAAACCGTCTCTATATAGCGCGTGTGATTTTTATAAAAATTTAAAAATTGCAAATTAGTCCCTCCTTAATTTTCTTTATGACACTATTTATAATTTAGTCAAGTCTCTATATAGAGACGGTCTCGTCAGACGGTCTCGAAGTTAAAAGATAAAATTTACTAAATAGAAATCGTAAAATTCCATATATAAAATCCACGGTCTACAAATAGTACGGCTAGAATCTGATTTGGAAAGTGAAAACCGGGATCATAGAAAAATCCCAATTCGTGATAGCTGGGGATGGAGTCGGCGTCGGGATGGTCAGATCTTGTTCCTGATATGTTGGTGTTGATAGCAAGAAAATTGACAGTAGCAGAAGATTTCATCGCGTTAAGAGGCGTTTGTAGGGCATGGCGAGCCGGAACCGCCGCCACAGGAAACGATAGATTGGCACGTTTAAGTAAGGTTCCCATGCTGATGCTTGCGGAGAAGGCCGGCGACGGCGATTCACGCCAGTTTTACAGCTTGTACGGGAGGATGGTTTTCATGTCGTTTCCGGAAGCAACCGGGAAAAGATGCATATATGCCGGATTTGGGTGGACTCTGTCGGCAGCAGCATTAGCCCCCGGGGAGCTTAATCTTGTAAGATTCAATCCGGCGGCTGCGGCCATGAACGCTGACAAAATCAAACTCCCTGCTTTTCCGGGAGAGCAGCAATACCACGTTTTTCCGGGAGAGCAATACGACTACAAGCAAGCGGTTCTGTCAGCAAATCCATCGGAAACGTCGGATTTTGTATTGATGGTACTTGCCAATCATAAAACCGTATTCTGGAGGAATGGGGACACCTCCTGGACAAGGATAATCCAAAACTGGGTGACTGAACATACTTGGATGCCTGCTCAATTTGTCTCGAGTATCTGTTACTACAAACAAAAATTTCATATCATAGATAACTATTTGTGCCTCTATGTTTGGGATCCTCATCTTTCAAATGTAACATTCATAGTGTAAGTCCAGATTTTGTTGGCTGCTTTGTGGAATGTCATGTTGCAACATGACTGTTTTGGGCAGAAAAAGATAGAAAAATTCCAGAATCTCAGCACATGTTTTTAAAGAGGAAAGAGAATATAGTGCGAGGTTAATATGGAATGGATATATTTGTTTCGAAATATTACAGTCCAAATCCATCTCCAATTCAGATTTATTCATGGGATATTGCAGAGATTTAATTGGAAAATGATTTTCTGCATTATTTCAGGAATTGGAGATTTTCTGAATTCCTTATTCCAAAGAGTTTCTGTTTTAAACATGGTTTAATTGGAATGGAATTCTACAGCTGTGGAGATGACTTAATTCACACGGCAATGTGCTATAAAAGGAGGACATCAGTTGCGTGCTCAAGAGCCGATTTTAATAGCAAAATTCTGTAATTCAGGGTTTTTATCTTTTGAGCAAGAAGGCAACGCAGTCCACGGTTTTCAACCACTACACAAACACTAGGGACGTGTGTTAAAGCTCGGGTGGTACAAGATCTTGCCGCACCTTCGTGGAAAAGAAGGTAATCATAGAAGCAACTATCAAAGCTAGAGTAGCCAATTGGTAGTGTGATAGGCTTGCTAGAGTAGCCATTAGTTTGTAATAGACCGGACATATTTATTGCAACTAGTGAAGGATCTTTACCACGGGCTACGGCCCCCCAGACGTAGGTGCATTGCACTGAACTGGGTGATCATATCGTGTTCTCTTTTATTCCGCACTTACAGTTTTAATTAGTTGATTGTTTAGTTAAAACTTGAACACGGTAGAAGTAAGATCACGTAAGCAGGGACTTTCAATTGGTATCAGAGCTTAATCACTCTTTTAATCCTCTTGCGAGGAGAGTGACCGATCTGCTTACTATGGCCAAAGAAGGAGGATCCATCACACGAGCTCCTCTACTGGTTGATGGAGGCTACCCGGACTGGAAGACGCGTATGCGTATATTTATTGAGCAACTTGATGATGATGCTTGGAATATGATTGAGATTGGTTACAGTCCACCTACCACAACAAATCCGGCTGGTGAAACTATATCTAAACCTGCTCCATGGACTGATGCAGAGAAGGCAATGAAGAGGCTTAACAGTAAGGTTTTGGGTGCTTTGTATAATGGTGTAATAGATGATCAATTCAGAATCATATCGGGGTGTACTACTGCCAAAGCTGCTTGGGAAGCTCTTGAGAAGGAGCATGAAGGTTCCAGGTCAGTCAGAAAAATCAAACTTGGAATGATCAAATCTGAATTTGAAAGCCTGGAGATGTTGGAACACGAGTCAGTTGATGAATTCAGCACTAGATTGAAAGATTTAATTCATAGAGCACACCAGTTTGGAGAAAGATATACTGAGGCTCAAGTTTTGGACAAGGTGAAGAGGTCACTACCTGAGAAATTCTCGGTTTTAGTCATGAACTTGGAGATTAATTCTCAGCTGGATGTGGTTACTCTAGATGAGCTGATGGGGTTTATGAAGACATCAGAGATGTGCACTGAGAAAAGTAAGAACAAAAAGGCCCTGTCATTTCATGTTGCAACATCAAAAGGGAAAGGAAAGTTGGAGGAGATGGAAAATGCTGGTTCAGATGAAATGACTTTGCTGGCTAGAAACTTTGGGAGATTCATGAGGGGAAATCAAGGCAGAGGTTTCTCTGGAAATCAAGGAAGAGGAAATCAAGGTACTCAGGGTCAAGTCAGAGGGTTTCCAGGTCCACAAGGTGTACAAGCTCAAGTGAATCAAGACCAGGGAACTCAGGTTTTCCAAAACCAAGGAGCTCAGTCCTTTCAGAACCAGGGAACTCAGCCTTATCAGGGTCAAGGAGCTCAGCTTATAGATCCACAGAACAGTGCTAAAAATTTTCAAGGAGGGGATTCCACTCAGAATAGACTCAGAACTGTTGATGACCTACCTAGAGGCCCGGAAGGTACAAAGCATGCTGGAAAACCTCAGTGTAAGGAATGCAGTGGCTATGGACATCTTGCTTATCAGTGTGGAAATTTTTTAAATCAACCTAAGGCATTTGTAGCAGCTGGTGAAATCTGGAGTGATGATGAAGATGAGATTCAGCCAGAAAAGCATGTGTCTTTTGGGGTTAAGGTTGTGGACTCAGGACCAGTTCCAGATGAGGTAGAAGGAGACACTGATATCCAGAATGCATATGATGATCTGTATAGGGAATGGGAAAAATCAATTGAGATCATCAAAAGCTTGAAGGATACACAAAGTGGAGGAGCTGAAGCATTAAAACTTGCTGAAGAAGTTGAGTCTCTGAAAGTAAAGGTCAACACCTTAGTGAATGATTCACTGGTTGAGGTGCAGGAAATTGAAGAGCTGACTTTGAGTCTTAAATCCATGACTAAAAGAGCTGAGAAAGCTGAAGGGTTGCTTGCTGATCTGTTGAAGAAAAATGAGATTTCAGAAGGAAAGAAACCCATGGATGATGTGGATAAAGCCATGAAACTAGAGACAATGACCAAGAGAGCTAAAGATGCTGAGGTAACCTCTGAAATTCTAAGCAAGAAGCTGGAGATCATGACCATCAGAGCTGTGAATGCTGAAGAAAAAGTCAGGGCCAGAACTATTGACTGTGACCATCTGGGAAAGAAACTGAGATCTTTGACTGCCAGGGCTGAGGAAGCTGAAGCAACTATTCAGAAACTAAACAAGGGCACTGCCAAATTGAATGATCTTCTGATGATGGGAAAGAATGCTGGAAATAGACATGGTCTGGGTTACAACAACTTTGGTACAAAGTCTCAGTTGAAGAAAACAGTGTTTGTCTCTGCTAGGACTCAAGCTTCTACTAGTAAGAGAATCTCTAAAGTCAACCAGAGCACCTGTGTTCCTAACTCTGAAATGAAGATATCACAGGGTACATTGCCAAGAAAAACCCCTCCTAAATGTTGTGAATATTGTATGATGCAGGGTCATTGTGATTATCAATGTATGAGATTACTGAGAGATATTATGAGAGGCAAGCAGTTCTCTTCATGTTGCAACATGGAACCTGAGCAGCAGAAGAGACTCACGAAGAAAGTATGGGTACCGAAATCTTCTTTAAACTGCTTTGTAGTTCATACCTGCTATAATGTGTATGCCAGGAACACTTGGTATTTTGACAGTGGGTGCTCGAGACACATGACTGGATCCCCAGATTTGTTGAGCAATATGGTACCATGGAATGGTACAGTACAATTTGGAGATGGCAAGATTAGTAAAGTTATTGGAAAGGGAGAGCTCAAGATTCAAGATTTTCCTGTGTTACATGATGTATTGCTAGTAGAGGATCTCAAGGCTAACCTGATCAGCATCAGCCATCTGTGTGATCATCAGATGACGGTTCACTTTAATGAATCCCTATGTACAGTCAAGCAAGGCTCTAGTGGTGTACTCACTGGGAGAAGATCTTCTGATAACTGCTATATTTTGGAGCCATCAGTTACCTGTTTGAGTGCTAAGGTTGTTGTTAAGGATGTGCCAGCCAGGGTTTCTGAGGAAATTGATGATGTAGAAATAGTTCAGCAAATCTCAATTCAGAAAAATGAGAGTTCGAAAAATCTCTCCCCTCAGGAACCAAGCTCCAGTTCTCATGTTGCAACATCACCACTGGTCATAGGAGATAGCCAAATTTCTAAGTCTTCTGAAGTTGAGCCGAGTAGTCCAAATAATTCTACTGATGAAGAAACTTCCTCAACTGATACAAATGTTAAATCCCCACAGAAGGATGTGGGAAAATCATCAGAGGAAAATGCCAAGGTGGAACAAGGTGATGCTAAAGCTGTTCGAACTCCAAGGTCCACTACTGACAAATTGACCAGAGATGAGAAAGGTGCAGTTGTGGATACAAAACTCTATAGAAGCATGATTGGAAGCCTACTGTATCTAACATCAAGTAGACCAGATTTGTCCTTGAGTGTTGGTATTTGTGCAAGATTCCAGGCTGCTCCTAAGGAATCCCATATTTCTACTGTGAAGAGTATCATTCGGTATGTACATGACACTGCTGATTATGGCATCTGGTTTTCTAAGGGTACAAGTTGTCAGGTATATGGGTACAGTGATTCTGACTGGGCTGGTAATGCCAATGATCGTAAAAGTACTACTGGAGGTTGTTTCTTTATTGGGCAGAATTTGGTGTCTTGGTATAGTAAAAAGCAGAATTCAATCTTTTTATCTACTGCTGAGGCTGAATATTTGGTGGATGGTAGTTGCTGCACTCAACTGATTTGGATGAAACAAATGCTCAGAGATTATGGGGTGAAGCTATACAGTCTTGCGATTCTCTGTGATAATAAGTCAGCTATTGGCATATCTAAGAACCCTATACAGCATAACCACACCAAACATATCGATATCAGACACCACTTTATCCGAGACTTGGTCGATAGAAAGGAAGTGGAAATCAAGCATGTACCTACTGAGAGTCAATATGCTGATATCTTTACTAAGCCATTGGATGCTTTTACATTTGAAACCCTAAGACAACATCTTGGGGTATGCACTATCTGAGGTACTGAAGACTACCTAACTTGTACAGTTGTTATTTCTATTTCTGTATTTCATTTGATAAAAAATCAGAAAATACCAAAAATATGGTTAAGGTTGCATTTCGTGTTGCAACATGAAGATATAAGGTGCGCGTATGAAGTGAAAGACGCGTGTAAATTGGGAGACAGCTGGGGCCCCATAGTATTTATGTTGTATTTTTCCGTTGGGCCGTCTTCAAGTTTGCACAAAGGTACTTAGTTTCTTCATTCTTCGCGCCCAGAAAGAAAACCATCCCCATTCCTATTGCAACATCATGTTTTTCTATTCTGCTGCCTTTCTGTGATTCGTAATCAACTACAACTTCAACGGATATAGCACCGAACCTTTGAATCAGTCAGAATCCACAGCTTCTCCATTAAGGTATCGATCTGGGTTCTCGATCTGTTAGTTTTCTTTGGATTCTTGACTTGCATGCTAGGGATTCTGTACTTCTTAAAGACTATCTGGGATTCGATCTGTGAGTAATTCTGAAGTATGTATTCCGAGATAGCTATCGATTTTGCATGGGGTTTGATGATCAAGAGTTGACAGATTTAGGGGGAGTTTTTGATATTCGATGGGCTAGGGGTATATGGGATCCTTGTGTTGAATTGATTGAGCCCGAGGCTAATCTTACTGGAACTATTCAGACCCTGCCTAGTTCACCCCCTACTCCTACTGTTGATGTATTTCCCGAGAACTTTATTGCTGCTCCCAGCACCAAGGACGCAGCTAAACTGAAAGCCTGTTATAATAGGTTGGAAACTTGGGAATATGCTAAGGGGTTGGATGATTTCTACCATAGTACTTTTGGGAGTAAAAAAAACTCTGGCAGATGTTCTTTTAATGGCACGATGAGGCCAAAACCCCCAAAGACAGATGTTATGATAGCCTCTGATGTTTATAAACCTAGCTTTGTGAGGCCTGAACCAACGGCTAAGCCTTATCTGACAGGTTTTATTATGATATGTTGGTCACAAGAGGTTTCTTTGCTGAGAAAGTGCTAGAGATGAAGAAGTATGCAGAGAGTGGGTTTGACACTTTTCTAGGCCAGATTGAGTATGTTCAAGCAGCTACTGTATTTAAGGAGTATGATCCAGAGTTGGCTCTTGAATTCTATAACAATCTGATGAAGGGGACTCTAGTTTATGGTTATTATTGGTCAGGGAAGCTGTATTTCAGAGGGAGAATCATTGCATTAACTTCTGAGAAGCTGAATTCTATTTTAGGGATTCATTTAATATTGTGATCTTTTTCTGAGGGCTGAAGGATTTGAAGTTGATGCTGCTAGGTTACAGTCTGATGGGAAATTTGCATTTACTGCTAGTGCATTGAAGAAGGGAGAGTGACATCCTTTCTACCAACAATGGCCGAAATTGATGAAGATCAACTTGCACAACTCATGTTGCAACGTCATTATGGAGTATGTGAAGCAAGCAAGCTGGATCTGGAGTCAATGTTAACTTGAAGAGGACGTTGTTTTGAGGAGTTTTTATGGCTGCCAAGAATATGAGAATCAACCAAAAATCTGTCCGATCTTTGGAAAATCCATGTTGCAACGTGGATTATCGTTTTGACAGAAGACAGAAAATTCCAGCAACAAGGATTTCAAGAGCTTAACCCTAATCATTGTTCTACAAGGTATTCAGCTCTTTCTACTGTGCTCACTGGATTTTGATCATAATATTGGTTGTATGTGCATAGTAGTAGCTTATTTGGAGAAGGGTTTGATTTGATTGTTGCGGGTTGTGATTGTCTTTGGATTCTTGCTCAAATCTCTGTGCATTGGTGCTTCCCGTAGTACTCTGAGTATATTTGAGTAATGGACTGTTTTAGATCAAGCTAGACTTTGCGTGGTTTGCTAGCCTTTTGTATACATGGTTTGATATGAGGAGTTCGAGCTATGAATGATCTCAAGAACTCAGAGACGTTGAAGACAGGGGGAGTTGATTCTGTATTAATGGGATTCTTGAATGACCTTGGGGGAAGTTCTTTTACAGGCCTTTGGCGAATTCATGGACCCAGGGGGAGATATATATGGATGACTGTATTACTTTTTCTGCCACCACGGAATTATTTTGATTGGATGTTGTGGAATGGTTAGTTTCAACTCGGGAGGAAGTTTTGCTCGTTGAATATTTTAGAAGTTCTGAGTTTGGGTTGAGCCATCCAGTGTGTCCACAAATTGCCAAAGGGGGAGATTGTAAGTCCAGATTTTGTTGGCTGCTTTGTGGAATGTCATGTTGCAACATGACTGTTTTGGGCAGAAAAAGATAGAAAAATTCCAGAATCTCAGCACATGTTTTTAAAGAGGAAAGAGAATATAGTGCGAGGTTAATATGGAATGGATATATTTGTTTCGAAATATTACAGTCCAAATCCATCTCCAATTCAGATTTATTCATGGGATATTGCAGAGATTTAATTGGAAAATGATTTTCTGCATTATTTCAGGAATTGGAGATTTTCTGAATTCCTTATTCCAAAGAGTTTCTGTTTTAAACATGGTTTAATTGGAATGGAATTCTACAGCTGTGGAGATGACTTAATTCACACGGCAATGTGCTATAAAAGGAGGACATCAGTTGCGTGCTCAAGAGCCGATTTTAATAGCAAAATTCTGTAATTCAGGGTTTTTATCTTTTGAGCAAGAAGGCAACGCAGTCCACGGTTTTCAACCACTACACAAACACTAGGGACGTGTGTTAAAGCTCGGGTGGTACAAGATCTTGCCGCACCTTCGTGGAAAAGAAGGTAATCATAGAAGCAACTATCAAAGCTAGAGTAGCCAATTGGTAGTGTGATAGGCTTGCTAGAGTAGCCATTAGTTTGTAATAGACCGGACATATTTATTGCAACTAGTGAAGGATCTTTACCACGGGCTACGGCCCCCCAGACGTAGGTGCATTGCACTGAACTGGGTGATCATATCGTGTTCTCTTTTATTCCGCACTTACAGTTTTAATTAGTTGATTGTTTAGTTAAAACTTGAACACGGTAGAAGTAAGATCACGTAAGCAGGGACTTTCACATAGTCTCATTCGGTAAATTAGTTGATGTATCTTTTATACAGCCTTATTTGGTTGAGTCAAGCAAGGGTCACTTACTCTTAATTACTCGGGTTAAGAGTATAACCAATCCGTTCGCCGGTGATAATGTAGTAATGGAAATTGACATTGAGAAGCGGAATGTTCGGTTTACCAAGGATTTGGATGGAGATGCTATATTTGTTGGCCTGAATTCGGCTGTTTGTGTTGCTCCGGCTGATTTTGCAGACCTCATTCAGCCTAACTGCATCTATTTCACCGATGACTTAACATGCAGTTTTTGGGAGAATAATGTAAGGAACACGGCGGGGATATACAATGTCGAAAAACGGAGCTTTCGTAGATTCGGCGATGATGACTTCTGTTACTCCACATGCCCACCTGTCTGGATATTCCTGTCATATTAGACCTAGTACTATATAACATTTTTGTAGTTACACACTTTTCTTACTCTAGTAGTTATTTTCATTTATATAATCATTGTCTTTTCATCGTGATCTTCTCTGTACAGCATTACAGTCACGTCACAATTGTTTTGCTTCTACTCTGTTTGCCCCTTAATGCATAGTAAAGTCGTGCTTTTTCTGAGTTATTTGTATTCTTTAACCAGATGCAACACTGATTAGTATATGTTTGTTTCTGATGTAGGACGGCTTTACGAATGAATTGAAGAAGAAAATGAAGGTCGCCAACGTTAACCGTGATGACTCGAGATTTTCTAATTCCGTTTCAGAAGTGGATCGTCAAACGTTTCCTGTTCCATTTTAGAAAAGATGTTTTAATATTTTCCTATTTTGTATTGTTGTTTTCCATTTTAGTTTAGTTTTATTTTAGGATTGCTTTAAGGTTTTGTAATAGTATTTATAGGATCCTTGTATTCATTATTTAACAGCTTTCAATCAATAAAACAATTTCAAGAATTTAATTCTTTTGGTGGATTCCAACAACCCGGACAAGGAAACAGCGTTAGCGATTCCTTACTTTTTCAAGATTCGTGTTTGCGGATCTTCTCACGTTTTCCGACTGCGTCATTTGGTATCAGTAGCAGGCTTTCTCCTGTTCTCTGCCAGTGATTCATGATGAGAGATCACCCAATTATCAAGGCTGATGCGATGGCGGTTTTTTCCCCATATGATGCTTTGGTTAAGGATGTTACTACAATTGCTGCGTTGTCAACGCAAATAGATGGATTGTGCAATAATGAACAAATAGGCAGGAGAAATCCATGGGACGAGAAAAATATTTTGGATTATAAGAAGGCGAGGTCGAAGGATTATCATGTCAGTATTCCTAATTTTTATGGATCCATGAGCGTGAAGGATTTATTCAATTGGCAGATTAACGTTGGTAGGTATTTCGAGATCATGGAAGTTCCCGAGAGCCAACAAGTAAAGATGGTGGAGAAGAAGTTGAAAGACAGCGCTTCCACATATTGGGATCAATTGGCTCGAGATAGGCATAGAATGAATAAACCCCCGATTCAAACATGGAGGCATATGAAAGAATACATGTTAGCCGAGTTCCTTCCTGATGATTATGAGAAAACTTTGAGCAAAATGTATTTTAACTGCGTTCAAGGAAAGAGGACTGTGTGGGAATACACGACCGAGTTTTTATGTTATTGTGAACGAATAGAACTTAAGGAGACGGAGAATAAAAGAGTGACGAGGTATGTTAGTGGCTTAAAAAGTTCTATACAAGAACAGATGGATATACAAACAGTGTGGTCTGTGAAAGAGGCTTACGCACTAGCCATGAAAGTAGAGATTACAGAGAAATTGCCTCGACATGATTTTACCCCAATCCAAGGACTCGTGAAAGTTAATGAAGAAGTGAAGCAGGCTATTACTAACCTTCGTAATATTACTTCATCTATTGTTGGTAGTGTTGCTTCTAGTGCTCCGGAGAAGCAAGAAACAAAGGATGAAAAGATCTTTCATGTATACAATCATAATTCTAACTCTGAGGGTGTAGCATTGGAGGTAGAGTTGTGTGATGTTCCTTGTTCTAATAAGGATTTAAAGATTTCTCATGGAGTGCTTGATGGAGTGGAAGATGTGATACTTGAAGCCTCGAGCTGTGAAGTCTTTGTGGAGAAATCTCAAGTATTTGAGAGTGCTCTTAAAGAAGTTAACGCTTTGGATGCAAATTATGATGACGTGAAGATTCAAGTTCAGATCTGTGAAAGCTCCATAGATACCCTTTACGAAGATGTTAAGATTGATGTTCATATTGGTGAGGGTTCTAATAAAGAGATAGTTCCTTTGAGAGATAAGAGTGAAGATACGAAGATAATGCCCCTTGAAAGAGAATGCATTAATGCTGAATATGGTGATGCTCATTTTGAAGAGAAGCTTCGTCATGATTATGATTTCTTAAATGTATCGATGAGTAGATGCTGGAAGTTCAAGTCAATCCTACAAGTTGCCTATACATCAATCAAGCATGCAATGGATGCTAGAGCTGTTGATGGTGACGGGAATAACTCGGGGCGAGTTATTTTTAAAGTGGAGGAGAAGGAGGAGAAGGAGGAAGACGAGGATATGAAGCTGAAGTCCGAGATTAACTCAATGGAGAAGGAGGGAAACGAGGATATGAAGCTGAAATCCGAGATTAACTCATATGTCAGAAGTGTGGGTGTTCCGAATCTTAAGGTACTACCTAACCTTGTACGTGGACAGAAATATCTTATGCGTTGGAAGTACCTTGTCCGATGGAAAGGACATCCCCGTGCAAATGGTTCAAGATTTTTAGGGAGAGGTTCTGAATTGATACTCCTAAAGTTCTTGATGGTGGAGGGAGAGAACTCGGGACGAGTTCTTTTAAAGTGGAGGAGTCTGATGTAGGACGGCTTTACGAATGAATTGAAGAAGAAAATGAAGGTCGCCAACGTTAACCGTGATGACTCGAGATTTTCTAATTCCGTTTCAGAAGTGGATCGTCAAACGTTTCCTGTTCCATTTTAGAAAAGATGTTTTAATATTTTCCTATTTTGTATTGTTGTTTTCCATTTTAGTTTAGTTTTATTTTAGGATTGCTTTAAGGTTTTGTAATAGTATTTATAGGATCCTTGTATTCATTATTTAACAGCTTTCAATCAATAAAACAATTTCAAGAATTTAATTCTTTTGGTGGATTCCAACAACCCGGACAAGGAAACAGCGTTAGCGATTCCTTACTTTTTCAAGATTCGTGTTTGCGGATCTTCTCACGTTTTCCGACTGCGTCAGTTTCCCTTAAAATACAACCCCTCCATTTCAGAATGATGCCTACTTGCATTCAGCAAATTAATTTCCATTTGCAGGATGTTGCAAGATTTCGAAGATGACCCCTTGAAGGAGTTCTTCAAAGGCTTCATTGTCTTTTTCATACTGGAGTGACTGCTTATATTTTTGATTTCACAAGAAATTTTGTTGAAATTAGCTGGTTTTTAACGGTTGTTTAATTTCATGTCTTTTAAAGGTTGCAATTATGAAACGTTCTCTTCAACAAAGCGTCTATCAATTGTAACACAGAATATTTGCCAAGGTAATTAGATCTCAGTTCCTCTTAATTTCCATTTCATTCACAAGCTAAAATTTTTATCAAGCGGCGGCGACCAACAATAACTTATGTATCTACTATATATAAAAGCGTGAAAATCTTTGCCCCGGCCTGTCTGTAGCCTGGTACCGGGTAAATTACCTCATTCTTTTTTTCGGCGCCCACCTTTTCCTCCTGCTTGCAAATCCAAAATCTCGCTGCTTGCTCCGGTAGCTTCTTCCCGACTTTGCCCCTTTCTGTTGCCCCCATGTCCCAGTGGTTGCCGTCAACGTTTTCGCTTAAGCCTGCTATTGCCTTGCTGACACGTAAGCCACCTGTTTCGTCATTGCTCTTGCTCTTGCTGACACGTAGCTGTCTGCTTCACGTTTTAAGGTAAATCTGTTTTCTTCTTATTCTGTTTGTTTCACATTCATCTCAATCCATTACTTCCTTTGTTTTTTGAATCCGTAAGATTTTATGCTTCTTCTTTTGCTTGCCACAATCTGTTCTTCTATGCCGCCTATAACCTGTTCGATTAATTGTCAGCTTTGAATATTATGTAATGTGCTTATTATTGACTTGTTCGTGTCCATTGTGTTTATGGAAAACCTGCTGACATAATATGTTCAGAGCCCTAACTAGAATTAGATTAGATAACACACACTTCACCAAATTGTCAGAGAATTGGTATAAAATGCTGCAGACAGATCTCGCACACATGGGCACAATCACACACTAATTTTTTATTATTTTTTTTCAAAAAACTTATTCTGAAAAAAATTTATTAGAATTTTTTATCCGTTTCATTTTTACTTTCACTATTTTTAATTATTGGGTCGTTAGAGTCAGTGGCGGAATATTAGGATGCCAGGAAGGCCTGCCCATCCCAAAAAATTTTAAAATTGTAAAATTTACCCTTAAATTTTTTAAAAATTATATTTTTACCTATAAATATTTTATATATTCTATTATGTCCCCTCTCAATTTCAATTTCTGGGTCTACTGGTTAGAGTCCAACATATCTCTAAATATTTCTCTAAAATAGTAATAAAAAATAATATACTTTTATGTTTTACAAAGTTATTGTGGGAAGAATGATTTCTTATGTGTTTATAGGTTTGTAAGTTTTATTTATCTTTCTAATTTAATTAGTTCATTTATAATATTTAATAAATAAAATTATTCAACGAATGAAATGACAATAAAGTTTACATTTTTATAATATTTAAATGAATTTTTCTCAAGATAAATTATTAAAATATTGTAATTAGAATCTAATAATATAAACACATAAACTAATCTAAATAAAAGTGAAGTAAAAACAGTTCTATCACAAAATTATAATCAGAGTTTCATAGGCAACCTTCTCTTCATGTTTTCATTCTCAAATCCAACCGTTTCAATGTTTTTAGACATTTTTTTTTTAAAAAAAAAAACCTTGTTTTGCATTTTTTACGCAGGAGAAGGTTTTTATGTCCAAATATTCAATGGAGAGTTTTTTATTGGACACATTCGGAGAAAGTTAAAGAGAGACGTACCGACTGTTATTCAAGTTTTCCAAATTTACTTTCTCATTCTCTAAAAATATAAAACAAACTATTCTCTTATCGTTTTAGAGTTTATTTCTTTCTGAACTGAACTGATTTACAAATAAGTTCGGGTATATAGGGCCTAATTTTTAGTAAAAAAAAAACTGTATTGAAATAACTAAACAGAACTGAAAATTTAAATATGGATGCAATTACGATGAAGTTAAAGGCAAAGTGTTGGAAGAAACCGTCTCTATATAGCGCGTGTGATTTTTATAAAAATTTAAAAATTGCAAATTAGTCCCTCCTTAATTTTCTTTATGACACTATTTATAATTTAGTCAAGTCTCTATATAGAGACGGTCTCCACACCAACTTTCTTTCCCTCCAACAGCTTATCACCATGTCAGCATTAACATGTCCCCACATGAGGCTTTGTATGGTGTTAAGCCTCTGCACCTTCCTCTTGGAGTTTTAACTGTTTCATTAATCCCAGCAACTACTGATGTAGTGAAGACTAGGGAGCACATCAAACAAAATTTGCAGTTCCATCTCAAAAAGGCTCGGGAGAGGATGAAATTCTATGCTGATTAGAAGAGAAGTGAGAGGTCTTTTACAGTTGGAGATTGGGTGTATTTGAGAATTAACAAGTACATGCAAGTTTCCCTACATCAAACTGTACATGATAAGCTGACTGCTAGATGTTGTGGCTCTTTTCTGATTGAGGAAAAGATTGGCTCAGTAGCATACAGGCTCAAGCTCCCTAACTGCAGTAAAATACATCATGTATTTCATGTCTCATTGCTGAAGAAGTTTGTTGGCACTGCACCCTCCACTGTGGATGAGAATGATGTGGTGATGTTAGAACTTGCACGGATACTATAGAGTAGATTAGTTCAGAAAGATGATTTTGAAATGGTGCTGTTACTAATCCTTTTGAAACATTTACCTATCGAAGAGGTTTTCTGGGAAGATCAAACAATTGTTTCCAAAATTTAAATGTTGATTAATTACTCTACCACATTTGTTGTATGTGATGTTGGTTTACAAGTTGTGAATTAGAAATGGTTTGCCTGCGAAATTAACTTGAGGACAAGTTGGTTTTTAGAGGAGACACTTAAAGGGTCAGGGGCATTTTTGTTATTTCAGGGCAGAGTCAACACAGTCAAGAGAACCGTTGATATTTTCGGATAAGCTTGACGAAGGCAGCAGTGCAGCACTGCAGCAGCATTTGGTAGTTAGCTAATTTCCCTTAACAACTTTCTGTTAGATCTGGTATATAGAGAGCACACCCAAATCGTGATAGGTATCGTTCTGATGAATGATCTGTGATGTATTTTCTGATGGCTTTGTTTCTTTTTCCAGTTCTATTGAATTTTACAGTTTTCCCCAATTCTCTTGAGCTAGGTCTTGACAAAATATAGAGAAAGGGCCTCCAAATTTGTAATTTTTACACTGCATATTCAAGAAAATTTAAATAAAAATATTTTGTATATTTTTTAAAATTGATCTCATGCCTCACAAATGCATTCTACCGGCGGCATGGGATAGGCTTTTCGATATATATCGGGTCTCCGAAAAAGTCCACCCTTCATGCCTCACAAATGCATTCTAACGACCTTACTTGAACAGGATGTTTCGCGTTTTCAGTAGACTCAAAACCATAAAACTATGTTATATTAATTAGTTTAGTGCTCGGCGCTTCGCCCTTATTTGATTAATAATTGATATGTTTTGATTAATTAGAATAAAATAGGAAGGAAAATAATGTTATTACATAATATGTAATTAACAAAATGACCAAACAAAAATACTTTATAACTTAAATAGTGTAAATATATTTGGTAGATATAGAAATCATGCGCGTTAAGCAAATAATATACTCCTCTGTCCCAACCCAATCTGCATATGAACTATTTATAAAGTCAAAATTGCGTATTTTGACCTTAAAATTGAATTGATCAATAACCTAGAAAACTATCATATTTGATCTTGTTAGATTTATAATGCTATGTATTTTCACAATATCAAATTTTTACAACTTGGATCTGCACATAATAGAAGATATTAATGATCAAACATATTCTGATTTAACTGATTAAAGTCAAAGTGTGCAGATTTGGCTGAGAGCCTGAGCGGAGGAAGTATTTGAATTGCCTTATGCATTCAAAACATTTCTACAGGAAAAATATGCAAATGAGAATACGTTGATTTATATTTATATTTAACATTTATTTTGAAAATATAAATTTTTTTAACCAATACCATATTGTTTATTTCACACACAATATTGATAGGAATAAATATTGTAATTCTCTATAGATAATCACCATGTCCTTATAATTGTGCGTAAGTCTAGTTTTTCTGCATATTAAAATTCACAATGAACGAAACACATTTTGTTCATTAATAAGTAGCATCATTTTTATCCCAAAAACAGTCATGGCAGCCAATAGAAGCCTCACCGATGATAGATTATAAATGAGTCAACACAATTTACATTCAAAAAGTAATTTCCATGTTTGATAAAAAGCTGATTTTATTATTTAAGTATCTCTAACTATTTATATTAGTTTTTTTATAATATTAATTATGAAAATAATATTACAACTAATCTCATATAATCATGTTTAATTAATGTGAGTTTTTGTTTTCAAAAATTAACAAAATTAAGAGAAAATCTTTGTTTAGACACATATTTAAATTTATTTTATTTCAATTCGGCAAAAAATAAACTCAGGCAAAAAGACCTAAATGTATAATATTCATATATTGTTATTATTTTTGCTTGAAATATTAAAATGGTCCACTAATATTTTGCTCATTGATTTAAACAATTACCAAATTTATGAATAAAAAATTAATATCTTCATACAAAACTATGAATTAATGATCCCGAGTATACGAATACAAAAAATTAATTAATTATTTTATTTCAAAATTTACACATATACAAAAGTATGATTGTGCCAATCCAGTCATAATCATGCTTATTTTAAGTTAGACAATCACGTCATAACACTCACAATGATTATTTTAAGTAAGACAATCACGCCATAACACTCACAATATATTCTAAATTCGTACACTTATACAATGAGCAAAATATTAGATATGGGATATATATATATATATATATATATATATATATATATATATATATATATATATATAACCACCAGAGTAAATAATAGGAAGTAAATAAATCACTTCCCACGCTCCAAACGTTGTGATTCTCGACAGCGATAACGACGACGACGATGAAATACGCATCCTGTACTCGAGCTCGAATCCGGGCGAGAAGGGGCACAGTTCCGGAAATCCCATCTCAATCGACGGCAGCTTTCGAACACGGAAGAGAAAAAGGGCGATTCATATCAACATCGACGACGACGGCGACGATGATCAGAACGGTACTGATCATAAAATCACGTGCGAAATCTGCACGGATGAAAAACCCAGAAGCGAGTTTTTCCGCATAAAGGGATGCCCCCACTGCTACTGCTGCGACTGCACAGCTCAATACGTGTCGTCGAAATTGCAAGAAAACATCACCAATATTGGGTGCCCTTTTCCGAGATGCGCCGCCGGGAAATTGGAGCTCCGGGACTGCCGCTGGATCCTGCCGCGCGCGGTGTTTGACCGGTGGAGCGCCGCCCTGTGCGAGGCCATGATCCCGGATTCTGAGAAACTCTACTGCCCTTACAAGGACTGCTCCGCCCTCTTGATCAACGACGGCGGCGGCGGAGGGCGGCTCGGTGTGCCGTGCCCGAACTGCAGGAGGAGGATGTGCGCCACGTGCCGGGTGCCGTGGCATTCGGGGATCACGTGCCAGGAGTTCGTGACCAGGAACGAGTGGGAGAGGGACGGTGATACGCAGCTCGAACGCCTGGCTGAGACGCAGAGATGGAGAAGGTGCCCGAACTGTAACGTTTTTGTCGAGAAGATTTCCGGCTGCAGCAAAGTGCATTGCAGGTACAAATATTTTCTGTTGTTTGATTCGGTTTATACATACTGTGATTGTGAATTAGCTTTAGATACTCAGCCCATGATTAATGATGATATATATTGGTGATGCAGGTGTGGCTTTTATTTTTGTTACCATACAGGCCAGTCATTTGGGCAGCTTGGTCAGAACGCCGGTCAGGCATATCCAAGAGACGTTCTCGAGAACGCCGGTCTGGCAAACCTGAGAGCAGCTTACCAGCGTCAGAACGCTGGTCAGCAACTCAGATATGCTGACGCTGCTCAGCTCAGATTTGGGGATCAGCGTTCTCAACGTCAGAATGCCGGTCAGGCATACCCTTGAGTGGTTGATAACGCCGGTCTGGCAAACCTGAGAGCAGCTTACCATGACGCTGGTCAACAACTCAGATATGCTATAGCTGCTCAGCTCAGATTTGCCGATCAGCGTTCTCAACATCAGAATGCCGGTCAGGCATATCCAAGAGTGGTTGATAACACCGGTCTGGCAAACCTGAGAGCAGCTTACCAGCGTTCTTACGCTGACCAGCAACTCAGATTTGCCGATCAAAATGCTGGTCTGGAAGGTTTTGGGTACCCGATAAACACTAGCGGATCTATGTTGCCCTAAAAATTTCAACTCAAGGCAAAGAGTGCAAGAACCTGATCGATGCTTTCGCTTGAATATTGTCTGTGTCTTGTTTCTCTTTTTTTTGCCTCTCTTTTTTAATTGTTTCGTCTTTGCCTCGTTACTGAAGTCATCATGTACCTAATTTATGCATATGGCATTGACAACTGAATTGCTACTTTAATATTTCTTGCAACTTATGAAAATGTATTTGGATCGTTATACATTTTATATCAAACATTTTTTTAAATTATATTATGGCCCTGTTTACCGGAGCTTATCTGTATATCAGTTCAATTCAATTCAATTCAGTTCAGTTCAGTGAAAATGTAATTGATGAAATTCAGGTTAATTCAGTTATGCTGATTCCATTTTTCAATACATCATTTTTACTTCAGTTCAATTCAGTTCAGTTCATTTCAGTTCAGTTCAGTACGTGGTGGAAATAAGCTCTAGTAAACAGGGCCTATATACCTTATTCAGTGCACTTTCGATATTTAGCTATTGCGAAAGAACAAAGAAAGAGGTATGAATGAATTACCGTTAAAAAAAAATGCAAGAAGGAACTATATGAACAAAACCCTCAAAATGAAAGTCTGCTGTCAATAGTAATTATATATAAGTAGACAACATTATTTACACTCAAAAGCCATTTCCATGTTTAACGAATCTCATATAATCATGTTTATAAATTGACCAGTTTTTCAAAAAAAAAAAAAAAAAAAAAAGTTTATAAAAGTGACCAGAAAAATTGGTGAAAAAGGAAATAAAGCTTGGGTCCTGGGAATAGAATGTTTTCCTTATTAGTCTATGAAGTTTCCTAAATTGTGTAAAAAAAGAACCCATTTTTTTTTGCAGATTAGCTATGAAATTTCCTGGTGCTTTTTAAGTTCACTAATCACTAAGATGTAATTAAGTAAAAAAATGAAAAAGTTAATCAAATTCCTAAGTGAATTCAACGTTCGACACAAACACATCTAGTTCAATTTATCCGGATTTTGTAAATGTATCATTTCCTGATGTCGAATGGGAAAGAAAACTGCCTGTAAAAGCTGAGTGAAAAAAATAAAATTTACTTAAGAAAAGTTGGACACTCATTTCTCCTAAACCGTTACAAGTTTCAACATCTCTATTTGAACATTACCCCGACCTAATAAGCTTATAACCTTAAAGTTACACCTAGAAACCGAAAGCAGACATTAAATTGTGCCAGTATATATTCTGTTCTGCCAACAAAATGGCTCTACCGCGTAATTGTATTGTCTCTTACAAAGACAAGGTACACTACGTTTCTGAAAAACATCCATAGCAGTTTCCTAAGACCATATCATGAGGGCATTATAACCAAGGTGTCCATAACTGTACAATCTGACAAGACGGGCTCACAGTAACGAAGTGATGATCTTCAGTAGCAACAGAGTGACTGATTCGCCTGAAACTATGCAAATCTTCAAC
This sequence comes from Cruciata laevipes, assembly GCA_963678965.1. Taxonomy (NCBI): domain Eukaryota; kingdom Viridiplantae; phylum Streptophyta; class Magnoliopsida; order Gentianales; family Rubiaceae; genus Cruciata; species Cruciata laevipes. The sequence continues at coordinate 5,376,826 of OY787639.1, forward strand.
CTACAGGATGTGCTTGTGTAGCCAGGCTTTTACCAGCAGGAAGTGCTACATTTTTCTTCGAGCCATTAAGGGTAGTTCCAAGTTCAGGGTCACTCTCAACATCATCCTAAATAAATGGTAAATGTTATCACAAGACATTGCTTAAAACTTGTCTTGTGTAATAGTATCAACCAGTTAAAACTACATACCTCTCCTAGCACAGTTACCTCTCCAAGCACAGCTACCTCTCCTGCTACATCTACGGCTTTCTTGGAAAGACTCCTCAAGGTTCCCTGCAGATAAGCACAACCTCATTTAAGATGTCGATGAAACACAGCACGAACATGATTTGGTAGATTTAGCACACACTTTATTTGAATAGCTTCAAAATTTAGGCATAAGAGAAACAACAGGTACAAATAGAATCGCAACTAAGCAAAAGTAGGGGGACAATCTCCACTCGCAGGATGATAAAGAATGCTGGAGAAATGGCAGACAAATGTTTTAGATGTTCTCTACATATATGACAGGTTTGAAGCATAGAAGATGATCACAACAATGGAAGCCTGGCAAATGTTGCCACAGACGGGCAGCATCACAAAATTGCATCACAAACATGAATTGACGCCAAGTAACAAATGGAATCATTTTACAGTACCATCTACAGGACACTAACCTTATTGGCCCAGAAAAGCCCACATGCATTGCAAAGAGTTCTGGGACCAGCTGGACCTTTCCGCATCATGGGAGTGGACTTTGAACTTGTGCCACAGTGGGTGCATCTAAAGAACAAACAGATTAAAATAAGCACAAGATATTCACTCTAGAGAACTGGGCTCACAAAAGTTAGATTAAGAGCTTAATGACGAGTAGTAGCTGGGCTCACAAAAGATAGAATTCGTCACATCATTTCAAACAAGAATCTTCTAACAGAGAGAACTCACAAGGTATCTGGTGGAATATCATTCTGCCAAGACTCCTCTGCAGCAACACTATTAATAGTGTCATCAGCATTTCTGGGAGCAAACTGGCCCTTTTTCCGCTGCATCCTAATGAAATTGAAACATGACATGACAAAAGCAAAATGTGACTAGCTGTAATTATAGTATAAAATTTCTAAGTTAACAAAAGTAGTTACAAACAATGTGAGTTGTTAATCAGCATACTCTTCATAAACTTGGTGCTACTCTAGAAATTTTTCAAGGTAAAGTCTGACTTTTTTAACATTAAATTGTGAAGGTAAGATGATACACTTCATTTTCATTTAACATCACAACATCATCATCAGTGGACTCAAGTCTTCCTGTGACAGCTGTTTGGAATTCGGTAAAAGTCGTGAATCCCAACAGGACCTTTGAATCCACTGCAAAGACACTCTAATCACTTTTTCTCATGGTACCCACAGTCTAACTGTGGGGTTATTAAAACTTTCAATTTCCTTCAATTTCCAGTTTAAGGGAATTTGGCCACCTAAGCTATCAGAATAATCTTCTTAAACACGAGTAAGTAATATCTTTAGGTTGAAATTAATTCTTAGGTATCACAAGGTTATTAACCTTTCATAGTAAATTAACAGTATATGAACTTTCAAGGATATTCAGCAAATGAACCATAGTGAAACAGGTTTCTTTTTGTTTGTGACCCAACACTTTATACTCAAATTTTAACATAAAATCGAAGGAAAGCAACATGAGTTTCAGAAAATCGCAATGCATTTCAAATGGAATGAACACATGCATCAAATTGTACAAGCAAGAGATAGATTACACCTTTCACCCATATCTCCCTTTCAACCCTAAATGACAATTGAATCTTCTCAACCATATGACACCCTGACCAATCATATTTTTTAACCAAAAAAGTAAAAAATAAATCAACTTACTTCAATGCAACTTCATGACGGACGTTGTATCTAATTTTCTTCTCAAAACACCGTTCTTTTCTTTTCTGCCGAAATCTATTCAAGGACTCCAATCTCTTTGGATCATTACATCTTCCAGTGTAGTCGGGAAAACCCTAGAAAAAGAATTCAAATACTCATGTGATGCGCCAAAGTAGTAAGTACATGTCAAGTATACCAGGCAACTAAATCATACCCTCGGATTCTGATATGGCATTTCTACACCATTAGATCCTGGCGTATATTCACATCCTCCCAAAAGTAACAACACTTCTTGGACCTGCATTATGGAAGAAAATAGTGCACGTCAACAAACGCAGGTCTTTTCAAGCCACCACACAATAAGAGACTGCATTTGGTGGAACCAAATCAAAGACGTAAACAGCAACAAGGCAGGCTTGCACCATAAACAAAACATTTGACTTCTGTATCTGGTTAAATACTGGTTATAATAATCACATAAACGAAATACTGAAATTATGCCACAGGAACAAGGTATCAAAAGGTTACATTCTTATGCTAATCAACCATCACTTGGATTTTTTTTAATTTTTTTTTTGTGTCAAATTATCAGACATTGCTATTACCAGAACCATAACATCCACAGGACATAACTTAGTCTAAATTATAATGTGTACATTAGATTCTAAATTTCCAAACAGTTTTTTACCTTCTGTTTAAATTTAAGAGAAAAATACATAATTCTACAAATCTAATCTATCAGTGAGTTCTAAGTCACTGAAAAGTCGGGCTTGTGGTTTTTCTGACTTGAACCTTTTTATCCCCTATGCATAAACATCAATGATCAGTTCTAGTGGGAAGTGGAAATCAAACTATCTACCACGCCTAACTGAACTACAGAAGTGGAATTCCAATAACATCAGAAGTTGAGCTAAAACTCACAAAGGCTTGATTTTTGCAGACCCTCAATAACAGCAGAAATTGAACTACAACTCACAAAACTCACAAAGGATTGATTTTGATCAACCCAATTCAAAATCTACACCATATGAAGAATTTCTCACCTTATCAGCAGTAACAGCATCAAACACATAGACCTGCCCCCGAAACGAGAGTGTAAGCTGGTTAGACACATCGCTCCCGCCACGAGGCATCGATCCTCCCTCCGGAGGAACGCTGCCGAAGACGGAATCATGCGGCACCGACACTTCAATTTCATCCAGGCCGCCAATTACGCCGTCGTCAAAGCCTACCAACCGTGCGTTCTCAATCAAGGAGTCCTCCGCCCCGCACAATGAGTCTTTCCCATCGTCTCCGTCGAGCGGGTACTGCTGGTGGTCACCGACGTGGTTACGAGGCTCCAACTCCGCCGGAGAATACATTTGATAAGGATTTTGAATGTCGGAATATATTTTGCCCCAAATCACCGCCGTGGAATTACGCGCATTGAAAACCCTAGCTGGGCGAATGCTGGTTGATTGCAACAATCAATGCAACGCCTGAATTTGTGTTTACGAGGCTCTGAGTGGTGACTTTACCTTTGCTCAGTGTGTGTTTGTGTGAGAGAGAACGCAGGCGGAGCGGAGGTACGCAATTGGAGAAGAAAGAAAATATAGCGTGGAGTCGGACAACGGAGAGGGGTAGAAAGGGAAATCTATCGAACTTTTGGGGATAATTACCGTACCAGGAAGTGGAAAGAGGTGAGGTATTAGAGGCTATTTTGGTAGTTTCATGTCAGATTGACAGGCTCCGATTTGTTTATAATGTACGGGGAGGGACAAGGTGGGAAAGTTCTCTGTGCACATCAGACTCCGAGAAAACTTGAAATACCAGTTTTACCCTGAAAGATGTAATAAAATTACTTGTTTGCCTTGTTAAATTACTATTTACTAGTATGTAGTAGCATCACTTTTTATTTTTTGAAAAAGAGAAAATATCCATAACTTGAATGTTAAGAAAGAAATAACATTTGGTTTTCCTAAGTTGTGAGATTCCTACATTTAGAACCAAATAGATATTCACAAGTTTAGGGTTAAGTGTTCGGGTTAAATTGCTAACTCGAAATTGAAACTAATCACGTATCATTATATCGTAATATTCCTAAAGAAGATGCCACGAAGAGATAAAAATAAAAAAAAAATCAAAAAAAAAAACTGTAGAGTTTACCTATCCCACTAAAGAGAGTACCGTCACACCACGACCGAACGACCATTGCTAATAGTGGACAACGATTATATTTGGATTTGGATCTGAACGCCAGATCCCGAGACTAAATTATCAAAACGCCGAAAGTTATCAAAAACTAAACTATCAAAATGATGATCTGATGTAGAGTAATCTAATTTAGAGACTAAAGTATCAAAATGTAGGTGAAAATAGATCGATGGTATGATCGCAACTTAAGTAGCGTCCCTGCATAATTGATTGGAAGGTTCTAAATCTTCATGTCGGATTCACAATTCAATCGGCAGTTGTCGGATTCACTGGTAAAAAGAAGTTCCAAGTGTGAACTCCTCATTTTGCCGCCCCGCAACGATGTTCTCCAATTGGATTTCGGTTGAGATCTGAAACATAACGTGATGATGGGTTTTCAATGTAAAACTGATTTTATATTGACATTTACATGAAAGTACCCTATATTTTATTAATGTTACTATAGCATTGAAAATAAAGTAATTATGTTTAAGACTCCAAAACTTGTAAAATGGGAGTTTGTCAGGTTTTACATCACTATGTGACTGTTTCTAATAAAACGTTGTCATTTTTAATTTTGCACACATGATTAATATGGTTAGAGCAGAAATTAAAGCCTCTACAGTGTAAGACAGTCATTTCTAGAATCCAAGTATTGATTTTTTTTTTTTTTGAAGAGGTATTGTGTTATATCAATCAAATTACCGGAAAACGTCGAGTGTCGTTTGACATGAGGAATGGTGGGGCTACTTCCCACACCTCAGAATCCCGGATACAAGTTTTCGTATAGCTAAGATGCGAGTGAGCTAATATGTTTTTATCTCTAGGAATCTAATATGGTATGTTAAAACTATTTTCTTCAATTGAGGCACGTAAACTTGGAATCAAGGCGATGCATGCATGTGGATGTTCTTGTTCATCCCTTACCATAGATATTAGGGCTAGGGCATCTCCAATAAATACTAGATTATTGATATCGTATTCCGATGCCGTTTGAATAACTTTTTTAGTGTCAAGCCCTTTGCATACGTGGGGTCAACAATCCCTGAAATTCTCTTCGACAAAGCCCTGATGAACTGTCCATGTTCATCCAAAACGATCACACCAATGGTTGTCGATCCCACGCTAAGGCTTGCATCAAACAACACTCGAGTTCCCGAATCTGGTGGTTGTAGCACTGCTCACAGATTCAGAATCCAAGTACTATTAATATTAGCTATTTCGCAAAATTAACTTGGATACCTAGAAATGACAATCATGCATCGCAAAATTAACTTTGCTAAGATGTGTTAGATTTTGTTTTTTATTCTTAGTAGATGCATTGGGTTTGAGCTTCAGGAAATGGAATCGGAAAGAGAATCACCACCAACACTAACTGCAACCAACCATTACTATCAGAGTCTAAATATTGACCAACACAATTAGCAAGCGCATGACCACATTCACTTATACGTTTATCAGCTACCATTACTCCAGCAACAACCTAACACTTCTACTACCACTCACCTATCAAAGATCCTACCTCTACTATGATGACCATCATTATCATATCCATAAATAGTAGATAAAACTAAGAACTGAATATACCACGATTTATCGCATTTGGCATGATGTTATTGTTGTGGATAAGCGACGAATACCCGCGCAGCGGAACGCATAAACACGATGGATCTAACTAGTAATTGACAAGATTCAAAGGAAATTCAAAGAAGATTCAAGAACACGAGATTTACCCAGGTTCGGTGTTTCCACCTACGTCCTGCAAGAATGGTTCCACTAGAATCACAAACGAGATTACAAGGATTACAACTCTCTCACCAAGATCTCTCCTTTCTCTCAAGTTTGTTCTAGCCCTCTCGAAGAAGCCCTCGTCGGCCGCCCCCAAGGCTCACTCCCAAGATTTGTTTCTTGGTGCCTCTCACGCACTCATTTCCCAAGCCCCTCACCCTTCTATTTATATCTATTTCTAACTAATGGGCTTTGGGCCCAACAAGAAGAAATATCACAAACACTACAAAGGGTCTTCCACTTGGTCAAACCATTCTCAGCTCCAAATGCACTGGCCGAGCATCCTTGGCTGAAACTCTCAGCACAAAATGCCCTGGCCGAGCCTTCTGGGCTGAATTCCTTGAGCGTGCTTTTCCTTCATCCTTCAACGTTCAGCTCCAACCGCTCGAGTCGAGCCTCCCGGACTGAAACTCCAAAGATAAAGCCACACACTCACAAATCTCCACCTTGGCTTTATGGACACTAAACCACCAACAATATCGAGAACCTCTTTTCTCCACACCCATTTCTGGATGCTGAACACTATGACATTTGATCAAGTCGCGACATGCCTCACCTTGATCTCCAATTCCACCTTTGAAGCCATACCCGTCAGATTCTCGTCCATGTGTATTTTCTCTACAATGAACTCCTCGACGAAGACATCTCAAATGAAGTGTAGCCATTTATCCTCACCTTCATTCACCCTTTCCGTAGTTAAAACCAACACTAGAAGTTTCCACAACCGAAGAACCCACTTCGTTGCCTCCCAATGTTCACTACTTGGGTTTGTCTTAAAACCGGCTTACAAGGTTTCTCGCACGTGCTAAGTCCAATCATGTGCACTCCATGGAATACATGAGACTTCCAAACGACACCTGCATAAGGAGTCCGCTCCATGCTCGTTCGACCCTCTTTGGTCTTCCACGACATCTCCGCGGAGAGTTTACAATGAGTTTCCAAAGGTCTTTTAACCACATTTGCCTTCAACACCTCGAACTGACCCACCACCTTCCAGAGATAATCACACTGAGACACAAATCCACGGCGCCTCTTATCCCGCATGATTTCCATCCTGAAAGACTTCTCGGCCATTCCCATGTCTCTCATTTCCAACTCATTACTCCAAACATTTTCCAGCTATGAATTTCATTCTTGTATTTCACCGCTACATGTCATCCATAGCAACAAGAATTCTCCAAAGCTTTTCACCCCACTTGATATAAACACAACTATGAACTCATCAAATCTAAGATACCACTGTCCAGGGGATTACCTCAAAGCCACAAAGAGATTTCCTAAGGAGACATACATTTTCCTTCACATCCAACCTTGATTAAACCTTTCGGTTAAGCAATGTTTCCGCTCCTCAAGAGTTCCATGAAGTAAAATCGTCTTCACATCCATTTGCTCAAGCTCTAAATCATACCTGATTTACCATCGCGAGCAAAACTTCGACGTGTGCTTCACCACGGGGGAGTATTTTTCATTACAGTCTACCCCTTTCCTTTTCCGTGAAGCCCTTAGTCACCAACCTCATTTTACACCTAGGCTTTTCAAACCCCATAATGCCTTTTCTCCATTTGATCACCCATTTACAACCAACCACCCGTTAGTTTCTAGGTATGTCCACTAGTTCCCGTGTTTCTCCTCAAGTGATGCCATCTCATTCTCCATTGCACACTTCCAAGACTCGTGCTCTTTGCTTCTCATCGCCTCTAGATAAAATCTAGGTTCCGAGTTATCCAACTCCTCGGCGGAACCAAAGCAAAATCCACTGCATAAGCATTACCATACCTCTTCGGTGTCTGGGTCTCTCATTCATAGGTCGATCCCTTATCAAGTTGTATGATCCAAGTCCTTGATCACGTCATGATCCCTTCCACCTTGATCATCAACACCAGGCTCCCTATCATCAATGCCATCATTTTTAACCTTCCAATATTCACTACATTTCCCCAATAGCTCCACCTCAACTTCAACCCTTTATCTAGCAACATCATTGCTATCCTTGGTTACTTGAGTTGCTACGGCCATGTAGTACACTACATTTCCCCAATAGCTCCACCTCAATTTCAACCCTTTCTCTAGCAACATCCTTGCTATCCTTGGTTCGTTGACTCGCTACGGCCATGTAGTATTCGGACTCTCTAAAAATCGACATCCTAGCTATCAATGCCATCATATTTACCTTCTCGATCTTCACCACACTTCCCCAGTAGCTCCACCTCAATTTCAACCCTTTCTCTAGCAACACCCTTGCTATCCTTGGTTCCTTGAGTTGCTACGGCCGCGTAGTATCCAGACCTTCTAAAGATGACATCTTTGTTATCAATGTCTTCGTCTTCACCCTCCCAAACTTCACTACCATTCCCCAATAGCTTCACCTCGATCTTGACCCTTTCACTAGCAAGCTCCTTGCTATACTTGGCCCCCTTTGAGTCGCTATGGTCTAGTAGTATTTGGACCCTCTGAAAACGATATCCCAACTATTGATACCCAATGAATCTCCACCTTCAGTGTTCCATATTTTTCGACCCTTCACACCTACTCAGTATCCAAGAAACATACATCTCCTCGCTCTGGGATCATTATTTGTCTCTACTTGGTGTATAGAACATACACAACCAAACACACGTAACTTGTAGAGCTTAGGATGTAAACCACTCCACACTTCTTCAAGTGTCTTACACTCCAAAGCCACCAAAGAAATCCACCTTCGGGAAACCGGCTTCGAATAACATGCATCTCACCCTCCCAAGAAGAGTTCTGGTTCATCCTCTCCACAAGGCCATCTTGTTAGGGGTTCCATGATCAGTCTTATACCAAACTATCTCATTTCCTTAGCATACCGGTAAACTCATCTCCCAAGAACTTTGAACCATTATCCGTCCGAAGCTTCTTGATCATTCTCCCCGTTTGGACCTCCACTATCTTCTTCCAACCCATGAACTTGCCAAAAGGCCCCGTCATTAGATTTCAAGATGTTCACCCAAACTTTACGAGAACGTGATGAAATACCTACCTCCACCTAGAGTTTGCGACCTTGTCGGCTCCCACAAAGCCGATTGCACCTAACTCAACGCATTCCGATTCACCTCGACGGAGTATGCAAACTTTACCCTTGTGTCTTTGCCATAACTATAACTCCCGCAAAACTCTATGTTGCCAAGCTTGTCACCCCCAACAACCCTTGCTTATTCAACTCCTTCAACCCTCTTTCACTTCCATGACCAATTCATTTGTACCAAAGGCTTACCAAAGAAGTCTTTCCTACCTCCACAGTAGTCGCTAGATCACCTACCACCCTGCTCTCGTGAAAACCCACAAGTTCAGCCTTGGTGACTATCTTCACCTTCTTTCCACCTTTCCAACAAATGCTCTTTTGGTACCAAGTGAAATTAAGTTTCTACACAATCCCGAGACTCACCTCCGTCAAAATCCACTCCATCCCATCATGGGTCTTGATTCTCACTAAACCAATTCCCACCACCTTCCATGACTTGTTCCCAAGCACTACTCCACCCAAAAGGTGCTTTCGTAACTTTCAACCAACCTTCATTCGGTGTCATGTGGATGAGCAAACGGAATCCATGATCCAACTTTCATCCGAGCAAGAGATCAACACTACAAGGACCTTGAAGTCCTCATATCCTTGGTCCGAGCCTTGAGCTACCGATACTTGACCATCTTTATCCTCGTTTCTCTTAGTAGTTACATCTCGATTCCCCGAGTTCCAAGATTCCTACTTCGACATCTTCTTACCTTTGAAATATCCCTTGTCCGACCTCCCTTGGTGCACCACCAAGTCGTCGCCACTAGTAGACCCCATCTCCATCCGTCCTCTTGTGCTCCTTATACTTTAAGGCCCCTACAACACCATCAAGGGTGATATCTTCCCTCCCATATTGTAGGATGTCAACCATGTGCTCCAACCCTTGCCCTTTCGCCACCTTGAATGTGAAAAATCGCGCCTTGAGAAATAACCATCGTGACAATGTCTTCGTCATGCAAAGGGACCCTAGCTATAACCACACCTCCAAACCCGACTTGCAATGTACCACCCTACTCAACACTTTCCACAAAGCTAAGAGCCAATGTGTTACAACACATTTTCCCTCTTCGCCTCATCCCGTGTAGAGAGAGTTTCTCCGCTCCCGAAAGAGCATTGACAAGCCCCATACCGCCTAGAAGTGCTAGCATCTTCACCCTTCATGAACCCATAGTCATCCGACCTATCAAACTTCTCAATATCGACTTTACAAGTCTCCGCAATCACAAAACAAGCACAGACTTACAAGAGACAATTTATCAAACACCTTGTGGGCACAAACTAGACAACACAAATCAACCACAAACAATGCTCTGATACCAATTTGTTGTGGATAAGCGACGAATACCCGCGCAGCGGAACGCATAAACACGATGGATCTAACTAGTAATTGACAAGATTCAAAGGAAATTCAAAGAAGATTCAAGAACACGAGATTTACCCAGGTTCGGTGTTTCCACCTACGTCCTGCAAGAATGGTTCCACTAGAATCACAAACGAGATTACAAGGATTACAACTCTCTCACCAAGATCTCTCCTTTCTCTCAAGTTTGTTCTAGCCCTCTCGAAGAAGCCCTCGTCGGCCGCCCCCAAGGCTCACTCCCAAGATTTGTTTCTTGGTGCCTCTCACGCACTCATTTCCCAAGCCCCTCACCCTTCTATTTATATCTATTTCTAACTAATGGGCTTTGGGCCCAACAAGAAGAAATATCACAAACACTACAAAGGGTCTTCCACTTGGTCAAACCATTCTCAGCTCCAAATGCACTGGCCGAGCATCCTTGGCTGAAACTCTCAGCACAAAATGCCCTGGCCGAGCCTTCTGGGCTGAATTCCTTGAGCGTGCTTTTCCTTCATCCTTCAACGTTCAGCTCCAACCGCTCGAGTCGAGCCTCCCGGACTGAAACTCCAAAGATAAAGCCACACACTCACAGTTATCATGCAGTCCTTTTAGAAGTCATTAGTGCTAATGAGAGCCAAATGCATAGTCAAAATGATAATTTTATTACAAGGTTATCACTACCACCAACCTTCAACCTCTAACTACTACTATAAAACGGCCCTCTAACCCCAAGTCAAAACCATCGATCCTATCCCTATTCCTGTCAAATCCATTTTGTTCCACTCTTCTGGTAAACAAAAACAAGAAGCATTCTTCTTGCCATCTTCATCACAATTTCCATGGAAAAGGGCAATCAAGCTCTTCACGTAGTGATGTTTCCATGGCTAGCCATGGGGCACCTCATACCTTTCCTGCAACTCTCCAAACACTTAGCTCAGAAAGGCCACAAAGTTTCCTTCATTTCCACCCCTAAAAACATCCAGAGACTCCCCAAAATCCCCCATCACTTAGCCCCTCTCATCAACCTCGTTTCCATCCCTTTACCGGGCACCGAAAACCTACCTGAAAACTCAGAGTCATCCATGGACGTCCCCCGCGAAAAGCAGCACTTCTTGAAGATGGCCTTCGACTTGCTCCAAACGCCGATATGTTGAAATCATGGACAGAACCATGGCTGGAAAATAAATCAGAAGAGGTCCTGCAACTCTGAGCCGAAATAGTTTGGTTTTAATAGTTTCCCCTTTTTTGTTTAGAAGATGAACAGTAGCCGTTTTTGGCTATAAAAGGGCCTCTGCCCAGAACCTCTCTGTACGCTTTTTCATTAGTCAATAAAAATGAAATTTCAATCTTTTCTCTTCGATTTTCTTCCTCCTTGAACCATGAAATTTTAGCAGCTTCAAGATGGTATCAGAGCTAACCAGGCTTCGATCCATTGATTTTCATATTTTGTTTTTCGTTTTTCATCAAGAAATCTCAGTTCAAAGGATGAACTTTTTTGCCAAAAATTTCAGAAAAATTTCAAAGCTCAAAAATAATGTTTTCTTGATGTGGGTAGCTGTAGATCAAGTAGATCCTACCCCAATCAATCGATTATATCGATTTTTGGAAACAAAATCAGTTTCTTTTGTAGATCAAGATCTGACCCAGAAAAGTCAACGCCGCCGATCAGCTCCGGCGTCGTCATGGGTGCTCAGAGAAGCAAGGTCAATCAGCTCAAGAAATTAGCAAGAAGGCAGAAATCAGCAAAAGACATAAAGGTAATTTGATAGAAATTTGAATCATGAATGGGATGTGTTTAGAAAGATGGGGTCTCCTTTTGGGCTTGTGCTAGAAAGATGGTGAAAGAAGAAGAAGAAAGAAGAAGAAGCCTTGTTTTGCTGTTTTACCTGCTCAAGAAATTTGCTCTGTTCAAGCTGCACTTTGCTACAGCTCAGTCCAGCTTGAGGGAGGGGTGTTGAAATCATGGACAGAACCATGGCTGGAAAATAAATCAGAAGAGGTCCTGCAACTCTGAGCCGAAATAGTTTGGTTTTAATAGTTTCCCCTTTTTTGTTTAGAAGATGAACAGTAGCCGTTTTTGGCTATAAAAGGGCCTCTGCCCAGAACCTCTCTGTACGCTTTTTCATTAGTCAATAAAAATGAAATTTCAATCTTTTCTCTTCGATTTTCTTCCTCCTTGAACCATGAAATTTTAGCAGCTTCAAGACGATATATTATTTCCTCGAAGAAGCTTCGCCGAAACCTGACTGGATCATAGTGGATTACGCTTCCCACTGGCTACCACCGAAAGCGGCCAGCGTCGGCGTTTCCGTCGCGTTTTTCAGCATCTTCAACGCGGCGGCGCTGGCGTACATCGGGCCGCCGTCGATCCTGTTGAACGGAGGAAACGGGAGAACCACGGCGGAGAGCTTCACGGTTGTGCCTGATTGGGTACCGTTCCCTTCTGACGTCACCTACCGCCTCCACGAAGTGGCGACGTTTTTCGAGGACTCGTTTGGGGATGAAGCGGTGGAGCCTGACACGATCAGGTTCGGCGCTACTGTTGCAGGAAGTGATCTCGTAGTCATCAGAACCAGCGCAGAGTTCGAGCCGGAATGGTTCGATCTTGTCACAGAGCTCTACAAAAAACCAGTTGTTTCAATGGGTTTTCTTCCTCCCCCATCCATGGAAGAAGAAGATGAAGATGATGGTGATGATGAAAAGTGGATCAAAATCAAAAACTGGTTGGATATGCAGAGTGAGGGAAAAGTTGTTTACGTGGCTACTGGAACTGAAGCAACGTTGAGCTAAGATGAAATCAGAGAAATGGGACTCGGATTAGAGCAGAGTGAGTTGCCGTTTTTCTGGGTGCTGAGGAATCCATCATCATCAGATATGGCTTTTCTGGACAGAATCAATTCCAAAGGAGTTGGAATTGTGTGCACAGACTGGGTTCCTCAGGTGAAGATGCTGAGGCATCCGGCTGTGGGGGCTTTTCTGACTCACTGTGGGTGGAGCTCGGTTATCGAGGGGCTCAGCTTTGGCCGGGTTCTGGTTTTGTTTCCGGTGACGAATGAGCAGGGGCTGAATGCTAGGCTGTTGGAGGGAAAGAAAGTTGGTGTGGAGATACCGAGAATGGCGAATGATGGCTCTTTCACCGGAGCTCAGGTGGCCGGAACGTTGAGGTTCGCCTTAGCTTGTAAAGAGGGAGAATCACTGAGAGAAAATGCCAGAAAAGTTGGTACTCGCTTATTTGGTGATCGGAGTAGGAACCAAAGCTGCATGGACAATTTCATCAATCGTTTGGAAGAGGGCAAAAAGGGGTTGAAAACTACCATCTACTAAAGTAAATTGCTGTTTAGCTCTGTCATGTATGGTATTTATAAAGAAAGTGATAACTCGTTTAACCATAAATGGTTTCTTCTCTAGCATAATGGAAGAAAATTAAAAGGATCAATAGTTGGATGAACAATAAAATCAGAAGTAGAACATATGTAAGCAGTGGATTATCTGGTCATCTTGTAAAGCTGGCATAATGCAGCATGTGATTTGCTAACTGCCATGTACTTTCGACTATAGGCATTTGATTTGTACCCGCGTTAAATGGGGTACAAATTACAATTTACTGTGGCTCTATGAAGAACTGTCATATTTGGTAACTTTTCCCATTCAATAGTTAGGGAAAAACTGAACACACAATATGTACATAATGGGATTGACTCTAGATCACTTTGCAGGTATCCAGTTAAGGAAAAATATGTAAGTTTCCGAGAACATGAACTTGAGGAACTGTCTTCTTCACCGGTTTTTGCCAGGATGAACATGATCCACCTGACAAAACATTGTAATCTGTGCAGATCCAGCACACTGTCCAGTTACTGGTCAAGAATGTTACATTCTGGATCATGGAGAATGATTGCATAGTTAGCTGAAGAAACATGATTCTGAATCTGTACAAAGTTGACCAATTTTTAGATGCCAGTTTACTCAGTTTACTGAAACCGATTGGATGTTACTTAAATTAGAGCAAAGTAGCAAACATACCTTAATTACATTCATCAGTTCCAAAAGACTTCTTTCAGGTCAATGATCGGTTATTAGCTGAAACTCTAGGAATGAGATCTGGAATTGTGTGAAAGACCACTTCTCCGCATTTGAGGATTGTCTATAGAATAAACAAGAAGAGTTCCATCTTTGGTCCCAGCTAAAAAACATTCTTCAGGCGTCACAGTTAATGATGTTATAATTCTTCCAACATTACTGTATCTTCTCACCACTTGTAGTGTAAACATGCAGCGTACAATTATCTGTCCCTGGTCTCCTGCACAAACTAAAAACTGACCACAGCTACTCAACTCCACACAGTTCAAGCGACCATTTGATTCAGATGATGCAATATGTTTTCCATTTATCGAATACATGTGCAAACTAAGATCATCATCAGCATACAGAACAATTCGTCCATGCCGCGATACAACCAGCTTTGATAATGCACATCCTGATGGATGCTGGAGAGATCTCACGTACTGGCCTTCTCGCAAAGTGTGAAAGACACAGGTCCCATCTTTTGATCCACTAATAACTATGTCGAGTTCAACACTTGCATATAGACAAGTAATTATGTCATCATGTCCGCACAATATATGACATGGGGTTTCAAGAATTACGTTTTCTCTCCGAGAAGTCTCTCCTTGTGAACTTCTAACTCGCTTCTCAGGAGACCTGACACGAACTGACCACACCATGACTGTTGTGTCATAACTTCCAGTAACAAGAAAACTCCCATCAGATGTCACTGCAATATATGAACAAAAACATGTCTCATATCATCTTTGGAGTTGCAATATAGCTCTAGTCCAACAATTGTACAGGAAAAGCCACAAATTTATGAGATTTACATAATTGTTTACTCCCTCCGTCCCACTTTAACCTGCACACTTGCCTAATTGCTCTTCCCCAAACTAACTCCAGTTTAATCCCCTCTTATTTCCTCCCCTCGCTAACTTCTCATTTCATTCCCTTGCTAACTTCTCCACTCATGTACATCAATTTTCTTGTTTCACTTATTTTCATTATTCATTTTCACTCTCACGTCTACATGTACTTCGTATTTGTTCCAAGATTAAAAAAACAAGGAGTACTTATTTTGAGTTGCAAGATAAAAGAGGAAGAGAGGAAAATATAACTGGGGGGGCGGGGGCATTAAGTAATAACTAATCAATTAGTAACCATAACTTGAAGCAACACACCAAGTAATATCACTTCTTATGATGCACACCTTGGATCAAGAGCCTACAATAGATCTTAATCTTATAACATTCTTGGCTCAGAAAATAGAGCCCAAGCCATCTTCAATATATCCTAAGTTGTAGGCTGGTGAGTAGTTCAGCAGTTACCAAGTAAATATAATTGATTGAGCAGACCTATGTCTGATAGAGTGAACTAATTACCTGCAACACAG
The DNA here is from genome assembly GCA_963678965.1 of Cruciata laevipes. NCBI lineage: Eukaryota > Viridiplantae > Streptophyta > Magnoliopsida > Gentianales > Rubiaceae > Cruciata > Cruciata laevipes. The sequence goes on from OY787639.1 coordinate 5,392,460, forward strand.
CTGACAATGTCTTTATGCTGCCTAACATTCTGCACAATTCTTCCATCACTGAGTGATACTATTTGAAAGCTATTTTCCCAAGTACCACATGATATCAGAAAATTGTCAGGTGGCACTCGCAGTGTTGAAAAACACTGTACCCCAAGTTCAATATTTTCAGCCAAAGGGCTCCCAATTTTACGAGGGGAGAGTATGTCAGAACCTATTCCAAAAAAGGGCTCCTACAAATAAATGAGCAGTCAAAAAAGTGTTTAGATTGATTGTAATATTGAGTCTTTCCTTCATAATTAATGAGTCGAACCTGAGAGCCAGAAAATGTGAAGTTGCCACCAGACTGCATTTGGGTCGTCAGCCATATTTTAGAAGACATGGTTAGCCCTTGATTCACAAGGACAATGCTCGAATCCAGAACTTGGAGATACAAAACAGCTGCTGCTGGGTTACTTGTACTTGATACAACAGAAGTCAAATTAATGGAACCCGGAGCAAATTGCAGAGGATGAGCAATCGGAATTGGTGGACCTCTTCTAGCATGCTTCTTACGAAAAATTTGAATAGGAGTCTGACCAAAATTGGCAATCTGATCTTCTATGGCAGCCTTTTGCAATTCATCTTCCATTGTTTCCAGATCCACAGCACCTTCGTAAGTCAGATAATAAAAGACATTCGCTGCCTGTTAATCAACATAAGTTTAAAACACCATTATGAGTTCACCACTTGCAGTAATTATGTCCACATGTAAGTACAGGAAAATGATGACCACGCATACCTCTACTGCAGGTTTACCTCGCTGCTTGTAACCAAAAACCAAATCGATCCAGTGATGCAGGTTTGAGCTGACGTATTCACTTTCAAGAGCCTCCCTGTTTTTATTAATAAATTCCTCAGGGGAACCCTATTACACACAATGATGAACAGGTTAGCCTTTTTTCACCTAAGTTTTTTCGGATGCATATGGATTTTACAAAGGAGAAATAAAGTAAACAAATATAGTAGAAAGCAGAACTAGTTTATAGGAGTATTCAAAGATGAAGAATTGTTCCAAAACATGTATGTCTATCGATGTAAGTGTAAGTTGCCTATCATAATTGCTAAGGAACCCTCTCATGAAGCATTGTCTATCTATTCCTCTAGAGCTCTAGGTTTATTTCAACAGTTACCAGTGTTTTACCACTGCAAACCAGTTATTTGAATGCAGTTGTCCTAGTACAAATCACCTGGACAAAGTTTGTGTCATAGTGTTTCACCACCACAAACACTCCGAAAAGGTCAGTAATATCAAACTGTCCTTAAACCGAAAATATTTTAATTCCAAGTTTTTTGACTATAAATGCAAAAGCATAAACAGAAAAACAAATATTAGTGGTTTTTAAACATCCAGCTAGGACCTTATAGGTATGACACAACCTAATCTTGAGCTGGGGTAAATGAGATCATAAACAGTCTATCAGGCTGTAATTTCTACTTGCTGTAACAATTTAGTTGTCATTTATTAGTTTCCCACTTGCGGCAAAATCAGGCCATCAATATTGTTAACTTCTTGAAAGATACACTTAAAGTACAGATTCCAACTAATTCTTCAATGACAGAAACCCTAATTTATGCAACTAAATCACAGGCTTAGATTTGCATACCTTAGCCCAAGGGGGTAGAATAACATCAGTTAAAGGCTCTCCATCTTGCCGTACACCAAAATGATAGAAATTGGAATTAACAAGAAATTCTGGCATGTAAAAGAATTCAGGAATCAGCTCCTTCACATCACTCGTATTTGAGAGACAGTTCTTGTATGTGCCCTCAATACTTTGGAAAAGTCTGTCTGCATGATCAAATTTACCACCCTGGTAGTAAAGTATTTTAATTAGTGACTAGTAGAGGAAGATGCAGATAAGCACAACCACAAACCAGTATGAGCAAGAACCAAGAAATACGAAATACTAGAGTATAACAGAAATTTTACTGGTTTCCTTTCCAGCAACCAGAATAGTACCTGCAAATGGCGGTGAAGGGCTGTGAATGGCTCTAGCCTCAGAAGGTAAAAGAGTACTATTCCCATACTTGAATAATGAGATCCGTAATAAAAACTGGAAAAAATAGCAAAAGGTTCGAATGAAACTGCAAATTCAAAGAATAAAATAAATAAATCTGCAACAAGATTCAAAAGTACCTTGGAATATCTGGATCACAGAAGCTGCGGTACCTATCCTCAAATGCCTGCAAAGATCAAGGACAACAGCCTCGTAAGATTTTAGTATAGTCTTGTAGTGATTTAAGAGATTTTGAATCCCTCCGCCTTGAACAGGCTTTTATTTAGAATATAATAAATAACATACAATGATGAGCAGCATTTAAAGTAAATGAGTTTTGCAAGAGAACTAAAATTCTCAATACTTTTTTTTTTGTTTTATTTTTTCTACAGATAATCACAAGGTAAAGCAAAAGTTAATGAAGGTTATGCCCAATTCTCACAAACGGAACATTCAAATACCTCAAAGCGCTTTGAGTCTAGAGCTCCAATGGGTTTTGAAAGATCTCTAAAAGTCGTCGACTTATTAAAGTCAAGATTCTCGGACGAATAATCAGCTATTATCCATGGAAATACTGGATACTGAGTCAGGTCATTATAAGATCTTCCAGCAAGAGTGTTCAGAATCATCAAGTATTCAAAATTTGTGATATCTCTTCTCCTCCAGCTCTCTCTGGCAGTTTCTGCCATTTCAAGAGCTACACGTCTGTCAACAAAGGATATAGCTACAGTCTTATCCTTGAATCCCTTCGGAATTATTGTTTCGTTTCTGGTTGCTACAATCAAATTTCCAACATCTTTTGCATCCTTTTGAGAGGAGAAGTTTAAAAATGCAGGTCCAACAGAGTCATTGAAGAATATCTCAATTGCAGTGTATCTGAGTAAATATCGAGTCCAGTGGACGCCCTTTACCTGGGTTCAGAAGTAAACGTTAGGTCTGTATAGCTTTTGTCATAGGGGATAAAACTGATATTAAAAATAAAAAAAAATCAAAAATTGATATTACAACTTCAGCACCTTCGAAATATTCCATCTTCTGTGACGCTTAATGCTATTCTGTTGTTTTTGTAAAACATCATCGGAAACAAAATCCAAGACACTAACTCTATCAGAAGTCACATCTGAACAGAGAGGAAACCGGCAGAGCTTTTGCCTTTCTCCTTCCTCCAGCTGGTTGAACTTTCTAAGATCCAAATTGCCACGAGAATCAAAAATCTTAAAAACTGATGAACCCCCAGTACCCTCCACTAAAACCTCTCCAAAAAAATGAAGAAAGTTCTTCATCACAGCGAATCGTCCAGCTAATTTTCGCTTGGGAGTTACAAGAACACATGGAACAGACATAAGGACCTGAAAAAGAGTCTACGAGTGAGAAGTCTAAATTCATCTGTAATAGCACACAAAATGAGATTTGTCTTACCTCACTATTTTCTGATTCTATAGCATCATCTCCGTCTTGCCCAATGCCCAGATTGCGGCTTTCTTTAGCTGCTTCAGAGTACTGTCTATCCAACGACACTTCAGGAATCAAATCCTGCTTGCTTGATTCAGCATCAGTATCAGCTATTTCAATAGTTCCTTCGTCTGTAATCCTGTGAATTCCTTTGAGTAAGAACTGCTTCATTTGTTCAGGAATGTGAGCACCAAGTCCAGTTTTCCCACTGCTAATAGTGGAAAGCCCTTCACTATTGGGTATAATGTTAAAGGGCTGGCAAAGTCTATCATCAAAGTGATAGTTACGCCTCAGCTTCTGCCTTCGACGCCATGTATCTTCTGTTTTGTCAAGTTTCCAATGGATCATGGTTATATTAGGGAATGGAGTAGCAGACCATGGACCTCTCTCATCAATCAAAGACCGGAAAATATGTATCCATTTCTCCTGTTAAAGAATATAAGTGAACAAAAAAGTCAGGTAATAACCATAATACTCTTAATTGAGCAGAAATTAAATAATAGTTGTTTGTTGGTTTACAGCAATGCTTTGTTGATCCTCCTCATAAGCAAGCTGGAAAGAAGCTCTTCTCCTATCATCTGATGCAAGCATAGTATTTATACTGCTAAGTATTTCATTCTCAACAGATCTCTTTAGAGTAGAATCTGATGCCAACAGTTCATCCATTCGAATGCGCAGATCCTCCAGTCGACTTGTTTGATCAGCAGTAGAAACTTTTAAATGTTTTATTTCATCAGCAACCTAAACAAGTCAACCCACACTTTCTACGTAAGAATAGCAAAAGTTCAAAACATGGAATGCAATTAGAGTACTTAAAATTTGTAGCTGAAGACAAATAATCTATAACGCATGCATATGATCATCATCTGGTTCTTCAGAAGAAATCTTATTCACCTTGTCAACAGAGACATACATTAAGGTTGAAATCAGGTAAGAACTCTTCTACATACCTCAAGGGAATAATGATACATGCAGACCCACTCTAACAGATTAATCTAGAGAGTTATTAAATTTGCAAATGATCACAAGAAAAATTGCATGCATCACTAAACTGTTTAGAATAATACACCATCACAAACTACAAAAGTTCCTTCTAACTCCATCATGTTTTTCTCAATCTTCTTCAAACTAATGTACTCATACCCAAAAATAACTGTTAAAAGAAATTAATAGACAAGCTATACTCAATAGAAACCTTTGAGAAGAAAAGATAGAGGGTTGAAACAAAAATAGAGAATCCAATTTTTTTTTCAAGTTATGAAGTGTAGCATTAGATATCTTGCAAGTTATAAAACACAGAGCCATCAATACTAGATTGGGAGAGAATAGAGGGTGCATACAGCAGCATTAACTCGATCCCTTTGTATCAAATTGTGAATGGCGCTTGGTTCTTTTGGATAGCCACCCAAATCTGAAGAATCATCTTTGCTCATGCTGGAAGCCAGTACCAACTTACTGCAATTAACTGTTTCTCGAATCAAGTGAGAAATGACATGGATCCGAGCACCATCATCAGAATTCCCATATTTAGTCCTAACAAGCAGCAAGGACCTAACACCAAAATCAACAGGAAGTCATTAGTTATAAGAGATGGGTTAATTAAAAGGAAAGCACATTCATTGGACAGCAATGTAAATGAAATTGAATTGATGTAGCAAGAAATGTTACCAAATGAAAAGTTGCACTCTGTTCTTGCTTTGCTCATCATCAGCAATCAACAAATTAGGCAAAAGGGGAATGAACTGCTGAACACATCGTGACACTCTTTCCAAGGAGGCTTTACAGAGATAGAGGATCATAAGCCTGAAAACAATCCTTGGACACTTCTCCCCTCTTAACAGCATGGCTTTATCAACAGATTTATTAGGTTTTCCAACCAGTGCATTGCTTATTCCACCTGATACAACTACAGCAGCCATTTCTGCAGCAGGGATATTCAGGGATTCCACCAACCCAAGGGCCCTTTGACCAAAAGATGGTGATGGTGTCGCTGAAGACCTGGGTAATGTTTTGCTTCCACCTTTGCCATTCATCAGACTGATAACGTTCCATACATAGTCATATGCAATCCACCACTCATCATCAATTTTTTTCTCACCTTCGGCATCTTGCTGTTGGGGTGATGGGTGTCTGGCAGAAGATCAATGGAAGGAGAGAAAAAAAAGGATCGCAAAACCATAAGTACAACCAGCTTTATTAAAGGTCAAACATGAGAGCATGATGAATTGCTAGATAGTTATTTAGACATGAGAAATAAATTATTAAAAAGGCGAAATAAATCAGATTAGAAAAAAGACATCTATACCTGGATAAATCTTCACTGGATTCTCCTAGCAGAGCTTCAGACAAAGTAGAGCCTACATCTTTGTGATTATCCATTTCGAGCAACTCAGGTGAATATCCAGCAGTACTTGATGGAAACTAAGAGTAATCACCAGCAAAAAACAAAAGCAATTACATTTACTTAGGGAGATGGTTAACAAATAAGCATATCCATAAAAATAAGAAAGTCAGCCAACATGAACATCCTAAAGCTAGTCAGCCACTTCTACAGTAGAAGTGCTATTAACACCTAGCCGTCAAAGTAAAACTGGAATATAATAGTCATCAATGTGATAGAAACTCAAAAGGTATGGGGTAAATGCACTAATATCCGGTTCTTAATATTGGGAGGCTGTTATTTATCAAGCTATCTGAAAAAAGCATGTCAGAGGGAAATAGCCACAAGTTCTTGTATGCTTAAAAGACCTCCTTTTTAGCATTACTAGAAACAATAGGCGTTTACAACAAAATAGTTTTTTATCGAACATGCAAGACAAAATTATATATTCGCTTCTATTTTTCTTGGCTTTTTTCTTCTAAAACAGAGACACCATGTTCAATACTATAAACCAACTGACCAACACATGAAATAATTACATAAGTACCAGAGCAGCACTGAGGCACCATGTTATTAGACAATCATATATGTGAGCAACATATGCCTACAACAGAAGAAAATGACAAAATAGTAAAGGAAAAGAGCTCTTAATAATAGTGTATTGCCAGAGAGAATAGGTCATTCTTTTCTAATGTTAAGATATGTTTTTAGATGCTTAAGTCATTAGTAAGAGCAAAACATGGAGTCAATGTATAACAAGCCAAGGATAAATTACTTAATCGTTTCCAGGATAGGGGGAAATACCGGAATTTTGTGGTCTACATCAAAGATCAACATGTCATCAAGTAGTTTAAGAAGATATAACACATTGTCTCGACATGGCTGTGCGACGAAAATGTTTTCTTCACTCGATAGTAATCTTTGAAGCAAGTCGGAATATACATCACGGAGAAAGTAGCGATATGATATGCCACCCTGCACAGAAAGGATACACTTTTCAGCGATTTGTTCAAAGATTCAGATAGACCTTGAGTATTTTTCATCTAATTCGGCAAGCCAAGAAACATACTTTCTCACATAGTAGAAGTAGAAAACTCAGTGTCTCCTCTAGCTGTAGCCAGCCACCTTTTATAGCAATAATGTAGTAACACAGAACACAGCAGTACAAGCTTCTAACAAAAGTTTGTTCATTGATCTGAGTGTCATCCCGACTTTGTGACTCCAATTTGTAACTTCTCAGCATATTAAGTTCCATTGAAGTGAGCAACCATGAATTCCATCCATATTCCTAGGAAAGAGTGAAAGTCACAAGTGTAACAGACAGAGAAACCATATTTCTAGGGAGGTGTGTGTGTGTGTGTGTGTGTGTGTGCGTGTGTATTTATCAATACCATCATAGCTTCAATATTTGCAGGATTTGAGTCCAGTAGATCAAGTAGATCTCCGATAATTTTGGTCCTAGCTATAGCATCTTCACAACCTGACAAATATCTGAAAATGAGTGGAAGGACCTGAGGAAGGATGAAATCAGAATTACTCATGTTGCTTCTTTGCTGCTCGGGTTGATTATTTTTTTGTAAGACCTGCAAATAAGAATTCAGTCGATACATAATCCATTTCAAATAGATCAAACAACAACTAAGCCTTATTTCACCGTAGAGAATCGACTATATAGATTTTATCTTGCCTTTGTGTTCTGTTCAAAAACCAGGAAAAAGGAGAGATAAAGAAACAATTAAGCACTACAGGGAATGCTATACCTGTTTAGGACTAGCACCTCCCAGAAGCACATCAAATAATGTTGCACACAGAACCTCTGTCTGTGGAAATTGGAACAATCGATCAGATATCATAGAAAATATTGGCTGCATCTTTGAACTGACTTTCTTAGGGCCTTCTTGTAGAAATTTAGGCCTTCCAACTGCAATATTAAAAAATTTGGATCCTTTTCTCTCTGGTGGAAGACCAACTAAAAGTCTTCCAAGAAACTGTAAGCTAAGCAATCTAACTGGCTCGAAGTTCCTGTTACAATTGAGATATGAGTTCAGAGCCATAAACAAGTACGATAAAAAGTACATAATCAGTTTTGAGTCATTCAATGCGAGGAAGAGAGGTAGTAGAATACACCATAATCATCTTGTCAAAAACAAAGCTCCAAATTTCAGAAGCATAATAGAAAGGAAACTTTCAAATGGAGAATGGGATCATTAAAAAAAAAAAATTATTGCCAACTGAGTGCTATGGACAGATGGGCACCATAATATTTCCTAGGCCACCTGTTCCAAATGAAATATAGCGGAGAGAAGTTTCCAATACATCCTCTTGATTTAGTTCATGCATTCACTGTGTGAAAAGGACAAGAATTTTAGTCCCTCTCAAAAAGAATTTTACTTTTCATTTCACCTTACAATAACTCCTACTAATTAATTGCCAGACCTTATCCTGAATAAAATGGGGCTATTTAACTAAACCTACAATATGGAGGAAAGAAACTTTAATAGAGAGAAGTTGATCAAAAATACATACCCAAAAGCTACAAGTAATAAAAGGGTATGAGAAAAGTAATTGATGATGATTTCCAACAGAAAATAACAAAGATTCCAAAGGGTTACATAGGTATAACATGTGCAATCAAACACGGTTGTGGAAAGTTATTAAATAAGACAACAAATTGTGTAAAGGATTAACATTCAGCCACATACCTCTGAAGAAGATTGATAAAAATGTGACATCCACCAAGCAAATTAAGTTGTTCCAAAAATGAAGCAAGCAATGATTTTTGAGAAACAGCACGTATGACCATATGCAAAGCATCTTCAATGCAAGCTATATCCTGATTGGTCTCAAAAAAAGCAACAAGGGCTTTTATGTCTTGAGTGGATATATGCTGCCTGCAAATCTCACAACATTAGAACAGCTGCTCAATTATCCATAAAAATTACAAGAAACATAACTGCATACTATACCTGAGACTCATCTCACCAATACTCAGTAACAGAATACGGATCTTATGCACTTCTTCTTTGTTGGGTCTCTCACCAAGTACTTCCTTGGATGTGGGATGTAAAATGGTCTTCCCTCCAATAGCAGAACAGCATTTTGAATTGTCCCAATAAAATTTCCGTATTATATCTAGAACCCGCGGAAGTCTACACAGACTCTTTAACAACCTTGGATCATTATCAAATTGGTTGATTAGAAACGTATACATTTCGCACTGCACTTCATAGACAGTGTAGACCCACACACAGGGGTTGAGAAAAATACTGGATATAGCATCTTCAATGAGCACATCAGACAAGCCTGAAAATAGTCGAAAAAGACACTAAGCATAATCTTAAACAGGCATGGAGCAATGAATCCACCTAATTCTACAAAACTATTTTTAAGCAAATGGATTCCCACACAGTGATAATGAGTGCTATTGCTAATTTCGGTATTAAAATATAACAAACATGAAGATAATAATATGATTCATCGTGAAATACCAGAACTAGCAATGACATTGAACAGATGCTTCAAAGATGAAAGAGTTTCCAATCTAAGCTGCTGCGGAGGAACAGACTGCAACAAATATCCCAAAATGGAAAAACCAGAAAGAAGAACCATTTGTTGCTGATTGGCCAAATTCTCATCCAGAACAGAGGCTATAAGTTGTATAACCTCAGCAGTCAAACATTCCTTTATAATGGGTGTCTGTGAAAACTCCCCAAATTTTGCTTTACTTGTATAATCATATAACACAGATTGAGTGAAAAGTGGGAAAAAGACAGATACTCCACCAACACAATAGATTATCTGCTGAAGCAATCTCCTAGAGCAGAGCTGTGTACCAACTAGTACATTAGCTTCAATTAAACTTTCATGTGACCCAAGCTCCAACGAAGGTGAAACATTGAACAGCTTCCTACCATTGCTTGCCTGAGAAAATAAGCAATTCAGAGTTCTGTACTAGAGATTGAAATTCTAAATAACCCTTAGAATGATTTATTAAAAAAACCTGTGCATTGAGGCCAAAAATTATTTTTGATGCCAGGCCATCTTTGGAATCAAGAATGCTGCCAGGTAAGGGACTATCCAGGACAGCAATGTCATTATCAAGGAAGGAGTACATATAGCTAGGCCCCAAGCAATAAATACCCTTCACTTGTTCAGAAGTAATGACATCATTAAACAGGTAAACCGGACCTATCTGACCAAAAAAGGAGGACGAATCCTTGATGGAGAAAATAGAGGTAACTTCCTCATTGGATGAAAGCTTAATTTTTGCACCAACTGAACAGCTGGTCAAAACTTCATTAACTTTTGCATACCTAGCCAGAAAAAGGTGAAGAGTAATAAATAGGAGCACGTGTCATCTTATCCTTCTAACAGGGTAGGGGAAAGTCAAACAATCTCTAAAATATCACAAGCGTAGAGAGTATGTTAATTCCTATAAGCACCTGCACTTTTCTGAGAATAAGAGAACTCCATCAACATAACATCTTAGCTGACTGCCCCCTGAAAATGCTCTACCAATGGTATGTGTTAAACACAAAAAATGCCACTTCTTTCTGACAATATTCACTGGATGAGTCACAGACTGGTGTTTCTGATTATTTGACTGCAAACAAAGAAACAAGTTAGCCATCTACTCCCTTAACAACACCACAGATGAAATGAGACTCAGGTTAGCACTCTCGTGCACAGAACGAAAACTACTGACCCTTCATCCTTAATAGAGAGATTAGGAAACAGAATACTAAAAAACCCAATGTTACCTCATAAATTAAGCGGTCTTTGGCAAGAACTGCAAAGCACCCCCGTCCACTTTCTGTTAGGAAACTAAAAAGACCCATTGTTCCATTTCTCGGAAAATTCTCTACCCTTAGCCAACAAGTAAAAGAAAACCCCTTGTTCAAAGGCCAGAGCACTGGCATTTTGACCACAATCCCCTGCAAGTGAAAAGGAATAAGCAGAATCAATTAAAGATAAATAAAATCAGAAATGACTACAAAATAAGTAACATCAATGCAATCTACAGTCTCAGGCTCAGCATGCAATGCATATCTAGTGTGCATGGTAAGAAGTGTACTTGAGTGAAATGGAACATCAGAATGGAGTGAAAATGATTATACCATGAAATCAGACTGATAATGCTATGTAATATTTCTTGAGATTTCAATTAAAGTTTTGCTATCTATACACAGTAGCCAATTTGAGAGACCTGTCGCAAGGAACCATGATGACAATCCTTTCACTTCATTTTTGAGATCAGTGGTAACATAATATGACTGCCCAGAAGTAATTTATCACAAAACAGGTGTTCCTTTTATATAAACTAAGAGGCTAATATCACTTACCACTCCAAAGGTAACAAAGTCTTTACAGAAAGGAAAATCACAGCTACGACTCCCCCAATAAATTAATATTTTCAAATAAGCATAGTTTTTAAAAAATAAACCCAAAACAGTCAAGCTGATACTGTCCAAGTGGGCATGTAAACCATTACTATTTTAATAATAAAGGAAAATGCTATTTAAATTGAACTTCTGGAGTAGAGGATAAAAATTACACTCACCGATTCAACCCCATTAAGATCAAAAAATGATGTGGGTCCTTTCTCGTTCAGCATAGACAACATGCTCGTCAATAATAACGAGCTGAACTGGTGTTGACTACTAATTCTCTCACTTCGCAGCAGAGTGAATATTTTCCGGATATCTTTTCCAGATATACTATGTCCACCACTGACCTGGATCATTTGGGCTATTTTCAGAACCACATTCACATTATCTTCTTCAGAAAACCAATCCAAGAGGAAGTTAAGGATCCCAGCTCTGACACATGAATCTCGGTTTGATATGGAATCTCTAAGCAATTGAAGGCAAAGATCAAGCCCATTCAGCCGCACTGAGTCACTGCTCTGCCCAGTCATAAAATCTTTAGGCAATGGGTCATATTAATCTTAAAAAAGAAATGCAAATGTTGGCAAGAAAATATAAAATAAAAAGTGAATACAGAAGTTGGTTACTCAAAGAAAACATTTAATGCCAACCTTCTTCAGAACATTCAGATAAAGCAGAATCACATCTTCATTCTGCAAAAGAAAAGTCATATTTCAGTACCACTTAAAATGATATAAATTTTGACATGTTAGTTAAACAAGAAAGTAAACTTCATCAAAGATTGCACTGTTACAATTATGAAATACTCACATTCACATACACTATTCAATACAGAATTTTGTTCAATCACCTTAATCACTGGGTTTGCTTTGAGATTAAATATTCCATCAACCAGCATATCAAGAAGGGCATTCAAAAGTGATTCACTTGGCTGTTGTTGGCAGAAATCCAACAATAAGCTCTGCAGTGTTTCATAACCTTTGCCCACTAGAGCTCTAAATGCAGCCTTCCAATAAGAAAATCACAATTAGCAACAGAACAAAATATTATACACACAAATAGAAGTTCCAACATCCATTTAATAAATCCAGTTAAAAATCCAGCTGGTAAGAATAAGCAATTGTAACTAACAAAACTCGGATACTCTGGTACAAGGTTAACGAAGAGAAACAAAATAAAACGAAAAAATGGATGAAATTCATTTATGACTGGATCAAACAGCTTTGATCAACGGAATCCGACTTAGACTCTAAACACCAGGCTCCTGGTATTTAATAAACTAGGGCTAGTAAGTTTTAGTTGATTCTGAAACATTTATCACCAACTTGAAATATCTAGGGTAGCATAGAGAAAAGAATGATACCTTCGAGGCATCATCCCCCGAGAGCAGACAGGTGAGCGTTTGAAGAACATTGACAACCAAGTTCTCACCAGTTGTTACATCAAGGTTTGCATTCAGTAATGATACAATGTGCAAAAAGCACTCTCCGTCACGAAACAAGGCCCGATATTGCTGTCAATAATGAAATGAAGTTTTTTATTACAACTAGCAGCATTAATAAAACAAGGAGAGAATTTCACAGATGAGAGGGAGATGCAATCCTACAGCCTTAAGAGGCTCTAAAGAGGGAATACGATTAAAAGTTGATTCTAATATAGAACAGTAAAATTTTATACTTTACCATGCATAGTACAGCCCTCCAGTAATCAGCAAAAATTAATAGCTATAAACGCCCTAATTAGCAACAGAATTACCATCATGACACCATCTTTATTCCATATTTAATAATAATAAAAACCTCAACACTCCACAACTGAGGGGCTTATACTCAGCATTTGACAACTCGAGAGAAATGTAATGATTCCATAAATCCACCAGAGGACAAGCTCATAATCAAAGACCACAAGCAATAAACAATCTGAAGCACTTAATAATTAGTTACAAAAGGAATTCAGAGTTGCCTAAAAACACATTCAGCCATCCAAATACACAAGATCAAGCACTATAAGTAATGGATCAAATTAGAAATGATAAGGCTATCAACAGATGTTCAACAAGAACAAGCTTTTGTGAGAATAGCTTGCCTTTTGATCCATTAAAAGGATGTTTCTCATTCCAACTAGCAAATCAACTGACAATTCTGCAAAGTTCTTTTCTCGCTCCTTCACGTGAGTAAATGTCTCCAGATATTTGGAACATAAATATAATTTTGCCCTTCGATCTTCTTCAGTAGAAGGAACAATCTGTTAAAATGACATTATTAGTCTATATTTACGGATGAACTTCCATGTGTGATAAAAATTACTAGAATAATAGACACACCTTCATGAGTTCAAGGATATGTTGAAGGATACGGATTCTCAGATCTTCCTCCCAAAATAAATTAAACAAACAATCAATACAAGCAGAGCTACGCAAAATGAAATATTTTGCATCATCAGTGATGAAATATTTTGCAAAAAGTTCCATGGATGTTTCCACACTTTTGTGACATCTATGAGCACTGTCAGATGGATTAAAAGGATCTTGACATAGAGAGGGGACCATCTCAGAAGAACTTTCCAGAGAAGGACTTGCACTCCCAGAATATCTCGACTCTTGAGCCAGAACAGAAGCAACTTTTAGAACCCGATGAATCGCATCAAGCGTCTTGAAAGAGGAAAGAGTTTTTTCAGGTGAAAGCTGCATCACGTGTAGTAGAGTCTTAGCAAGAACATCAGCAATCTCTTGATGAGCAACAGACTGTTCAAGAGCATCCAATAGGACCACACATTCAGCCTGCCACATATAGAAGATATTAACTATAATAATAAACTTGAAGAAACTATTAAACTGGCATTTCAATGTGAGACAGCACACTAAAGGAGATGAGTGTAGAACAGCCACAGCAAGAATTAAAATGAGCAATAACTGGACATTAACAAACTGAAAAAAATCAGCAAGATGGGCAAAGGAAATACATTAAATAAAGAAGGAACTGACCAAGTTATCTGAACTTTCACATAAAGTTGCAGCTAACTCCATGAGTGAAATAGCTTCCACGTGAAGAGTTTCAACTCCATTACTACTCCCTTCACTTGAGGTAAAAACAGAAAATTGTTCACTTCTCAGAGTGGAAGCCTGGGACTCTAAATTTTTTTCTCCCAACTCTACAGGAAATGGGCCAAAATAAAATAGATTCTCAGAGAAAATAAAGTCCCACACTCCCTCAGCCCGAAACACGCCAAGTGCAGAAGGCAACATAGTAAGAATAGTCCTGAATGTCAACAGAACATAATGCTGCAGAGTGCAAGCAAACACCCTAGATGTTACAGAATTTAGCAACGGTCAGGAGAAAGAAAGAAGAATAAAAAATGAAAGAAAAGAAGATACAACCACATGAATGAACTATCTGAAAGTAGAGCATAAATTTATGTTTAGTCTTTCTCCTTTCTGAATATGCAAATGACAAATGGCAAATAACATACCGTAAGTGGCAAGGCATCTCACTAAGGGTTGAACATGCCCTGATGCAGGGGAACACTGTCAGCAGCACCCTCAAAAACCACTTAACTGAGAGCTGAAGATATGCCAAAGAAACTGGAAAGGTAGTCCTAGTAGCGAAAGGTTGGACATTTTCATGTTCTGTATCTCCTAAATCAAGAAGGAAGGAGCAAAGTGCTGCACTCAAGTTATTAACATATTCAATCCAGTGTTGTGAATTAGATGCTCTGACTTCAGTTACAAAAGACCATGTTTGACGTGCATTCACATCCATATCCATATCCTCAGATGGAATCATTACTTTACTATAGTGAGGTTGGTACTCCTGAAGCATGAATGCCAGTGAACAAAAGCTATTTGCAAATTTGTGTACTCTTCCATTCTCAGAAAGGAACTGCAAATTGCTCAAATTTCCAAAGCTGTTAGCTGGTTAAGGGAAACAATGGTATTACGAAGTTCACGTGACTAAACTTTAAGAGGAAGTTTAACAAGTACAAACACAAAACAATCATTTGGTAGCTTCAAATATACGCAGCAGATTCCAACAAGCAAAAGAAAATGAGTTCTCTTAAGACCATTTTATGTTTTCAGGTGTCAAAAGGATACACAACCTCCCGGAGCACCTCCAAGGAAAGAACATGAAGCTGGAATGTAGACAGCAGTGGATTTTCATTTCTGAAAAGGAAAAAAAAAATTGATATATTTAAGGGATGAGAAAATGAGAAAACCAGGTCAAACTGAATGATGGTTATCGTAACAAACATACAAGGACGTGATAGGAAACAAGAATAAAAACTATCAAGCAAAGAACACACTGAGCATTTAATGGGGAAATTCATCCAATGTCCAGAGTTTATCACTCATCAAGCATTAGAAATTTGTTATTCTGGAGCTGCATGGGCTAGTTGAAAATATTTGATGAACTATAATAACTAAATGGCCCAAAGGCTATCTCACAAATTAACAAGTTTAAATTTTCCTACTTCAAACCAAAAGTTCATGGAGGAGTTTACAAGTCGCAGAATCAATAATTTTAGAACAGCATAAACAATCCTGAGATTGCTTTAACTAAATAGTTTGAAAAAAACAGATTTTTTTTATGTAGAGAGATAGTAAAAAATCTAACCAAAAAGGACCAACATTTATGTTTGTAAAACTAAAACACAGTAACCAAGCTTTGCAGGAGAAAAAAACACATGCATACAATTGAATCCATCAGTTTTAATTATAACCTCGATATTTCTCTGAGTAAGGGAGTGTCTGGTAAAATAGATTTGTTTGATGGAACTCCCAGTCCATCCAATAAAACTTCCAGCCCCCCAACACTTCTAAAATGATTTTGACCACGAGAATTATCAGCTAACAACAGCCGAAGAGTTCTGAGTGTCAAATGTTGAAGTGAGAGATCAGTCCACTGTTCTTTCATTACCACTCTTCTCAGAACACGTAACAACTCTGAAATGCAATATCCAATAAATTTATTAGAAACAGACAGAAGAGCATGCAAATCGCCAAATAGTAACACTAGTCTAAAGCCATATCCATTCCCGAACATATAAACATCTAAGACCATATATAATTATTTCTAGTTCCTTTCATAGAGCACACACAATTAATGGCTGGACTACAATTCAGGCCTTGACAAAAGTCACATCTATGTGAAATTTTTTATTAATTGAGCTAGGGGAATGAACAAAGTGAGATGACATCTTAATTTTTCAAGGAACTTTGTCATAGACAAGAATCCCAGATGTTAGTTTTTTAGCTAATCACTCAAATATATCAGCTTGCTTAAGACAATGACTAATTACAGATAAAGATCTAACAACCTTATTAAAATAGCCAATCATCTCATGTGCCTGTAAAGAAACAAAACTAAGCTTCAACACAGCAAATGTCAGTTGTTTAAACACTTGAAAGAAAATCAAATTTCAGCACAATACATTTATAAATGTTTAAATGGTAAAGCAACAAATTGGAGATACACAACAACCAAATACCAAATCCCCATTCTATTTTGTTACTGTGAAAGTAACTTAGTAATTAGAAATGGCAATATCAAGACAATTTGCATAATATACGGCGAGTATTTCAACACTATGAAGGTAACCAAGCAACTTTTAAAAATAAATAATAATAAATAAAGCTATTTTGAAAGCTCACAACAAAAACCTCATAGGACACTCAGCAATAACACTCAAGATTTCAATCTAGCAGGCATATATTGTTTCATCTAGTACACAACCAGAAATATATTTAACATACACCTCAAGGCATATACTCAGTACATTTCAATAGCTGATTTATCAGATACTCTAGCATATTATTGCTAATTAAAGAGCACTGACAAGAAAGAACATAATAAGCAGGAAGCTGCCTACCTTACCTACTAACCAGAGAAGGCCACCGGCCTCCGTTAGAGACGCAATGGACTTTTGATGCCACTGCAACATTGTCTCAGAAACATACTTCAGGGTGGTAGGTGGTTCAGCTGATGCTCTACCAGGCCTTGGCTGATAAAACTCCTGGCTGCTGTCACTTAACTCTTTCTTCTCATATGGACCAGAACGCAAGTCAACAAAATTACACAATACCAAAACCACATGAACTAGTATCTTCTGTAGAATTCCAGACTTCTCAAAAAGTGAGGGTGTCAAACTTTCATCAGCTGAAAGAGCATTACAGATTGGCCTGAGCTGCATCACAGCTTCTGAGATAATAATAGTATTTTCTATGTTTAAATGCAGGATTCAGATTACCAATATAAAGTATAAAATATAAAACCCCAAACAAGCAGTGATATTTTGATAACAAGTAGTTCAAAGTTTGATAGTTATACCTTTCAATAAGGCTATTAGTTTGTGAATACCCCCGTAAAAAACAAACACTTTGCAGTTATGCATTGATCGCACAATTACAGCCAAAGCATCTAAAACAGGTAGTCCTTCATAAGTGATGCCACTTGTATGATTATCAGTTTTGCCTGCGAGTGATCGAGTGAATTATAATAGAGACAAGAAAGCAATTTGAAAAGTTGATTAGTCCCAGCAAGATAGATGAAAAAGCATCAATCATAAAACAAAATCTATACCAGCCAAAGAGTTCAATCTTCCCTAGAATCAGAGTATTGAATATAATAGACATTAAGCTCTGTTCGTCAGAATAAGCATTCATAGTTTAAAGGAAGGCATGCACGACAGAGCCATGAAAAAATTCTCCAAACAGTAGATGACAAAAGAATAGTAACAAAAAACAGCTGACCAGTGAGGGTGAGTAAAAAGAAACTCATCATCCAAGTAATGTTAAATCCCATTGTGACCATAGGTTGAAAAACACAACACTTTATGAATGCATACTGATAGAAAAATGTGTTTTCCCATACAAATCAAAAAAAGAGAGAGAGAGGGACAGACAGAAATTATGTGCCTTAAATTTTTTACAGTGCAGTGTGAACACAATGAGAAAACATTCAAACATCAGGAACTTACGAGTGGATGACTGCATTTCAATGGTTCATACAATATTAATCTTTGGCATAACCAGCAAAGATTTCACTTACATTCTTTAACGAGGTCGCGAATTCGTTCCACTTCTTTTACCATTACATGAATAACCTCAGCAGGATGACCAAAAGAGCAGCCAATCACAACCTCATCTAAAGATTCAGAACTTTCCAAGGATCCAGCATCATCATTAGAGTGGCCTAGATTAATTGGATCCCACTTTTGGTATACAACAGTAAATTGCTTGATGAATACATTCAATAATTTTTTCCTCTCTGCCTGTGAAAATAAATTTAAATGGATATTTACAAAGTCAACTTATACAGCAAGAGCAGACAAGCAGATAATTAGAAAGTGAGGGCATTGGTAGGAAAGAAATATACATGTATACCATTTACTTATTATGTTAGCTAAAACCTAACAGAACACATTTATTAAAATAAATTTTCCAGGTCAAAACTAACACCAGGACATATGAAGTAGCACCAATTTCTTAGGTTGTCTTGGAAATAGTCACGAAGCCGAGTGAGTGAACCTCTAAATAAAAATGATCTGTGTTTGGACTATAATGGGGTTGTACTTGGTAATTTGGTACATCCAAAGGCCAGGTTTTAATTTTTGTTACCAAAAGAATATGAAAAGAAGATCTTCCTAACTTGACTTACTTGAGTGACAAATAATACCTAGAGATTAACAAACGCTAAGGGAAAATATGAAACCTCAAAATTAATAATCTTCCTACTAGTTGTTTCTGCACACCAAGACCAGATACTAGTTCTTCGTAAGTAATGATAACGCCAAAAAAGGAAGGAAATTCATCAATATGGTACACACAAGTTTTTTTCTCTATATGGTCATCTAACAGGGCCTTAGCAAGCAATCCTTTAAAGGATCATTACTGAAACTTTCCTGTAACACAACGTCCACATAAACAGATATCAAATGGCTCTAATGCAATGAGGAAGGGTGCCGAGGGAGACTCCATACCAACTACATATAACAAATTTTAAATCACCCAGACATAAGTTCATCCACGGTATCTATTATAATTGAGTTGCTTCACATCTAAGTCGGTAGTAAGAACAAAGTTCCAGAACATTACACTATAAATAAAGTAAATATTAGAACTCTATATTTTGCAACAATTTTTCAAACAATCCACATAGCTAGCAGAGTCATGCAAAATAAAATTAATACCTCCTCCTGAAAGGAATTCAAGTATCTTTCCCAGAGAGTATTAAGAATTGCCTCATCCCCGACATCACTGTAAGAGATAGAGGTGAAATCAAGTAAGTGCAGATACATTGTAACAGATTAACTGACATAATAATAATAATAATAATAATAATAATAATAATAATAATAATAATAATAATAATAGTGATATTGGTAATAATAATACAAATAATAATAGTTCGCTACTCCTAGACACAAATCTAGACAGTTGTCCCTGACAAAACAATGTACTAGCTCTTCTTTTCCGACTGCGATAAATTATCCTTACTTCAACTAAGGTTAACAGTACAGAGAAAAAGTGCACCTAACTCCACTTAGAAGAGCACAGAAAAGGCAAACTAAATTCCCCAATGTTGTTCCAAAAAAAAAAAATCCCCAATGTTGGTCCCTTTAAACTGAAGGGCAGAGTATTATCCTAAGCAAAGAGGGTCTCACCCTAAGACTAGATGAAGCTGCACAAAACCGCAAGCTTATTTGTCTTAAAAAACTAACTACAGAAAGTAAAGCTATGATTCCATCAGGTAGCACATCAACAATGAAATCTTTTTTTAAATACGTCATAAAAATTTACTAAGAGAATAAAAGGTGGTTATAATAAATAAACCATTCACCATTGTGTTGTGAAGTTAAAACTTACCTGAAGCGGATTGTAGGTGAAGGAAGAGACGACTTCTTAGCAACTGGTGCTGCTGAAACAATTTCTTCACTTGAGCCAACTGAGCTCCTTCGGATAAGGTCAGCTACACCCTTGACAATATTCATGTTTCTCCAGCCCCTCAAGACTTTGAAAGCCAGAGAACAATCACCATCATCACTTTATACACACAATTCCTCCTGTTCCGGTTCAAAAACAACCTCATTAACCATAGCTCGACAATAAATATTGAACCATTCCACACTAAAAATGACCAAACATATTCAAATATAAATTGGAAAGCTCGAGCCTGTCATCTCTACAGCACCACCAAATGCATACACCCACTCATAACTGAAACTACACAAACTTGATCAAAACTTGAACACATACACATACGAGGGGAATCAGAAACAACAAAAAACCAACAATGGAACATTCGACCACTACAATCAATTAATAACTGAACACATGATCAATACCTCACCTGATCGAGTGGATAAATTTGGTCAATGTAATCCCCGTATCGTTTTTCTCCCGGGGTTTTTGTCGCCGGAGATCTGAGAATGAAAATACTAGAATTCTTCCTCCTTTTTAGCTGAGAGAATCGAAGCACTATTTACGTAAAGCAACAATTAGGGGGGGTGAATATGTATGCAAAACTGTACGATGATGCAGTATGAAGCAAAGAAGAAATCATAAAAGTTTGACAGCAAATGCAGAGGGTGTAATTTTTGGAATCTTAAGGGGTCGTTTTGATAAAATAATCGCGAGGTAGTACGCTGTCGTATAGTATTGGACTGGGCTTTTCTTACTTGCTAGTTGCTAGTACTATATTAGAGTCCATTGACCAGTCGTGATTCGTGAACCGACTTCAAGAACAAGGATATGGAAGTAATTCGGGCTCAATTTGAAGAAGAACTAAGCTTCATTTTTTATTGTTATTTTTGGTAGAGAAGAAAACTTTATCTGAACTAAAAAAAGTTTATCTGAACTAAAAAAACTTTATCTGAACTAAAAAATATTCAAATAATCTCTAGAGAACAGGACCGAACTGAGCTTCTTTAAAAAGAGAAGGGGGAGATTAGAAGAAAATACAAAAGAAGAAATGGGGATTGAAAAGTCTTAGCTAATGTACAATTTACAAAATCTACCATAACTAATCACTAATTATGCTATATAAAGGTGAAATTAGAGGGTCAACTCTTCCATGGCGGTTGATTCCTTCGGAGCGGTTTAAGGCCGTTAGAACTATTAGTTGAACTGATTGAGCTGAGTTGCCAACTCTTGCTAGCTATAGCTTTTGGAATAAGTGAAATTACCCTTCTATCCTCCTAATATAAGTGAAATTCTTATATTTCCACCCCTTAAAAAGAGTTTGTCCTCAAGCTGAAGAAAAATCACTACAGGTGACACAGTCCAGAAATGAACTTGACACGTATAGCAACTAAGGCCCTTTTTGCTTGAGTTTATTTTTTGATGAACTAAACTGAATTGAACTGAAGTGAAAATTAATGTATTGAAATAAAAAAAATATCAGCATGACTGAATTAACCTGAATTTTATCAAATTATGTTTTCACTTAACTTAACTGAATTGAACTTAACTGATCTACATAAAAACTCTGGCAAACAAGGGGCTGAGTGAGAAAAATGGGAATTGAGATTTAATGACTTCAGAGTCTTCCTCGGAGACTTCTTCAATAAGCCAATTGTTCCACTCAATCAGCCATTAAGTGCTTTGCACACCATCCTTATTAACTGGAGTAATAATTTCACTATCATGCAAGTTAGCATGAAGTAATATTACAGAACCAGCAGGTGGGGGACCAACATGTTTCTTAATGAAGGAAACATGAAACACGTGATGTATATGAGCATGGCTAGACAAATGGATTTTATAAGCCACAACTCCAATCTTCTTTATGAAAACTTTGGAGCCAACTTCATGTGATTGTGCTCCCTTGGAGAATTTTATTTGCACACCATCCTTGAAAGATATGCAGAGATTTGGTTCAAGACTGAGAAGTTGACAAAGGAAAATTGACTCTAGAAGGATTTCTTTGATGCAATATTGCTATCAATATTCACTGACTTAGCGATGTCCGATGTGGATGAGTTTAAAACTTTCAACAAGGTGTACTAGAGAGGATCAGTGAAAGCTCGCCGGAAGACTTTTGAGGACTTGAAAATACTGGTGTTGGGTAAGGATCGTTTTAGACTGCCTGAATCCAAGCTATTTCAAGTTTTATTAGTGGTTTGGAGGATAAACTTAAGCATTTGGTTAAGAGGTTTGCCCCTATAGCATCAAAACACACTGTGATACTAACTTTTTTGCAAGAAAGAAACTTGGAACTCATAAGTACGGGGAGCTAGACCTAGTGGAAATCAAAACTTGCTGAGGATAAAAATAATTGGAAGACTGGGAAGGATTTTTAGGATTGGCTGGCTACTGTAGGAGATTCATTGCATGATTTGGAACTATTTGCAAACATCTACATGATTTAATGAAGAATGATTCTTTCAAATGAATATATAAAGCCATTGAAGGCCTTTAACAGTCTCAAGCAAGCAGTCACAATTGCACCAATCTTGAAGATGCCGGAATTTGATAAAGACTTTGTCATATAGAGAGGAGTGAGATGGGAATGGATGTTGTTTTGATGCAAGATCAATAGCTAATTGCTTTCATCGGTAAGTATTTTTGTCCCTTATAGGCTTACCAACTTATGAAGAGAAATTACTTGCCATTGCGATGACCGTCGACAAGTGGAAACACTATCTCATTGGCAGTCATTTCATATTTAGTATTGATCATCAGTCTTTCAAGTTTGTGTTTGATCAGAAGGTGAACCATGCCCTACAACATAAATGGGCTATTAAGCTTTTAGGATTGAATTTTGATATTCATTACAAAAATGTGTTGAGCAGAGGGCAATAGATGCATGTCCAGGAAACCTCCAATAGATATAAAAGGTCATATGATCATATTGGAATCATGATAAGAACTATGGCCTCTCTACAACCTCTATGGCTAGCTCAAATGAAGAATAACTACATTGGTGAGTCTATGTCTCTGGAACTAATTGCAGAAGTTGTACTTGCCACATATGCCACTTTTTGAACCTCACTTATAACCAAGGGATCCTATAACCAAATTATGTGTTTTAAATTATCATATAATGACGAATAAGATCTTACATGCATATATTATAAATTTGAAAATAGAGATTATTTACAAAGGACCATTTTTATCACCTTAATGAATGCCCCAAACATAAAGGAGGCTGCTTAATTACCACAAGAAGGTCAAAACCTGGGGACTAGCTAGCAGAATAAGAAAATGATGCATCACAAAAAGGTGACCAACATTTTCGAATTTTAATAGAATATGATAAGAGAATGATTTCGATGCAAAACAACACTTTGAAGAAATTTCAGTCTCAATTTTTCAAAGGTTCAAATAACAATCCCGCTGATACTAGGCATGAAAAAGATAAGCATCATCAATCTAGTGTCACATGTAAACATTTTAGAGAAAACCACCCGGATTTCATACAAGAGCAGGGCAGTGTTGACTGGACAGTGTTGAAATGTTATTTTATGTTACAAATATTGCATGAGTCCTTGATTATCGCCAAAAAAATTGATGTTCTAATAAATTGAGTCCTTCAAGAAATTGATCAATAAAACACAAAAGAAGCAATTTGGGAAACTGGAACGCATAACTTAGAAACTGAAAAGCAATATGGGAAAAGAAACAATTTTCTAATATTCAGGGAAAAACAAAATACACACAAATAATGTTCTAATATTCTAAGTCATGTTTACTTAGAACATCACCAAAAAATTTACATCAAAACTCTACTAAAACATCCAAATCAACACATGTCGTCCCTGTCATACAAATCTCCTCCAGTACTAGTGTTGCTGCCACACGATAGTGTTGATCAGGCTCGCATCAATCCTTGTAGACTCGGGAACAAACAAGTAGAGAAAAGACAGAAGCAGAGCGCAAAGGACTACATCTATCATAAAAACCCATCCTCTCCAAATGCAGAGAAGATCCAGGGATGCAAAAGTAATACTGCCCATAGCTGCTGCATTTATCGATCTAACCATCGCCGAAACTAATGGCGCAGATGGACCAGGGACGGAACAACTCATCCAGCCATGGTGGTTGGTCAATACGGTGTTGCTTGCAACATTGACAACAAACAATCCAACTGCCCATATTCTCACACTCCCTACCAAATTCTCCAATGGGTCAACCCAGTGTACGAAGATATAGCACAATCTAATCTATAAAACAAACAAACAAACATAACATAAGTATACCATAATATGATATGACAGAGTTTAATAATTCAAACACCGAAACCAAATTGTTTACATGTGACACTAGATTGATGATGGTAGAACCAATCAATATGAATCTGCGTCTCCTAAACCGACGTAGAAGACCAGAAGAAACGAGCATACAGATCAATCCTAGAATCCCAGCCAGCAAGATGATGATACAGTGATCAATCATAGAATACACATTTAAACCATCGACTGAAGATGATGATACAGTGATCAAAGGAACATTAGAGGAACTGTAGTCACTAGAAGTGGAAGCAGCTAAGAATCAATGTAGATCACCAAGACGGGTTGAATGCCACGGCTAAATAACCCATGTGCCATACTCCTTGTTGCTTTATTGGTGATTGTGGTCATCAAGTCACCCAAATCCCTATTGATCTCATCAATTGGCCACCCGGCTCGGTACCATCTCAAACTAATATAAGCCTCGTAATTGTTTTTTTGCCAGAAACTTTGGAGTTTCGTAAACAAAAAAAGAAACCAAAAGTACCAACGAGGCCAATACTCCAAGAATGATGAATGAGAGCTGCCATACGAAATGATAGGAGAGGTAGTAATTTGCAACATAGGCTAATAGAGCTCCCAACCCTTGGTACCCATATAAAACGCCTCCACGTTTGCTATCAACTAGAACTAGGGACTCCCCGAAAATTGTCTAGATAATCTGTCATTGAGGAAAACAACAAAAATAGCGTATTTTTGAGGAATAGATAGAGCATTTCTATTTTCAAGTTAGAGTCATTCCTGTATTTTAAGTATTACTTTCCAACATCACCAGGTTTAGAATCATTCTTGTTGGTTTATGTCCTAAATCCAATTCATATTTACTACCAACGTGAGTAGAAACCTAAAGGGTCACACACATAAGGATTGTGTACCAGGTTAAAATGATTAGGGTTAATTTATAAGATAAATTAATCTTATGGACTATTTGATAAGGCATTAGGGTTCACACACCAGTGGCCCAAGCCCATTTATATGATATTATATATATCGTAGTTCAAGACTATTGAAGGGGATGATCAGACACATTTAGACCTAGCCAGTCACTCCAATAGTTAGTTAATCCTATCTGATAGGATCCTAGAAAGCAGTTCGTGTGGACTTGATAGAGGCCGGGCGCTTGTGCGGCTTGTGGTCAAATCACCTCGACACGGTGTACATCGTCATCGTTCATGAGGCAATAGGTGATCGATTGTGGTTGGAAGCTTGTGTGAGTTGAGTGTGGTTTTGCATTGAGTGACAGTGGATTTGCATCTCAAAGGTATGTGATCCATCTCACAATGTGTATTTACATTATTCGTGGATTTCAAAGTGATCTTGGAAATCAATCTGTTTATTCCGCTAATATATTTATCCGATAAATTATATTATGATTGATTAGTTCCTAACAATTCTGTGCACGGTGTTACTTTCCATCATCACCAGGTTTCAAGTATTTTAGTATTTTATTGATGCTAACCACCTATCAGGGCTGGCAATCAGGTCGGGTTGGCGGGTTCGGGTTGACGGGTTTGAAAGCATAAACTCAAACCCAACACAATAGTATGTTGAGTCATATTTCCTTGACCCAAACCCAGCCTATTAAAAACCCGGGTTATCCAAACACAACCCGATAAACCCATTAATCATAGGGTGGAATTTAAACTTAAAAAAATTAAATTCGTAATAAATTAAAATATGACACAAAAATAATATCCAAATTTTTCTTCATTAAATCACTCTCAATTTCAAAATTTATACACAAATCACATCACTCAATCACCTCACTTCATTTAATATTTTGATTTTATCTTATCCATAAGAGTAACTTTAATTCAATTAAATCCAAATTCTTTCCATAATAAAACTTTACATTTACAAATTAGTCCTTTAATTTAATAATATTTTACAATAGTAATTTTTAAATGGGTCAAACGGGTCAATCCGGCAACCCGCGGGTTTGACCCAAACCCAACCCAATTTTTATCGTGTCATTCGTGTCTGACCCAAGCCGTGTTTCGTGTTGACCCAAGCCCATCAAAATCGTGTTTGGTTCGGGTCGGGTTTTCGTGTTGTGTCAGAAATTGCCAGCCCTAAGTATCATCAAACTGAAGACTCAAATGACAGTTTTATTTTTTCAAAGGAACTTTTATTTAGTTTTTGGCTCTCCTTATAGTGTAAATTTCTAAAAATGATTTTGGGCATGATCAACAAATGAACAACTTTGGACATGATTGTCAAATGAACAATTTTTCTCTGCAGATAGCATGACTCAGTAATTTATAACAGAATATATCAAGTCCTACATACATTTATTTACAGACATCTAAAAGATACCCAATATAAGCTCCCAGTCCATAAATAAGAAAATTAATTTCTAATTTAAGTTAACTCCTTCTTGATCGATAAAAAAGGTATGCATGAAAGAACCACGGGTCTTATCGCAAACAAAAAAATAAAAAAAAAAGAATAGAAGAAATACACCATTCTTCAAATTACCTATTCATTATAAAAAAAAAACATATTTGAAAACATAGATTTTACAAAGGACCATTTTTTGCACCTTAGTGAATGTGCCAAACATAAAGGAGGCTGCTTACCACAAGAAGGTCAAAACTTGGGGACTAGCAGAATAAGAAAACGTTGCATCACAAAAATATGACCAGCATTTTTGAATTTTAATAGAATATGATAAGACAATGATTTTTCAGTCTCAATTTTTTAGAGGTTCAAATAACATTGGGCATGGAAAAGATAAATGATACGTATGATTTATGTTGTTTATTCGAGAATTTTATGTTGTGCTTTTACGAGATTAATGTGCACTTTAGGTGTGTTTCTGATGCAGATTGATGGACTGAGGAGTTTTGGAGCTAAATGCGCAAAAGGATGGAGTTTTGACGATTTTGGAGCTTAAAAGAAGTGGATCCGCTACACTCTTTTTTCCCATGAGATTTTTAATGAGGTAGTGAATCCGATCCACCACTCAAGAGGTGTTACAATAAAACATGTATTTTGACCGCGAATAAATTTGTAATAGTTTAGTATTTGGGGATGAAATAAATTCTGAACGCAAGGGGCGGACTTAGTCTATTTTGTCATTATTTTATTTTATTAAATTAATTAAGCTGTGACTAGTGTGCGGATGTGTTATATTTGGACTTGGATTGGGTTTAGTTTTGGTTAAGTGCGAACTGTGAACACATGTGATTAATTAGTTTAGGGTTTGGTTTTGGATTTGTGTACCTGCAAGGTAGGGATATATAATTCCTTGAAACCGCCGTACGTAGACAGTAGGTAGCAGTATCTAGATAAAACAATCAATTAGTTAGGGTTTTGTGAAATTTTCAATTGGGAAACCGGCGGGTGTATTCCCCAGGATTTGATCTCTCGTATGCAGTCGGGTTTGCAATTTCTTTTCTTTTGTTTTATTGTTAGGTTTAGCTAATTGTTTGTTCGGCTTTTGAATGATGAATCTCTAGTTTGTGAGGCCTTAAAGTTCTTATAATGATATCCATGGATTTCTGATTGTTTTGTGTTAATTTATTCTCGTTTTATTTGAGTTTGATCAACTTGAATCTAATTGAGATAATGTTAGTTAATTCCACCAATACGTAATCGTTGGATAGGGTTAATAAGTAGTGAATTCATGTGAAAAACAGATAACTGATACAGACTTTAATAACAGGGATCTGAAATAATCAGGTAGACAGTCATTACTTGCAAATACTTGGGTGATTGTTTATATTGGGTCCATTTCGTGCTTCATGCTATTGAGAGGTGTATCTAGTACAACGAATACTTTCTAGGGCATCTTAATAGGAGAAATAGTTGGTTTAGCAAATACTTGCCGGTTATTGAAAAAATAAGAAAGAATTGGGGTGGTTTAGCAAATACTTGCAACCCTATAAATTGATTTATGGGTGTTAATTTATTATTGTGTCAAGGATCACATAATTATAGTGAGGACTTATTCGAAGCTGAATGTCTTTCGTGTGATTTTTGTGTTATTTCAATTGTTAGTTATTTTAGTTTCTTTTTATTACTTTCTTAGTTGTTAGAAACCCTCTTTGCAAAGTATAGGCGTAGTGGCATCACTAAAATTGATCTTGGGAAATTGATATTTTTATTACTCCATTCTCTGTAGGATCGACCCTGCTTATCGTTGTGCGAGCTTATATTCTTAGCATATTGCAGGAATATTTTGTGAATTAACATTGGGCATGGAAAAGATAAAGCATCACACATGGCTTTCAAACACCGGCCTAAAGTGAGTGCAATTGGTGATATCCAAGGAAACTCAAGCATTTCATTAATTTTCTTTACTCTGTAGATAGCATGACTCAATAATTTATAACAGAAAATCTCAAGTCCTACATATATTCATTTACAGACATCTAAAAGATATCCAATATGAGCTCCATGTCCATAAATAAGAAAATTACTTTCTAATTCAAGTTAACTCTTTCTCGATCCATAAAAAATCTATGCATGAAAGAAACCATCTTATCGCAAAAAATAAAAAAAAAAACAAACAGAGAGAGAGAGAGCAAGAAAATGACCATTCTTCAAATTACCAATTCATTATTTACAAATATTTGAAAACAGAGATTATTTACAAAGGACCATTTTTTGCACCTTAGTGAATGGCCCAAACATAAAGGAGACTGCTTAATTACCATAAGAAGGTCAAAACTTGGGGACTAGCAGAATAAGAAAATGATGCATCACAAAAATATGACCAGCATTTTTGAATTTTAATATAATGTTGGTATATTGTCTATGTGTGTTGTCTAACTTATGCTAGAGTGATGAAAGTATTGTGATTAAAATTCTACCACTTCATATATTATATTATATTATATTATATTATATTATATATCAAAATGTTATGCATAGTGTAACTTTCCAACATGACCAGGTTTCAAGTATTATAGTATTTTATTGATGTTAACTTCCTATCAGTACCATCAAACTGAAGAGAACTTTTACTTAGTTTGGCTCTTCTTACAGTGTAAATTTCTATTAAAAAAATTGCACATGATCATCAAAATTTGTACTACTACACATTTCTCCTTACAGTGTAACATTTCTTCTAAGTTTGTACTACTACACAAAAAAATAGATCATAGACAAAACTTTCACAATGCACATACACATTAATTAATCCAATATTAAACAAAACATCAGCTTGATTTACATACCTCGGTGAGGAAACCGGTTTCAGTACCAATGAAAATCAAGCCTACGATAGTGATCCACCTCATTATATGATGGAGAGTTAGAACGACGCAGAGCACTCCTGTCAGCAGTTGAAGGACTCCACAAAAAGTGTAGGGCGTCTCCCAATTATCCTACCCAAGGAAAACATAATCCAGAGTCCCGCAAAACTGCCAAATGGGACGACCGAGCTGAGTAAAATGAAGCTTCCACCATTGAATGAGCAGAAGTTGTCGGAATCCGCATGAATCTGCTTGTTTAGCAACTCGGGAAAAAAGAACTTCAGAAACATAGGTATTATTTATATTTTGAGTTTGGATCCGACGGTGGTGTTGGGTGGTGAGGTGGCAGAATAATAGTTGATATCGATGAGGTGACAAGTTGGAAGAAGATGAGAGCCAAAATTATATAATATATGAATGTGTTTTGTCTTATACTCACTTTGTCCCAATCTATAAATTTTGACCATGTATTTAAATAGTTATATAAGTATGAATATAATCATATATGATATCATTTTACTTATAGTAACATATAATATTTAAACATCAAATTTTCACATGACAAAAAAATATAATTAAATAATTAGTTGTCAAACTTATATATTGTATAATGAGGTTTTCTCTCTTACAATTTAGATCGGAATAGGGAAAACAAATTTCTTATTGTTATTGAAATTTATGTTATTATACGGGTGCATCATCAAGACTTCCTCATTTGTGAGGATGTAGATAGGGCAAAGTGCACTACTATTTCACTGATTTGTACAACTCGACCAATCGTTGATGAAGACGGATGGAGGAGGATAATGGGCAAGAAAAACTGATTTATTGCATGTGAGTCTCTGCAATTTGGTTAGTACTTTAAAAATAACCCCAAGTCCAAACTAATATGTTTTTGGACCCAAAGATTATTGATCTGATTTGTTTTATAAAGTACTCCTTACCAATCATCCTAGAGTTGTTTAGATTTATCTGGTTACATGTCTAAAACTGTTGGAATTGTTAGTAACCTGAGCATTCCTTAGAAACTGCCACACTTAATTTAGAATCTCAACTGGCCTTCTGAATTCGTAACAATGGAAGATTTATTTTCTCTTCCAGTTCCGTAATATGTACATTCTCAGAACCACCTTATTCAGTCCGCCTGCTACTTAAACAGATCAGAAAAGGGCATTCAAACCTATTTGCTCTACTCTCGAATCTCCTTTCACTGTATTCGTGAAAAGATGAATTACTGTGGCTAAAAAAGGTTACCTCCTTTTCCTCGAGTAAAGATATATACATGTTATGCAGCAGCAGGAAGAAAATCCAGCAGTCTTCCGCATCGCTCCTTGATACAAATATATACAGAACTTGATTTTGTCCTACGAATGGATATTCATATTGTTCAGGAACTCTGATAGATCAAAACTTTCTGAATCTTGGCCTGCTACTCGTTGACATCCTCATATGGTGAAGATTCGCTAGAGGAATCTGTATCAAACGACGTCATTTCTCTTGGCGACGAGGGAAGATCAAGAGACTGCTGAGAAGATAAACCTGAATAAAAAGGGATGAATTAGATTGCTTGTTATCAAAACTTACTTTTAAAAACAGTAAAGTCGGCATATTTAGGATGAGTACTAATAAATGATGACACTTAGGTTAATGGTACAAACAAAGAAGACATTCAAACCTTTGGATCCCCGGGACCGGAACTTTTTCGTGTGCCTTCGAATTAATCTCTTTGCTTTGGTTATTGTTAACTGCCTCGCAAAGGGAGAGAACTCTGCTTCGCTTTCACTCCAGTCTCCATGGGACTCGCCGTCTGCTTCTCCTCTCATTGTCCGCAGGACAAAAGCCTTTGCCTTACGACGCTGAGAAGTAAAAAGACCCTTAACAGAGTTTACAAACCCATCGCCCGCGCCATCTACAGCAGGATGTTTGGGGAATGGATGGGGGTTCGATTTGCCAGCTGAGCCCCCATCACTGTCACTAAAATGAAGTTCAATATCAGGAACATGTGCAGGAGTAAGTTCCTTCTGATTATGTAGCAGTTTATCTTTAAATTTCTTGCCCTGCACCAAGACAATAGAGAAGTTAGGTATTATTGTACACATCAGACCAGCAATGTACCTAAACGTTCAGTGTGAGGAAGACCAGAAAAAAAGGTAGTTTCAAATGTAAGGATCAAAAGGAAAGAATAAATTGAGGAGGAAGCCACAAGTTACCTGCATCCCTGTGACGGACTTTAGGACTCCCCAAATTATATGCTTCTTAACCCTAGAGAATAACCTCCTCCATGTGCCAGTAAATTCAACTCGATGAAACGTATCCATTAGCAACCTCAGATCGCTCACAGCAAATCTTGAACCTTCATATGTAACCAAAAGCTCAACCTGCTCGGTGCAAAAAATAATATTAACATATGTACAAAAGCACGACTATTGATAACAACTAGTAGCAAGAATGAACATACCTGGCTTATCTTGATATTGTTAAACTCCCTCATTTTTCGAGGTCTAGATCTCTTGTCCTCAACTGGAGCTGGTGTTTTTCCCACCCTTTTCTCTTCATTAGAGGCACGGGCAGGTTTCACGGACTTTCCCTCTCGTGACTTGTTTTTATTCGATTCATCTGCCACCTCATCAGTCATAAATGCACCAGTTTTCAAAGCAGAGACACTTGGAGAATTAGCTTGTGCTACTAGTTCATTAGCCACAGATTCAGCCACAGATTCCTCCCATGTCCTATCAAAGGAAGATGTACGCCTGAGCTCAGGAGTTGAACTGGTCAGTGCATTTGATTTGATGTTCTGCAACTTCGGTTGCTGTTCGGGTACAGATTTAAGAGAGAGCGGTAAGAAAAGCATGAAGAATTACACAAGAGGTGACGTGATGGCTAAAATGTAAATACAGAAAGACCATAGTCTCACTTGCGAAGGATCAGCATTCACAGAAGACTGAATAATTCCTGTTATAGATGATAATGTGGTTGATTTGGAGAATACATCACCCAGAGCATCTTGAGAAGCGGACCCTCCTTTCTTTACTCTTTTGGAACCAGCAGTGGTTGAAACTTTCCAAACTTCCTAAAAATACCAAATAAATGGCAAATCATCTTTCCATTCTATGACTAGATACTACTGAATAGCCCTATTTTCCAAGTCAATAGAGCCTTACTAACCTGACGCCTTTGCGAATCTTGTTCTTCTTCAGGAAAGAAATAGCCCCACATCATTCTGTACATTGCCTCAGTCAAGTGAATCTTTAAGGGGTATATATCTACCTGCAACAGATGAAGGCGCATTCTCAGACGGACTACAATAATGATACAATCACATACCAGGTTATCGTATAAAAACAATACGCTATGCATCTAGAAAATGTGCCTAATTAACTCTTGAAAACCACTGCAGTCTTTTACCTCAATCACAAGTTTAATAAACATAGCACCTTTGTTTCATTGAATTTTTCTCATTCAAAAGAGAGAGGGAGTTGGGTGGGTTAGTATCTTATACATATATTTATCCAAATAGAATTCTAAGGTCTTCGAATAACATCTTCTAACCCGGTGTTTGTTCATATGATGTCTATAACTTTCTCCAGTGTAGCAAATACAGTAGTCTTAAGTCAGAGACTCGAGAAAAGAGTCAAAATTAGATGGTTACAAACAATTGGGAAATGTAAGCACAGTCTTTATCTCTAAATGCCGTGGCTTTTGATAAGCTACAAGTTTTAAAATGGATGTCACAAATTCTTCACCTAGCAAGTGATCTCTAAACATATCAACTACCCATATGAAAGAAAAGATTTGCTTGTTCTTTCCTCTTAATCTATATAGTGTAAAGCTGGGTTAGTCAGTGGATTGCCAGGTCAGGAATACCTAAGTATTTAGGCAGTTTTATGTCCCATACTCCTTTTCAACCAGACTAGCAGAGTTGCCTTTGCCCTAGTTATTGTACTCTTTATAATTTTTATCAGTAGTATATACTCGCTGAAACCAAAAGCACTGCATCAAAAGGTGGTGCACACTTAGAGCAGGAGAGGAATTAATACCTGAAACAATTCAAGAGGAGAACTTCCCTCCTTCGGGGCTCCTTGCTTTGCATCTACTCGAAGCATCACTTTTCTGAGACAGGAGTAAATAAAATAAATTTATAGATGTAACCAGCACATGGTAAACAAAGAGAGTTTTCCAGGTGAAAAAAACACATACCCAGTTTAATATCTTCATAAAGGTTCAATATTTCTATCCTTAATATAAGCAATCATGTGAGTATAGCATAATAAGTACTGGTGCAACAGGATTATTCTATTGGCATTTCAAAACAGTTTTAGAGAGAGAACTAGTGAGGGCACACAGATCTAGTTAGGCTGTGCATGCAGAAGCAACACAACCAAGGAGTATTAGGAACAGCTCTATGGTTTTGAGTCAACCATTAGATTCAGACAGTGAAAAAGCTTTAAATGGGTGCCAAAAACCAACTAACAAGATTTGTAAGGAGTTAAGAAGTCCAAAACACTGAAGTCCAGTTTAAAGTTGAAGTCAACAAGGAAAGAAAGGAAATACATGAAGTTAGGTAAATAATAATAGAAAGAGATCAAAGGACAAGCATACCTTCCCCATTCAGGAGGAGGGTTCCATGCTGATAGAAGCATATCTGACTTGGCATTCGGCAAGCAGTTCCTCACGACAAAGTACTTGGTTGTAAACCGAGCAACCCCAACATCCTTGTAGTCTCGGTCAAAATCATATATCTGCACCAAGAAATTAACTCCTTAACTAAGAGAATGTTGGAGAAATAGTTTTCATTCACACAATCACATTTTACCAAACATAGAGTAAATAGGTTTCTACTTGATATGTAATATGTGTTTCCTTCATTAGCAAGTATACATGCATCCACGAGAAATGATATGCAAAACAAACTAAGCTGAACTATCTGATCATGCAGAACTGTTCATCTTCTAACATAAATATAGCAAAATAAGATGGAGAAACTAATATACAAAATGATGCTTTCTACCAAAACAAATATAGAGAAAGAAAAAAAAATGAATGTCAAAGCACTACAAACTGCAAGAATTCAGAGTAAAATGTAATTATATCCAAATCAGAGAGTCATAAGTCATGCAGTTGAAAGTAAAAGGTTGTGATGCCTATGGAAGTACTAATGCATACCCTCGGTAGTAATTTGAAAATCAAATGTCCCTTATGAAAAAGGCTCCAAAATATTTCAACACACTAGATCTTTATACACAAGTGGGAAATCTACAAATACTGGGAAGTTCACTAAGCTTCTAAGGGTAACAAAAATATATAAATTATCCCAGTACATCAGCCTCTTGCTGATATACTTCACAAAAGACATGGTCTCACTAGAAAGTGTTAGAGCAAACATATTGGTAAATGCTAGCATATTAACTTTGGCAAATAGAGAAAGGTCCCCAGAAACTTTCAGTTAAACAAGATTAGATAAAGTAAATGTTTCTGAAGACTCACCATATCATTTATTTCTGCTTCAGCAAAAGGTTTACCATCAGCATACATACTCCAAACAACTTTATATATCTGTAGTGAGATATGCATAGCACAAGATGGACTTTTGTTCTTTTCCTTTTCCATAAGGCGTAGCTGTGCTGCTTTCTGCAGAGCCGTCCTTAGAGAGACTGATGCAGCCTTTCGAGATTTTTGTGCATTCAGTAGCTCTCTCTTTAGTCTCTGTACCTACAAAATAGAGGTTCATTCAATTATATCATGGACAAGAATAAGGATTGGTTAACATTAACTATATGTCAAACCAACATAACATCACAATTAAAAAATAGCCCAACAATTATAAAGCTAGCAAGAAAAAGAGCACTTCAGAACTAGTAAAAGAAGGTGAGTTGGACAATTAGAAATAAGTGTGAAAATATAACCATAAATCACTGAAGTCAGAATCCAACAACGATAAGACTAGAAAAAAGTCCAAACTAATTTCACACAGAGAAGCATAAAGATTCCCTTCAAAGAGTTTTCATTCTGAACAGTAAAAAGGATAAAAGTAATTAGTGCATGTAAATAACTAAATATGCAAAGGGGAAAAAGAAATAACAAAGTTACAACTCCCACGTACAGAGTTGTTCGTGGAGAAAGCTAAACTACAATGTGCCTTAAACAAATTGCAGTCCCGAGTTGGTCTATTACTCGAAACCTCGGCACATACAAATACATCAAGTTGAAAAAATTAAAACCCTCCTCCAGCACTAGCAACTAAAATCTTCCCATTCAAATATATAGCGGAATTAAAAATTCTAAGTTGTAACTAGAAATGAAAGAAGGAGCTCAACACTCACTAGAATGGTCCTTCCACCATCTATCATCCACAAATCATCATCCTTGTCAGGAGGTCCATCTCCAGAAGCATCGCAGAGAAGGGAAAGTTTCCTAATGTCAATCAGTGTTATTTTCTGCACCCGCTCTTTCTGTTCAAGTTCGATTCTTGCCAGCTCTACCTCTTCTACACCATCAGGGACCACTTCATCTGCCTCCTCTTCAATATCATCATCATCTTCTGTTGTGTATGTAAGGCTGCTTTTTTGAGGTCTAGATAAAATACGAAAGAATTTATATTAGAGAACATGAGAACTCCATAGTGAAAGAGTGAATACTAACTAGACAAGAAGAAGAGAACCAAATAAATTCAAAATAGACTCCAGCCTACAAATTGAGATCTAGTAAGCTTAGATAGTAAAACAGTCCCTTATCTTTGCATGTATAATTCATTATATGGCTTTCATAAGTGATTCATTTATTAGCTCCCTTCTCGTATCCTTCCATTCAAATGATAATGGAAGCAAAACTAGGTCTTGTCCAATATAGCAAAGGTATAAAAGTTTGTTTTAATTACTCGAAAAACCAATTAGAAACATGGAGAATAATTGCTAAAGTTTCAGTAGGCACCATCAAAAAGGCACAAAACCATGGAGATGAAACGAAAAATAATGAAATGTTCTCACTTGGGAAGCCTAGCAAAGAGAAGATTAGTCAGCACATCAAGCATAATCTGAAACTGACGAGATGTCATAGTTGCGGTGATGTTGTGAGAGTTGAAAGTGAGCTCTTTCAAGGGCTTCACCTGCAGCATTGAAATATGGTAAAATTGAACTTGGCAAAGATAAAATTGAAGAAGTCCACTTTTGAGCCCTATTTGATCTAGTTTTTGTGGAGTGAGATTATGTCTTTGTCCGTACGGCATATGATCTTATAAAAATTTAAATTCTTACCTTCAAATCTGTACTTCCACCTTTGTGCCTTGTATATCTAAAGTACATGTCACAAGGCATAAAAACTCTTTCAAGTAGAGCTCCAGTTCGCTTCACCTTAGGCGAACTCCTCCGAATTTTTGGAAGCCATTGCAATCCAGCCCCAGGATCTACATCAGTTGGAGCAACATGAGCTTGTACGTGCTCTAGCATCACAGAGAATTCCATACGGTTCCAAGTCATCTCTGGTTGAGATTCGGGAATCTGAACGTTTCCTTCACCAAGTGTTTGTTCAATTATCTCGTGGCCAATCTGCAGAACAGAATGAAAGGAGCGAGCTAGAACACGACCACTAACAGCAGCCAGTAGAAATCTACCCTGTCAAACAGAAATCCAGATTTAGTAAGCATAGAATCTAAGAAATGCTACCAAAATGTTTTAAACAAGCCAACAAAATCTTGACAAAGAGACTTGTTAATCATTTGCAACAAACTTGTCATAGTGACGAAAAACAAGGTTATATAAGTGTTTTAATAAATAGCTCATGCTATTACTGACATTAAGAAGTCATGAAAAGAATCAAGGCTTCATAAAAGAGCTGAATTAAGATAAGACTCTTATCTCAATTGTAAATCAGATTTTCAATGCAAAACCAAGGCAGTTATTATATGAGGGGGGAGGATTTCTGTTTTCATAATTCTGCAGAAATTCTCAGTTGGATATGGGTCTTTATTAAATAGATCAATTAGCAACCAGATTACATTAACCTAAATAGAGCAATGTATTTAATTGTAGTTAGATAAAGAACATCACACTTACATAACAGACAAAAATGAAAGTTATTACCAATACTCCCTCCTTTTTTCAAGACGGTATATTTAATTTAGTGTAGCCAAAATTTATGGAATTTGTTATTTTGAAAATTTATGGAATTTGTTATTTTGAAACTGCTCACTGCGACAAATCTATTAAGTAGTATTTATTCACTGTGAAAATTGTCGTCAAACTTGGATAAAAATAATAATAAAATATAACACGATAGTTATGACTTAGAGCAATAAAAGATCATAATATCTTAACACAATTCCAGAAGTACTAAAATTTCCAAAGATATTAATAACATCTTATATGAAGCAACTTCAAAAACTTACATTGGCTTCTTCTGAGTGAAGGTTAAATTGTGGCTCAATGACATTAACCATGAAATGGCGGGTCCCCTCCCCCTCGGGGTCATCAGTTGATTTCACTGTTCATAATGATACAGAAAGAAAGTATTTTGTATCAAATCTATGTAATATGTTCTTTTTCTACCTACACAAGTATGACATGATAATGGAATGACATAGCTAGGAATGATAGCAAGAAGTAAAAATTAGCCTTTGTTTCATTTAAAAGTCAGGAACCATACCAATTGCACCAGGTATAAAATGTTCAGGTTGGGAAGAACTAGAGGGTGATGATTGTGATTTTGAAGACTCCACATGCTGTAATAAAGTGGAATTTTCAACAGGACTAGCATATACAAACTTGCTTTTATCATCTGGAGATTCAAATTTGCTTTTGTGATCTGGAGATACAGACTTGCTTCTATCATCTTGAGATTCAGACTTGCTTTTATCATCTTGAGATAGATCGGTATTATCTTGTGCCTTATTTTCCTCTAGTAGCTTTCTTTGCGCATAGAGCCGAGAAGGAGATGGCTTTGGAGCTTCAAAAGCCTTCGATATTCCACCTACCCAAGACCAAACAGCATCTCTATTTGCTAGAGTCCATAAAAGCTTAAGACCATAAACAAATACTCGCTGACAATTGTCAGCAATCACAACATTATATCCATCATCATCACTTGGATCCGATCTTATATGCTCATCACTTTCACTCCCATTTTCAAACTCAGACCTGACATATGTCATCTCCATATTTCTTCTACCAGATTCTTGCCAGGCCAATAACCTATCTGGGTCAGCTTTGGGGGCTTGTCTTCTGATTGTGAAGTAATCAGACGATAACAGAAATCCATCATCACGGTGCCTCTCCGTGGTACCAGCTGAAGAATTGCCATTGTCACTTGCAGCTTTCTCAACAGATGCAGATTGTGAGCATTTCCTAGATAACTCGACTAGTTTTGAAACACTCATGCACTCATCCTTATCTATTGAAACTTTTGGCATGTGAAGGTCTAAACCTTGATACACAAGATCAAGAGTATCACGCTTGCTCTCAAATAAGTATTTTTGATGCATACCCCGGCCAAAATAAAGTTCGTATTTCATCTTTGTCATCATAAAGTTAAGTCCCTTAGCTGGATCATCATCATGTAAAGGCACATGCCTTATACATACTGGAGTTACATCAACCCGGAACATGAATTCTGTTATGACCCTGTCCAGGGACAGATTGCCTGACCTAGGAATTCTTGGGAGTCCAAATCGTGGCCATCTTGAAAACATTCGCAATTTATGTGGAGGGAGGTATTGCAATTTGTAAAACTTAAGCAACCATGCTAAATCATGAGGTCCAAGATTGATAGTAGGGGTATCTGTCACGGCATTAGTTGACGCAAATGGCCCAAAGGAGGCTCCATCAAGGAGAGTGTGATCACTAGTAGATGAGGATTCTAACCCGATATTAGAAGTAACAGGGGGCCTGAGTGATAAATCCCAACGCAAGGAGAGACTAGTAGACCGAAAGGGATCATAGATAAATTCACGAGGCCTACCTTCAACAGGAAGTGCAAATAGATAATGGTTCATTGGGTTACCTGATTCACAATCCCACTCCATTATAACTTCAATTCTAAATGTTGGTACTTCCAGAAAAGCATTAGAATAGTTGACGGGTTTCAAGCTAGAATTCTTCAGCAAGCTCTCCAGGCTGCTCAGCAAAACCTTGAAATTCTTACTAGTGAGGTAAACACGACCATCTGACTGCTGAATCTCCATATAGCCAGATATAATTTGAAGCTTGTCAGAGTTTTCATAAGGATCCGTAGTTGCAAGTATATTCCACTTTGTCTCGGCCAAGAACAAAGTAGTATGCCCATGAATATAGTTTCTCATTTCATCCCACCAAGGCAAACTTTTTTCCTTTTTGGGGGGTGGAACCTCTGGGTTAGGGTTCCTAATGCTTAAATTAGCCCTACGAAGCGCCACAGTAAAGGCATAACTGACATCAGCAAAGACAGGTTCAAAACCAACACCATAAGAAATTTCTGCTTTCTGAAAATGAATTGGAAGATCGCAGTATGTTTTCATAGGCGGTGTTGTACCACTTGCTGAGCGAAGCATGCAAACTTTTCTCCATCTCCCAACATAGACATTTGAACGAACTTGAGGTTGAAAAGGTGTAGCCTGCACTAGGGAAAAAAACTTGTAAGCAGTAATAATACCCTAACATAGCAAAGCTGGACTAGACCACCAAATAAACTGTAAACTAGGTTTATGAAAATATATACGAGCATTTCCAAGTTAATATAAATGACATCCATTTTTAAACTTAAAAACTAAAATTAGAAAAGATTACTGAGCTAAAAGGCTATGATGGAAAGGCAAATTTAACTTTTCTATATACTACATATTCAAATGTCACAAAGCAGAAAACAAAGCAGCAACACGTCAAAATCCATTTTACAACCTGATATAAATAAGCATCCAATTGCCATTTCAGTCTACGACCCATATAACTGTTGTGCATCCAGAAATTTAATTGAACATCTAAAGCTTACCCATTATAAGAAGGAAAATAAGAGTCATATCATAAGTTGAATACCACAAAGAATATAATCAAATCAAAGCAAATCTTTAAAATTTGCAATACACATCCAATAGCAATTAACAGAAACACTGCCCCATCCAGCATATCGATTGACCATCAATAACATTCAAGCCAACACTTTCTTTTAGGAAAAATCAAAATATATCGTC
The DNA here is from genome assembly GCA_963678965.1 of Cruciata laevipes. Lineage (NCBI taxonomy): Eukaryota > Viridiplantae > Streptophyta > Magnoliopsida > Gentianales > Rubiaceae > Cruciata > Cruciata laevipes. The sequence goes on from OY787639.1 coordinate 5,433,283, forward strand.
CAAAGTAACCATAATTTCAGTCATTATTAGTCTTCCCAAACACAAGCTGGATAAAAATTAAAGCATAAATTACCATAAACTGTCAAAAGGTAAACTTTGTAGATATGCCTCAAACCAGCAATTACTTTATAAAGCAGAAACGGAAAAATAAAACAAAAGGACAATGGAGAGCAGAAATAGACCAGACCTGCTGAGCTAAGATAAGACGGCCTTCACATTTGCCTGAGGTTCCAGCAAACAATGGACAAGTGTAATTTCGTAATTGGGCAACAAGAGAACCAGTACGCAGCATGATATTGCTACCATAGAGACGGGAAAATGGAATGCTGTGTGCACGACAGACTGGATCAAGTTTCTGCAGAACTTCTATCATCCCAGCATCACCTCCATCAATTCTTGTCAGGCTTAAATCCAGCTCGGTTGCGATGATAGATAACACGGAAGTTCTGGTGGTGCTACACTTGAAGCCAGATTGAAATCCTTCCTTACATGCCCCAGATCCACGTGATGGTGCCAATTTTTGACAAGCTTGATAGTACGAGCGGAATGACTGTTCATATATCTTGTCTTTCAAATTCTGAATAGAGTTAGGATCCAGAAAGTCTATCTCCTCCCCCTCATAAATAACCTTGTTCTCTTTGGCAGAATCATATTTTTCATTAGCTCCAGGACTTTGACCAGCATATGATGTGAGTTCATCAAGGAAGTTTAACCGCACAGCTAACTCACAGGCCTCATTTTTCAACAGTCGATAATGTTCATCAAGCCAACCCTGTAATGGCTCTTCTTCAATACCAACAGTTAGTTTACGGATGCAGAACCTAAAACGTCCAACTTTTGATGAACTAGATTTTTTGGCCTTTGGACTCTCTTTTTTTAATGGTGACAGTATTTTGGCTCTGGCAGAAGTGATAAGCTTCAAAGCCCGCACCATGTCTTCATAAGAATCATCAATTGCACGCAACTCCAACCGATATGGCATACATATATGAACATCGGGGGCTTGGATTACCCAATCCCACACAGTGACTGTCCCATTTGAGGCACTGTTGGTGTTGGGGAAACGAGAAACTTGCAATCTGCTGCTTTTAAGTACTCTTGATCCATTAAGATCAAGAGTTATTCCTTCAGAAAGCACACCTATTCGAGGATTCTCAGAAAAAATTGACTGAACCTGAGCAGTCATTTCAATCCCATCCCCAGCCTCTGCAGATATGTTCAGCATTTCTACATCAAAGGCAAAAATGGATTCCTTTTTCTTATGCTGCTTTTCACTTTGTAAAGTTTCCACAGAAGAGTCTTTCTTATAATCAATGCCTATGTTAGAGATATCTTCTTCCTTGCTCTCCTGTACTTGAAGCTTATGGTTGTGCAACATTAACTTTAATTGCAATCCAAGCTCTGATATTGCTATATGTACATCTGGCTCCCATCTGACAGATATATCAGTAACACTGAACAGAGAGCGGAAAGCAATCTCCTTAGTAGCACCTGGTTTTCTGAGAAATTTAGCATTTTGCATGTCCAGCAATATGATATGTGTTTTCGGGATGCTCTCATCCAAAAACTCCTGATAAATAGATCTGGCCCTTTCAACATCTACTTGTAGCAATGGTTTTTCTTTATCCAAGCAAACACCCAAATGGAATATCTCCAATGATACAGAATACTGTAATTTTTTTAACTCATTTGAAATGGTGGACATAATATCTGCTGTACGTGGCGTACCATCAGCAGAAACATTGATTACAAATCGACCACCTTGTGATCCATAATTTACTCGTTTAGGATCTTCAACAACCATATTCTCCAATCCCACTTCCCCGGAGAAATGCAGAGAACACTTTTCAAGATTAAATGTTAGCAGTTGAATCTCTTTCCCTGACGGTTTGGATGACTTTAAACCCCTAGCATGAGCTGGCTTTTTACTAGAGCCAGAGAACTTTTTGAATAGCGTTTGGAAGGCAAAAGCTGTTGATACTAACGATTCAAGACGCCTGAAGTTCAAATATACATCCATTCCATCTACATCAGAAGAGAGATGTGTTTTATACCCACCTTCATGTGAACCCATATCATTTTTCCCCCAGTCCAGGGTAACCTTTTTTATGTGCAATAGGGAACTAGTATTTGTTTCCACACCGATAAAATTTCCTTTCAAGAATTCCTGATATTCATCAGACATGTTCAAATTCAGCTCAAGAAAATTCGTATGGACTGCCACACCTGTACTTGACACGTTGTTAACATGGATGTGTGATGACTGACAGCAGAACTGCATTACAGGAAAAATAGATACCATACTGGTCAGAACTAGACCTCAACAGAAAATTACAAGAGAGTGGTGCTATGAGTGAAATTAAAACATCTTCTGACCCCCAATGTATCAGCAGAAAATTTAGAAACAACTAGCTTTCAGCTTCTTGAACATTCTCCGACACATACAGTTCAGGCCTTTAAATAAGAAAGGTAGAAACAGGCATATTTGACCATATCCGACCCTTTCCATACTTGGACTATACAATTTTATATATAGTACAGTATGTAGAAGGGACCAATTAAACCTCAAAAGGAAAAAATCCAACTGAATATACCAGATAATTTTAACCAAGCAATAATGCAATATCATAACGAAGAGAATGTGTTAACAAAGTCTTATTATATCCTAGTGAATCCTTTCATAACATACCCGAGAGAGAGAGAGAGAGAGAGAGAGAGAGAGAGAGAGAGATCTCACATGGTAGAGTGGGAGGTCATTCAAACTGTAGAGCACAATAGTCATCTCTGGGGCAGATATTGCGCAGGTCCACAGAAGCGCACTTTGTTTAGATTTGCGCGGCTTTAGAAGAGTAGAACTTTCCTCGGGTAGCACCATTTTATTTGATTTGGAATGACGTAGTTGCATCCATGGAACTACTCTGCTGACTAACAAGTTGCACTGTGTACCTTCAAGCTTAACATCTATTTCCAATGGCTGCATAGTAATGCATTTTTAAGAAGTCAACTAAGTAGCAACAAAATGTATGAAGGTTAAACAAAAGATGGTCAAACATGGACTAGCACAAGCAACACCATAATTATGATTTAGACAATATCATCAATTAACCATCCCACGTAGATGATAGGTGATAAGGAAGCAGATAAGTACTACATTCAGAATGAAGTAGAGTATAACCACAAAATGGCTGTGAGCAACAGTTTTGTATGAAAGCACAAGACTCTGCTTCGGACATTGATTCTCTCTAAGATTTGGAAACTTGATGAGCGGTTTTAATTTACAAAATTAACATAGCCATCAAAAGCTGATTAAAATTCTCAACAACCATTGATAAAATTTCTGATGATAGCCTCAAAAATTGCTACTGATAGTTATTAAGAACTCTTTTATGTATTATCAATAGCCAAAAAAACATTAATTACAGGTCAAACACTTAAGAAAAGCTTGACGAATGCATCATCCATAGTGGAAAGGATGGTAAGCAAAGAGCTGCTGCTTACTAATACTTAGGACAATTATCACATCATAAAGGCTATAGTATAAACAACAAGCACCTTTTAAAATTTTCAAAAAAAAAAAAAAACATGTAGTAAACTGATAAAAGCAATGGAACTCAAAAAATAAAAAATAAATATCATAAGAGATACAACAGGATAGGAACCATGCCAATACTATCATGTTAAACACAAATAGTATTGCCATAAAATTATTCGGCGATGCATAGTTAAACACAAATGGCAGATGAACCACATTGTAGAAAACTTAAACCTCGTCAAGCCAAATTATTCTCAACATTTATCAGAGTATAATCCAGTATAGATACCTGTAGAGGAATGCGGAGTACAAATTTGAAATTAAGTTCAAGTTTCAATATCTCCACAACAGAAATGACAGCGCCCCGAAAAAGCTACAATGTGTCAGCAGATCATCATTAGATTAAGACAAAGAAGTGTTTCTGAGAAATATACCATAAAATAGAGTACTAATAGTTACTCATACTTGGATGTCATTGAATTCCAATTTAACTTTAAGCTCTAATTCGCCAGCATCACTACAAGATTTTGTGCTCTCCAGTTGGATGCCCTTGATGTTATTATCTGCGACAAGACCATATTCCCCATGGACAAACTTTACACCCAAGTTTGGTAATGAGAAGCCAATCTATACAATTGAATCATCCACATTATTTACTATACAAAAACCAGAAAATGGAGTACCAGTGAGTGCAAACTAATAAGTCAACATAGATAGCACTTTGATTCTAAAATAAGAAAGTTAAAAGGTACATCTACTATTTTAAATTTCTCCCAGTGCATAATCATCAGTTACTCCACATTTCCAAAAAAAATTGGTAAATAGCAGCTACAAAATACCAGGGAGATACCCAGTGATAAAATGTTCATTAATAGTTAAATAATATATTAAACAATAGTGATAAAATATAGAGATAAATATTTCAATTTCAACACGTCAATTCTAATATTAATAATTATAAATATTTTATATCCGACTATATGGCTATATTAAAATTATCTTATATGTCCCAATTGTAATGAATGCATTATATTATTAACATAAAAAATTTAATTATACTTCAATTTTTAACTCTATCCATATGTTTACTATGCTAAAAAAAATTCTTACTACAAACTTTTTTACAAAAAATGCATAAACAATACTTTGGACAACAAATAACATATAACAAAGCACCGTTATCACAACCATTAATAACTGTGAATATGTGAATTCAAAATCATAAAATTACGAAGGAATTCATACGATTAATACAATTATACTCTGTTATTTGTTACAAAAGCTTGTCTGAAACAATGTCAAATTGTGTGAATCCTTGAAAATTCGTAAATTACAAGTGTGTTTACTTAAGAAGACTATGTTGAAATATTCAATTATTAAGCCCACTTTGTCTAAGGATGTAAAGTGGGCCTTCGCAACTAAAGATGCCATGTAGATAATAGATTTTTAATATAAAAGACATGTTGCAAGGTCTTGCCAGAATGTGCCACTTGTCAAAAAAATAGCCACTTTAGTAGTATTTACAAATTTTGATAAATTGGGTTTTAAAACAGTAGCTAACAGTGAACCATTGGACAATTAAACATCAAGTTCATCAGTCAACCATTGAACTCAACCTTAGAAGAAAATAGTTCACACACACGCGCGCACACACACACACACAGAGGAGATAAACTTGTAGTGATCTGCATCTGATAATTCAGGAGAATATTTTTGCACTTTCACGCACCTATAAATGCTTTGATGTGATTTAAATCAAGCTTACCGATAAAATTACTATCCAAAGAGACTCCAAGTCAGAATTTCTCAAAGAAATTTTCAAAGTGATGTCAAATTTTACTGTTTTACTGTTTCATTGAGTCATTCCTATTCCATCACAAGTAATTCATCAGTGCCATTTAGCAACAGCACTTATTTCCTAGTGAGCTGATAGGCTAAATATATAAGCATGCACACAAAGCAAGCACCAACAGGCTAAGTTATGAAAACTATTTGAAGTGGAATATCACAAAGGTAATGATCGAATAAAAAGAATTGTGTATCAGCCAAATAATAATCCTCTACCTCTTCAGGGGACAACTTCTTCATTTTGTCCACAAGTGCTTTTTCTTTCTCCAATTTTTTTATGTTGCTTGCTTCTTCATCCTCAGTTAAAACTGGAGTGACCTGAGCATTTGAGATACTTGAGCTTTTCTTCTTAACCAAGTTTAAAAGCTCTTCAGTCAGGACAACAGAAACGTCTCCAATAGTTATATTTACTTTCTTAACCACAACACCTGCTTCCCTGTAATATGAATGAGAATGTGCATAGACATAATTAAATTCAGGCAATATGCGAGGAAAAGCTACTGAAAATTCTGAGTTCTACTTTTCAATTTAGCCTTCCAAAACAGAATTCCCAAAAATGACAATAAATCAAACAAATTTACACTAATAAGTAGTTCAAAACCACAAAGAAAAGTATTAAAGCTGCATAAAATTGAATATTTTAGAGTGGGTGAAATAAATCAGGCAAGAAAAAAATTCATTTTTTACTATGGGGCTTCTCATTTTATTGATAACCAGATATAGTGGAAGGGTTGTAGCACCAGAAAATATCCACGATTCTAGTTTTCAACCCATTCTATGTTTCCAAGGAGATTTTTTTGCTCATTTGTGTTTTTTATGTTACACTAAGCTTATATCACATAAACAGCAGGAATAATTTAACTTAGATCAACTACTACATACACATAGCTTTTATTGTAAACAAAATGAACTTAAATCCAACTACTAGAAAGCAAAGAGGATGCCCCACTTTTATATATGATAATGATTTGAAGTTTATCTTAATTTTTAAATTAGGCACTGTGAAAGATATTACGGGGGACACAATAGAATTGACAGAACTGACCTATTATGACCAACTTCACACGAGAGCGATATATTTTTACATTGGCCATGAGTTGATGATTGACCAAATGTAGAGCATGATTCACCCAAGTTAACAGACACTGATAAAACATGCAGATTCACAAACAGGGCCGGTCGGGATCCACCATCCTTGGATATATCAAGCGTCAAATCTTTGACTTCCATTGTAGCTTTTGGTGTCTGTAAAAAGTAAGTTTAGAAAAATTGAATATGAGCAGAAGCATACAAAGAAACTTTCCATATTATTCAAGTTAACAGCTAATCCATAAAAGACTCCCACAGAAATCTTAATTTCAACTTTATATCAGTTGCATACACAGTAAGAGAGAGAGATACCTCAATTACTAGTTTGGTCACAGATACTGACAAAAATCTTGCTATGTTGGCTCCAACCATCCACTTCCCTCTACCTGAAGTTTTGGATTTCAAAGACTTGTTTGTTTTAGTGTTTCTGCTTCCACTTCTGTTTCCGCTTGAAGTTCTCATCACAATTTCAATGTCAGATATTATAAACTGTAACTTTGGATCCCTCGAAAAAATACCAACTCCAAGTCTGACCAAGGACTGCCTTAAGCTGAGTCTAAATTCACCCACAGACACAGATTTGACAGCTCCCTGTATATAGAAGGGCGGGTAAAGGGAGTTACATTGGCAAATTGGAAAACTTAACCAAGTCTAGAATATAGTTTCACGTACAAATTTACAGCTTTACTAGTTAGTAGTCACTGCTACTGAAGTTTGTGAAATAAGAATGAGATCAGTAACATTTATGGCCCCATGCCAAATTTGTGTAAAAAAATTATTAAAATTAGAGATTGATAACTAGAAAAGAAAATTTAGTTCAAGGCCCGCCAAAAGCTCCAGCAAACAATGCATATTGAGGGAATTGTAAACTTCGCTACACACTGAAGTTTGAAAAGACACGGCTTTTTTGTACGAGTGTGTTCAGATTTTTAAACAAAGTAATGCCTAGGCTTTCAAGATATTAAAACCCAGGCTTTTATCTAAAAACGTGTCCCTACCAAATTGATGCCTACAGTTCAAAATAAAAATTGAGAAATTAACCTTTTTGAACTTCACATTAATATCTCTCAAACTTTTCCATCCACCAACACGAAACTGAACAGATGCTTTCAGCACTCGGCTAAGAAACCAAGCAAACAACCTGGAAGCAAAACTGGATCATAACACTATATCAGAAATATTAAATAAAGGGGTACACAAGAAACAACCATTGGCACGCAGATAATCAAGATCTAGCTCCTTCAAACTAAAAATACCCATATTTCCCTTTATAGATCAAACTTCAAAGAATATAAATTTTGAAGAAGCAACAAACTCAAATGTTCAATTTAACTGGAGAAGCCTCAAAGTAAAAATAAAATCAACAAACAGTCAATTCCATGAATCCATATTGCAATACCTCTTCTAAAACACAACCAACTATTAACCCCATCAAATGTAGGAGCATACTTAAATTCAGAATTCTCAAATTACTTTTGAGTGTTTGAAACATGTTGAACTGAAACATGCAGAAAGCCTAACATTCAGAACAATGGTTGCAATTTGAAGCATTTTGAAATGAGAATATTACTGAAGCAAAATGGCTGAAAGACAAGGGATGTCTCAACAAACTACGTCACATAATCGTATACTTATATTATTCAAAAGATACATAATAAATTAAAAAGATTGTAGCGGAAAAAAAAACACTAAGAATGGCATTTGGATAAAGCTTTTCAAGTAAAATTTCCCTTGCGTTGTTGTAGCATTTTATTGATTGCTAGGAAATGTTAAAACTAACAGGTTACATAAATATCCATATCAAATTAGATATTTTAATCTAGAATGTGATCAAATTATCTTCTTCTATGACATAATAAAAACTACAGATTTTTGCCATGAGTTGTTAAAACTAATTCTACATAACAACCTTTTATTAAGCTCTTGACAAATTAGACAGAGAGGCAAAACCTGGGTCTTCATATTGGATACAAAACCCAGCATTGATTTAGTGTTTAAGATGGCATCATACTGATTACAATTTTGTGTTGAAACCCGAGGTTTAGATAGATCCTAAACTAAGTCAAGACAATAATGACTACTGTCTATTATATGCATTGTACTCCATTGGGTGATTGCAGAAAATGAAAAATGACCCATTCCATCAACTTAAGAGCAAGGCATGCTTGACTCAACCAATCTACATCAGCACCTTGAGATATCCTATTGCCTCATCACTTTTGATCAAGCTTTACATTGCCTAGTCACCTATGGTCCAACACTCAATTAGTGAGTAGTGAAAGCATAGACTAGGCAACTAGAAATCAGTAACTTAAATAACTTAAGTACCAGATTTCTCAAATCAGAGTTGTGCTGCATTCTTAAAAATACACTTATTTTCGAATATAATTCAATACAAAGACCACTCCTGCTGGCTACCATAATCCAAAGCCACCAATAATGTAATGGAAGTTCAAGCGTTATCCTTACGAAAATTCTCTCCACACAACTCAGCAAAGGAATGACTATTCAACAAAACAGGCGCCTGCCTCAGAATGGCAGTTGGGTTGGATATAAAAATAACTGGAATTGAGACTTACGTGAAGAAAAACCATAGTAGGATAGAAACGAAGAGAAATCCGAACAGGAACTTCGCTGGCGACACACCCATAGCTCCTGCCGGGAAAAGCCCCGATCTTGGGAATTTCCGGTCTTAATAACGCAATGCAGCAATTGCAGTCACCACGCCCGCGCGTCTCTTCATGAGGACAGTTCGAAATCGCCGGAAAACATCAGAATTCGCCACGTCTGCAGCATTCAGCTTCCTCCATAGCTAAGATCAGCTCAATGACAATAACAAGGGAAACAAATGGGGGCAAAATTGGCGATTACGGAGCGAAATTAGGATGAAGAAGAAGGGTGCGATCCGAGATATGTGTGCTCTGTTTCGGTGGAAACTCTGAATTCAATGGTGAGATTATAGAGAGAAATAATAACAATAATAAGACGTAGAAGAAGAAGAATCACACACAGTGGCGGTGAGAGAGAAAGCGTGACAGTAATTGTGCAGGGGCGTGGGGATGGGGCGGATCGGGTGGGGGAAGGTGTATGGGATATCAGTGGACAGAAGTTGGCTTTTGGGACAACGTGCATGACATGTCCCTGTTAGATTAATCCGTATTTTTATAATATTCTAAACTGCCACCTAATTTAAATAGAATTGAAATCAAATTTTTATTTTTTTTGAAGATAGAATTGAAGTCAATTTACAATCTCAAGATTTAAGTGACAAAATTAAGATTACAGTTTCCTTTTTTTTTTTGAAAAATAAAAGATTACAGTTTCCTAGTTTTGTCCATCTATAATATTTCTTTCCCTAAACTAAACAATTAAAATTTGAAATAAATAGATTACCTTTAAAACAAAATTTTTGCACTAACTCAAATAAGATAGTTTAAAGGTTAATCTATAGATTATTTAATTACAATTATCATCAAATAAACTTTTTTTTTAAGAAATTCTTTCATGAGTAGAATTAGCATCCAATTCGACTAGACTATTACAAGAATAACTGAACTACGTGTCAACAAGACTTATATTCAGTACTATTATCCAATAAATAATGTAATACCACTCTCGGTGATACTCCCTCCGTCCAATCCAAAATTTCTTACTTTCCTTTTTGGTCTGTCCCAACCAAAATTTCTTACTTCCATTTTTTCCTCTTTTGGCAAAAAAATAACTAAAAAAGACAAATATACCCCTTAATGAATTCTTACAAACAACCATAACCATAAGTGATATTTCATTTATACCCCTTAAAACTCCACTTATAAGATATAAAATGTATTTTTCTTAAAATCCAAGCCAAAATCAACTAAGAAGTTTTGGTTGGAACGGAGGGAGTATTATCTAACAATTGTTAAAACCACGTCCGCTTAGCAGAGAGGAGCGTCTACCGCATCAATCATTTCACCAATCAGGGATCTGCTACAATCGCAACACCACTTGATCTAAAACACGAGCTATGTCTTTCAAACTGCAAGCACATTTAAACACATAAATCACGACTAGAAACATGATCTATACAACCAGACCGAGAACAAATAAACACAAATCACAAAACGTGATCCTTATAATTAGGTCGAGAACAAAACTTCAACATAAATCAATATCTAGTCGAAGAACTTATTGTGTGGATTGATCACACTTATTTAACGGTATTAAAATCAATAAACAGCAGAACGATTGCTTCCACATCTCCCCATGATGGGGAGATCATGGGGAGATGGAAAAAAATTAAAGAAAAATAGAGGGAGTTGGAGGAGTGTTTTGGGAGAGGGGCGGCTAAGGTTTTGGTTAATTAAATTACCTTAAAAAATAAACTTTTACACAAGATCAATATGAACAAATGCAACATCAATTAATAATCATTGAAAATAAATTGAATTTCAACAAATATATATACAACATCAATTACATATTATTGAAGAACATCAACCGATTATTAAAGAACGTCAACAAATAATGAAGTATGTCATATGTATAATCTTGAGGTGGTCTTATAGGAGCTTTCTAAAAAAATTTGGGGCCCCAATATTTAGGAATTAGGTTACTGGTATTGGGATTTATGGGTGAAAAGCTGATATGTTGTGATTCTGACTAATTTGGTATGTGATGTGAATTTTCCACGTAAATCACTTAGCTTCAGCGGACATGCAAAATAAACACGAACTTGATATGATAATTATTCAATAATTGTCAAATAATTACCTGGAGAACCAAGAACCACCGTCCCTGGGGCGACCACAACCGAGTCTTAGAATTGAACACACAGTCCAAAGCTTCAATCTGATGACGAACCACCGTTCAACAACCAATATATTTTTATTATCAAAGTCTCAAAGTCAGCCTATTACAATGAAAAGAACAATATTTATAACCCTAATAGAATTCCTAATCCTACCCATAATCTAAGAAAACAATAACCAAATCCTACAACTATAAGGAAAAGAAAATCTTGCCAAGATGAAAAAACCTCTCTTTGGAGGAAAAACCTTGGTAAGAGAAAACATGTATCTAATGAATTATTTCATTAGATCAATCAAATGATCTAGCTCACTGCAACCGCATCAGTATGATTCTGACATATATGGTGTGTTTCTAGAGGAGGCACGCCAATAAGGTTGTACCATATAGTGATGAAGTGGTAGTTGGCAGTGAGACTTGGGTCTAACAATGTGGATTTGCTCGAGTCAGATTCCTTGTTAACGCTTCAAGCCTTTCACCAACCGCAGTGTAATATTCCCTAGAGCAGTATTGCAGTATTATTTGGATATCTACTTTGTAATCGGACAATTAGTCTGATATTAGCATCTAATGTGATTATTTTTATAAGATAGCTAGACTAGATGTTGATTTCACATTGTAATTGTCGTTGGGCGTTGAGCGTTTCCCAACATTATGAATGAGATTGTTTCAAGTAAGCATCAACAATTATAAACACCAATTATCTAACATTTAACCTAACTCATATGAGAGTTTATCGATATTTATAACTATGGAGTATGTAAACATTGTGTATTCATGTAGTGAAACTCATAGTCATAGAGCCTATGAAACATGCTAGGTGACTTTCTCAACTACAAATAAAATATTCTCTATTCCAATTATATCTGTACACTTTGACTTTTATATTTTAACTATAAATTTTCATTATTATAGTTTTTTTTGAAAAATGTAATAATTCCATTCAACTTCAGGGTTCTGAAAATCGTCCAAAAACGAATGACAGGAAACTCGGGGGTGAGTCCCAAGTATCATACATCAGGTGGTTCGACTTAGTATAGTTAACTAGAGAATGAGCTATAAAATTCTGACTACGTGGAACCCAAAAAGGCCCTAACCAAGTACTATTCTCTAGCAAATTTCGAATCCTCAAAACCGTCTCCCTACAGTTGTCCGAGCAATCCTTCGCCATCTGAACAACCTGGAAGGCATCCTCCACTAGGTTCATCTCCGGCTGGTTCAAATCTCTAGCCAACACGAGCGCCTCTTCCAAGGCTAAGCATTCAGCCAATGCCGGATCACTGATGTGCGGAATCCTTCTAGCCACTGCTCTCAGGAACTGGCCCGTCTGATCCAAAGCCACCACACCAACCCCTGCGTCCCCATTTAGTATGCCAGCGTCGAAATTAATCTTGTCTGGCGGTCTCAACAAAGTCTAACAAGATATTTCAAAAACAAATGATTTTATGAATCTAACAAGATTAAATGATGATTTCTAGATTGTTAATTTTAAGGTCAAAATTATGTAATTTGACTTTATGAAAGGTTAAAATTCCAGTGCATTATTGTTGATCTTCTACTTATATGTTTGATCTTCTCACCTAAAGATTGATCTTCTCATTAAAACATTCAGATTTAGGCTCTGTTTGGTATTACTTTTTATCTACTTTACTTTGAAGTAAAGTAGTTTTTTGTGTTTGGTAGCTTACTAAAAATCATCTTTTAATGGAAGTAGAAACTATTTTTAGTATAAAAAATAGAAGTAGGTTACATCAACTTTAAAAAGAAGTACTTTTCACCCAACTTTACTTATAAGTAAAACTCTACCAAACAGGACCTTAGTGTGACGGTCTTGAGAATTTGTTATGAATTTGTTACGAAGAATTTCTAAATATAAACATAAACAATTTTAAATAGAAACCCAAAGATTCAGACCACTTCCCCACACGATCACAGCGCAGCAGAGACCATCTCAAGACTCTCACCGGGATCCGTTATCATATTCATTGCTCTAAACACAGAGGATTTGCTGGGATGCACGGCCGGCCGCGAAAAGCCCCAACTTCACAGGAGGAGAAAGATAACACCGTCAAAGGCGCCAAGCTACGGGCTCTCCAGCAGCAGTTCCTCGAATTCCACCACCGCCAAACGTATGTTTACAATCTAGCTCTCTTTTGATCACTGTGACGACGATGTTTGACTATGCTATTTGTACTTTGATCTGTAGCTATACGAAAGAGGCATTAGATGTTAATGCTAAGCTGCTGGAGATTAATCCCGAGTATTTAACCGCGTGGAACTACAGAAAGCTCGCTGTTGAACACTTGCTCAAGGATCAAACTGATTCCCAATCCATCAACTCAGTTCTCGATGAAGAGTTGCGCGTTGTAAGTCCACGAAGCATAATGTCACTAGTCATTTTCTTTTTCCTGTTTCCAGCGATTTTGGCTTTTTCCTTGGAACACTTTTTAAAGGGAGAGACGGTAGGAATTTGAACTTTAATTTGTTTTATGTTGTATATGTGATTTATCTCTGGCTATTCAGATAGTCTATTATTTATATTAGGTCAGTTTTGTTTCATGATATGGATGGTTCCAATGCTAGTGTGGAAAGGAATATGAGAGAATAGGTTATCAAATATTTTACATTCAGAAATATTTGACCTTTCGCTATAATGCGTTCTTAATCATGCAATTCATGTAGGTGGAGAGAGGATTGAGAACTAATTTCAAGTCTTATGGAGCTTGGTATCATCGAAAATGGGTGTTAAGCAAGGGCCATTCTTCAGCAGACCAGGAATTTCGGCTCCTCAAGGAGTTTCAGAAGGCTGATACTCGAAATTTCCATGCTTGGAATTATCGCAGGTGATTATGAATTCTGAATGTTTAGTTTCCTTTTGTCTTCTCTGTTTCAAAAGAAAAGTCTCATTTTGTCTCTTTTCTTTTCATAGAACCTAACATGTTATGTATCTTTAGATTCATAACAAAACTGAAGAACATACCAGATGAGGAAGAGCTACATTATACTACAGCCATGATAGAAGACAACTTCAGCAACTATTCTGCTTGGCATAATCGTAGGTATGTTGTCCACTGATTGAAGCAAAGGTACGTGTAATTTGTTTAGTTTGCATGACTACTAGGATTGACATAGATCTCTTGACCAATAAGGTACAAACTGGTTCAGCCTAAATTATACATCAAGGCGTATCCTCACTAAATTGACAATTTCTATACCATCGCAAACTTGAATGGATGGACATTTTACATACGGCTTATGCATTGTTACATGCACAACACTTGTCAAAATTTCATTTTGTAAGCCTGCAAATTATATGTTTAATCTTTTACAGTTGCTCATGTTTCTACTCCAGTGCTCCCAAATTCCTACTAATGCATCAGACTGGTGCATCAATTGTCTTTTATCATGGTTTGACCTTGTATGTCCTGCATAACTATTTTGAAATTATCTTGCTCAAAATTGGTTCGTGTTTTCTTTCCTGAATGCTTCTTTATTATTTTCCAATGAATGAGAGATTTAGTCTGATCAGAGAACTTTCTACAGTGTCATTCTATCCCATTTGCTACAGAAAAAGGTACCTGGTTATGATTCAAAAGAGAAAATTTTAAGGGAGGAATACAAGTTTGTTCAAAATGCTCTATTTACAGATCAAGATGATCAAAGTGGCTGGTTTTATCATCTTTGGCTTTTGGATCAGACACTTGAAATGGAGCATTTATCTCTTTCCTCATGGCCACCAAATGGATCAGATATTTGTGCATCAGATCACGTGTTCTTTGACCAATGTTATCTTCCTTCTGGGTCAGCATCAAATTCTGAAACATTTCCTGTTATTCTTAAATTCAGTGAAGGCGTAGTCGGTGTTAACGCTAGTACAGTGACTGTCGAATGTGAATATATTACTAATAGCAATTTGGTTTGGACTCCAATTTCTACGAATAAATCTGGGTGGGCAAGTACATGGTTTGCATTGCTCAACTTTTCAGTGAAGGACATGATTCCTTCTCGTAATTATGGAGTGAAGATTATCATTGCCCATTCTGAGGGTATCATTTCTTCATCTGGTGTTTGCTGTAGTCACCCTTTCCATATAGAATTTAGAGTCCATGTACGATCTCCCATATCAGAACTCATGGATGGGAATGCAAAACAGAGAATTTCTTGGTCAGAAAAATGCTTCTATGCAAACGAAATGCATCCTGAGAAAATTGACCTCATTGTGCAGTTTCATCAGCTAAGAGTGAGTGAGGATGAAAAACTGAAAACAAATGCGGTGAGTGTTGAGTTGATAGCCGAGGAAATATCTTGTTGTCGTGAACTGTTAGCTGAGAATGAGTGGTAAGCTTTATTATTAATATAATTTTTGGTGATTGAATTGGTAGGCAGGAATTATTGGTCAATTAATGTTATGGTATACTTTCTTCTTCCTTGCTACAGTAAAATAGGGAAGCTTACACTTGCAAGACTATTGATGGCACAAGATGCATTGTCATCTACTTCTTCTGATGCTCATGATCAAAGCATATTACGCTACAAAGAAGTTTTGGATTTATACACTGATCTTATGAAGTTGGACCCTCCACATATCCAGTATTACAAGGATGAGTACAGTTTAGTCTTTCTTAAACTGGTAATACACTGGCTTCATTCTTTTGTTATTATAAGAAATTTCTTGTCATTCACTTCTGTTTAGTCGAGAAATCTGATTGCGGTGTAAATTGTTCTATGGTCATTGTGTGACATTTTTGTTAAAAGGCTGCATGAAAGTGGTTTGGAAAAGACAGACGTTATTTCTTTTCTGCAATGGATCCAAGTTAAATTGGGGATTTGGTTATAAATCGACATGTTCTACACTATTTGCTATTGTGTTTAGCTAATTTCATAAATGAGCTAAGTTAAGCCGGCAAAGCTGAATCCCTTCTTTGGTGACCCTGCAAATCTAGGTTTAGTGCACCCACAATAGATGTTTATGCTCTTTTGTCAACGTAAGAGCATATTCTTGATAACTTTTTAGATGTTTTCATCCAATGCTTCATTGCTTCTGTGACCCCCTTTCTATGCAGGAGTTGGCTAATAAGGAGTCATTGCAGCAACATTGTCTGAAATATAGAGATTCCGATGGTACGGACTTTCTATCTTTTCGCCTGAATGGTCTTTCACTGTCACAAATAGGGTGTATTGAACAACTGCTGTGGGTCCAAATGCTGGATCTCAGTTGTAATGAACTTCACTCAACTGAAGGTATGCAAGTGTAATTCCTTTCTAGCCAATATCTGCTTTCATGTGTACTGATGCTCAACATTCTTTCTCATAATGTGTAGGATTGGAGGCTATGCAGCTTCTTCGTTGCTTGAATATTAGTAGAAATAAGGTTAGAAGTTTCTCCGCTCTGGACTCTCTAAGACTGTTGAAGTCATTGCAAGTTCTGGACATTTCATACAATGAGATCGGGTCACATCCTATTGACACTAGACGATATCTATGTGCATCCCCACTGTCCCATACAGTTGGTAGTGATTGGAAGAGTGAGCAATTTGCCGTCAGTAGTATCGAAATGGCAAGTTACTGTGATGCATTTTTACTCTTTAAGGGACTGAACTTGGCACAGTTAGATATTGCTGGAAATCCAGTGGCTGAGGACACATCATTCAAGTCTTTTCTTGGCAGGATATTGCCAGAACTGAAATGGCTTGATGGTGATAAAATTGAATGATAGGATTTGCTGTTATATTCCAAATTGAAAAAACGAACTGTTCCGTACAATTGGATGATATTGTTACTTAAATTTTAATCTGATTGAGTGGATCATTATCAATTTTGTATTGCTAATATTCATTTGACATTACTCCTCAGTGTGATCGTTATCAAATTTATTTTACTCAACATGATTCCCTCATTATAATCAGGATATCATATTACTAAGTTGTAGAGGTGATGTACTCCAAAGTTAGGATTATAAATTTTACACAATGAGATCAACTTGGATTGGTAAAACAAACTGTAATCTGCCAAACGTTATCATTTTATGTTTAGTCCCTAAACTAGCTCAAAGCATATGAAGTGATGTAGTAAATTGAGAAAACATCCACAATTTTTTCCCCGCAAATTAAGAATGCAGTTTGCATATTCAAACCGAAGATCATCTTCTACTTGACAGATAGCTTAAGGATGTGTTACTGTTAAAAGCTACCTTATTAATTTGTTCAAAAATAAAGAAGAGGAAAAGCTAGAAATGAATTTAATAGGAGACTACATAAAGGGCAGCTAGTGCCACAATCTGGTGCAGAATCTTGGCGAGGCCATTTTCCGATCAGTGCAGATCCTATCCTTGAAGGTGTGGAGAAGCTGCCCGGCCAAGCTAGGAGGGTCATCGGAGAAAGTGTCTATAAAAACATTGACCACCTTTTTCTCTTGCAAAGTTGCATTCAAGCTAAACCAGGTCAGAAACTTCACTCTGAAATCTGACTCCAGGTGTCCTTCATGCTCCAATTTTCTGATTACTCTCACTGCATACTCATAATCAGTCTCCTTCGGCAGCCTCAGGTTGCCTGAGTGTGGCACTTCCTGTGTTCCATCTGATTTACTAGGGGTTGACGGAGCATTTGAAGTGGGGCTTGCTATTGAAACTTGCTGTTGCTGCTTCTTAGGGAAAGGTAATACAGGAGGCAACTCTTCATTCTTCTTGCTGGAATCCAATAACACTGATGGCTCTTTTGATAGATCATCACTTGAACTCATTGACTCAGTCTGCTTCTGAGCATTTGCATTTTGTGCATTCATGTCATCTGTCACTGCTTGGTCTTCAGACAGTGCTGCTGGAGTTTTCCAGCTCTCTTCCCAAGACCCCAGAATTCCATTCTTGCCCAAGAAAGAAACCTTGCAGAAGTACTCTGTTGAAGGATCAAGATTGCACAGATCAAATTTCTGGACAGCCCCTGCTACACTGTAGGCTGGTCTCACAGGATACTCTGTTCCAGATCTTCTATGCCAGATTCTGCAGCTCAAGTGATCCTTGAAGGCAAGATCATCATACTCCAATTTAACAGAAACTTTTGTTGGAGACATTACCTCAATGAGGATTTTGCATTCTGTCAGCATTATAAAAGAAATAACAGAAAATAAGAACCAACCAATCAAGTGCTGTTCACTTCACCATATATATAAGAGAAAAAAAGAGAAAAAGCTCGCAATCTCAGTGGGTGAAAAATTCAAATCAAAGTGAAAGCACCATATGCTATGGCCTTTGAGTAAGTTTCTTGATTTTTTTCCAAAGCATTGAGGAACAGAGTTTTTGAGCCGAACTATATATAACTACAACAACAAAACATTTATCCAAGGGTCACAGCTGCATGGATAGTATATTTCATCCATGTTTAATCTAGGCATATCATGTTAGGCTTCCACTGATCTTTCATTAAATGCAAAATTTCACATTGCAGGTTAAATAAAACCTAGCCATTTTGGTGAATCTAATACTACGATAAATTACCTATCCATCCATTACTGAAATTAAGCCACTTTCTAAACCACTTCAGTGCATTAAATTACAAGTGGAAGTTTAAGGAGAAAAAAATCACAGAGTCAAGTCAGATAAACATTCTAATAACAAGAACCAGTGCTTGGAGTTGATAAACACTTTACCAGGTGATTCCTTTTTATCTGCATGGTTTAAGCATGGGCCGCCCATCATGGAATCAAAAGTTTCTAGAGCAGATGCACACAACTTTTGAACTGCAGCACCACAAGAGAGCCTATTGACTATGCTTCGGTCCATAGTTACTGATGCCTGATGAAGAGGCCCCACTTCCTTCTCAAGAGCTGTCACAGCAGTTTCTACAAATTTCAGCAGTTCTTCGAATTTATTTTCTCTAATCAAAATCTTGTGGCCTAGCTCAAGCCTTAGACACAGAACATCAACCCTTCTTGCCTCAGTAGCTGCAACCATTTGTTTTCTCCATGTTCTGCCAAAAAATATCTTTCGATGAGTAATAACATAGTTTGTTAACCTTTTCTGAAGTGATTAATCAATGGACCAAATTAGGCAACTGTTTCTTGCCCACTATGACACAGATGATTTAATTCTAATGGCAAGGAAAATCAAGAAAATTTACACTATACATTTCTATATAATACGTTACATGATATCTAACACTAGATTGCCTCTTGTACCTTTCCAGTCATTACCACCACCATTTTAAACTAATTATAGGATCCAATTCCAGATTATGTCTTATATGCAATAAAATCTGATAGCTGGGTATTTATATGTCTACTTGCCCACATCACATACTATCGAAAATGTGCATCACATAGTGATTATCATAATATTCAAGAATAGAAGTTAACGTACGAAAGAGATCTTACCCCATCATGCCATAGGGTGCTCCACAAAAAACACAGCAGAAACAGTCGTTTGAATTTCCAGAGTCAGATTTCTTCAGATTGCCAGCTGGCTTCTGATCAAGAACACATTTCAGATGGCATGATATTCCACACGTCTCATATTCCTCAAGAGAATTCAAATCACAGGTCAACCACAGGCTAGGGTCTTTGTTTTCGTCATATCGGTGACAGATGCAGCAAGAACATCGTTTGCAAAATGTATCACCTACACCAATTGGAGCTCTGCATGCTATATTGCCACAAAGTAGGTCTTGGCTCAGCATTTCTTCATCAGAATGACTAGATTCGACGGGAAGTTGAGAAAGATATTTGTTTTTCTGCTGCTTATTGAGTTTATTTTCATCTTGCATGGAAGAAGGAGAAGGAGAAGGAGAAGGAGAAGGAGAAGGAGAAGGAGAAGGAGAAGGAGAATCAATCACCATCTCAGTTTCCTTTTTCCGCTTCTTGGACAGTAACTTGAGAAGGTACTGAATCATTTTAGGTTTAGTGAATCCAGAAAACTCTTGCTGCTCCTTACCGACCTCAGCACATAATAACTCGCGAAGATCTTTCTTTTTGAAAGTTTTCAGGACCGCTGGAGCATCATCTAAGCATTGAGCAATTCCATGAACGATTTGCCTTCTCTCTTCCAAGCTCAATCCGGGACTCTTCTCAGAGTGGTCCCTAGAACCTTCATATTCCATGCCAGTATCACAATGAAATCAAATGCCAATATTACTTCTTATTCAATCTTCCCATGTTTATCCTCATTATTATATATACATAAAAAAGATGTAAACACGTGCTAAACCATGTCGAAGTAATCCTATAGGACCATACTATTAAAATACTCAGCTATAACAGAAATATCCAATAAGGTACAATCTGGAACATGGTCACACGAGCTCCTACTTCCAAGCCATTGTAGCACATACATTGACTAATTAACATTTCAGAATGCTGGCATATTGATCTAATTAGAGCTAACATTTCCCTAGGATTCCAACTCGCAATGTTATCACACTTCAAACAAAATCCACTCATCTTTAGAACCCTAAATCACTAATAAAAACATGGTCATAAAGCTATGTAAAATGCATTTGTGGGTGAACCTAGGGATCCAAAAGACCAAAACCAGGGGGTAAAAATACAGACAGACACACATAAAGGCAGCAGATAATTGAGGTTTAGACACCAACAATTGACAATAATAATTTCCAAAAGGTTGCTCCTTTGTTAGAAAAAACACGTAGAGAATAGCAATCAAAGCAAAACACTGCAACATTGCCCCAAAATGGTTCACCAATCACTCCACAAATTTGGGGGAAAAAAACCCCAATATTAAAGCCATAATCGATATCTTTACCTAGCTCCAGACAATGTTACAATGTAGATACATACTGTATAAAGCTACAACAAAAGAGGAAACGACACAATTCACGAACATTCGCACATCCCATAAAAGGAAAAAAATTTATACCTGAGGCTGCCGCACCGCCGGCGCCGGAAACCCTTCTGCTCTCCGGCTTTCTCATCCTTACGCAGACAAGACGCGGGCGTTTTGAGAAATCAGGCGAAGCAAAAAAGAGGTATCAAAATGAGGGGGGCTTTTTGCGCTACGGCATGGAAAGGAGAGCGGCGCAAAAAGAGAAGGGAGAAAAGGAGAGTGCTGTATTTAATGTACAGTGGACTGTAGTGTCTACAAATTACAGAAACACAATCAGATTATGGCAATGACAAAAAAGAAACCATTTTTGGAGCCTCCTTCTCTACTGCATTGGGTTTTGTGGCTCACGCGCTTGCAGGCTTTTGTGATTACACTCGGACTCCGCCCCAATATTGGCCTAAGAGATTGGGCTCTATGCCAAATAATTTCAGTTCAGCCATTTTCTATTCCATTCACCTAAGTTTATTTTAGTTGTGATTTGGGTTAATATTAGTAGGGAGGGCACCAGAGCGGGTTTTGGTGGAGACCCGCCCTATTAGCACCGGAATGTGGCGGGAATGAGGATGGAATCGTAACCCATCACAAACTTCTTGTTTGCTTCAAATTTTGAGTGAGATTTCATTTACATTTTTTTGTTTGGATGAGATTTTTGTTTTCTACATACATAACTCATTAGGTTTGATATTTTGTGTCTTTTTAAAGATTTGATATTTCTCAATATAATTATTATTTCATTTCAATAAA
Source organism: Cruciata laevipes (assembly GCA_963678965.1). Taxonomy (NCBI): domain Eukaryota; kingdom Viridiplantae; phylum Streptophyta; class Magnoliopsida; order Gentianales; family Rubiaceae; genus Cruciata; species Cruciata laevipes. Next base: position 5,455,113 of record OY787639.1, read on the forward strand.
AGTGATATAAACTAATGTATTTTAAACTGATATAAGAGGTGGGGCGAGGATGGATCATGGAGCATGGACGGGGATAAGGATGGCACTGGGGCGGGTTTGAGGCGGGTTTGGGGCGGGTACTAGCTATCTCATCCCCACCCCATGACTCATGATGGGTACAAAATTAAAAACCATCCCCGCCCCATCGGGTTTTATTATAAAACCATCCCCGCTCCATGACCCGCCCCACCCCATGCCCCATGACCCATCCCCGCCCCATGACCCATGACCCATCCTCACCCACTTCTTATATCGGTTTAAAATACATTTGTTTATATAATTTTTACTCAAACGCAATAATAATTATATTGAGAAATATAAAATATTTAAAAAGACAAAAATCTCAAACCCAAACAAAAAAATGTATTTGAAATCTCACTCAAATTTGAAGCAAACAAAAAGTTTGTAATTATAAAAATGATTGCCAAAGAATAGTCCAAATACATTATTATTGTTAGTTTTCTTCTCATTTTAACTATTAGGGGTTGATTATTAAATTATAGTAAGAAATTAATTAATATTATTTTTTTATTAATTAATATATATATAATAATATTATTAATATAATTATATTGGGGTGGGCCGGGTATGGCGCGGGTATAACGGGGATGGGGCATGTTGGGGCGGGTCACCACCAAAACCCGCCCCAGTGTCATCCCTAGACGGGGATGGGTCATGGTTCATGGGGCGGGGCGGGGTGGGTCATGGAGCGGGGATGATTTTGTAATAAAACCCGATGGGCAGGGTATGATTTTTAATTTTGAACCCGTCAAGGTCATAGGGCATAGATGAGTTTAAAAATATTAGATGGGGATGAGAGAACTAGTACCCGGCCCAAACCCACTCCAATGTCATCCCTAAATATTAGCTCAATTCCGTTTAATTTAATCAAGTCAAATTTAATGTAGTCCCTTGTTATTTATAAATTTCATATGTTGGATAACTTGGATTGGTTGATTATTTAAGCAATTTCTCCATGCAAGTCTATTTTTCTCGTGCAGATCCATATTTTTACCATAATATCCCTAATATTGTTAAGATAAAAAATGGGCTTAAAATCATAGGGTTCCATCAGGGGATATTATGGTAAATGGGCTTAAAATCATAGGGTTCCAATAGCTCGCAAAGTTACATATATTCCTTGGGTGAGATCGTCCTACCATAAGGACGAATGATAGTTCATGTGTTTAATAGATTTGTTCATGTGTTTCACAGTTTTGTTTGTTATAAGCTGGGTCATGTGTTTGACAGATTTGTTCTTGTGTTTCACAATTTTGTTTGTTATAATCTGTAACAATATGTAAATGAATGAACAAAACTGTGAAACACATGAACAAATCTATTAAACACATGAACTATCATTCGTCCTACCATTGACAGATTTGTTCTTGTGTTTCACAATTTTGTTTGTTATAATCTGTAACAATATGTAAATGAATGAACAAAACTGTGAAACACATGAACAAATCTATTAAACACATGAACTATCATTCGTCCTACCATTGACAGATTTGTTCTTGTGTTTCACAATTTTGTTTGTTATAATCTGTAACAATATGTAAATGAATTAACAAAGCTGTGAAACACATGAACAAATCCATTAAACACATGAACTACCATAAGTTTATGGTAGGACGGTCTCACCCAAGATCTTCTCTTCTAATTATAAGGTTGTTTTTGTAAGACTTAGGTTTTTAGAAGTAGAAATTAGAGTGTTAGTTAAATTTTGTCAATATGTTACTGTATAGATATATGATCAAATGCTCTTGGCTTTTGAGACAACTTATTAGCTTAATTACAAAGGACAATAATAATCATTTCAATGATATTTTGAACTATGTATTTAGTCTTCAGTAAAAGTTATGATATAGTAGTCGTTAATCATGCTAATTAGTCGGTGCTAACTGCTAAGACTGCGTGTGAGATAACGATGAGAAAAAGGAGCCTTACCAAGATTGATCCTCCATGACTTATCTGATAAAACCCTTGAGCTTTTGATACACATTTGTTTAGCCGAAGAGCACTACTAAAAATTGAAACCTGAATAATTGTAGCACGTTTTTCATTTAAGCAAATTAATTAAACTTAGAGTAAACAAAAAAACAAACCAAAATATATAATCACAATGTCACATTTATTTAAATGTTCCACGAATGTTAATTCCAAGACCATCGAATAACATGATGCACGATAATTTGATTTGTATCAATATTCATTCATTCACTCTCATTGTTATTATTAATTATTATTGTTATTACAGAACACGCCACTCATTTTTCATTTCCATTTTCAAACCCTCCATTTGGTCCTCAGGAAGAATCACATTCACCATTCTCCCCTTTCCACCTTCATCTTTCCCGCCAAAATCCGGCGGCCCTGGCAGCACCAAAACCGCGCCGCCGTCGCCGACGCCGCTCAAACTGAAACCGCCGAACACCGGCTTACGCCCCTTCAACTTCATCCCGTAGATCTCCAGACCTTCCAGATTCACAAACGTAAGATTCGCACCGTACAGTATAAACCCATGGTTCCCCGAGTCAACATCCATGACCCGACCCGTTTCATCCACCTTCTCTTCAGCGATCAGCTTCGCCAGCCCGCTCAGATCCGCCGCGGCCACCGGAGCCGCCACCTCGACTGTCCAAACCGCCATCCCTGAGTTTCCGGCGGCCGGAGACTCCGAGCTCCTCGTACAGACCGTTACGTTCCTCGGCTCCTCCTCGTAAAGCTTGGCCAGGGATTTCCAGATAACTGCGGAAATGACCTCGAATGACTTTTTCGTAATTTTGGCCGCCTGAGCCATGGCGCCGAGCTGTTTCGCAGTGACGTGGAAAGCGTGACTCACCATTTTGCAGCGGTTGGTGATGAGCCAGTCGGAGGTGAGGCCCGGTTGTATCTTCTGCAATGAAGATGGCACCTTGTTGACGAGGAATGGAGAGCCGAGGTTGTTGTCGGTTTCTTCGTTGGCGGTCATCGTCGGTGACGGCTGTTGGCCGACCATGAGCTGGGCCCATGCATTGATGAAGTGGGAAGCTGAAAATGCATCTCCGAGGATATGGCTCCAGCTCAGTCCTATTGCCAGCCCTCCACATTTGAACCACGTAAACTGAGACAACCACAAAATAATTAAACCGACATTTTATTTTAAGCCTTTTTACATACTAGCAAAGAAAATTCATCTTCTTTGAAGACATAACTTATGAAATTTAACTTAATTTAAAATTTTCATTTTTTTTTGTCACTCAACTAATTTTGATCCATTTTAATCATCTCACCTTATAAAGTGTGCCAAAATTGGTTTTTTTTTCCACTCAACTTTTTTATCGATTAACTAATTTTAGATCAATTTATAAAGTTTGATAATTAAAAGTGAGTAATAAACAATTGAGAGAACAAAAATAAAACTTTTGCAATGATCAATTCTGGACTTAACTTAATTTCATTACATATAATTTAAATTTCTATTTAAATCTAATTCAGTTCCGTTTAAGAAATAAGTTTAGGAAACAAGGATAAGACAATGTGTGCCTGCAATGTTTAATTGAATGCAAGTTTTTGGTGATTTATTTGTGGTTGTTAATTTAGTTCTAACAAGATTTAAACTCAATATTTATGTTGTCCCTTTTGAACCAATAATTTGAAAGTCATGTTGTGGAAGTGGTTGCGTGTAATTGCGGTTCTTGCATGGCACCGTAGGTATAATTGTTGCATTTATTCTTTACATTAATTATATTTTTAAAGTAGGTGTGGGATGAGAAATGTAACCAAACATTATAATTAAGGACGTACACATATAACCAACTTTTGGTTATGCAAATAGGTGGAAATTAAAAATCAGTTGATAGTTTAATACTGTATTATGTAATAGTATATAAAATCATTCACTTCGTGTGGTTTCTGTTTCGTTTGTTTTAGAAATGAAAAGAAGTTGTACATACGCAACATTTTCTTAAAGAGATTTTAAGATTCAATTAAATATATTTATATTTTTTCAGTTCAGTTCATTATATTTAATTTTTTTCATTTTCAGTTCAGTTCTATAATAATATTGTTTTTTATTATAGATTAAAATAATATATGATAAATTATTTTAGTTCAATTCAGTTAAACATATTTAATCTTTTCAATTAAATTAAATATATTTAATTTTATTTCAGATCAATTAAATTAAATAAAAAATATATTAAATAAGTTCTATCAAACATGCTAGGCTAATAAGGGAATCATGTAGTATCAAGAGACAGTTGATGAATTGTGAACATTCTACATAAGGGAATCTTAAAACATGAAACAAAATTCATATAAACACGTTATACGTACTAGCTATACCCCTTTATAAAAAACATAAAAATAAGCATTATATTATTTTTTCTTGAAACGTAGTATTATTAATTTATCAAGACCTTAGATGTACTTGTCATCATTCTATACATACTATAATATATATAAGCCACGTTTTTTTGTTATTTATAAGCATCTCCTCCTTTTTCTCAAATACTTAAAGGTAAAAACATCAAACCTAAATTAAAAATGCTCATTAAAAGTATATAATTATATAATTACTGTGCTCTACATATATATATATATATATATATTTATATATTTATACGTACCTGAACAAAAACCAGAGGAGTAAACCCCAAATCAGGTCCAAGAACATAATCATAAGCAAGCTGATCATAACGAGAGTAGCCATTGAGCTCCAGCCACTCCGCCAGAGATTTACCGCACCTTGCCTCGACGGTCCTTACGCCGGAGTCGGTACACTTGATGAACGGCCGGCCATCTTCCGACACCCGAATCCGGCCAGCGACGACGTTGAAGAGATCCAGGCACAAAAACATCGGCTTCTTGATCTCCGAAATGGTCATCCCCCGCGCCGCTCCGGCGTCGAAGAAGTACACCGCCTTGACGTAGTGGTGCTTCATGACCAGGTCCATGTTGGAGAGGCGGTGGGGCTTGTTTTCTCCGGTGATGCTCGCCGGAACCACCGAGGAAAGCCTGACGTCGTGGATCATGGTTAGGGGGAATTGATTATAGTTGCGTACGATGAGAGGGGGTTGAGAGGAACGTGATGGCGGTGTGTGGTATGGAGAATAGATCATATATATATAGCTAGTTTGGGTCATGGCATTTATGTGAGTGAAATTATGGGATGGAATAAAGGCTTGGTACACTTTACTCTAAATAAGTCAAACATGCACCATGTACCTATAAGCTGTTGGGTATGATGTGGTGTATAATGGGATGTAAGTTTGTAGGGTAAATATATGCCAACTTGAGTTTTACATTAATATTTTGGAGAAGATCTCGTGCCAGACCGGTCTCAATTAGGGGTGTAAACGAGTTGAACCGATCTTTACCCTTATCGCCTTATCGAGCTCGACAAAAAATTATCATATTCGAGTTCGAGCTCGAACTCGTTCGAACATAAAAAGATCAATTCAAGCTCGATCTCGGTTGTCTGTCTCAGCGCGCTTGGCTCGTTAGCTCATTAACTCGAGTTCGTTCGAACCACCTCGGGTCATTTACCTTAATTAAACCTTACACTAATATACTCTTATTTATACAAAATAATACATTTTCATGTAACATAATATTAGGCTCGTTAACCTCGACAAGCCTATCGAACAATAGTCAAAGAGCTCGCTCGAGCTCGATTGCTTATAAGCCTGCTCGAGCTCGACTCGTGTTTGTCTGATTCGAGTTTGAACCAAGGTTTTGTCGAATTGTTCATGAGTTTCTCGCGAACGGCTTGATTCATTTACACCCCTAGTCTCAATTGAGACTAATGACAAATATTGATGTTATTACTTTTGAACTTGACATTTTACATATTAAAGCATGATCTTTCCATGTATTCTACATTGCTAATTTTCTCACTTTCATGTTTGATATTCTCACAAAGTGATATTTTGCAATCAATTGACTTGCAATATCACTAAAGTTGAGAATATTTTGGGTATAACTGTATAAGTATAAAAGTGGGAACGAGCCTTGGAATTTCATAAAATATACATGCACATTTTCTATGTTTTTTTTAAGTTAAAACAATTCAAAGGGTGGGAGAATTGTTCACGAATAGGGCCATGTTACTAGAGCTTATTTCTTGATGTACTGAACTAAAATGAACTGAATTGAATTGAATTGAATTGAACTGAATTGAACTGAAGTGAAAATTGATGTATTGAAAAATGGAATCAGCATGACTGAATTAACCTGAATTTTATCAAATTGCATTTTTACTGAATTGAATTGAACTGAACTGAATTGAACTGATATACAGTTAAGTTCTGGTAAACATGGCCTAGATCTTCAACCCAAAATAAAAACCGTAACCATGATCATATAAAATTATAAATGACTTTGATGACAAAGATACAAATTAATGAAGGTAATCTAAGAGATTATTGAGAATTTGCTAAAATATTGGTTATTACAATTTCTGTAATGTTGATTACACTTGAGTCTTGACAAACGACAAGTGAAAAAGACGAGATCAATGATTTTTTTAAAAAAGTTTAGTCCATGTTCTACTTGATATTTAATTTTGACGAATTCACTATTTTATTAAGGTGGTGTGTAATATATTATTTCCTCCGTATATTAAAGTTTTGACAAAAAAAAAAAATCTCAGATGTCTCTTTTTTATTTCCTATTTCAAAAAATTTATGGGAGATGAAATTGACGTTTATCTAATACGTTAATAACCGTTTTATCCCAAAAGAAAGTAAGCAGTGGTGTATCTACTTAAGTAAAATCAGAGAAATTTGAATACAGATATATAGAAAAAGTAAGCAATAAGAGAAAAATCATTGGTGTATTTACTTAACAGCCTACATGGGTTAAAATTTGAAAACAGTAACAAACATTAAGGTTATGTTGTCGTTTACTTATCTCTCAGTGAACTGAATTGAGTTAAAATTAAATATTGAGATAGTCTTGGGTAAAACCCGTTCTTGTGGAATAAGTATTTACTGTTTTTGCTTGATCTCTTAGTCAGTTTGATTGATTTTTCAGTCAGTTCTTTTGAACATTCCTATTTTGCCTTGATCTTTCAGTTAATTTGACCTTTCATTCAATTTCTCTGATCATTCATAATTCTTGGTACATTACTGTTATTTCGTACAAATTCACACCGAAATTCAGTCTCGAGTCTGTCCGTGTTAGCCGGCTGAACTCTGGCGACACCAGCAACCTAAAATCTAATAGCGACAACATGATTGAAACTCACCAACGTCAAATTCAATCGATAACGGTCCCTTATAGTACCTGATTTCTGTAGAGACAAATATAAAATGAAAATTTGTATTAAAGATTTTGTATTGAAAATTGAAATTAGGTCGGTTTGTTAGAGTTATTTCTTGCTCTAAAAAAAATGCTTACAAGAAACTTGTAATTACGATTTTCCCACCCAACCACACAAAAAAAGATGATTTATTTCCCTCCTTATTTTTTGTATTAATGACGATTGAACCCAGAAAGTTGGAAACACTTAAAAAACACGGAAGAGACTACAGTCCAGTTTTTCTTTTTTGACTGAAAGTTCAGTCACGTAAGAATACCACATAAAACAACCTAATCTATTTTTAGAAAATTTTGAATTTGAATTTAAAGTTATCTTTACCTTTAAAAGTTAATCCAACGATGGTAAATTGTTTGACTGAACCTTCAGTCACGGGACTGTAGAATTTTCCAAAAAAACACACCCTTTTTTCTCCCCGTTGAAAAGGACCTTTTTGATCCCTCCCGAAAGTCCCCCATTATTCTTTCCGATTTCCCAATCACAATTCGCGAACCACTTACCGCCCAACGTTACAAACCTCTGGTCAACCGCCACCGCCATGGACGCGAAGCTCGAGCTAGTGAGATCGATCGAGTCAGCTCTGGGCGTGTCTCTGGGGGAGGACGCAAACCAGGTTCTGCTCGTCCTTACAACCTCGGTGGCGGTGATCGTAGGTCTCGTTGTCTTCCTGTGGAAGAGATCGACCGACCGGAGCAAGGAAAACAAGCCGCTCGTCTTCCCCAAGGCGGCGCCGCCCCCCGCCGAGGAGGAGGATGAGGAGCTGGATCCTTCGAAGGTCAAAATCACTGTCTTTTACGGCACTCAGACTGGTACAGCTGAGGGTTTCGCTAAGGTATAACATCAAGATCCCAATTCTCCGTACGATTTCATTAATATTACTGCGTTGTATGCTTTTCTGTCATTTTTATATGCTATACAATGTTTAGTGGAAATGAATTGTGCTTGTGCAATGTTGATTTTGTTGTTTTCGATAGGCATTGTCGGAAGAGATCAAGGGCAGATACGAGAAGGCGGTTTTGAAAGTAGTTGACTTGGTATGTTTGACAGACATTCCTTTAAATGTGGTGTGAAGGGGGATATTACGAATTTGCAACCATCATTAATACTAGTGTATACTTTGATGCTATTAGGACGACTATGCTGCGGATGATGATCAGTATGAGCAAAAGCTGAAGAAAGAGTCGCTTGTTTTCTTCATGGTGGCAACGTAAGAATCTGTTTTGATTTTGTTTGGGAGTTTGATGATGAGTGTAGTTTGGAAAATTTATTTCAAATGCGAGCTTGAATGTTTGATGTTTTATTGTAGTTATGGAGATGGAGAGCCTACGGACAATGCTGCAAGGTTTTACAAATGGTTTACTGAGGTACACTATCAAAATTAATTTTGTATTGAGATATGCTTGTTTGGCATATAGGTGCCTTTTAATGCGGTTTATTTATTTCTTCAGGAAAAAGAGAAGGAGACGTGGCTTCCGCATCTTAAATATGGCGTTTTTGGTCTGGGAAACCGCCAGTATGAGCATTTCAACAAGGTATATTTTCTTTGCATGTTTCTTTATCCATCCATTCCAGTGAGTTTTTCTAATTGGAATTTCTTTTGCAGATTGCAGTGGTGCTCGATGAACAACTTACTGAATCTGGCAAGTGGTGTTAATGCCAGCATTATCAAGCATTATTTAGCCTGTATTTTATCACTTGTGGCATATGACAACTTTAATAGATTTCTCCTCAGTCTAAATTGGCTCATTTTATAATGCAGGTGCCAAACGACTTGTTCCAGTAGGTCTTGGAGATGATGACCAGTGTATTGAGGATGATTTTTCTGCTTGGTATGCTGTTAAATTTCTTTTTTACTTGGGATTTGCATTTGTGTGAATTTTTGCCAGATTCTTTAGTGTTTTGATTGAGATAATATAATGTGTTTTAGGCGAGAACAACTGTGGCCTGAATTAGATCAGATACTCAAAACTGAAGTTGATGCTGCCTCCCCCACTACCCCATATACTGCTACAATTCTTGAATATAGAGTAATTATTCATGATACTGACTCTGCATCCTATGACGATAAGCACTTCAGCTTGGCCAATGGAAACACCTCTTATGATATTCATCACCCGTGCATGTACGAAATGTTCTTTTTTCCCCCTTATAAAGAAAATCCCTATCTCTTTCAAGCTTTTGATGGCTTTCTGACCTCTTCATTCCAATTTGTTTATCTAAAATTATACTGCAGAGTGAATGTTGCTGTTCAAAGAGAGCTACACACACCTGAATCTGATCGCTCTTGCATCCATCTGGAATTTGATATATCTGGCACTGGCATAAAGTAAGTTGTGAGCTGGTTAAATGAATTTAGGTGCACAGCCGCATATGTTTATTTGATTATTATTGTCTGAATCATACATTTTTGAAGACTAGAGAACAGTTTATGTGATGTTGAGGCATATCTTATTGTTAATTATTTGGTAACCTGGATATTGGTAGTTACTGACCATCAATCTCAAGTTCTCAACTGTTGACTATCTAAATTCTGAATTCTTCCATCACTTGCTTGCATCAGGAATAATGAATGATGGTTCCTGAAAATAAAATTGATTTGCCTGCTGAATGTTCTTTACATTGTGAAACTTAAAATCCCGAAATGATTAATTTTGGTTTTTTCACAGATCATAAATTGACCTGGACATTTATATGACTGCCTTTTTTTGTAGTTCATCAAAACTAGAAGTGTGTAGTATAATGTCACCTCTTACGTTGTATAATTGAAAGCATGCTTTCACATATCATGCATCGTTTAAAATATCATGTACTTGAGGTCCTTCTAACATTTTCTTTTTCAGTTATGAAACTGGTGACCATGTGGGGGTTTATGCTGAAAATCTCGACGAGACTGTTGAAGAAGCAGCTAAACTGTTGGGCCAACCGTTAGATTTAATGTTTTCTATCAGTGCTGACAAGGAAGATGGTACATCAATTGGAGGTTTGCCACCTCCGTTTCCAGGTCCTTGCTCTCTTCGTGCTGCCCTTGCTCGCTACGCTGACCTTCTGAATTCTCCACGGAAGGTGTGTGTGATTCATTTGCTGTTAACCCTGATTTAATACATTGTTATAGGAAGTGTTCTAGATCATCTTTTCTTTTCTTTCTCCAATTGGTTAGATTTGGTGGTCCAACATTTCATACTTTTAATAACTAACTAATCACATACTTCCCAGGCTGCTTTGGTTGCATTGGCTGCCTATGCAACTGAACCTAGTGAAGCTGAAAGACTGAAATTATTGGCATCTCCTCATGGGAAGGTGAAAACATCTTCCATTCTTTTTGTTTTTCCGTATTTCGGTACCCCAATTTATTTGTTCTTATGTGTACATTTTTTCTAGGATGAGTACTCACAATGGGTTGTTGGGAGTCAGAGAAGTCTTCTTGATGTTATGGCCGAGTTTCCTTCGGCCAAACCTCCGCTTGGCGTGTTTTTTGCAGCAATAGCCCCTCGTTTACCACCACGTTATTATTCCATCTCTTCTTCTCCGAGGTGAATAAATCTGTTCCAAATATAATACGCCACAAGGAAAGATTTGTGGTAGTATGAACTGCTTATTGATTGCTTAAATGACTGCAGATTTGTCCCAGATAGAGTTCATGTAACTTGTGCTCTGGTTTATGGACCGACCCCAACAGGACGTATTCACAAGGGAGTCTGTTCAACTTGGATGAAGGTATGTTGGATTTCTGGTGTATCATTGAGTTAAATTGTTGTTACTTGGATAGGGTTGCAACTGTTTGCTTTGGGACATGGTGTTATACTTAAAATTTGCCCTAACATATTGATTTTGGAAATTGGAACAGAATGCTATTCCATCTGAAAGTAGTCGTGAATGCAGCAAGGCCCCAATTTTTATAAGATCTTCTAATTTCAAATTACCTGCTGATCCTTCAATCCCAATCATCATGGTAGGACCTGGGACAGGCTTGGCTCCATTTAGGGGATTTTTACAAGTAAGCATGATCGTAGTTTATGGGTTTTCAAATATTGTAGAAGGAAATATTTTGAAGCTAATTTGTCGCGCAGGAGAGACTTGTCTTGAAAGAAGAGGGCAGTCAGCTTGGTCCTGCATTATTGTTTTTTGGCTGCAGAAATCGTAGGCTGGTATACTACAGTTTCATTTATTCCAACAATCTGTTACAAAAAATAATTCTTCAAAAAATCACTTAATACACAATTAACCTGTGTATTAACCTGTGTTGTAGGATTTTATATATGAGGATGAGCTAAACAATTATGTTGAGAAAGGGGTCATATCAGAGCTTATTGTGGCATTTTCTCGCGAGGGGCCACAAAAGGAGTATGTGCAACATAAGATGGCAGAGAAGGTTTGATATGTTCTGTCATTTATCTGTGGTTATAATACCGGTCTTTCATTTTGTCGTTTTCTTGGACAGGCGGCTGAATTGTGGAGCTTGATCTCCCAAGGGGGCTACCTATATGTGTGTGGGGATGCCAAGGGAATGGCAAAGGACGTGCATCGCACTCTGCATACCATCGTTCAAGAGCAGGTTAAAATTTTACTCTTGCTACAGTTTCTTGTTGATGGCTGTAATCCCTGGTTTCTTATGCATCTAATGTCTTCTAACAATGAACAAATTCAGGAGCATGTGGAATCCTCGAAGGCGGAGGCCTCTGTGAAGAAATTACAGACTGATGGTCGGTATCTCAGGGATGTGTGGTAACAAGATTTCGACGACTCTCCCAGAATTTATTTCTATGTAGTGATTTTTATACTACGACTAGTACTAGGTGATATAGTAATGAATCGTGTAAAATTTTGGTCCTTGATAATGGTGTATCGTTAATTATGTAAAAACAGGAAGTTAGATAAAGATGATAAATTTGTAATAACTTGACAGAGACCCATTATATATTTTTCCATCATTCATGTCGTTACAGTCGTGGATAGCTACATGGGCGTTCCATGCTATGGTTGGAATTCTTCCGTTGATCCTATCTTCTCAGCAAACCTCCATATTGTACGTCTGCTTGTTTCATACAAACAAATAATATAATACTCCCCCTCTCGTACTTAATAACTTTATGTGAAAATACAAGTTATAAAGTTTGGATATTTGAAAAATATATGATAATATCCTAAATCATTTACCTATTCAATTCAATTTGAAAATCAAAGTTAGACAAAGTTGTCTAAATGATTAGTTAAATTGCAGAATAGTTGAGATATTACGTATTCTTAAATACAAATTCTTATTTGAGATCTGTTTCTACGGAGACCAAGTACTATCAGGGACCGCTATTGGTTGAAATTGCCGTTGGTGAGATTCAACCCCGCCGTCGTTGTTAGATTTTAGGTTGCTGGAGTCGCCAGAGCTCAGTCGTCTCACATGGACAGACTCGAGAGTGGATTTCGGTGTGAATTTATACGAAATAATAGTAATGTACCAAGAATTATAATCAAAGAAATTGACTGAAAGATCAAGTAAAATGAATGAAATATCAAATTAACTGAAAGATCGAGGTAAAAAAGGAATGTTCAAGGGAACTGACTAAAAGATCAAGCAAAAACAGTAAATGATCATTTTCTTGACCATTGGTTTCCACAAGAACAAGTCTCACCCAAAACTTTCTCATTTTTAAAACACAGCACAAATTTATTTTTTTTGACAGTAGCACAAACTTGCTCATGCATGTGATGTAGCAACAACAATTATAATTACATTCTGTTATCAAAAATAAATAAATTACATTCTGAATTTCTGATGAGCTAAGCTGAAATTGTAATCAGAAAATATTTGAAAGATAGTTTTCTTCGTTCGCATATGATTTATTCGAATAGAATTGACAGTTATAACAAAATATATCAATATATCATACGCCATGAGCCGTCATCTAAAATGTGTCTGGGCTAATTTTTTTTACTGTGAAGAGCTGAAATTTATTCTTGAAATATATCCGGATCATAAAAATGGCGGAATTAATTTAATTTTAATTTAATCTACATGATAAAAAGGTCATACAGAAGGCTTACCTTTCTTGTTTGCTTGTGCTGCAAATAATTAAAGAGAGTTCGTGCACTTTTTGTCCTAATTGTAGTATTGTGTTGACAACAAATTTAGGAGTGCAGGGCAAGCAATTTTTGAAGGGATAATAAAATAAACTGGAAAACACGGTTTCATGGATCTATCCAGGTCAATTTTTATTTCTATAATGGTGATTTAAAAATTATTTATTTACTTTGAATTTGAATCATTTATTTCCATTATTAACTTATTTCTGTTTTGGGTTTTACGCAGCTATCACGGAGGCTTAAAAATCAACCTCGGGGGTGGACTACCTCCCCCTACGTGTCAGCTTTTCGTTAATCCATTTTTTATAAAACCACCACGATTTTTTATCGTTCCATCGCCCGCCGGTGATCTGCAGCCCAGAGGGCGTTGTCGTCCTCGATCTCGACCCCGGATATTTATTTGTACAGAATTGGATCTTGAATTAATACATGTAACTAATACATGTAACTAATGAAAATCAACTCTAAAATGAAAATAACTTGGGATAAATCTCCCTCATGATTGTTACTACTCCTCGACGTTGCTCTCGATTGAAACGGACGGCACACCCAAATCACCCAAATCTCCTTCGGCAGTGGAGGATGGATGGGATGGAGCTGACGTGGTTGCCCTTGTTTGCAGCGTTTTCTTCTTCACTGGCGATGAAGCGTATTTCCAAACATATTTTGGAACAGGCAAAGCGTGTATGATAACTTCTGTACAAATAAATATCCGGGGTCGAGATCGGACGACAACTCCCTCTGGGCTGCAGATCACCGGCGGGCAATGGAACGATAAAAAATCGTGGTGGTTTTACAAAATAATTTTTACAGCGCGCGTAAGCTCACGTATCCATAAAGAGATTAAAATTGGTAAACAATTATTTGTCCGAATTTACAAATGGATTAACGAAAAGCTGACACGTGGGGGAGGTAGTCCACCCCCGAGGTAACTTTTTGTTTTTCGAGCTATCACGCCTCGCCAACGAGTAAAACTGGACAGGACACGTCATCTAATTTGCCACGTTATGGGAAAAATGCTTTGTTTACAATCGTCAATTTCTGGTGGCTGCACATGTAAAATGTTTGCTTTGTATATTTTGTCACCTTCTAATAGTCGCATCCGATCGATCAAAATAAAATAAAAAATATTCACATCCGTGAAATATACGGTAAGTACAAAACTAATCCTTCATATTTGGCAAAACTAATTGGTAAAAAGATAAATTCTCTCTTTAGCAGAATTTACGTATAACAAAACAGTTTTAGAATAATCACCTATTTTATCTCAAGCGTTCCCATCTTTTTAGAGAAAAGTGTCATGTATCCCTAATTTTTGAAAATTACTTTAGTACCCCTGAATTAACGTTAACTTTGTAAGTCATGTCTTTAAAAGCTCCACCCAGCACTTAAATGTTTATTTTCAAGTCACCTCAATAACTTTATGGTCGGATATGCACATTTGGATGACCGAGAATAGTTTTTAAAGATCAAATTTACAAAGTCAATGCCAGTCCAAAAGTATCAAAGTATTTATCAAAAACTCAATGATACATGGACACTTTTCCCTTTTTGTTAATTTTAAAGTCAAAATCAATTAGGAAACTACTTTAAATAAAATATAGTTAAATTGCAGAAGAAAAAGTACTTCTAATCTCAGCAAGAGCAAATAATTATTTTAGGAAAGCAGGTCTGATTGAGCTGAAAGAATCACCCTAGGACAACACAACACGTGTCCGTCAATCATTAGGCAAACATACAAACAAACCAAATTAGATTCATCTTCATCAAGAAAAAATCCTCATAAATCTTACTCAGCAAACAACCAATTTCAAAAGATAAACAGTAGAATATAAATTTCCAAAAATAATAATATATAATCCACGAGCATATCAAGTAGTTTTGTATAGTGCTAAACTGCTAACCTACGTAAAATCAAAATCAGATGTGCTTTTGCTAACTCCTACGTCGTTCCTATCTTACACGTAATTTTGATTTTTCCCTTTTATCTCCATAGAAATTCTTGAAGAAAATCTCCTTCGAAAAGAGGGTTTTTGGATGATCGGCGCTGTTTGATTGGTCTGCAAGGTACATGCTCTGCGTAAGCAATGTCCTTTGCCATTGTTTAATGTAATATTTATTGTTATACTATAATATGCATATAGAGTTTGAGCCGTCTATTTGGTTTTGTCTTGATTCATTGAATCTTCCACCAGCATTCCAAATTTGCTGCAGAAGCAAAGTATATATGCCGATTCATGTTGTTTCGGGGAAACCCACGTTGAAAAAATCGATCTTGGTTATTGGTCTGTGTTCATGTATATTAGATTTTTTAATCGCTTTGGTTTGGATTGAGCTCATGATTATGATGATCGTACTTGAAGTTTATTTTTCCGGGCTCTGTTTTCTCTCATTCAGTGTTTAAAGAGATTGAATTTGTTTTGTTGATTGTTGACTGGATTTTATGAATTCAAATTTGGATGCTACTGTTCTTGACCTATTTGGGGCTTGAGCTGTCACTTTTTCACCTTTGTTGAAGTTGAATTGTATTTGCAAAAGTCAGCTAATAAATCCCATTTGCACCTTCTGGGAAATTAATGGACATTTCTGAATAATGTTGTGTTGTGTCTAGGGCTGTAAACGAGTCGAGTCGAGCTCGAACAGACATGTGTTCGTGTTCGAGTTCGAGTTCGTATTACATGTTCGTGATCGAGTTCGAGTTCGTACGAGTTGAGATATTTTAGCTCGAGCTCGATTCGTCTCAGTTTAAGAAAGTTCGAACTCGACTCGTGAGCTCGATAAAAGATCGAGTTCGAACTCGAACTCGAGCTAGTTCGAGCTTATTAAAGCATTAATGAATAAAATTTAATTTATTTATATTAAATTATATATAAATATTATATTCGAGCTGTTCGACGAGCCTATCGAGCTGGCTCTTATGAGCTCGAGTTCGAGCTCGTTTATAAACGAACGAGCTCGAGTTCGAGTTCGAACTGGTCAAACCGAGTTCGAAAACGAACTTTGACCGAGTTGTTCACGAGTTGTTCACGAACGGTTCAGTTCATTTACACCCCTAGTTGTGTCTCACATCTTTCCTGGAAGTTGATTGGTGTTTTTTAGGTTTTGTTTAATCTAATTGTGGCTGTTTCTGCAACAGGATTATATATAAAAACAATCAAATCCAGATTCTGCCTGGCTGTCCTGATTTCCAAGTCCATGTGCAATTCTTGAATTTAGCTTCTCAGTCTATGTGAAAGGGATCCTGTGGTGTTTGTTTGTTTGTTTGTTGGGCACAGCAGCCATGGCATTTGCAAAATTGTTGTGGCTGTGGAGTGGGAAGCTGACCAAAGATCCCAAAACTCCGAAAGAGGCTGCTGTGAATCCTTCTGATTCGGGATTTTTCGAATCTGATAACAGTTTGAAATTTCCTGTGGCTCGGAAAAAATGGCAGAGTGAGAAGGAGAGGAAAGTTGACAGGGAGTTTGATGTTGTCATTGTTCCCTCAGATGGAGTGTGCTTTTCAGATTCAGAATCAGATGATTCAGACTGGTCTATTGGATGGCTGGAGCCACATAGCCCTGCTTTCCAGAAAGACGATGATTCAGATAGCAGTTTCGCTGTGCTTGTTCCGTGCTATGGGCAAGGGCGGGGTCAGCCTCTCGATAAACCAAAGGGAAACTTTATGGACAACTTTGGAGTTATTCCTGATCTGAATGGCAAAGGTATGAATCAGATTTTATATTTTTTTTTCTTAAAGATGGAAGATGTTTTGTTGAGCGATTTGTCTTCCTAGTTAAAATGAAGATTATGGTTGTTGTTGACATTTGAGTGTACTGAACTTGGATTGGATATGATTGATTGGACTGTGTTGGTATAATTTAAGAAAAGTTATGAGAAGGATATACCTTGTCAATAGTTCTTGATTTTGAATCCTGACATAACAATCCTAGTTAAATTAGTACTGGATTTTTCTTTATCTTCAATCTTCGTGATCAGTGTGTTGTTCTGAATGGCATGCTGGATTAGGAAATTGCATGATCCTTATGTTAAATCCCTCATTGAATGTGCAGTATGTTTAATGCCATGTCCTTATCTGAAATTGCTCATAGAAAAGCTTCTGACATTGCAGAAAGCAAGAAGCATATGGAGGAATGGCTGTCCTCTCTGCAGAACGCTTCGTAAGACTACTGTCTGTCTAAAGGCCAAAAAAAGATGAAAAAACCAGAAGAAAAAACACGAAAAATGATAATGCTACTGCAAACAGAAGGAACGGAGCATGTGTCTCAAGGACAAAAAGAAACGGTGTATGGAGTTGTGAAGTGGTGTATGGAGTCATGGAGTGGTTGTGTTATTTCGGTGTGGAGGGAAGGAAAACAACAGATATTGTGGAAGAAGGTGAATATTCTAGGACTTGGCATGTTCTTGTTTCTTTGACTGGAGGTGATTTTTGGACATATTCTGTGAAAGGGAAAGCCAGAAACAGTGGAACATGAAAGACTGAATAAAGTTGGAATGATTGTGTATAATTGTAGGTTGTGATGATAGAATTCTGCAGGAACCATTGTATATATCTGCTATCATGTACATAGTTGGCAAATTCTTGATATATTCTTCATGCATAATAAAACCAGAAAGCTCAAAACTCCTGTAAATACTTTTGAGTTTTCCTCATCAGGTTGTGCAGCATATTGTCTCAATAACCATTTTTCTTTAACCATTCATATTAATTTGTTTAACCGACGAACCAGCGTATTATCTAGGCTGTTGTTTTACATCTGTCAGAGGAAAGATACCCTTCATTTGAAATATAGAAAGTTCAATGCTATTCTGTTAAAAATATTTGGAAGTAAATTTAACAAACCAAAGTGAAATGTTACACAAGTTGAAAACAAATGTACTTATGTTTGGGGACCAAGCTGGCAATAGGACATGTTTGCCATGATGTTTGTTGATCTGTTCCTACAAACAAGTTCCCAATTGACCAAGTTATTTGCACCCTTTAATCTATGCCATATGTCAACATTGCCACCTCCATTTTTCTCACAGATGGGATCTTCTGCATCTTCTTCTTCTTTAGCTTGATGATCAAAACCCTTGTTAATGGCTGAACAACATTAGATACACACAATGTTACAGAGAGCAGCTAAGAATGCTTATTCATGGTGGTGGGCCAGCCATGTCCGAACGAAGCAGTCCAAATGGCTGGATCAAAACATACAAGGTTAAGCATCTTTCTCATCTTCTTGTAACTTTGTTATTTTTGGCTCACATATTGATTTCACTTTCAAAGTTATCCCTCTTTTGACACATTGATGGTCATAAATAATGTCGAGATTCGCAAAATAACAACGTAAAATAGGCATTCTTGGATCAAGCTTTTAGTTTCATGTTTGCAGATATGGAAGAAAAGGTAGAATACATACTTAGGATCATTACTGAGGATGGGGATACCTTTGCACAGAGAGCAGAAATGTACTATAGGAAGAGGCCAGAAATTGTCAACTTTGTTGAGGATTCATTTAGGGGATACAGAGCTTTAGCAGAAAGATATGATCATCTTTCAAGAGAATTGCAGAATGCGAACAGAACCATTGCCACGGTGTTTCCTGAACGAGCTCTAATGGATCAGGACGATGAGCTTCCCGGGACAGAGCCGCCACCCGATGAGTTGAACCTGCCACCTAACAAAAAGCCTCCACCAGCTCCATTAAACAGCATGCCGAAAAACACGAATCTTTCAAAGAAAGGCAAGAAAATGCCAACTAGATTAATGTCCAAGAAAGGGTTGATTAAGCTTAAAGCTGCTGATGAAGGGGCTGTTTCTGTGCCCTCTTCGGGTCTGAGCAAATCTGAGGCACTAGACAAGATTGACAGACTTCAGAAGGAGATTTTGGCCTTCCAGGTCGAAAAGGAATTTGCACAAAGCTCATATGAACATGGTCTTGAAAGATATTGGAACTTCGAAAACAAGATTACTGAGCTACACGCAGAAGTTAGCAGCTTACATGATGAGTTTGGAAATGGAGCTGTCATTGAAGATGATGAAGCTCGAACTCTGATGACCACCACCGCCCTCAAATCATGCCAAGAAACCTTAACCTGGCTGCGCGAAAAGCAGGAGAAGTCGGTCCTAGAAGCACAAGAAGAAACACAAAAGATTCAAGACTCAAAAGAGAAGTTCAGAAAGCTGAAAGAGATGTTTGAAAGAGGCAGCCAAGAAGCAAAGGATGAAAATGTGCAACAAGAAAAGGCCAAATCAAAACCAATCCAAATCAGAATCCAAAGCCAAAGCAATCAGGATGTTGAAAGTTTGCGAAAAGGATTGAAGGAAGAATTGCAAGCAAAATCAGGAGATTCTTTAACCATGATCCAACTGGCTGAGAAAGTCGACGATCTGGTGGATAAGATCATGCATCTAGAAAGTGCAGTTTCTTCTCAGACTGCTCATGTGAAGAGATTAAGTTCAGAGGCTAACGAACTTCAGACTCGTGTTATGAGCTTGGAAGAGGAGAAAGAAAGCCTTGTCAAAGGCTCAAATGGCATGAGCAAGAGGATTGAAGATCTGGAAAACAGATTGAATCAAGTAGAGTCTCTCAATGACAACATTGAAGCAAAAAATCAAAACCTCCAAGCTCATTTTGTGGAAGCAAGCTGTAATCTCGATGGCCTTTCTGAAAGCTTGCTTCACGTGAAGCCTGATGACGAGGGCACTGCGAATGCTGCTGACTCTTTGGAAAGTACAGCTCCTTCTGACAGTCAAGAAAGTAAGTTTAAGGAGATGGAGAGTACCTTGTGCGATGGTGATATTCTCGATGACGATAATAACCTGGATGGTGAAAAACTCAGCAGCTTGGAAACTCAGCCAGAAAGCCTGGATGATGATACTGTTGATGATGATGACAACACTCAGCATGCCGAGAGTATAGCAGAGATCGAAAAGAAAAGCAATTCGAGATCTTTTCCACCAAAGGAATCATCATCTACTCCAGCTGAAGTAATCAGTTCTCCTGATCCAGGTATATTCACATGGATAAAAACTAGCACTATTTACTTAATTTTTACCAGGTGATAAGAAAATTACCTGTCTTGCAGTTAAGATAAGGAAGATGTACGCGACAAAAAGGCGAGGAGGCAGCATGGATGAGATTGAGCTTGGTGGTGGGGTCCCAGACAACAGCCAGCTCAACTGGAAGGAGCTGTTTTTAACCGGCCTGGACGACAAAGAGAGGCTACTGCTACAAGAGTATGAATCAGTTCTGCAATATTACAAGGAAGCAAAGAAGAAGCTGATTGAAGTGGAGAAGAAGAAGAGAGCAAGCCTGTTTCAATACTGCATACAGATCAAGGTGCTGAAAAGTGCCAACGCTTCTAAAGATGCGAAGATCCAAGCATTGGAAGAGAAACTGAAAAGCTCAAGCTCAGGAGAAGAAAGATCACCTGCAAAAGAGCAGCCTAATATATCCTTCATAGAAGAAGATGGAGGAATCCAGGTGATAAATGTGGACAAGCCTCACAATCTCTCCATTGTTGAAGAGAGAATCCGTACAGATATCGATGAACTGCTGGAAAATAACATTGAATTCTGGATGAAGTTCAGCACATCCTTCCATCAGATTCAGAAGTTTCAGACAACAATCGAGGATCTCAAGTCCGAGTTAGCTCACGCTAAGGAAAGGCATCACAACACAAATCATCGCCAGCAAGCGATATCAGATGTTCGGCCTATTTACAGACACCTTTCAGAAATACAAACTGAGCTGTCAATATGGCTTAACCAAAATGCACTTCTGAAAGAGGACTTGGAGAACAGATTGGCATCTTTATCGAGCATACAGGAAGAGATTACACGGTTAACGCATTCTGGAAACCACGCAGAAGAAAGTGAGCTTACTGAGTACCAAGCAGCAAAGTTCCAAGGGGAGATTCTGAATATGAAGCAGGAAAACAACAAGCTTGATAATGAACTGCGGTTAGGTGTGCAGCGAGTTAAGAACCTCCTCGTCGGTATTGAGAGCACCCTCAAAGGCCTGGATGGGGAATTTGGACTTACACTGAGACCACCGACGGGGGATCCAGCTCGACCTAGAATTCCACTGCGAACATTCTTGTTTGGTGTGAAGCTTAAGAAGCAGAAGCCGTCGATCTTTGCCTGCATACATCCAGGCTTGCAAAAGCAGTATAGTGATTTAGCAGCTTTTGACATTTAGTACTGCTCATTTCACTTTACTTCCAGCATTTTCACAGAGTTGTTTAGTTTCAGAAGAAATGCATTTTATTTCCAGTGCTTTAAAATGGTAAACATAAGTTTCGTGATTATAGATTGTTTAATGGGAAAAAGAATCACATATGATTAGATGACATGGAGATTATAGCACCAACCAAGACTCCCTTTTTATATTGACTGCTGTTCAACTATATACTGATTAGTCAAGAAAGGTCATGGCTATTGACAGAATAAAAACACTAGTAATCAACTTTTCCTAGCTACTTTTAACAGAAGATGAAAAACAAAGGTAGATCAAATTCACTTTTTACTAGTCTCTTCCCCTTGAGGCTTCTTTTTCTCATCTTCTCCCTCATCATCTATATCCATGGCTACCGGTTGCTCGGCAGGCTTCACTTCCTTCTTTTCTTCGCATTTCTTCTCTTCAGGCTTTACCTCCTTTTCGATTACAGTCTCACCACCTTTAGGTGTCACCTCACCCAACATCTTCTCTTTGGTTGTCTTGACCATCAATTCCGCTTTATTCAATGGTTTCATTTGAGAAGGAATTTGATCACCTTTTGCTCGCTCACCCTGCCCACCACGGGACTTTGCATCAGCATTGGATTCAGGAGCAGATGTTGGCAATCTAGGCTGAATTGCAGCGGTGGCAGGTTTTGTAATAGGGGTAGAAGGAACTTTTGGAGGAGGAGGATGTGGTTTGGGTCCCACCCCTTGGCCCGTACGACGAATGAAGTGCACATTGCTGGGCAAAGAACTTGAAGTTCCTGACAATGAAGATTTGGGCAAAGAACTCCCTGATGATTTGGGCAAAGAACTCCCAGGCATGATATGCACAGCTTTCTTGGATTGAGCAGCTTTTAGTAGTGTGGCAGCATCAGAAGGTGTAGCAATCCGAGCTCCAGCAGCCACTGCCGCGGCCTTAACCATTGAATCTGGGCTTAATTTAGGCTTTTTCACTGCCACCTTTGTTGCTGCAACTTGCGGGTTTGATGATTCAATAGCTTTTACAGTTGAATCTGGGCTTATCTTAGGCTTTTTCACTGCCACCTTTGTTGCTGCAACTTGCGGGTTGGATGATTCAATAGCTTTAACAGTTGAATCTGTGATTATCTTTGGCTTTTTCACTGGCATCTTGGTAGCTGAAACCTGCAAGTTAGATGAGCCACTACCAGCAGCCAACCCAGATTTAGGCAAGGTAGTTTGTGTGGCAACGGCAACGGGCAGTGTAGTTTGCGGTGCAGGCACGATAGTTGATGCAGAAAGAGATTCGGCAGCACATGGTTGTGCAAGGTTTCCATTTGTCACTACTCATCCAAAGAAACCAAAACCAAAGCATATATTAATCAAACTATAACAGTAATCACAAGTTGTTATATGATTAAAGACGATTCCCGGGTTCAAGGAATCATACATCATTCTAAGAATAATATGGTTTATAATGCATCATTCTAACTCTCATAAGAATAATATGGTTTCTAATCTAGGGTCAGCGGTAAATGAGCATTTCTCACTAAGTAAAGAAAACAGTCACCTTGAACTGTATTACTATCTAGTATGAGAGAGCAGAAGAGAACAGACTTCAACGGTAAAACTTAGCAAAGCAATCAAGGACAGTCAAGTCCATTTAAGTGCAGAACAATTACCTGGCACATTTGAAGTTGATTTGAAGATTTTCCCTGAAGAGTTATTACCAAGAGCCATGTTCACGGCTCTTTGAGCAGCCAACTGAACCTCAGTGAGCTGTACAATGTTTCCACTAGTCTGAATACCCCGTTTCTTAATAACAGCCCACCTCTGCACAAATGCACAAAGGAAACTATAAGACAGCCATATATAATCGACAAATACTCGCAGTTCACAGAAAACAAACTTGGCATGTTCAAGCCTCCTTAGAAAAGATTTGCATGTTTGCGTCTAAAACAATTCCGTTGCCGGGATTTGAACCCGGCAAACCTGGGAAAAACCCAGACATCGTAGCCAAATTAGATAACAACGGCTTAATGTTATATGAACATGATTCAATCCAAATAAACATCAACTTAAGCTGATAAATTGAAGTTAAAAAGGACATAAACTTTCATAAGCAATCTATATTGAAAACTTAAATACCAAAAAAATGAATCATTCAACAGCTAAGCCCCCACTCTGTGAATGTCTACAACATAAAAGCGATTCACTTGATTATTTTTTAGTAACACATATTATACCCATTGAACTCATGGCAAGAAAGTTGCAACCACTCTCTACTAATCCTCAATGCCAACCCCAAACACCATATTAAGAATAAAATATGTTGTTTATGAAACTACATTTTCATTTATTCACAACTTTTATTTATATTAAACAAAAATATTAACTTAAACTAAGCTCTTGAAAACCTCATACACAGTCACAGCAGCAATTCATGAAAAAGGTCTTGAATGCATTGCAAGCAATGACTACAACAAGAACCAGAAAAAAAATGAACACGCATGATGCACCGATTATGAAGAGGGGTTAATCTCAATTATTGTCATTTGTACTGAACACCCCATTATTTGTTTTAGAATAAACTATACGTATTTTACCCATTGTGGTAAAAGGAATTACACACCCTGTATGTAATAGATTATAAGTCTGAAAAAGAAAATCTTGCAGCAGCTGAGGTTATAAAACTGAACACTAGGATAGCACTTACAAAAAGACATTCATAAGAAAATTTATGATGAATTTCATTTCATAATAATGTTGGATGATCCATTTAATTTTAGAGAAAAATATACACTTGGTATGAGTGAAGTTGGCCTCAGTTTCAAACCTCGATCATATTGTTTAATAAATCCACTCTTTCGCTTAAAAGTAACATCCCAGATTCAAAATTTATCACAGGGTGACACTTGAATTTCATATTTAACAATAAACAAAGAGGAAATTTTGCCAGTTAAATTTAGCACCTGAGCTAGCATTGAAGGTGTTCGATCTCCATCAAACTCAGTCTTTGAGATATGAGGCCAGCTGATATCACTTCGCTTATGCACAGCAGCGATGAGCTTTGCATCCTCTGCCTCCGTCCATTGTTTTCTTTTCCGCTTCGCATTCGCATTCGCATTTGCTGCACCATTTGGATCTAATCCTTCTGCACTTACTACAGAGGGCAGTTGCGGTTGTTTCTGTACACTAGAAACTGAAATGTCATGGGCTTTAGCCACCTGGCCTTTGGGCATGTTTATTGTTAAGGGAGCGTCCACAGTTGAGCCAGGTGGATCATTTGACACACCTGAAGCAATTAGAACCTATACAGAAGCAATAAGTTCACAAAGTCAACACACGCTTTACAACTAGTGACTTGATCCTAGAGTTCAAAGCATCTTTTCTGCATGCTTAGAGAAGCTAATTACAAGCATCAAATTATGCTTAGAGAAGCTAATTACAAGCATCAAATTTTGGCCACGATTTCCCATATTTCTTCAGTTTTAAGGATTAGAGACATTGATAAATCACAAGGAACCACAGATAACTAATAACTTCTGAATTTCATCCTCACATTCTGAATTTCTGATCATACTCAAATAACTAATAACTTTTAAAAATACAACATTCGAACTCACCTTAACACAAGCTGTAGCTTCAGCCAAAGAATCAGCACTTGCTGGAGGAAAAGCTTCCAATTCGCAATCTATATCACTGTCATCATCCTGCCATATATTAAACAAACTCTAATCAACTACAGCAAACTAGGCAAAGAAGTACATAATGACAAAAAAAAAAACTCTTCAACACACTAACTACTTTTTTACCAGAGGTTCGGATACACCATCGAACTTGTCGAGCAAAGCATCTCTATACGCCACATGTCTCCAAAGCATCTGGTACTCCCTAGGGTTAGTTATTCCCGTTGCTGTCTTCTTCACCAAAAGATTCCAATCAATTTTGGCATCCTTCACGTGCGCCACCTCTTGAAGCAATGCCAGCAAAGTTGGGGCCGTATACCTTACAAAATCAAAAAGATAAATACACAAACCATAGATTAAAACCAGAAAACACTGAGAAATCAAGGAAAACATAAAATCAGCAATACACCACACCAATGCACTCCGTATTACCTGTGCAGGAGTGTTGAGATGTCAATTTCGCTGACATAACTTTTCCTTGGCCTTTTCGATTTCTCTTCCCCCATTCTACTATCGCATAATCTGATCCGACTGATAAGCCCAAAGGACGGAGAGACTTCTGTGGGGAGAATACCGGCGAGACTGATTCGACTAAGTTTTCACCCTTGCACGCCGGTTGAGGGAAGAATAGATAATCCGGCGAAATCGTGGAGAACACGCACCTATTGCTGAACTGATGACGCGCCCGTTGAAGAAACGGATTTTTCGTCGTTGAAGAAATCCTTTTGACAGCCTATTTAACTAATAACTACTTTTACCAAATTTACGTTCTTTTTAAATTGTAAAACAGGAAAATATAGTGAACAATTTTCAATATCCCTCCATCCAAAAGAGATGTATTTGATGATTTTGTTTTTTTTCCCATCGAACATAGTAGTCAAGGCGGAATTTCGCAATAGAGTAGTTAAGGTGGAATTTCGCGGCATTTTACTAACGATTGCCGCGGTACTAAATCGGTTGCTTTAAATTGATTGTGGCGGTATGAAAATTTTAAATATATAAATATGTATTCATATTTATTTTAATAAAATTTAATTTTTTAATTCACATAAAATCCAAAATAAAGAATTTAGTTTTTCCCCTTTTTTTATTTTCAAAATAAAACTCACTTTACTTTAATGGGCCAACTTAATTTTTTTTTTAATAAAAAGTCTCAAATTCATCTATTTTGACGTTTTAAAGTGTTTAAGGCACCGTTTTATAGTCATGGCACTTTAAGACGAAAATTCATATTATTTTCACGACCATAGTAATGTGTTTTTGAAAATATGCATTACAACCATGGCATGACCACATTAACTACCATGGTTCAAAAGAAATTTATGCAATTCACAAAGAATTAGAAAGGATTTGGTGAAGAGTTTTTTTAACTCAAATTAGCGGATTTAACCAATACTCCTTCTATTCCTCTCTTTGTGGCAGCAAGCCATACTTCCTTTAACTTGGCAGTATGTGCATGAATTACTATATTGTCCTTATTTAATCTCCAATATTATAATAAATGAAGTAAGCCAATCTCCATTACTCATTGTCCCTACCGTCGTTTACCTTGATTTCTCAACACATGTTCACAAAA
The DNA here is from genome assembly GCA_963678965.1 of Cruciata laevipes. Classification (NCBI taxonomy): domain Eukaryota; kingdom Viridiplantae; phylum Streptophyta; class Magnoliopsida; order Gentianales; family Rubiaceae; genus Cruciata; species Cruciata laevipes. Next base: position 5,481,965 of record OY787639.1, read on the forward strand.
AAAAAGTAGTTATTGACTTTTCAAAGTCAAACTGAATCGATTTTGACCATTAATTTCTATTAACATGTATTTAGAGTTGATTATATGTATATTTTTAGATTCATCATATCATATATTTTCAAATTATCATGGTCAAAGTCGACTCACTTTGACTTTGAAAAGTCAACTAAGCATTTTTGGTTGTAAGTGGTAAAAGAGGGAGTATTTTATATGTTTGTTCCATTACTAAACAAAATTTAATTCGGTATCTAGGTTCAAAGCCCAGCAGTGATAAACTTTTAATTTTAATTTTATTTACATTTTTGTTTTCAAAAAAAAAAAAGAAGGTGATAACTCATACGTTGTAGCGCTGGCTAATAAACCAATCAAAACTAAGTGGTATATCCGGGTTCGAAGCCCGGCAGCGGAAATTACATTTTTGTTCTTCCTTCTTCAAATTTAATACTACTACTTTCTTTTATTTTTTCCTTCCCCTCCAGGGGAAAATCCTTTTTTCTTCTGCCTTCACATATTATACTGTTTTTCTTCTTCAATCAATTAGTTTGCAAAAAAATTCTATGGAAATCAAATCACGAGATTTTTTTTCCAGCATTGTTTTTTTCACGATATGTTGAACAATCATAGAACTCCAATAATCGAACAGAAGAATGACCATATTAACGCAATGGGATTGGAAAGTGTTTCCATCCTCTATTCATCATAAATATAAATACCCTTCAAACTTGAATTAGTATAGTCAGAACCAGCAATGAACAAACAAATTGCGGTTTCTCGGACGATCTGTTGTTCAGTTACATCAAACTACAATCGCAAGAATCAGAATAGCCTGATTAATCAGAATAACCACATTGCAATCAATATAATTAACAGACTTATCATCCTCTGTTGTTTTCTTTCTCTTGCATAGTTTTCGCGCGTTGAGGACTCCTAGGAGCTGTGGCTTGAGAATCCTTTGGAACAGAAGAAGACTCAGTCTGCTGATCAGAATTCCTATCTCTTAATGGATGGCTATTGTTCATTCGCATTGCTCTGGGTAGCTTCAAGGGCATGTCGGTTTGTGCGCCATCATTTAAGCTGACTGCTGGCTCAGTTTCGGTGGCAGGTAGAGGAGGAGCAGGAACAAGTTGAATAGTTGATTTCCGCCATTTCTTCCTCTGGCTTGGTTTTGGAGCATTTGATTTGGCCTGAAAGTGACAGAACAGTTAGAGCTTGAAAAAATCTGAATCACTTGAATCAACTGCATATGTGACAGTACATATAGCAACCAAAGGCATACATACCAGGGTGTTTCCAATGTCAGACAAAGGCCTTCTTCTCACTGCACTCTCATCATGTGCTACAACAGGCTTTTCAGAAAGGGCGGAATTGAGTAGCATTGCACCCTGAGAAGCAAGAATCTGGTCCTTTTTTGCTTGCTCAGCTTCTGATGCTAGTCCAGAAAATTCTGAGGGTGGTCGCTGATCACGATCGTCTTGTGGTGAAGCCAATTCTCTATTCCTGCATTTCGAACGATCACAGCCACACGATTCCCCACACTGTCCGTCAGCAGATCTACACTCACACTTATTAGTTTTGCACATAGATTGCTTACTGCACGTGCAACACACTGCAGGTGCACTTTTCTGGTTCACTGAGTCTTCTCCAAGTGATGTGGTATCCTTTAAACCCTCTGAATCAGTGATGGATACTGGACATGTTGCTGTACCAGGTAGATAACTGCTCTTGGAGTTCCTTTTTTTTGCAGGCCTCCTTCTTGGAGATCTTGTAATGTGCCAGTCATCATCGGCATCCATATCAGAGTAATCTGACTCTGAGATATCCATGTCTTCCAATAACTCCATATAGTCCCCACCATTAAACATGACGGACTGCCTTGCCCCCTAATGAACAAAATGGAATAGTTATGATATTGGAATCAGAACTCAGGAGACTTGTTGAAAAGTTCAAAATACCAGCCATTAAGGGGTATCTGTGGTGGTCATACCTTGGGCCTCAAGTCATACATTCGTCCTTCAGCACCGTTCTGAAGACAATCTTCAGCATTTTTAGTGACTGCCATAGAGTGTTTCTGGGAGGCCAACATCTGCGAAAAAGGTGATGAAGTTAATGATACGGTTGAACGAAGAATCAAAAATGCCTGATCATCTGATGAAGGCATAAATTATTATAAGCATATCCAGTTAGTCTTCTTCGCATAGTATTCCTTTATTGTAAACAGAACTACTGCTATTCTATTGAATATGAAGCCTGGAAGGTGGAACACTAACCAGCAATTTCTCTAGACGAATGATATCAGCATTTTTCAGTTCCAACTGTCTATGTAGTTTTACTACTTTTTCCTTCAGGTCTCTAATTTCAGAATCCTTCTCTCTACAGTCAACTTCACGATCCTTTAGCCCATATCTGTAAAAGGGTTGTTGATGATTAGTTCTCAGAAAACAATTCATTATAGAGCATATTTCTTCACTGATAGACACAATAGTACCTTGAGGAAGAAGCCAAGTTAAACAAGAAATTCATAATATTTTTGGCTTCCGCAAGCGATCGAACTTGGTTCCATCGACCTCTGCCACTAAAGGCTCGTTCACGTTCTTCTGCTTCTGACAAGTGTGAAGCCATTGAAACAAGAGCACTGGATGAGGTGGCCAGCATGTTTTCAAGGGCGAAAATCCTTGAGTTTCTGGCACCAGGAGACATGGTCTGTCTGCAATCCCTATAATAGAGCACAACATGTGGTTATGGAAGTTCAAATCAAGAATATACACCCAACACCAAAAAAAAAAAAGATACAGAAAGCCACTGGGGTGTATCATACCTGAGGTTCCCTTGTTTCATAATCATTGCCTCTTCCTTCAACTCTGCTACTTCCTTGGCCATTCTAGCTCTCCTGCATTAGCAAATTATTCGAGCCATAACTAAAATTGTATCGGTTGTTAAAGTGCTTTACAATTCAAATCAGAATCAAATAAGAGATTTTGTAGCATACAACTCAACTAAGTTACATACAACTAAAATTCATAATCAAAGACAGGGCCCTGATGAAGAAATTAACATCATCTGGAGGTTTCAACGAATATAAGAGGAATGTAAAACAAAGTGATTTCTGAATGTAGATGGAATAAGTGGCTTACTCTTCCATTTGCCGCTGATACTCTGTTCGAACTTCATGTACCCTTACCATGACCTCAAGTTCATGTTCGATTGCCTGCATTAGTGCCTTTGAGACCAAAAGGAACATTAGTGCATGAAATGTGTATGCTCGGACATCCATGATACATTCAAGTTATATTAATGCTGAAAGCATTTTTAAATTTTAGTTCTTTGTACTATAATACCTGGATTCCAGGGCCAATGCCGTTTCCTACACCACCATGAAAATAAACAAAGAGAACAGGTGAGGAAAGATAAACAAATGATGTAATGTAACTAGGAATTTGATCCATCGTGAAAGCAGTTTCCTACCATCGCGTGAAGTTTTTCGAGATTCTAGCAGATCTTTAAGCCGTTTACCGGCTAGAGCAGCTTCTTCGGTCTTTCTTTGCAAAACCTAACATGAATCAGGGGGTTAGGGCTCAGAATCAAGGTCATTGATGGTGCAGAACACAAAAGTTTATATCAAAAAGTACTCACCATCTTTTGCCTCTGATTGAGTGCTAACAGTTTATGCATCTCATATTCATTCCTTCTCCCCTCCTTCTTGAGCTGTAAGGATACGAAAATGACCATAAATGACATTACATTGTGAAAGAGGGAATTTCTTGAAACTAAAATGAACTTCTATGGTAAAGGGCAATCAAATCAATGCAAACGGATTCTAGTAATTGCATCATTCACATCAAGTCTCGCAAAAGGAAGGGAAGTATTTCAGCAGTACCTGAAGAACTTCTTTTTCTCGCGATGCTTTCCATAATCTGAACTGTTCTGATTCTTGCTTAATCTTTTGTTGCAGGTTAACCTTCAAAAATAACAGATTGATGTGAAGTGGGGAAGACAAAGTACCCGTATGAGTATACAATTTAATATTTATAAGTTAGTACCTTTTGTGACTTTATTCTCTGTATTTCATCTTGTAGACGCCTTGCAGCCTCATCACTCTTTTGCTTTTGTCTCAAAAGCTGACCTTGAGCATCTTGCTTTTTCTTCAGCTCAGCAACCTGAAGTAGTTCTGAGTTAATAAGCAGACAAATATCTGAACAGAGCAAGTAAATTTAGATGGAAAATTACCTGAGCTTCTAGTGTGTTCAACTTTTGAAGATAATCAGACTTGAGCTTTTGAGCGCTGTCATCAGTGGTAGATGATATGTTTGCAAGATTATGCCTAAGCTCCTCAATCTCTTTCTGTTTGGAAAAAGAAAATCAGAAGACATAGTAATTTTAAACAATAATCGCTAAACACAAGGAAACCTACCTGCAGAGCTCTCTTTTCAAGTTCCAATTCATGAACTTTCTTATCATAATGATGCTTGAGAACTGAGGTATCAGTATTTGCAAATCGTTTCATCTCAGCCTGCCACCAGGTTGATGTCAAAGAAGATATTTATGAGCAAATTTCTGTGTGAAAGCAATCCCATAATAAAGAACTTGAGAAAGAGCTGTTTACCTCCTTCTGTTCAAGTTTCTTATCCAATTCTTGGAGCTCCATGTCCAGTTTTTCTTGAAGAGTACTATGTTCTCGCTCCTTATCTTCATCTTCAAATTCAGCTGAACAAAAATTCATAGATTAATTTTTCAATAATTAAGAACTGTGAAAGCTTGAAACTTTAATACACAGTATCAGTCATCAGAAAGGCTCATTGGCACCAATATTGGCAAATGATCTACATAAATTTTTTAGAGAATAGTTGGCTGTTGCTAACCATTCAAGTCAGCAGCTTTTGCTCCTGTTTCGGCAAAGCAGATGTCTTTTGAAAGAAGTTCACTATCATCGATGCCAGCATAATCAACAAAATCATTTCTTCTTGAACTGTTGCGTCTCCGTAAGTGCAGTAGTTCACTTTCTAATTCTTGTATCTTGGATACGTAGCCTTTTACCAAGTCTACATCCTGCATAAATAAATAACAACTTGTTAGCCAATTTCAAAATTTATCATGAAACATCGAGCAGGAAATGGTGTTACCTGATTGCAGCCAAAATCTATCTCATTCAGCGGTTTACCACTTCTAACGGATTGAATCGTCATGATGAGTCTATCCCGCTCCACCTATAAGATTAGACATTGTAAGTAAGTACCTTAAGTCAACATCATTATCGAACTTCTACAGATGGATTGTTTTGATAACAAACAAATAAAACTCACTTGAGCATCAAGAGCTTGTTGACTCAAATTATCACAGCTGAGCTGACGCTCTTGAAGCTCCTGTCGTAACTGTGCATTGCTTGCTTCAAGCAACGATACCCTGTGTTTTAGAGTCTGAGAAGAATAAAAAACTTGGCAGTCAGTGGTGGTACTTGAAGAGCTATGCAGGTGAAACTATAACTGATCTCAAAACCAACCACCTAAAATTTGTGTTCAAAGTAAACCTAGCGCAAATATATTTGCCATCAATATCAAACAAACGAGATTCATAAGGTTGAAACCTGAAGTTCTTCAAAAGGGACTGTGGATTCTCCTCTAAAGAAAAGAAGTTCAGATTGCAACATTTCAACTTGATTTTTCAGCCTCTGCACCTGCGCTGTAACTGGATCACGGTTAATCTGCATAAAAGAGTCCGTTAGACAATTGGTCAGCCAAATATAGAATTTCAAAATACTATTACACACACACATATCATCTCAAATCCCTGGTGTAACACTTACAATTGCTTTATTTTGAATATTTCTAGCTCGATTTGCATACTTCAGTGTATTTAGTGACTCCTCAGCATTTGTGTCTGCTGGGCTGATGCAAGCTATTCACAAATACAGAATAAAGAACAGTTTATGTCACCATATAAAATAGCAGAAGAGATGCCTAAATTCACAAATTTTGGAGTATGAAAAATAAAAGGCACATACCAATCATTACTGTTTTGCAGTTCCCTCCAAGAGAATCCTAGAAGAATAAAACATCACAATGGTCACTTACTGTAACAGATAATGGTATGCACCATCTTAATATTAAGAAAAAAGTTTGTAAATTTTCTATAAAAAAAACACGAGGAGACAGCACATTCATAAACTATTTAGTTGTGTTAATGAATGGTTTAAGGGGAATTTTTCTTTGGGAGTGATACCAAAAACATGAGAACGGTTCTTCATAGCATTGTATGTAATCAAACGGCAAAAATCAGAGAGTTGTCTTACCTGTAACAGTCGAGTTAATTTGCTGTCTCGATAAGGAACATGACCACCTTCCTTCTTTTTGCGGTCATCGCCTAAGGCACTGATGACATTCCCAAGAGCCAAGAGCCCCTTGTTGATATGAATTCCTAAATCATTTCAAATAAGTGTAAGTATGCAAACTTATGAGAAGCAAAATCATGAAAGAGGTCTTACATTCTAACAATAAAACATAACCAAGAACATGCAATAACAGAATTCACACCTTCTCTCAACCGTGTACCATCTGCTCCTGTTCTCTTTGCTCGTTCAGAACCAGCTAGGTCCACCAGGTGAAGTTTAGCACTCAAAATATCATCTCCAAATTCATCATGTGTGTCTCCACTTGAATTTCTTTTTTGTTCCATGGATATTGTGAAGATGGCATGTGAACGACTGTATAACAATCCAAACATAAGCTTCTCACGTGAAATTTTTGTAAAGCACATCAAAAAAAGCACTCAGCATGGTGCATTAATACAGCGCTAAACATTGGAGCACATTACACATCCCAAATTTGTTTTTCAAGTGTAAAGTGATGCATATACCTTGACTGGCTATTCATGTTAGTGCTACCAGTAGCTCGAGCTACAGAACCCCGCAAAAGAAATGACGCCATCTCTTCTTTTGTCCTCACTTCCGCCTCTGTCACACCCGCAAGGGTAATCCCTCCATTGGCAGTTTCCCTAATATGAATAGGAACTCTTGCAGGCCCTGTGGATTTTGCCATAGAAATCCCATCTGATTTGGGAAAAGCCGTAGAACTAGAATCTAACAAATCAAACACCTCCTCCTTGAATATCTGTCAACAAGAATGGCATTCCATAAGAATCAGGATCAAAGTGGTACACAGATAGAGATTGACATAAGATCAAAAGACTAAAACCATCATACCTCAATAAAAGAAACTCGTATTAAAATCTCTGAGGACTCCCCCATCGCCTCCACTCTTGAGAAAATAGTTTCCATAACTTTAGGGATAACTCCACCTTTATGATCTTCTCCGTTATAGTTAGTCCCCATAGTATATGTCTTTCCAGACCCAGTCTTCAAAAACAGCCATAATAAGAAGTTAAAACCAGTAATATGAAGATTATGTATAAAACCTAACAGTGCAAGCTACCAAAGATCATACCTGGCCATATGCAAGAACAGTACCATTATATCCATGGAAGAGAGCATCGACAAGTGGAGCTACACACTCATCATATATCCGATTCGATGCTAATCCGCCACTCCCAAACACATAATCAAAGGTAAACGCATGAGATCCAATTTGCACCTGTTTGTACACCCAAATACACATCAATCAACTACCAGCCAAAACATTCAACCATTTCACACAGAAAAAGCTTACAAAACTCAGTCCATTCTACAAGCATAAAAAGAATGTAGCTTAAGGTTCCGATCTGGTTACCTGCGGTTGTCCGGGGACCACGGTGACGCAATCGGTGCAGCCGACGAGAAGCTCCGGCGTGACAAGCGGCCGGACGTTGACCGCAACCCTGACGCACTGTGAATCCTTGGCCTCAGCCGCCTCCATCTCCACCACCGCCCAAATAGCTAGATCCAGAAAACACAAAACTCGCCGGAATAAAAAACCCTAGCTTGCAGAATCGAATTTAATGCTCGGATTTCAACATCTGCTAACGAAATCAGCTACTGTTCTACCGATTGGAGTTGATTGAGTTTTGAAAATGGGGTTTTTTTGGTGAGGCGGTAGGATTTGAAATGAGGGATTTGGGAGAGAGACGTTGGGGTGGGTACAGAAAGGGGATAGGGAATCATATGAATTTGGGGACGGCGACTTTTATTTATTGTTTGAGTTGAATTTTTCTTTTTTAGAAAAAGGCGCTCGAGCTTGATTTCAAATTTCGGTCACGTGCCGAGCGTATGATTTGTGCAGGTTTGGACTTCCTGGGCCTGTTTTGGGCCACCGCGAGTTTTTTTTCTTCTAATGGGCCACTGCAGATGTTCAAATTCGTTTAGGCGGACTTGCGGTGGGTAAGCATTTTGGAAAGGGCTTTTAGACTTTTAGTGCTTTGTTTTTCTCCATGTAATATATCTGAATTTGATTTTTCATTTAACTCTTTTATATGTTGAAATTGTTTGTGTACGTAACTGTTTTATATATATATATATATTTTTTAATTTTATTCATGGTACTCTCCATTTCAGTTGTATATGCACACTTGAACTTTTTTTTTTTAATTAAAAACCACCAATGGTGGGGGTGATTTATTAGGCTTCCCTGGTCATGAATAACTCAAAAGTTTGTTCCAAAAGTACAATGAGAGATACAAGTATAAATGTAGTGAAAAATACAATGTGTCCAAGAAAAACCCTACCGAAGTAGGATGAAAAAACTTGGGAAGAACAAAACCTTTTGAGTTTATGATTAGTAAATTCTGATCAATATCTACTCATCCGATCCAAGTCAGTGTTCAACAGGTCTTTCGACAAGTCGCTAACACTTGTTTGCCACGGCGAGGATAACATTGCAAAGGGCAGATTAGGGATCGTCAAGCCGAGCAAGACGAAACACAAGTTAGCCCCTTGAATGTGACCAGAACTCACTACCTCCACAGATTGTTGAGCAGTAGAAGTATGTACTAACCTTGAGTAGTTCATTCAAAGTTGGTGAGATTGTAACCTCTGAGTGGATTTGAGCAGTTAAGGATCCACTTGGCTCCCAGATAGATTCCTCAGAGGGCTCTTGAATTTGTATTACTTTTTTCCCTTTTGTGACATGATGACTTGTTGTGCAACATTAGGCCAAAAGGCTGTGTGCTTTTGATCTACAAAGAAAGAGAATTCTTAGAATGGATGATTCTGTGTGAAGAGATAGATAACACCTGAGCTAAATTTAGTCCAGTGCCTACCATATAAAAATATTTCATCATGACCTGTAAACAGCAAAGAAGAACTAACCAGTAAAAAGTTCCTAGTTCAATCTGATGTAAGGAAATTCTCTACTGTCAAGCGCCACTAGTCCCTTGATTTCCTTAGGCAATGAATGATGGTTAAATTCATGGGAAACTGTGGAAGTGCTAGCTAATTTGGCTAACGAATCAGCAACTGAATTAGCTTCCCTATATATATGAGAAAAGGAAATACAAGTGAACTCAGTTTGTAGGTCTCCATGGGATCTTATATTGCTTGAGGATCATTTGAAGAAGAACCAAAGAGTCTGTTTCCACCTCCATGTCATTTATACCCATATGGAATGCCATTTGGAGCCCCTTGATTAGCGCCAGAACCTCAGCTTCTAGGCTATCTTTCTGATGGATATAGGTAGCATTTGCTAAGACCACTCTTCCATCCCTGTCTCTTATGACCATTCCAGCTCCAGCCTGTGAAGAATCACCTAAGCTAGATCCATCTGTGTTGAGCTTATATTCTGACAATGGTAGCTTCCAACAGACCTGAACCACCAACTGAGAGTGTATCAATCTACTCAAGGGAGCCAGAGACAATGTATTAGCAGGTAGAATATTTATATCAAAAGGACTCCAGCTAAGATTGTGCACATATAGAATTGCTTGTATAATGCTCATGAGTCTGTTTTTCATTCTGGCATAGGTAGGTATTATTCTGTCATATAAATAAGCGTTCCTTGTACACCATATTACCCAAACCAATATAACAGGCAATAGTCTAGAACATATTCTTTGCGTTTTTGTTTTTAGGGGAATGTTCCAGTAGTGAAAAAACCTATTCCATAGACTATCAAAACTGACAGGTGTCAAATCAAAACACAAGTCTATATATGTCCATAGGTTTTTTATCATAATGCAATCATTAAAGACATGGTGCAATTCATCTTCATGGTTAAAACAGAAACAACATCTAGATGCCAACTACACATGGTTTTCCTGGAGTATGTCTGATACTGGTATAATTCTATTCAAAAGCCTCCAACAGAAAACTGAGATTTTTCTAGGTATATAATTACTCCATAAATGTTGGAAGGAATTCACCTGAAGTTTTTTTGGCCTGATGAGCTCATATGCTGAAGGAAGAGTGAAGATTTCATTGATGGCTGGTTTCCAGATGAGTGTATCCTGGTACTCTTCAAGTACAAGAAAATCATTAGCAAGTATAACATTTATATCAGATGGGAAACCTTGTGACAGAGCAGCCATTAGATTTCTTGGTCATAGATAAAATCCTTTACCGTCATATAAGGAATGATAATGTCAACATCATCATCCCAATAGTCTATAAGTGGACCTTTTTCTGTCTAGTTTACATGCCAGAAAGAAACTTCCCGTGCCCCGATTTTAACCATAGAATTCTCTACACCAATCTCATTGACTAGCTTATATATTTTCCAGGCCTTTGAGTTTCTTTTGGTATGTGGTAGGGACCACATAAAATCTGACCACAAATTGCCACTCTTTTGGAGCTTCTACTAGATTTTGATGGAGAAACTCAAGGTGATGCTATAAAATTCCTTAACTGCTAATCCATTTTCAGTAAAGGGATATGACATATTTAACCATGACCTCCATATTTTATTCTGCCCATATTCTGAGCTACCCCAGAAGAATTTTGCAAAAAGCACATGTAACTTGTCTATTACTCCATCAGTTGGTTGAATAATGGTTAATATATGCAATGGAATAGCAGAAAATACATGTTTTATTAGGACTAGTCTGCCAGCTTGATTTAACCATTTATTTTGCCATAAGATCAATTTTGTTGCAATGGAATCAAAGATGGACTGAAAGTAGCAGTGCTTGACCCTTCCAAAAAATATGGGTGAACTTTTAACCATTTAATATGCACACTTGAACTTTTATCATTTGATTCAAAATGTTTGATCGTCAATAATTTTAAATATGTGCAACTGCAACTTAAAAAATAAATATGTTGAAAATATGTGATATTCCGAATCTAACAAGATCACATATGATAATATACGAACTCATTTATCGATTGAATTTGAATAAGAAAAGTTGACTAAATGATTAGTTAAATTGCAGAAACAACTGGGACAGAATGAGAATAACTTTTTCACTCTTATAACTTTCTTAACCTGCATTATTTATGTATTGGTAACTTTAATAAAATTTTAAAACGTTAATTGAGGTGACCATCACGCCTAATTTATAAGTTTCGACTTGTACCAGGAATATAATTCAATTGACTTGAACTATATAAGATATAAGTTTACATGGCACAAATTTTAGAAAGACTTTGTAGTAAATCTTACATAAATAGAGCATTGTCCTCTCGAAATTGGATGAATATATTCCTTACAACCAAACATAAGCACCTTGATAACCATTGATCCACCTATTTCCAATACTATTATAATTACGGATTCCACTACGAGAATTGATACAATTTCCATAACAAATTCCTATAGTGCTTCCCATATGTAGTAACCTTATGATAATATGACTTATCAATGAAATTTGTTTTGTCCATTGTGGATATAACCAGAGGCGAATCTAGAAAATTTTCTATGGGGTAACCTCAAAGATGAGGGCAATTTTTTTTTTAAAAAAATTGAGTTACAAATAATTGTACTTAAAACATGAGTAAAAGTAATATATCTGCTATATACCCAGTATTTAGTCTAAGCCGGAAGGGTTTTGCTCGTTTTATTGATGCAGGGAAATGTATTGCAATGTCATAGTTATAAAATTCCGTGTAATCATATAAATTGTCTCCAGTATTGATCTTTATAATGTAACTTTTAATTGTTTTAGAGCCATGAATGATCCTCTCTTTTAATTATTTTTTAAAAAGTTAAAGGAATGTGCATATACAAAATACACTGATACATCATATAAAATGAACATTTAAATGGTTAAAAATGCATAATTATATGTGGGGTAATTTGAACTAAAGACAATCCTTTCATGACCTGAAGTCTATGGCCTCACATTGTCAGCATTAGTTCATTTTAATTTGGGGGGAAAACACATTAATAAATTAAATATCGAAAGAAAGTAGGATAATTGGTATTGTCGTCTTCTCCAACAAACAACAAAAAGCTGCAACCACAGAAAAACTAGATCTAAATAATCAGGTAATCTATTAGTTCCCTAATATTTCAGGAACTAGATTTCACTCCACCATTAGAATGGGGTAACCTATTTACAAATTGCCCACAAAATATTTTCATCGTGGGGTAACCTGGGTTACCCCAGGCTCCAAGGTGGCTCCGCCACTGGATATAACGTGGCCAACATTGATAAATCATTAAAGCCGTGTTCTTGTATTTAACCTTCAATTTTTTGTTTGTTCTTACCCATATTACACATAACTCTTCTTACAATCACAGGAATAAAGTTGAATTTTTTAAACATAGAGTTAGGGTTTTATATGACGGAGAGTTTTAAGTCCAAAACAAAAGTAAGATATTTGTCAATTTCACATTAAGACAAATCACTTGAGTTTTACACAATGCAAATGATTTGAAGTCTAAAACTCAAGTTAGAAATGCGTCCATTTCACTCTAACTCAATACAAACAGGAGTTGGTACAAGCTTCCATGCAATGCAGCCATCGGATAATTCATAATTTCAACATTTTATTGTGCTTATTTATAACGTGCTGTACTAAAACGGCCGAGTTCGGGACCCACACAAAGTAGCTACGCGGCAACAAAACATAGCTCTCAATCCGCCACGTCACTCCACGAGACTATTATTATCCATTAGATTAGATCAGTGGCATTTGATTTGATCTCGCGTTTTGAAACAGTATTACCTTTTCTTTTGGCCCTTTCCCAACCGCCGCCGGCGCAACTCCCACCTCCCCGGACGGCAGCTTTTCCGGCCCACTGCCGTCTATATTTCCCGGCAGTTTCCTAGTCCGCACGGTTCCGAATGCTCTCTGTCTGTAAAGGGTACGGTAAAGTCCATACTTTGATTCCAAATTAGTGAAGTTCATATTGATCTGAATACTAGTTTTGTAATTGTTTTGTTACTATTGAGCCGGATAATGATTGGTAAATGAATGACAGTTTGATTTAGTAAGGATTCAGTTAGTGTAATAATATTTATTGATAATGATGTGCCAGTTAACCACTTTATTGGAAGTCTTGTTGATTGCAAACAATGTTAAATAGTCCTCTTGTATTCAATCCTTACTCTTATTTTGTAAGATCATCCTTTGATATAGTGTACCTCTGAAAATGAATGTCTAGGTAGGTGGGATTGAATGTGGGATTGAAGTGGTGCCATTTCATGCTGACATAATGGCAGTTGCGAGCTCCTTGCTTCCACCACCCGACGTGCTGATTTTTAGGAAGAATATGTATTGTGGCCAAGTTAAGGTAGCGACGCTTATATATTTATGTCTTTAAAGTAACTCTTGAATAGATTATGAGAGTATCAGCTTGTTTATGCTGTTTTGGAATCTATCAACGTCTTTGTAGGGTATAATGAGCAAGACCCCACTGTACTCATATCGGGTGCCTCTTTCATCGCATTCAGCTGTAAGTTTCTGGTTTCTGTAGAAATTAACATTCTCTGGGACACAGACTGCTTATTTATATATTCGAGCATGTACCTTTTATGCCATCACATGTTTCCAGTTTTCATGCCTGCTACTGATGATAAAGATTATGTTTTTGTATTTACTGAACTGCTAGGGCTAGCTATGTATGAAAATTTGATTGGCGTGTTTACATTTTGAAGTTGAAACTTCCCTGCTGCATAAACAAAAACTAAAGTTTAAATATGGTTGACCGATCCTTTTCAAATTTTACGGGTCATGGAAAGTTGGTTGTTGTTTTGCATTGTTCTCTTGATTTTCCCAATGTATATATGCCTTTTGATATTGAGTTTGTTGACACTGTTTATTGAACATGCAGCGACAGGATGCTTTTTGTTTATATGTTCTGAACAACTTACATGGGTCTTTAAGCCCTAGGTGTCCCAAATTTAAAGGGCTCGTTTGCCAATCCTTGTTAAAACCTGGTGGTGGAAATGAGATTCATATTTTAAAAGCAGCTGCAAGTATAATATCCAGGTACATTGTTTTTCTTGGCTTTGAAAAACTTTCCGTATTATGTTCTCCCTAGCAACCTGTCATTGGCAAATTTGATTTAATTTCCTGGTTTAAAAAAGCAGAATGGTTGCTTATCTTTGTATATAGAAATATTTTTTTCACTTTAGAGAGAAGTAGAATACAAAAGGTTCATGAGCAAAATGTTGGCAGGTCATACAACAGTTTGCAGGGTAGCCCCCTTCTGCTTCAGTTGGTTCCAGCCGTTGGGATTCTTGTTTTTGCTGCATGTGGCTTAGTACCACTAATGTACTTGGGAAGGACTATCATCCTAAATGTATGTATTCATCACCTGACACTTGTTCTTCACAAAAGGTGTAGTCTTTGTAAACTTTAACTGATGTTCTCCATCATAACAACGTGCAGAAGACAGATAATAGCTGGAAAAAGAGTGGCACATACTACATCACAAACTCATATCTTCAACCTTTGCTACTTTGGACTGGAGCAATGCTCATATGCAGGTATTAACTCAAAGATGTTGTGGTGTGTTTTATGCAATTTCCTTGTATCTGTCACTGAAGAATGAATACTGGTCCTTTGGTCATTCCTTTGATGAGTGGAACTGTTGCAGGGCACTTGATCCATTGATTCTATCTTCAATTTCAAGTCAGGCTGTCAAACAAAGACTGTTGAATTTTGTGAGATCACTGTCCACAGTACTTGCATTCGCCTACTGTGTATCAAGGTAATTTGATTGTCAGAGATTCATTTAAGTCAAAGAACATATTACCTTCCTCTTTTCAGGACTAGTCATATGCGGACTAAAGTTTTCATTGGTGATCAAATTTCATAATTGCTGTAGAATTGTTTATAGCTCGCAATTCAGTTTCTTATGTCAGTGGTCTTACATTGTTAGGTGTGAGCTAAAGCATAATATGCTTCTGTTTCCCACTTTCCTTATTTTCTGATGTTCTTGCTACTGAATGTGTTACATAGTCATGTACATATGTGCTATTTTCTTAACAGTTGGGGTTTTGCTGTTATAAATGAGAGCATCAATAGGACTAAATTTCTCTGCTACTCTTTCATGATTCTGCAACTTCATGCTGCCCATTCTTGGATAATATCATTCTCATAGGCATGCAGGATTAACAAATATATGTTGCTGTATTTATGCACATTTATATTTCCTTGCTTATCTCGTTCTAAATTTGTAATGAACTAATGAGTGTTATGACATGGCAATTGGCAGCTTGATTCAGCAAATACAACATTTCTTTGCTGAGACAAAAGATCCTGCCGATACAAGAAATGTATGTTTTCATATCTTAAGATTGCTGTTCACTTACAGCTCTTCATTGATTGTAGTATTATTTATAGTGCGTGAGTCATTTTAATCTGTGTTAACTTCAAGGAAGTTGCAGAAAGGTTCCATTGCTAGTAGTAGAAACATAAACAGAAAATTACCATTTCAAAAGGACTAATGAGTAATATCATAACTACAGTATGATGTCTTTTCTATGATAATGGCATAATGCACCCACAGTATTACTCTGCTAAGATGGTCGTCTGGTTTGGTGTCACTCCCAGTTTGCCATACATTGTTTCATTCCCATAAATGAACATGACAAAATGTTCCATGATTCCGCTTAATTTCAATGCATTGATTTGCTCAGAGGATCATGTTCGTTCTTTTTTGCACCTGTAGATGGGATTTGATTTTGCTGGAAAAGCTGTGTATACTGCAGTATGGGTTGCTGCTGCATCATTATTTATGGAGTTGCTTGGATTTTCGACTCAGAAGTGGCTTACTGCTGGTGGTCTTGGAACAGTATTGCTCACACTTGCTGGTCGTGAAGTGAGTCTTGCATTTCTTCTTTTTCCCCTCATGATTGTCTTGATTTCCACTTGATTTTATTGCACTAGCTCTGGAAAATGCTCCTCTCTTATATGTATATTCATGTGAATCTTTCATAGCTCCATTTGTGGTTTTATTATCTTCAGATTCTCACGAATTTCCTTTCAAGTGTTATGATCCATGCGACACGGCCATTTGTCCTAAATGATTGGATTCAGACAAAGATCGAAGGCTATGAAGTTTCTGGTACTGTTGAGGTTCGTCTTCTCAACCTAGATGTTATGTTAGGGACTGAAGGAAACTAGATGCATTTTTATACTACTGAAAAGAGCTATTCTGATTGAAATACATCCAGCAATACAGGCTGAATGAGCTACTGAGTTTTAGACTTCTAAATATATGGCTTGGGGAAGCTAATTGCTTTTTTTTTTCCGTCAGCATGTTGGATGGTGGTCTCCAACAGTTATAAGAGGTGATGACCGAGAAGCACTTCACATTCCCAGTCACAAGTTCACCATGAATGTTGTCCGCAACCTTACCCAGAGGACCCACTGGCGTGTTAAAACCCATCTGGCCATAAGCCACCTGGATGTGAATAAGATCAATGTAAGATCTGAATTCGATTCGTTTCATCACCACTCATATTCCCACGTTCTGTTCATATGCGGACCTCATTTTTCTCATTTTTAAACAGATCATAGTAGCTGATATGCGCAAGGTCGTGGCCAAGAATCCTCAAATCGAGCAGCAGAAATTGCACAGACGCATATTTCTGGATAATGTTGATTCTGAAACTCAGGCACTCTTGGTAGGTCTTTTTTGGGATTGTTTATTCAACACTATCATCTCCCTGCAGAAAATAGTTAATTACTTTCAGATGAACTGATAAATTTGTGCAACAGATTATGGTGTCATGCTTTGTGAAGACCTCACGATTTGAGGAGTACCTCTGTGTAAAGGTAAGCACAAGCAACTTCAGTGAAGCATTTTTTGTCCTTGTTTATTTTGTAATCAATCTGAAATCTGGTTGCTTTGCTACAGGAAGCTCTCTTACTCGATCTCCTTAGGGTGATCAGTCACCATCGGGCCCGGCTTGCTACTCCTATACGCACAGTTCAGAAAGTATACGGAGAGCCTGCTGTGGACTCCACACCATTTGCCGACACCATTTTCACTCGTTCCAAAGCTGCATCCTCCCGTCCATTCTTGCTTGCTGGCCCAACTTACAAGGTGAACAGTGATGACAAAACTCAGGGTCCAGAAATTTCTGTACAGTTAGATGAGGAAATCGAGCAGACAATTGAAGCTACATCAACATCTGAAGTTAAAGCAGACTCTGTCGATATAGAACCAGTGAAACAGACTTCAGATACTGGAGCTGCCAAAGACAAGTCAGCTGTTACTAACCCTAAGGTGGGGGATCCATTGCCCGAAGGGAAGGACTTGTCTGGTCGGCAAAGTTCAGCTCCTTCGACCTCAAAGACCAGTCTGGAAGATAACATCGTTCTTGGTGTTGCTTTAGAAGGCTCGAAAATGACGCTTCCTATTGAAGAAGGAATGAAGGGTCCATCTGAGCATGCTGACCCTTGGAGCGTGAACGAGTTGGCTGCTGTAGGCTCTGACAAGCAGGATGAAAATGGTGAAGCCCCGAATGGAGGGACACACGATCAGCGGGCTAAAAGAAAGGGAAATTAACACTAGGCATATGAACAACCCAAGTGCAGAATGCAGAAAGCTTGTTTTTTTAGCAGCATTGTTGCACATTAGGCATATGAGATCCTAAGGTTTGTAAACTGTAAAATAATGTCCTGTTAAAGTGTTTTAATAAGAAAAACAGTTTGAACACTTTTGATTTGGTTTTGTGCCAGGGAATTGTTTCATTCACTTTGGCTACTGAACTCTAACCTTTTGAAATCAGACAAATCAATAACTGAACAAAAGCAGTTCATCATCCAAGAACTTGTTCACAAAAGAAAAACAACAATCAAAAACATCAAAAGTACATCCAAGAAGAGGAAAAATAACATTAACTAAGAACTGAGAACTCTTAACATTGCAGCTAATCAAAGATGCTGCGGAAGGGCCATGATCCAAGGTCAAGATTGGCGTTGTTCGGGTCGAGAATCCTGGCAAAACGGTAGTGCAGAGCAATGAGATAAGCCTGCTTAGGCCCCATACCATGTGGGAGAGCTTTGGAAGGAATCTGCGTTGGAGGGAATGGAGACCCCAAACACAGCCAGATAACATGGAGTTCTTCAACCGTGCAAAACCGCAAAAACTTTCCCAGCAGCAAGAACAGCATATTCATATCATCAACATTTCTCATAATGTACTGGATTTTAGTTTCCACCAAGTGCTCCAACTCAGGCATTACAGGCCACATGCTTCTCTTCCCGCAGCTATGGCAAACAGATTTGGCACAGCTGGTTCTTGCGAATTCAGCGCCTTGAATCTCCTTTCCGTGTGCCCCAAATCCGAATTCCGGACCTTGAATGTGCCCTCTGTGTGCCACCAATTCATCCCGGAGCTCATTAAAAGCAGCAACTATATCAAACTCCACAGTTTGGAGCACTTTGCAGCGCCGGCACTCCAACAGCCCCGAAACAGTGCCACCATTATTGGCAAGCAGATACTCGTCGAGAGATAGTGGCCGATCCTGCGGCTGCCACTCGGCCCACACCCATTCATCATCCCTCCTGGCTCTCTGCCCACAAACAAACCAGAAAAATGAATAAATTACAGATGATGAACAAAAATTAAAAGATGGGTTGAAGTAATAGCAGAAATTCCAACATATGCAGAAAAACCAACGTATATTAGTAAATAGTACCTTCGGCGCGGGGTACACGACTGTGCAAGGACTGGTAAATTCATGTATCCGGTCATTGATCAATTCCCGTTTCACATCCTCTTTCCGGTCATCCGATGTCATTGCCATCAATTCCTGTTTCACATCCTCTTTCCGGTCATTCAATTCCTGTTTCACATCCTCTTTCCGGTCATCTAGGTCATGCGATGACATTGGCTTTGATTCCTGTCTCCAACTGAATTGGACGGCGAGTAAGGATTCGAGCAACGGAATATATATATATATATATATAACAAGATATTGTGTTTGGCTTCAACAATGATGTCTGCTATTTATATTACTATTTTATTTTAGAAAAATTGTATCAATCACATTCTTATACGGGTTCGGATTTGTTCTCCAATATCCTCTAGGGTTTAAACAAATTTTCCTTTTACTATAACACTACTACGAGAGTGCTACGTGTAATGCAGGGCATTATTTATAGGCCCGATATATAATTACCCTAATGGTCCCATAAAAGTTTAAAGCGTTTTCTATTAATCCCTATTAAATTTTTTTTTGTTTCTATTTGGTCTCATAAAAGTTATTATTGGTTCTATTTGGTTCTTTGGTTAGTCAATTTACGGAATAGTAGTGTTGACTAACGGAATTTCTTAAACAAATTGAACAAATACTCTTCATTTCTATTAAAATATCAAAATAGTCTTGGAATTTTTGAAACATATAAGTAACTAACATTATAGAAAAAATTATAATTAGGGTAATTAATTTAGTTCTTATTTAGCAAAATTAAATTTCATTAAAATTAATCTGCGAATTAATTCATAAAATTCTACCTCAAATAAGAACAAAACTAAAATTTATGGATGATTAAAATAAGAGACTACTCTAATAACCCTAATCAACAAAATAAATGCTAATAGAAGCACTAAATAAGAACAAAATATATATTGAATTTTTCATAAACGATCTCTTTATATTCTCATATATCACATATAATCTCATAGAGAGTACCTAAAATTATTCAAACTCGGTGTGATTGTATATGAGCGGATATAGTGAGGGAAAAGAAAAATATGAACATGATTGATGTTGAAATTAAAGATTAGATTTAAAATAAATCAAGACTTGTGTAAATGAAAATAAAAATAATGCTTGTTAGACCAATTACTTATTTAAATGTTTCAAAAACTACATTGCTAATTTGATATTTTAATAGAAATGGAGGAGGGTATTTGTATAATTTATTTAAGAATCCGTTAGTCAATACTACTATTCCGTTAGTTGACCAACCAAAAGACCAAATAGAATCAATAATAACTTTTATGTGACCAAATAGGAACGAGAATTTTTATTAGAACTAAAAGAAAATGATCTGAACTTTTATGGGACCATTAGTGTAATTAAAATACAGGGGTTAAATTATACTTACTCCCAACCCAATCTGCACACTACTTTCATCAATTGACTTACAAAATATTTGATCATTAATATCTTTAATTATATGCAATCACAAGTCGTAAAAATTTGATATTGTAAACATACATGACATTATAAATCTAACCAAATCAAATAAGATAGTTTTCTAAATTATTTATCAATTCAATTTGAAATTCAAAGTTAAGCAATTTTGATTTTATGAATAATCCATGTGAAGATTGGAGTTGGAGTTGGAGTTGGAGTGGGAGAGACTGACAAAGAGAATAGTAAAACTTTACATTCTCGTGACTCAGTCACATAATTTTAAGGATGGGGATAAATGTCAAATTCAAATTTATTTATTTTTCAATAGATTATGTGACTGAAATTTATTTTAAGTTATACCCTTTTGTCTCTTTAGTAGTAGTATTAGGCCCTCCTTGACAGAATTTATTAGTAGATCAATTCAGTTTAGTGAAAATGTAATTTGTTGAAATTCAGGAATTCAGTTATGCTGATTCTTTTTCTAATACATTAATTTTCATTTCAGTTCAGCAAGAAATAAACTCTAGCAAACCGAGCCTTAGATATTTAAGGGGTTATTCATTGATTATGTTGATATATATGGTAAAGTCTTGGAAGAGACCGTCTCTATATAGAGACCGGATTAAATTGTAAATAGTGATATAAGTCAAAAACACAGAGGGATCAATTTACAATTTCTGAATATTTTAAAAAATCACGCACTACAGTGTCAAGCCACATGCTACCGTACCGGTTTGCTACAGTGTCGAGTCGCTACAATACCCGTCTTAACTTAAAACATTTTAACATGAAACATGAACATTTTAACTTGCTAGCTAGTTAGACCCGAATTAGTTGGAACATGCACATGGTATTGACCTGATAGTAGGGGATATGATTTGGAACTGGTCTTTTTTGTGAAACTGTCCTGACAGACTTGGAAAGTATCCTTGCCCATTTGTTTGTTATATCTCTCTTAACCCTTAATTGGCGAGAGGGAAAACCCCATGAGCTTCTGGACTAGGTAACATTTTGTGCCTAGACTAGTAGACTTTGATTAGATAGTTTAGTATGCAAAGTTAAGGTGCTACGCTTGTCAGGTAGTTTCAGACAGTAGATTTGTAAGATGTATCCTTTTTTTGATGTAAGCCTTCGGGCACACACTTCTTCCGGGCGAAAGCTAGGAATTACAGCCTTCGGGCAACACCTTGCTTCCGGGCGAAAGCCTAGGAAATTGCCTTCGGGCAACACACTGCTTCCGGGCGAAAGTCCAGGAAATAGCCTTCGGGCAACACACTGCTTCCGGGCGAAAGTCCAGGAAATAGCCTTCGGGCCACCTTTTTAGGAAGAATATGTATTGTGGCCAAGTTAAGGTAGCGACGCTTATATATTTATGTCTTTAAAGTAACTCTTGAATAGATTATGAGAGTATCAGCTTGTTTATGCTGTTTTGGAATCTATCAACGTCTTTGTAGGGTATAATGAGCAAGACCCCACTGTACTCATATCGGGTGCCTCTTTCATCGCATTCAGCTGTAAGTTTCTGGTTTCTGTAGAAATTAACATTCTCTGGGACACAGACTGCTTATTTATATATTCGAGCATGTACCTTTTATGCCATAACATGTTTCCAGTTTTCATGCCTGCTACTGATGATAAAGATTATGTTTTTGTATTTACTGAACTGCTAGGGCTAGCTATGTATGAAAATTTGATTGGCGTGTTTACATTTTGAAGTTGAAACTTCCCTGCTGCATAAACAAAAACTAAAGTTTAAATATGGTTGACCGATCCTTTTCAAATTTTACGGGTCATGGAAAGTTGGTTGTTGTTTTGCATTGTTCTCTTGATTTTCCCAATGTATATATGCCTTTTGATATTGAGTTTGTTGACACTGTTTATTGAACATGCAGCGACAGGATGCTTTTTGTTTATATGTTCTGAACAACTTACATGGGTCTTTAAGCCCTAGGTGTCCCAAATTTAAAGGGCTCGTTTGCCAATCCTTGTTAAAACCTGGTGGTGGAAATGAGATTCATATTTTAAAAGCAGCTGCAAGTATAATATCCAGGTACATTGTTTTTCTTGGCTTTGAAAAACTTTCCGTATTATGTTCTCCCTAGCAACCTGTCATTGGCAAATTTGATTTAATTTCCTGGTTTAAAAAAGCAGAATGGTTGCTTATCTTTGTATATAGAAATATTTTTTTCACTTTAGAGAGAAGTAGAATACAAAAGGTTCATGAGCAAAATGTTGGCAGGTCATACAACAGTTTGCAGGGTAGCCCCCTTCTGCTTCAGTTGGTTCCAGCCGTTGGGATTCTTGTTTTTGCTGCATGTGGCTTAGTACCACTAATGTACTTGGGAAGGACTATCATCCTAAATGTATGTATTCATCACCTGACACTTGTTCTTCACAAAAGGTGTAGTCTTTGTAAACTTTAACTGATGTTCTCCATCATAACAACGTGCAGAAGACAGATAATAGCTGGAAAAAGAGTGGCACATACTACATCACAAACTCATATCTTCAACCTTTGCTACTTTGGACTGGAGCAATGCTCATATGCAGGTATTAACTCAAAGATGTTGTGGTGTGTTTTATGCAATTTCCTTGTATCTGTCACTGAAGAATGAATACTGGTCCTTTGGTCATTCCTTTGATGAGTGGAACTGTTGCAGGGCACTTGATCCATTGATTCTATCTTCAATTTCAAGTCAGGCTGTCAAACAAAGACTGTTGAATTTTGTGAGATCACTGTCCACAGTACTTGCATTCGCCTACTGTGTATCAAGGTAATTTGATTGTCAGAGATTCATTTAAGTCAAAGAACATATTACCTTCCTCTTTTCAGGACTAGTCATATGCGGACTAAAGTTTTCATTGGTGATCAAATTTCATAATTGCTGTAGAATTGTTTATAGCTCGCAATTCAGTTTCTTATGTCAGTGGTCTTACATTGTTAGGTGTGAGCTAAAGCATAATATGCTTCTGTTTCCCACTTTCCTTATTTTCTGATGTTCTTGCTACTGAATGTGTTACATAGTCATGTACATATGTGCTATTTTCTTAACAGTTGGGGTTTTGCTGTTATAAATGAGAGCATCAATAGGACTAAATTTCTCTGCTACTCTTTCATGATTCTGCAACTTCATGCTGCCCATTCTTGGATAATATCATTCTCATAGGCATGCAGGATTAACAAATATATGTTGCTGTATTTATGCACATTTATATTTCCTTGCTTATCTCGTTCTAAATTTGTAATGAACTAATGAGTGTTATGACATGGCAATTGGCAGCTTGATTCAGCAAATACAACATTTCTTTGCTGAGACAAAAGATCCTGCCGATACAAGAAATGTATGTTTTCATATCTTAAGATTGCTGTTCACTTACAGCTCTTCATTGTTTGTAGTATTATTTATAGTGCGTGAGTCATTTTAATCTGTGTTAACTTCAAGGAAGTTGCAGAAAGGTTCCATTGCTAGTAGTAGAAACATAAACAGAAAATTACCATTTCAAAAGGACTAATGAGTAATATCATAACTACAGTATGATGTCTTTTCTATGATAATGGCATAATGCACCCACAGTATTACTCTGCTAAGATGGTCGTCTGGTTTGGTGTCACTCCCAGTTTGCCATACATTGTTTCATTCCCATAAATGAACATGACAAAATGTTCCATGATTCCGCTTAATTTCAATGCATTGATTTGCTCAGAGGATCATGTTCGTTCTTTTTTGCACCTGTAGATGGGATTTGATTTTGCTGGAAAAGCTGTGTATACTGCAGTATGGGTTGCTGCTGCATCATTATTTATGGAGTTGCTTGGATTTTCGACTCAGAAGTGGCTTACTGCTGGTGGTCTTGGAACAGTATTGCTCACACTTGCTGGTCGTGAAGTGAGTCTTGCATTTCTTCTTTTTCCCCTCATGATTGTCTTGATTTCCACTTGATTTTATTGCACTAGCTCTGGAAAATGCTCCTCTCTTATATGTATATTCATGTGAATCTTTCATAGCTCCATTTGTGGTTTTATTATCTTCAGATTCTCACGAATTTCCTTTCAAGTGTTATGATCCATGCGACACGGCCATTTGTCCTAAATGATTGGATTCAGACAAAGATCGAAGGCTATGAAGTTTCTGGTACTGTTGAGGTTCGTCTTCTCAACCTAGATGTTATGTTAGGGACTGAAGGAAACTAGATGCATTTTTATACTACTGAAAAGAGCTATTCTGATTGAAATACATCCAGCAATACAGGCTGAATGAGCTACTGAGTTTTAGACTTCTAAATATATGGCTTGGGGAAGCTAATTGCTTTTTTTTTTTCCGTCAGCATGTTGGATGGTGGTCTCCAACAGTTATAAGAGGTGATGACCGAGAAGCACTTCACATTCCCAGTCACAAGTTCACCATGAATGTTGTCCGCAACCTTACCCAGAGGACCCACTGGCGTGTTAAAACCCATCTGGCCATAAGCCACCTGGATGTGAATAAGATCAATGTAAGATCTGAATTCGATTCGTTTCATCACCACTCATATTCCCACGTTCTGTTCATATGCGGACCTCATTTTTCTCATTTTTAAACAGATCATAGTAGCTGATATGCGCAAGGTCGTGGCCAAGAATCCTCAAATCGAGCAGCAGAAATTGCACAGACGCATATTTCTGGATAATGTTGATTCTGAAACTCAGGCACTCTTGGTAGGTCTTTTTTGGGATTGTTTATTCAACACTATCATCTCCCTGCAGAAAATAGTTAATTACTTTCAGATGAACTGATAAATTTGTGCAACAGATTATGGTGTCATGCTTTGTGAAGACCTCACGATTTGAGGAGTACCTCTGTGTAAAGGTAAGCACAAGCAACTTCAGTGAAGCATTTTTTGTCCTTGTTTATTTTGTAATCAATCTGAAATCTGGTTGCTTTGCTACAGGAAGCTCTCTTACTCGATCTCCTTAGGGTGATCAGTCACCATCGGGCCCGGCTTGCTACTCCTATACGCACAGTTCAGAAAGTATACGGAGAGCCTGCTGTGGACTCCACACCATTTGCCGACACCATTTTCACTCGTTCCAAAGCTGCATCCTCCCGTCCATTCTTGCTTGCTGGCCCAACTTACAAGGTGAACAGTGATGACAAAACTCAGGGTCCAGAAATTTCTGTACAGTTAGATGAGGAAATCGAGCAGACAATTGAAGCTACATCAACATCTGAAGTTAAAGCAGACTCTGTCGATATAGAACCAGTGAAACAGACTTCAGATACTGGAGCTGCCAAAGACAAGTCAGCTGTTACTAACCCTAAGGTGGGGGATCCATTGCCCGAAGGGAAGGACTTGTCTGGTCGGCAAAGTTCAGCTCCTTCGACCTCAAAGACCAGTCTGGAAGATAACATCGTTCTTGGTGTTGCTTTAGAAGGCTCGAAAATGACGCTTCCTATTGAAGAAGGAATGAAGGGTCCATCTGAGCATGCTGACCCTTGGAGCGTGAACGAGTTGGCTGCTGTAGGCTCTGACAAGCAGGATGAAAATGGTGAAGCCCCGAATGGAGGGACACACGATCAGCGGGCTAAAAGAAAGGGAAATTAACACTAGGCATATGAACAACCCAAGTGCAGAATGCAGAAAGCTTGTTTTTTTAGCAGCATTGTTGCACATTAGGCATATGAGATCCTAAGGTTTGTAAACTGTAAAATAATGTCCTGTTAAAGTGTTTTAATAAGAAAAACAGTTTGAACACTTTTGATTTGGTTTTGTGCCAGGGAATTGTTTCATTCACTTTGGCTACTGAACTCTAACCTTTTGAAATCAGACAAATCAATAACTGAACAAAAGCAGTTCATCATCCAAGAACTTGTTCACAAAAGAAAAACAACAATCAAAAACATCAAAAGTACATCCAAGAAGAGGAAAAATAACATTAACTAAGAACTGAGAACTCTTAACATTGCAGCTAATCAAAGATGCTGCGGAAGGGCCATGATCCAAGGTCAAGATTGGCGTTGTTCGGGTCGAGAATCCTGGCAAAACGGTAGTGCAGAGCAATGAGATAAGCCTGCTTAGGCCCCATACCATGTGGGAGAGCTTTGGAAGGAATCTGCGTTGGAGGGAATGGAGACCCCAAACACAGCCAGATAACATGGAGTTCTTCAACCGTGCAAAACCGCATAAACTTTCCCAGCAGCAAGAACAGCATATTCATATCATCAACTTTTCTCATAATGTACTGGATTTTAGTTTCCACCAAGTGCTCCAACTCAGGCATTACAGGCCACATGCTTCTCTTCCCGCAGCTATGGCAAACAGATTTGGCACAGCTGGTTCTTGCGAATCCAGCGCCTTGAATCTCCTTGCCGTGTGCCCCAAATCCGAATTCCGGACCTTGAATGTGCCCTCTGTGTGCCACCAATTCATCCCGGAGCTCATTAAAAGCAGCAACTATATCAAACTCCACAGTTTGGAGCACTTTGCAGCGCCGGCACTCCAACAGCCCCGAAACAGTGCCACCATTATTGGCAAGCAGATACTCGTCGAGAGATAGTGGCCGATCCTGCGGCTGCCACTCGGCCCACACCCATTCATCATCCCTCCTGGCTCTCTGCCAACAAACAAACCAGAAAAATGAATAAATTACAGATGATGAACAAAAATTAAAAGATGGGTTGAAGTAATAGCAGAAATTCCAACATATGCAGAAAAACCAACGTATATTAGTAAATAGTACCTTCGGCGCGGGGTACACGACTGTGCAAGGACTGGTAAATTCATGTATCCGGTCATTGATCAATTCCCGTTTCACATCCTCTTTCCGGTCATCCGATGTCATTGCCATCAATTCCTGTTTCACATCCTCTTTCCGGTCATTCAATTCCTGTTTCACATCCTCTTTCCGGTCATTCAATTCCTGTTTCACATCCTCTTTCCGGTCATTCAATTCCTGTTTCACATCCTCTTTCCGGTCATCTAGGTCATGCGATGACATTGGCTTTGATTCCTGTCTCCAACTGAATTGGACGGCGAGTAAGGATTCGAGCAACGGAATATCAACAAGATGTGTTTGGCTTCAACAATTATATGTCTGCTATTTATATTAGTAATTAGTGATATTTTATTTTAGAAAAATTGTATCAATCACATTCTTAAACTGGTTCGGATTTGTTCTGCAATATCCTCTAGGGTTTAAACAAATTTTCCTTTTACCTACGAGAATGCTATGGGTAATGCAGGGCATTATTTATAGGCCCAATATATAATTACCCTTTGTCCCATAAAAGTTTAAAGCGTTTTCTGTTAGTCCCATTAAAATATTTTGTTTCTATTTGGTCCCATAAAAGTTATTATTGGTTCTATTTGGTCTTTTGGTTAGTCAACTAACGGAATAGTAGTGTTGACTAACGGAATTTCTTAAACAAATTGAACAAATACTCTTCATTTCTATTAAAATATCAAAATAGTCTTGGAATTTTTGAAACATATAAGTAACTAACATTATAGAAATTTTTTAATTAGGGTAATTAATTTAGTTCTTATTTAGCAAAATTAAATTTTATTAAAATTAATCTAGCTAATTAATTCATAAAATTCTACCTCAAATAAGAACAAAACTAAAATTTATTGATGATTAAAATAAGAGACTACTCTAATAACCTAATTAATATGTTATGTGTTGGTGAAAGATTTTCTCTCTCTAAAAAGCAAATGCTCTCCCTTTTCTCTAGTTTTTCCATCTTTCCGGTCACGTTTTCTATTTTCTGTCATCGCTCTTTAACCCCATTCAGACCGTTCTGACACCAAAACGGTCGAAAACGGTCACAAGCCCACCACGCCCATGGCGGCGTCTCCGCCCCACCGTGGCGGAAACACCCATGGTAACACTTTTCTTCAGGCTCTAGCGAATCGCCCACCCCCTTTGAGCAATTCACTCCCCTCCAATCCAGAAATCGCACCCAAACCCTATACAAAGGAGAGATCTCTTGTCTGGTTACACACAAGGAAACAGAGGCCCTAGCAGCTCACTATCAGAATGCCCTCGTCGGAACATTCGCAAGGGGAAAGCCAACCATGGAATCCCTTCAAGAAGCCTTCAAATCTGTGGATTTTAAGGGTAAATATCAGCTGGGCTCCATCGATTACAGACATATTCTGATAAGGTTTCAGTGCAAAGAGTCATCAGAGGCTATGGCTAAAAGGGAATTGGATTTTTTGTGGTGCTCCAATGAAGGTTCTGAAATGGACAATCGACTTCTCACCTGAAGCAGAGAGCTCCATTGTTCTCGTCTGGGTCAACATCCCCAAGGTACCAGTTTTCTTTTATAATCATGCCATGATTCAATCCATGGGGAACCAGATAGGGAAGTTTATCAAAATGGACCTTGCAACTACCACTTTATCTAGGCCATCTATAGTTAAGATCTGTGTTGAAGTGGATGTTATGCAAAAGTTACCAAATCATATTAGGGTGGGGATAGAAGAAGATGGAGTAGAGTATGGGGTAGAAAAGCTACCTATCGATTTTGAGGATCTCCCCTCATACTGCTTCCACTGCAGGTGCATAGGACTCTGAGGAACAATGTACTCAACTACATCCTGATTTTAGGAAACCTAGACAGCAAGGTTATGATAATAAGGTCCCTCAGAATGCTTACATGTCTCAAAAAGATCAGAGCCCACCTGAAAAAATATCTGAGCCTAGTCCTGCTGTTGAGGTGATAGTTGATATCAACAAACCATCTCCCCAGGGGGAAATAATTGGAACTTCTGGTATCTCTGCTCAAGATAAGGCCAAGACCATCCAGGCTCAGTTACAGAAGCACTCTCATAAGGCTGAAAGGGTCTATCAGAACAATCTTCAGAAGAATCAAAAGGCAAAGAAAACATATATCCCTAGACCTGTGACACATGACATTCCTGTTACTACTCATATCTCCACTGCAAGTACCCAAAGCATCCCTCAAAAAGCTCAGAATGGAGATAGCTCCAGCACTGATGAAACAATGGAATTTGTTCCTGAATCCCCCCTACAGTCAGCTACACCAACTGAGGATTTGTCATATTCCTCTCAATCTCATCCATCTCCTGATGGTTTTATTACACCTAAACACAGGATTCATCTTAAGGATTCAAGGGATGATTTAAGCCTAAGATTGGTAACAGGTAATACCTCTCCCTTAAACCCTTATAATCCTGATCAATTTCTTTTCTTTTCTCAAGGAAGAAACAGAAATCAATTTCTACCACTGATAATGGAGGAGGAAGACAACACTCGGAAAGAGGATGACATTTTCAAAGAGGCTGATGAATCACTCTCAGACAATTCAGCAGATGAAAATGAGCCATTATCTCTACCATCCCCTCAAGCACCAAGTGCTCAGCAAGGTGAGTTCAAAGGTTCCACTAAAAACCTTTTTCACTCAAGTCAACAAATTCATGACTGGATCAACAAAAAGCCATAAAAATGTTGTTTAATGATGTGTACAACACTCAAAAATAAATTGCTTGTTTGGAACATTAGAGGAATGGATACTTCCCTAGATAGATTAGAAAGCATGATCCTTAAACACAATTTTCAACTAATATGCCTAATTGAGCCACACCACAAAAATGAGGAATGCATGATTTACATGAAAAAGTTTCATTATGCTCACTATTTGTATGCTGCCTCTGGATACATTTGGCTTATCTGGAATGATGCCATGCAAGTTACACTCAATTTAGATCATCTTCAATTCTTGCATGTTACCATTAGCTGCCAATACACCAATGCCCTCTTTGATGCTGCTTTTGTCTATGCTGCTAGGAGCTATAGAAGTAGAAGATCTCTGTGGTCTAATCTAAAACTTCTTACATGCCTTGACATTGTGTTTATTGGTGACTTTAATGCTAAGACTTCTGTTTCTGAGTATAAGGGACCTGTTTCTCCCAATCTAGTCAGTATCTCTGAATTTAATCAATTCATTGACAGTCTAGCTCTAGAAAATGTCAGCACTGTTGGTAATATCTTTACATGAACCAATGGTAGACTTAGATCACCTACCATAGAAAAACTAGATAGAGGATTGTGCACTCCCTCGTGGAATTTGAGGTTCCCATTCTCATCTATCCAGGTTTTAAATAAACAATCCTCAGATCACTGCCCCCTGTTTTTACAAATTGGTAGTCATATCACCTCTAGTCCTAAGCCTTTTAGATTCCTGAATACTTGGCTAAAAAGAAAAGACCTCATGCCTTTCATTAAGGAAAACTGGGAACA
Organism: Cruciata laevipes; assembly: GCA_963678965.1. Classification (NCBI taxonomy): domain Eukaryota; kingdom Viridiplantae; phylum Streptophyta; class Magnoliopsida; order Gentianales; family Rubiaceae; genus Cruciata; species Cruciata laevipes. The sequence continues at coordinate 5,512,611 of OY787639.1, forward strand.
GTACCTCAATGAAGATGGCATGTTAGGCTTAAAGATACAGATACTAAAGAGGAGCCTTAAAATCTGGAACAAAACTGTTTTTGGAGACATCAACAGAAATGTTGATGAGGCTGAGGAAGCCTTAAGACTCCAATGATCATGATACATTATGAAACCTTCACCAATGATCATGAACTCTCTGAGCTTCACAGAAGAAAGGCACTTCTGATTAGAGCCCTCAAAGAAAGAAAACACTTCTGGAAACACAAATCCAGAGTGAAATGGTTGAAGGATGGTGATGAAAACACTAGCTTCTTTAGTAACTCTATCAAAGAGAAAAGAAAGAAACTAAGCATCACCAAAGTCAAAGCAAGGGATGGAAATTTGCTTGATGAAAATCTTACCATTGAAAATGAAGCAGTTTCTTACTATGAGGAACTACTTTCATCCTCTAGCCATCCAGACCAAGGCCTTTCCTATTCCCATTTTTTATCCAAAATCCCAAATTGTATCTCAGCTGAACAAAATGAATTTTTAATCCTCCCAGCCACTCATGAAGAGGTCAAGAGCATTGTTTTTAGTTTCAATAAAAATAGTGCTCCAGGTCCTGATGGGTTCACTGCCTCTTTTTACATCAAGTGTTGGGATATCATCTATATGGATGTCACTAAAGCTGTAAATGAATTCTTATCAACAGCTGACATCCCTAGAGGAATATCTTCTACCTGGATAACACTCATTCCCAAGAAAGTGTTTCCCATTTCCTTTGATGATTTTAGACCTATTTCGCTATCTAATGTTATCAACAAGATTTTTACAAAATTGCTAATGGTAAGGATGAAACCTCTTATGAATAAGTTGATTTCACCTAACCAAACAGCCTTTATGAAGGACAGAGACATTTCAGACAATGTCCTCTATCTAAATGAAATGGTCAGGCATATCAACAGGAAAAATAGAGACCCTAACTGTATTCTAAAACTTGATCTCATGAAGGCTTTTGATAGAGTTAGTTGGTCCTTTTTAAATAGTGTTTTACTCAAATTTGGTTTTCATGGCCTCTTTGTTCACTGTATTATGAAGAATCTGGCACAGTCATGGTTCTGAGTGCTTGTAAATGGTAAGCCATGTGGTTTTTTCAAACCAACCAGAAGTATAAAGCAAGGGGATCCCCTCTCTCCTTTCCTTTTTAACATCTTCTCTGAATCTTTTACTAGGAGCATTGCATTTGCATTCGATATTGGTAAGCTGCACTACTATGATTTACCTAGAAATGCCATCAATATCTCACGTCTGTCATATGTTGATGATACTGTCATTTTCATGAAAGCTTCAAAAAGCAGTCTAATCATTCTTAAAGCTTTTCTGGCTCAATTTGAGATAGTTATAGAGCAAAAAATAAATTTTGAAAAAAGTGATTTTTTTGTAAGGAGAAATGCTTCTGTAGCTAAGATACATCAGATTAGGAACATTCTAGGGATGAAACATGGTTCTTTTCCTTTTAAGTACCTTGGATGTCCAATCATCCAAGGTAGAGATGTAAACATTCATTTCCAACCTGTGGTGGAAATGGTGGAAAAAAGGCTAAACAGCTGGAAAAATAAGTGGCTATCCTCTGGAGGAAAGCTCACCCTTATAAAATCTTGCATCTATTCCCTCCCTCAACACATTTTCTCTGTACTGTCTCCAACAAAGCACATCATTAAGGTCATAACTAGGTTGATTTCTATCTTTTTCTGGAGAGAGTCTGATTTAAAGCCAAAAAAAACTTGGATAAAATGGAAAGATTTATGTTTTCCTATCACATAAAATGATTTGGGTTTTAGATCCTTCTCCACCATCATTCTTGCATGCTTTGTTAAATTGTGGTGGAAGTTCCAGGTGGCCTCTGCCCCATGGACTCAATTCATTGCATCCTTACCCACTTCACATAGAGCATCATCAACCTGAAAAAGAATTTGTCTTGTTGATGAGTTTGCCACATTAGATTTTTGCATGGACTTGGCACATGCAGTTTCTGGAATTCAATTTGGACCCAATGGGGAGCTATGGAAGACCTAGTCTCTCCTGCTCAAACCAACATTCCAGAAACAGCCACTGTAGCAGACTTCATCAACAAAAAATCTACTTTTATTCCTTCAATAACTCCATGGCTTCCAACTAACATTAACCTTTTTTTGCGGGAAGCTATTGTACTGACATACATGGATGATATTCTCATATGGAAGCCAGACTTGAAAGGGAAATTCTCTTTCAAATCTGTTTACCTCATGCTCAAGGAACAAAGAGGTACATCACAGTCCCTTTCCAAACTTTGGAATAATAGAATCCCAAAGAAAATATCTATTTTCATGTGGAAACTCTTTAATTCCTTGTTACCTTTTGATAATGTCTTTAGATATTATGACTTCCAATTTGCTTCTAAGTGTTGCCTATGCTCTGCTGAGGATTCCATTGATCACTTTTTTAATGAATGTCAGCTACCAGTTTTGATTTGGAAAGAATCTTTGATTTTAGTTGGCATCATAGACCAGCCTTTTCATAGTATATGGAGTAGATTGTCCTACTACTTGTCATATGTTGGTTTAAAAAATTTGCAATCCATATTAACTCATAGTATATCATCATATATCTGTTGGAGTTTATGGAAGGCAAGGAATAAAATACTTTTTGAAAATGTTAAGCCTAATCCTTATTTTTTATTGAAAGAAATAAAAGAGATGGTGTTTTATTCCTTCATTGTTAAACCAGTCCACATAGATAAAAAATTTGACATTGACATGTACTCCAATACTGTCCTGCCATTATGCACTAGAACCCCCAAAACAAGAATCATCACTATTAAGTGGAAGAAACCAACTCATGGTTTTAAAATGAATGTTGATGCTTCTTGGTCAAATGGGAAAGCTGGTTTGGGTTGCATAATTAGGAATATATATGGAATTGTACTTGCTGCTGCTGTGTGGTTTTTAGATGCCTCCTCTCCACTTGAGACTGAGATAAAAGCAATAAAACATGGAATACTATATGGCTTGTCCATAGGAATCCATGATTTTATTATTGAGTCTGACTGTTTGGTTGGGGTTTCCATGATCATTAATCCAATAACTGCTCACTGGAAACTTTTCAACCTGGTAGAGGAAACCAACAGGTTCATGGGTGATCACAACTTGCAACATGTTTTTAGGGAAGCAAACCAAGTAGCTGATGCCTTTGCTAGATTTTCTATTGAAAATTCTATCTCTGGCACAATAACTGATCTTCCCCATCATATCAAGTCCCTTTTTGCAATGGATCTTGGGGGTATCCCTAATTTGAGAGCTTTTAATCAATAATTCTGGTACAGTTGAGATTTTCTCTTATGACAGGTATATTTTAGGATGCATGCTACAACTTCAAAATGCCAGCTCCATTATGGTTTCTGCTCACAACTGTTTGATCATTTGAAGCCTCTATGGATCACCATCATGCACACTGAAATTCAGTTTTTCTCTACAACATTTTTGGCACTCACATCTCCACACTGAGATGCACCATATTGACACCATACAAAGGTGTTTTTGAAGATTTTAAGAATGGGATGAAAGGATGCCATGGGCTGACTTGTGTTTCAATGTGTCTCACTTTGACTCACTAACAAGCAAGTGGTTAACCCTTTATCCTAACCTTAATTTCACTCCTATTATACAGAATGAGTTTCACCTAACAACTCATTCTTTTTTATGGCATTTTTTGGCCTGGTGCAGTTCCTTTCTGCACTTAGCAGCTCACATTATGTGGTTGTTTTCTGTTTTCATTCCAAGCCTTTGTGGCTAGTTCATAGGTTTATGTTATTTGTCTATATATAATATACTCTTTGTTCTTTCTTTTAAGGTTTGGGGAAGACAATATACTCATATATCACATTCAATCTCATAGAGAGTACCTAAAATTATTCAAACTCGGTGTGATTGTATATGAGCGGATATAGTGAGGGAAAAGAAAAATATGAACGTGATTGATGTTGAAATTAAACATATTAGATTTAAAATAAATTACGAATTGTGTAAATGAAAATAAAAATAAATCTTGTTAAACCAATTACTTATTTAAATGTTTCAAAAACTACATTGCTAATTTGATATTTTAATAGAAATGGAGGGTATTTGTATAATTTATTTAAGAGTCTGTTAGTCAATACTACTATTCCGTTAGTTGACAAACCAAAGGACCAAATAGAACCAATAATAACTTTTATGGGACCAAATAGGAACAAAAAAATTTTATAGGACTAAAAGAAAATGATTTGAACTTTTTTGGGACCATTAGGGTAATTAAAATACAGGGGTTAAATTATACTTACTCCAAGCCCAATCTGCACACTACTTTCATCAGTTGACTTACAAAATATTTGATCATTAATATCCTTAACTATATGCAATCACAAGTCGTAAAAATTTGATATTGTAAAATTACATGACATTTTAAATCTAACCAAATCAAAAATACGATAATTTTCTAAATCATTTGTCAATTCAGTTTTAAATTTAAACTTAAAAGCAATTTTGATTTTATGAATAATCCATGTGAAGATTGGAGTGGGACAGACTGACAGAGAGAATAGTAAAGTTTTAGGTTCTCGTGACTCAGTCAGATAAATTCACATATTTCACAAGGTTCTCGTGACTCATTCAAATTCAAATTTATTTATTTTTAAATAGATTATGTGACTGAACTTTATTTTAAGTTATATTCCCAAGTTGGGGAATTTCAATAAATTTAGTGAATTTGAGCCATTTTTCAGCTCCAACAGTTTCCCTATCCCATTCCCCAACTTGGGGATTTTGAAGAAATTCTCATGTTGCTTTCTCAAATCTGTAAAGAGAAAAAAATATTTGGGGAAGCAAAATTTAATGTTTTTGCATTTATGACTGATTATTTTCACATTCATGTATTTTTCTTTATTTTTTAACAAATTAAATATACATTTCAAATGTAAATATGTTTAGTTATACACAACAAAAAATTTAAAAAATATATATATTCTTAATTTTCATATTATAACGAACGTAACAAGATCTTATATGACTATGTTCGCATGCATATATAAATTTGAATATTATCATGTGAGATCTTGTTATGTTCGTTGTAATGTGTATTTTAATAATCGGTTTTTCTAATGAGTGCCCTGGGGCACCCGATAACAATAAGAAGATTCCATCGATAGATGCATTTTCAAAATTGGAAATTGTGGTAGCAATTAATTATACCACACACGCTTAATTACACATAAATATATTAACTTTTACTCAGTAAACGTAGTGATGCGTTATAATTACTGATAAAAATATAAGTACGTTTAACTTTTTACCCAGAAAATTAATGGTAAAATGTGCTCTATTTCATACTGCAAATGTGCACTAATACAATACTCCATTTTTTTCTTGCCCGTGTATAAACACTAATTATTTAATATTTGTAATATCGAATCATATTAGAAATTTGAATATAATATTATAATTTATAAAAATTATTAACTTTTATTTATTATTTAACATGTTTGTAATATATATTTTCGTAATATTATTTTTTAATTTTCCACATTCAAAAAGTTCAAAATTATAAAAGGTAATAAATCATTATTTATAATATTATATTCCAATTTCTGATATGATTCGATATTATAAATATTAAATAATCAATGTCCATACCACGGTGAGAATAAAATCGAGTATTGTAATAGTGCACATATGCCGTATAAAATAGATCACATTTTACCATTAATAAGGATACAATTTTTTTTAAAAAAAAAAATTAATAAGGATACATCACTGTATTTATCGGGTAAAAGTTAAGCGTCCTCATACGTTTATCTGTAATTATGACACATCACTATATTTACCAAGTAAAAGTTAATATATTTACGTATAATTAAGAGTGTGGGTTATAATTAATTGCTACTGCAATTTCCAAGCTTGATAATACATTTATCGATGGAATATTGTTATTGTTATCGAGTGCCCTAGGGCACTCTTTGGAAAAACCGTTTAATAATATATAGTTTTCACATTTTTTCATTATACGTAATTTAAAACATTAAGATTTCAAAATATATTTAAATAGTGAAAATAGAAATAAAGAGATAAAATACTGAAATTTAATGCACATGCATTAAATTCTAATCCCCACACTAGTGAATTTGTTGGAGTTGAAACAAAAAAAGATGGGATTATGAGGATGTAGTACTATATCTTGGAGAATGTTTTAGGGAAGCTGTTGGACTTGCTATTAGGCCCTCCTTGACAGAGTTTATCAGTAAATCAATTCAATTCAGTAAAAATGTAATTATGCTGATTTTTTTTAAATACATTAATTTTCACTTCAGTTCAACAAGAAATAAGATCTTGTTATTTATGGGGTTATTCTCCAAAATTACTCCTTGCGTTCTTGATTATTGCTCGGATCATAACAGTATCCTTATCCTTAAACATTTACCATAGTTGCCCAGATAACACGTATTTATTTTTAATTATTATCAATTTTGATTAAAGAAAAAAAAGGTTTTAGCAAGTACATTTTCTTAAAAATCAATATTTTATAATTAAATTGCAACATAATATTTATTAATTAATTTTAGTTGAGTGATTTTTTTTGAGATCACTATACTTTAAACAATTTTGATTCCAGGTCACTTATCTTTTATAATATTATTTGAGATCACTAAACTATTGAAAATCAATTTTTTTGGGTCACTTGGTTAAATAGTACAATTAGTCAACTAACGGTTAAACAGTTGACCAATTTTGGTAAGTTATTTTTGTCTTGCTCTTACAAGAAGCAAAAAAACATAAAAACAAAAATTTTAAAAATCTCATAAAATTCAACATTTAATTTTTAAAATTTTTTTTAAAAATTAAAACTTGAAAAAATCCAAAATTTTAAACTTGAAAATATTTTAATGAATAACAACAGAGTACATGATAGATGTAGGTACATTATTCTCTTGCAGGTCCATATTTTTACCATAATACCCCTAATATTGTTAAGGCAAAAAATGGGTTTGAAATCATAAGGTTCCATCAGGGGGCATTATGGTAAAATATGGACTTGCAAAAGAAATGTACTTGCATATTGAAAACACCAAAGGAAATTAGAACTTAAAGTATCATTTGAGCAAAAACTCTAGTATCTCAAAATCTTATATTGCATTTTTTCTTTTCTTTTTTAATGCATTTTGAGCTTCCAATTTAAAACCAATTAATAAAGCTACTGGATTTCTCCATGTAAGTATATATTTCAAGACATATGAGAAATAATTATAATGGTTCCACCAGAACATAGAATTATCAACAAGACATGAGAAACAATAATAACAGTTCCATAAGAACATAGAATGACAATTCTCAAAAGAGACGGGTCCTTCGTGAGACCAAGGGCATTTTTGCCTTTTTCTTAACTCTTGTCTATTTACAAGACCAACCCACATAGTTTATAATAATTACATATTAACCTACAAACTTTGTAATGAATAATAAAACCAACCTAAATTCAATTTATATAAAAGGAAAACTAAAATTTTCCGGATATAAACAAATTGAACTGCATTGTTATGTAGACACAGGTGCAAGCATGTGTGTTGCTAGCAAAAATGTAATACCCAAAGAACACTGGATAAATGTAGAAAGACCAATAAGAGTAAAAATTGGAAATGGATCTCACATTATACTCTCTAAGGTCTGTAAAAATCTTAACATAATGATAGCAGGTGAAATATTTCATATTCCAACTGTATATCAACAAGAATCTGGAATAGATTTTATTATTGGAAATAATTTCTGTCTGTTGTATCATCCATTTGTCCAATACACAGATAGGATAATTTTCACTCTAAACAATAATCCTGTACATATAGGAAAAATAAGAAAAGCTCTTAAAGTAGGAGTTCCAGGTTATTTAGAATACATGAAAAAGAAATCTAAATTACCAAAACCAGAGACGCTAAATATTAGCCCTAATAAAATTGCTTCTCTTTTAAGGAGGGGGGGTATATATACTAAAGAACAACAACTTTTTGTGCTTCAAAATTCAAAACTTTGTAAAATAGAAACACTTTTAAACTCTGTGTGTTCAGAAAATCCAATAGATCCTAACAAGTCAAAATATTGGATGACAGCAACCATAAAATTAATCAACCCCAAGACAATTGTAAAGGTTAAACCAATGCAATATAGTCCTAAGGATAGAGAAGAATTTGGAAAACAAATTAAGGAATTGCTAGAATTAAAAGTAATTAAACCTAGCAAATCACCTCACATGTCCCCAGCTTTCTTGGTAGAAAATGAAGCTGAGAAACGCAGAGGAAAAAAGAGAATGGTAGTCAACTATAAGGCTATAAACACAGCTACAATAGGAGACAGTCATAACCTCCCTAATAAAGATGAGTTATTAACTCTAATAAGAGGGAAGAAAATATTTAGTAGTTTTGATTGTAAATCGGGATTCTGGCAAGTATTGCTAGATGAAGAATCACAGTTATTAACTGCTTTCACATGTCCACAAGGTCATTACCAGTGGAATGTTGTACCCTTTGGGTTAAAACAGGCTCCAGCCTTATTTCAAAGACATATGCAAAATGCATTTAGAACCTTTGAAAAATTCTGTTGTGTTTATATTGATGACATTTTAGTCTTCAGCAATAGTGCAACAGAACATCTGTGGCAAGTAGCGGCAGTACTCAAAAAATGTGCTTCTCTGGGAATAATACTCTCAAAGAAGAAAACACAGCTTTTTAAAACTAAAATCAATTTTCTAGGACTAGAAATTGAAGAAGGGTCTCATCGACCTCAAGATCATATCTTGGAACATATTCAAAAATTCCCAGATATCCTTGAAAACAAAAAATAGTTGCAGAGATTCTTAGGAATTCTCACTTATGCTTCTGATTATATTCCTAAGCTAGCTCAGGTCAGAGCACCATTACAAGCAAAGCTTAAAGAAGATGTTCCATGGGAATGGAAAGATACAGATACCAACTATATGGTAAAAGTAAAGAAAAATTTAAAAAACTTTCCTAAGCTTTATCACCCACAACCTGAGGATAAACTGATCATAGAAACTGATGCATCAGATTTATTCTGGGGAGGAATTCTTAAAGCAGAAAATAATGGTAAAGAATACATTTTCCGATACACTTCAGGAAGCGTTAAGGCTGCTGAAAAGAATTATCATAGTAACGAGAAAGAATACCTTTCTGTTATTAGAGTAATTAAGAAATTCTCGGTTTATCTAACTCCTTGTAGGTTTTTAGTAAGAACAGATAATAAGAATTTTACTTATTTTCTAAAAATAAATCTAAAAGGAGATAGAAAGCAAGGTCGTCTAGTTAGATGGCAAATGTGGTTATCTAGATATGATTTTGATGTTATTCATATTGCAGGTACCAAGAATTATTTTGCAGATTTTCTTACCATAGAATTTCAGCAAGATTATAAAGAATAATACAAATGTTTCTAACGTTTGTTTCTTTGTGAAGCATCCAGCATGGATGAAATGGAGCAGCTAAAGCTGCAAGAAGGACTTTTAGTCCAAGAACTAGAGCTGGTTCGAGCCAAGCTCAAGTATCTCAACCTGATTAATGTGGGTAAAGAAAAAGAACAAGCTTCTGAAAATGAAGTAAAAAAGGTTATCTTATCACCTTCTCCCTCAAAAGAGAAAGATAAGACTATTCCAACGCAAACGGCAGTTGGTAAAGAATCAACAAATCCGTTGAAGGCTGTGGATTTGCCAAAAATCCAGAAGGAAGTACAAACTTCCATCAAACTGGTTAGCCCAGTAGAATTTTGCTTAAGGCCAAATCAGGGAATTCCAATCCCACAGTCTAAAGTTACGCCTTTAGCATCGGAGAAATCCGAAGAGGGAATTCAAATCCCAAAAAGATCTAAAACATATTATGTTGTTTATAATGGTCCCAATGCTGGAATCTATGAAGATTGGAGCTTCGCCAAAAAAGCAACTCAAGGAATCTCCAACATTGCGCACAAGAAGTTCAAATCTTTCCAAGAAGCAAGAACTTCAGCAGACCTATACACTGGGTCATCTTTATTAGCACCTCTGGAGCTAATTACCAATGGCGAGATGATGAAGCCTAACACCTTCAGTGCAGCTCTGTTGTCCAAAAAGAAGTCATTGACCTCGTTAGGAAGACTTCCCAGCAAACCTAGGGAAGACACGGTAAATTCTGCAAAAGTAGACTACACCGACGAAATTACCGAAGCAGACTTTGAATACTGCTACCGATATGCAAGATCTGCCAACGAAGAAAAGTTTTTGGAGGAGAAGTTCTTCACTACAGACTCCAAAAATTTAAGTTATTACAACTTCACTAAGAATGCTAATCCTGAACAGGTTTACGAGGCATTCCAATATGGTTTGGTAAAAACCATATATCCAAGTCCTAATTTGTTAGAAATTAGCCATTTCCCTAAGGCTATTATCGACACAATTAAGACTTTTAGGAAAAAATGCACCAAACCAGGGCAGGAAGTTTTTCTAAAAATTAATAGTTCCGGTCCATACTGGAATCAATTAGGATTATTGGTATATCATCCTCAGCATTTGGTCCAGATCGGCATTTGCAAAGGGGATCATTATCATCCATCCCAGCCCATGGAGTGCAAGCTCGAGGCTAGCGATCTGTTACCCTTAGCAATAAAAAGACTAGAAGGTTTTATTCAAAAACTTTTCAGTTTCAGCTCAGATGATGGGTTATTTGTAAACTATCAAGATACCACCATCCTGATATACAGCAAGTCACCCAAACAGATCAGCGAAGCCGACGAAGGCAAATTTGTTAAATTCCAAAATACTTTGGTTAATCCATTTGTTTTGGGAGAACATATTCCAGACCTATGTAAAAGGATAAAGAATTACCGCAGTAATTATTTATGCGGTAGATGCTCAGAAGAAAGTGGATCCTCCACTAAAGAAGATAGTGACCTCTCCACTAACAAAGCTGCCGACAGCTCAAAGGACCCCTCCACTTCAAGTGACAGCAGGTAGTGGATAATAATGCATCTGCTTTAGGTGGATACAATAATGCATCTGCTTTATTAAGGTGCAATAATGTAAGTGCGTTTGTACGTAAGGGATGACGCACCCCTCTTCAATAATACAGATCCTTCCTTCTCTATAAAAGGGAGTTCATTTCTTGTAATATGGGAGCGCCCCTCACTTCTGCGCCTCATTGTAATTTACTTTCAACCTCTGTAATCCCCTGGAGACGAAACTCGTCCAGGATTCTGTCTGATCTTCTGATCATTATGTGTGAATAAAAAGCCCTTTAGGGCCCTCTTGTAATTACATGTAAGTTTCTATAATCTGTATCTTCTTTCTTATTATTGATTGTTGTATACATGCTTATCTGTTATAATGAAACCTGGAGTCCATAGAATAGGGAGTACCGCTTAGGCAGGTGGCCGTTTAGGGAAACAAGATTCGCAGGATTGGTTAAGTTAAAACAGATAGCATGATAATCATACACTCTTAATAATATAGTAAGGAAGATATAAGGATCTTGCATGAATTACTTAGGGTTCTAAAGTATTAAATTCATAAACTACATTAAATAAAATATCGAAGCTTGAATGAGCAAAAATATTTGTAAATCTATTCTCAACAGAGAAATATCAAAAGAAGATAAAAATTTATCTGAATTTCATAGAGTTGGCTTTAATAGTCAATCCAGATATAGTTTTGGAACTAAGTTTTGTAAAAAACATCAGACCCAAATTTATGTACAATTTATGAATACCTTTAAAGTATGCATAAAATGTATAAAAGAATCTCAAGATTCTGTAAAAAGGATGAACTCTTAAAAATCATTCAAATGAATAAAAACGTTTGTAAATCAATTCTTGACAGAGAATTAACTAAAGAAGATAAGAAATTATCTAAATTCCGTAGAGTTGGCCCTTATAGTCAATCTAGGTATAGTTTTGGAACAAGATTTTGTGAAAAACATCAAACTCTTGTGCATTATATGAACATCTATAAAGGATGTTTAAAATGTATAAAAGAAAAATAAAATTCCGCAGATCACCCAAAAACCTGGTATCAGAGCCATGTTTAAAATAAAAAGAATTATTTGAAAGATTCAATATTAAAATGAATCATTTAAATATAGAAGAAACAATTGATGAAAATCAAGATGTTTCTAATGTTCAAACCTTTGAATCTAATCAAGGATTCATAGGAAGTTTCTTAATAAAACATGAACTACTTACAAAAATTAGGTCTTCTAAACTTAATCTAAGAAAAGAAAATATCTTTAATATACCTTTTTTAGAAAAATTAAAAAGGAAAAATAGCATCTACTATTTTGTAGGTACTAAAGAAATGCATGTAGATATCAAAGATACTACAGGAGAAGTATATTTACCTTTAATTACTCTAAAGGAAATCAAAGAAAATTTAAACAAAATAGATAGTAAAATCAGAGATACTATCACAATGGTACACTTTGGTGCCGTCAAAATCCTATTGAAATCAGAATTTCAAGAGGGAATAGATTCCCCAGTCAAAATGGTCTTGATAGACAACAGAATAAATGATAGGCAAGATTGCATTTTAGGTGCAGCTAGAGGAAATTTAGCTTACCAAAAATTCATGTTTAGAGTCTATCCTAAATTTGGAATTAGTTTAGATACAGCAAATCTAGACAAAACATTATCGTTCATTCATAAATTTGAAAGAGAAGATTTAATGAATAAAGGAGATAAAGTATTTAGCCTAACCTATCTGGTTGCTTATGCATTAACTAATAGTCATCACAGTATTGACTATAAAAAGAAAGAATACATCGAACTAGAAGATGTATTTTCACAAATAGGAACTGTTCAAGACAAACAGTTTTCTGAAATCTCTCCTGTGGATAACAAATGGGCTATTGATATAGCTAAAGATAAAAAACTCATGGGAGAACGATACAAATCAAAGATAGAAAGGAATAAGCTTATAATAGGGGAGCCTTCCAGAAAAAGTATTTCAAAAGAACCTAGCAAGAGAGATCTCTTAATAGGAATTTCAAAAAGAATAGAAGACATGGAAAGTCAGGTTGAACAAATGTCTTGATGAGTCTTAAAGAAATACAAGAAGATATAAATCTTTTAAAAACAAAACTAGAAGAAATTCTAAATGTTTTAAATAACGAAGATAATAAGTTAGAAGCTGCAGCAGCAAAAATTATCATCGAATTAAAAACAGTAATTCAAGAAAACCAGAAGGTAGTCTTAGAACAAAAAGATTTAAAAATAACTCCTTTAGGAGATGAGGAAAGACCAAAACCTATAGGTTTAGGAAAATATTCTTACCCCAATCACGGAGTAGGAAATGCAGAATTAGGATCCTCTGGAAATCCTAAAGCATTAACTTGGCCATTTGGTAAAAATGACAAACAACCAATATGACCAACTATATACCAAAAATTGAAAAAATCTTTTGGGATCATCTAGAAGGTGATGAATTACAAGTAAACGAAGAAAACTTCGATTTACTTGACCGTGCTCTTAGGTTGCTAGAATTAGAGAATGATGAACTAGCAAACCAAGAAATAGAAAACAGTCCCAAACTAAAACAACTGTTTGGAATTGAAGACTTAAAAGTCTTAAACAATGAAGAGTCAGCTAGTGAACCTGAAATAAGTGAACAAGAAAATAGTGACTCAGACTATACACCAAAAAACTTTAACATAAATAATGTTAAAAGAGAAAAAGGTGAAAGCTCATATATGGGCTCTAAAAGAAGAAGAGCTAATCAACCATGGTATTTTCCAGAAAGTGCAAAATCCAAAGTTAATAGTTCAAAAGGATCTGATGATAATTTCCTAAATATTAACTGTCAAAATAATAGGAAAGAAATCATTGATAAATGGGCAGCAGAATTAAGTTTAGTAATTCAAACTAATCCTGATGCCTATACAGAATCACGAACCATTTTGTTATTAATAGAACATAAGAGTCTAGGAATAGCAAAAGAATTTATAAAAAACACCATCTGGACAGATGCTAATAACAACATTCCATATAATATTCTAGATATTGTTCTAGATGGTTTATATACTATGTTCTTAGGAATTGATTTTTCCGGTGACAAAGAACATGAAAAACAATTAGTACAAGAAAAAGCTAAAAAACGGTTAACAGAGCTACAACTCTGTGATATATGTTATTTAGAAGATTTCAATTGTGATTATGAAGTAAATCTTTATAAATTAGAACAAAATGAATTCCCAGAAATGATACTTCAGTATCTAAGGAAAATTCCTTTGGTAGGAGAAAAAGCCTTAGAAAGGTTTAAAATCGAAACTTTCAATAGTAGAACTACTAGTTACAGTCTAGGATATGCTATGAGAATAGTAAAAGACGAACTGTCAAAGTTCTGTGAACTAATAAGAATTCAGAAAAAACTTAAAAAGTTTAATAAAAAATGTTGTGCAATATCAGGAGAAAATCCGGTAGAATATGGTTGCAAAACAGAATATAAAAAGAAGAAAAAATTCTTTTCTAAGAAAAAATCTCCTAAATATAGGTTTATTAAAAAGAGGAAGAAATTCCGACCAGGAAAATTCTTTAAGAAAAAATCTGATACAAGATCAGAAAAACAAAAATTCTGTCCAAAAGGCAAGAAAAATTGTAGATGTTGGATATGCAACATCGAAGGACACTATGCAAATGAATGTCCTAATAGGCAAGATTCTAATAAAATTAAATTATTAGAGTTTGCATATAATATGGGATATGAACCCATAGAAGAAAAATATGATGATATAGAAATTGTATACATCATAGAAGAATCAGAAATAGACTACAATAGCAGCGAAGAAAAATCAGAATCTGAAGAGTCTACTTCGTAATATGTGAAACATAAAATAATTATGTTAAGACCCCTAACACATAAAAGGACAATTTTGTCCCTAGTCTCAATAGAGACGGGTCTCACAGGAGACCTTCTCAACATAGAATTATCAACAAGACATGGTCAGAAACAATATTAACAATTCCATATAAGAATATAGAATTATCAACAATATAAACAGTTCCATAAGAACATAAAATTATCAACAAGACATGAGAAGTAATAAATAAGAAAATCTACTTCTGCCCGGCGAAGACGTCACAAGAATTTTCTAACAAGCCACACAACCTCTTTCCGATCATCTACGTGATGCGACGTTTTTAAATTATTACTTGGTTAATTGGTTGCAGAGTATAATTATTTTGGCTCTGATTCTTAATGTTTCAGTTTTCCCTTTTCACTGTTGAAGGAATAAAATTAGTTCGTTTCAAACCTTTTTGGTTCAAGGAATAAAATTAGTTAGTTTTCAATTATTTTTTTATGTTCAGATTCTTGGATGTTTTTTATTTCTTTTGTGGCAAACTCTCATTTGTGTTGGGAAGACAGATATATTTGGATCCTAGCAGAAACACAACTATTTCCAAATGCCAACTTTGTTGATGCGGACAGATCTACAATGGTCATTTTTGTTAGCTGAAAAGCAAAGTACTGTAAACAGACATACAAAGGACTAGGTTTTCTAGCCTCGCTTCAAAATCACAAAAGCCTATTGCATCATCTAAAACACAACCTACCAAAATCTTCCATTGCCTGAAACACTGGACAAAAGCCTTTCATCTACGCTTCACACATGCAATCGGGAATGGGATATGTGTAAATCGATTGTTTCTCTTTTCTCAACCTCAGCTGCCCTTGCCGACTCTTGTGGCCAATCTTAACTGCTTGCTGGAATTCTGGCCATCCCAAGCTTTTATTGATGAAAAGCTTGCCCAGAAGCACCATATTCGGTCTGATAGTCTTCAAGTTGTTGTATGATCGGTATCCCACCTGGAATTTCAGACCAAACATGTCAAGATGTTACAATTGTCCGACCTCAAGAGGTATACAAATCAAGGCTAAGTTCGAGTCTTACCAAAGCATTGTGCATATTGCCAGGTGAAGCTGAAATAAATACGTCACTTTTCATGCTCACATAGTAGTCAACAGCAGCTAATAGAGATGATCTCCCTTCTACTTGAGAACGTTCATCTGCAGAAGTAAGACTCTTCTTATCCTCCATCAACGGAAACAGCTTTAGAAGTGATGAGATCCGTGCTTCACCACCGTAAACCTGGTATGATAAAAAGAAACATAAGCAAAATGCTCTTAAAATTAAATAAAACTTAATACTTCACAAGTTTAAGTTCAAAAATTAACCTTATAAGAAGCCAGATACAGTCTAGTGCTGTTGCTGAAACCCAACGAGGCCAGCAGGAGCCCTATCTCTTCAGGAGTCAGCGGGCAACGTCCTTGACCTCTTAGTTCTTCATCGGTGTACTGAGAGTTTAGTACTCTTCCCTGCCAAAGAACCTGACGGTATTTCGCAAGTGCCAATTTCTCAGCCTTTCCACCACCAAAATCACAAGCTGAGTGAGCAGCCATATCCTGCACAAACATCATGAGCAATGTGCTAAGAAAAGGTACGCCAAATGTATCAGTTAAACTAACAGAGAATCCAACAATGTTTCAGATTTTTGTAATCAGTTAATAACAGTTGGAAATGCAAGAGTATACATAAGAAGGAAATATTTGTACTTTGTCAAAGCGTAGATGCAATACAGCATACTTTCCCTTGCCTCGGTTAGAACCCACATTACTCTCCTGCTGGTTAGTGGCACTTGAATACCCACCAAGAGTGGGCCCAAACCTCAAGCGACTGATAATTGTCTCTGCTAACATATTGATATGGGGAACAAAAACCAAAGACTCGAAATTAACTTTACACCGAAGGCGCTGGATTTCTGGGGACAGGTTGTCAAAGGCCAGCCGGTGAGAAAAGGGGGCTACAGCAGCAATCCCGTAACTGAAACATCATTTAAAGGAAAGATTAAAACCAATAAATTTAGGGGAGAAAATTATCAAGATTGTGGTTTCCAGATTCTTTGAAGTTATGAGATGTAAGAAAATAGAAAGAACCAATGCTAGAGAAATCTCAAAGCCACGTGCTAGAGAAATTTCAAAGTCACGATTACATTATAAACTAGCATGCAATGAAGTAATGATAATGGACTAGTTGGGTGCCGATTTCTTCTTTGGTTCATTATTAACAGGGTTAAGAAGTCCAGTCACATTCTAAATGCCAGGAATTTGAATAGATGTTCTTTAGCCAAAGGGACTTTTCAAGAAACAGACTGAATAGTTTCACATACCTCTCTATAGTAGGCAAAACATTTTCCAGATACCAAGTAGCAGATGCATGGAGAGGTGCTGTTTTTATTCTAGTAGCTCGAATGCCAGTTGCATAATACTCCCTGGTACTCCAAGACAAATGCCTAGGTGGGATTCTAACTATGGATACCTCATCTTTCAGGGAATCGATAAAATGGTCAACGTCGAATATATCTGTAAACGAACTTCACAGTATAAAACCAAAGTTAGAAAGGTCTCTTTGACACCTTGTTATGTCCCAATTCCCAAACACAAAAAACGAATTAATACGTTACCTTGAGTCTTGCCAAACAGGATTGACATCAAAATGTGGAACTACAAGCGTTACATTTAAGATTTTCGCCACAGCAACTGCATCACAGACCTGACAATGAGGAGAAAAGGAAACAAGCACCAAGTAAGGGAATGAAATCCAAATATTTCTTTAATGGAGCTTCCTTATTTAAGTACAGATAAAATAGAGACCACTAACCCCCATCCTCTGCTGATTAAGTCCTCCATCAAGAAACACCTGAAGATAACCCTCTGACTTCTCCGGCTGAACTGCAATATGCAAAATATAATTTTGAAATAAAGAGTAAATTAAGCCCCTTATTCCAAATCCACATTTTTGTGTGATCTAAATCACTAAAAGACACAGAACCACAGAGGACTTACAGAGTGAAGCCTTGGAGTGTGCACAAGGTTTCCACCCTTGGCTGGGCAAGGGAGACCAGATTTCAGACTCTTGATCATCACTCTGAAAGTTTAAGACACTGACAATATCAGAACAAACATTACTTTTTTCTCCGAATCTAAAAAACCTTATTCATCAAAATGATCACATTACCACATACTCACAATTTGTCTCTGCAAGGCCCCATCGAGTAATCCCAAATGCATAGGTTTAGGAGCACTCCATTCCTACAATTGAGTGAAAACCAACACTTCAAATCACGCATTCAAATTTGTCCAAGCAATAAGCATTTATCACAGCAATTCAAAATCAAAGAAAGGGAAAACAGTGAGATGCTAAACATTAATTTGAATCAAAACTTTAACGAGCCCAGAATGTCTTTAAAAAAGTACAAGAAACATACTGAGAACAAGGAGGTGTAAGAGCGGGCCAGCGGAGAGAGAAGGGCGGGGAAAAAGTTGGGCAGCAGGAGCACCAACAGCCCTCCCAGAGCCCACCTCCTAGACTGAGACTGCAATTCCGTCTGATTCCAGCTCTTCATTTTTTTCAAACTCTCACCGGCGGAGCAGTGGGAAACCTCCGTGACCCGGTGTTCGCGTTCGCGTAGTTATGGCGGAGCAGCGGGATAACCTACGTCCGATCGTCCATCGCGATTTTCTCCAGAAACTTGTCGCGATAGATCCTCCGCTGGCAGACTCTAGATTCGATGTCGGGGAAAAGGAAATCGCCGGGAATTTGATTTAGGCCGGCAAAAATGGGGAAGAGTTTGTGAATTTGTGGGATTTTGCAGAAAGGTCCCCAATTTCTTGATAATATTTTATATTAAAAAAACCCGCGCATTTTCATTTTTGTTAGTAAACCCTTTTTATTATTAACGTCGACAAGCTAATTTTCTTTAGAGCAAAACTCTCTAAAAATGGCTCGTGTACTCTTGGTTTTTTGAAAAATTCTCTTATATCTCTGAAAATTTTAACCACTATTGACATTGGAAGTTTTATCCTTGAAATTGTTGATCAGCATTAATTAAGAATTTTGGATGCATTGATACTTGAAAAGATAAATATATTCTTAATTAACGTGTTGAAATTATAATTAAGAATTCCGCAAATACACGTTTCTGGCAGAACTTGAGTCAGAAAATCATCCCAAATTTTCTTCAAAGAACGTAATAGGTTATGATTGAACACATTGGCAACAATTTGCCAAGTTAGATCGCAATTGTAGAACAAATGACACATTGCCGACTTAGGATCTTTGACAAAGATCCTCCCAAAGTTCATAAACTGGGTGTCCAGATAAATAATTGGAGATCGGAGAGAGGGCTCAATGACCTGAACAATCCATCCAATAAGCATTGAATTGACACAAAACTAATTGTCGAGATTAACCAAGGCAATCACTACTTGAGTGAGTCGACCATCAATGAAACCAAATTTGGGTTTCGCCTTAAGAGCATTTTGCATAGCGGTTTGTTCATTCTTGATAATTCTACCACTTCAGAATCACAAGCTTGGGTGGTCGGAAGGATGAAGATAGAATGATGAATATCGATAAAGGGGGCGCAATAAAGGTTTAGCATTATGTGGAGTATTCAGAGTTGAGGTTTATTTTTAACTAGTGATAGTAGTAACTTGTCTCATACAACCTATTGTGATTCAAACTAGGCCACATGCCCTATTACACGACGTTCAGTTATCAGGTACTATGTCACCTTGGGCATTTCTCCAATTTCATGGAAGACTAAGAAACAACCCACTGTTTCTCGTTCGTCAGCGGAGGCAGAATATCGTGCTATGGAAAATGCTTGTTGTGAAGTGCTTTGGCTTCGTTCTCTTCTTCGTAACCTTGGTATTAACCATTCCGCTCTATTCCGCCTATACCATGACAGTCAAGCAACACTTCACATTGCTGCCAATCCAGTCTTTCATGAGCGAACCAAACACGTCGAGATTGGCTGTCAACTCGTTTGTGATTTGGTTGTTTCTCGCATCATTACTACTCATCATTTACCTACGTCAGAACAACCCGCTGACATTTCACTAAAGCTTTGAGTCGACATGCGATTCATCTTCTTTGTTCCAACTTCCAAGTTGGCTTTCTTGATCTTCCCACTCCAACTAGGGAAGTATTAGAGTTAGAATTGAGACCATGTCTTGTACGTGGGTATAAATCCCATCACTTAACTGAGTATTGATTGAGAAAATATTTCTACAAAAATGTCCAGTTGTTTTCATTAAGGCAAGTAAGCTAGAATTTTTTGGGCTCATTGTTTTGCAAAGTTAATAAACTCTACTTACATAATGTCCTGTCAATTATTCACAAATGTAATCGTAGAAAATGTAATATATAATCGACAAACCAAGCTACTAGCCCATAATTTTTAAAAAGTTTTACATTGCAAGCAACTTCACTATGGGACTAACGAAACTTAATTAACTAGCTGCAAGCAATACCAGCTGTACATAATCAAGCCCGATAATTGTAATTAACGGTTGCATTAACTTGATTTAGGGCATGCTGCAGATTTATTTATTTATAATTATCTGGTAATTAACATCCACACATACAAAAAACAGAGAATTTCGTCAACTTCAACAGTACCGGGTCCTTTCCCGCCATAACTGTGACTTGAAATTCAGAGGTACATATACCCCTGATATTTTTCAAGATCAGCTAATAATTAAGTGACAGCCTGAAATAATTAAAAGATATTATTTATACTTAAATTTCAGAAACAAAAACAAACGAACTTATTTTGAAACATTTCCACAAAATATAACCTCTATGTTTTAAGAATATAGGGTTTAGTTTAACACAAATAACTGAAATAAGTAAAGATTACCCTAATTTGAGCCAAGTGTCGGTGAAATCGTCCTCCACAGGTGGACCACAGGTGGAGACGTTAGTGATGACGGACTCTGAAGATTGGCCTTCTTCATTATTCACCACAACATTTTTCAACACCACTGGCTTTTTGCCCTCACATATCAGAGCCACCTAAAGTAAATTTGTGTTGTGTCAAAATATATTTACCACCTATGGTAAGTATAAATTATAAAACATATATATTGATTCACATACCTTCTCTTTCAGCTGTATGTTTTCTTCAATCAGCTCAGCACTCTGCAACAAACATTTATGCAACCTAAATAAGCCACTCGACATCGAATTAAAACACACACACACTTCATTTGAAAGACTTGAGTATGAAAATTCTTGTATATATGTTACCTTCTTGTGAAGGCCCTCGATCTCGGCCATGATTCGCTCCCCCTAGAATATTTTTTACTTAAGAAACTTGATATCCGACGGTTTCCCGAATCAAATACAAATATGATCCTTCTTGTGTGTCTAATTTGTAACACTCCTTAACGTACCTTGATGCGAAGCACGAGAGTGAGTTCAGCTTCGAGTTCTTTCTCCATATCTTTCAGCTCCTCCAAGCTAAGCCCTTCAAGATCCTCAACCTTCATGGTCCTGCTGTTTTCAACCAAATATTCATATTTAATTTCAGACTTTTATAATTGTATATATGTATAATGTATACATATATAGATGGGTACTCATGACTTTTGGTGTGTAATATGTACCTCAAGGTCCTCAGCTCAGGATTACTAGTACAAGCAACCTCCTTGCTCAAACTGATATGGCCCGAACCATCGGGCTAGAGTTCATATACAAGATTGAAGGGAAGGAAAATGTAGGTTTAGATGATTTGGTCGATTTATCTAGCTATACACAGAAGCCGATCAAAGACAAAACTAAGAACCTGAAGCTCAAGAGTTGGGCGCGGATTTTTGTCCGGGTTTCTTGTTCGTGACTTGTACTTGGCAATAGCCTCATCCATGCTGCGTATAAACATACAAATAAAGTTGAGCATAAACATAAACGTTCACATGATGATATACATATCTTGTAAAATTTGGCTTCATATATATATATATATATATATATATATATATATATATATATATATATATTAACCAAGTATTGCAAGACAGAGTTTCACAAAACTGCACACAGAACATACATACACAAACCCTAACAACTAAACAACAGGTTTAGTTTTATAAATAAAGAAACAACCTTAATTTTCATTGAATTCTAAGTACTGTTTATATGTGCATTCGCCTTATCAGTAAAACGTATTGGCTCAAAACTCAATATGTATCATTGCAAAACACGAAGTCAGGTAAAAAACCGAACCACTTTATGCGTGCAGTTTAATCACTACTACACATAAAGCTAATCAAGCATAGTCAGTAATTCAATAACAGGCAGTTGAAAAACAGCATCACACAGGTTAGTATAACTATTTTGTTTTATTTCAAGCACCATGTTTATGAAAGCATAAGAATGAAACAAATAATACATTTAAAAGAAAACCATTATGTCATTTAAATTAGAAAAGGGAAATCCAAAACCAAAACTATGAAGTAATTATTTGGAAAAGAATCACTAAAACCGAAGCTCAACGAATAAAATGAAGTTTATTTTGCCATGGAGGTTGACCATGGCTCAAACCCTAGTCAATATTCAATATCATTAGATTAACGAATTAACCTTTATGACTAAACTTCAAAGTTATGAAGAGATGATATTTAGATATTAAGTGTTACCACAAATTTGATAAGATCGATCTGTATGATATTTTCTATTTTAAATAACACACATCGGAGTCGAAATTAATGAGAAGCTTAATAAGGATGGAGGGAACACATACCCCTATTCATAACACTTACTTTCTCATATAAGATAAGATATTTCATCAAATGTACTTTATAGTTTAATAAGGATGGAGGGAACACATACCCTTATTCATAACACTTACTTTCTCATATAAGATAAGATATTTCATCAAGTGTACTTTATAGTTAAAATGGAAAATAAGAGTTTTTTTTATGATTGTTTTTAAAAATTCAGATTCTTTTTTTGTCCAATCCTTCTGTTCTCCTAACCCACTTTGTCTAGCTGAAGTAAATCTAAGTCAAACAGTCAAACAAAAACACCCAACTTGACCAAATTTAACCAATCATGAACAATGAAAAGATGCACGTGTCAGGATCTGGTACTTTCATGCTGCATTCACACTTGTTCATCATCACTATCAATTCCTAGTATAGGATGTTCCAAATCCATGCAGATTTTGGACACACAAAGAGTACAGTGTTATTCATGCACATGCACAAAACAAAAGATATCAAGAAATATATTATCCTGGCAATTATATTTTGGAGAAAACATTTTATTTGAACTGATAATTTTCCTGTTTTCTTTTTTAGCATGGAACATATATGCATTGCATGTATATTCCATAAGTTTATCATATATTAATCGCATTTTATTAAAATGACTTAAATATTATATTGTCGCATTGTTTATTCCCATTAGAAAAGTGTCCTAGTGACCACTTATAGACACCATAAAAACAAAATCTAATCAAATGTTAAGACATATTAGAAAGAAAAAAAAAATCTAGGAAGACATAAGAACATTTTGAGCAAAACAAGTACTCCAAATAAATTAAAAACAACTAATCAAGCATTACTATTACAAGAAACTAGTTATAAGCAATTAATGATCAGCCAGTCCACTCAATATTGGTAGTGGACCAGTGGTGATTTTGATCCTGAAATTGGGAAGAGAGAAAACTCAACATTGTAGCATATACAGTTTATACTTTTTCTGAAA
Organism: Cruciata laevipes; assembly: GCA_963678965.1. Classification (NCBI taxonomy): domain Eukaryota; kingdom Viridiplantae; phylum Streptophyta; class Magnoliopsida; order Gentianales; family Rubiaceae; genus Cruciata; species Cruciata laevipes. The sequence continues at coordinate 5,536,213 of OY787639.1, forward strand.
TGTTATTATAATTTGCTAATCACCATTTCTTATTTTATTTTATTTTATTTTATTTTATTTCTTAAAAAGTAAATGAAACTTTTCTAATAAACTTCTCAGCTGAACTTTTGAACAAATGGATAAAATATAAGAAACAATTAGCCCGTTGTTTTGTGACACGTATTCATGAAAATTAACTGAATGAAAATATTGAATTAGAGTAAAAATAAAATGAGCCAATTAAATTTATCAAAATTGGAGAAAGTTATTCTAATATGCAATTCAAAATTTCACGTACTCTAATCATATATAAAACAGTTGTAGTATTTTATCATACTGTAATGATAAACTTCCCAAATAATCTACTATTCAGGATTGTTTGGTTGATAGTATCATAGTAATGGGAAATGATAGGATAAATAATGTAACCTTACAATTATATATGTTCATTTGTTTGGAGAAGTTTGTATGGAACTATTACAGTATATTTCAATTTAAATGTTTTATTTTCTAAGTTTTGAATTATATATGTTAACAAACAATGAGATGTGTTTAATTTTAATTTTAAAATTAAAAAATATATAATAAATTTATACACTGCTTCAATTTAATAATTAGTTCAATATTTTAATCTAAAATTACGATGTTCAACCTAAAAAAACATACATTCATAGTTTCAAAATTTTAGGAAATGCAGTCTTTTTCAAATTTCTTTAATTATTATAATCATTCCTCAATCTACTTGGACTTGATTATATTTTCTTTATTTGTTCAATTTATTTATCACTATAAACAAATAATTTTGCAACTTATTTGGTTGTCCTACCTTATGAAAAGTCTCACCTTTTCTAAGCTCAATATATTGATCTAACTTTTCATAGAGTATCTAACCTCAATATATTGATCCTCAGTATACGTTCTTATGATAAGTCACACTTTTTTCTAACCACGGTAAATTCATCTAACTTATTTTATAGAGGAGCCTCTATCCGCACCATAGATTCGCTATGAAAAGTCGGACTTTTTCACCATACGTTCATTATTAGACCTTTCACTAGTCTGACATCTGTCTTCTCAAAAAATAGAGGGCGCCGATTTCTTGCTAGTTTCATTAAAAAAAAAAAAAAACCACTTCAAACACTTTTTCATTATTTAATCATTCTAATATTTGCAAGTTTCATTTCTTATTATGTCTTTATTTAATCATGATTACCTTAATGGAACTAAAAATGACTTATATATGCAAACATCTTCATCAAAACACAAGTTTACTAGGGAGGGGCCAAGGGAGCCAGGCCCCTCCCAACAAATTAAAATTTGCTTCATATACCCTTGTATCTTTTTATTATTTAACTTTTGTACTTATAATTTTAAAAAATTCTATTATGGCCTCCTCTAATTTCAATTTCTGGTTCCGCTACTGACAAGTTAGCTTGTTGATTTGGAATATTGATTTCACTGAATAATCATTAATATGTAAAAAATTGATCCTGATTTCAGATACTGAATAATATGCTTAATAAATAAAATGTTAGATTAAAAATGAAAAAATTAATATTTATCTTAGTCTACGTTGCGGAAACCTTCTCTATTAAATATTTCATTTCACATTATTATTGATCAGTAGACTGTTAATCTGTTTGAATATCTGGATTATATTGATTAACAATACAAATCAGTTTAACTAATTAATCATCATCATTGGTCATTGTTTGAAAAATCAATTTGACTGGCAATCTACACCTAGAGCTAGCTAGCTAGGAAGAGCTTGCAGGGCTATTAATTCGGCGAAAATCCAATTTTCATCAGAAAATAGCATAAATTATTAGGGATTTTAATTTCCTGCCACCTTATTTTTTAAAAGTTTTTCTGTTTCTGCAACTTGCACTGAAAATGGTCCACTTTCAGAATCATACTATTTTTTATTTTTTTTAAGAATCATACTATTTCTTTTGCAGGTTTTGATACAGACTGATGCATGCTAAAGCTCATGATAGAATTTCCAGAGCTCAATTGGTAGCACATCGGATAAATTCAGCAATTTTCAGAGCTCGTGAGACCATAATTTAATTAAGAAATGTTTAAAAAATAAATTTCATTTGTCTTGAAAAGAAAAAATTCACCCCATAGTAGCAATTAGCACATGTATTAGTAATTGGATAAATTAGAACATATTGTTTGCAAAGATAATATAATAGAATATTTGAACCATGTGTTAATTTTTAAAAAGTATTTCTATGGAGTTTTTTTATAATTTGTGATTTGTCTAAATGGGAAATGGACCCATGGAATTATTGTAACACAGGCAAGATAAGCTTTTGGCCTAAGTCAAAAAAGACCAGACCATATCTATAGAGATCTCTATAAACTACTAATAATTGATGTCACCAAAACCTGTGTTTATATATTTTTAGAGCCCATTTCTAAATTTAGAAATCTGGGTTATTTTAGAGAGTGTCAAAAGAGGAAATTAAAGTGCGCAAGAATAGAATCTCTCGATTCTGTATAATTGATGTCAGGTAAATAAAACAGACAGATTTGGCCACATATTTATCCATAAAATCATAGAAAAAAAAAACCCCCAAAACAGCAGCAAATTAACCTGGAGCTGGAAAAATCAAACATCTTTCCGGTGGCTGAGAAGACGATGAGAGACACGTCAGCATCGCAGAGAACAGACAATTCTTGAGCTTTCTTGAATATCCCCCGTCTTCTCTTCGAGAAGGTCACCTGCCTCGCCGTCACGTTGTCGATTCGCCTGATCTTTATCTTCTCCCTCGCCATTTTCCGATCTGCCAAAAAGATGAACTGTGGGATTCAGAAGCTTGTTTTTTCTTATCTAGAACCCTAAAAGTTGCAGAGGAACAAAGAACAGATCTGGGTTTAAAACTGCAGAGGATTTCAGAAATTTGTGCTCAATGCAATCATCACAGAGAAAGAGTGGGGAGAGAAGAATTACTGTTCATCACCTTAATTGTTTGTTGAAGAATGAAGATATGTGGTGCCAAGCCGATAACAAAGGAGTAATAATGGTGCTCTATATATGTATATATGTATATTTTACTCTAGCTAGTTTCTGTTGTTATATCTTTTACAAACAATGTTTAAATAAGGTCCAGCCAATGGGAAGAGAGATACCAGAAGGACTGTGGCTGCAAGTTGGGCAATTCACAACTCAAGAAAGGAAAGTTATACTTTCCCTTTTAAACCAAAGGCCCTTCCTGTGTTCTCCAAATATATTATAACAAATAATACTAAATTAAAATAACTTGTGTAATGGGACTGGTTTAGTGGTAATCCACCCTCTCTATAACTGAGAGGTCCAAGGTTCAAAACACACCCCTGACAAAATTGCGAATTTGAGCAATTATTGTCAGGGTCTACCCAGCGTAGAGGGACCGATGATGGTTTCCCAGGGGCCGTGTTGGTGGCCCCCGCTGTGGTCTCCCATGCTGCAGGTGGTGACTCATGATGGTGCGATCGGTGGTTCCGGCTTCGGTGGTTCGGTGGCTCGTTGGTGCAAGCAGCTGGGTCCTTCAGGAGGACGTCTCAGAGCTACGTGGATGGAGCGTGTATAGCTTCACTGTGCTTACATGGATCTAATGTGGTGTCTCCTAGTTGGAGCGTGTATAGCTTCACTGTGCTTACATGAATCTAATGTGGTGTCTCCTAGTTAGTCCTAGATTAGGACGTGTATATGTAATAGGTATGTTGTAATCTATCTTGAATTTAAAACTAAGGCTCTTGTTTGTCAAAGTTTATCAGTTCAGTTCAGTTCAATTCAGTACAGTTTAATTTAGTTGAGTTCAACAAAAATGTAATTTTATGAAATTTAGTTTAATTTGATTCTTTTTTAATTTCAATACATTGATTTTTACTTTAGCTCGGTTTAATCTAGTTCAGATTAGTTCAGTTGAATCAGAAATAAACTCTTTTAAACATGGGCTAATTAGTGTTGAATGCGGGGTGCGGTGTTAGGTCTGGGTCAGAGAAGACCCGACAGATGCTGCGGTGACATTTTATTTCTACTTGAAGGCTCTTCATCTGAGTATTTAAAAAGGCTGCAGTTCCTGGCTTCGGTTGCTCCTGTTTCTGGGTCAAAGAGAAGGCGTAAGGCCAAAGGAAACTGTTGCTTTGCCCGTAGCTGGAGTTGTATATTTTCATGTTATTGGAGCTGGAGCTGGCCGGTGAGTTGCTTTTGTGGAACATAAGCCTCCATCTGTTTGTTGTGCCATTGCAGTTTAATTTAGCAAGCTGGTGATGTTGTAGAATTGATGTGCAATGTGTGTAGCTGTCTCAGTCTGTACTAAAATGTTTTGTAGATGAATTGAGTGTGTGGTTGTTAAATTTTTTATTTTTGAAAAAGAAAAAGAAAGAGAAAAAGAGAAAAATGTGAGCATCTATCTGGATTTTAAATAGGAAGTGTTGGATTCTTTCCAACTACGGGGGAATTCTTTCCACTTATCTGGAATTTATCCCTCAAACCTCAAAAATTCGGGGACCATGAGTGCAATGCAACCAGGAAAATCCCTCAAAAACGTGGCATATTTGGTGAAACGTGGGACGTGGGCCACATCCACCTGCGTTTGTTGCCTTTCTTTTTCACTTTTTTCTGTTTTTGTTTTGTGGTTGATCAAACCAGCCTTGGCTCCCTTTTCGCCTTTCTTTTTTACTTCAAAATAAAGGCGTACAACACTTGTATCCATCGTTGGCCCCTTAAAACATCTTTTATTTGTACAAGACTTCTTCACTCTTATTTCAATTTCTAAATCTTTTATTAAAAAAAACTTTGTACAAGACTTCTTCACTCTTTGTATTTTATTTTAATTTTAAAATATTTTATTCAGAATAATATATTAATATAGTATATAATTATTTTATCCTAGTATATATTGATTGTTTGTGTAAGAGATTTATTACTATGTAGTAATATTATCCCTATTAAATATTTGTTAAAAGTCTTATTATGATTATTTGTATCCACCAAATAACTATGTGAATCTAAAACTATTTAAATACCAGTAAATACACACGGAAAATTTCTTGTACCTAACAACTTTATATTTTCTATGATATTTGATTAAATATCAAAGGAATCATTTATAAAATTAATTTTAAAACTGGAAAGAATAAAGAAATGAAAAGAAGTACGCATATATAGCATTGGACTACCGGCTCGGTAGTGTACTTGTACAAATACACAAAACGTAGCACCGGTACCGGTAATGTATTTATCCGATTTAAAGAGCTTTTTAACCTTTTAATGCACGGTAAATTGATATATTTTCAGGTAAATGAATTTATAATGTTAAAAAAAAATTATCCAAAAATGAGTTAAATAATTGGCAAAGTGTTGGGAGCGACGGTTTACATATGTAGACTGGATTAAATTGTAAATAGTCTAATATTTCAAAAACAAGGCAAGATTAATTTGCAATTTTAAAAATTTGAAGGAATTCACCCGCTACAGTAATTCGCGCGTGAACAGTACCGCATGAACAGTACCAGTGAACATGAACAGTACTGCTACAGTTTTTTTTTTTTTTTTTTTTCAAATTCCAGGTTTTGTTATAAAATTTTCATCTTTTAAGTTGAGTTACCCATTTTGGTTTAAATTTCCTATGTTTTATGTTATAATGATTACCTGTTCTATGAAGATGGGGATTATAACTTAAAACATGGGGAATTAAAACCAAAACCTTGACCGATATTTATTATCAAATAAACTGAACTAGTAACTCAAAAGATGATCAGTATAATATAAAAAATGCGGGATTTAAATCAAAACCTGACATGCATACATTATTTCAAAACACTCAACTTGTAACTCGGAAGATGATAATTATAACTTAAAGTATGGGAAATTTAAACCAAAACCTTTGTCGGTATTTTTTATATAATAAAGTGAACTTGTAACTGAGAACATACTGATTATAACATAAAACACGGGAAATTTAAACCAAAACCTAACAAACATAACATTAATTAAAAAATTGAACTTGTAACTCAGAAGTCGAGTATTATAATTTAAAATATGGGGAATTAAAACCAAAATCTTGGCCAATATTTATTATCTAATAAACTGAATTTGTAACACAGAAAATGATCAATATAACATAAAACATGGTTGATTTAAATCAAAACATGACAAACAGACATTATTTCAAAAAACTGAACTTGTAACTCAGAAGATGATGATTATAACTTAAAGCGTGAGGAATTTAAACCAAAACCTTGGGCGGTATTTATTATCTAATAAATTGAACTTGTAACTCAAAAGATGATCATTATAACATAAAACATGGGGAATTTAAACCAAAATGTGTAACTCAACTGAAAAGATGAAGATTTTATAACAAAACCTGAAATTTGTAAAAAAAAAAAAAAACTGTAGCAGTAATGTTCATTGGTACTGTTCACGCGTGAATTACTGTAGCGCGTGAATTTGTTAAAAATTTTAAAAAATTGCAAATTAGTCCTTCCTTGTTTTTGAAATATTAGACTATTTACAATTTAATTCGGTCTACATATGTAGACGGTCGCTCCCAAGACTTTGTCATTTATAATTTAGTCTTTGGTCTACATGTGTAAACGGTCGCTCCAGAGACCACCCCATTTTATTCAGGTTATAATATAATAATTTCTTTAAGGCAAATTCTTGGAAGAGACCGTCTCTATATAGAAACCGAATTAAATTGTAATATAAAACATGAATATTTTAACTTAAAACATGAATATTTTTTGAAACATATAAAGCATGAACATTTTGACTTAAAACATGAACGTCTTAACTTGAAATATGAAATATAAAACGTGGACGTTTTAATGTGAAATATGAACACTTTAATTTGAAACATAAAACATGAACACTTTAACTTGATACATAAAACATGAACATTTTAACTTGAAACATTGTAGCAAAACACCGTAGCTCGTGATTTTTAAAGTTTTAAAAAATTACAAATTGGTCTCTCTTTGATTTTTTTTATTGCACTATTTACAATTTAGTCCGGTCTCTATATAGAGACGGTCTTCTTAGAGACTAACTCTTTATTTAAAATACACAACTATAATATTATTTATTATACATTAATATTATATACATTTGTATTATTATAATTTTGAAGACGTTGTCATTAGAATGTTGTCATTAATAATGTAAAAGTCTTATCTTAAATATCAATATTGTGTAATAATTACATACAAATTACATTTTTTTACGTTTAGATTAAATGAAAATCAAAAAAAAAATTGTTTAATAAATAATATTTTAGAATTATTGTTTCAATATATTAGTATAATATAAATTTCATTTCATTTCATATGATTGTTAGCTTGAAAATATCGATGAAATTTAAAAATTCTTATCACATATTTCATTCGTAATATATACCGTTGATATTTTTATATTATTTAATCATAATATATAATTTTAAGATTTAATATATAAAATATTATTTATCAAACATACATGAGCATTGTATATATTTATATATAAGTTTTGTATTAATGATAGATAAATAAAGTATTAATGAGGTACTTGAGAAATAAATAATGAGATGGATAAAAGTAAATGATGGTGGGACATAGAGAAAGTGACGTGGAAATGTGTGTGGGGATATTGTGATAGTCATTGTTTAGTTTCATTTCACTAATTCAGTCAATAATCTTAGGTTTATCAGTTATCACTGCTCACCTTTTTTTTATATGGACTCTATCATTGTTCACTTTTTTATATGCTTTTAATATCAATGCTATCTTTTGTTGTATAAGCTGTTTGATTTGTATTTGTTCATATAATATATTTGCAAGCTGTATTCCGTTGTGTGAAACCAAAAGTATGACAATTCTCAAAAAAGACGGGTCTCACGTGAGACCAAGGGCATTTTTGCCTTTTTCTTAACTCTTGTCTATTTACAAGACCAACCCACATAGTTTGTAATAATTACATATTAACCTACAAACTTTGTAATGAATAATAAAACCAACCCAAATTCAATTTATATAAAAGGAAAACTTAAATTTTCCGGATATAAACAAATTGAACTACATTGTTATGTAGACACAGGTGCAAGCATGTGTGTTGCTAGCAAAAATGTAATACCCAAGGAACACTGGGTAAATGTAGAAAGACCAATAAGAGTAAAAATTGGAAAGGGATCTCACATTATACTCTCTAAGGTCTGTAAAAATCTAAACATAATGATAGCAGGTGAAATATATCATATTCCAACTGTATATCAACAAGAATCTGGAATAGATTTTATTATTGGGAATAATTTCTGTCTGTTGTACCATCCATTCGTCCAATACACAGATAGAATAATTTTCACTTTAAATAATAATCCTGTACATATAGGAAAAATAAGAAAAGCTCTTAAAATAGGAGTTCCAGGTTATTTAGAATACATGAAAAAGAAATCTAAATTACCAAAACCAGAGACATTAAATATTAGCTCTAATAAAATTACTTCTCTTTTAAGGAGGGGGGGTATATATACTAAAAAACAACAACTTTTTGTGCTTCAAAATACAAAACTTTGTAAAATAGAAACACTTTTAGATTCTGTGTGTTCAGAAAATCCAATAGACCCTAACAAGTCAAAATATTGGATGACAGCTACCATAAAACTAATCGATCCAAAGACAATTGTAAAGGTTAAACCAATGCAATATAGTCCTAAAGATAGAGAAGAATTTGGAAAACAAATTAAAGAACTGCTAGATTTAAAAGTAATTAAACCAAGCAAATCTCCTCATATGTCTCCAGCTTTCTTGGTAGAAAATGAAGCTGAGAAACGAAGAGGAAAAAAGAGAATGGTTGTCAACTATAAAGCTATAAACACAGCTACAATAGGAGACAGTCATAACCTTCCTAATAAAGATGAGTTATTAACCTTAATAAGAGGAAAGAAAATATTCAGTAGTTTTGATTGTAAATCAGGATTCTGGCAAGTATTGCTAGATGAAGAATCACAATTATTAACTGCTTTCACATGTCCACAAGGTCATTACCAGTGGAATGTTGTACCCTTTGGGTTAAAACAGGCTCCAGCCATATTTCAAAGACATATGCAGAATGCATTCAGGACCTTTGAAAAATTCTGTTGTGTTTATATTGATGACATTTTAGTCTTCGGTAATAATGAGACAGAACATCTGTGGCAAGTAGCAGCAGTACTTAAAAAAATGTGCTTCTCTGGGAATAATACTCTCAAAGAAGAAAACACAGCTTTTTAAAACTAAAATCAATTTTCTAGGACTAGAAATTGAAGAAGGGTCTCATCGACCTCAAGATCATATCTTGGAACATATTCAAAAATTCCCAGATATCCTTGAAAACAAAAAACAGTTGCAGAGATTCTTAGGAATTCTCACTTATGCTTCTGATTATATTCCTAAGCTAGCTCAGGTCAGAGCACCATTACAAGCAAAGCTTAAAGAAGATGTTCCATGGGAATGGAAAGATACAGATACCAACTATATGGTAAAAATAAAGAAAAGTTTAAAAAACTTCCCTAAGCTTTATCACCCACAACCTGAGGATAAACTGATCATAGAAACTGATGCATCAGATTTATTCTGGGGAGGAATTCTTAAAGCAGAAAATAATGGTAAAGAATACATTTGCCGATACACTTCAGGAAGCTTTAAAGCTGCTGAAAAGAATTATCATAGTAACGAGAAAGAATATCTTTCTGTTATTAGAGTAATTAAAAAATTCTCTGTTTATCTAACCCCTTGCAGATTTCTAGTAAGAACAGATAATAAGAATTTTACTTATTTCCTAAAGATAAATTTAAAAGGAGATAATAAACAAGGTCGTCTAGTTAGATGGCAAATGTGGTTATCTAGATATGATTTTGATGTTATTCATATTGCAGGTACCAAGAATTATTTTGCAGATTTTCTTACCAGAGAATTTCAGCAAGATTATAAAGAATAATACAAATGTTTCTAATGTTTGTTTCTTTGTGAAGCATCCAGCATGGATGAAATGGAGCAGCTAAAACTGCAAGAAGGACTTTTAGTCCAGGAACTGGAGCTGGTCCGAGCCAAGCTCAAGTATCTTAACCTGATCAAATTGGGTAAAGAAAAAGAGCAAGCTTCTGAAAATGAAGTAAAAAAGGTTATCTTGTCACCTTCTCCCTCAAAAGAGAAAGACAAGACTATTCCAACGCAAACGGCAGTTGGTAAAGAATCAACAAATCCGTTGAAGGCTGTGGATTTGCCAAAAATCCAGAAGGAAGTACAAACTTCCATCAAACTGGTTAGCCCAGTAGATTTTTGCTTAAGGCCAAATCAGGGAATTCCAATCCCACAGACTAAAGTTACACCTTTAGCATCGGAGAAATCCGAAGAGGGAATTCAAATCCCAAAAAGATCTAAAACATATTATGTGGTCTATAATGGCCCTAATGCTGGGATCTATGAAGATTGGAGCTTCACCAAAAAAGCAACTGAAGGAGTCTCCAACATTGCACACAAGAAGTTCAAATCCTTCCAGGAAGCAAGAACTTCGGCAGACCTATACACTGGGTCATCTTTATTAGCACCTCTGGAGCTAATTACCAACGGCGAGATGATGAAGCCCAACACCTTCAGTGCAGCTCTGTTGTCCAAAAAGAAGTCATTGACCTCACTAGGAAGACTTCCCAGCAAACCAAGGGAAGACATGGTAAAATCTACGAAAGTAGATTACTCCGATGAAATCACGGAAGTAGGCTTCGAATACTGCTATCGATATGCAAGATCTGCCAATGAAGAAAAGTTTTTGGAGGAAAAGTTCTTCACTACAGACTCCAAAAATTTAAGTTACTACAACTTCACTAAGAATGCTAATCCTGAACAGGTTTATGAGGCATTTCAATATGGTTTGGTAAAAACCATATATCCAAGTCCTAATTTGTTAGAAATTAGCCATTTCCCTAAGGCTATTATCGACACAATTAAGACTTTTAGGAAAAAATGCACCAAACCAGGGCAGGAAGTTTTTCTAAAAATTAATAGTTCCGGTCCATACTGGAATCAATTAGGATTATTAGTATATCATCCTCAGCATTTGGTCCAGATCGGCATTTGCAAAGGAGATCATTATCATCCATCCCAGCCCATGGAGTGCAAGCTCGAGGCTAGCGATCTGCTACCCTTAGCCATGAAAAGACTAGAAGGTTTTGTTCAGAAACTTTTCAGTTTCAGCTCAGATGATGAGTTATTTGTAAATTATCAAGATGCCACCATCCTGATATACAGCAAGTCACCTAAAAAGATCAGCGAAGCTGATGAAGATAAGTTTGTCAAATTCCAAAATACTTTGGTTAATCCATTTATTTTGGGAGAACACATGCCAGATCTTTGCAAGAAGATGAAGAATTACCGCAGTAATTATGTATGTGGTAAATGCTCAGAAAGTGGATCTTCCACCAATCAAGACAGTGACCTCTCAACCATCAGGGCTGCCGACAGTCCTATGGACCCCTCCACTTCTAGTGACAGCAGGTAGTGGGATAATAATGCATCTGCATTGAGTGGATGCAATAATGCAGTAGTGCGTCTGCTTTAGGTAGATGCAATAATGAAAGTGCGTTTGTACGTAAGGGATGACGCACCCCTCTTTAATAATACAGACCCTTCCTTCTCTATAAAAGGAAGTTCATTTCTTGTAATACAGGAGCGCCCCTCACTTCTGTGCCTCCTTGTCTTTTAAATTCAACCTCTGTAATCGCCTGGAGACGAACTTCGTCCAGGATTCTGTCTGATCTTCGGATCTACTATGTGTGAATAAAAAGCCCTTTAGGGCCCTCTTGTAATTACATGTAAGTTTCTATAACCTGTATCTTCTTTCTTATTATTGATTGTTGTATACATGTTTATCTGTTATAATGAAACCTGGAGTCCATAGAATAGGGAGTACCGCTTAGGCAGGTGGCCGTTTAGGGAAACAAGATTCGCAGGATTGGTTAAGTTATAAACAGATAACATGATAACCATACACTCTTAATAATATAGAAAGAAAGATATAAGAAGATTGCATGTATTACTTAGGGTTCTAAAGTATTAAATTCATAAATTACATCAAATAAAATATCAAAGCTTGAATGAGCAAAAATATTTGTAAATCTATTCTCAACAGAGAAATTTCAAAAGAAGATAAAACTTTATCTGAATTCCATAGGAATAATGACAATAGTCAATCCAGATACAGCTTTGGAACTAAGCTTTGTAAAAAACATCAACTCCAAATCTATATACAATTTATGCCTACCTCAAAATTCTGCATAAAATGTATAAAAGAATCTCAAAATTCTGCATAAGAAAGAACTCAAAATGAGTAAAAACATTTGTAAATCTATTCTTGACAGAGAATTAACTAAAGAAGATAAGAAATTATCTAAATTCCGTAGAGTTGGCCCTTATAGTCAATCTAGGTATAGTTTTGGAACAAGATTTTGTGAAAAACATCAAACTCTTGTGCATTATATGAACATCTATAAAGGATGTTTAAAATGTTTAAAAGAAAATTAAAATTCCGCACCAACCAACAAAAACCTGGTATCAGAGCCATGTTTAAAATATCAACTGTTATCTAAAAAATTCGTTAAAATGAATCATTTAGATAATATAGAAGAAACAATTGATGAAAATCAAGATGTTTCTAGCGTTCAAACCTTTGAATCTAATCAAGGATTCAACGGAAGTTTCTTGATAAAACAAGAATTACTTTCAAAAATTAGGTCCTCAAGACTTAACTTAAGAAAAGAAAATATTTTTAATATATCTCTTTTAGAGAAATTAAAAAGGAAAAATAGCGTCTACTATTTTGTAGGAACTAAAGAAATGCATGTAGATATCAAAGATACTACAGGAGCAGTATATTTACCTTTAATCACTCGAAAAGAGATTGAAGAAAACTTATTAAAAATAGATAGTAAGATTCGATCCACTATCACAATGGTACACTTCGGTGCCATTAAAATCTTATTGAAATCAGAATTTCAGGAAGGAATAAATTCTCCAATTAAAATGGTTTTAATGGATAATAGGATAAATGATAGACAAGACTGCATTTTAGGTGCGGCTAGAGGAAATTTAGCCTACCAAAAATTCATGTTTACAGTATATCCTAAATTTGGAATTAGTCTAGATACAGCAAATGTAGACAAAACATTATCCTTTGTTCATAAATTTGAAAGAGAAAATTTAATGAATAAAGGAGATAAAGTATTTAGCTTAACCTATCTGGTCGCTTATGCTTTAACAAATAGTCATCACAGTATTGACTATAAAAAGAAAGAATACATTGAATTAGAAGATGTATTTTCACAAGTAGGAACTATAGAAGAAAAACAGTTTTCAGAAATAACTCCTTTAGATAACTCTTGGGCTATTGACATAGCTAAAGATAAAAAGATAATGGGAGAAAAATATAAATCAAAAGTAGAAAGAAATAAACTTATAATCGGAGAACCCTCCAGAAGAAGTATTTCTAAAGAACCCAGCGAGAGAGATCTCTTGATGGGAATGTCAAAACGAATAGAGGACATGACAATTCAGCTTGAAGAAATGTCCTAATGAGTTTTACAGAAATAAAAGAAGAGATAAATCTTTTAAAAACAAAATTAGAAGAAATTCTAGATATTCTAACTAAAGAAGATAATAAGTTAGAAGCTGCAGCAGCAAAAATTATCATTGAATTAACAACAGTAATTCAAGAAAACCATAAGGTAATATTAGATCAAAAAGATTTGAAGATAACTCCTATAGGAGACGAGGAAAGACCAAAACCTATAAGTTTAGGAAAATATTCTTACCCCAATTATGGAGTAGGAAATGCAGAGTTAGGATCCTCTGGGAATCCTAAAGCATTAACTTGGCCATTTGGTAAAAATGACAAACAACCAATATGACCAATTATATACCAAAGATTGAAAAAATCTTTTGGGATCATCTAGAAGGTGATGAATTACAGGTAAACGAAGAAAACTTCGATTTACTTGACCATGCTCTTAGATTGCTAGAATTAGAGAATGATGAACTAGCAAACCAAGAAATAGAAAACAGCCCCAAACTAAAACAATTGTTTGGATTTGAAGACTTAAAAGTCTTAAATAATGAAGAATCAGCTAGTGAATCTGAAATAAGCGAACAAGTAATTAGCAATTACGATTCAGATGAAGTACCTAAAAACTTTAACATAAATGTTAAAAAAGAAAAAGGAGAAAGCTCATATATGGGCTCTAAAAGGAGAAGAGCTAATCAACCATGGTATTTTCCAGAAAGTGCAAAATCCAAGGTTAATAGTTCAAAAGGATCAGATGATAATTTCCTAAATATTGACTGTCAAAATAATAGGAAAGAAATCATTGATAAATGGGCAGCAGAATTAAGTTTAGTAATTCAAACTAATCCTGATGCCTATACAGAATCAAGAACTATATTGTTATTAATAGAACATAAGAGTCTAGGAATAGCAAAAGAGTTTATAAAAAAAACACCATTTGGACAGATGATAACAACAACATTCCATATAATATTCTAGATATAGTTCTAGATGGATTATATACTATGTTCCTAGGAATTGATTTTACTGGTGATAAAATACATGAAAAACAACTAGTACAAGAAAAAGCTAGGAAACGTTTAGCAGAACTACAACTCTGTGATATATGTTACTTAGAAGAATTCAATTGTGACTATGAAGTAAATCTTTACAAACTAGAACAAATTGAATTTCCAGAAATGATACTTCAATATCTTCGAAAAATACCTTTGGTAGGAGAAAAAGCATTAGAAAGGTTTAAAATTGAAACTTTCAATAGAAGAACTTCTAGTTATAGTCTAGGATATGCTATAAGAATAGTAAAAGATGAACTGTCAAAATTCTGTGAACTAATAAGAACTCAGAAAAAACTTAAAAAGTTTAATAGAAACTGCTGTGCAATATCAGGAGAAAATCCTGTAGAATACGGCTGTAGAACAGAATATAAAAAGAAGAAAAAATTCTTTTCTAAGAAAAATTCCTCTAAATATAAATTTATTAAAAAGAAGAAGAGATTCCGACCAGGAAAATTCTTTAAGAAGAAATCTGATACAAAATCAGAAAAACAAAAATTCTGTCCAAAAGGAAAGAAAAATTGTAGATGTTGGGTTTGCAACATAGAAGGACATTACGCTAATGAATGTCCTAATAGGCAAGACAATAACAAAATAAAATTGTTAGAAATTGCATATGAAATGGGATATGAACCTATAGAAGAAAAATATGATGATATAGGAATTGTATACATCATAGAAATAGACTATAGTAGTAGCGAAGAAAAATCAGAATCTGATGAGTCTACTTCGTAATATGTGAAACATAAAATAATTATGTTAAGACCCCTAACACATAAAAGGACAATTTTGTCCCTAAGTCTCAATTGAGACAAGTCTCACAAGAGACCTTCTCCCAAAAGTATGTTGTGCTTACTACTGGCTTTATTTGCAGGCTAAATACAGATGGAAAAGAGTGGTTAACTCTAATGATGAGGGTCAATGATCAGTGCTATTTACGCAGCTGAAGGCTGATTGGTGTTATTTGCTGCTGAAATTTATGCAATATTTTAGCTGATCTATGCTATAAAGGTTGGATTTTGATGGCTGCATTATATTAATATAGTTATCCATTTATCCATGCATATGAATGGATTCTACCATTTGCGAATGGACTTACTGTAGTGTATTTGTACTCATCTTTTTCTTCTGCAATTTTCATGAAGATGAAAGGGACTATAAATTGTACCAACATCGATATATTCAGACTTGATTTAAATGTTTTCTTCCTTTTATGTTTTGCAGGTTGTACTGACCTTACAATATTCATCCATCTAAATTTTCTCATTTGTATTGTAAGCTGATTAGTACCCTTCTTCATTGTAAGCTCATTTGATACATTTTGGTGTTTTTGATTTTGTACTAGTAGCATATTTAGTAATAGAGAACCATCAATGTTTATTTTGTGTGTGTTAGTTTTCTTGGTTTGGAGACATAATATACTCTTACAGCTCCACTGTTCGTTTAACATCCCTTTGATATTATGGAGTTAATAGAGCAAACCTATTCATGTATTACTTGATTTTTATTTTATGTGATGGTAATTATATTTTATGAAATTTTGATTTTATAACTTTGAAAGTTAGAAGAGTAATTTATTTAGGGATGAGATCATTTAACATGCTTATTTTTACAATCATCCTAGCCCTTGATCAATTCTGATCCTAACCAGCACGTGTCCAACTCAATTTCCAACTTTCTCATTTTCCTAATTTTTAAATAAGCCGAAAAAAGCAAAAGTCAAACACTTCTCGCTAAACCC
Source organism: Cruciata laevipes (assembly GCA_963678965.1). Taxonomy (NCBI): domain Eukaryota; kingdom Viridiplantae; phylum Streptophyta; class Magnoliopsida; order Gentianales; family Rubiaceae; genus Cruciata; species Cruciata laevipes. The sequence goes on from OY787639.1 coordinate 5,552,546, forward strand.
TTTGTTTTTTTTGATCGGAGCTTTCTGTCTTCTTCTTGATGTACCATTCTTTCTGATCGGAGTTTTTTGTTTTCCCGATCGGAACCCCGCCACCACCTAATTTCGCCGCCGCCAGAACTCCCCTTTCCCCTTCCTTCTGTAACGCGAGGAGCCGTCAGCGGTCGATGATCAAGTAAAACCCGGGGCGCTAGCTGGCAGGTTCTAGATGACCAAATGATCGAGATCGATGATCGGTGAAGAAGATCGAGTTTCTCTAGTTCGGGCACTAGGTGGCCAGACAAATTTGAGTTGCCAAGGTCCAGATGATCAACCCGGAAAGGCATATCGTTCGGGCACGGGTAACCCGGTGCCGCATATCATTCGTCCAGATGCTCAGCCCTTTTTACATATTCAACAACCTCGATGGTAATTTCAGCACACAATGACTAGTAGAAATTGAGCTATGCTATTTCAATTTTTATTGATTAAGTTGTTTTTGCAGTGTCGGTGAGGACTTCTAGTGATCAGCAGTACCAGCTGCGGAAATTCAAGTTGCAATGTTTTGTGCATCCGACATTGCCAAGCCCAAAATTAAGGTAGTACTCATTCTTTTTGCTGTCTTCTTCCTTCCTTTCTGGCTAATATTAATTTTTAGGAGGACTTCTATTGGCACAAGTGAGATGAGAACAAAAGCGTAGTGTAGTTTTTGTATTGACTTGCTACTATTATATATATATATAAGAGTTATACATTAGATAAATTAAGTCGGAAAAGGTTCAGTAACTTAGTTCTTTAAGTTAGTATATTGGTAATATGCTCTCTGACCGAGCATTTTGGTGTTAACTACACCTAAGTAGATTATTTGGCCATTGACCACAAGAATCAGTTAATCTCTTACTTGAACTCATATTTATGTTAGGAGAATAATTGGTACATTCAGCTTTGTGCTCTTGCAGTCTGTCTTGATGTTAAACTATAAGCACATTCTGCAGGTGCTTTCCTTGTGGATCCGAACACCAGTGAGCAAGTGAGCAAATGATTCTGAAGGTTAGACAAATGAGATTATAGTGGTCATATTTTATAGTAAATGTTGCAATGCTCTGTGTATATGATTGGCCATGCCTTTTCAATATGATGCCAATATGCCTTTTCTTAATCTCTTTTGTGATGTCTGAAATTCAGTAATATGAAGTTTAAAACCTATTAGCTCAAATGGTAGAGCGTTGTGCAAATGTACATTTGCACAAAAATGTGGGTTCGAATCCCTCATAGGTTGGTTATATTTTAAATGTTTTTGCTCGTACAAAATGGATGACATAGCCATAGGACAACACATAACTGAACAAATCGTTATCATCACTTCAACAACTATACAAATCCTCAGACTAGATAATCACAACATCATATTCTTCATGTCTGACTAATTGTAGTGGAAAGGTAACACAATTTCAGAATTCTGTAGTTCAAATAAAATATAGTGTTTCTCATATGAATCAGAAAAATAAAAGTCTCTCAATAGACATACTTTTACAAAACCAAGCACAAACCTCAAAGAGTTGTATTAGAAAAAGGAAATCAATCAATTTAAGTTCCAAAGACAAATGTAACTGCAAAACATTCTCAGGCTGTTCTCAAAAAATAAAGCACAAACATCAATCCTGGCTACTTCCTAACAGCTCCTTGCGAAATCTTAGTCATAACTTTGATGTACCAGAGAATGAAATGGTGAAGAAACTCGCAGGAGCAACCACCCAGGGAATTTTAAGTCAAACAATGTATGTTCTAGGTTTAACAAACAAGAAAAGAGACATGGTGCGACAAGCGACGTGCAAGACACAGATTTTTTCGAATACCTTCATAAAAATCTTTGGGAAAACAACTCATACACAAACTAAGAGTGAGTTTATTGACATAATGCAACAATGAAATACAATCAGATAGTTCTCAAGATTGAGTAAATTATTGTGACTAATTGTGACCTTAGCAAGACATGGAAGCATTGAAACACACAATTTCTTCTGAGATTGAACTGTGAAGTGCTTACGAATAAAACGAGTTCACTCTCGTTGCATAAAATATAATCTATGAGGGATTTGAACCCACATTTTTGTACATATGCACAATGCTCTACTATTTGAGCTAATAGGTTTTTAACTTTACATTATTGAATTTCAAACAAATATCACAAAAGAGTTTAAGAAAACATAGCACAAACATTCACAAAAATAAAAGGCAAAATTAAGAAGAAAAGTTATTCAAATGGAGCAACGTACTTTTCATATCCAAATTTTACAAACCAATGTCACAACTCTTTTCCGAATTCCATTAATTCAATAATCATATGATGTGTCCATATTTCATCAATTTAATACTCAAATTCCAGCAAACATACTACCCGAAATATTATAATTAAATTTTGCACACAAGCATCGGAGCATATAATACTCCCTCCGTCCCAACCAAAACTTCTTAGTTGACTTTGGCTCGGATTTTAAGAAAAATGCATTTTATATCTTATAAGTGAAGTTTTAAGGGGTATAAATGGAATATCACTTATTGTTATGGTTGTTTGTAAGATTTCATTAAGGGTATATTTGTCTTTTTGTAGTCATTTTTTTTTGCCAAAAGAGGAAAGAATGAAAGTAAGAAGTTTTGGTTGAGACGGACTAAAAAGGAAAGTAAGAAGTTTTGGTTGGGACGGAGGGAGTATGAAAGAGAAGTACCGAAAGTCAACTAAGCGGTGATGGAACTTTTAGTCGGCAGTGGAGGGTCGAGATCGTTGCGGAGGGTCACAGAATATACACCGTCGGCGGCTCCTCGAGGTATAAATGGATGGGGAAGGGGATAGAGAGAGTTCAGGCGGCGGTACAGAAGGAAGGAGAAAGGGGAGTTCTGGCGGTGGCAGAATCACGAGACAGTGGGTTCCGATAAGAAGACAGAAAGCTCCGTCAAAAGAAACAAAGGATTTAGCGAGAAGTGTTTGACTTTTGTTTTTTCTCGGGCTTAGGAAAATAAAAGGTAGGAAAATTGAGTTGGACACGTGTTGGTTAGGATCAGAATTGATCAAGGGCCAAGATGATGTGTAAACATTTGTGTAAAAATAAGCATGTTAAATGATCCCATCCCATTTATATGTATTAATATATATATATATATATCATTTTAGAAGTCAAATAAGAACTAATAACGTATATGAGTCTTAATAAAAAAAATTAAGTTTCAACCAACAAATTATGGGCTCGTTTGGCAATCAGCGTTTACCTGTTAGCTGTTAGCGGATTCTAGTAACTGTTTTGACTAGCGGTTTGACTAGCGTTTTGTACATTAGTGTTTGACAAATAACAATTAGCTGATAGCTGTTCCAATGCGTTAAATGTCTGAAAAAGACATTAGTACAATTTATTATTAATTATTGTTAAATGACTGAAATAATTATCACTTATATGTTTATTTATTTTTATTATTTAAATTATTATTCTTTATTATAATATATCTACGTTTATTAAAAAAATTATTTTCAGAATTACATTACATAAAAATTTTATTTTGATATATATTTAGCATGTGCCATTTTAATTTCAATATTTATAATACTTCAAAAATAAATTAAAAATATTGAAAATTGTACGTACGTACAAAAATATCTTAAATATATTGGAAAAGTCTTGGAAGAGACCGTCTCTATATAGAGACCGGATTAAATTGTAAATAGTTATATAAGTCAAAAACACGGAGGGACCAATTTGCAATTTCAGAAATTTTTTAAAAATCACGCGCTACAGTGTCAAGCTGTGCTACAGTGCCGAGTAGCTACAGTACCAATTTGCTACAGTGCCGAGTTGCTACAGTAAAACATAAAACATGGACAGTTTAACTTAAAACATGAACATTTTGACTTAAAACATAAACATGAACATTTTAACTTGAAACATAAAATATAAATATTTTAAATTAAAACATAAAACATGGACGTTTTAACGTGAAACATGAACACTTTAACTTGAAATATAATACATGAACATTTTAACTTGAAACATAAAACATAAATATTTTAACTTAAAACATAAAACATGGACGTTTTAACGTGAAACATGAACATTTTAACTTGAAACATGAACATTTTAACTTGAAACATGAACATTTTAAATTGAAATAGAAAATATAAACATTTTAAATTAAAACATAAAATATGGATGTTTTAACATAAAACATGGACGTTTTAACATTAAACATGGACGTTTTAATGTGAAACATGAACACTTTAGCTTGAAACATAAACACTTTAACTTGAAACATAAAACATGGACATTTTAACTTGAAACATTGAAGTACACTGTAGCAAACACTGTAGCGCACTGTAGAAAAATACCGTACACGCGCGGAAACACTGTAGCGCGTGATTTTTTTTAATTTTTAAAAATTGCAAATTGGTCCCTCCTTGATTTTCTTGATTGCACTATTTATAATTTAGTCCGGTCTCTATATAGAGACGGTCTCCTCAGAGACCAACTCATTAAAAATATTGAAAATTGTACGTACGTACAAAAATATCTTAAATATATTGTGTACGTATGAAATTTTTTGCAAAGTTGAATTATACATATATAAATTATTAGTTTTTTGGAAATTTTGTGAGAATAAGGATAAAAAAATATTTTGATATATTGTTTTGTTTAATTTTTTGTAAACGCTGCTCTTTCTAGCGTTTCAGAAATGAGAGGTTTCATCAATACAGTTAATTAGAAAAAGATTTTCACCAAACACCAAGAAGAGCTGATTGACCAGTCAACTGTCCATATTTAACCCAAAAAACTAAACGCTCTTCAAAACTCTCGTCACCAAACGAGACCAATATATTACAAAGAATTTTTTTTAATTAATTCGTGCATATGCACGGGTATTATCTAGTTTTAGCACAAAACTTTAGCCCCCTGTCCTACACATTGTACACATAGGATTATGTATTCCAGCGTGGCATTGAGGAGGTTAGTTATGAAATTAGTTTTGAGAAAGTGTTATTTTGAGAATTAGTTTCAGATATAAGAGGTTATTTTAGAAAAAAACTCTCAATCTCCTTCTTATACTATAGATGTACTGTAGTCAAATTGGTGAACCACATAAATCTGTGAAATTATTTTGTATGCGCTTTGTATTCATTATTCCTATTTCTCTTAGTCTGCACCACAATCTATTGTTTGGTGATCTTTTCACGCAACAAGTAGCAATATTAGAACAAGTCCGACCCGAGAATATTTTTTTGAACCCGACGTAACCTGAAAAATGAGTCAAATCCGACCCAACTTGAGATAATTCTTTCCAAACTTGATCATCGTCCTGACAAAAAGGGTTGACACAAATTTAACCCGATACAGACTTGATCCGACACAACCAAATAAAAATTTCTGGCACAAAACAACCCGACCCATATCAACCTGAATGTATTTGAACAAGAAACCCGATACGTCAACCTGAATGTATCTGATCCAAATAAGAAACCTGACACGTCAACCCAAATTGATACCTCTAGTAATGATCCATCAAGCTAATAATTATAATAATATCTCATCTAAACTAAACTAATCTAAGAACATTCAAATAATTAAGAGAGTGTTTGTCCCAATTAAATCAAGTTAATCTATATATTTATGAGTGTTTTTCAGCTTGCACCCATAATTTCTGAAAATATTTTATCGTCCCTGGTCTTACAACGATATAATAAAAAAATTAAAAAAATTTAGCCCCTTAATTTTGTGGGCCCTGTGCAGGTGCACGGTCTGCACTACACTAGGGTGTTACAAACAAGTAAAATGGATATGGTTTTAAAAGATATTTCACACGGAATTAAAGAAGCTGTATCATGTATGAATATTGTTGGGCAGAAACGAAGAGTAAAAATTAGACTCTGATAGATTTGAGAGGAAGAAACTACAGGTTTGCTGCAAGCAGCTTACAAGAACGTTGCAAAAGTCATGAATGAATTCCTAACTTTACCAAATCTGCCAATATCTAAACCATCTACATGCCACAAGCGAGCAACGGTCAATCCTCTTTTGACTCAACCATGCGAAAAGACCTTTCTGCCCTTCTGTCTAGGAATGAGATGTGACATAGGGCCGGTCCTGAATGTGATGGACATGTAAAGTTAGTGACGGAACCAGACACAAATATCTGGGGGAGCGAGATTGGACTGAGGAAGTAAGATCGCAATATAAAAGGCTATTTTTCGAAGCCTAAATTTTGAATTGTTACAGTATTATAGCATGTTAACAAAATTTTGGGAAAGGGCGGCGGCGGCCCCGCACATAGGTTTACCGTCCCTGTGTAAAGTGATTGTAGATTAGTACATAGGTTTACCGTTTACCTACCGGTGTTTTTATTTTATTAATTGGAAGAAGTACTCATGAGTGATAATCTTTTTAAAAAAATTATAAAAATAACCAGTCTTGAGCTTTAGAATTTATCTTTTTCTTCTCTTCTTTTTTAGTCGTGTCTTGATAGTTTTGTTACCAGAAAGTCTTGGGTAAGACTGTTTTTCCATAAATTTACGGTAGGACGAATGATAGTTCATTTGTTTATTAAAACTGTTCATGTGTTTCCAAGATTTGTACTATCAAGACACAACCAATTCTAATAAACATGAATTATCATTCGTCTTAAGGACGGTTTTACCCAAGAATTTGTATTGTATTGTGTTACAACAAGTAGGGGTGAACAAAAATGACCCGCCCAGAAACCCGCCCTGCCCCATCATAGATACCCCATGGGGCGGGGCGGATTATATTATCCGCGAGATTGGGCGGGGCGGGTTGGATCAGAGCGGATATTGGATAATTATCCATAATTATCCATCTGTTCAAACAATTAACCTAGTACTGATCAAACAATGTAGTATCAATCGAATATCATCTGATGCTTATATGTTACAGTGATATCATTAAAATGGTACCAAACAAATAATTTAGCACAAAACAAATAACCTAGTATCAAACAAATTAATCTAATATCAATCAAAGTGCATCGAATATTTTAATTGATGACATTATCAATAATATTTTTTGAATATTGCTAAATTTTCTTTTCATTTTTAACGTAAAATGTTATCTAACAATAACCTAGTACCAAACAAAAGTAACATAGTACCAATCAAACCGATCAATTATGTTATAGGAGTACTCCGTAGTGGTACCATTTTCAACACTAATTTTTTTGAGTTTATTTATATTTTTAACGTAACATGGTACCAAACAAATTTATCTAGTCCCAATCAAATCAACCTAATTTAATTTATTTTTGGTAAATTATTGGTATTTGATGGGTTCCCTCCCAATCACGAATAATGCAATCCGCCCGTCCCGCTCCATAGATAATTTGACCCGCCCCGCCCCACAGATAATTGTCACAATGGGGCGAGTTGGGGCGGAACGGGGCATATATCTACACATGAACACCCCTAACTAGGGCTGATCACGGTACAGTTAACCTTCCCGTTTCTAAAAAATCTACTATCCGCTCAACTATTCAACGGTTCGGTTAACCTTTAAAATTGACAAATAAAATCAGGTAACGTTTGTGCCGGTTAACCTTTGCGCCGGTTAGGTTAACCAATAATTTTGATAATTCATTAATTATAATATATTTTGAGACACAGTTTAGCATACTACAAAAGTTACCTCCAAGAGGAATACAAAAGCTAGCTATATATGCATATTTCCTCATACACCAATAGGCAAGAGGAATACAGAGGCTAGCTACCTAGAGTGAAATGTGGGAGGGCTAAGTTTTGGTAAGGGTTCGGTGCTATTTATATATTGATGTGATTCCTTCTCTTCCACTCCACTGATAAACACTCAGAAGACAACCGGAGATAAACCTGCAAAAGATTCCCGGCTAAACCCGGGAATAAACTCCGATGCTAAAGTTAGTTCTTCTCTTTAATGAATCTAGATTCTCAGTTTCTTGTTGTGTACCTTTTCCATGATGGGCGTGTCCCTTTTTATACTACTTCTTTCCCGGTTTTAGCTCTCCACGAGTACTCCACGTTGCACCATCCGTGGATGATCGTGCCGCTCTATTCTTGGTATTATGTTGACCTAATCCTTACTCTTTGTTACCTGGGCCGCTATTTAGCCTTCTCTGTCTCATGTGAGTGTGTATATGGACCTTTTTGGGCTTGTTGTGTTTCACTTTGGGCCCATTGAATATAATGGGGGCTTGTTGCGTTTTACTCTGGGCCTATTGAATATAATGGTATACACCATAAGCCCCCCCCAGTCGCTGAAGTTTGAGACTAAGTGTTCGACTCTCTTGTTTGTGCTTTGACTAGATGAGTCGAACGAGTAGTTGCTCTAATTTTAGCGGCTGATGTATGAGGAATCTTGTTCGTTCGTCTTGTTTGTTTTCTGTTTTACATTCCCTCATCTTCGCCGTACCCGACGTATATTGAGGTGAATTAGACTCTTCAAATTTTGAATTTTTAAATCCATAAAGGTAATCGCCTTTTTCCGGATTATGTGCCTAATCATATCTTCTAATTTGAATTGAACGGCTGAGATGCGTTTGGTCTGACGCCGCCGTTTGTACTTCTTAAAAAGGGGAAAATGCCTTGAACTTATCCTCACTTTCCCATTCTTCATCAATTTACTCATCAATTCGGCTCTCCATAAGTCCCGCGGAAGTCTCTGTCTTTCTCCTGTAATCAAGTAATTTTTCCAACTTCTCCTTTTGATCGTATTTCATATCTGATCAGGAAATATTTAGGCTTGTGTTTATTGCTATTTGAATCTGTGCCTCTGTTTGGTTTTGGAACCTAGTTCTGATAATTAAGGATGAGCGATTCCGAAAAGTCATTTGATTCTTCTCGTGATTCCGGTGAGATATTCCTTGATACCGGTGTCCCTCCTGATTCCGATGATACGCTAGCTTTGCTTGAATCTGCTAAAAGAGTTGAAGATGCTAGTCTTATGCATGGCCGTTCTTTGGCTTATTTCCGGCGCCGGCACCCTTGTCTGGAGAAGATCGATTTACATTCTCCTCTGCCTAGTGAAAGTGTAAAAAATCCTGGAAGTGATTTTTTCGCTGTGTATTGTGATTGGTTCAAAAGGGGTGTTTTGTTGCCGATTCCTCCGTGGATGATGGAGATTGCTAAGGGGTATAATATGGCTCTTGCTCAATTTCATCCCAAAAGTATAATGGTCATGATTGCGTTCCATGATGCTTGCTCCGCCCTTGATGTTCCTTTTACGTTCCAGTTGTTTCGATCCGTCTTCCGGCTGCAAAGTCTGCCCGGTGAAAGCGATCGATTTACTGTGTATAGTTATTTGAAAGAGCTGACGTTCGTAAAGTCGTATCTTGATAGTTTTGTTGGGTGGCGAAGGGAATATGTGTTCGTTCGACGAAGAGCTGGGGTGGATGACCCAATGCCTTGTTGGTCGACTTCCTTGTCGGTAGATCGGGCTGTCGATGTGAAGGATCGATTGACTCGTGATACTGTCCTATACCAACGGCTGCTTCAACATACTCATAAGCCTCGAGAAAAGCGAAGGAAAACTTCCTCGAAAGGTTCTATGAGATATGATTATATGGCTCGATGTTAATGCCTTTACGTGATTTTCTGCCGGATTTTTCTGTTTTCGTTCGAGTGTGTATAACTTTTCCTGAATTATTTTATATGTTTGTATTCAGGTATGGACATGACTGATATTCCAGTTGAGTTTCCACAGTTTGAAAAGAAGCTTATCCCTGAACAGGCAGATGTTCAGCCAGGCTCTCGGAAGGTCACGAGAAAATCTACTTCCTCTGTTCCTCGGTCAGAGAAGGTGGGAAAAAGCTCCTCTCACACCCGTGAGCCTGCTTGTGACAAGAGTGGTTCTAAGCGCGATCTGCGTTCTGCTGATGGCCCTGATTCTCCTAAGAAGAAAAAGAAGGTTTCTTCAAGTGCTGTTGTGGCTGTGGCAGCCGAGTCGACCGCTGCCACTCTTGACCGTTATTCCGCTCCTGAGATGCTGAATGTGGTGAGTGATATTCCGTTCGACTCTCTTTTATCCTTTGTTTGTTCTTCTAAAGTCGAATTTAATTTTGTGTAGGTATCTGATCACCTTCGGTATGCCGTGGACTATATTAGTACTCTGGGTACGACTGTTGCCACCCGAGAAGCTATGATTAAGCTGGAGGAGGAGAACGAGAGCCTGAAACGCCAACTGGAAGCTTATATGGGTATGAGCAAGTTGGAGGAGGAAAACGCGAGCTTGAAGAGTCAACTTGAAGCTTGTATGGCTCGCGAACAGGCTCTGTCCGACGGCTTTCTTTTCACAAGACGGAGGGTGCTTTGAATCCTTCGTATATGGGCGAATTTGTTGATGTTTTGTTCAGAACAAAGGGCTATGCTGATCATATCCACGCTGGATATGCCTCCGTTAAGCAGGTGGGCATGTGCGAGTATATGAAGTACCTGAAGGATACCTTTCCTGATCCTGCGCTTCTTCAGTATCAAGATGACGCGGCCCTTAACAAACTGGTTTCTGAAGTTAAAGCTAGAGTTTCGACTGCGTTTGAGGAGAGCGTTCGTAAGGGTGGCCATTATTTTGCCCTTGTCGAACACTGTAAGCGCTTGGGTAAACCTTTGAGCTTGGCCGAACTAAGGAAATGTCCTGTCGATCAGCTTTTCGGTGATAAGGAAGTTGCTACCACTGTCACTCCTCCGGTCCCTACCAGTATCACTCCTTCTGCTAGTCCGGGTGCCTCTCTGACCGGCGGGAAATCTTTGGCAGATGACCGTGCTGTCATTAGTGAGCTACAGGCGGAGGAGCCAGAGAAAGAAACTCCTGATAGCAATGTTAGTTAGTCTTCCTGTGTATTTTGTCTCTATTATTATGAATGGACGAATTCAGTTTCTTGCATTTCGAAGTTTTGTTATTATTTTATATTTTATATTTCGTTGTTCTATTCCCATTTTGTAGGATAAAACACTCCCTATAAGAAGGAACGATTGTGTTAAAGTCTGCCAGTTGAGGAGTAGTACTGATGCTGTTGTACTCAGGGAATCAACTCCTATCGGTTTGCTTCAAAATCGGTTGGAAAATGTGTTTTCCAAGATATCGGACTTAGGATGGCTTGAAAAGAACCGACGAATTGCACTTGATGTTTTAAACCGGGAAAAATTGATTAGCGCTCAGCAGCAGATTTCTGCCCTATCTGATACTGACGAAACTACCACCGACGAAGGCTGTTGTTCGTCTCCTTCAGCCGATGATGAGGAGTTTGCTTACGAGGAAGAGGAAGTGTTCGAACTTCGTGATGAAATAGAAAAATGCCGTCGGGATTTGGGAGGTGTTTGTACCTATATGTCGAGTCTTAGACTTCCTGCCGGTCCTTACCACTGGGTTATGAGGTTCGGTAAACAACTTGATCAGGTTCTTTCTCAATTCGGGCGTCGTGAAAATTACTGGACCGCTCTGTTGAAGTAGGTGGATGTGATGCGTCTTGGGTGGCACAAGATTTGTTCGCAGCAGAACGATATCATTTATCATAGTCGTGTTCAAATTGGTACCCTTGTCACTCAAGGCCGAGAGTTTAAGCGTGCGTATCTTGACGAGAAACGTCGGGCTGAAGAGCAAGTCAAAACCATCTCCAACCTGCGAGGAATCGAACGCCACTTAAAGGAGAGAATTACTAATCTCAACGGGTTCATAGGTGAGTTTCAAAAGAAGTACGACGAACAATGTTCGATAGCGGAAACTGTTGCTCGAAAGCACCGAGGAGCATTGGAGCGATGTTCTCAATTGGAAGATACTTTGCGTAATTTACAGGCTCAGTGCGAAGGTTTGCGGGCTGGTTCGTCGAGTAGTGGGGCTACTGCAACTGTTCGCCATGAAGTTGTTTTGAAGGATGGTTCATTTTTCCATCGTATCGAGGATAAAGCAGCCGAACATATCCTCGATATGGAGGATGACATGGCGGCTTTGAGGCGAGAGATACAGCAGCTTAAGGCAAATGCTGAAGCTTATTAAAAGACTTGTGCTATTATGCGGCTCCTGCTTAATCAGTACGGGACTGGACCTATTGTCGATCTTCGAGACTATTACCAGCATCAGCTGGAGAACTTGTCGACTATTAGGTATACTCAAGAGCATCCTGCGGTGGTCTTTATGCGGAATGAGTTGGTTCGTCTTAATGATAATGATCCCGAACGTGCTCGCGCTCGTCGTCATCAGGAATTTACTCATAGTCGGACCAGCGAACGTCGTGGGGCTCCCTCTCATAGCGCTCGTGGTGTCTCTAGGTGGCAATCCGCTGGCAGGGGTAGTTCTCGTTAAGCTTGTAAAATAAGACTTGTATTGCTTTTTTTTTTTTTTAGTTTAAAGGTTTTTTAGTATTACTTGTACTGTGCTATACACTTTGTTTGGGTAACACAGTGTGTTGCAGTTGGTTTTGTTACAAGCCCTGCTGACAAGATTGTCGTGACTTGGTTTTACGCTCGATTTGTTTGAGTTCGTTTGATTTACAAGTCTCGCTGACATAATTGTCGTGACTTGGTTTATTTGCCTACTTTATTCGCTTTATTCTTAGTGCAAGTCTAGCTGACAGTAGGTGTCGTGACCTGCTTTGTGCATGTAGGGCTTGAGTATTACGCGTTGCTTAGTAGCGTTCATCGTTAGAAGAGATTTGTGCCGAAGAGTTGGCGTTTTTCTTTTTATATATCTACAAAAAAGCGAGAAATCGCTTAACAAATGCCGCCATTGATCATATCAAGGCTCCTATACAAATGACTATCATATTCCTAAGCGTAGTATTGCCTTAGGTTAGAAACATGCCAGGTGTTCGGTATAGTGGTCCCATCCAGTCGTTCCAGTTTGTATGAGTTGGACTGGTTTGCTTCAACGATTCTGTATGGTCCTTCCCACCTAGGAGTCAGTTTCCCTGTCTTTTCTGCCAAACTGGCTTCGTTCTTCCTTAGCACCAAGCTGTTCACCTTGAATCGTACTTCCCTTGCTCTCGTGTTGTAAGCCTTTGCCACTTGATTGCTTCGTCGCTGGCCGTTTCGTCGAAATTCTGTACTCTTTCGCTTAGTACTTCTACCTCAATAGGTATCAATGCTTCTTGGCCGAACACTAAACTATAGGGAGTTTCTCCATGTGGCGTTCGCGGCGTTGTTCTATATGCCCATAATACTTCTGGCAGTTCTTCCACCCATCCTGTGAGTTTCCCGCAGAGCCGTTTCTGAATTCCTTGCAACAGAGTCCTGTTCGTGACTTCCACTTGCCCATTCGCTTGTGGGTGTGCGACTGAAGTGAATTTCTGTGAAATTTTCTTCGATGCGCACCATTCCTTGAAGGAGGTACTCGTGAATTGTGTACCGTTATCCGAAACGATTGTTCTTGGTAGGCCAAAATGGCAAACTATATTCTGCCAGACGAACGCTATCGTTGCGCTCGTTGTTATTTTTGGGATAGCTTTCGCTTCGACCCATTTGGTGAAGTAATCGACCATGACAATAAGGAACTTGGCATTTCCTGTCCCCCTTGGGAATGGACCGACGAAGTCAATTCCCCATTTATCGAACGGCCATGCTCCGTGGATGCCGATTAACCTGTTTTTTGGTATGTGACTGTCATTTGCGTTGATTTGACAGGAGCGGCATCGTTGGACATATGCATTCGTGTCAGCGAACACTTTAGGCCAGTAGTATCCCGCGCGTATGATTCTTTTAGCGGGGGTACTTGCTCCTTGATGGGATCCGCAACTTCCATCATGCATATCTTTTACAATTTGTAGCGCTTCGCTCGGAGTAACACAGCGCAGCCAAGGCACCAAGTGTCCTCTTTTGTATAAGAATCTGCCTTCTACTTGATACATGCATGCCTTTCGTTGTATGGCTCTAGCTTCTTTTATATCTTCCGGAAGCATTCCGTGTTCGAGAAAGGACCGGATAGGCGTCATCCAAGTTGGCTCTTCGATTGCTGTCGCCGCCACTGTGACGATAGCTGTGCTTCTCGGGGGATTTTGATAAACTTGATGTACTCGAACAACGGTATAAGTTGCTGTACTTTTGTCAGGTATTTTGCTAATTGGCTATCTCGCACTTCGAAGTCTCCCAGTATTTGGCTTATCACGATTTGGGAGTCGCTGAATACTTTGACGCTCGTGATCTTTATCTTATTGGCAAGATCCAAGCCGCTAATCACTGCCTCGTATTCTACATCGTTATTTGAAAGGTGGAAATCAAATCTCAGCGCATGCTTTAATTCGTCGCCTTCCGGGCTTATCAACAGAACGCCCGCTCCGCATCCTTCTTTGTTCGATGAGCCGTCCACATACAGGAGCCACGCTATGTCTTCACATTTTGCTTTGTTTCTATCTTCAGGTATTGGAGACATATGACTTGCTATGTTGTTGTCCAATGAAAACATTTATGCCATAAAGTCTGCCAAAGCTTGTCCTTTGATAGCTTTCCGAGGTGTGAATTTTATGTCGTGTTCACTCAACTCAATTGCCCATTTCATCATTCGCCCTGATGATTCTGGTTTTTGCAGTATCTGCTTAATCGGTTGATCCGTAAGTACGGTTACTGCATGGCTTTGAAAATATGTTCTCAATCTTCGAACCGAATGTACCAGTGCCAAAGTTATTTTCTCGATGGGCTTATAATTCATTTCAGCTACCGTTAGCATTCTGCTTGTGTAGTAAACAGGCTTTTGTACCTCGTTGTGTTCTCTCACCAACACCGAACAGATTGATTTATATGATGCGGCCAAGTACAAGAATAGAGGTTCTTCTGCCAGTGGAATGGATAGCGATGGTAGGTTCTGAATCTCTTGTTTGAGGAGTGTATAAGCCGCTTCACATTCTTCGCCCCACACAAATTTCTTTGCCCCTTTGAGGACATTGAAAAAAGGCATATGCTTGTCTGCCGCTTTCGCCATGAAGCAGTTTAAGGATGCAAGGTATCCTGTTAAGATCTGGACGCCTTTGATATTTCTGGGTGGCGGTAAATCCAGAATTTCCTTGATTCTTTCTGGATTTGGGTTCAGTCCTTTGGCTGAAACTTGTATCCCTAAGAATCGTCCTGCTCCTACTCCGATAACACATTTCTTCGGATTGAGTTTCATTCCTATAAGGAGGAGTGATGCGAACGTTTCTTCCAAATCCCGTGGAAAATCATTTAGCTTTGAGCTCTTGATGACCATGTCGTCTATGTAGACTTCCATGTTCCGTCCGATCTGTGATACGAACACCCTATCCATTGTTCGTTGGTAGGTTGCTCCTGTGTTTTTTAATCCGAACGGCATTTTAGCGTAGCAGAAAGCTCCTACACTTGTAATGAAAGCTGTTTTCTCTGCATCTAGGGGATCCATCAGGATTTGGTGATACCCCTTGTAGGCATCTAAGAATGCAAGTACTTCGTACCCTGCTATTGCATCGACCAGTTTTTCGATTTTTGGTAATGGATAGCAGTCTTTTGGGCAGTGTTGATTTAGGTTTGTGTAATCAACGCACATTCTCCATCCAGCGTCTGCCTTTCGTACCATTACTGGGTTCGCCAGCCATGTTGGATACTGCACCTCCCGCAATATTCCAGCTTCGGTTAATGTTCGAACCTCCTCTTCTATTGCTGCCTGTCTCTCGGCAGCGAACGTTCGCTGCTTCTGCCTGATGGGTCGAACAGTGCTGTCTACGTGTAATTTGTGTGTTGCGATGTCCGACTTAACTCCTCCCATATCCATTATAGACCATGCGAACATTTGCGCATATTTCCGGAGTATGTTCTCGACTTGCAATCTTACCGGACCAGGCAAGTTTGATCCCACTCTAACCAACGACGATGGGTCTCCTTCTATGACTTGGAATGGTTCAGCCTGCTCACCAAGGTCAATGTTGGGTGAGACTGCCACTGTATTGACCGATGGAAGTACCTTTGTCTTCGTTGCAGGTTTCATTGCAATCGCCATACATTGCATTGCCGCTTGTTGATTTCCCCGTACTGAGGCTATACCCGCTGGTGTGGGGAATTTCATAACCAAATGATAGGGTGACCAGATAGCTCTCGCGGCGTTCATCCGTGGGCGACCTACGATCGCGTTAAACGGACTCTGTGCTTCAATAACTACAAAATCGCACATAATCGTCACGATTTTGCCTTCCTCTCCTATAGTGACTGGCAATTGAATCTGTCCTAGAGGCATCTCGGATCTTCCCGTGAATCCGACTAGAGCGGATGCTGGTTTCTTAAGATCATCTCTTTTGAATCCTAATTTGTCGAAACAATTGGCGAAGAGTATGTCAACTGCGCTTCCGTCGTCCACAAACACCCTATGTACCGTTGAATTCCCAATTTTTTGCGACGATTACTAGCGGGTCATTGTGCGGTAATGCGTTTGGTACCGCATCCGACTCATCGAACGTTATAGCTTCCGATAATTTCAACCGTTTGTCAGAAGGTTCCTGTGGTGGCAGGTATCTGGTCCTCTGTTTCCATCCTTTGTTCAAAATGGGTTCTGTTGACCCATGGATGGATAAGATTACCCTATCGGTCGTTCGGTATGAATGATCCTCTACCCGTTCCACTGCTGCCGCGATTTTTCCCCCGTTTGGAGTGTTAGCCATATCTTGCTTGCTCGCGTGTCCCCCTTCACGTTTGTATTGGGTGAGGCTTCCTTGTCGTAGGTTATCTTCTATTTGCCTTTTGAGTGAAACGCACTCCTCTGTGTCGTGACCGTGGTCCCTGTGGAACGCACAGTATGTTTCCTTCGAACGCTTGTCTGGTGGTGCTAACATAGGCCTTGGGTCACTGAAAAGGTCCTTATGTAGCTGCCAAATCTCTTTCCTGGACTTGGTAAGGGGGGTGGTGACGAATGTTCTTCCTCCAGTCTCCTTAGCTTTCGTTGAAGACACTGTTTTTAGCTTTTTTCCTCCCCACTTTGATTCATCGTCAAGGATTCGTTTATCTCCTTTTTCGTTCTCAATTTTTCGATCATTCGCTTCCTCTGACCGTACATATTTCTCGACTAGCTTCTGTAACTCGCGTTCGTTCGATGGAATTTCTTCTCGTAGCTTTTTGTAGAAGTATCCGGGTTTAAGTCCACTCATGAAGGCTCCTAAGAACATTTGATACGTTAGATCTTTGATACTTAAACTTTCGATCACCATTTTTGCATGGTATGCTCCCACACTGTCGCTGCCTTGTTTGATGTTTACTAAGTCCGCGATGGTGCGCTCGAATTTTTGATTCCTATAAAATCTTCCTAGGAAAATATCCGACAATTGTGCCCATGATTTAATACTTCTTTATGGTAGGCTTTCGTACCATGTAATAGATGGCCAGTCAGAAAAATCGGGAAAGCCTTGCATATCAGCTGTTGTGAGGCATTCCTAAAGCGCATGCTACTCCCATACGAGTGCAAGAAATCTTTTGGATCCGTCGTGCCATCGTAAACCTTCACATGCAATGTCAGTTTGAAGTTATCTGACATTTGCAGGTTCTGGATGTCCCAGAAGAGTGGCGAATCGTCGTTATATTCGCCTGCAACGATGTCTCTCAATTCTTCCTCGTATTGTAACGGCTGTTGGTAGTCATTCGAATGCTGGGCTTTGATTTCGCTTGGTATTATTCTTCTGTTCCTGCCGCGATCGTCTTTTGTTTTTTTGAACTGTTCGTAAAGCCTTGCCTTCTGGTTTTCTAGAAACTCTTCGAACTCTTTTTGCTCTTTTTGGCGATTAGTTAAGGGTGATTCTGCTTCTTCGCCATAGTTTTCATCTGAATCCTTATCATCAGAATCCCTGTCCTGGCTACTCGCCCGAGTCTCTTCTTGGCCATTTACCGGTTCGCGTCCTTGGCCATTCATTTGACTACCTTGGTTATCTCTGTCTTGGCTCAGAGCTCGATCTCTTCCTCTTCGTTCGCTGACGGTCCTCGATGTGGACCTGATATTGTGGTGAGATTCTCCCCGACCATTTCTGGTGGAAACCATTGGAGAAGAGAAAAAACGATCCCCACAGACGGCGCCACTGATGTGATTCCTTCTCTTCCACTCCACTGATAAACACTCAGAAGACAACCGGAGATAAACTTGCAAAAGATTCCCGGCTAAACCCGGGAATAAGCTCCGATGCTAAAGTTAGTTCTTCTCTTTAATGAATCTAGATTCTCAGTTTCTTGTTGTGTACCTTTTCCATGATGGGCGTGTCCCTTTTTATACTACTTCTTTCCCGGTTTTAGCTCTCCACGAGTACTCCACGTTGCACCATCCGTGGATGATCGTGCCGCTCTATTCTTGGTATTATGTTGACCTGATCCTTACTCTTTGTTACCTGGGCCGCTATATAGCCTTCTATGTCTCCTGTGAGTGTGTATATGGACCTTTTGGGCTTGTTGTGTTTCACTTTGGGCCCATTGAATATAATGGGGGTTTGTTGCGTTTTACTCTGGGCCTATTGAATATAATGGTATACACCATATAGGGTTAATAATAATAATAATATAAATAAATAATTGCAAAATAATTCTCGGTTAGTCGGTTAACTATTCGTGTTGAATATTGAAAAGCTTAACCTTAACCGAAAGACCGGTTAGTCAAAAAGTGATAACCTTAACATAACCCTACGGTTCGGTTAAATTTAAAATTGGTACGGTTTCGGTCGGTTAACCAGTCGATTTCGGTTATCCGGTTAGTTATGCTCCGCCCTACCCCTAACAACAAGGCCTGATACATGAGGGTATTTTGGGGAATTCCGCTTTGGTTGACCGGCGGAGGTTACTGAGCAGCTCTGCTGCAGCACGGTAGCTTAAAAGGGAGAATATCGAGCTGGAAATTGGCATTCATGATGTGAAATTGCTTGTAACATGCCTATGGCATGTAGTTAGATAGTATTCTTCTCCATTGATCTCTGTAATCTGACTTTCCCCCTTGGTTTCTGCCTTTCACCATTCATACAAACTTCTACAAATTGTATGAAATATCGGTTCTATCTTGTTGATTAAGCTTGTTCATAACAATTAGTATCAGAGCGCGGCGGTTCTTGGACGGCGCGACGACGATCTTCGGCAGAGATGTTGAACGAGTATTGTGACGATTACGGCGAGTTCGAGGATTGCAATTATGGCGAGCTCGAGGAGTACGATTACAGCGAGTTCGAGGAGTTTCAAGCGAATTCATACTTTCCAGATCAAGTAGAGGACCAGCGACCGAGGTATGATTATGAAGTTGAATCGATAGGCTCCGACAACGATTCACCTGTCGAATCAGAGAGCACGGATTGGAGCTCGAATTGGTCGAGCTACGGTGTTTCCACGGCGGACGATTGGCGGTCCGGTCAATCCAGTCGCCGCTCCGATGTGAGGCAATTCAGTAACCGCCGCATCGAGGAAGAGGAAATCTATAACTGCTTCGGAGAGTCGAGCTGCGCGTTACCCTACGCGCCACCGAAGCACCCCGTCAAATTTTCACCGGAAGTTTCCGTTCAGTACCATAACCGCCACGGTGATGTCGGATATACGAGTAACCGTTTGGTGGAGTCCGTCGCTCTCAGTAACCGCCAAGATTGTACCGGTTATACCAATAACGGTTACTGGAGAACGGGAACGCTGAATCACGAAACGCCGGAGCTATACCGCCAGAAGAAGGAGATTTCGGTCACCAATCGAGAGCGTGTTGGACGTACGGCAACTATGCAGCAATCGAGAGTGGAGCTGAGCTATTTCACAGGTGAGAATGCAGCGGAGTGGCTGAGAAATTGTGAGATATTCCTGGAGTATTTCCATGTTTCTGAGCAGCACAAAGTGAGTACGGTGGAGTTTTATCTCAGCGGCACGGCCGAGGTGTGGTTTAGAGTAGAGAAACAGTCCAAACAGTGGTAGTCTTGGGAGGATTTTTATGATGCTGTTTTGTACAGGTTCACTAGATTGGCTATTTGGGATGAGGAAAAGTTCAAGGCTGATTGGGAAGAGAATGAGAAAAAATTCAAGGCTGATTGGGATGAGAGTGAGAAAAATTTCAAAGCTGATTGGGATCGGATGGTGAATAAACATCTTCAGGAGCTTAGAGAGGAGATTAGAGAAAGCAATAGTAATTTCTAAGCAGCTATTAAGAACGAAATTAAAGCATCAGTGGCAGCAAGAGTTTGTCCACAGAAGATAGTGAACTCTCCAATTTTGAGAACTCCTAATGAGGTATCATCTGAAACATTTCCTGATATTAAGAATAGCATTCTTGTTGATCCTTTGCTGAATTTAGAGTCCGAAATGGATATTCCTTTTGTTGATGATTTAGAGCTCCTTGATAAAAATGCCATTCTGAAATGACAAGATGATGAACCTGTTAGTTGGAATGCTTTAGTTTCTGGTGGTGATAGTGTGGAAATTTTGAGCCTGGTATTGTTGAGGATAATCCGAATGTTGTAGCTTTAGTTGATGAGCCTGTGGAATGTTCAGAATTGTTATGTGATTTTATAAATGTTAAAGGTGCATTGACTGAAAGCATGAATGATAGAATTATGTGTTCTGCTCAACAATGTGAGTCTGCTTGGTATGATTCTGCTGCTGGATTTTTAGAGTCTATTCAAATGTACGGTGTTGATTCCAGTAAGGAGAACATTAGAGAAGTGATATTCAATTCTCCGAGCTTAGGCGTGACTGATGATCAGAGTGGATTGGAGAATTTTGAAAGTGAAATGACTGGAAGTGATCTAAACCTATTCCAGAATTTCAAGGTGGGAACTTCTCACATCATAGTGCTGGTTTATGAGTTTGAATTGGTTAAATATCGGGTTCGGAAATATGAGTTTGTAACTGGTGAAGTTGGTAATCTTCTGAGCCATTATTCTGGGAACAAGGTTGCTGGTGCAACCTGTGAGATCAAAGGGAGAAAATTGTTTTTGCTGAAAATATGGATTTTCAAGGGTGGTACTGCTAATATGGAGGTTGAAGCTGCTGCGCAGGGATACATTACGAAGTGGAGGATCAGTTTGCAACCTGTCAAGGGATCTGAAAATTGCCAGTCCATTCTAGAAAGAAAGGATTTAGCTGGAATTATATCATCACTCTTAGAATCATTATTAAGTATGGCTGTTGGTATTTTAAGAACACTTTACAGAGTTCATAAGCGGAATGTAATCACGAGAACTGGTAGCTGCAATAACCTTCTTTATTTTCGAGTGTGTGATACAAAAGGGAACAGGATTTTATGCAGCGGAATGTCTTTTTCAGCTTATGAAAAACCTGAGGTACTGAGATCATTTAATAGACCTTATGGTCATTTGTATGGGATCTGATATTTGGGTTCTCAAATTCCTCTTTAATGAGCCTCTCTGGCCCTCTCATTACTCGGTGAGATGGTAATTTCGGAACTTCTTCTGGGAGAGCTCAAAATCTCGTACAGTTTACAATATTGTCATTCTGCTAATAAACAAGAATCTGTACAGTTCGCAATGTTTATTGCAAGCTTGAGGTCAAGCGTAAATTTAAGAGAAGGGGAATGTATCGAGTATGAGTTCACTTTTGGGTTCATGAGGATGGAATATCTGCCAAGGAACTTGCATTTAAGAAGCATAATGGGTTAAAGTTTGGAAGATGTCATTTCTCATTCGTTGAGTTAATGGAAAAACATTTCTGCAAACCAAGAGAGACAAGGAAAACAAATCAAGAAGGACAAATTCTTTTGTCCCATGTGAGTGAATATAACGTGGCTGGTGCAAATAGCTGGGAACATGCTCTAGGAGCTTCTTGAGTAAAGCTGAATTTGATATCTTTCTGGATCTCTTATTATTGTCAGATGACTAGTGCACCTAATCAACTTTGTGAGATCAGGGAAGCAACATTGTTCTTGCTGAAGGAGTGGATTTTCAAAGGTGGCACACTGTTATTTTGCAAAGTGTTAGCTTTGTCATGGCCAAGAGATAAAAAATGCAGCAAAAAGTCTTCTCAGGTTCTTTCAACAAGCAATGCAGCAGTTATGAACATACAACTGGGCAACAAGTTTATTAGAGATCAGAGTGGTCTTGCGAACAGCAGATTGCTTGTATTTTTTTCTGCAATTTCTGATCAGTCAGCATGAGCTTGAGGACAAGCTCGATTTCAAAGAGGGAGGGAATGTTACAACAAGGCCTTATACAGGAGGGTATTTTGGGGAATTCCACCTTGGTTGACGGGCGGAGGTTACTGACGGTAGCTTAAGAGGGAGAATATCGAGCTGGAAAATGGCATTCATGATGTGGAATTGCTTATAACCAGCCTATGACATGTAGTTAGATAGTCTTCTTCCCCATTGATCTCTCTGTAATCTGACTTTCCCCCTTCGTTTATGCCTTTCACCATTCATACAAACTTCTACAAATTGTATGATATATCGGTTCTATCTTGTTGATTAAGCTTGTTCATAACATATTGTTACCATGATCCACATAACAAGTAGGGATGGCAATGGATTGGATTTGACAATATCCATATATATATATCCATATCCGTTGGATCTAAAATATTAACAATATCCGCTAAATCCATGGATGAATTACAATTTATACAATGATGAATAAATTCAAAAATAAGTTCTATAAAAATCCATGAAATTAAAATTGCAATCAAGTGATTCAAAGTACACAATGTGCTAAAACCAAATACGTGGAAAAATTAGTTCAAGTTCCCAAAAAATACATAACTCAGTTCAAAGTATAAGTCCCTTTCTTTTTCCCTTGATCTATTTTTCCAAACGAGTGAATTGGTAGTATATTGTCAGTATCTAACCATTGGTGGTTTTATATATTTTTGCTTTAATTTTAATTATTTAATATATTATTAAATACATGTATTATTAAATGTATTATTAATTAAATATATAACATTTATTATATATGAAATGGATCCATGGATATGGATATTTATGACAAAATCCATATCAAAATCCGCTCCACAAGCTATAAATCCATATCCATTGGATTTCATTTTTTTAACATCCATATCCGTCAAAAATAGATTTAAATCCATGGATTTGGACTGGATCGGAAATCCATTGACATCCCTAATAGCAAGTGTTTGTGTCATTGATTGTTCCTTTTCAATTTTCACAACCATTCTTTCTAAATTCAAATATTTCACTTAATCCTATCTTTAAAAAAAAAAAATCACTTAATCCGTTTTGATGAGGCACGTTGACCAACTACCGAGCGACTTCTTTTGTTCATGCTAACAACTAGCGTGGTCCCTCCACGCTTATAAATTTTGGCATGTAATTTCGTATTTTTCTTAAATGAAGTCTCAAAAAATTCTTTACAAAATCCATCTACTTATTTAACTTTTCATACCTTTACAAATCTCTCAAACTAAAATATTTACACATCTTATGCATATTGGTAAGCAGCGCACACATTTTTGGCATTAACGGTACTTCCTCATGGGTGCTTTTGGGTTCAATTTTATTTACTAACTTCAACGGAATCCGAAAACTCTAGGTACCGCTCCGGATTGGGACAACCCAACGTACGTGTCAAAACATTAGCCATTTGTTCTTAATTTTGGTCCAACAATAATAAAGGTGATGTCAGATTATTTTTATCCGTGGAAGACAAATACAGGTAAATTCATACGATTAAAAAAATAAGGACACCGTATATTGACCATATTTCATATATTTAACTTTACCAAATATAAGTATATTTACTTTACCAAATATATACGACTTCCAATCCAGACTAAATTGTACTAAAACTGTATACATATTTGTTGAAATTTGGGATCATCAAAAAAGGAAACAACCTAAAAAAATAAATTTCTTTTAATTTATATATTATAATGTATATAAATGTATATAGTTTAAATCTATTATGTATACGATATATAATATTGTATATATTATAATATGTATAATTTAAATTTATTATGTATTCATATATATAATAATTCTCAAAAAGGAAACAACCCCAAAAGAGAGGGGTTGGGACCCCTAGTGGCCTCCAACGAAATCAAGTAATGTTGAGTTTTTGTTTGCATACATATCAGAAGGGCGTTGATATTTCACGCCCTGTATTTTACTAAAATACGCCATGTATTTTGACTATTATTCAATTATATTTAAAAAAGAGTCCGTCTCCTGAGTGACCGTCACTATATAGTGACCAGGACTAAACTGTAATGATATAAACTTCAAAAAAACGGAGGGACTATTTTACAATTTATGGAAAATATAGATTTCACGCGCATGAACACGCGCGGACTATCTTCCCCTTCCTTTTCCCAACTTCTCTCATCCCCTCTGCCTACCTTGGATTTCCTTTCCCCAACTTCTCTCCTCCCATTTGTCTACTTGAAAAAATAATGTCTGCACATAATTAAAATAAAAATGAATTGGTAATAGTAGAATATTAGCAGCTCCAATATCCAAAAATGCATATACAAAAAATAATAACCTTTCACTCTTAAATTTCAACTTTTCACTATTAAACAACAACCTTTTAAAAATGACAAAAATGCATATACAAATAACGGACAACCTTTCATTCTTAAATGTCAACATTTCACTATTAAACATCAACCTTTTGAAAAAACACAAAAAATGCATATACATAGTAGACAACCTTTCACTCTTAAATGTCATCCTTTCACTATTAAACAACCACCTTTCAAAAACGACAAAAAAATGCATATACAAATAACAAACAACCTTTCACTCTTAAATAGCAATCTTTCAAAAAGGACAAAAAATACATATACAAAAAACATATAACCTTTCACTCTTAAATGCCAACCTTTCAAGAAAGACGAAAAAATGCATATATATATATATATATATATATATATATATATACACAAATAACTGACAATCTTTCCCTCTAAAATATCAACCTTTCACTATTAAACAACAACCTTTTAAAAAGGACAAAAAATACATATACAAATAACAAACAACCTTTCACTATTAAATATCAACCTTTCAAACAGGACAAAAAATACATATACAAATAACATACAACCTTTCACTCTTAAATGTCAACCTTTCACGAAAGACGAAAAAAAGCATATACAAATAACTGACAATCTTTCACTCTGAAATATCAATCTTTCACTATTAAACAACAACCTTTCAAAAATGACAAAAAAATGCATTATACAAATAACAAACAACCTTTCACTCTTAAATGTCAATCTTTCACTCTTAAATAGCAACCTTTCAAAAAGGACAAAAAATACATATACAAATAACAGACAACCTTTCACTTTTAAATGTCAACCTTTCAAGAAAGACGAAAAAATGCATATAGATATACAAATAACAGACAATCTTTCACTCTAAAATATCAACCTTTCAAGATAAAACAACCATCTTTCAAAAAAGAGAAAAACAATACTTGTAGAACAACACCTTTCAGTCTAATATGTCAACCTTCCACTAAAATACAACACTCAAACACGTTTTTATCAATCAAACACCATGAACATCAACCAAATTACTCCAGCTATAACCAAATTTCTTGAGTCCTATAACCTGAAGTCTAATACTAACATATTCATGTTATAGGATAAAGGAGAGGTAGGTATCGTTGTCACCTTCGAAGATGCAGGAGCAGTCGCTGCTAGATGCGGCTGCGAATCTCGACTGCTTTCCCGGCAGACAAATATCGATGTCGTATATTAGTCGAAAACCGCAGGAGAAACAGAAGGAGGTGGTGGAGAAGATCACAAGAAGAAAAAGAATCCAGTACAAAATCGAAGAAGGCAACGATTCTTCGTCGCCGAAGCTCTGCGACGGCTTCGATCGATGAATACTCTAATCCGATCCAAATCGCTGCTCTGCGACGGCTTCGCGATCGACGAACGATCCAAATCTCTGTGACGGTTGCGATGATTGTGAAATCCGTCGATTGTGAAATTGGGGATTTTACGGAGCGACGGAGCAGGGTTTCTGCGACGGTTGTGAAATTGGGGATTCTAAGTTTCGTTTTGGATTTGGATTTTTTCAGTATATATAATGCGCGTGCCTTCAAACGCGGGTTACAAAAACGGGTCAAGTTGGCCCACGAGTTTTTTCCTCAATTTACTATATTTGCAACATGGTCCCTGGTCACTATATAGTGACGGTCACTTCCAAGACTTATCCATTTAAATGATATGATGTTAGAAAAATCAAGAAATGTATTTAGATCGTGTTTAATTTTCCGCAACTATAGTATAATTTTAGTTTGAAAAACATAACAAAAATAAATATTTTAGGGCGTATTTACACTATTTTAGAGCGTGTATAAACAAAATACAATGTGTAGTATATCAATTCTGATATCAGAAGTTGGGTTAATATCTACTTAATCAACAGATGGGCTTCGGGTCCAAGTTGGTGGCAGTGGTAACTGAATTACCCGCCAATAAGACGTGAAGCCGAACTGGCTATTCTTAAGATTAAGGGCTAAGGCCATGTTTTCCTATATTGATTTCTACATTGAACTTATGCAAAATGAATGAATCACAGTATAAATAGACCAAAATTAAGTTACTAGCATCATCTTGTTTCTACTAGACACTGCAGGAAGATATTGACAACAGTGGTACCATTGACTAGCATATTGCTGCATCTGAACAAGGTACAAAAGGAAGATCACAATTCACATGTATATGCAACTTTCCAACATGGCCAATCTATTAGTGATGTAAATTTAATTAGTATTACACCCATAATTTGGGTATATGGGTTAAGACGGGAGTGGATACATCACCAAATTAAGACGAGCTCCAACATGGCCAATCTATTGGTACAATCTGTTGTTTTCTATCAATTCTTGGCTACGTCGATCCCCTCTTGGGAAGCATGGCACGATCTAGCGATATATTTGTTAATACGTGAATTTGTGGGTTTAATCAGAATGTACGGAAATTTATGGGTGTAATACTAATTAAATTTATTCTAAGAGTTCTTATAATTTATAAAAAGGCCCCAGCATGTATATGGGAGTATTAGTTATGAAATTAGTTTCGAAAGAGTGTTACTTTAAGAATTAGTTTCATAAATAAGGTTATTTAGGCAAAAAACTCCTTTTAATTTATATATTATAATGTATAAAAATGTATATAGTTTAAATCTTTTATGTATACGATATATATAATATTGTATATGTTATAATATGTATAATTTATATTTATTATGTATTCATATATATAATAATTCTCAAAAAAGAAACAACTCAAAAAGGGAAATTTCCTTTTTGGGAAACAACCCCAAAAGAGAGAGGTTGTCCCAACCCCGGGTTACCCCTAGTGGCCTCCAACGGAATCAAGTAATGTTGAGTTTTTGTCAGGCTCTTCATCTTGCATACAATATCATAATGGTGTTGCTATTTCAAGCCCTGTGTTTTACTAAAGCACGCCATGTATTTTGACAATTATTCAATTATATTTAAAAATAATATGATGTTGAAAAATCAAGAAATGTATTTAGATCGTGTTTAATTTTCAGCAACTATAGTGTAATTTTAGTTTGAAAAACATAACAAAAATAAATATTTTAGGGCATATTTACACTATTTCAGGACGTGGTATAACAATTCTAATATCAGAAGTTGGGTTAATATCTACTTAATCAACATGTGGACTTCAGGTCCAAGTTGGTGGCAGCGGTAACTGAATTACCCGCCAATAAGATGTGAGATGCACTTGCATATTCTTATCATAAAAAAAGTCATTCTTAGTAACAATCAAATAACCAACAATTAGAAAGAAAAAACTCACAGTGAAAGAAATCATAGAAAATAGGAGAGATATAAAACTATATTTAGCCAAGACTTCGGGCCAGTCACATCCAGAATTGCCCAGGCTAAACAAAAGATCCAGAATCCTTCCAACATGATCTGCACAAGTAAATGCAATGATTTCAGTAATCTCATAAACACCGTGTTGCTCTTTTTAATTTGATCAAAAGAAACTAAAACATTATCCAAGTTCATAAACCCGCTTTTGAGAAGCACTTGCAACAAACACCTAATCAAATCTATGATTCTCAACACTCCAATTGTGCTTTCTCAGCTTTAATTTATTCAGCTGCATAATGGAAGACATTTTAACTAAATGGTCTAAGAGCACACAATGTACCCCAGATGGACATATCATAGCCAATGCATGAAATCAATGGACATTGATCATCAAGCTGACACTAAAGCCTCCGTGGCAGGAAAGCAACCAGCGGTAAATGGAACACTGACAATTGTCTCCAAAGAACGCTGACAATATCACAAGTCCCTATTTCATGTAAAAACTTGTACAATTATATCATATAATTCTCAGAACAAACACATTTCATAAATTATTAATGTCGAACCACTACTAAACTTCATTATCAAATATAAAACTTGCAACGCTGACAATCTTTATATCTCAGAATTGCCAAATATTTTTTTGACAGTGCAATAAAGCAGAAATTAGAGAGGAGAATCATATTCTCGTAATCAAGAACGTTGAGTGACACATACCCAGGTAGACCAAAGTTGTGACATATGCAATCCCTAGTAAAGTGACCGCCTCGCTTGCAGTTCTTGCAGAGACTGCTTTGGCTGTAAAGCAGGCCCCGCCTCACCTTGAGGCCACCGAGGTCTACGCCTCATGCCCCCAAATTTTCAGGTAATTTTGGGGCCCCATTTTTTAAAATTACTTTTTATTATATAATTTTGGGGCCCTTTTTTAAAAAAATTGTCTTTGAATCGAGATCTAAAATGATAAATATACTCATTCTTAATTTTTATGGTATTAAACCATTAAAAAACAATAAAAATTCTAAATTTTTTTCCAATAACTGAAATATTTAGTATAATTTTTATTTTATTAAAAATATTATCAAATTATTGTCCTTATAATATATGTAGGGACTTATTTATTTTTTCTTGCCTCAGTCCTCCCAAAACTCCGGACCGGTACTGTTGTAAAGGATGGTGAAATAAAATAAAAATCTTCATCATTTAACTGCAATTGCAAGTCTCATCTTTTGTCATTTTCTTGTTTGTGGCAAGGTTTTTAATCTAAAGGTAACCTGCAAACCATCTATTTAAAGATGAACATAGTTTCTCCAGAAAAAGAAAAAGAATCAAAATTGAATG
The DNA here is from genome assembly GCA_963678965.1 of Cruciata laevipes. Classification (NCBI taxonomy): domain Eukaryota; kingdom Viridiplantae; phylum Streptophyta; class Magnoliopsida; order Gentianales; family Rubiaceae; genus Cruciata; species Cruciata laevipes. The sequence continues at coordinate 5,581,577 of OY787639.1, forward strand.
TGAGATGACGTAATTATCGACTCTCATATATATATATATATATATATATATATATATATATATATGACATTGAAAAGAAGTTGGACACATTTCCACATGACATTGAAAATATATATTCCTTAACATGCCAAACAAACTTGAAGTTTCCAGCATTTTAATGGACTATAACTTCATACAAACTCCTCCAGTACAACCTTTTGCAAGCATTCAAACTCATGTTCTTTTTCTTTTTTTTTAAATTAAACCACCTATGAAAGGCGGGGAAATTTTATTGGGTCTCCCAAGCCACTAAATGCACTATGAAAATACAAATACTCCACAAGTGGAGGCGATTTGTGAGATTACAGATAGATTTCTAAAAAATCTTCTCCATATTCCAAGCCGGTAACAGCTTAACTAGACTAAAACCAACTAAAATAGAGCAAATGGATAATAAAGATAGTGGTCTCAAAACAACAGCACTTCCAACAAATCCGGATCGAGCTTTGCTGACTGCAAGTTGCTTGCAATGTTGGATTAACACATTGAACATGTGATTCCTCCCTATTCGGTCTCATGTAAGTCTCATTAAAGAAGTTATTCGATCACCCTTTGGAGCCAGTAAGAGACCGACAAGAGACTTTACAGGTTAGTTTCACAGGCGCAAGGCATCGGAAAGACTGCCCAACCGCATCAGACCTGGACGCTACCACAGATCAGTACGGCCTACAACTCTAAACATAGGGGGAATCGCCGAAGGAAAGTACTATGATGCAAACCTCGACTCGGATTTCTCATGTCCCCTAATCCTTATCAGAGCAGAAGTCAAAAAGGTTTTAACCGAGAATCGACCCGTCGGAAAAACCTTATTGACAGACAGTCCAACTTAACCAAAATTTGAACAAAATTAACCAATTGAAGAGCATATCCAGTTACGCCTATTTTCTAACAAATCTAATGAAACCTAAAAAACAAAGTAAAATAAAAACTAGAAAGCATAAAACAAAGAAAAGGCAAAAAGAAAGGAAACCCTCACAAACGGCGGCAGGCAAAAAGAGGCAGCAGACTCCGGCACAGTGGAGTGTGCGGGCGGCAAGGCGCATGAAGCAGAAGAGCAACCGGCGCGTCGACGCGTGGTCTGCACGCGCGGGCGCCTTGTGCCGCCTGAGAACGCTTCCGACAGAAAAAACGCTTTGCCGGCGCGTTTGGTTCTGATCCGGTGCGTGGTGGAGGAGGCGGCGCGTGGCAAGCGCGGCTTACGGCCTCTTCTCTTCCCTGTACCATAAAAACGCCGGCGCCTCCCCTAAAAGGTCTGGTTTCCATTCCGGCGGCGACATCCCGGAGCTGAGCAGCGGATCTGGAAGGGGCACGGCGGTGGCCATCCGGGTGCTTGTACATCGTGGTTGCTTCAGCTGGAGTTCTTGGAGCTACTCGTGGTTGCTGGTGGGGCCCGATCTGCAAACCAGCAGCGGCAGTCTACGATTCAGCGGGATTCGACGGTAGAGCGGAGGGGAAAACATAGATTGGCGGGGTTGAAGAGGGAAACCGGTGTGAGGTGCGAAAGGGGTGGTTGGGGTTTATTGGGTGGGGGTGGGGAGGTCGCCGGACCGGCAAAAGGCGCCGGCCGGTCGCCTCCCCGAGCTGAAATTTGGGGGGGGGAAGTGTTGGTAGAGAGAAGAAGGAAGATCTTCGAATAATCCTGTCACGTCATTCAAACTCATGTTCATTACAAGATATTCATAAACATTAAGTACCAATTCTTTTTATTTTCCTACAACGATCCCAAAGCTACAATTGAGAAGATAAAAGAAGAAGAAAACTTTTGTTCTGAAGGAAAAGGTTGAACCGCATCAGCTTTTTAAGAACCTATAAAAACTCAAACTGGTCAACATATTTATGAGATAACTATCACACATCAGCTACAAATATCCAGACAATTATAGCAATCATCAAATAACTATGCCTTCCCCATCAGCCACTGTTAATCATTACATGAAACCATACTCACATTCACATGTTAGAAAGAAGTCGTAAATTTCAAAAACCAGGAAACCTGAATCCTCCTCCCTGTCTTGGCTCCCGCCTATATGGCGATAGGAATAGCGGAATCGAATTTAACACACGGAAAACTTTGGCAAAACCAAATTCAATCGAATATAAGATACCCAGTTTCGTATTGGAGATGCTGACAGGGACAAAGTAGTTATGGGTCGACGGTGAAGATGGAGACGATGTTGAAGCCGATTGATTAACGACGGTGATCATGGAGACGAAGAGAGGCGATTGAGATGATGGATCGTTGACCGACGGGAGTTCTAAAATTTTCAGAGGTTTCGGACGTCAAACGGCGTAGTTTTGCCTTTACAATCATAACCCAAAGATAAAGTGGAAGATAAGGATAAACTTTTATCAAATAATTCTCATTATAATTTTGTTCTAGGATCAAAGGCCTGGATTATACTTAGAGATAAGATTCGTGTGAGATCAGTCTGAATTGAGATTAGAAGTAAATGTTGATCTTCTCACTTTCAAATATGATCTTTTAGATATTGATTATGTTGTATTATTGATGATTTTCTTACTTTTATGTCTGACTTCTCAATTTCAATACCAATCTTTTACATTTTAAGCATTATTATTCACTGAGACAAAAAATTCCATACTTAGATGATCCAAACCTAAACATTTAACATTTTGAATGGTTAAAATTGAACTCTACCATATGCTAATCATGTAAATTATGTCCTCTTTTTATTCGTGTACCTCTTACATGCATATAAAAAAGCAAGGGCTAACATATATAGATCAAATTTGTAGTAGTTTGGAATTTTCGGGCCAAATTTTAATGGGTATATAGTCTGATTAAAATCTGTAACATAATAGTAGATCGATGATTAAAATCGGAATTCTAGTATTTGTTTTACTATATATAGTTTTTTTGTACCAAACAAACATGCTAGCTTTTCACGAGCATCGAATTTTGAAAACAATTATGGAATCTTTCCTTTTAATTTATTCCTCAGTTGGGATGCATGTTTTTTTAAAGTGGAAACTTTTTTCAGGATACCCACCATGGCCTATGATCAATACTACAAATGTGGGTACGGAGTACATTGATTATTTGTGGAATTCCGATTGTAATCCATAAACATTAAATTTGCAATTTGGCTTTTACATATGGGAAAAAAACCCAAATCCTTAGTACACAGCCCCAATGTCGTTTCGACACCATGAGTGAAAAGGTAAATTTCGACGTTAATGATGGTAGCGAAATTCAGATACTTGGGGACAACGGATAGCTTGGAAGTTGAGACCACTGCCTTATCAATAGGCCTGGAGACTGCCTATGTTAATGATGTGGAGGAGCTGGAATGTGAAGTAGACTCCCTGATACTTTTAAAGATGATTTCAAAATCCCATGGAGATGCAGCATTTTAATGAGGAACTTATGGATGCTTACAGGTGAGATTTCAGTCACTTTTAATCATAATTTTAGAGAGGCTAACTCTGTTGCAGATGCTCTGTCTAAGTTAGCTAGTACAAGTAAAGTGACTAGATCTTTTAATCATCAAAATCTACCACCCAACATAAAGGGATTAGTTCAATTAGACAGTCAAGAATTCCCATATGTTAGACTTGTATAAAATTTTCTATGGGAAGCTTGGATACCGCTGGTTTGTTTTGATTTTGACAGGATATGAAGAAAGGAAGCATAACAAAACAACTATACTCAATATGAACTTTGCAAAGGACTGGAATGCTCAGGTGTACAGTTTTCAAAGTCTCTCCTTTTCACATTCTTTATTACCTGGGACATGTCACTGGTTGGGAATTATTTTCTTACAGGTACAAGGGTGGTTGCTGAAGGGAAAAACCAGTTACACTATATGAAGGATGCAGCAGTACAAGTCCACTACAATTGGTTTCTGCTAAACCTTAATACTCGATTTCAATGCTACTTCAACAAAGGAGATTTTTCTGAAGATGTTAGCAGGCTCCTTTTCTACTGGACTTTAGTACACACTGTACATTTTGGGATTATCAATCACATTCAAAGGACTAAGTGGCTTTAAGTCTTGCTCGACTTGACGATTATCGAATTACTTATTGTAATGTTATACTCGCGGTGGCAAACTTGTGGTCGACATGTGTTATGCTTGTTGACCACTAAACTAGATCAGCTGAGTAGATATCAATTTGAAATCCTTAACTATAGGATCAAGAGACTTGTACTTTCAAGTTTTTTCATCTTATTAGGTAGGATTTTTCTTGGATACCTTTCAAGTTTTTTCATCCTACTTGATATGATTTTTCTTGAACTATTTGTAACTATCTTTTGAGATCCTAAAGGCTAAGGGAACCCAATAAATACCCCCACCAATGGTGGTTTTAATTATTTTTTAAAAAAATCTGACGTTCAAGAATCTTCACTAACTTCAACTTATTATATATTGCTTACCAGTTATAGTTGCATTTATGAAAATAAAAGGAAGAAGTCAATTGATTGTGTTATTTTACTTGAGAAGTTACAACTAAAATCTTGACTTTTCAGTCCAATTTAATTTAGCCATTGGTGTACAGCCCAGTAGAGGCTTCGGCCCAGTAGACTTATTCAGTCAAACACATGATTCCTATTTGGAGAGAATCAAGGAACCATTATCAGGAGATGGAACCGAGAAAAGAGGATGATGGCATATTCTCTATAAATAGTGAAGGAAACCAGAAGAAAGGTAAGCACATTACAACTGAATTACTATTCTCTAAACTAATACTGACTTAGGCATCGGAGAGTTTTCCCCGGATTCATTCTGGGACTTTGCAGGAGAGATCTGGCGGCTAGACCCTGTACAAAATTACTTCCTCCGAACTTCCAACAACCTCCTACTTTCCTTTCTTAGATGATTTTCTAACATTGTTCTACTTTCCATTTTTTGTAATATTTCTTCAATCTCAACCACATATTATACTTTTTCAACTTTCAAACACTATCTCCACCACTCACTCTATTCTCCTTAATCCTTGTGCAAAAAGAAAGGGGCCACTGTTATAAGTACGGAGGGAGTATATCAACCTCAAAACTCCTCTCTACCTTCTTTGTTTCTTCTAGTCATAGTGGTGAAACTACTGATTTGGCATATACTTTTATTCTTCCCTGCTAGTAGTTGAATTATATGCAGGAAAGAGTTATAAATTGTCATAAGAATATTCAAGTTACAACAAATTTTGTTCCAAACAAGCCCATAATCAAGTAGAAAGTTATACATTACAAGTAACAGTTTTATATGGGACTAATTAAACTGAAAGATAGCTATAAACCAAGCCTCGTAATCATAGTTTTGGTGACATTAACTTGAGCTAAGAATGCATGCACCAGCTTATTTATAACATACATACATACATAGAGCTTTCACTTGGAACTCAGAGGTACATTTCCCCCGATATTTTTCTAAGATCTGCTAATTAAGATACAGCCTGAAACAATTAGAAGATATAAATTATCACTATAAGCAAAGGATTTCGACAAAAGAGAGAAAAAGGGGAAACAATTCTAGCTGTTTTTTACGGATTTGTGTTTATAAACCAATCTGACTTGTTTTGAATGTAGAGAAAACCAGTTTTTGCTGTTCCTCTCCACTCTTAAACTAAGTCTTCAAGGAATCATGGCATCTGCTCTTAAAATAAATCTTTAGTCGATGCAAATAACTAAATGGAATTATAGCAAGTGTTACCCTAATTTGAGTGAGGTGTCGGAGGAATCATCCTCTGCAAATGGACCACCAGTAGGGATGTGGGTGATGCTGGACTCTGAAGATTGGCCTTCTTCATTGTTAACCACACTATTATCCAACTCAGGCATCACCACCGGCCTTTTTCCTTCACAGATCAGAGCCACCTGATGCAATATCATTTGTTTAAAAATAAAAGTCAATTTTTTTTAAGTTACCACCAAGCCAATGAAGTTTTAAAAAAAAAACATATATTGGTTCACATACTCTCTCTTTCAGTTGTATGTTTTCCTTAATCAGCTCAGCACTCTGCACACAAGCATTTATGCAACTTAAGCCACTTAACTTTAAATCAAAACGCACACACACACACACGTACGCACACACTTCATTTGAAAGAACTTATGAATATAATTGAAAGTCTTGTTATGTTACCTTCTTGTGAAGATCCTCGATCTCAGCCATGATTCGTTCCCCCTAGATATTTTTCACTTAAAATTTAACTTTAAACAGTTTGCACCGGATCAAACAACAAAAGAAATACAAATATGAGCTTGACACACGCAAATTATAGTCTCGTACTCTCATTTGTTATGCAGTTTAATTTAACCTTGGTGTGAAGCACGAGAGTCAGGTCATCTTCAAGTTCTTTCTCCTTCTGATGCAGCTCCTCCATGCTAAGCCCTTCGAGATCCTCGACCTTCATGTTCCCGCTGTTGCATCCAACCACAAATATATACAGATACATCATTCTTCTTGCCAGGAATTCATTACTTTTAGTTTTTTTTAAAATAGTATATATGAGAGTCAGAGTGTACATACCTCAAGGTCCTCAACTCAAGAGCATTGCTAGCAACCTCCTTGCTTAAACTGATATGACCCGAACCATCAAGCTAAAGTTTATTTATATGCACAAAAGAAATATGAATTTAGTTCTGCATCAACTAATCAATTATTCAAGCATAGAAAGCCGCATGCAAGAATATTAAAGGCAAAATTAAGAACCTGAAGTTCAGGAGATGATTGCTGATTTTTGTCCAGGTTCCTTGTATGTAACTTGTACTTTGCAATCGCATCATCCATGCTGCATATAAACACATATATACGTAAATATATACTATACAAAGAAACATTTTAGCAGCAAGGTGCAGTGAAGCATATTATATGGTGAACATATATAAACATAAACGTTGACATGAAGAATCTTGAATATCAAAGGTAACATCCCTTGAAAAGGAGACATTGTCTTGGAGAATATATGCCAAGTACAATCAGATGGACGTTAAGTTGCCCAGAGTGGAGTCGGCAATTAGTTACCCAGGGCAGTTGCGAAAAGTAATACAAGGCAAATTTCGAAGATTATAGCTTGGGGACTCAGCCAGTTTTGTGGGGAAAAACTATTCCATTTGATTCATTTTAAGCATTCCCATAGTTACATTTATCAAACAATGAGAACTGAAAAAATAAATATGATTCAAATCAAACCGTTGTGTCATTTAAATCATGAAGAAACTAAAAAGCACAAATAAGAGTAATTTATTCTGGAAAAAAAATCATATTATCACCCAAATTAACAAAACTGAAGGTCAATGAAGAGCATGAACTCTGTTTTGACATCGATACAAAGACTGAACTTCGAACCATTATAGTAATTTTAGCTTCTAATTAAGAACATCTTTATATCTAGCTAGTGGGTTTTGTGCTTTCATACCCATCGATTTTTCCACAAGTGCTACATAAGGCCTCAAATTTTTGAAAGTTCTAAACAAACCTCAAAACTGACTCTGGTTGTGAGTAATCACATAACTTACCTTATATAACATTTTTAGGGAACACAAGTCGAATATAACACGGTAAGAATTCTTGAGTTTAGTGACACTTTGAAAAACGCTGAACTAAAGTAGCACACAAGTACAAACAAAGGGGCATGACTCATGAGGGTGTTTTACTGATCATTCATAGTTAATGCCTATTTTGTTATATTGCCTTTCTGACCAGGTGTCATACTCTTGGGGTAAATTGAAGTTTACCTAGTCAAACAAGGATATCTTGGACCAAGTTGGACTAAAATTTAAGCAATCATGACCACAGAAAAAGATGCCTCTTTTAATCCCACCAAGAATAAGATGCATGCAGATTATTGACACAAAAAAGAGTACAGTGTCAGGATCAATGAATTCAACCTAGGTTGCATGCAGATTATTGACACAAAAAAGAGTACAGTGTTTTTTATGCATGCACAAGACATCAGCAATCTCAGTTCAGTGGTATTTATTCTATTTTATGGCTGACTTTATCAATCACATACTCCTTCAATATCATTTACAAATTCTCCTTTACTTTTCTTTTAGTTATTCCAAAATATTCCCAGTAATGTCTTCCTATATGAGAGTTGATCGATTAATTATTCTATAAACTAACCATATATGAAGCATCCAAACATCCAAATTAAAATACAGCAGCCAGTGTTAAGATGGTTGATTATATTAAGAATCTTCTGACAAATACATTTTGGACAAAACATATTTCTTAAACCTGTTTTCTCTTGGTGTGAGATATGCTTTGTTGTGCACATATAGTGAAAGACTGAAAGTGAGAATATAAATCCCAAGAAAACTCTTTGTGTCATTTGTCGAATTTCACAATCATGTTTCAAATACATGATTGTCTTGACTTGCAATTTTTTTGGACAAAATTTTCCCTAGTGATTGTCTTGACTTACTATTTTTCATAAATTTATCTAAGGATATATTATGTCAAAATCAGGCGTGTCGTTTTACTCTACAAAATCCCCCACCACACCATAACCCCGGAATTAGAAGAAAAAGGACACACATCAGAACATTTTGAGCAAAACAAGTACTCCAAATCAAGAGATATATAATGAAGCATTACTATTACAAGGCAACTAGTTATAAGCAATTAATTCAGCTAGTCCACTCAGTGGTGATTTTGATCCTGAAATTGGGGGGAGAGAGAAAAGCACATTGTTGCATATTAAAATGATGTGGTTTCTCAACAAAGTTGGATCCCTGTTCTTTTGTTTCTACTCCGAAATAAAATCAAATAGGCCTATGTGAAAAATAATGTCACATAAACTAGACATCCATGTATCCTGATCAACATAGAAATTTAGAAAGATAAATTTTCCACAAAATACTAGAGCTTAAGATAAAGTTTTTCAATCTTAAGTGTATATTATATTACATAACAGTACATGTACAATATGTGTATCAGTGTATACCCATACACACTCAAGAAAGTTATGTTTAGTTTTTATACGTTAACTCTTCATTTCACTTAACCTCAATTTTAATTTGGTAAAATTTAGCTTAATTTAGGTTTATCAATTAATTCATTATTGTTATTATTCAATTTAATTAATTCATTTCATTTTAAGGCTAAAAGTACCTTAAGGCCTCTTAATCCGTTCAAAATAACTCTCCATCTATGAGTTCCAGTCCAGATTTCTAAAGAAATGGGCTAGTGATCTGATCCGCAATTGTTCATGAAATACTTTATCTGATAACCAAAAAATTACAAGATTTTTGTTGATGGTATAAAATAATTATTTAAATTAACAAACTATATTTGCTTGAATTCATGGCCACACTTTTCCAGGTTATTAATGGCAGAGCTAGCTGGGATTTCCCATTAGGCTAGGGTTTGTGAGACCTATTATATTCTTAAAAGGAACAAATCAATAATTGATAATTGTGATTCTTAACAATCAGATGAGACAGTAATTCAATTCCTTACATAGGTGTCAGAAGTACATGTATTAAGTAAAATGCTTGGCTTTTAATTACCTTTCAAAATCCATCCCATGATTTAAAATTAGAGAAAAAAAACTGTAAATTCATAATAAAATATTTTTAAAATTCAGGGATTCCATTTCTTGCACCATGATTAATTTATCATTTACAATAACCAACAAAGTTATGAGAAAATGTTTCCTGTTTTTGGAATTTGCAAGACAGCTTGCACCGGAACCGGTGCCCACTTTCTGAGAATCAAATTTTCAGAGCTCAATATGAATCATACTCGTACGAAGGTAGGATTATTCAACATTATCTCAAAATTTGAATAGGAATTAAAAAAATTCAAATCATTGAAAATTTAGCACTTAAAAACATGAATTTTTAAGTAAATAAAAGTAGGTCTAGAACTTGACGAGGTTAATTAAAGTTATATTTAATTGTCTAAATGGAGAAGTTGAGTGATTCAGGCAAGATAAGGTTCTGGCCCAAGTCAAAAAAGACCGGAACATATCTAGAGAACTCTATAAACATATCAGAAAACCCCATTTCTAAATTTTATTTTTTATTTTATTTTTTGCCAAAATTTCTAAATTTAGAAATCTGGGTTTATTGTAAGAACATGTCAAAAGAGGAAAGTGCACAGGAATAAAATACATCTCGTTTCAGTTTGATAGATGTCAGCATAAACAAACATATTTACCCAGATATTTGTCCATAAAATCATAGAATATTTTCCTCCAAAAACAGTCAATTTAAGGGCGAATTCAGTAAATTAACTAACCTGGAGCTAGAATAATCAAATAACTTGCCAGTTGCAGAGAAGATGATGAGAGAAACTTGAGCATCGCAGAGAACAGACAATTCTTGAGCTTTCTTCAGAATTCCCCGTCTTCTCTTCGAGAAAGTCACTTGCCTCGCCGTCAGATTGTCTATCCGGCTGATCTTTATCTTCTCCCTCGCCATATTCCAATCTGCAGAAGATCAGTAAAAGCTGAAGAATGGGATTCAAAACCCTAAATAAAAATAAGGAAAAATGAACAGATCTGGGTTTAAATCCCAATTAGTGCTCAGTAACATGCAATATTAATCCTCAGAAAGCAGGAGAGAGGAGAGAAAGGAACTATTCATCACCTTCTTGAAGAATGGAGAGAGTATTGTGTGGTGCCAATCTGATAATGAGAATAATTATGGCACACTATATGTATATATATATACTGGTTCCTGTTAGTTTACTCATGTTGCAGAAACAATACCCTCTCAACCAATTTTGGTCCATCCATAACCATAAGTGATATTCCATTTATACTCCTTAAAAAAAAGGTATAAAACGCATTTTTCTTAAAATACGAGCCGAAAGTTTTTTTTGCCTAGCTAACCTTATTTCTAAAACTAATTCTCATTATAACACTCTTTCGAAACTAATTTCATAACTAATACTCCTATATTCATGCGAGGGCTATACTATAAATTACACTAATTCTTGGACTAAAGTTTAATTAGCATTACACCCACAAATTTCCGTCCATTCCAATTAAACCCACAAATTTACCGATTACTAATAAATGTATTGCTTGATAGTGCCCATGCTTCCCAATAGCAGATTGATCGTGGTTTCATGGTCGTGTAAGCAATTTAGACCAACCCGAATGTAAGGATGATCTTTCATCATCATCATCGGCACTGGCATTCGTAGCCATAAATGTTGCCGAAGCACGAAAACATTCCGGTCGTGTTGCCCTCGTTATGCCTCCGTTTATGCTGCCCCGTCGACCGGAAGCTGCTGGAGGCGTATCCGCGGGCGTACAACGACGGCAGCTCCGCTCGAACTTTGACCGGAGCCCCTCGACGCTTTCTTCCAAGCTCCACCCGTCCAGCACCGAGCTCCGGTCCTCCGACGGGGAGGGCCCCACTTCGGAGTCCGACCATATTGAACTGGCCTTGTGGGGAGCCCCGACCACGTACTTTCCGGCGCCGTTCGACTTCAAGGGTTTTCCGATGGCCATCTTTGTCGCCCGAATCTCCCTTAAGCTTGTCGGCTCCGATTAGCATCTAGGCAACCATGGTGAGGCCAGAATTACGTACGGCCGGTGAAGAATAGCAAAAAACTCAGAGAGAGTGGGATCTCTTTAATTTGTTGGTTGATAAATTTGTGGGTTTAATTAGAAATTACTATAATTTATGAGTGTAATATTAATTAAATTTTAGTCCAAGAGTTAGTGTAATTTATATTGTGTAGGAGTATGAATGTAGGAGCATTAGTTATAAAATTAGTTTTGAAAGAGTGTTATATTAGTAATTAGTTTTAGAAATAAGATTATTTAGCCAAAAAACTCCAAAATCAACTAAGAACTTTTAGTAGTTGGGACGGGGGAGTATTTTGTTTAAAAGGGATTTTAGAGGTAATGGGAAGAGAGAAACAAGATGGAGTAGTTGCAAGTTGAGTTGGGAATTAAGTATACAAGACAAGAAAGGAAAGTAAAAAATAAAATTTTAAAAAGCAGATGAATTGTAATTCGTTTTATGAATTTCGTTTGATGGGGGTTGTATGATCCTGTCCCTTGCATAAATGATTAGTAGGAAAAATATTGTTACACTTTTTCTTTTGATCATATATTCTTACACTTGAATAATCAATATTGTTGAGGAATAGAGAACATTTTTAACATAAGTACTACAAACATGTAAAAATCTAATTTAAACCTTACATAGTTAAGAACTACTGTATATACTAAAATGCAAAATGAACATGACGTGCTTCCTATGTTTCTAATTATAAGTTGGCACTTTTTTTTTGACTGCAAGTTGGCACTTTGAAGTTTGAATATCATCAACAAAGAGTGAAAGGAGAAAAAAGGTGATATTTTGAACATTACTATATATATATATGTATATATATGTATCATGTAGATTTGATTAATTTTAACAATATTTACTATCTATTAGATTAATATATATTGTAGTATAATATTTTTGTGATTTATTAAAGTAGTATGAATAATTTTTTTAGCTGACCATACCAAGTTAAATGAATAGTTGAAAGTAGACAATGGTGCAAACTTGATAGAAGCTGATATGAGTGTGTAGTTCTCTAAACTCAGGTACACAAGATAATCATGATGGTTTTTAGAAAGTAAAAACCATTTTCAAACCGTTCGGTTTGGTTGATATATATAAACTTAGTTTACTTTCAAACTGTTTTTTGTTTGTTTCAAATTTTCAGTCATTTTACTCATCCATGTGAATAATTTCAAATTTTTATGCATCAAGGTTGACCTACAAATCTTCTTTATAGACTACACCCTCCGTTCCAAAGAGATTTATCCAATTTCCCTTTTGGTCCATCCCAAAGAGATTTACCTATTTTTGCAAAAAATTATACTATAAACTATCAACTTTCTCTCACATACTTCACCAACCCTACCACCCACGTCCTACCACCCACGTCAGCGCCACATCAGATTTAGGGAGGGAGTATATATATATATGTACACAATCGTCAAAAAAGTCAACAATCAGAACTAATTCAACTTGGATTTCTCATATACCTAGAAATATAAAGAGCACATCGAAAGTCAATTCATTCAAATGGAAATAGGCTTATGGAGAAACTTAATTGACAGAAACAGCCACATCTAATTGATCTAACAAAAAGATGTACTTTTGAAAACCAAAACTTTAATCAAGTAGTTGAAATTTTTTTAAAGAAACTAAACAAATAATGAATTAAAAATCCATCTATTTAGACCACTTAGGGACAGTGGGACGTCACACATCAAATTTGTACTAAGTGAAATCTGGAAAGTTGTGTTGGTCGATATTTAGAAAGCACTTTTACTTGTTTCTGATGAATCTCCACCGCGACTGCACTGCTCATATATCCTGGAAAGGAAACAAACTAGGGGAGTGGGAAAATTGACTTATTTTCCTAAGCCCGAGCTTTGATTCATCGAAATCAAAGAGTTCTTTTTCCCCCAATTCGTAACTTGTATCGCAACTGGGGGAAAATTTCATATTTTTGAATAACTTACCAATTCAAAAATGGATGTTTGTGGCTTCGTAATATTATACGAATTAGTAAATGACTTCAACTGCCGTAAACCAACCGTTTATTGGTTTATGGAAGGAAGGACCAACCATGACGGTTTCAAACTGCCGTAAACCAACCGTTTATTGGTTGGTCCTTCCTTCCAACCATGACGTAAACCAATAAACGGTTTCAAACTGCCGTAAATGATAAATTGGAACTACCTTAATATGTATGTCCGTCCACTAGTGGATCTCCCGTGGAGCCATTCGAGATTTTTGCAAGACTAATAGTGTCATTCTCCTCGTACCACGGCCAAAGAATCTGGAACCAAGATATAACAATTTGCTATAAATATTTTGTTGAAGCCTAGCGAATGAAAAATTGAACAGCCTAGCCATTACAGAATAGCTTTATTATCATCTTCACTTGACGTTGATCCATCAGATTTGGATTTTTTTACCTTAAAAACTTCCTCACCAGCAATTATGAGGAAAGAAACCAGTATCCAGCACATACATGTGGAGTTGTGGCCTATGCCTATTTGTATAATAGACCCAGGTAATAAATATCCTAGCAATCACATTGCAGAAGACAAACAATATCAGCAATTTTACCCTATTGGCAAAAACATTTCTATTCCTAAGCTTCAGAAGATCACTTGGCTGATATTTCAGACAAGATATAGCAATAGAGTAACAAACTCTAGCACATAGTCATATGAGATCATTCTCGAATTTTACTCCCAGATTTATGCTACCTGTAAAGCCTCCAATGGTACATAGAGGCCAAGCCTGTAGTGCCCCTTAATGAGACATAGAGTCTTCCAAGCAAGAAGCGGATATCTAATGGTAGCTTCAACATTTTTAATTTTATTTAGGGAAGGAGATGGTTATTTATGGATTTGGAATAGTAGGCTGCTCTTCGGTTGAAATACAAAACTAAAATTTAAAGAGGCGCTACGAGTATTGATAAAGTTTACTACAAATTTCCGAGTCAAGTCTTTCATCCGAAGTTATAAACGTTTTATATACAATACTTTGGTCATTAAATATTACAGAGATGTCTAAACCAATCTAAAACAAACTCTCATGATTCTTCACTAACACACCACATATATGTTATCCTATCGTTTAGGTAGAGGCTAGTGTATAAATCTGCAACAAAACAGTGTAAAGAGTGGAGTGAGCTACACTAGCTCAGTGAGAATAATATCATCCTTTCAATAATCTAGACAACATTCACTTATCACAGTCAAGGACATAGAGCAAGTAATCATGTAGAAGCAAGCAATGTCATTCAAGTAGTTTCACAGACAAAACAATGAGTAGTGCCTATTGAAAAGATAATGAAAACATGATAAAACCCTCACCTTTTCTTGACTTAACACGTAAGAGATTAGGTGAAACCTGGAATATATATTCCGTAGTAAAATATTATCACTTTTAAGCTCAAGATACTGTCATGTGCTTACAGAAATTTCAGTTCAAAACATAAAACTGTAGTCACTTTGTAACCCTCTTTTCTTACTGAATTCTTAACTATATAGGTTCATTCTTTATATCAAATCGATGTTTAGAGTTCCAAGATTACAGTGGTACAAAAATCAGCTAAAATGGAGTTATGGTTATGAAGATATGAATTTTTAAAGTAACAGTCAGCTGACTGTCAAGAACAGCACCAGTCCAGTCACAGCAGACTTAAAACTCAATTATCTCTATCAATAACTATGCAAATTCAGAAATTCCAGGTTCTACACCCTAGAGCATGTTACAAGGATTTCACAGGTACAAGAATCAACAAAATCAGAGCTGGGGTTAAAAACATATGGGTTTTAAAGTCAGGGCTGTGCTGCAAACATGGATGAAAGAAGACAGAGCTTCAAAACTCCTTTTCTCCCTCATTTCTACACCAAATGGAACGATTCTTGATTTCAAATACAGATATAAGCCCAAGGTTTTTTGAATATATCACTATTATTCTAAATGGAGTTTTGGACTCTAGGATACATGCTTTAAAACTTCAGTACTCTAGATTCTACAAGATTTCCAGATTTCAAGTTTTCTTACATCCCCAACTTCCCCTCTTATAATTTTCTCTTATCACTCCTAACAGAAAAACTTTAAAACACGGGCATGCATATATTACCCTTTTCATCAGTTTATTTCAACAAAATCGATCATATTTATAAACCCCAATCCGAAAGTAAGGTTTTACCTTTCCTCCTAAGTAAAGATGGATACTTTACAAATCGAATGGATTGTGGTTGACTCCTTCCTTCAAGGACAGCGGCGACGGAGCCATGAGCACCCTCTGCTCCTTCTTCAGTTGAGCTCCGGTGGCGAAACTTTTGGAGAAGCCTTCGTCTCCTTCTTCCGACGGTAGCCTCTGACGTGTGAAGGCACGGGCTCAAGGAATCCACGGTTATTAGCAGTTGGTAAATCTTCGGATAATCAGTGGGTAAATCTCGGAGGAAGTGACTGAAAGTTGAAAATTAACATAGGGAGTGAAGTGCTGGACTGTATATAGATTGGAAAGGATTAGCGCTAATCTGATCGGTGTGATGCCACGGTATTTGGGAGATGTTTTCCTGCTTCTGATCAAGGAATTTTGCCCGATGATGGTAGTTTCGGCGATTTTGGGAACTAAAACTCGAAGCTTTCCAAGGCTGACACGCGTTGGACATACACTGAAAAGAGTCTTGACTCATCATGGTTTCTTTCCTTTTAAATCTGGTTGTCTCATGTTTATTTTACTTAATTAAGATTATGTCCTCCAAGGTTTTTAGGTTTCAATTAATTTTACAAGTTGTTCTTCCTTTCTTTTCCTTGTTTATATATATTGTTAGTATTTATTATATTTTTCCTTTTCCTCTAAAGTTTTAGATTTCTTTACTTCTTCTCCTTTATTTTCTTCTCATCTATTTATGTCTTTCTTTTAACAATTCAATACTTAGAGCAAGTCCAACAGTTTTGCTATAATAGAGATTTTATTCAAATTTGGAGATTTTGACAAATTTTTCACTCCAACAGAATCTCTATATGATTCTCTAAAATAGAAAAATGAGGAGAGAGAAGAAAAAAATCTCTATATATGCAGATTGTAAACAAATTTTTAGAGAACTAATTTTATGGTATGTTTACTAAAAATAGGAATTAAATTACCTTTCTAACTCTCATCAAATTCTCCACCACACAATATGCCAAAAATAGGAGATTAATTCAAAATAATATAGAGATTCTGTTGGAGTTAAGAAAAAATAATATGGAGATTATTGGCTTTCATTCTCTACTTTAGAAAAATTTATAGCAAAGCTGTTGGACTTGCTCTTAGGCCCTGTTTAGTAGAGATTATTTCTTGATGTACTGAACTGAACTGAATTGAACTGAACTGAACTGAACTGAAGTGAAAATTGATGTATTGAAAAATGGAATCAGCATGACTGAATTAACCTGAATTTCATCAAATTGCATTTTCACTGAACTGAACTGAATTGAATTGAACTGAACTGAACTGAACTGAACTGGACTGAACTGATCTACAGATAAGCTCTGATAAACAGGGCCTTAGGCCCTGTTTGCTAGAGCTAATTTCCACCATATACTGAACTGAACTGAACTGAACTGAAGTAAAAATGATGTATTGAAAAATGGAATCAACATAACTGAATTGACCTGAATTTCATCAATTACATTTTCACTGAACTGAACTGAATTGAACTGAATTGAATTGAACTGAACTGAACTGAATTGAACTGATCTACAGATAAGCTCAGGCAAGCAGGGCCTTATTCTTTTCACAAATCCTACGTGTAATATTATGTCAAAATAGTTGAAAGTTTAATCAAGAAATCCAATCTATTTTATGTTATTATGTTGCACGTATTAACCTACTTATGGTTGGGGTTTCACAACAACCACCCAACCGGCGCACCATTATTTATACCGAGCTCTTGAAATTCATGGTTCAATTTAACCAATTTCTTTTGTCTCATTTACCCTTTCCTTCACCACTAATGTCAATTCCTCAATAGCCTTAAACGTCTCTTTTGGTATCTTTGTGAGCCTATGGCTCTCAATCTCATTTGCTTCTATCACCCCCTTTATAGAGGCAACAACATATATGAGTAGCTGGGCTTTCTTTTTTCCATTTCCATGGCGAACACCTCTTCCATCATCTTACTCCATCCACTTTGTTGGTCTTCAATCTCTTTGTGGACGAAGAGCTATCCTTAGTCAGTTAGTCATGTGTGAAAACATGGTTTTTTAAATCTATGCATCATTCTTGTCACTTTTGACCTGAAGTTTTATCAAGTTTTTGGGCAGGTTTAGATTAGTCTAGGCGAGTTGGGGTGATCGCCTAGACCCAAAAACATCTAATATCAACCCTAGCTAGCTCATAATCGGATGGGTGAGGTAGCACCTACCACTTCGGCGGTGACTACTCATACCTAGATGGGGCCATTTAGAACGCTAGTCATGACCAGGCCCGGGCCTGACAGAGGTCCATATGTGCCAAGGCACAAGGCCTCAGTTGTCAAGGGCCTCAAATATTATTACTCCCTTTCATATATATACATGTATGTTTCGGGCCCATATATATATTGTTTTTTAAATACCTTCTCAAAAAGAACAAAAGGAAAACAAATCCTCCCTTACAGCCCATATGTTACAGCCCATATGTTCAATATTTGTAACCATTTCTTTATTAGATCAAGGCAAAACAAAAATACTCAAGGACATTGATTGAAAGATCAAACAAACTGACTAAAAGATCAAGCAGAAACAGTAAATGCTCATTCCTCAGCTCTTGGTCTCCACAAGGACAGGTCTCACCCAAGAGCTGTACACCTGATTATAGTTTTTTGGGGGTGTGTCTTCATTTGAAACATTATTTCGCCGTCCACCTGATTATAGTTTTTTGAAAAATTTTGGTTGTGCATGTTTTCCACTACTTATGGATCCTAAAATCAACAAATTACAACCGAAATCTGTTTTGTGTGTTTTCATTGGATATGCTTCTAATTATAAGGGATATAGGTGTCTTGATCCTCTCACCGGTCGTGTCTATATTAGTCGTCATGTCCATTTTCATGAGAAACAATTTCCATATCGTAGTATTGTGTCCAACTAGTCAACCTTGCCTTTCTCCTCCCCATCATTACTTGACTTGAACTGGTCTCCTACGGTTGTTTCCTCTCCTTCTCTTCCTCCGTCCCCATTAGTTCCATTGTCGACCACTTCCGTTCCTCTACCTGGGTCATCTCTGTTCGAGTCTTCTCCTAGGTCACCCACACCGACTACTTCTTGTTTGCCTTCGTCGGTTCCTTTATCGGCCACTCTGCCTAGGTCCGTCATGACTCCCTCTCCAGTTCTTCCTTTTGGTTCTGTCGTGGTCTCTCCCACCAGTCCGGCTCTTGTCTCTTCACCTCCAGATTCGGTGCCAGATTCTTCTCCTTCTCCGAGCTCTTCCCCTGGTCTATCCTCACTAGCTTCTTCTTCTCCACCGTCTGGTTCTCCAATGGTGGGTGATCTGTCTTCATCTCCATCTCCATCTCCCCATTCTCTAAGTATAGTTCTTCACGTTTCACCTTCTCATTCCTTACCACCTGTGTCAAATGCTCATCCTATGGTTACTCGTCTTAAGGCGGGAATCTCTAAATCACGTCAAATTATGGATTTAAACATTGATGTCCTTGAGTTAGAACCCACTAATTTTAAACATGCATCTAAGGATCCTCGTTGGCGTCGGACTATGCTTGATGAGTACACAGCTTTAATTGATAATCATACTTGGGAGTTGGTACCTCGTGACTTCAACTGCAATGTACTTGGTTGTAAATGGGTATATAAAATTAAATATAATTCTGATGGGTCCGTAGAACGGTTCAAGGCTAGACTGGTTGTTCTCGGTAATCACCAACAGGCAGGTATTGATTATTTTGATACTTTTAGTCCTGTTGTTAAACCTACTACTGTGCGTTTGGTTCTTACAATTGTTGTCTCTTTAAATTGGACTATTCATCAATTAGATGTTAAAAATGCTTTTTTGCATGGGTTTTTAAATGAGGAAGTTTATATGCGTCAGCCTCCAGGTTTTACTCATCCTTCCAAACCACATCATATTTGTCGTCTTCGTAAGTTCATTTATGGTTTGAAACAAGCTCCTAGAGCGTGGTTTTCTAGATTTAACAATTTTTTATTGTCCATTGGTTTTAAATGTAGCAATTGTGACACTTCTATGTTTGTTTTAAAATATCAAGGTCAAATGCTCATTTTGCTTCTTTATGTGGACGATATCATTCTTATTGGTAGTAGCTCTGTTTTAGTTCACAAATTTATCTCTATTCTGTCTTCACAATTTGACATGAAGGATTTAGGGGATCTACATTACTTTCTAGGTTTGCAGGTGCCTCGTACTCCAAAGGGTTTATTTTTGTCTTAACAAAAGTATGTTTCTGATTTGCTTAAAAAGTTTCATCTTCATACTGTTAAACCTGTTCGCACACCTTGTCTTTCTAGGGTTACGTTGTCTTCTTTAGATGGTGATCTTCTTGCTGATCCCTCTGAGTATCGTAGTATGGTTGGTGCTTTGCAATATTTGACTATGAGTCGTCCGGATATTGCTTATGCTGTTAATATGGTTTCTCAGTTTATGCATGCTCCTCGTACTACTCACCTCCATGCTGTGAAGAGGATTTTTAGGTATTTGCAGGGTACCTTGGATTTTGGTCTTTTTCTCCATTCGGCTTGTTCTCCTGCGGTGGTGGTCGCTTATTCTGATGCAGGCTGGGCTAGCTGTCCTGATAGTCGTCGTTCTACCACTGGCTATGTCGTCTTCCTTGGGAAGAATTTGATTTCCTGGCGCTCTAAGAAGCAACCAACAGTGTCGAAATCCTCCACAGAGGCCGAATATCGCGCGATCGCCTACATTGCTGCTGAAACTATTTGGCTTCGTCAGCTTCTAGCCGATCTTGGGTGTTTTCTTCGTCTTCCAGTCACTCTCTACTGTGACAATGTTTCTACGACCTATCTTACTGCGAACCCTGTTCAGCATGATCGTAGCAAGCATATTGATGTTGATTACCACTTTGTTCGTGAAATGGTGTCTCATGGAGGTCTTCGTGTTCGTCACATTCCGACACAGTTGCAGGTTGCTGATATTTTTACGAAAGGTCTTTCTAGTGATTTGTTTTGTAAACATCGTTCCAATCTATCCGTCATTGCACCCCGTAAAGATTGAGGGGGTGTATTAGGGTAAAGGCTAGTATAGACTTTTCCGGTTGATTTCCCATTCACTATTGGATTGGGTTTTGTATTGCATACTATTATATATAGAGAGCCAGGGCTACCACATTGGTACGCTTTTATCATTATTTGTTCAGGAGGTGCTCTAAACATGATTTTAAAATCAGAATATTCAAAATAATGTATAACAAAAATTATAAAAACTATATAGAATAATGGTATGTATTACGATGAACGTAACTAAACGAGATCACATATGACTATACTTAAATTTATACATTTATTAATATATGAAATAATCATATATTAGTTGTGTATACCGTCAAACATATATTTTCATATATTTTCCATCTTAGATACAATCTGCCATAGGGAGTGTTTGGTGAAGAGCTTTTTGGGCTCAAAACAGCTAATTTGACCAATATTAGATGATTTGACCGTCAAACAGCTAATTGAGTTGGTAATGAGCTGTTTGAATAGTTTTTTGGCCCAAAAAGCTCTTTTTCAAAACGCTGAAAAAGGGAGCGTTTTCCAATCAACTTATTTTATTGGTCTTCTAAAATTACTTCTTTACCCCTTTGTTTCTCTAAAAGTCCTGGGCGCACCTTTTTTTTCAATCAATTTGCCGTCGCTCTTTGCACCTCTCTGAATTCCGATCCTTAGGGTTTTGCCATCTCCGACATCTCTTGGGTTGAATTCCAATCAATTTTATTGTGATTTTCTTTATTTATATATTTTTGCAATGGTTTATTCAATTTTTAACATGCGTGTGAATGTTATTTTTTCTCCTTATTGGATTCATGAAAAGTAAAGGCATTTGGTAGAAAAATCCATGTTATATACACATAATTTTATATATATATATATATATATATATATATATATATATAATTTCCAATATATTGGAATAAAATTTCTAATTCATCGAGAATGTTTCATAATTTATTTTTATATTAATTGGTATAAAATTTCATATTATTAGAGATATGGATTATTATCATTTCGTTCCATGTTAGCTATATAATTTATATGTGTATATATTACAAATGATAAAATAATATAAATTTGTTGAGTAGTTAAGGAATAAAATATATCCATGTCCTTATATGTCATTTTACATGATTAATTGAACAAACAGCTATTAACAATCAGCTGATTTTACCAAACACTTATATACAATCGACTAGTCAAATCAGTTAATACAATCAGCTAACAGCTAACAGCTAATCACCAACACCCCCTATGATGTAGAAAACTTTTGGGGGCTCTTGAACTTGCTCTAAGAGTTCTCCCTTAAAACGGACATTTTGTCCGGGATGTAGGGTTTACCTACACTATCTATGTGTGCTTGTCTTTGTATGCAAAATGTTGTATGCTGAATTTATGATGAACCGCCATTTATAGGCTCTGTTTGGCACAACTTGGTACGCTTTTATCATAGAGAGCCAGGACTACCACATTGGTACGCTTTTATCATTATCTGTACATGGTATCAAGAGCCCGGGGTTTTACAAGAGCCTAGGGTTTAAAAAATTTATTTTTTTCGAATTCCCAACGTTTGTTTTCGATGGCCTTGGTCAACCATCATTGGTGAATTCGACTTCGGAGCCGATTGTTTCCGCTGTGCCTGATCAACACTCTCGATCAGACATGTTCGCTCTGAGATCCACGATCTCTCATGTTGTTGCTTCACCAGAAATTAGCTCAGTTTTTGGAGATCAAGTTGTCGCGTCTCCCGCACGCGCTGCCGCGCCAGGGTTTTCACAGTTTTTTGAAATTTTTTGGTTGTGCATGATTTCCACTACTTATGAATCCCAAAATCAACAAATTACCATCGAAGTCTGTCTTATGTGTGTTCATTGGCTATGCCTCAAATTATAAGGGATATCGGTGTCTTAATCCTCTCACAGGTCGTGTCTATATCAGTCGTCATGTTCTTTTTCATGAGAAACAATTTTCATATCGTAGTATCATGTCCAATAGGTCACCTTTGCCTTTCTCATCCAATTCATTACTTGACTTGAACTGGTCTCCTATGGTAGTTGTTTCTACAACAGTTCCTCCGTCACCCTTAGTTCCGTTATCGACCACGTCTGTCCCTCTGTCTGGGTCATCCCCGGTTTCTACTTCTCATAGGTCTCCCCCGCCGGCTCCTACTTGTTTGCCTGCTCCGGTCACCTTATCGGTCTCTCCACCTAGGTCTGTCGTGATCCCAATTCCTCTATTTGGTTCTGTCGCGGTCATCCCCACTAGTCTGAATCTTGTTTCTTCACTTCCAGATTTGGTGCCTAATTCTTCTCCTTCACCGAGTGTTTCCCCTTCTCTATCCTCACCTGCACCTCTTAGCCCACCTTCCGGTTCTCCTTTGGTGGGTTCTTTGTCTCCATCCATACCTTCTCATTCTCTAAGTATAGTTTCTCACGTTTCTCCTCCCCCACCACCTGTGTTGAATGCTCATCCCATGGTTACTCTCCTTAAGGCGGGTATCTCTAAACCACGTCATATTCTGAATTTAAAAATTGTTGTCCTTGAGAATTTTAAACAGGCGTCTAAAGATTCTCGTTGGCGCCGTGCTATGCTTGATGAGTACACTGCTTTAATTGATAATAATACTTGGGAGTTGGTACCTCGTGACTTCAACTGTAATGTACTTGGCTGTAAATGGGTATATAAGATAAAATACAATTCTGATGGGTCTGTGGAGTGGTTCAAGGCTAGACTGGTTGTTCTCGGTAATCACCAACAGGAAGGTATTGATTATTTTGATACTTTTAGTCTTGTCGTTAAGCCTACTACTGTGCGTTTGGTTCTTACAATTGCTATATTCTTAAATTGGACTATTCGTCAATTAGATGTTAAAAATGCTTTCTTGCATGGGTTTTTAAATGAGGTAGTTTATATCCGTCAACCTCCCGGTTTTACTCATCCCTCTAAACCACATCATATTTGTCGTCTTCGTAAGTCCATTTATGGTTTGAAACAGGCTCCTAGAGCGTGGTTTTCTAGATTTAGCAATTTTTTATTGTCCATTGGTTTTAAATGTAGAGCTTGTAACACTTCTATGTTTGTTTTAAAATATCAAGGTCAAATGCTCATTTTACTTCATTATGTGGATGATATTATTCTCACTGGTAGTAGCTCTATTCTAGTTCATAAGTTCATTTCTATTCGATCTTCACAGTTTGACATGAAAGATTTGGGGGATCTCCATTATTTTCTAGGTTTACAAGTGTCGCGTACTCCTCAGGGTTTATTTTTGTCTCAACAAAAATATGTTTCTGATTTGCTTAAAAAGTTTCATCTTCATACTGTTAAGTCTGTGCGCACACCTTGTGTTTCTAGGGTTACTTTGTCTTCTTTAGATGGAGAACTTCTTGCTGATCCCTCTAAGTATCGTAGTATGGTTGGTGTTTTGCAGTATTTGACTATAACACGTCCGGATATTGCTTATGTTGTTAATATGATTTCTCAGTATATGCATGCTCCTCGTACTACTTAGCTTCATGCCGTGAAGAGAATTTTTAGGTATTTGCAGGGTACCTTGGAGTTTGATCTTTTTCTCAATTCGGCTTGTTCTCCTGCGGTGGTGGTCGCTTATTCTGATGCGGATTAGGCTGGCTGTCCTGACAGCCGTCGTTCTACCACTGGCTATGCCGTCTTCCTTGGGAAGAATTTGATTTCCTGGCGCTCTAAGAAGCAACCAACAGTGTCGAAATCCTCCACAGAGGTCGAGTACCATGTGGTTGCCTACACCGCTGCTGAGACTATTTGGCTTCGTCACCTTCTAGCTGACCTTGGGTGTTATCTTCGTGCGGTCGCCAGTCACTCTCTACTGTGACAATGTTTCTACGACTTACCTTACTGCGAACCTTGTTCAGCATGATCGTAGCAAACATATTGATGTTGATTATCACTTTGTCCGTGAAATGGTGACTCATGGCGGTCTTCGTGTTCGTCATATTCCGACACAGTTACAGGTTGCTGATATTTTTACGAAGGGTCTTTCTAGTGATTTGTTTTGTAAACATCGTTCCAATCTATCCGTCATTGCACCCCGTAAAGATTGAGGAGACGTATTAGGGTAAAGGCTAGTATAGACTTTTACAGTTGTTTCCACTATTGGATTGAGTTTTGTATTCCATACTATTATATAGAGAGGCAGGGCTACCACATTGGTACGTTTTTATCATTATCTGTACAAGTTGGTCATATCAGCTTTTAAAACATTTTTCAGCCAATTTTGCTTATAAGCACAACTAGAGCCACAGAAGACCTTCATATCATCTTGGCTTCATGGTTGTACTCCAAACGAGTATCCTGCAAAATAGGCACTATACTGGTAGCCATTTTCCGGCATAGTCATATCATATACATATATAGTGAAGTATTGCCATCTATTTATACAAAACAATAAAGACTTTTTTCAATAGGAAAACTCCTTACTTATTTTATTAGTTACAAAGAGAAATCCATACGGCCACGGACCACGGTCAATTGCTCTTTCGAGCAGAAATCGTATCTGTGGGCTCGAAAACAGTACAAAATTATCTAAAAGCTCAAAACCTAAGTTCTGAATTCTAATCAACAATTTCGAATGCATTTCTCTCTAGCAAAAAAAAAAGAACCTCAATTCCACGTAAGCTTAGAGTTGTGGCATTAATAAGAAATTTATTGTTACACGTTAGTCAATCTGTTTTACATAGAGATCAAGTTACTTGTCCAATCACACCGAACGAAAAGCTTCTTGACAGAGACCAAAACTTCTTATAACTCTCCATCCATGGATTGCCACTTACCAAATGCTTCTCTTTGCTACTATATACTCTCGGTGGCTCTGAAGATCTTGGATTACTCTGCAAATTACCACCATAATCTGCACCGGAAATTACTCTCAAGTCATTATTATTCAAAATAACCTATAATAATCACTTAGGCTACAAGAGGAAAGGAAAGATAAGAAAATTCTAACAATATGTCTCTGACAGTTGATATTGAATGTAAGAACATCTCAGGTTGTTTCAAGAAAATCTTAATTGTTGTAAGAACATCTCAGGTTGTTTCAAGGAATCATTTAGAGCATTTAAGGTCATGTTCTTTTCAAAATCAGGAAACCAGTTTAAAATTATATTGAAAAGATCATGATTTACACATATTCACTGCAATCAAATCCAAAGACATCAAACAGGTTGATAATGGTTCAGAATCTTCTGCAGCATTAGTCTCTGACTATAACGCATGAGCGTATTCAACACAAAGTCTCCTGTGAAATATATATGATTCTATTTGAAGAGTCTGTGTTTTAGCAAAATGAGATATTTGAAGAAACCCGAGACAAAATGAGGCAGGTGTTCTGAATTTTGGAGAAATGATGCAAGTTTTATGTATATGGCCATGACACACACCAAGGTAGCTATCACAAATTACTAAGATGATCACGATATTAAGCAAATATAAAAGGGCTTTAGCAAGTGTTACCCTAGTTTGAGTGAAACGCCGGAAATATCATCCTCTACTGAAGGTCCACCGGATCCATTATGGACGTTGGTGATGTTAGACTGGTCAGAAGATTGGCCATCTTCCTGAACCATGACATTCATATCCAACTCACAAATCTCCATTGGCCTCTTGCCTTCACAAATACTAGCCACCTGCAGCAATCAAGTATAACAAAAGTAACTAATTTTAGCCATCACACACACACACACACACACACACACACATAATTACACATACCTTCTGTTTGAGTTGCATATTTTCTTCTATCAGCTCAGCACTCTGCACAAAACATACACATTTGTATAAAGGAAGCTTATGTAAAGCCTTCTTGAGTTCCAAAAGAACGTCCACACATACAGTGACATAACTTTAAATTCAGAACTAATTACACATGTATTTACCTTCTTGTGAACATCATTAAGCTCAGCCATAATTCTTTCACCCTGCGTTTTTTACTTGCTCTTAGTTTTCTGATCAAAATGCAGAAACATAAAGTATGCATGTGATTAGAGTCTCATTAGATATAACCTTAATGTTGATTACACGAGCGAGTCCAGCTTCAAGTTCCTTCTCCAACCGCTGCAGCTCCTCCATGCTGAGCTCTTCAAGTTTCTCGCCCTTCAAATGCCTGCACTTTCATTGATGCACTTATACATTGCTTCCACAGACTCTTGAGTTCTGAATTTTAAAAATATATACCTCAACTCAAGATTTTTGTTGGCTAACTCCTTCCTCAAACCAACATCGTCACTAGTGTTGTGAAGCTGGAGTAAATAAGATTTAGACACATTAAATAGAAGCAGTTGTGTATGCATAAAAAACAACGCTTAAAGAATTGGTGAATAACCTTAGGCACAAGAGCTTGCTGATCAGTTTGATTGAGGCTGCTTTTCATGTGTAAACTGTACTTGGCAAGCACTTCACTCATGCTGCACATAACATATTTGCAGTACTAATTATTAGCTTTTAGAATAATATCAATATAGTTAGAATGATAAGCCAATGTACAGGAAATCTAAAACATACAATTAACAGTGAATTATCCAGAAAATATTTATGTCTTCATCCATTTAACTTAAACTAAAAGTGTACATATATATACACCAAAAACATATCCATAGTACATTGTAAAGGTTACAGCTCCTCTGATCAAGATAATCAAGACTTCCCTCAAAAAAAAAAGTAGTAATCAAGACTTGAAGGAGAACGTCACAATATAATTATGGTGAGATGGTGTATATAATTTATAAGTTTATTAGATTAGTTCATGTTTATAAAATGATGTTTATTTTATATTTTCTATTTTTCACAAGTTACAACTTTCGTTAAGCCTTTCTTTTTAAAATAAACAAACAAAAAGTAGCATTAGCACAGATAATAATTTAAATACACGAAGAAAGATAATTACCCTTATTAATGGCACTTTCCTAGAAAGATAATTACCCTTATTATTGGGGTTAATCTATCTTCTATAAACATGTCCAAATTTTACACTTATTGCAGTTCTTTCTAATTATAGGATAGTATGATTGTAATTGTAAAATAGGATAAAAATAATAAGTTAGACAATAGAAGAAGAGGACCATAAATTTATAAGTTAGGCAAAAAAAGTCCTATAGTTCAATTTATGGTCCAATAGTTTTCATGAATGGATGAACTAACTCAACTGGCAATATAACTGAATATAACTAGATCTAGATAACCTATCCAATGTGGCTGGAGATTATTATTATTATATTTTCTTTATATATGTTAGTCTTGAATATAGCTTAGCATGAATATAATAAATTGATTTGTGCATTTTTTTAAGAACACAGATTGAACCTTCCTGATAAACTTTTACACTCATGTGAATCTCATTTTAATAGCTCATTTTAATAAGGCATGAGTTCATTTCAACCACTCAAATATGTCAGTGGTCAATTCAAACGCCATGATTCAAAGTTTGAAAAAAATGAATCTGCTAATACTACTCCATTTCATGAACAGTACAGGACCAGTGCACTGCAAACCATACAGTGGATGCAGACTGATCAATAGTTTTTCACAGCTAAAATCATCAGGCTAGGAAAAACCAGCTGTATATTCTTCAAAATAAGGAGAGAAATTAAATGATTAATTTAATCTTTAAGAAATTAAGAAATCCAAAACTTTTAAAGTTCAAAGACCCATTACAATAATGGAAGAAACCAGTAAAGAGATCTTCCAGAATCGTCAGCTAGGGTTGCTAATTTTGGAAATAATTAGAAGAGTAAAGTAAGTATAAACAGTGTCGATGTTTTTTAATTATATCCGAATGGAGTAATATGGACCCATGAGGGATTTCTGGCAATCAAGATAAGCTTTTGGTCTTGTCAAACAGCTAATAAACCCCATTTCCACTTATAGAAATCTGGGATTTATTGCAAGGACTTGTCAAATTAGGAAAGCTCACGCAGAAAAGAAAACTCTTCAATTCAGCTCAGTCAATTTCACAAACATGGCCAAGAACAGCCACAAAAATGACCATAAAATCACAGAAAATGAGAACAAAAATGTACCTTGAGCTAGAAAAATCAAAAAGCTTTCCAGTGGCTGAGAAGACGATGAGAGAAACTTGAGCATCGCAGAGAACAGCCAGTTCTTGAGCTTTCTTGAATAGCCCCCGTCTTCTCTTAGAGAAAGTCACCTGCCTCGCCGTCACGTTGTCGATTCGCTTGATCGTAATCTTCTCTCTAGCCATTTTCCGATCTGTCAAAAGCAAATTAAAAAAATACAGCACAATCTCAGAAGAAGAAAGCAGATTCAGGACTCAAAAAGATGAACTGGGCTTATAAAGAGAAACCTAAGGAAATAAAAAAGGTAAGATTTTTATGTTTTTCACAGATCTGGGTTTTGAAACCCAGAAATTTGCACCAATTAGTGCTCAGTAACATGCGAAGCAAGCTTTTTGGTACTGTTCATCACCTTCTTTCTTGAGAAATGGAGAGAGCAAGAGCTTGAGAACCAATCTGAGATAAGAATAATGGTAATGATGGAACTTTAAGGCACCTCTTCAAGCCTTAAAAAACTTCATAGGAACTAAAAAATAAATTATATCCGAACTCATCTGAACTTAAAAACTGAGCTGAATTGATATAATATATATATATATATATAAATTGAACTGAAGTAAATTGAAACTAACTAAAATATATGAACATTTCCAATATATTTGAAATTTATTAATCTAAATATAACATAATATATTTAATATTAAAATATATTGAAATGAGTTGCACTGATGTAGATAAACTGAACTGAATTAAATATGAAATAAATACGATATTTTCAAAACATTTGAAATTTAATAATTTGAGTATAATTTAGAGTTCAAAAGAATTTTTTTCTTGTTGAACTGGACTGGATTGAATTGAACTGAAGTGAAGTGAAAATTGATGTACTGAAAAAAAGAATCAGCATGACTGAATTAACCTGAATTTCATCAAATTACATTTTACTCTAATTCACTGAACAGAACTAAAATGAGTTTATTTTATGATGAATTGAACTGAAGTATAAATTATTGTGTTGAAAAAATTATTGGTATAACTAAATTAACCTTAATTTTCTCAAATTATAGTTTACAGAACTGAACTGAACTAAATTGATGAATCGAATTAAAAATTAATGTGTTAAAAATGCTATGAATAAATTAATCTTAAGTCATTACATCAAATTATATTGTTGTTGAGCTAAATTGAACTGAACTGAAGTCAAATTAATATATTGAAAAAAAAGAATTGGTATGACTAAATTAATCTAAAAATTTCATAAAATCATATTGAAACTGAACTAAACTGAATGGAATGGAATTGAACTGAACTGATATGAACAATTAAGATCAAAAGAAGAGGGTCTACAACGCATGTTAGTAAAATCACAAAAATATTTTTACCATTATTTAAATTATTATAATATACAATATTGCACTGAACTGAACTGAACTGAATTGGAATGAAAAATATTGAATTGATTTAAACTGAACTGAACTATAATACATATAATTTTACTGAGCTGAACTTATCTGAAAGCTAAATAAGTTTATTGAACTGAACTTATCTTAACTGAAAAAAGATTATCTGAACTCATCTAAACTAAAAAAATATTAAAATAGTTCTAGAGAACCGGAACATAATAGATTAGTAGTATCTCGTGCAAACACTGTTTATAAACCAATGGAATTTAAAGGGAAAGTTGGGGCGGGGGGGTGGGGGGACACAACTCAAGAAAGGAAAGTCCCACTTTCCCTTTTACAGCAAAGGCAATTTTATATGTGCCGCATTTTTGTCCGCTTTCTCTCGTTTGATGTTCGAGAAGGGGCGTTTTGGTTGAGGTAATTGTGCAAACTCTTTTGTCGGTTTGAACCTTGAAAAGTGATGATTAGAAGGGGTAATCGAGTTCAGAGGACGTCGGTGATTAAGGGA
Source organism: Cruciata laevipes (assembly GCA_963678965.1). Lineage (NCBI taxonomy): Eukaryota > Viridiplantae > Streptophyta > Magnoliopsida > Gentianales > Rubiaceae > Cruciata > Cruciata laevipes. The sequence continues at coordinate 5,612,255 of OY787639.1, forward strand.
AGATGCGAGAGAGATTGGCGGTGAGATAACATGTGTGTGAATATTTTGAATGTGACATACATAAATATAAGTATTTACATTCTACTTTAGCTCATTGTCCTTTCATTTTCACCACTTGTTATGCTCATTCTTATTTTTTGTATAGAGATTATGTTGTGTTTGAAAATGTAACTGGAGGAGTAAAGTAGAAGATTCATTGAGAACAAATAGTTTCGGTTAATACTCCATTAGTTTCTTTTAACATGTCACACTTACTAAATTTGGATTTTTCTATTAGTATGACACTTTCCTAATATGGCAAGGTTTAGATAAATTTCAACAACCCTTTGATTTTCTTTAATTCCTTGAATTTTAACATACTACTAATCCCTTGTCTCCTAAAATTCTTGTGCACATTTAGTGATGGACTATTGGATTCCCTATTATCGTTGAAAAAATGTATGCTATGTTGTCCTAGGTTTTCACCTTTTGCACAAATATATACATTATATATATCTCAAACGGTATATATCCTTTTTTTATGGTTTTCAAAATCATGTTTAACTATTGATGTTTTATAAAGAATTTGGTCATAATTTAAGTGAACCCCAATAAACTTCACCCTCACATTGTCCTAGGCAGGTTTCGAACTGACTGTCAATATCTTTAAGATTTTAACTACAAAAGAATGGTATTTCTCAATGAGAATTTACAATTGGTTAATGACAAAATTGGGTTAGAGTGTGAAGTTTAAAATAGCTCACTTTTAGCTAGACTTGGGACTCATTTTTGTGGGCTTTGTGCTCTTTCAATCAAATTTCGAAAGTTTTCCAAAAACAATTAAAAAATCAAAGTACAATTGCAAATAAAACTATCACTCTGTCCCACCCATAACTGTACATTTTTTTGTCAATTTTTTCAGAGCATATTTGACCGTGAATAACTTTATTTTTATATATTATTATGGTCTAAAACTTTTATAGATAAAAAGTATAGCGCATTGTGAATCTTACCATATCTCATATGATACTATTATAGCACATGTGACAATTGCAATTTACGGTCAAACATGCCCAGACAAAGTTGAGTAAAAAATGTGCAGTTTCGACTAGGACGGATAGGAGTTTATAATTTGATATAATTAAAACAATAATAAAAGAGTTAAGTATCTTAAATACCTCATCTCCTGAAAACAGAAGTCAATTATATCAATCAGTTTTTCATGCTTTGTTCAATTAGATAAGAAACCGGAAATGTGATTCTGCTCTTTGACCGAGGGAATATGTGATTTTCAATTAAATATACTTTGATATAACAGTCTCCAAGGAAATGCTACCAATGCTGTGCTACAGTATTACCATTCGCTGCATATCAAATACTTTGAGATTACTTTATACGAAGTTCACTTTTTAATTACTTAAAATATGTGAAATTTTTGTGGACAGAATTAAGACATGCGAATGACAATCAAAAAATTATTAATAAATAAGCACTTTTATGAGAGTGAAAAGTCATGAGTAAAACATTATGGGCCAGAGACATGAGTGGTCAAAAATATTTTAGTAAATTATTGTCCGCTTTGAACCTAACCCGCATGGTTTTTACAATTGGGTTTATTCCCCAAAAGGATGCCACACTAATTAATTAATTAACGAGTAAAGTACGAATTTGGTCATCAAACTTTTCTAAAATCCTACCCAAAATATTTTTTACCCAAAATTGATCACCAAACTTTATACTAAAATGATTCAAATTAATCATCCACCTTAATTTAGGTGTTAAAAGCTAACAAATTAATTATCCACAAGGGCAAAACCATCTTTTCAACAAAATAGTTCCAATAAACTAATAGACTAATAAATTAGAAATGCTTTCTTTTTTTTCAAAACAAAACCCTAAATTAACTTTCAATTATTTTATTTTTAATTATAAACAAAAATGAATTATTTCCAAAACTAAACATTTTACATTTCAAAATATATTTAACCAATTTATTTTTATTTCTCACTCTTCTACCCTTATCATTAATTGGAATGTTAGCTCTTTAACTCCTAAATTAATGCGGGTGATCAAATTTAAATCGTTTTGTAAGTTCAATGATCAATTTTGGGTTAAAAATAGTGTAGCAATCAAAACTGCAACTGTAAGAAAGTTTGATGATCAATTATGAATTTTACTCTTAATTCTATTTTTTGTCATACAATATTAGGAAACAATATTATACAAATACTAATTTATTTTCTTAAGTCTTGTTTGAGACGGTCATGTACTGAGGTATAGGCTTGACAAACTCCATTTCTAAAAGTTATGGAGTAAAAAATAAATTATTTAAAATTTGGCACCACAATGAAAGGGAGTTTGCTAAATGCAGACTTTTTTTTTTGCAGGTCCGTAATTTTACCATAATACCCCTATTATTGTTAAGGCAAAAAATAGACTTAAAATCTCCATCAGGGACATTATGGTAAAATGTGGATTTACAAGAGAAAAATGTACCTGCATTATTGCATAGAGAAATTGTCCAATGAAAGATTCGCCAAATCACAAAGATCTGCCTACAAATATTGGAAGATTAAAAAACTTCCCCGAATTTGTGAAATCTCCCCGATTCGTTCGTCCATGCATCTGTTTTTTATAAAAAAGTACCCCAAAACACAACCATCAGCGATTACTACAACGCGATAAAAACCAAAGTTGGAGCAACCCGTCGGAGTCTATCAGATATAAATCTCTTTGGCCCTATCCAGTAGTGCTTATTTCCACCACCTCCAACACCTACCAGCACCCTCTAGCACTTGTCACTATTCACATACATGAATGATTGATTTTTTTAAAAAAAAATAAAAAATAATTTTTCTTTAGAATTAGTTTCAATATGTTTTGTACGAATTAATCATTCTTTAAATATATAGTTTCATAATTATGTACATCATAATTATACAATTTTAATTTAATTTCAACACCCTCCAGCACCCCTCCAGCACCCTGCACCCTGCAGCACCTTCCAGCACCAGCTACCAATTCCAGCGTCCTATTGGACAGGGCCTTTGTTTCGGTGCTACCAAAACTATATTCTCACCATTTTTGTCCACCGTTGATTATGGTCTTAATTATTGGCGGTGTAGGTCAGCAAGGCTTATCGGAGTAAAATAATGACGGCGGGGTTGTTTAAAATTGATAGGATTTTATTCCTTATTTGATTCTATTTTATCTATTTTTCTTATTTTAATTGAGTTTAGTTATTTATGGTAATAGTCGTTAGCTAATTCCTTTTCTTGTTGAGATTGTTATTTCCATCAATGTCTCTATAAGGAGGATTGTTCCTACGTTTTCATCAACTATCAAATCAATAAACGTATTTTTTTGCGTAGCAAAAAATTTGAAGTTGTTAGGCCACAAATCAAACATGTCATATCGCATTCAGGTATTGATCCTCAACATTTTGTATCACGGGCAAGTTGAAAAAGTTCGACAATTTCCTCTCTCCATCAAATCATGGTGATGAAGGAATTGGAATAAGTCACTGCTAGCCACGGGTCTACCTCACACGACCATGCCGCCAAGCTTGATGCACTTGAAACTACTATGTACGGTCTTTCCGAGCGTGTGCGCCAACAACTAAAAATGTCATTCACATTGATTCATAATCAAATTCGGGAACCATTCTCCCAGCTTCAAGATAAGCTTTAGAAGTCTATGCGTATTGACAATGTGGGAATGTTGCGGTGGTTGTGGAACTGACGTTTTAATACGCATATACTCTTGAAGCTGATCTTGGAGTTGGGAGAATGCTTCCTGAATCTGGTTCTGAATCAATGTTAAGGATGTTTCTCGATGTTGGCGCACGCGCTGGGAAAGACCGTGCATAGTAGTTTTAAGTGCGTCAAGCTTGGCAGCATGGTCGCTTAAGGTAAACTTGTGACCAGCATATACTTCTTCCAATTTCGTCACCGTCATGATGGAGAAGGGGGTATCAAAGTTTTTCAACTTGACTGTGATACCAAATGGTGAGAATTGATACTTCAATGGGATATGACCTGTTTGATTTGTGGCCTAACAACTTTTAAATTCTTGTACCTTAAGAAAATATGTTTATTGATTTGATTATTGATTTGCATCACTATATTGCAGAGGAGTTACATATTGTGTTTGCTTTGGTATTATTCTAGCAATTTGGTGTGTTTTCGACCGACCTTAGTGTGTTTCTGGTGGTGGTCTAATGTAGGACGGTTTTATGCATGAATGGAAGAAAACGAATGTCGCCAACATTTATCGTAACAACAAGAGATTTATGATTATGTTTCACAAGTAACCGTCAAACGTTTCATTTTCCATTTTAGAATTTATTTTTTAATATTTTCCTATTTCGTTTATTTTCCATTTTAGTCGTAGTTTTATTTTAGAATTTCTTTAAGATTTTTTAATAGTATTTATGGGATCCTTTGTATTCATTATTTCAAGAATTATGTTCTTTTTGGTGGTCTCCAAAATCCTTGGTAAATTTCCAGGCTTCAGGACAAGGAAATGTCGCTTGCGATTTCTTACTATCTTCATATTCGTGATGGATCTTTTTTATTTTTCCGACTACATCAGTTAAAATCCACCAGCACGAATCTGAAGATAGTAAGGAATCGCAAGCGCTATTTGTTTGTCTGAAGCCTGGAAATCCATGAGGGATTTTGGAGTCCACAAAAAAGCGTAGTTTTTGAAAATGTTTGTATTGATCAAAAGACATCAAATAATGAATACAAATGATCATATAAATACTACTACAAAACCTTAAAAAAATCATAAAATAAAATTAAACTAAAATGGAAAATAATAAAATGAAATAGGAAAATATTAAAACATCAATTCTAAAATTGAACAAGAAATCTTTAAAGATCCACTTCTGAAAGGAATTAGAAAATCTCTTGTCATCGCAGCAAATGTTGACGACATCTAGGTAATCAACGTTGAGCTTTAAGTGTCCGACAGTGAGAGAGATCTCTAGCTACGATGTGCTAGAAAGGGAAAAAAGATAAGGAAAAAAATCTGGGGAAACTTCAATTTTGATCCCAAAATTTTGTACAAATGTGTTTAGCCTTATATATACTTATACTATACAATTATTGGACATTTGAAATCCGGCATCATACGAGACTTTCTTAATTTAATTTATCTAACTAGTTTTCATATTTAACAATAATAAAAACATGTTGCATTTTGGCAAAAGAATAAGACTTTAGTTAGGATATACTAAAAATTATAGGGTACACATATAATATTTATAAATTTCACTGTCAAAAATACAATAAAATAAAAAATTTAGGTGCACGTATACTTTGCTCTGCCACTTCGATTATGTATCCTCCTGATATGTATAATTCTCAAATGAATATTGTTATTCAAGAGACCGATCGACCCTGATGAATGTACTAAAATTAAAACTTGTTCAGGTGAAACAAAATCGTTTCCCGCCTCTTATAATGAAACCGTCTAATTAATAATTTAATACCGACGTGATATACTTTGTGTTTTATGTACTTCCTCCCTATCAGTTGGATGTGAAAAGCTGACTTTTCACAGTCTTTAATACACCATGTGTTAACTGCTAATATCTTTAACTACGTATATGATCAAGATATAAAAATTTAATATTAAGAAACTACATATTAAGACGATTTCAACAATATTATATACGATAATATTTATATTTATCTATGTATTCAAAATTCAGTCAAAATCTATCATAGTTAACTGAAAAAATTCTCATGTGCAGAAATAACTGGTACAGAGGGAACATTTTTTTTTTATGATCATCGGAACCGAACAAACGTGATTCCGTTGCCTTTTTATCAGAATCTAACTTTTGTGAAATAGATTTCTAAAAAACTTGTGAAATATTTATATGGAATCTCTTCCTTAGCGTTCATGTAGTATTTGTTGGGGTTGCTCCATGCAGGTCCATTTTTCTCTAGCAGGTCCATATTTTTATCATAATACCCCTAATATTGTTAAGGCAAAAAATGAGATTGAAATCATAGGGTTCCATCAGGGGTATTATGGTAAAATGTAGACTTGCAAGAGAAATATGGACCTGCACGGAGAAATTGCCAAAATTGCCTATTTGTTTTGTGTGTGATTTTCAATCTTTTCATTGCTGGATTCGCATTTCGCCATTGCCGACATATGAAACTTTTAATATATACACCATTTTATTATTTTTTATAAATTATTATCTTATTGCAATTTCGTGGTCTTTACTGTAATTAATTTAAGCGGCGGTTAGGTAAATTATAGTACGTAACATCCATTTGCAAGTGTAGGGTTATTGATGGTGGTCGTGCGGCGGAATCATACAAGCAAGAGTTAAAGGTGGTTTTTAAAAGAAGAAGAGGATAACAAAGATGGTTTTAGCCTGTTTGTTAGAGATTATTTCTTGATACACTGAACTGAACTGAATTGAACTAATTTGAACTGAACTGAACTGAACTGAAGTAAAAATTAGAGTATTGAAAAATGGAATCAGCATGACTGAATTTTTCTTTACCGTAGTTGTTCGCCGCCTTTCGAGATTTATCTCTAGCAGATTTTAAACTGAAACTCTCTCTCTAAAATTTTTCTCTGTCTTCTCTCTAACTTCTACTCCCACGCGCCCCCTTTTCCCTCTTTTTCACCCTGACAAACATCTGACACAGAGCTATTCCCGCTGATAACGGTCGAAAACAGACACTTTCATGGCGGAGCTACCGCTTCGGCGTGGTGAATCCGCCGCGGGAAAATCCTACCTTCAAGTTATAACTCCTAAAAACCCACTAATTTTCGCTTCTTTGCCATCTAACTCTGAAATTAAGCCGATAGCTCATCGCGTCAATGGCAAAGTGGCTTGCATATATGCGAAGGAGGATGTCCAGAAATTCGCCGCTCACTATCAGAATGCCCTAATCGGCAAATTCACTAATGGGCATCCAAACATGGAAGAGATTCAGAAGGAATTCAACCTTATGGGCTTCTCCGGTAAGCATCAAGTTGGATCTCTGGATTACCGGCATATTCTTATTCGTCTGCAGCACAAGGAGGACTTCCAGAATCTATGGCTCAAAGCTATTTGCTCTGTTGGAGGTTACCCTATGAAGGTGCTCAAATGGACTGCTGATTTTTCCACACAGAAGGAATCATCACTTGTTCCAATTTGGGCCACTATTCACAGCGCTCCCATTCAATACTACAATCTTTCTGCTATTAGGGATTTCGGAAACCAAATCGGCTCTTTCCTGAAGATGGATTATGCTACAAGCACCCTGTTCAGGCCCTCGGCGATCAAAATCTGTGTTGAAATGGATTTGATGGCAGAAAGGACGAACTCGATCCTCATCGGAGATCCTGACCATGTCGTCGACTGTGATATAGAGTACGACAATGTCCCTCTTTACTGCACTCATTGTAGAAGAATTGGTCACCAAGATTCTGGTTGTGGAATCCTCCACCCAGAATTGAAGAAACTGTCACAGAAGGTTAAACGAGCAGCAAAGGCTCCACCACACAGAAAGGCTCTACAAAATCCTAAGGTTTGGCAACCAGTACAGGATACCGTCCATAGCTCATCAGGCCTCTCACAGAAAGAGAAGGATGAGATCCCTACCCATCAATTCATTCAAAAGGGGCGGCAAATCATGTTGAGCCCACTCCAATGGTGACTGACACAGATGGAAGTGAGAGCTTCACAGATGCCTTGTCTGTGGTGAGTGAAGAGAATGAACATATCCTGTCAGAGAAGGCCAATCAGAACATGTCTCACAGATCCCTCAAAGGTTTGATGAAGGCACCAGTTGTATCCTTATACTCCTTTGATGATTTACTTTCCCCTAATCATAATGTTGTTCCTAACTTGCAATAGTGCCTTATCAGCCACCACTGGAGATTTCTAATGCTTTTCAGGTTTTGCAAGATGACATGGATGACTTTGAGGATGTTGACCTCAAAGAGGGTGACACAGATTGGATAGATGCTCAAGACACACTCCCGGGTACCTCTACTCATCCCCTACATATTACTAACACTGTACATGAGCCCAAAAAGAAGATAAGAAGAAATCTTCTGACAGATGGCTTTATAGTTGATGGTTGGTTCAGGTAATCACAAAAAACCAAAAAATTTCATCGTGATTTTGCACAATAATGTTGCAAACATCTTGATTTGGAACATTAGAGGTTATGGCACATCAATTATAAGACTTAAAACATTGTTAAGAATACATAAAATAGATATTTTGTGCATTATAAAACCTTGGCATGACAATTCTGACATCATAAACCTACAATTTCAGATGTTTTTCATAGTTCTATACATGCTTCTCATGCTAAAATTTGGATTTTCTGGAATGATAGTTTTAATCTGCAAGTAGAAGCTCAATCTGACCAGTTTGTTAGCACTCTTATTACATAAGGCCATTGGTGTATCTTTAAACTGTGTGTTTATCTATGCTAAAGTTTTAAAGACACTTAGAAGGTCTCTCTAGCAGGACTTAGTAGCTCTTCCTCAAGTTCCAACCATTTTTGTTGGAGACTTTAATACTGTTGCATCTGTAACAGAATACAAAGGAAGCCACTCACCCCCTCTAGGAAGCATTAGAGAGTTTAATGCTTTTATAGATACCTTGGAACTTCTTGAAGTACCCACAGTAGGTAACCATTTCACCTGGACAAACAATAGAATCAAATTAGAGCTTCTTTTACAGAAGCTGGACAGAGGTCTAGGCAATATGGAATTCCATACATCCTTTCCACATAGCTCTATCCAAGTCTTAAATAGAGATACCTTTGACCACAACCCCCTACTCCTTAAAATCCAGAACTCTGAGACACTGAAACCAAAACCTTTTAGGTTTCAGCAGATGTGGCTCAAGAGGGAAGATTTCACAGCTGTGGTCAGTGCAAACTGGAACATATAGTGTGATGAATCTGGTATGAGAAGAGTTGTAGCCAAACTAAAAAGACTTAAACCAGTCATTAGGGAGTGGAACAAAGATAAGTTTGGAGATGTCCACCAAAATATCTTGTTGGCTGAGAAAAGGGTGGCTATTTGTGAAGAAGCTTTTCAAGTCACTGGAGAAGATCAAGACCTCATTGAACTAAACAAACAAAAAAAACCATCCTTGCCAGATCACAAAGTGAGCTCACAGTATTCTGGAAACAGAAATCCAATCTGAAGTGGCTTAAGGAAGAGGATGCAAATACAAAATACTTCCACAATTCTGTGAAAGAAAGAAGATGTAGATCACAGATAAATAAGATACAGGATAGTAGTGGTCATTGGATCACTGATCCTAATCAAATTCAGGAAGAAGCTGCTATATTCTTTGAAAAACTTCTCAATGAAGATGAGAATTCACACCATGATGGGGTATTCCTTAACTACTTCATTGAAGTCATACCAAACTTAGTTTCTGATGAAGAGAATGAAAGTCTCCTGAAATCAGTAACTGTGGAAGAACTAAGGGAAGTTGTTTTTAGTTTGAACAAGAATGGAGCACCAGGGGCAGATGGCTACTTTGGACATTTCTTCACACACTTCTGGGATCTGATTCATACTGATCTTCTGGACTCAGCAACTGATTTCCTCAAAGGTAGACATATCCCCAGAGCCATGTCTAGAACATGGCTAGCTCTTATTCCCAAGAAACCAACCCCCTCTTCTTTCTCTGACTTTAGGCCCATCAGTCTTTCCAATTTTGTGAATAAAGTTTATTCCAAAATTATCATAAAGAGAATGAAACGTTTAATGTCTAGACTGACATCTCATGAACAGTCAACCTTTCTATATGGAAGAGACATCTCTGACAACACCCTTCAGATGCAAGAAATGGTCAGATTGCTTAGCAAAAATCCAAAACATAACAATATTATTGTTAAATTGGATATGCAAAAAGCTTTCGACAGAGTTTCTTGGTCTTTCCTCAACTCAGTACTACTGAAGTTTGGATTTCATGGCTCACTGGTTAAGATAATACTGGGAAATATTGCATCTGCCTGGTTCTCAGTTCTTGTAAATGAAGTGGCCTCAGGCTTTTTCAAATCCAGTAGGGGACTTAAACAAGGAGATCCCCTCTCACCTTTCTTATACAACCTGGTTACTGAAGCCTTTTCTAGAGCATACAAAGAACTGATAGCCTCACAGTTCATCAAAGGTTTTATCATGTCAAGGGGAGTGGAGCAGATAACAGACCTTATGTATGCTGATGACACAGCATTGTTCCTCCAAGCTACAAAGAAGAACTTGAAAAGATTAATTAAATTTTTAGAGGCTTATGAAGAATGCTCAAGGCAAAAATTCAATTTCTCTAAATCAGATTTCTTTTTGCACCCTAAAGTGACTTTGGCAAAAATTAATGTGGTTAAAAGGACCACTGGAATGAAAATGGGAGCTATACCTTTCACTTATCTGGGTGTACCAGTCTTTTCAGGGAGAAACTTAAGCATTCACTACCAACCTTTGACTGAAAGAATGGAGAAAGCAATCTCCAATTGGAAAGTCAAATGGCTCACATCAGCTGGGAGAATGGTTCTTATAAACCATGTCATTCTATCCACCCCCACTCATGTCTTTGCTCTTAAACCCCCACTAACAGTCATCAAAAAAATTGAGAAACTGGTCTTAAGATTTTTCTAGGGTGAGCATGAGTTTGGACAGAGAAAAACTTGGAGAAAATGGTCCAAAATGGCAATTCCCAGAGATGAGAACGGTTTAGGCCTTAGGGATGTTAGAGCAGTGATCAAGGCATTTTCCTGTAAACTCTGGTGGAAGTTACAGAAAAATGAAACTATCTGGACTAGATTCCTCTGGAATCTTCCAGATAGTTATAAAAATTCTCTTACTTGGAAGAGAATCTGCCAAGTGACTGAGTTTGCAAACTCTCAATCTAGAGTCATTGTTGGCACATGCCAATCATCCTTTTGGGACTCTAACTGGTCAGGTTCAGGTGTTTTGTTCTATACATGGCCTAATTCTGTATTACCTTTTCCTGATATCTCAATAGCACAATTCATTGAGAATAGAGCTATATATTTACCTCAGTTGGAGCTAGGGGTGTGCATGAACCGGTCCAGACCCTAAAAATGGATCGGACCGGACCGGAAAGTAACGGACCGGAACCGGATATAAGGGATTCCAGTCCGGTCTCCGGTCCAAGTGTTTTAGGGATTCCGGGTCCGGTCCGGTCCAAAACCGGGTATTTTCCGGTCCGGACCGGTATTTAATATACTCTATATTTTAAAATATTTATTAATTAATTTATGTGTTATTTTTATTTTGGGTCATTAATATTAGAATTATTCTATCATTTCAAATTATATTTTTTGAAATTTATAGATTTAGAAAGGTGTTTTTTAGTTGTTATAATTTGTTTACTCTCATTTTTTTGAACAGTTTTAATCGTTTGTGACCATTGCATCTTCTTTTGTTATTTAAAAATCATGCAATCATATTTCACAAACTCTATTTTAATATAACTTATTTTTATTCTAATTTTCATATTACTAAATTTTTTGTGGTAAAAAACGTTTAATTCTAACATAAAAATAAAGTTAAAAAAATAAAATATTAAAATTTCGGTCTAACCGGTCCGGTCCGGTCCAAACCCGGAATAATTCCGGACCGGTCCCGGACCAGAATATCCCTTTCCGGTCCGGTCTTCTGTCCAAGAATTATGGACATTCCGGTTCCGGGTCGGACCGGTTGCACAGCCCTAGCTGGAGCCCTTTTTGGCTACCAATTTTATATCTCTTGCTGGGCCTTGGAACTAATTACCTGCACTCAGATGTCCTTGGCCCTGTTTAACAGAGCTTATCTGTAGATCAGTTCAGTTCAGTTCAATTCAGTTCAATTCAGTTCAATTCAGTTCAGTTCAGTTCAGTGAAATGTAATTTGATGAAATTCAGGTTAATTTAGTCATGCTGATTCCATTTTTCAATACATCAATTTTACTTCAGTTCAGTTCAGTTCAGTTCAGTTCAATTCAGTTCAGTTCAGTTCAGTTCAGTACCATCAAGAAATAAGCTCTAGTAAACAGGGCCTTATATGGGAACCCTCAGTAAATGGACAATTTACAGTTAAATCAGCATACATGAAGCTAAGGGCTACACAACCACAGCAGAACTCCATCAAGCAGGTATGGTCATCTCAGATTCCAGAAAAAATCTCAATTTTCATATGGAGATTGTTTAATAGGCTTCTGCCTTTTGATGACATACTAGTCCAATTTGGTATTAATTTGGCATCAAAATGCCCTCTGTGCTGCCATGCTGATTCACTTGATCACTTTTTTAATTCACGTGCACCAAACCTATCTGTGCTAAATATGATGCATAATTTGCTATCTATGCCAGTGCCACAATTTGTATCCTCTAGACATAGACTATCCTATTATTTGTCATATAAGAGACCATCAAAGACACACACCACGGTCACACTTACCTCCCTCTTGTATACAATGTGGAGCTTATGGTGTAGAAGAAACAAAATTTTATTTGATGGTATCACTATTGTATCACTATTGATAGTCTTGTACTGTTCAGCTCTATTCTTAAACAGATATCCATGATTTTCACTGCTACACCATTATTTGGCATGAAATTAAAGCAATAGATTTAACTATAATTGGTTTAGTTCCTTTTTTTAAGAACAAAATACCTAAACCTATTAAAATAGTTAAATGGCATCCACCAGACTTTGACTATAAAATTAATGTTGATGGATCATTTATTTCTTGTGATAAAGTGGGGCTTTGGGTCATTATCAGAGACCATCTGGAAAATGTTATGTCAATGCATATGAAGAATACCAGAGCCCTATCCCCTTTGCATGCAGTGCTGCTAGCTATACAATATGGTGTGCAATTAGGACATGCATCTAGAGCATTTTTTGTGATTGAATCTGATTGTCTTATAGCAGTTAAAGGAATAAAAAATCCCTCTACTGCCAATTGGTCTGTGCTTAGTCTATGCCATGAACTTAAAGTGTATCAAAATAGGATTAGTCATGTTTTTAGGGAAGGCAACTCTGTAGCTGACTTTCTCTCCAAACTAAGTACTAAACTATCTTCTCTTGGTTGTATAACAGTTACAAATTCCCCTCCAAAACTCAGAGGATTGATTAATTTAGAAGAGGAGGGGATTCCATATATTAGAACTGATCCAAATGATTAAGTCTTACTCTGAGCCTATGTCCTACTGAATCGTTGGTCCTTTTGATTCCGCTCTGTGTTTTCCCTTATGCAGATTGGAAAAGACCCTTTGGGACTATAATCCCAAAGGTGCTGGACCTGGAGTTAGTTTACAGCTACAACTTCAATGGTTAATGACTCTCACAGCAGTTTTTTGCCTGACAGCTGTTATTTTTGCAGTAACTTGGAGAGACTAAGCTCCTCTCCTCCGGTTTGCACCCAACCTCCCAAATATGCTTCTATAGCACTCCATTCCATTGGTGCTCCTGACTGATCTCATACAGACTCTTTAATGTTTGACACCTTTCATTGCACTTCCCTTAAATCTTCTCAGTTGAGAGATGAGAACTGGCCTGAGATTTGGTTCATTTTGGGATGAAGATGCACTAGGGGTAAGTGTATCAGGGTAATGGACCGATCTTAAGAACCTGGGAAATCGAATGAAAACGAGCTCATTTTTACAGAGTTGAACTCATTTTCCTTCATTTTCCTTTTGAATTTGATCTTTGAATTCATCATGGTTTGTAGTATTGATTATGGTTTTGATAATATAACTATGGTAGTAGGCTAAAACTCTTCTTGGATATATGTGATTGGACTTCTTGTTATGGATTGAGAACATGATTCATGAAGCTTAGGAATGGTGATTTGCTATTGAATGATCATAATTTATATGTGTATTTGATGCTTGAAATGATTAGGAATGATTTCCTAGTGATAGATATGTGTTGGATATGTGTTAGATATTGCTTTTCCATGGTTAGAATGTTATCATTCTTTCTATGTAGGAGTAGTAAATTGGGAATCTAATGCATGTTGTTATCAATTGTATTTGTTCTTAAGATCATTCATTAGCATTGTACCTATGTCAAGTTTGTTATCAAATTGCATGGGTAGGATTGAGAAACACAATTCAAACACATTCAAACAACACATTCAAACACAATTCATCAAATGGAAATTAAATTGCCCATGAACAATATGCATCAAGAACTCAAAATCAAGAATAGAAAGTTTACATCAATTGCAACCCAAGGTTTAATTAGCCTACAACAATCATTCTAATACAACAATACATGTTCATCAAATCACATGAAAGAAAAGAGAAGAAAAGAGCAAAAACTAGAGAAAATGAGATTTTGGATGATGGGGAGCTCGTTTGAAAATGGGATTTCAAGCATTTGCATTCGATTCCCAACCATGACAAGCGATTTCCCCACGTCGTAAATGGGAATCCCACTCAATCAAAACACATTTATATTTCACCTACGACTTCTAACTACTATAGAGTAGATAGTGGGAAGTAGGGATCGAACCACAAGGAGAAGGAGTTTGTTTAGTGTTTTAGCGAAGATTATTAACACATACATATATATTAACACATACATATATATTATATAGAAAGCAAGGTAAACAGGGGGGGGGGTTTGAGTTTGGTTTATTACACTACGGAAGAAAACAACTAAGATAAACTACGCTACAATGCAAATGCTACAAATACAAGGCCTTGGGAGACAATTGATTTTCAACTTTGAACTATTGATTTATTGTTCTACAACACATTGCTTTAGGAATCTTCTCACTAATGTAGTTATAGAGAATGATCGCATTCAAAATAACCCTCACTAGTGAATGACCTAAACGATAACGTTTTAGACCAATTCACCAATGACACCACGATTAGAAGACCAATAAACTTACCCATGCAATTCGAAAGCGAATTAAATACATAGATAACACCATTGAGAACAATCAAGAGCTAAATCAAAAGATAACTTTCTAAATCAACCCTTAATTCTACTACTTTGAGACAAGTGCAAAATGATAGCATTTCACCCATGCATCTAGCATATAATTGATAGCAATTCATTACCCAAGGATAGCCCAAGCTAATTCATGCTTCAAACAACACATTCAAACACAATTCATCAAATGGAAATTAAATTGCCCATGAACAATATGCATCAAGAACTCAAAATCAAGAATAGAAAGTTTACATCAATTGCAACCCAAGGTTTAATTAGCCTACAACAATCATTCTAATACAACAATACATGTTCATCAAATCACATGAAAGAAAAGAGAAGAAAAGAGCAAAAACTAGAGAAAATGGGATTTTGGATGATGGGGAGCTCGTTTTGGATGAATGGGATAAGAGGAGTATTTATAGGCATTCAAAATCTGATTTTCTGGCCTTCATTATGCCAAAAGTCCACCCATTTTTGCGGCCCGCGAGACCCATTTCGCGGCCCGCGAGATGTCTCTGGCTGGTTGACATCAATCTTCTTTGCTTCGCCACGGATGAACCGTTGATCCGTTTTTGACGTTCTAGTAGTCCATTTTGTAGTAATCGAGAAGACGAAGCCAATGGTACCACTTATGCACTCCAATTCCTCTTGTAACATTTCCAGATTTCAGCTTCAAAACGTTAGTGCACAAGTCTTTCTTCAAAATGCAAGGTAAGAGAGATTTAGCCTTAATTCTTAACCTTTTGCACTAAATGCCACCCCAAATGAACTCTCAAATGTGCTAAAAGTAGAGTATATATTGGCTACATCATAAGTGTATCAGGGTAATGGACCGATCTTAGGAACCACTCACTCTATCAACTTCAAGGATTATAGGGAAGATCATAGTTATAGTTATCACCAATCTAGTTATTGGTTCTTCCTCTTTTCTTCTTTTATACACATTGTAAGAACTATGTTCCTTAATTGTTTAAGGTTTGAGGAGCCTAATATATCCCTCCCACCATGGGTGGTTTTAATTTATTTTTTTAAAAACAGTATGACTGAATTAATCTGAATTTCATCAAATTACATTTTCACTGAATTGAACTGAACTGAACTGATCTACGGATAAGCTCTGGTAAACAGGGCCTTAAAATGTATAACAATAATACGTGATCAAAAGAAATAAACTTAAGTTTGTTTTTTATTAAACTGAACTAAAGAAATAAAATTTTGTATATTAAAAACTAAGATTATTATGATTAAATTAAGGTGAATATAATTAATTATTATTTTTATTGAATTAAACTGAACTGAACTTAATGTCCTGAACTATTTAGACTAATGTGCTAACACCTTCAAGAAATTAGGGCCTTTGACTTTATCTCCTATTTGGATGGGTTGAGGTTTGGATCGCCGATGTCATTGGTGTTCAAGTTTTAGACCACCAACACTGAGATTTGGAACATATGAATTAAGGTCTGTGGCGTCAACATTAATATTGGGTCATTATCTTTGAACTTTGGGTTGTGTTGAGATTGAGGTTTGTGTTGATAGCGTTGAGATTGGTTCGCTGGCGTTAAGGTTTAAATCAACCACATTGATATTTTATCGCAACATTAATGTTGAGGCCATCGTTGAAGGTCGAAGACGCTGAGATTTGAATCATCGGTGGTGTTGATGTTGCGTTGTCAACATTGAGGTTTGGGTCAAGCGGCAACATAGTGGTGAGGAGGCAAGAACATGGAAAAAGATATAAGAAGAATTAGGACGTGATATATGCAGATTCTGACCTTGACAATGGTTGTATTCAATTGAGATAGTGTGATAATGATATAGAAATGCTTACTACGGTGGTGGTTGTGTGACTATGTGCGATGGTTGTTGGGTTGATACTTAACAAAAATGTAGTTTGTTAGGTCGTAACAATGAACAACTATAATGTGATTCGCTACCATATTGTGATTACTATCAACTATAGTAGTGTCTCTATTGCGGTTGAAGCTATAGAAGGATCTTTGTGATAGAATTATGTGTTAGAGCAAGTCTAACAAATGCTCTAAAAAGAACATCTAAAATATGGTGTGAAGATGGACAATCTCTACAATTTATATTTCAACAATTTATCTCTACATCTAAAATCGGTTCAACTTCAACAATACTCTATTTTATATACTCTACCATTTATATTCAAAGTAATGATCACTTTCAATTAACATAATAATACAATTAAAAAAACATAATGATAATAATTAACTTTAACGACACAAATCAAACAAAAAGTTAAAAAATCAAGCTCTTTTTATTTTTAAATTTAATTATACCTATTACTAGTATTAAAAAGTCCATGATTATGCACGATATGAGTAGTAGTAACTAGTAAGAAAATTTATGCATGTAATTTTAATGGCTTGTTTCAAAACTTATAAATGAATTAATTAATGGCTAGATTTTTAATGAGTCGGTCTCTGAGTAGATCGTCTATATTCTGACAGAATATAGACCAATGATTAAGTTGTAAATAGTGTATAAGACAAAAACACTGAGGGACCTTTATGCAATTTTAGAAAATTTTAGACAAAAACACGGAGGGACCTCTATGCAATTTTACAAAACACAGAGGGACCTTTATGCAATTTTATAACATGGAACCTGTAGGTTAAAACATGAAGTTTTTAACATGTAACATGAAGGTTTTAACACGAAACATTAAGATTTTAACACGAAACATGAAGGTTTTATAACATAGAACCTGGAGGTTAAAACATGAAGTTTTTAACATGTAACATGAAGGTTTTAACACGAAACATTAAGATTTTAACACGAAACATGAAGGTTTTATAACATGGAACCTGGAGGTTAAAACATGAAGTTTTTAACATGTAACATGAAGGTTTTAAAACGAAACATTAAGATTTTAACACGAAACATGAATGTTTCATAACATGGAACCTGGAGGTTCAAACATGAAGTTTTTAACATGTAACATGAAGGTTTTAACATGAAACATTAAGATTTTAACACGAAACATGAAGGTTTTATAACATGGAACCTGGAGGTTAAAACATGAAATTTTTAACATGTAACATGAAGGTTTTAACACGAAACATTAAGATTTTAACACGAAACATGAAAGTTTTATAACATGGAACCTGGATGTTCAAACATGAAGGTATGACACTATTCACTGATACTATTCACGCGCGGGTTACTGTAGCGCGTGAAAATCCTAATTTTTCAGAAATTGCAAATTGGTCCCTCCGTGTCTGTATAGTTAACATATCACTTCCGTCTATATTTTGATCAGAATATAGACGGTCCATTCCAAGACTTATCCATTTTTAAAACTTCATGTTAGTTTTTAATGCCTAGATTTTTAAATTAATAAAATAATGTTTTAATAAAAAGAAATATATATTCACTTTCCTTTTCATATCAGACATAATGATTTTGGAAAGTTCCCACCCTTCACTCTGCCGCCCGAATCTTTCCTCACGGAGTTCTGACGGGAACGAATACTGTAAGTTACAATTTTCTGGCTCATAGCTGCATCTTTTCAAGTGGGTTCTTGTTATTTACATATGCATCCAATCTGTTGAGATTCATTGGCTGGATTTTTCGTTTTTAGTTTTATGGAAACGAGGGTTTTGTAGAGTTATTGTGGGAATTGGGAAGGTTTATGGAGCTTTTGGCAAATTTTATTCTGTTTTGCTGAAATTTTTCTTTCTGAATTGGGGTATGGACTGAATTATCTGTCTGATGAATGTACCACATTGTTGAAAATTAGATATGGTTACTTTTAAGTGTTAATATTGCAAACATAGGGAAACTTCTGGCACCAGAAAATGTAAATTGTAGGATGAAGAACTTCTGTTTCCTGGCTTCTTTAATAATCTGAGTTTAGAATGTAACCCCGATTAACTTTCCACGATTCTGACTTATAATAGATCATGACATGAGATAATTTTTCAAGTGGGTAGTGAGTTGAAATCAATTTGTGACTTTTGTTGATGGAAACTCTCATTTTCTTATGTGCCCACGTAAGGAGAATGTGTACATCGTTATAGAAAATTGCTTTGGAATAGGGTACAACCATGATTCATTGTTAAAGAAGAGAGACTAATGTCTATTTTTCAGATGTGTTCATGTCATTAAGGAAATCATATACTGTAAGAACATTGTAGAAGCATGTTCAGTTAATTGATCTCTTAGTAAGACTTGATTCCTTTGCAGCTTGATGTGTATATCTTACCATTTTTACTTATCACTACATCAGAAAGTTGAGTTCTTTCAGTCATATACAGTTCCATATAGGATGTGCCAGTTCTCCTCAAACCGTGAACTTTCACAACTTAGGTTCTGTCAGATTATGAATTCCTGCATGTGAATTTGTTCAACTGAGTTTAAAGTCTACCTTTAGTTGCTGCATGTTATCTCATTTTACGTGCAGTTAGACTGAATGCAGTTGTAGTTAAATAGTCCAAAACTATGAGACTGCTAACTGTGTTGTCGTTTTCATTTTCAAAATTAGCAAGAAAACATATGTATATGATTGGGTACATCTCGAAATTTGCACTTATGGTACTCATGATGAAAAGCACATTAAAATGATGTTCGCAACATTGCTCAAGCTACCTACTCACCGTGTCTCTAATTAAGAACTGTAATGCTGTTGGCAGGATTAGTTGAGGACAGGGCATCTCAAAGAACATGGTGTCTACCTCCTCAGAGTCATCAAACGAGCAAAAAACTTCTTCTGTAAGTTGATGTCAAGTTTGTTCTCTCTCGTTGACAGTTACCCATGGTCATTAGCATGTTAAGATATTTTTTCTATTAAAGAAGAAAGTGTATTGTTTCTTTTCCCATCTGGTATTGTTCCTGAGTCTAGGATACCAACGGGTGCACTTAAGCATTATGTGACTACTCAAGTCATTAGGTGTTTAAAGACTGAATGGGAATATGGTTTTTAAGCATTATGGTATTATTTATGCATGGGTTGTTGTGCTGTTTATGGATTGTGACCTTATTGTAGGTTTACTTTATGAATTTGTTTTTTTTTTTGAAATCACTACATGCTGTGGTTCATGGTTAACAGAAATATATTTCCATTAGGTGAAGTCTAATAAAAAGGAAGCAAATGGGAATCATACAGCCAAAACCATGAAGACCGGGAATTCAGCTAAGGAAGATAATAGTAGAAAAAGAAAAAGGGTAGAGGAGCCGAAGAAACCAAAGTCAGATGGCACAAAATCTGTAAGTGCACTTTCCTTTCCTTATGTTTTATCCTCATACATGACCAGTCAATAGTTCTGGTTTAAACTTGTTTTATTATATATGCAGGCAAGTAATGCATCAAAGCTCAAAAAGGAAACTAAAGTGGTTGCCAACAATCCAAACTCCGTTAGTGAAATGACTCTCATAATAGACTCACTTCTTTCTGTATCGAGTAAAATAGCAATATGTTCATGCGTATACATCGGTGCTTGGTGTCCTAAATCTTGTGTTCTTAACCAAACTATATATCAGGCCAAAAAAACAGCAACAAAGCCATCATCTTCAAAGGGAGCAAAAGATTCAGTAACCTCTGTGAAGGGAAGTAAATCTTCAAAGCCTGAGCAGGGAAAGAAAACGATAGCAGAAAATGGTGGTGCCCAAAAACCTAAGCCAAACACTCGAAATTCTGTGAGTGGATTAGTCTTAATTGGCACAAAAAGTATGTGATGTGTATTGCTACTGTTTACATGTTTGAAATGATGTATTCTTGGCTTCCAGAAACCAGCAACAATTGTGAAACGCGACACTTCATCTTCAAGTCTACAAGAAGTTGGATCCTCAAGAAGTAGGGTGCAGATTAAGATTGCTTTTGAGGAAAAATCCAGGCCTAATTCTGTGAGTTTTCTTATCCACGGATAGATTCATTACCTCTTTCACATGATATAGTTTATGTCTGCATCTTTGAATCGTGTAATATATGTGAAGATTCATTCAACGCATATAAAAAAAAAGTGCATTTTGTCCTTGGAACTGTTGCTAATCGGTTTTTTTCATTGTGTGCCAGTCTCGGTCTGGGGTGGCAGCGACGACTTTGGAAGGGAAGTCTAATGCCCTGAGTGCACGTCAAATGAAAACTATGCGCGCTCTTGGTTTAGCTCCTCCTGCAGGATCTCCATTCATTAGAGCATAAATGCTCTAACCTCGGGACTACTCTAGAATCAGTACTGTGGACTAAAACCTAGCTAAGATTTGATTTACTGCATTGGTAAGTTTGTAGAAACGTAACATTTTAATGTAGTGTTTCGGAAAGTGCTAGCATGATGTTTTTGCTAATTTCTCCTAATACAAAAAGAAAACCTCAAAAGTTGGGATTCACATTCCTGGCCAAGACTCGAACATAAGATTCAGGAAAAGCTGGCTTTAAGTTTTGGGTCAAAACAGCATGTAATTTTAATCTCCTTAAATCTCAAACTCTCTTTAATCTCTATAATTAGAATGACGCAGCACCCCTAAATCTCGAATCCTCTCTGATCTCTTTTCAAACAGTATTTTCTTTCTCGGTGAGCTATCATTAACTGAGAACCTTTACATTGATTCAGTTTGGTGTCGACGGTAAAACAATGTTGTTTTAATTTGTGGATCACGAAAGGATATGCAATACAACAGAGGAATGCAATCGAAGACCGTTCATGACAACTAGCAACAAAATTGTTGGAGAGCTATTCCGATGGTTAAGCTATAGTTGTCATTATTATATATGAACTTGTTTTAATGGAATTGAATTCAACCTCGATTGATTATTATTATTATTATTATTTTAAGATAAACCACCATTGGTGGGAGGACTTATATTGGCTTCCTCGTACCGTAAATAACAAAAAAGAAAAATATAATTCCACAGCCAACTATAACCCTAAAGCAAAGGAAAATAGGGGTGAAATCACCCAAGGCAAGGGGACAGTTTCCCGGAAGCAATTTCCTAGGCTTTCGCCTAGAATCAAGGAGTCGCCCGAAGGCTTACATCAAAAAGGGAATACATCGTAAAATTTACGGTCTAAAACTACGTAACAAGCGTAACACATTAACTCGCATTCTAATCTATCTAATCGAAATTTACCAGTCTAGGCACAATGCGACCCAGACCAGAAGCCCATGATATTTACCCTCCTGCCAATAAAGGGTTAAGAGTGATGTAACAAACAAATGGGCAATGATACTTACCAAGTCTGCCAGGATAGTTTCACAAAAAAGACCAGTTTCAAATCATACAACAATTAGATTTCGTACAGATATTGTTTTTCCCTTTCCGGTTAGTCTCACGGTAAAAGTTGTGTATGATTATGGAAATGTTGTATATTCAAAATGTTGTGTATGATTTTTGATTAACACGTCCTAAGTAAAAATTTATATTTATAAATAATCAAATGTCATTGTCATTGTTTTGGTGTTTGACCATTTCGCACAAGAATTACATTTGTTAAAATTAGAAACTTCCGTTACAGCACTATTACGACGTCGCTTGGTTTAACTTGCTGGGTATAATCCTCTCGTAGGCACAGCATCACTGTAATACTATTACCAGTGTAGAAAAACCACAGATTGACCCAACCAGACTCACCAGACTCTCAAGTCTCATCGGAGATCGTGATCGGCGGGCACTCTCTCCGCCACCGGCGCCGCGATGATTTCTCAGTTTTTTGTGCTCTCTCAGAGAGGCGACAACATCGTCTTCCGCGACTGTAAGTTCTCTTTCCTCCTCTGCATTTTTCACCACATTGTAAATTCCAACACTTAATTCAGATCTCCGTAACTTCAAGCAGCTAATCATCAACAATTTTGCAACTTTAATCTTCATAATCGCAATTAATTGATGTAATTACTGTTTGAGGCAGATCGCGGCGAGATACAAAAGGGGAGTGCGGAGACGTTTTTCCGCAAAGTTAAATTTTGGAACGAAGATGGCCAGGAGGAGGCACCGCCTGTATTTGTAGGTATTTTTTATGTTATTGAATGAACTATCTCTGTAAATGTAACGGCAGCTGATGATGTTTTACTGCTATGCTGTTAGAATGTGGATGGTGTGAACTACTTTCACGTCAAGGTAGCTGGCCTGCTGTTCGTTGCAACAATGCGAACAAACACCTCTCCTTCTCTCGTGTTGGAGCTTTTGCAGAGGGTTGCGCGTGTCATCAAGGATTACCTTGGTATTTTGAATGAAGATTCGCTGCGGAAGAATTTTGTTCTAGTGTACGAGTTGCTCGATGAAGTCATTGTAAGTGCATCGCATAATGTGTGCACTTGTAAGTTTTAGAATTTGAGTTTCAGGAGCTAAATCTTTCTTTCATTTGTTAGGATTTCGGTTATGTTCAAACGACATCTACTGAAGTCTTGAAGTCGTACGTATTTAATGAGCCGATTGTGGTTGATGCTGCTCGCATGCCTGCCCTTGGACCTGCTTCCATGTTTATTGTAATGCTTCTTCAAGTTATTGTTTTGAAAATCTTTGAATGTTTTCTTGTTGTATGATGTTATTTGCATCCATCACCTTATATCAAACAGCAAGGAAATAAAAGGATGCCTGGGACAGCCATCACAAAGTCTGTCGTGGCAAATGATCCTGGAGGTCGTAAGAGGGAGGAGATCTTTGTGGACATCATCGAGAAAATCAGCTTGACGTTTAGTTCAAGTGTAAGATGCTTATTTTTTATCTTTTAACAATTGAAGCTGAGGATTGTCTGCATATTATATGGAGTATTACAAAAATGAAGTCAGCTTGATATTTAGATCAAGTGTAAGATGATTCTTTTGTTTTTTTCAACAATTGAAGTTGAGGATTGTTTGCATATTATATGGAGTAATACCAAAATAATTTTGTTTACATGTGAAAGAGAAATCCATCTGGACTATGCAAAATCAATAAGAGTTTCAAACACATGAAAAGAGAGTATGAATTTATAGTTGCTGATTGTTAATCTAATAAAATTAGAAAAAACAGTTTATATTTCTGATTAAGCCGTCACTATGATTGATTTGCTTCTTTCCAGTTACTTGTTTTTGTGTCTGGTTTTGAATCACCTAATATTTTGGATACTCTCTCTCAGAATGATTTGATAAAAGTAGAAAATCACATGCATACTATAACCATGATTTTTGTGTGCGCGTAGTTTATATATTCTTTATCATACTTCAATCTTGTTTAGTTCTAATGTTTTCTGTTCCTTTGTTGCTAAAATATGTTTTTCTCTTACTCGTGGAACTATTTTCATCAGGGCTATATATTGACTTCTGAAATTGATGGGACCATACAAATGAAGAGTTATCTGACTGGCAATCCAGAAATAAAATTAGCTCTTAATGATGACCTGAGCATTGGGAGAGGGGGAAGTTCAGGATATGGTATTTTGAAATACATTTCATTTTCATCCTATTCCAGTCTAGTATGCTCAATTTTTAATCCACTCTTCCGAGATGATAGGCTCGTTGAGTGTTTATATATTATAGACACACACACACACACACTATTTTGTCTATTGAAGGTGTTGAGCTCTGCTTAATATATTGGTAAATTCATAAAATGTAATGCTCTGTGACAGATTATGGGGGCTCATCTGGTTCTGGCCCAGTAGTACTGGATGATTGCAACTTTCACGAGTCTGTGCATCTGGATAATTTTGATGTAGACAGGACACTTTTTCTGGTGATTTTAGATACCTCTAATTGGATTTGGTTATTTAATTATTTAATTTTTTCTTTTATCATCTGAATTTGATTTATTATTCCTAATAATTTCATAGGTCCCACCAGATGGTGAATTTCCAGTTATGAATTATCGCATAACTCAAGAATTTAAGCCTCCGTTTCGTATTAATGCTTTACTTGAAGAAGCTGGACAGCTGAAGGTATGATCCTGGATGTCATGGACTGCTTATATATGCTAGAGTTTATTATTAGTAGTTTTTTTTTTTGATGTAAAATTTTCTTCTATTAATCGCTCAAAAGTTCATACAACTATTTGGCCATCACTCTAAGCCAACATTTAACAAATTTGAAAAATCGAAACAACTATTCTACCGCTACGGAAAGTACACTGGCGGTAATCATAACAAGTTCATCAAGATATTGCTAGAATTTTCATACTAGAGTTTCGTTCCATCTCTGTCCCTGCATATCTTACTAGATCCGCTTCCCCTTTAGAAGCTTTGATGTCTTCACCTTCCTTTATCTTATTCCCTGTTCTTACCTCCGTAGCATATCTGCGAATTGACATGTCAAGACACAAGTCTGCCCCGGAGTAATCCCCACAGAGAAATCAAATAAGCCATTCATGCTCTCCTTCAGTCCAGCCCGTCAAGTCCTTAGATAGTGTCATGGGCCAAGGTTGGGTAACTGGTTTTTACACCAGCAGCCCAACACCTCTGAAATACCAAAGGTAATCAGTGCGGTACCTACGACATATGTACAAGTTTCATACTAGGGCCATAACCCTGATCCATCCCGTCAAATCCTTAGATAGTGTCATGGGCCAAGGCTGGGTAACCAGTTTTTACACCAGCAGCCCAGCACCTCTGAAATACCAAAGGTAGTCAGTGCGGTACCTACGACATATGTACAAGTTTCATACTCGGGTCATAACCACGACATTCTCAATTGCAGTCATAAGGATCATATCCCGTTTCTATACGTACTTTCACTGCATCTAAAGTCAAAGACTTTCCCTGGAAGATTCTTCTGTTCCTCTCCTGCCATACATTATAGAAGATGCTAACTAGCCGATGGAATTTCTTTCGTCCTCTCCATCCTGACATTCTTCTCATCCTCTTCAAGCATTCTCTAAAATTTCCTCCAGCCTCTACTTTGTAGCATTTACTGAGCTCGACCGTGAAATTGCACCTGCAAAATAAATGTTGTACTGTTTCTCCCGTTTCCCCGCATAGACTGCAAACATCCATTACATGGGGTATCATCCCTTTGGACTGAAGTCTCCCTATGGTCGACAATCTGCCTTTCAACATCATCCAGAGAAAAAACGAGTGTTTCGGGTGGAGTCCGGACTTCCACAGCATAGTTGTTGACCAGTGTCTATCTAGCATTGCTCCTTTGAGGTACTTATATGCCTTTCGCGTACTGAACCTTCCCTTTACATCTACACAATCCGTGAGATAGGGCTTAATATTATCTTTCAGATCGACTAGTTTTCCCCAGCTCCAACTATATGTATGTCCTTCCAGGCTGTAGTCCAGATTCCTACTTGTTAATATTAATGTACATTATGTCCTTTCTACTTGTTAATTTTGATGTTAGCCCACTGCTTGCTGATTCTGTGCTACTTGTCATCTTTCTGTTTATGTAGGCTGAGGTTATTCTTAAAATTCGCGCGGAGTTTCCTTCAACCATTACTGCTAATACAGTCGGAGTGCAGATGCCATTGCCAAAATATACCTCAAGGTAGGTGCATCAATGATGTATGACAAGTGCTGCATATCCTTTTATTCTTCGTTATAGGGTTGGTAAAGAAACTTGAAGATTACATATATGCAGAGTTATAGAAACTTGTGATTGTTGTATGATAAAAACCCTTTTTGTCTTTTGAAAATCAGATGCCTCCCTCCTTAGATAATGAAATGCACTGTGCAAAGAATGAGGGGTTGGGGATGCCTTCACCATTTAACTATCCCTATTCTAGTTAATGTGAAGTTGTTAATGAAATGTGTAGTAGATCTAGGCTTCTTTGGCACGTATAGTGTACTAACACTTCTTATTTACCTTGGACATTAACTTGCATAATTTGCATAGACCTTTTGTATTTTCTGGATGCTGTATATAGATGATGTGAGAGGGTGTTAGATTCTCCATATTTTCTCATTTGGAAGTTGAATCTCCTCAGTGTTAGTGGATATGTCAACGTACCTTATGGCTTTTTTGTCCTCTGGGTTATCAATGTATACATGTTTCGATCTGCTAAATTATTACTTGTTTTTGGTGGATTGTATTATGAGTCTACCCTACATATGGTTGTGTATTGAATTTGTAGCTTGTAACTCTTGTTATATCCTTCCTTTCAGGGTAAGTTTCGAGTTGGAACCGGGTTCTGTTGGACAGACGACTGACTTCAAGGAATCAAACAAGAAACTGGAATGGAATTTAAAAAAGGCAATGTTTCCTACTTATCTCTCCTATGTCCATATTTGAGCTTAAATGAAAATGTGCTTTGATAGAAATCCCATATTGAGAGATAGAGGCATAGTTTCTGTTGAACATGAACTCTTATTTTTTGGTTTAATTTTAACCTATTTATTTGTGATTGTTACTCATGAACAGATTGTTGGTGGATCAGAACACACTCTGCGAGCAAAGCTAACTTTTTCACAGGAATTCCATGGTTAGTGGTTCAATGTTTGATGATTATGAGCTAGAGATTTACTCTATTATTGATTTTCGGTTACTACTGGCTTTAGATTACTATACTAACCCAGAAAGTTGGCAATTGCCATTGATTAATGCAGGAAATCTTACAAAAGAAGCTGGACCAATTAGCATGACCTTCACCATACCTATGCACAACCCATCAAGACTACAGGTAATTATCATCAATACGCTAGTCTTGATCTTTGTTAGGAGTTTGTTGTCTATTCATCGTAGCTCTAGTTTAGACACTGTGTCATCATTGGCCCGTAAAATTAATCTTCAAGACAGTTTTATTTGTGAGACCTTGGGTATTTGTCCAAAACTTAAGCTCCAGGGTCTATTAGTCCTTGACTAACCTGGGATGACTTCTCTCTAATGCAGGTGAAGTACTTGCAGATAGCAAAGAAAGCTAAAGGTTACAACCCATATAGATGGGTGCGATACGTCACCCAGGCAAACTCTTATGTTGCTCGTATATAGCCATCCATATAAGTCCATTTCAGTTAAGTTATAAATTTTCTCGGGGAAGTGCATCTTTCTGAATCATGTTTTGTTTTAAAGTGATGTAGCATCGATCTTGATCGATTGTGTTTGTACTTTGTAGATTACTTGTAACGGTTTGTATGAAAACGGTAGCTACATGACTTCAATTAACTTCCAATAAATGAAATGTAAAACACAACTGTTTCAGTTGATTTGGATCTTATTAGGATTGTAAAATTTAAAAACCCGAAAACTGCACCGCTATGAGAAATGGGACCGAATTGTCTACATTAATTGCAGACAATTAGCTTTGTCCATTCATGAAGCATCATGATCATGTTGCTATGAACAGCAAGAACAATCCAAAAGGTCAGATCTGGGATATTTGGCAGAGCTGCTGCGTGCCCAGTTTGCCCATTATCTTCACGGGGATGCTCATAGTAATACAGGTGATGCCCGTTCTCTGAATCGCTGACAGCTAAGCAAATCTCTGCCCAAGAAATGGACGATTCATTCATTTCGCTACTTCCAAACTACTTGCTCCATTAATGTTTCATCTTTTTAGAAGGTTTAAGAAATGTGTATCTAAGCAAAGACAACTTTATTTTTGCTTGATTTGAATTGAGATAAATTACACCGCCACCATTTTTGTCTCACCCGAGCATTTGCATTTGTAGAGATGTGGGGCAAACTCATTTAAACTTGCGGTATTTAAATGTGGGACAAAAAATACCGCAGTGTAAATGAGTTTAAACGGAGAAGATGACCAACCAAATATGAATACTATAACAAATTTGAGTCCGAACCAAAATTTATTTGGGGGGTTTGGTAAAGAATTTTTTGAGGTCAAAATGGTTGATTTGACCAATACTAACTGATTTGACCATCAATTTGAGGGTGTTTGGTTGTAAGCTGATTGGAACAGGTTTTTATGCCCAAAAAACTCTCTTTGAAAACGCTAAAAAAACATCATTTTCAAAATAGTTGATTGTAATTGTTTATCAACTAATAACATTTGTCTAAAAGTTAAGTTTATCATGTCATTTTGGGTCCAAGGATCAAAACACTTACATTAAACTTAAGGAGCATTCACACACTTCTACGAAAACAACATAAATCTCTAATATTTCTGAGAAGACGCTTATTCTATTTATTCCATTTTAGTTTGATGAAAAATGTGCTTCATTTTTATTTGTTAGACACCAAATTCAAAAATGTGTATCATTTACGCTACTAACCTCGTCCCAAAGAAATGTGCCAATTTCCTATTTTGTCTTTCTCAAAGATCATATAGGCAATTCATAATTTGACAAAGAATTATAATATTAACTGCCTATTGTTATTCTTTCACACACTCCAGTAACTCTATCATCCCATCAACGCCATATCAATTTTATTAAAGTTTGTGTCTGGCACAGAGCTAACCAATAAACGCTTATTTTAAAAGTTGTTGTGACCAGTTTCTACTTTTGTGATAAACTATTTTTTGGCAGTTTACGAATTGTGCTTACAACTTACAAGTACGGCAGATGAAAAATAATGTCAAACATTTGATTACAAGTAGATAGCTCATATCTCCTTTGGTTATAGGTTAAATTCAAAATTTGGAGTGAGTGGGCGAAAAAAACTACTTTGGAGGGATGTTTTTGACATTTCTCATCTTAACCCATCTGAAATGTAATGAAATTTCAGATAGAAGTGGGGTCGAACAACTGTAAATGTCTGTAGATGATCTAACTGCTCATATTTGGTCACATCACAAAGTAACCAACTACCAAAATAGACGTAGACTCTCCTATGGGTGGGGATCAGGTATTGTTGGATTGTGGAGAAACTAAAGACGTATAGTACTCCATGTAGGTGGAGGTTGAAAAGGGGCCCTACTAAGAATAAGGGTGTAAACAACCTCGTAATAATAAAAAGTCAATAAAGTTTGTCAAAACAAGACTTTCCACCTTTTACATTTTTTAGACAACATAGAATTACGTGCTAGTTTATATTTGGATGGATTATGGTTTATTATTTATTTGAATACAAATAATATACTTCAAATTTATATTTCTCTAATTTAATCCAACCAAATATATACCGTATTAAATATTTTTACCATAAAAAATATTCCAAGAAAATATACTGAAATATTTAGAATTTTGAAATATTTTATATCCAAAAATGGTAGTATTTGTGTTTTCCGATGTATCCATGATTACTCTATATACGTACTGAAATATTTGAGTTATAAACTTATAATAAATGAAAATTTTCTTTCAGAGATTATTTCATAATTTTCATAAATGAAAATCTTTAATACTCATAATTTATGTTTCAATCCAACCAAATCTATACTCGTAAATTATGTGTTGAGTAATTATTCATATTATATATTAAACAAATAAAATATTAAAGATATACAATAAAAGTTTTAACATAGAAAAAAGTTAAATTTAATTGTATTCACGAAAATGTACGGAAAACGTTTGTATAAATTAAGGGTTAAGTTAGTTATCTATATATAAATTCAAATCATAAAATAATGGTTATCTTGATAAATGTGTTTGACTAGTAATGATAAGATAAAGATAAAGTATTAGTTGTTCCCACAATGACTACAACCTTACACAATAGGGGTGTAAATAGAAGTAGGGGAGTGTAAATATAACCTTTCAGTAGGAAAACTTGAATTACTTTGCTGCACAGTCGTCCATGGATGAGACGGAATATACTGGCGGGGAGAGGACAGGTACCTGATGGGGCGGGAGCTGCTTTGTGACTTTTGTCCGCCAAAGCCCCGACACCACTCACCGTCACTCTCATTTATTTCACTTCTGAATTACTGTTCCGCGCATAAACCCTTGCTGAGTGAAAACCTCATCCATTTTCGCCTTTAGTTTCGTTGGAATTTGACATTACTGCACGTTATGTCTTTCGGCTAGTCCTTTCCCTTCCCCGCAATGAATATAATGGACTTATCCAATTCAAACTAAAATGATACTGAAAGTAAATAATTACACTTGAATAAGGTGAATAATGATACTGAAAGTAAATAATTACACTTGAATAAGGTGAATTGGCCAGGTGCATTAAATTGTTTGTGATCGAAATCTAATGAAATTAAAAAGTTACATATTTCAAATGAAAATATTAAGGATGTTTTAGGTGTTTGCTTCATGCATGACTCATTTGCTTTTGTAGGATTAGTATTTGACCATATTACCCCTGCTAATTTGCACATGCATCAGAGCATTATAATCAATTTTAATTCTGCATGGAGCAACACTCGTGTTTTAACAGTAGAAACAAAACACATAATTGTACTTAGTAAATATCCTAACAATTATTTTTTTTCCCTGAAGCTGTCATTTGCTTTCAACTTAACAAAATACTACTAGTTGACCTTTATTTTAGTTTTTTTTTTTTAAAAAAAAACCAATTGAAAACACCATTAGTGGAGGAAAAACATTTGGCTCCATAAATCATTAATAGCTCAAAATCTTGATAGCCTATTAATACAGTGTACAAGAAAAAATTCTAAAATAAAATAGGATGAAAAAACTTGAGATATACATGAGCTTTTGAGACTGTAGATAGTCATTTCCAATCAATATCTACTCACACCGATCCAAATTAGTAATTGACAAGTCGAACACAAGTTTGTCACGGTGAGAATAACATTAAAAAGAGTTGTTCAGTGGTTGTCGACACTACTTAACCACTTAATTTAACACAGCCATAAAAAAAATGCAGGACGTGACTAGAGACCTTTATTTTAGTTTTTTTTATAATAAATGTACTCAACGCAACATTATGATTCTTGATTAAAATTACTACTAACCATATTGTTTGTTTTATAAAATGATAACCAATAGAATGAACCGAGAGGTAACGGTTCAGTCTCATGTTGATCGGTTTGGTTCGATTGGAATGCCTCCCTAGTTTGGAAGTTGGAAGTTGGAAGTTGGAAGTTGGTGTGTTTAAATCAAAAGGGTTTAAATTTCTTCCATCGACTTGTCTTGTAGAATGCAAAGAGCAAAACAGTAACGCATGCTTTTCACTTTTGTACTTGGAAAATCTGATAGGAAACCTGAGAGTTATTAATGTTCAAACTTTACTTTAACCTTTTTGAATCTTGAACCCTTCTTATTTTACCTTTTGACTTTTGTCTCATTTGTCAAACAGTCAAAGTCCGTTGCTACCCCAAGTGGGGCCCTTTTGTCAAATTTAACCGGTGGCTGGAGATTTTACCTGCTGTATCGGACGTACAGTACATGCATTCCCCCTTTGCCTGATTCAGAGTTCCGACAAGACTTAAAGTAACATTTCCTCTTTTTTCCACCTCACCTAATTGCCTACTAATTCGTATTAGGCCCTGACTAAATTTCTAATTCAGCTTTTTGGATGCAGCTCCAATAAGTTCCAATAAATTACTGTAGTTCAAATAAGCTAATCCCTTTGTACCAGCTAGATGTGCACATAGTTGACTTTTTACGGTTTTCAATACACGTATTTGACTGTCAATATTTTTAACTATGTTCATTATAAGATATATAAAAAAATATTGACTGAAAAAAAATCTCATGTGCAGAAACAACTGGTAAAGAGGGAGTAGACGTATGGCAATAAGCTGACTGCAGCTTAACTGGACACGGCCTTAATCCCATGTCCTAACAAATGAAATTTAATACTCCATTCGCCCCGGTCGTATTCGCACACGGTTATAAATATAAGTTATTAAAATAGATTTTTTAAAATGTAACATTACAAGTTCATTTACATTTATATATGATAAATGAATAATTAAACTGCAGAAAAAGGGATGACTAAAACTTTAGTTATTTCTACTTATTTAGTTCACGTTGTTCTCTTTAGTATTTCTCTTAACAAAAGCTTTGTCATATTTAGTTGCATTTTCAAATAAGTACAGCAATTTTGCTTCAGGAAATACTAATGTTTCAGTTTAATCCGCCAGCAGCATGCATGATATATTATAAACGCAACTCAGTATAACGATTTTCCTTTCCGCAATTCAACTATTTAGGATGATTTTCTAAACATTGTCCATCTTTTTAACTTCAAACTTTTATAAACGCTGTACATTTTTCTACACACTTAATCCTAATTCCACCACGTATATGGCAAAACAAAGATAAAAACATGTTTCAGACAATGGAGATTTAGAGAATCATAACATCTCTCTTGCCGCTGAATTTAGACATTATGATGTGCCAATATTATTGACCGGCCGAAATTAAAAACGCGACCACAGATGAACACAAAATTTTCCACACACTATATTAGCATTAGATGGCCACCAACTTTCATAAAAGCCGTGTGAAGGTACAAATTAAATTAAATTTCATGAATTATTAAAAATGCATCTTTACATAAAGTTAATAGGAACAAAATTAATATTAATTAATAAAAATTAAAGCTTAAATTGAATAAATAAATACATAACATTACGTTTTTTTACTTGTAAGTTATATATGGAGAATAAGTTTAAATGATAAAAGTAGAGAATTTCACTTTCCAATCAATATTGAATTTATCATTGAACATTAACCCATTGAAACGTGTATTTGTCAGTTTTATACAAAACTAACACACATAATTAATGTTATTAGTGGTCAATTATGAGTTCAAAAAATTGTCTAAAATAAAAATAATTTAAGTCAATCTATACCAACCATTTGTGCACAGTTTGACTTTTCTCGTTTGACTCAAAAATGTTTGATTGTTAATATCTTTAATTTTGATCAGATGATAAATTATGAAAACTTAATATTTTAAATTATATTATTACAAATTCAACAACATCAATCACTATTCATTCATTCAATTTGAAAATAAACGTTGAGTTAATTTAATTAACCAACATAAATAATTAAATTGGAAAAATAATAGGTACAAAAATGGAATAAATAGATAATTGACCTATGTCACAAAACTTTTCACAAATTGCTGGATTTTTTCACAAATTTGAGCTGTGTGATCATGAAAGTCATGGTGTTCGCCGAGCCCCACCTAATAGACTGCTAGTCGGAAATTTTCCATCGCCACAGTTGGCGCTTTTAAACAAAAGCATCTAAACGACGTGTTTTGGTGAACTATGCAAAGTATATTAAAATATTTTCTAAAAAGGGTAAAATTTAATCCAATTAAAAACATATTTACACCTTATTAAATAGAAAGACCAATTAATCATGGTCTAATATCTTATATCTCAATGTTAAGAACGAGTTTACTCTAAGAGTTAAAATTAAACTTTATTTTTCTAAATTATAATATTAATATGAATATTTCAATATAAATTTTATAAATATATCTATAATTTAATATTTATATGTATACAAAATGTCTTGAATGCCACAACGTAAACGTTATTATGACGGCAGTCGGTGAGCGCCACGCCCGTAAAAGTGCGCTTCCTTGTGTGTGATACAACAAGCTCTCGATTTCTCGCATTCAAATTAAAGTCAATAAAAGAGGCCGAATTTTAATCAAATCCTCCTCCTATGTCATCCCAACAATTCCAGCTCAGCATTCTGGACTTCGTTCTTGTCTCCTTTCCTTATCTCTTATTTACTTCTCCATGTCTATCCATTTAACATATTTTTTAATTAAACTTTTAAGTTCATCGCCAAAGCCTCAACGAAAAATGATTGAACTTAAAAAGTAAAAATAAAAATTGTAAACAAAAGAGCAGAATGATTCACATGCGTTTGATGAGAACATATAGAAAGGGATTAGGCATAAAGAAAGGATTTTATGGTGTCACTAAAACGATTAAAGTATGTTCGTCAAACTGTGCGCAACGAGGAGTACTAGTAGTAAATCAATTCGGTTACACGGTTGCATTAATATACTGCTACTGTACCGGCGGACAAAAGTATTATATTTGCTGACAAAAGTGCATCAATATAATACATAACAATTTCGTACTTTCAATATTCCGTCACAATATGTATTACCCGAGAAAATCTTGGGTGAGAGTTGTACTTATGAAGACCAAGACTACCTATATAAATATTAGGAGCTTCCAAAATTTCGGGATCCTTTTGTAATTATTTTATATTCGGCGCCAAATTGCAAAATAAATAAAATTCTAGTCTTTCTTTCTACAGTTCATGTTTCCAGTGAACCAATCATCTCCGGCAAGCTTCTCAAGTCACTCTCCGACATTCCACCTCGTTCTCCAGCTAATTCCATTCGATTCTTCAATCCCGGTCATTCGTAGTTCCAATTATAATCGGAATCCGGAACTGTGGGGGAGAAGAATGAGATGCAGAATTAGGGTATGTATGAATTGGGGGAAACTCAATAAAATTCATAAAAAATTCAAATGATAAATGCAAAAACATCAAAGAAAAGAATAAAAAAGTCGAGTAATAAAGGTAGATAATCAAGTCATTATTGTAAATGATCAAACTCAATTGATAACTGATAACGATCAAAGAAAATATTATAAGATAAAGTAATAAACATAGATGATCAATTCATTACTGCAAAAGATCAAGGTCAAGTGATAACTGAATAAGATCAAACAATATATTCAAAAGATCAAGGTCAAGTGATAACTGAATAAGATCAAACAAAATATACAAAAGATCAAATAAAACTATCCAAATAAAAAACTTAAGTGATAACTGAAAAAGATCAAAGAAAACCGAAAAAAGATCAAATAAAAAACATAGATAATCAAGTCATTAAAGTAAAAAGAACAATATCAAGTGATAACTGAAAAAGATCAAAAAGATTAAACAAGAAAAGATCAAGTAATAAAAATAGATAGTCAAGTTATTACTACAAGAGATCAAGTTCAAGACATAACAAGAAGGGATCAAACTCAAGAAATAACTAAAAAAGATTATAGAAAAGATTAAAAAGATCAATTCATTACTTGAATCAATGTTGTCAACCTGCCGCTGAACCATGTCTGCTCTGTTCAAACCCGTGGTTGCAAAACTTTGATCAACACTTTGTCTTCTTTGATTTGAGGGTCCTCCACCTCTTTTAACTGCATCAACTAAAATAAGTATATTAGAAAAACACAATTGACAACACTGAATACATACATGAATGATTGAATTCATACAAAAACCCGAACAAAAGATTTTTCCTTTCCATCGCCGCAAGCAACGATCCTTAGCCCATCAACGAGATGTCGGCAGAGGCGATCCGATCGCCGTTAGAGAGTTAGCGGGCGACGATGGTGGGGTAGGCGTGGTTCACGTAGACATAAACTTGGAGGGGCGATCGAGGTAGCGGATCACGACTGATCGGCCGTTGGTGTAGAGGATGGAATTAATTGGATTTGACAGAAATTCGGCGTCGGAGTTTCGAGATGAATAGAGAAAGAAAGAAACTAAATTTGCAACTAAGACCCTATATTTAAGCGCATTTTTCGTTTTGCACCTATAATGTTTAAAAAATCCTTACAGTCCCTGGTCCCTATAGAGACAGGTCTCAAATAAGAATTTGTAGTATTACTTAATTAACCTTTTAATTTTCTTCAATAAATGCAGTTGTGCATCAAGCTTGATAAAAAAAATGCTAACTTTCCATCAATTTCCTCTACTCATTTGTCCACTTTTCAAATCAACTCTCCTAAACTTATTTTACGTTTCTTAACAGTAGATCAGTTTGATTCAGTCTATTTCAGTTCAATTTAATATAATTTGATGAAATGTTAATTCAGGCATTTGATTCTTTTCCCAACCCATAAAATTTGATTCCATTTCAATTTAACAAAATAATACACTCAGGCTAACATGGTCTTTCTCTCCAAGTTTTATTGGGACAAAGAAATTAGTTTTAATTTCAATCAGCATATTTTCCCATACTTTTCAGCACCAATGAACTAGACAGGGCTATAGTTGCAACAAACTAGAGTATTCAATAATTCCTGGAGTGAACTTACTAAT
Source organism: Cruciata laevipes (assembly GCA_963678965.1). Lineage (NCBI taxonomy): Eukaryota > Viridiplantae > Streptophyta > Magnoliopsida > Gentianales > Rubiaceae > Cruciata > Cruciata laevipes. Next base: position 5,648,968 of record OY787639.1, read on the forward strand.
TTACTATCTGGTGCGATATCATTGAGGGATAAGTTTGAGTTTCGACTAATCAATTATCTAATTAAATCTCATGTTCCATAGCTAGCAAAACGCTAGTGATCTACATTACATCTAGACATTAATTCTAGAAACTTCAGCATAATGTTACAAGGGTAAATTAGGCTTATTTTAGGTTTGGGTGCTTAAATGATTTGCAAAACATGAAAGAGAAGAAGAACGAGACAATGATATCGGGAAAAAAGCAAATAAGAAACCGAAAGGTAAGAGGAGTCAATGATATCGGAAAAAGCAGACGGCACCTCCGATGCCTGGTCAGACACGCTATTTTTCTGTCACACACACTTCTCAGGCAAGCAGGCGTCCAGATAAAGAGACTGGGCGGCTCTGTCACCGCACTTCTGCAACTGCAACTGCAACTGCAACTGGATGCATGGTTACGATTAGACCAATCGCCAGCAACAGTTCATCTTATCTCTCCATCCCTTTGCACCTTCCTTCTTATCACATGCACTGTGCTAAATCTGACCTAAATATTCCATCTCAACAATGCAAAATCTCAGAAACTAATCCTAAACATGTATTTAATATATGCATGCTAAGTGTGACCAACTTATTTCAAATTTTATAATCCAACAATTGCATGATGAAGAAAACCAAAGAATAATCATGAACAAGCATTATGAAAGACTGAATCAAGCTAAAAAACCATGTTACTCCAAATCCATACAATCATATCCTTCACCCAAAAGACTAACTAAAACAAAGAGAAATACACTAAATCATGATCCAGCACTTAAGAGTTACAAACCAGGAGCATCGAAGGATAATCAAGTGCACAAAAGCTGCTCTCATCAAAAGTCATCAGGGGACTAATTAATAGAAATAACCTAAAACCAGAACGCATTAATCAAATTTCAATCCAAACAGTGCACTAATCTCGTCAGTAAGGCGGTGGATGCTGCGGTTGCCTTGCGGTGGGGGTCCATATCACCTCCGTCGCCAAATGACAGCTGTTGTACATCGATTCTCCCCCGGTCTGGCCACCACCAGCGTCTCCTCCGCCGGACACGGCTGACGGCGACTGTCCCCGCCCCTCGTTCAGGCCACTGCTTGCTCCGCCGCCTGCGGCGGCTGAACCAGACTGAATCTCCTCCTCCAGCGGAAGCTTGTGGAACGACGGCGAGTTGAACGTAGCTGCAATCAGGAAGACGGTTCCAGCTGTGTAGAGAGGTCCCACCACGTTGCCTCCGACCACCTGACCCTGGGGCCCGGCGAGGGAGATGGTGAAGCCGTTGGCGATTCCGTTGGTAACCGCTCCAGTGGAGGTCTGCGCCGGTGGGAGGATGGTGGCGGCGAGGGAGAGAATGTCGAAGCGGCCGTGGAAGGTGACGCTGGCGCCTGGGGTGGTGGAGGGCTGCCGGAGAGTGACGTTGGAGACGCATCCGGAGCCGTTGAGGATGCAGAGGCCGGTGCTCCTGGCGCGGCAGAAGGTCATGATGGTCTCAAGGATATCAGCGCCGGCGGCGATCTCAAGAACGTAAGGGCTCATCGACGGCTCAGATTCACGGGTGATGATGATAGGAGGCTTGGGCTTGTTCTTCGACCCCGGAGGTCTGCCGCGGGGGCGCCGGACGACCTCTATGGAGGCGCCGTCGTTGCCGGAGGAGGGGCCCTGGAACTGAACCAGCTGGCCGGAGGAGGGGTCATGCTTCGGGGTGGCGGGGCTGCTGCGGTGGCTCTCGACCTCGTCGGAAGCCTGGGTGAAGGGCTGGTGGAACAGGGCTACGGTCTGGTGTTGCTGCTGCTGCTGCGGCTGCTGCGGCGGCGGCGGAGTGTGGTGGTGGAATTTTCGAGTTTGGTGGAGCTTGGCTGAGAACATACTGTGGGGAGTGCTATCCTTTTCCTCCTTTACATACTCCCCCTTCATCTTCTTTAATTAAAAAAAGATTGGATTTTTCTTTCTTTCTTTTCTGTGTCAATTTGTATATAATATCTGTAGTTGAAAACAACAAGGATGATTGGATGGGTTGTATTAAAATAAAGGGCAGATGGGGCTTGAGGGAAGGAGGAGGAAGGAGGATGAAACACACACAGTGGATGGTGTGGTGTGTGTGTTTGTACTGATGGGGGGGGTATGGGGGTATGGGGGTTGGGCTGCTCAATTAGGCTTGTGATATTGTAAAGGGGTTTAGATTTGGACAGGAATTTTCCCTATATAGATAAAATGTGGTGTGTGTGAACAGTGACACAATAGTTGTAGAGGGGACAACAGGGTTGGGGGGTTTGGGAGAGCTTGAAAACTAAGGCCCTGTCCAATAGCGCACAAAACCAGCACCACCAGCACCTACCAGCACCCACCAGCACCTACCAGCACCTATCAGCACCCACCAGCACCTATCAGCACCCACCAGCACCTATCAGCACCCACCAGCACTTATCAGCACCCACCAGCACCTCTATCAGCACCCACCAGCACCTACCAGCACCTACCAGCACTTGTCACTATTCACAAACATGAATTGTTTAAATTTTTTTTTTACAACAAAATGATGATTTCTCTTTAAAATTAGTTTCACAATGTTTTGTATGAATTATCATTCTTCAAATATATAGTTTCATAATTATTAATCATTTTTTAAATCTATTTAAATAACAATTTCGTACTAGTAAATCAATATTATAAATAACTATTTTACAACTGTTACAAACATATTCGTACTTCCAATAATATTACAAATCACATATACTACTAATCGCTATCATCTAATGATTCATCTTCGCCAACATCACTACCTTCTAAATCAACATCTCCTAAATGCCAAATTTGTAAGGCAATACTCTCACGCACTTCGTTCATAGCAGTTTTTCGATCATCATCGTACAAACCTGAATCACTACTTCCTACACCCTCAGGATGATCTAACACGGGAATGTCTAGTTGTTGCATGCGAATGAAGTTATGAAGTGTGAAACATGCAACAATTATTGCTTTTTGGGAATCAATGTCAGTTTGGGGCATTCTTTTTAACATTTTCCAAGAACTCTTCAACTGACCGAAAGCTCCTTCTACTTTCATTCTTAAAGAAGAATGTCGTTTGTTAAAATGTTCCTTCATACCTCGAGGTGGTGTGTTTCTAAATTGCGGTAGATGCCTTCGACTTACTCCATCACTATATGGAGCCAAGTATCCAAGGGTGTTTGGATATCCTGAATCAACCAAATAATATTTTCCTACAAAAATTGTTAGGTAAGTTGATGTACACAAATTATACAATATTATTTGTTAGGTAACTTGATGTACATTTAAAATTTTACCTTCTGGGGGATGAGGAAAACAGAATTCTGGGTTACCCAATGCATCTCTCCACACTGTTGAGTCGTGGGCACTTCCTTCCCATCCCACATGAATATATGTGAATATTTTATCAAAAGAACATAGTGCTAAGCAATTCCAACTTTTTTTCCCCTTGCGAGTGAAAAAGGGAACACCTTCTTCATCACCAACAACTGCATCTATAAGAGTTCCATCTAGAGCTCCAATAGCATTCTGAAACATATTCATCATATAAAATGAGTCAAACTGGTATGAACAAAATAATAGAAATTTAGTACAACACATCACCAAAGTAAAATCATATTATTAATATAAATTTTTTAAATTTATAAAATTTATATTAATAATATGTACATGAATATACATATAATTTATTTATTTTTGGTTACAGTTATTGTATTGGATATTATTTTATGATACACTAATGATTAATTAAACTTATGTTTAACTTATCAAAAAATAGTAAATGTAAGTCAACATATATAACATTGACATTATTTTATTAATCACAGTACATAATTATGTACATCATAATTATACAATTTTAATTTAATTTAAATACCCTACCAGCACCTACCAGCACCTACCAGCACCTTCCAGCACCTTCCAGCACCTACCAGCACGTATCAGCACCTACCAGCACCTACCAGCACCTTCCAGCACCTACCAGCACCTACCAGCACCTACCAGCACCTACCAGCACCTACCAGCATCTACCAGCACCTACCAGCACCTACCAGCACCTATTACCTGTACCAGCACCCTATTGGACAGGGCCTAAGTAAAGATTAGAGGCTCCACAGGTTGCCACTTGCAATGGTGTGTGAGAGAGGAGTGTGTTTTTGTGTGTGTGAGGGAGAGGAAATCTTATCCGTGTGGTAATTTTTGACACGATAATATTTTTCAATAACTGGATTATATTAGATTATCGGTTATTGATAAATTATATATATATTTAATTTCTTTTGATATTTGTTGAATATGTTTGATATTATCATAGTGTATTTTGCGGATCTTTTATAGCTTTATTAGTCTTTTTTATGTACGTGGGCTTTATTATGTGTGGACATGGAGAGGCGATAACTTCGACGAAACAGCACTTAAGAAGAGTCTAGAAATGGCAAGGAGAATGGCGAAAAAGAAAGAAGGGAAAATTTGAAGAAAATGAGGGAAATGAAGGACCAAATTGATAATTGGACGGAAGAAACTATGTTGTTTGACTCTTTTCTGGGCATTTAATGCCAGTTCTAGATAAATCGTACTCCTTTCGTCAAAATATGAATTGCACATTTATTGATCGGCATAGTGATGTTGGTTATTCGACTAGAATGACGATGATTTCATTGCCATCATAGAACTATCGTTTGCTGGTTCCGAACAATGGTGTTGTGAACGTCATAATTGCTAGGGTCACCAACAGTTTATCTAGAACTGTTGTGAAAATGCTTATGTTTGACTTCTTTTTAGGCATTTAACACTAATTCTTGTCATAGTATAAGTTGCGCATTTATTGGTCGGCATATTGATGTTGGTTATTCGGCCTGGATGACGATAGTTTAAACCGCTATCATAGAGTTTGCGTAGAGTTATCGTTTGACAGTTCTAAACAATGGTGTTATGAACACCATTAATTGTTAGGATCGGCTGCAGTTTCTTACACCATTCCATTTTTTGCAATCATAATTAAAGTTGAAATTTAAAAGTTATTCTGCAAATCAGGAAAAAAGTGGTCGAGAGAGAAAAAGATCTACTCATCAATCGATTTCTTGCAAAGATTCCTTCTTTGTTGGCCTCTCTTTGTTCACATTTCTATCGTTCGAAATTCATCAATCAATTACCGATCCTCAACCATTATTGACAATGGTTTTGATCGATAGATGAAAGTGTGAGAATAAAGAGGCGGACAAATCATTAAGGTTGGATGGAAGGAAAAACCCATATCAAAAGCAAAAACACAAATTAAGGAGGGGAAAAAATACATATATATATATATCTTTATTTTTCAAATAAGCTAATTTATGAACTTAAAAGTCTAGTCAATGCTATACAACATCTCTAGAGCTCTCTCAAGTCTCAAGCTCAGAATTGGAGGTGTTTATAAAAATAAACACCTATAACCTCTTCTGAAATTGGAATACACTGACACATGTTACATAATCAGTTCTAAGTTCAAAACCATTATATCCAACACTACTCTCAACGACGGGTATATGTAAACGTCATTGTTTGTTCCTCATATCAGGATTATATGGCAACCATTAAGAGTCGTCCAACAAAATTAACTAGACTTCCGCCTTCCAAATTCAGAGCTCAAGTTAAACGATACTTTCGTTAAACCACCAGTCAACGACACTTTTAGTAGACAATTTTGTACTTCCTCTGAACCAGATAGATCTGCACTCTTTAAAGTCAACTTTGTCGGAGCATGTTTGACCGTTAATAACTTTATTTTCATATATTAACCTGGTCTAAAAATTGTATAGTTTAGAAGTAGAGCGCATTGTGAATCTAACAATATCTCGTGTGATACTATTATAATACATATACCAATTGAAATTTACGGTCAAACATGCTCCGACAAAATTGAGCATAAAGAGTGCAGATCTAGCTGGTACAGAGGGAGTAGTATTATTCTTTTTTGACCTGTCATACCACAAACTCGACCCGGTTATACTATAATACTTCAATCTAGAACAGGCACAGTGATGTAAATGGCTTGTTTTGCCAACATACTTATCATGGTAAATTAAATAATATCACAAGGGTATTGTGAATATGGCATTTGATTATATAATATAAACTTGATAATATATAGCCAAATATTACCAATTTTATATATGATCAATTAAAAAAAGAGAAGGTTTTCTGTTAAACAACTGGTCTCAATTGAGACCATGTTTTCACTTTCAAATCCGACCTTTTACATATTAAACATTCTCATTTATTGTATTATTGTCGATATTCTCACTTTCATGCTTGGTTTTTTCCCTTGATCATTTGCAAATTAAGCATGATGTTTTTTACACTATGTTATGTGTAATGTTTTATACCCTTTTACTACTCCCTCTGTCTCCCTATTTTGTGTCCAATTTCTTTTGACACGATTTTTAAGAAATCTGACGTGGCGATGATGTGGGTGGTAGGGTTGGTGAAGTATGTGAGAGAATGTTGATAGTTTATATTATATTTTTTTGCCAAAATAGGAAATGGGTAAATCTCTTTGGGACGGAGGGAGTAGTATAAGTGAGTAATCAAGTGTACACACGTGTGTTTACTATTTTATAGACTTTTATTTTAAGTTGACAAAATACGTATGCCTTAGATCACACTTACTATTCTTTATGTTTGATGTGAGTGGATTTCCTTAATAACATCCAGTTTGTAACATTCTCATCACATTTTCTACGTAATTAACACATTAGGCATGATTTGTGTTGAGAAATTAGGGAGGAGCAAAATGCGAATCACGTTAGAAGCACGTATCCGACCGAGTGGGGGTGACAAAGACAATGTAGATTGAAGAGATGGGGAGTTTGTTTTTAGGGACAAGGGGGGTGTGTTGAATTTGTTGAGGGGTGAAATAGTAATTTTCGAGCCTCTTTTCTCTGTTGATTTGAAAAAAAAAATCAGTTTATTTTACTTAATTTTGATATCAATATATAAGATTAATTTAGTTATACTTGTACTATAATATATTTTTATAATGTAATTTTAATCATTTCAGTTCATTTTAATTTTGTTGAAATAAACTCAAGAGTACACATGCTTTTACAGTCTTAGGCCCTATTTGTTATAGGTTATTTCTCACTGAACTGACCTGAACTAAACTGAAAATAAATGTACTGAGAAAAAAAAACCAGCATGACTGAATTATTCATCAAATTACGTTTTCACTAAACTGAACTGAATTGAATTGAATTAAATTAACCTGAACTGATATTCAGAAAAGCTTTACTCTCTCTATTTTCTTTCTTGTGATACATTTTTTTCGTTAAAAGGTATCATGTGAGATTGTGGACAAATGTTGATGTTCTTACTTTCAAACTTGACATTTTTACATAGTAACCATAATCATTCAGTGTATTATAATCTTCTTAGTTTCAATAGTTTGCACCATTTTCATCTATTCTCCTTCTCATTCTCTTTTCATTTACACCACTTATTTACTCTTTGGGTCACAAAAGTAAGGTTCCAATAATATGAAAAATGGGGAATTATTCTGAAATGGCATCTACAATAGTAGGAGTATAGGTCCCCTTATAGCTGAAATGATAGATTTTTGTATTCTAGTTTTTGCAATATTTGGAAACTAACTATATTCAAAACCTTCCTTTGACGCCAAGAGATGGATCGAATTCGAATTGGATGGCTCTATTCTATGAGCTTTGATTGTAACCCCTGTCCTCCCCGCTTCCTATTTCTTTCCTTTTTTGGCATTTTCTCCCTACTTGCTTTCACAAATCACACCTCATATTTCCACTAAGGCTCCGTTTACCAGAGCTTATCGGTAGATCAGTTCAGTTCAGTTCAGTTCAGTTCAATTCAGTTCAGTGAAAATGTAATTGATGAAATTCAGGTTAATTCAGTTATGCCGATTCCATTTTTCAAAACATCAATTTTACTTTAGTTCAGTTCAGTTCAGTTCAGTTCAATTCAGTTCAGTTCAGTTTAGTACAGTACATGGTGGAAATAAGCTCTAGCAAACAGGGCCTAATTTTTATCTTAATTCTGCCCCAAGTATTATTCCATGCAGACTCATTTGCTATATTAATTTGCTTATACAAAATATTATAGTCAATTTTTAGAGAAAGTCTTGGGTGAGACCTGTCTTTGTGGAGACCAAGAGCAGGGGAATGAACATTTACTGTTTCTGCTTGATCTTTTAGTCAGTTTGTTTGATCTTTTAATCAATGTCCTTGAGTATTTTTGTTTTGCCTTGATTTTTCAGTTAATTTGATCTTTCGTTCAATTTGTTTGATCTTTCGGTCAATTTTCTTGATAATTTCTTTGGTCAATTTCACCAACGACAAATTCAATCAAGGAAATCGGCGGGTTTAAAGCTCACCAACGAGTCAACGACAAATTCAATCAATAGCAGTCTCATATAATCTTTGGTCTCATTTAATACAGATCTCAAATGAGAATTTGCCCAATTTTTATCATGCAAGGAGTAATAGTTTGGTGTTATTAATAAATATGTTAAAACACGAAACAAGTCAAACGTTCGTGTCACCGTAATCGGATTATGGTCAAACATAAACAATGGTTGGGTTTGGATAGAGTTTCAAAACTTCGATCATGTCAACTTAATCGTTACGTGTGGACGAATTCTGATCTCAACAAAAAAGTCTAGAAGGGTTGGTGATTGGTGTGCCACTTTTTTTGTTCCCTCTTCAAGCTAATTGATGGTGCCTATTGGAAAACCAACAAATATCTGGCAATATTTTTGAGGTTTGCAACACTTAATTCCACCACTTCTTATGATAAAATGCATTGCAATACAGTATTTCGTGATAATGTTGCACCTAATGTCCATACAATATTACAATGGTAGGAGAGGAATGCAACTGTTTGACCGTTATTGAAGGATGAAAAGTTGATTGTATTAATCATTACATATTCAACCAGACTATCAGAATCTTATAAATTATAAAATAACTAGAATATATTTGTAATATCAAGGGTAACCCTAAATATATCGTGGATCTAGCCCAATTTTCTCATCTTAATAGCAATCAAGTGAAAGTTTAGATTTACTGAAACACCAGCCTGCCCTGCAATACCTCCATGGTGCCACCGTTACTCGTTAGCCTCCCCAAAATCATCTTTGTCGGTTCTGCCATTAAGGCCCTATCAGTTCAACTTATTCAGTCATCAATTAACACCAATCAGCATATTTTTTCGTACTTTTTAGCTCACCAATCAGCACATTTTCAACTCAATTGTATATGGCCTTAAAAGGCACGTTTAAATGAGTGTCAAATTAATGTAACTGGTAATTAAAAAATGAGAAAAGCAAACGAACACAAGTACTAACCTAGAATTACAAGGAATAAAATGAATCGTGTGGGTGGGGAAATAGCCGCAAAATGTACATATTATATAAAAAGAAAGGAGGCAAGAAAAATGAAAGGAAAAAGTACAGTAGCGGTGTGCCCTCTCCATCAATTATTCAATTAGTTCCAGATGGAATGATGCGGTCCGCAGGCCTATCTTGAATTTGTGGCTTACATTTTGGATCTGTTTTTATCCACTTACTAAGTACAAATTGCAATCAATTCTCCCATCTTTTCCCCCACACTTGGACCAAACCAAACTAGTAATCATTTACTTTTTGAATTATTTTTTGAAAGCAATTACTCTTTTAAATCAATGTTTTAAAGTAGCAATGTTTTTTGAAAACCTGTATTTTTAATGTAAAAATATTATATTACTATAATAAATCACTAGTTGGTGTAGTGGTGAATCATTGATGTTCTAATTTAAATCTTACGTTCATTATCATTTTTGGTGTTCAAACCGGCTCATAATAATACATTTAGCAATTGATAATTGCTCTAGCGAATCAACCAACCCGCCCTGCAAAGTGCAACATAATTACTCTGGTGAGTAGAATTTTTTTTCTTGTTTTCAAGCTTGGTGGTGTGGCAGGTTCCTGGAAGGAGTATGAATTTTTAAAACACAAAAAATGTACTCCCTCCGTCCCAAATATATGTGTCCAATTGCTTTTGGCACAAATTTTAAGAAAGCTGATGTGGCACTGATGTGGATGGTAGGGTTGGTGAAGTATGTGAGAGAAGGTTGATAGTTTATATTATAATTTTTTGCCAAAAAAGGAAATGGGTAAATCTCTTTGGGACGTACCAAAAGGGAAATTTGATACATCTCTTTGGGACGGAGAGAGTAGTATTTAGGGAGAATGTTGTACAACATGAAATAGCAAACAAAAGTGAGAAAATATGCCACCCTAGGGACTAGGAGAGGTAAGCTAGATTTGGGTAAAGAAAAAGTGAGAATCGTAGGGAGGGGGTAACTTTTGCTTGATTGGAGTAAGTGGGTAACTTTATTTCTAAGTTTCATCTGGGCATCTTTTGTTCTGTTCCCACATTGAGGTCACAATATTACTCCAAACAGGTAAATGAAATCTAGTTCCAAACAAAGGGTACTAGTACGAATCAAACGCGTTATGAGCATTAATTTTGCTTTTGCCATTCTCAGGAAAAAAGCCAAAGCAATTTCCTTTTCTGTTTTAGGCTAAACAGTTCACATTTGTTATATTCAGTATGATTGTACTATACCAATACTGTTTGCTGAGACAAATAATCGGGGAGCGAGATTAAACTACATAAGCCTATTTTCCAAAGTTTTAGGCTAATAGCCCATCTCCATTTTTCTTATGCGGTTATACTGATGTCTTGTCTAAGAAGAGATGTCAGTATATTCAGAGGCGGACCCAGGTTAAATTATTAATTTTTGTATTTTTTAGGTATTAAATTTTAAAATTTATTATTTTGCCTCATCACTTTTGTGAAAATGCACATAATTATTGTGTTATTTAAGTACTTCAAGGGTATTTAATTGAATTGAATTACATTTTCTTTAAGATAAATTTTTTATTTGATGAATTCGTATTTGAATTGTTGCATTTTAAATGATTTTTTATGCATTTTTGAAGTAAAAAAAATTTAGGAGTAAAATGCCCCACTACTCTTGAAATTCTGGATCTGCCTCTGTGAATTGATACTAAACTACTACTAAACTAAAATTGATACTAAACTAAATTGGGCTACATTTTGCAAATACTTTTGTAGACCCCCATTCTATTGTCAATTCCATACATTGATGAATCAACCAACCCTCCTTGCAAATTGCACCATTTTTTCGAAAATTTGTGTACTACTGCATCCCATCAATAACGCTCTCCGTAAATGAACCAAAGTCAAACATTACATTATTGCAATTCCGTCAACTCTAGTCCACCTGAATAAGGCCCTATAACGTTCAGCTTATTTTCAGCACGTTTCAGCACTTGTCACTATTCACAGACATGAATTGTTATAATTTTTTTTTAAAAAAATAGGAATAATTTTCTTTTGGAAATACGAATTAATCATTCTTCAAATATATAGTTTCATAATTATTAATCATTTTTCAAATATATAAATAACAATTTCGTATTGGTAAACCAAATTTATAAATAAATATTTTACAACTGTTGCAAACATATTAGTACTTCCAATAATATTACAAATTACATATACTACTAATCACTATCATCTAATTCAATTTCAACACCTTCAGCACCTTTCAGCACCCTTCAACTTATTTTCAGCACGTTCAGCCCCCTTCAACAAGGTTCAACACTTTTCTGCACCCTATTGGACAGGGCCTAATTTATTTGTTCATTTGCTTAACAATTTTCCACAGAAAAAAAATCCAATATTTTCAGAAAATGCACATTTTCAGAAAGTGCTAATAATTTATTTCAGAAAATGCACATTTTCTTCTAATCGGACAACAGAGAGACAGACCGAGGTATTATCAAATATATTACATAAACATGTTAACTCAAGGGTTAGAGAGTGACAAAATTATGGCCATTTTCTTTCATCGAAGCCAACAGCGAGTGACAGTATTATACAACACTACTGATAGTCTACATACAGCCACTCCCTAAACCCCAAACTTGTCATTATTTCCCTCGGAACACCCACACATGATGTTCCTTCATCTCTTTGAAGATGATCGTCTAAAAGTCGAGCTAGATTTCAAGGTCTCAAAAGGATTACCCCATCCTCCTAATTTACTACTACTACTACTACTGCTGCTAACTACCTTCCTACCTTGCTTAGTTAAATTAGTGCTCGAAAAATGGCTGCTTCCCTTGCCTTCTTCCACCTTGGCCTCTGTCTCCAGTTCAGATAGGTAGGGGAGCCTTGAGAAACCGGCCTCCATTGTGCATTGGTAGGGTAACCCCGAGCTATCATTTTCAGGGTCCACATATTCAGGGTACCTAGAGGAATAGGTCTCCAAGTCAACAGGCACATGCCTCGAGTACAAGGGAGATGGTGAAGATGAGGATGATGAGGTTTCAGAATCTGAAAATTTTCTCCATGGGCTGTACAACCCCATATCCCCCAGGAACTGATCAACAAAATAATCATCTGCAGCCGTGGAATCCCTGGTGCTACTCTCCGTGCTGCATGAAGTAGCTTCAGAGAAGAGTGAGGATGATTTGTCACTTGAAGAATCCTCCTCCCAAATCGGCTTGTAATTTGAATAAGGTGAATAGATGCTTTCATGGCTCATTGGATCATTTACAGAGGTATCCCAAGAACCCTTGGAGTGGTGACTTGGCTTAGCATCTGGATGCTTTGACTTTTTGATTGATTCGTACGAACTTCTCCTGATTGACCATGGAGCCCGGGGAGAACACCTAAGACACAATGAATTAGTCATAAAAAGTCCCTAAATGACTCTGTACTTGCACCTAACACTGGAGATTGAGAATAGTTTTACCTGGCATATAGCAACATGTATGCACCCTGGGCCTTGACCCTCTCCAAATCTACTGCTTGTACCTATGAAGATGACAGCATACCACAAAATTAGTAATTCAGATAACTCTTAATACAGATTTTAGTTCAATCATGACTAGACAATAACTAATAGTATCTAAAAACATTTCAAAGAAAGGAAGTCCCATCTTTTCCTTTCTCCTTAGAACAGAAAAGGCTGCAGGCTTACCATGCTGTCATCGCACAAAAACCACTTGTTCTGAGCATTTTTAACATAACAGACATAGTGGCCAGAAAATGAAGCATTCATGTTATCCACGTGAACAATGACTCCATAAAGGCGATAGATTGGAGATTTGTCACTTGTGCCACTCATATAAGGGGCCAGATCCAGAATTTCTGGAAATTTTATCATTTTGTTAAGCTTCCCAAACTTTCCAGACTGCAATGTGTTTTAGAGACCAGTCAGTATGAGGCGTAACCTAGAAGATGAGAAAAGAAATTCTTCATAAGAAGTACCTGGAATCTCTTTAGTGCTATGGTGAGAATGTTAGGTGCCTCTAGAACTCTTAACTTCTTTTTGGCTCTCTCGTATGATTTGCATCTGGTAAAAAATATTTATAATCAATTGCCATTTATCATGTGTATCTAAATAATGCAAGAAAGGCATCCTACTCATTAATTTTAACTAAACACCTATGGGGTTCTGGAATAAAAAAATTATTCCAGTTTGGAAGCATTTAAACAAATCTTGAATTATCTTCTAATATAATAATGGAAATTAAAATTCACATATTTAAGAAAATATGCCACCAACCTGCTGCAGTGGTATTTATTTTCACCATCCAAAGTCTCTGTATGAGTGAACTGTCTTAAGGCATCTTCCAAGGTTGCTATATCTCCCTCTATTTCAACAGTAAGATCCATCATTCTTTCATTACGTCGAGATTTGTGGCCACACCTCATGCATTCTATCTGCATTTACAGAATAAAATATGCCAACTAAATATAAAGAAAGCAAACTTGTAATCTAATTGCAGCTGCAGCATGTAGACAATAGACTACCTTTGATCTGAGGGAACCTCCAAAAGTAAGGTCTGGAAGAGTTGTTTCTTCTGAAGAGCTTGAAGTACTAACTCCAACAGCCTTCAGACAAACAGCTTGCATTGTTTCGATTATGTACCTAGAAAATACAGTGTAATTAGCGCTCCAGCCCAAAGAATACACTTGGCTTGCAAAAGTAAATAAGTAAAACACATTATGTATTCTCTACAACACTGGCTAACCTGAGAAACTCATGGGCATCTTCTTCTCTTCCATTTCCAAGATGACAGCCAATAGTTTGTATTTTACTCATCATACGATCTGGAGAGATTGTGAATTTTCCATTTCCAGCTTTTGCTTTTCGCGCTAAATTCTCAAACTCACAAGTGAAGCACCAATCTGTTTTTTTGCCTGATACACAACTATGGATCAGCCAAAAGAGAACAAAATGGAGAAAATACATACATACAACTTGACCTGCCCACAAATAAACTAAGTCAACTAGTCAAGCGAGTAAGATAGATGCGTACATGCTTTTGAATGCAGCCCCTGGAGAAAATACGCGGTCAGAGGTGGGGTTAGCAACAAGCATTGAAGTACAGCATTAGCATAGCAGCTGCAAAAGAAAAAAAGTAGATCGTCAGTGACTCAAGTCATATTTAACAATAGAGAATTGTCTACCCAGTCTTAATTTTTATTTAAAAGAGAATCCAAATGTATCAACCACTACGTATATTACAAGAATTAAAATTAGCCTCCCTGTTAACAAAAAAATAAAACAAAGTATGAAAGTACAAAGATAAGTGTGTATAACTTTGTTTACCTATTCCCACAATTCCTCAATCCGCATGGAAGCATTTCATCTTTGTTCCAGTGATAAAGCTTGACAAACAGATCATATGGAAATTGGCCCTATATAGAAACACATGATCAGAGAAATATTTATTTATTTTATAAATGCACAAGGAAAATCAAGTTGCAAAAGCAAGTACCTTGCTATTATATTTGAGAGTGTTCTCGCTAACCCCGCCAAATGTACCCAGCTGTGCGAGTTTAGATGCTTTATGCTGGTCAACAACCTTCCCCACAGACTGTTTGGAGTTATTTACACCATTGTGTGTAAGTGGTTGAGAATCTGAGTATGGAGAGGACTCATTTGGTTTATAAGCTCTAGCCGATCTCACATTCTGAACTGAATGCCTTTCGTTGATTGGAGTTGGTGTATCCCCAGAAGCTTTCGTTTCCTTAGCAATACTTCGGTTAGCAGGCTTTGTGTTCAGCTCAGAATTTGATGTTGATAGATTTCTAGCCGTAGCCTTCAGAGAGGATGCGGACTCAGCACATTTGCTTGGATCAACTTGGAGAGTTCTCTGACCCATACTTGATAATTTCTGGGTATCTAGAACTTTATCATCTCCATGTAGTGTTGACGAACCATTTGATGGCTTCTTGATATCAGACTTGGTAGAATTAGTTCCTTCTGGCAAGACTATCTTGTTAGACTTCCCAGAAATGTTGCCCTTGTGAAGAAATTTTCTTGCAAGGTCATGCGTTGAACTTGAAGTCAGTTGTGAACCATATTTACCAGAATCAATACTATCATCAAGACCATCAATTCTACACCTAGCAGAGTCCATCGTTCCATCCCAAAATCCTCCAGATGAGGGTGAAGAAGGCCCAGAAAAGGACTCACTGCTTCCATCACTAATCGAAGATGATGATGTTGAGGTTGACAGACAATGACCATCCACATGAACAGAACTGGGATTTGTCATACTTACTTTAGCTGAAGAAGAAAAGTTGGCACCAGAATAAACATTGGCCATCTCAGGGGGCTTATCTTCATCAATATTATGATGGCTACTTTTAGTCTTACTGCGACCTGAAACAGACGTTGACTGGCGAGATGACTCATACTTACGGGATTCCAAAGATTCCTCAACTGATGAACCTTTTGAAGAACCCTTAGGGTGTTCCCTGATCACTGTCGGAGTCGGAGATGTAAAACTTGAGTTAGAACCCTTTCCTTCAGTGAAGGGTTTGACTGCAGCATCATGTGCTCTATTTGACGATTTCGGATGTGCAGATTGTTTCACATCTGTTTCAACTTGTTCAGGAAGATGACCACCTGCTGTATGAATTACATTATTGGGGATCTTTTTCTCATTTGATGGCTTCAGAGGAGAAGAGGCCCCAGTTTCACGGCTTTGGTTGCGAATTGTAAAGGGGCGGCATTCATCTTTGTGGCCTTGTCTCCAATGATCAATTTGACATTTACCAGAACTGAAACATAGAAATTCAAATTTAACTTGATGCAATATATAAAGTATTCACATTGCATCACGGAGGGAAAAATAAGAACTTGATACCAGTAGAGAAAACAAGTAAACCCAACTAAAGCAAGGATCCCACTACGTTCCACGTTTGAACATTTTTAGTACCAAGTAAACTGTGCCAGGATAAGAAGTCCAACACAATTTATGTAATTCATCCATTGATTTGGACAGCAAGCATCCATCCATCAAATTTTAGTTAATTTTTGAAGAAAGAAAGAGAGAAAGCCATTCTAAAGTTCACATCACCGCACAAAGACACTAAGCATTTCATTAACTAGAAACAATTCCACAACTCTGTCCTCAGCCATTAAGCTATGGATAAAGCCTACACATTTAAGCTAGAAATTCCCTAAGATCACAAAAACTAAATCCCAGATTCCATCATGCTAAAATCTTCAATTTATAAGCCTTTAGAGTCAAATCACATGGCTCCTAAATCACAAACCCGAGCTATTCTGATGAAATTACACTAATTTCTACCAATTACTACCCCATTTCCCAATCACTCAATCAATCAGCCAACAAAGCCAGCATTTTTAGACCGGGATACCATCACAAATCAGGAATATTTAATCAAAACTCTAGATTAGAAACTCAAAGTAAAGATTTTTGAATCATTACCAGTACCAAACAGCTTTGCACTGTTTGCATCTTGAGGTGGTCGGGACGCTGCACACCTCACACTGCCGCACAGTACCCTGAGGAGCTTCCGCATGCCTCTCTTCCACCTCCACCTCCGCCGCTAATCCTCCACCGGCCGGACCAACTCCCCGCACCCCTGACCCATACATGTACACGTCATCATCATACCCACCATAGCCCTGCAGCCTCGCCTCAATTTCAGCTCGAAGGATCTCCTCTGTAGCAAAAGCCAACCGCCGCTCAACCTCCGACTTCCGGGCAAAGTGGCGCCGCCACTCACGGCGGAACCACAGCCCGACCACCGAAACCGCCAGCAGCGCTGCCGTGACCACTACTTTATCTAAAAACCCTAGATCCACACCCAATGGCATCTAAACCAGAAGCAGCAAGCTATCACATCCAAGCTGCCCGGATTCCGCCCCACCACTCATCCAAGACAAAACCCCCCAAATCGAGCCACCGGAAAATTCACGGCGGCGATGGTACCGAGGAACGGAAAACCGCAAAATAAAAAGTGAAAAAGAAATAGAAACACACAGTCACGCAGTGATAGCGTGTGGGTTGGGTGGCAAAAGAAGAAGGAGAAAGAGTGAGCAGAAATTTTTGACGCCAAATTTTGTGAGATCGAGATTTATGCAACGGGTAAAATGAGAATATTGGGTAACTGAATTTCGAAATATCCAGATATAAATGGAAATGGGTAGAGTTTCCTTTCTAATTGAGGGGTTAAAATGTAAAAAAATCGGCTAAATTTGATTAACTGTCGGGAAAATGTGGGTTGGAGGAAAGGAATTTTGTTTTGTTTTGTATTGGAAAAGGAGAATCGACTCGGGACGCGTGAATTATTGGTTCATCAAAATATTCGGACCGAGGAATTTAATACTACTGAGTTGGTTCGACCGGTTTGACGGATTCCGGTCCCGCTCCGTAAACCGGAGTCTTTTCTCACTCTCAACTCTCAAGTCTTCAAAGTCTCAAGCTCGTGCTAGAAAATTCGTGACAAAACAAAAAGTAAATAAAGGAGGGTAGAATATGCGGGAAATTTACCGGCAGTTATTAGGAGCCAAAAAAGATTTAGTGGCAAATTTTATAATCACACTGTTCCAGCCATACCTGCACATTTTTTTGTCAATTTTTCAGAGCATGTTTAACCGTGAATAAATTTATTTTTATACATTACTATAATCTAAAACTTTTATAGGTAAAAAATAGAGCGCATTGTGAATCTAACCATATCCCATATGATACTATTATAACACATATGTCAATTGTAATTTACAGTCAAACATGCCCAGAGTTGACTAAAAAGTGTGCAGGTTCGATTGGGACGGAGAGAGCATATTAAGTGAACATCTGAATTGTTAACACATCACTACGTATAATTAAGTGTGTGGTATAATTAATTGCTACCATAATTTCCATCAATAATTAATCTTATTATTGTTAAAAAAACCGTTTTAACTATACTTGTGGGGTGGACAAAATAAACGCTGAAATTTGCTACGTTTGCAAGGACAATACTCCAAAATTTATGGCCGACTATCTTAATTAGGCATTGAAAAATCAATTATAAGGAAAGAAAAAACGCAGTTTAAAACGTTATTTTCAATTGACATCATTATGCATATGCATAATTGCATTTTAAAGTAACATGTTACTTGTCACCATGAAAGTCATGGCGTCCGTCGAAATCCTGCCTAATGGATGACTAGTTGTTATGGCGGAAATTTTCCATCGCCGCAATCGCTCGTCGTGACTTTAAGTGCCTTTAAACAAAAACATCTAATAGACGTGTTTTGGTGAAATGTGCAAAGTAAATTAAAATATTTGAGCTAAAAAGTGTAAAATTTAATCCAATTAAAAAACATAATTAAAGCTTATTAAATAGAAAGGCCAATTAATTATGGTTTAATATCTTATATCTCAATGTTATGAGCGAGTTTACTCTCATTCAGAGTTAAAATTAAAGTTTTTTTTTCTAAATTATAATATTAGGATGAATATTTCAGTATAACTTTTAAAAATATATCCTAAATATATCTATAATCTAATATATACAAAAACGTCTTGAACGCCGCAACATAAACGCTATAACGACTAGTCGTCATGGCACTCGATGAGCGTTGCGCCGTAAAAGTGCGCCGTTGTCACCATAAATCCCAAAAATTATCTCTACGTACAAAGAGGGGAATGGCCGGTTTGAAATATTAGTTGACAACTCTTTTGAGATAGTTTCAACTTTTGCATCATTTTTACCAAATAAAGCATTTGACAAAATAGTTAGGCACATGGAAGTTAAGTTATGTGCTTATAAATTACAAGATTATGAAATTAAGATTATTCTATCTATGTTTAAAATGCACGAAATAAGTGAGATTGTATCATGAATTTATCTGATACGTTTTTCTTATGCAGGTCTACATTTTGCAAAAGAATCATTAATAAAGTTAAAAAAATCTAATTCAAATGTAAGAATACTCTTAAAGGTATATTGGTAAAATTGTGAATATACATTAAGAAAAACTCCATCTGCATGGAGAAATCCAGTAAATTTACGATAAAATCTATGACCGTGAATGATATTTGATTTATTTTTTATTTAATTCATGGGTTTAACAACAGATTCATCAAATTAAGAGCCACCAGATTTGAAAATTATGCTTCATTTCAATTTCAAATTTTATTGTTTTTTTGTAATCTTATTTCTTAACCATCTATTGCTAAAATTTTAAAACAATTTCTTTACTAATCAACCAACAATTTGGTAACCACCACAGTAGCTCTCAATGCTCTCAAGATTTAAAAGTTTTTGACTTCTAAAAACCTGAAAAGGCATAATCTATACAGTAGTAGTCTAAATTATTTTGTGCGTCCATAGGATTAAATTGGATGGTGCAGGTTAGAATATGTTGGAGGCCATCAATATTGGTGCTAATTCAATTCAATAGGCTCTAGGCAAAGCTGAATGGTCAATTGACATAATCATAAATGTGAAGAATCGTTCAAACACAACATTGTTCATGAAATGATATAAATCGAACAAGAATCGTTTTATCTTGTTTTTCATCCACAAGATTCGTTCCTTATCATCTTGCACCAAGTTGTGGGGTGATTATAGTGTCAATTCGGGTTTAGTCTATATATTATCATTTTTCACGTTGTTTATAGATTTATATATTATAATATGTAAAAAATTGAAATTTTAATTCATGTAACTTTCATATTAGATCTCACTCTCACCATCTACAAATGGTATTAAACATATATTTTGATACCTTTTGGGTACAATTAACTTGATTCATTATTACCCTGAGACCATCGATGGTGATCTCGTGGGATATACAGATGTTGGATACTTATGTGATCTCCACAATGCTTGCTCACTAACTGATTATGTATTTATATGTGGTGACGCAACTATTTCTTGATGTTCCATGAAGTAAACAATGGTTGCAACTGCTTCCAACCATACTGAAATACTGATGATTCATGAAACTAGTCGGGAACGTGTTTAGTTAATATTGTTACTCATCCTATTTGGGGAACTTGTGGTGTGAAATTGGACAACTAGAAATCTCCGGTCACTTTGTTTGAAGACAATGTAACTTGTGTTGTTCAATTGAAATAAGGGTTCATCAAAGGAGATTGAACAAAGCACATTTCTCCGAAATTCATTTTCACTCATGACCTCTAAAAGAATGGTGAAATTTTTGTTCAACGGATTTGTTCGAGTGAAAATGTAGCAAATCTCTTCATGAAATCACTATTGACGTCATTGTTTGAAAAGATGGTGCACACGATTGGATTGCGGCAATTGAGAAATCTTAAATGATGTGCTTAAGAGGGACTTACGTTGTACCCTTTTCCCCTCATCGAGGTTTTTCCCATTGGATTTTCTAGATAAGATAATGAGGCACCAATCCATGCTCCAAATTGACAAAATGTACTCTTTTGCCTTCACTAGACATTTTCGCACATTGGATTTTTCCAGTAAGATTTTAATGATGCATTGTTCCAGGTGTAGCACCAAAGAGAGGGAACTATACATATCACTGTGGGTTTTTCCACAAGATTTTCTTATTAAGGATGTGGTGAATGAAAAGGAAACAAATGCATTGATAAGAAAAATACAAGTGAAAAACATTATTCACCAAAAGAACTTGAAAATAATTTGATGAAATTCTAAAGTCACTACACTTCTTGATGGGAAACAAAAAGTGGTGGAATGCTTTGCTCATGGTAGAAAAAATTGGTTGGATCGACTTTCCCCTTGACAATAGCCAACTTCTCAAAGTTGCTCTTGAAGTACCTCAATCCCCAAGCCTCCTTAGCTTTGTCATAGCTACTATTTCCATCATTAGTCCCAAAATCAAGATCCTTGGAATTCACATATGCCCCTCTCGGATTGCTCGGCACAAACGGCGTCATGAACTCATACAACTCCCTCACCCCCTTCACGTGCTCATCGCCATTTCCCGCGCCACCGGCTTCCATCCACGCCACCAGGTACAGCATCTCAAACGCCACTTTCCTATGCGGGAACGCGATTTCTGAGTCCGATACCCTTTCCATGACCCCACCATAGGGCTGGAAGTATACGATGAGAGAATGCAGCTCACAGCTTCTGTTGTACATCTCCTTGATTGCATCATAAGGTAGCGCGTCGTAAACCAGGTCGGATTTGAGCTTGAGGTGCACTCGAAAGGAGGCGCTGGCTGATGCATCGTTTAGGACATGTATAGTGTGTTTTCCGGGATATTCAGATAGGAACAGCACGGATTCAATCCAGCTCACCTCTTTGCAATCTTGCTCGGCTAACTGAAGCTGTGGGAAGCTTTCTTGCATCATTTTTACGAGGTTTTCAGCTCGACCAAGGTACAAAGAAGTAAACTTGGCCCCAAATCTGTTCAATTCAGGCAAAATGGTTACATCTTCATCCAATTTCGGCCCTGAATACTGCCATTTGTGCAGAATATCAATGGCGCCTTGCTCGACTGTCCTGGAAACCTTGAAAACCGTGACGAGCGGCGGAACCCTAACGAGCCTGATTTTCCAGGCGAGTACGACGCTGAAGCTTCCGCCGCCGCCGCCCCTGATCGCCCAGAAAAGATCGGTCCCCATCGAATCCCTATCCAGGATTTGCGCCGTAGCATCAACCATTACAGCGTCGACCACATTATCAGCGGCGAGGCCGTACTTCCGAACAAGGTAGCCAACTCCGCCGCCGCTGAAATGGCCTCCGACTCCCAGCCCGGGATATGATCCGGCGGGGAAGCCGTGGACGGCGGTTTTCGCGGCAACGGCGTAGCACAGCTCACCGACGGTGGCACCGGACTCCACCCAGGCGGTCTCGGTCTCGACGTCCACGCGGACCGACCTCAGGTTTCTCAGGTCGAGAATCACGAACGGAGCTTCGGCGGTGGACGACGTGCCCTCGAAATCGTGGCCACCGCTTCGGGTCCGAATCTGCACGCCGGTGAGCTTGCAGCAGGAAACCGTGGCCTGGACGTGGGGTTTTTCGAGCGGGGTGATTATAGCGAGCGGTTTCGGGGTGGCTGGTGACAGGAACCGAAGGTTTGCGACGGTGGATTCGAGTATGCATTGATAGGATGGATTGCTGGGCGTATAAACTACGTCAAGAATGGATGTTTTTGATGGAAATCGGTGGTTTTGGTCGGCAAAACACTGAATCAAGCTATCAAGAACCGGTGACTGAGCCATCATGTGAAGATTATGGACTGAATATTGCAGCAAACAGATTATATAATCAAAGATAAAATCTGCAAATATTTGGTGAAAATGATCATGTGAAATGCTGACATATATTGGAAATTAGCTAGCAATGATTGAAATATGAAGAGAGAGGTGAGAATCATGCCATGTCCAGATTTGGTTTCTGTCGGTTGTTCTAGCAATTTTTTTATCAACATCTGGAACACTGTAATACGTTATTCAATGTCAATGGCTAATTTTAGTAGTAATATATGCTCAGGAGCAAGACCACTCCAGATCACTGAATAATTTTTCCAATCACACATCCAATCTCAGAGATATATACACCTTTCTTTACTAGGCTTTTAAAATTCTGTAGTAATAACTTTGAAAATATGTGTTACAATAAGTCTAACCATATATTGCATAACAATGATATTTTATAGGGAAGTGCGATTTCATGTTGGAAGGGAAATTAGCTTATTATTATATTTGGACCAAGTGAACAGTACAAGTGCAGTTCATAAAATGACCTATGAATGATTTTTGTTATGAGTATTTGTCAATTTCTGCTAGGATCTTTTAGTAATGTTTAAGAATAAAATATAAAAACCTGATGTGTAACTAGGGATGATACTAGGGTGAATTTTGACGAGGATCAACAAACACTATTTATATCGGAATGGGAAAGCTGATGAGAATAAGGATAAACTCACGATCAACCATGAGACATAAAACATAGTTTAAGCTATACTGGGGCCAAAAGCAATTTTTTAAACATATCTGTTGAAATCAATTTTCACAAGATTTTAGGTGAGATTATAGAGCTTATTTGATACATATGTTTTGTTTTTCAAAGATACAATCAGTACTATTGCTGGTTTTGTTTTTTAGTCTTACATCTGGCTTAAGGTGAACCTGAATGGTCATAAATCTGAATGCATGTGAATAATCGTTAATATCAGAAGATGTAACTTGTTATGCAATTAATCACTTGTTATCTGAATTAATCATTTCTCTATTTTATGTTTCATTTTTCCATAATACAAAATCTTGGGTGAGACCGTCCAATCATAAGTTTATGGTAGGATATATGATAGTTCATGTGTTTATTACATTTGTTTGTGTGTTTCTAAACATTGTTTGACATAATTTGTGTTCATGTGTTTAATATATTTGTTTGTGTATTTTTTTTTTTTTTTTGCCATAAACTATGTTCATGTGTAAAAGGCAAACAAATATTACAAACACACAAACAAATATAATAAACACATGAATTATCATTCGTCTTACCATAAGCTTATGGTAAGACGGTCTCGCCCAAAATCTAAACTTTTCACAGTTTCCCGAAGCAAGCAGAATTTGCAATCAAAAGTTACACTCCATGCTACAGAGGTTCCGTGCTAAACTATTCAACAACGGAGCAAACAAGAAGGGAAAAATTCACTAGATAAGGGACACGTCACTAGGGGCGGAAAAGGTGTGATTTAGGTGCGATTCACGGGTTTTCTCTCTTCTCGCAGAAAAGGGAGCTAGGGTTCCAAGCAAACCTTTAAGCTTGGCGGTTACAGTACAAATCAGTTGGTCTGGGAGCTGGTAGATCAAATATTCAGCATCATCAGGTTAAAGTTTCACAGAAATTACAAGGAAAACACGGAATTTAGGCAAGAAATTAGGGGGTCGTTTGGTACGCGTACGAAACGCGGTAATTACAAAATCCTCGGATTTGAAGTTTGGAGTGTTTGTTTGGTTGACGTAAATTAGTAAAAACATAGCAATTGTGAATTCTGCGGAAATTTAATTTCCCACATAACGAAGGAATTTTGTTACCGACCTCCCCCTAGGTAGAAACAAAATACGCGATCATTTTGGTACGAAATTACCTATTTATCCTACCAATGTCGCGTAAATGCTAGCAATAATAGGCGATTCTAACAAACACGTGAAGTCAACCAAACAACATGACAGTAAATTAAATCCCAGCAATAACAAAACTCGCACGTCCAACCAAACAATTTTTTCAAATTCTGGGGATTTTGTAAAGGAATTAGATTCTGAGTAATTACAAAATCTGTGGGAACTTAATTCCCACAACCAAACGACCCCTAGGTGTGAAGGAAAGTTGGTAATTGTCGCTATGTGGATCTTTTTTCACTGGTTTGATTAATACAGGGAATATCAGTTGCTGGTTTTTGAAATTCAGTTGGAAGGTTTTGAAAAAGAAAATTAGGCAGATCGCATATCTAAGATTTGGATTAGGATTTTCCATTTGGGATTCTCTCGAAAAAGGAAGAGAAAGTAGTGGGAAGTTCTAATATTAAAATATTCCAAGAAATTGGTTGCAGTTAGTAGGAAGGGCGTCTTGGGAAGGGGTATTAATGATGATCTTGGGGACATAAACATTTATCAGAGGCATGAACATCTTTTCCCAAACCAGAAGCAATCTACAGCAGTTAAAAAAAACTCTTTCTTTCAAAGATCAAATCTTCAGAAATTTGGTGCAAAGATGGAAGGGTGATTGTCGGAGCCACATTCGATGACGGCCTACACATATATGGAATTAGAGTACTCGGAGGAGATGAGGGATACCAGTTTGTCAGTTCAAACGTTGGCAAACATCTCGTGTTAGCAATCGATCAAGAAGATATCGAAGAAGTGGTGGAGCAAGAACAGAACTGTGTCATGGCGGTTTGGTTGGATGAGAGAGATTTTGCTGAATGGAGGATGGAACAGTGTGTTCAAACTTACTGGGTGGACTTTCAGGTAACAGTTAAGCATCGGGGGGTGGTGGGTGATGGCAGTAGAAGATGGGGGCGGGAATAGCCATGAATAGAGTCGTTGTAGAAAACGTTATGATAGCTGTAAGAATTCATAATCTGCCAGCAGAGTGTTTTGCAAGGAAAGCTGCAAAGAATATTGTGGATTGGGTTGGAGCTATATGTTGTGTCATCCATTAACACAAGATATCTTAGGGCAAGGATTTTAGTAAACCCTAATAATCCTTTGATTCATGGGTTCTATATCCGCATGCCTAATAATTATAGATTCTGGATACAGTGTCATTACGAGAAGATTCATAAGTTCTGTAGACGCTGTGGGAGAATCGGACATTCAATGAATAGATGCCCAATAGATAATAATCAAAGGTTGGTGCAGTTTTTAGACAGGAAAATCAGGGAGCACAATGCTCAGAGGGGGACAAGATTGGTGTTTGATCCGTCCAAAGTGTTGTTTCCTTCATGCATGAGAGCTCATGCCCACAGGCCACAGAAAAGATCAACTAGATTCCTAGATGGTTATCTAGATTTCCAGAGTGACTACTTCAGAGATACTCCAGAAGAAAACATAGTGAATGGGTTTTTCTTCAGTATGAGCAATGATGATGATCTTAATGCACAGGAGTTTCAGTTTGATCATGAGGCTGGAGGCAGTGGTCAATGAGGTCAGTTTTAGCAGGAGTATTTTGATCCTTACTTTGGACAGCCACCACTGAATCCAAATGAAGGAGGAGGGGATCAGAACATGCAAGAACATATAGGTGAAGATAATAACAATCCATCTGGGTTACCCAATGGTTATGTTACACAAGAAATGGATGGGGAGTTGCAGTTGCAGAAAGAGGATTTTGAGGTGGAGGAGTCAGGCCATCAAGATATGCTTCAAAAGGAAGAAGTTAAGAACAAACAGGTTGAAATAGAAGCTGAAGGTGGATCAAAAAGAGTCTTGTTACAGGAGGAAGGGAGCAAGTTTGCAGAATCTTCTGATAATGAGCATGGTGGCAAGAAAAGCAGGAGTGATAACAGTGACAGGGTATCCTCCATTAGAAATACAAGACAGGCATGACAAAGACACAAAAGTCTTACATGAGGATGGTAATTCCCCACAACTTTCCTCAGTAAATCTTGTTATTGAAACTCCTGTTTATATTATTAGAGGAAAATGGGAAGTTTTTGTTACTGCAATAGATATGCCTAAAGAACAGCCGCATGAGGCCTGAAATTTAGAGGATGAAAAGGATAGTTATGGGAACGAGCAGATATTTAAGCATGAAGTAGGCCTTGCAGACTTTGAAAGTAGAGCAGGTGTAAAAGAGGATTACAAGAAGCAGTGTCTGAGTCATAAAGAATTCCAATCTCATTCTGATGTCAAGGGTAAGGGTAAACAAGATGTTGATGCTCAAGAACTAGGGAAGCAGTTACAGATTATTGAGATTGGAGATAAGACAGGAATCAAGATTGGAGAGGGGAAAATCTGCAAGAATAAAAGCTTGGGAGTAAGAGCAAGTCCAACATCTTCCCCAACTTGGGGGATTTCATTAAATTTAGGGAATATGGGTCTTTTTTTTGCTCCAATAACTTCCCCAACCCATTCCCCCCATGTTGCTTCCCCAAATCTATAGAGAGAAAAAATATTTGGGGAAGCAAAATTTAATGCTTTTGCATTTATGACTTGATTATTTTCCTATTCATATGTTTGTCTTTATTTTTAACAAATTAAATATACATTTCAAATGTAAATATCTTTAGTTATACACAACAAAAAAATATAAAAATAATATATTCTTAATTTTCATATTATAACGAACATAACAAGATCTTACATGATTATGTTCGCATGCATATATAAATTTGAATATTATCACGTGAGATCTTGTTATGTTCGTTGTAATGTGTATTTTAGTAACATATATTTTTCACATTTTTTTCATTATACGTAATTTAAAATATTAAGATTTCAAAATATATTTAAATAGTGAAAAACAGAAATAAAGAGATAAAATATTGAAATTTAATGCACATGCATTAAATTCTAATCCCCACACTAGGGAAACTGTTGGAGTTGAAGAAAAAAAAAGATAGGGAATATGAGGATGTAGTACTATATCTTGGAGAGTCTTATAGAGAAGATGTTGGACTTGCTCTAAACAATGCATCCAGGATTCACAAGAAACCAGTAGTCAGAGGAAGGGAAAAAGATGACAAGATGGTGGGTGCAGTGAAAAGCTTATTGAGAAACTTTGAGGATGATGAGAAGAAAATGGAGAAGTTCAGAGAGATGTTAAGGAGAGGGGGTAATAAGGTTGGTGCACAGACTAATGCTGGTTTTAAGAAGATTGTGACAGTGGAGTAAGGGGGAGATCAGAGTTGGGTTCAGCGAGATGCAGTAATCACAGATCAGGGACAGAATGATATATCAGATAAAGATAAGGAGGTGAAGGAAAGCATGCTTCCCTTAAAGAAGAGGAAAGCACCATCAGCCAAAGAAAATGAAGAGCAGACAGAAGATAAAGAACAAGAGACCTGGTATACTTTGCTTGCTTTCTCCAAGGATGGAAATGATCTCGCCAGGAAGAAAAGAAAGGTTCAAGATGTTCTGATTTCTGCTTCCATGTTGCCAATAGATCAAAGTGTGCTTCAAAAGTGTGAGGGGTCTCAGCTGGCTGTCCCAAAACGGCCAGAGAACTGTCCATGAAGACACTGAGTTGGAATTGTAGGGGTATGAATAATTCCTCTACGAGGCAGATGATTGCTTGTCTGCTGAAGCAACATAAACCAGAGGTGTTTTTTCTTATGGAAACTAGGCTGCATGAAGAAGATCTGAAGACCTGGAAGCAGTGTACATATTTTGCTTCCTCCTTTGTGAAGAACCCCTTAGGATTCGGTGGAGGTTTAGCTGTTTTATGGACATCTAATGTATCGTTGTCTGTAATTTCCAGTTGTTTGAATTATGTACTATGTAAGTGCTCAACCAATGTAGGAGTAGAATGGTTGCAGCTTTTTATGTATGGACATCCTACTAGTAATGCAAGAATGCAAGTCTGGGAGAGTGTGCAACATCTTCCCAGCATTTTGGATCATCCCTTAGTGGTAATAGGAGATATGAATCAAGTTGTAAGTCAGGCAGAAAAGACTGGAGGTTCATGTTTCTATCAAGATGATAATTCTAAGTGTTTCCTATCTCTACTTTAGCATTTGAAAGTACAAGAGAAACCAAATCAGGGACAGTGGTTTACTTGGTGTAATAACAGACAAGATTCTGACTGTATTTATGAGAGATTGGGTAAAGCATTTGCAAACTCTACTATGTTGTCTAAATTTCCTCCCATTCATACAAGAACATTACCCATAGTAAAGTTTGATCATAGCCCCATGGTTTTAGAATTTAAGTCTCAAACCAGGAAAAGAAATTGGTACAGGAGATTTGAGGCACATTGGGAAAATACAGATGCAGCTAAGCAAATTGTCATGAAAGTGTGGCAACAAGTTGCAGTGGAACATTCTGATTTAGGGCGGCTTCAGGAACTTTCAAAACTTTTGAAAACTAGCTTGCTTCATCTTCACAACTGGAGTAGCCTAAGTTTTGGAGCGTTAGACAAGAGGATCAAAGAAGTCACGGAAGCTTTGCAGGCAGTACAACCTAGTCAAAATCTCATTTAAAGGCAGCAAGAAGAGAGACATTTAAAGGAAATCCTGAATGATCACTTAGAAAAACAGGCAGACTATTGGCAGCATGGGTCAAGAAGTAATTGGGGTAAGTTAGGGGGAAAGAAATGAAGCCTTTTATCATAAGTGGGCTACAAGAAACAAAAATATAAGTCAAATCACAAGCATTCAGTCAGGTCAGGGAATCTGGTTATCTGAAGAGGCTGATATTCAAACACAATTTCAGCTACATTATACATCTTTATTATGTACACTAGAGTCATATCCCCCCCAAGTTAGTCACCCCATACAGGTACAAGATATGATGCATCACACAATTCAGGGTCTAGATCAAAATCAGCCGAATTTATTGAGTAATAATTTTTCTGACAAAGATATATATGCTTCTTTGAAAAATATGAAACCCTGAAAATCTCCAGGGCCACATGGTCTACCAGCAGGATTTTATCAGATACATTGGGAGGTGATCAAAGCACAGGTTCTAGCTACAATCAGAGGTATTCTAGCAGGTCAGGAGATTCCCCAGGAATGGAACACCACCTTTCTAATTCAGATTCCAAAGAGAAATAATGCTAGGTTGGTGGAAGACTACTGGCCAATATCTTTATGTAATGTAAAGTATAAGATATTGGCAAAGGCCATTGCTTCAAGGTTAGCTCCAATTATGTCAATTCTCATAGAAGGAAATCAGTCAGGGTTTATGAAAAGGAGATATATAGGAGAAAATGTTCTTCTAGCACATAAGATGATGGAAACCTTGAGGAAAAAGAAAAAAAGGAAAGTAGGATTAGTGGCAGTGAAATTGGATATGAGTAAAGCCTATGATAGAGTTTCATGGCAATTTCTGGAACAGGCACTAAGATATTTCAACTTTCAAGAGGATTGGATTCAACTCATACTCAAGTGTGTCACTACAGTTAGATATTCAGTCAATGTGAATGGAGTTCAAATGCCTTTCTTTAGTCCTATTAGAGGACTCAGACAAGGATGTCCACTTTCTCCTTATCTCTTCATCATTTGCCAGCGATTTTTATCGGACATGTTAAACTCACAAGAAGGAATTGGAGCAGCTCAGAGACTTGGATATAGTTGTGGACAAGGAGTACAAGACATTACTCATCTGATGTATGCAGATGATTGTATCATTTTTCTCAAATGTTAGCATCAAAGGTACTTTCATCTGGCCAAGATTTTAGATCATTTTGCAAGATTTTCAAGCCAAAGGATTAATTTTGCAAAATCTTCATTACAAGTTAGTCCAAATATATCTGAGCAGGAAGAGAGTTATTTAAGAAATACTTTAAACATACATGGAAAGGGTATTGGTTCAAAGTATTTAGGAATAAATTTAAACCTTTCAGAGGGAAATGCAAGAGTATTTGGTGAGCTAGTAAACAAGATCAGGAATAAGTTTGAAAATTGGAAAACAAAATTCCTGAATTTGGCAGGAAGGATAACACTAGCAAAGCATACTATGTCTTCTATTTCAATATATCCAATGGGAATTTTTAAGCTTCCAATATCAATATTAAAAAAGATAAATAGTATGACAGCTAAGTTTATTTGCTCAGGAAAGATTGAAGGAAAGGGATTACATTGGATGTCATGGGATCAGATGTGTAGACCAAAAACTCAAGGTGGTCTAGGAATGAGGAAAGCAATACTCATGAACATAGCTCTTTTGGCAAAGCATGCATGGAAGATTATAGATAGTCCTGATTGTCTTTTCTCGAAGATTTTTACACAGAAATATTGTAAGCATCAAGAGGTTTACAAGGTAAAGAGCAGGCAGGACGCCTGGGGTTGGAAGTCAATAATGTGGGGGCTAGATTCCATAAGAAAGGACTTAAAATGGTTACTATGAAGTGGAGATAGTATACCAGTTCAAGCTCAGTGGATACATGGTATTAAAAACCCCTTGGAGGAGGTGGAAGCTATATCTTCATACTCAAATCTAAAAGTTAAGGATTTGATAACAGAAGATAGGCAATGGAGAATGCCATTACTGAGGGCTCTCTTTAGTCCTCAGGTAATATCAGAGATTGCCAAGATTTATGTCCCAGTTCTGACAGAGAAGAAGGACTCTATTATTTGGCAAAATTCAGTGACATGGAAATATAATGTCAAGGATGGATATAGGAGCTTGCAGATACATTCTCATTATCCAATCACTCAAAGCAACAGGAGATGGTCAAAATTCTGGGGTCTAAATTGCCTCTGAAGATAATTGCAGGTGTATGGCGTGCATTACAGAATGGTCTACCAACAACAACCTTCTTAAACTTCAGAAAATGCATTGAAACTCCTATCTGTAGGAGATGTAATTTGCTTCAGGAGGACGCTACTCTTTTTTTTATAGGGTGTGAAAAGTCCAGAAGAGTATGTAGATTGTCAAGGCTTGGATTTGATTTTCAGAACACTCAAAATTTGGATTTCAGGACCTGGTTCTGGGATTGGTTTGAGAATGCTCCAAGTTTAGAGGATACACACTAAGCATTTGTCTTATAAGGAGTATTTGGAAGGACATGAATGGAGTAGTTTTTAAGCATCTACTACAAGATCCATGTTCAGTAGTAATTCAAGCTTCACAGGAACAACAGAGAGTAATGTCAAGAGCACCAATACAAGATATTGAAGATGTGAGGTTGCCCCAGCAGGAAGCTAATCTGATTCATCCAAGTACTCAGGGATGGATAATACGATTTGATGGAGCAGCAACATGGAATTGTCAACTAACAACATCTCAAGCTATGCAGGAAATCAAGGGAGAGGAAAAGTTCAAAGCCTTCTCCCCTTTACATGCAGAAATGTTTGCATGTTGGAAGGCATTACATCACATACCCAGTGCTTCAGCAGTGACTGCTACAATACAAACTGATTCTTTGTTATTAGAACAGTTGCTAAATGACAGAGACAAGCAATCACCATGGCAGTTATCAGCATTGATTCAAGACATCAGGTCAATCATGCAACAAGCAAATATAGAGTTCACTGCAGTCAAGATAGATAGGCAGGTGGTTAACTTAGAACACATCAGAGCTACTACTTTGTTGTCAAATGTATTTGCTTCTGTTTTAAATTAATAAATATATATGGTGTTATCAAAAAAAAAAAAAAACTATTCAACGGCACAATTTTCTAATTGGCTGGAGTTTGGTTGGATTGTTAAATGAATGAATAATGGAGTTATTCAATCATTGATCCAATATCATTTTATTAGAAAAATCATTCAATTAGTGATCCTAATATAAAGTCATATTACCACTTCAATACCGTACAAACTAAATATTGGATGAAGTAATGAGATACTTCGTTTAGATGACTCATTTTGAACAATATTAAGAAATAGTTTAATCTATTTGAGATGGATCCTTATCTCATTTGATACTAGCAATAAATATTAATCTCCGCCCTTTCAAATATAATTTTTTACATATTAAACATGATCATTAAGTGTATTACTGTTAATCTTCTCACTTTTAAGACCGATCTTTTACATATTAAGTATAATTATTCAGAGATCAATTAAAAATTTGTCTTTGACGAAAACAAAAATCACTTTTTTCATATCAATATTATTAACTCAACTCGGATTTTCTATTATTCTGAATTTATTTAAATTATAATTCATTATTTTTGACTGAAACCCCTTATACGGTTATATCTATGGGTTCTTATATATCTACGAGTTCTTGAAAAATGCTCTTATATCACTGGACTATTGGACTGTTATTAATTTAGAAAGTTTGGTTCCGGAATAATTGATCGACATTAACTATGAATCTCCAAACGTGAAAAGATAAAAAAGTAACCAAAATTATATGTATAATAAACTCGATCAAATATTATATTAATCATGATAGCTCCTCTTGGCTTTTGGAAGTTCTACAACACTCATACCCTCAAATTTAAACCATTGGCTGGCTGTTGTATAAGAAAACCACGTCGCATTATTTAAACCGTGGTTTTACATCATACTTTAAAATGATTATCTTCTTTATAAAGAAGCAAAAAACAAAACACGTAATCAAAAACACCAAAAGCACAAAACTGACAAAAGTAATACGCATTAGTCATTACGTAACATTCGGGTCGATTGGATTCCCACTTTGCATTTCCTACCGTTAAAATTGGCGCGCTCCTCCGTCAACGGCGGCGCTTATTTGTAGCGGTATATGCTAAAGCTAAAAGTTCCCCTCTACCGACATCGCACACAAATCTCCCGCGCCGGAAAATCCAGACCAATCCAATCATAATCACCTGCGATGGAGACCATGAAAGGTAACCTGGGCTGCGTGATCGTGGCCGTTGATGGGAGCGAGGAGAGCATGAGGGGTTTGACATGGGCGCTGGATAATCTCAAGATGAAGTCGGACGGGTCCCTCGTCGTCCTCACCGTGCAATCGCCGCCGTCGATCGCCGCCGGTCTTAATCCCGGTCCCATTCCATTTGGTGGTCCCAGTTAAGATATATAGTCAACTCTTGTTCAAAGGTCATTTCTTTCATCCGATTTTGTGTTTTTATTGGATAGATAATTGATTTGGGTTTTGAAAATTCACAGGTGAATTCGAAGTTCCTGCATTTGCAGCGGCGATCGAAGCTCACCAGAAACGGATCACGCAGGCTATCTTAGATCATGCCCTCAAAATTTGCTCGGAAAAAAATGTTAGCTTCCTTTTCTGTTATGATTCCGTGTTCCGTAGAGTGCTCCTATTTTCAATATTTGCAAGAACATATGAATATTAATAGTATCATGGTGTAAGATCTTGTTGGTAATGTGCATTTTCTAATTAATGTCAATTTTTTTGTAGGTTCTAGTTTAGTATAGATCTTTAAAACTATTGATGGTTAAATGTGTGTCTTGGAAGAGCTAACTGCGAAACTTAATATGATCTGTTAATTGTGGGAGAGTGAGGACTACTCTTTGCTGCCATGTTTTAGGATTTGAGGTAGATTTGATCAAGTACTTATATATTCTTTTCGTTTGTGTGTCCTTACGAATTATGAATGTATTTATGTGAATTAGAGCCTGTTGGAATTTGAATTTGAAATAGAATGTGCATTTGGAGTGGGTCGTTTGTTTTAGTAGTGCAATGTTGAATGCATAAAAGATAGGCTATTTGTTGGATGGAATGAGGAAGGTAATTTTGGCCTTCTTTTTTTAATGAAACAGAAAAAGGTCGAAACGAAGGTAGTCATTGGAGACCCTAAGGAGAAAATCTGTGAAGCTGTCGAAGAGCTGCATGCTAATTTGCTTGTCATGGGTTCGCGTGCTTATGGTCCTATTAAAAGGTAATTTTTTCTTGTTGTTGGCAACCAGATTATACTGTGGTAGTTTTCAAAAAAGAAAGGAAAATATTATACTGTGTTAAATGATTAGTTTCTAGTGATATGTTAGGCATATTGACAAGTAAGGAGCGAAAACTCTAGGGTCTGTTTTAGGCTTTTTGTTAAAATTTTGGTGTGCTAAATTTTTGGTGGTAATAAATCCCTTGGTGGCTCCACTGAATGATTCTTGTTATGCTACTATCTTCCCTGATGTTTTGGTATGAATAAATAGAATATTAGATTCTCGTCATGAGTATTCATTGTACTAGTATCTTCTTTACTATTTATCTTTGCCTTCTGCTTAGATGATTTGACTCCTCTATATTCATTGACAAAATAACAGACGGGAAGGGCTGATTTGCGGATGAGGAATTGGTATACCGACCCAACCCGCTTTCATCCTTCCCATTTTTAGTCAGGAGGTTGTAAGTATTGCAAGAATGCGGTTAGTTTACATAACTCCAATACTTTTCAAAACCAAAATAAAGCAATAAATAAAAAAGAAAGCTATTCCATATTTGAGTCTATCTATTATCTATAAAGGAGATACTATGAAAAATGTAACCGACTCTTTCCTTTCTTTGAGCCGCTGGCCATCCGCCGGGAGTTTCGGGTTTAATATCGATATTTTATCAACAAATCTAATAAATCTAAGTGTAGTACTTGGTGTATTGATCTTTTTTGAGATGCATCAGTGATTGCAGAATATGTGCCACAATTTTTTATAAGGCTTGGCTCGCTAAATGATTACCTCAAAATAGTCTCTGCTGGTTGATAC
This sequence comes from Cruciata laevipes, assembly GCA_963678965.1. NCBI lineage: Eukaryota > Viridiplantae > Streptophyta > Magnoliopsida > Gentianales > Rubiaceae > Cruciata > Cruciata laevipes. The sequence continues at coordinate 5,684,103 of OY787639.1, forward strand.
TTTGAGTACAAAGCACAGAGCTCGTTTTTTGTCTCTTTTAACCGATAAGTGAGTTTGAAAACAGTAGTTCATTTGGATTATCGTGATTTTTAAGAATCAGTACTTTTATTGTCTTTACACCTTCATTCCTTGTGCAATTATCTCTTAATCGTGAAATTGCTTGTGGTAAATCCTGTTGATGCTAATTTAAGAGATATCTCATCAGTGATCTATTGATATCTTCTTCTTTTTTCTTTATATTTTTGCATTTTGTGCTTATCTCTTGTAGCATATTCCAGTTAAGAAATAAATGGTTTATTAAGAGTCTCGATGAACTGAATTCAAGTTAGCAAAACATAGAAGCTAATGTTGAATTCTTTTTCTCTTCGAACAGGATGTTTCTGGGAAGTGTGAGCAATTACTGCAGTAATAACGCACAATGCCCCGTCATGATAGTGAAGGACTGACTCATCACTCATGAGTCATGTCAAGGTGTTTGGCTATCTCTGTTGTAACTAGAATCTGCAAAGCATACATGTATATGACACTCAAATCTTTCTCTGTCATACTATGTTGTTTGTGTTAGTACAGGAAGTTAGTTTTCTCTGCCGGCTTCATAAGAGCTGGTTGTTTTTGTATTACAGACCTTCGATTGTTTTGCTGAGCTTGTAGGTTGGAATTATTGGCTTGTTCATAGTGTATTAGCGTGGCTTGGAATTGTCATATAAAAGATCATGCTGTGGATTTGAGATCTTTATATTGGCCTTGTATTGTTGCAAAAACACATGATTTTCTGAACTATCTTCTTTGTTGTGATTGATTCTTCTTATGCTTCTTCTTGGCAGCCCAAACCCAATCCCTATAGATAGTTTGAAGGGCCTTCAAAAATATATGAAAAATAAAAAAATCCATACTTCTTCTTCTACAGTTTCTTAGTTAAAATTCTGGTTACACTAGTTTGATTTTGTTATATGAATTCTAGTTTTTTTTTATCATATTATCTTGATGGGGTCATTTAGGTTTTTGTTTGTTCATCAATTAGTTTGTGCCCGTGACCGACAGTGGCTCGTGTCTCGTTTGATTAGGACAAAAGCGATGGCTTTGAAATCAATGCATGCATGAACCCAGAGACTCTCTCCTCTCAGATCGTGAGAATTTTTGAATTCATCTTCTTCGTTCTTGAATCATTTTTATTTTCCTTTATTTTTCTTGAATCCATAATACTGAGAATCCTGTGAATCAAACTCTGTGTCTTTAAAATCATGAGTTTTTTTAATATTAATCCAGCATTTTGTTTTTCAAGAGATGAAACTAATAATCTTGGTTTTCAAAATGATGATTAAGAAGTGCTCCGAGACAAAATAATTGATTGCCAGCCAAAGCCTAAATGAAGCCAGCTGAAAACCTTATCAGATGGCCATATCCAATGACGTTTACAAAATTGGGTTTTGATGTTTGCCATCACTTTTTTGTTTTTGGTTTTTGGTTTTTTTGTTGGAGTAGTAATAAAAACCATATTAAGATGATATAATAATAAGATTGTAACTTTCGGACAAAGATTCTGAAAATTATGCCCACTTTCGAACAAATTCCCATTGCTCATGACATGACACTTGAAACAGCAGCACACATTTTTGTTCATTGCCACTATGCCAAGAATCTGTTTGCACAGCTCCATTTGGGGAACTTCGCCGTTTTTTGTACCACTGGTATGACAGAAAAGGCAGACGATTTAGCTTACTTGGATCAACACTGTACCATTTGTGGATGGAAAGAAACAGGAGGGAATTTGCCAAGATGTCACTTACTTATGTGGATTTGGGTTCTAATATTCAGCAGAATTTTGAGTTAAGGGTTGGCTTTTAATCTAGTTAGCCCATTATGTTATTTTATTAAATTGGTGTAGGTTTGTTGTTTTTTATTTGAAAAAATTGTGTAAGGTTGGTAACATTTTTTGAGTTTAATGAAAAGAAATGGTTACTGTGGCAACCAGTAATTCACTATGGGTACAAAAAACAATGTACAAACCCTTGTAAAACTCTAGAATCAATAATTTTCTTTGGTAGCTATGTTACTTACCCTCAAGAGATATGTTGAGTTGCTAGTTATGCAAATTTTGGAACAAAGGAAATCGAACTGAAGTAAAATCCTTAGTAAAGATGTCCGTAAAAGAAAGGTCCAACAAAAGAATGAACATGATAGATCTAAATCTTGCATGTGTTTATATACACCAACCATTTCAATATCAATGCGTTTAAGCCTATTGTGCAACCATTCTGGGCAAGGAAGAGGGCGTCACACACCATCACAGACAACACAATAAATGTTACTCGTAAACCCCGAAGAAAATTCATCATGTAATATATAACTCAATTGCGGTATTGGCTAACACGTGATACTCCAATTTTGAATTGGATGAAGACATCGTTGGTAGTTTCTTAGTAAACCAAGAAATACAACATTTAAGAAGAGTCGAGTTATTACTAACCAATGGTCGGTTTGATTGGAGTATGGACTCCAACCAATCATATCACTTTGTCTTTGTCAATCTTGACAATTGAGCCCTCTATTATAGTTCTATGGAGCAAAAAGACGATATCCCTCGCCCGCAGGGCCCCTTCATCCCAGCACCACGGGGTAATGAGGAGGTTAATCACGTTGTCCAAGGGTGTAAGCTACCACTTGACCAAGCACGCGTGGGTGCCTTCTATTTGAACCCTCTATTATAGTTCTAAACACATTTTTGTCGGTAACGGCTCTACCCTTTCTATTTCTCATATTTATGGTTAAATTGGGATTTGAAGGCCGAATATTACTAAAAAATTATCATCAATTAGTATTAGTAAGCTAACTTGGGTTTTGCTATACCACTATTTTTTCCACTTGTTCTTTCATTATTTAGAACAAAGTTCTCCCCATCACCACTGCGGCCAACAACCCTTGCAAAACCTCGAATTCAGATCTCTGCATCATCCGCATCAACGAGAAATGCTCGAAAATATATACATATCTCATCTCTTGAAGTATAATATATGATGTTACAATTGGAGACCAAAATTTGTATCTTTGCTATAACTAATTTAGTAACTCCAAAATTTACATATATGTGACTATATTTAAATTGGGAGTAGTACATATTCAAGCTTGTGATACTAGTTTTCTCTCGTGATCCTCAATTGGCACCATCATATCCACAAGGACCACAATATCATACGATCGATCGAGTAGTTTTTTTTGTCATGCAATTACTCAATAATTCTGGTAGTACAAATTTTGAAGGGAATCTATGAAGTTATATATAAAATCATATGCACACGGTTAAAAATAAACATTCAAGTCGCGCTATATATGTGTGATTTCTAGGTTTGATTAACATCTCCCGCATGGTTTAACTAAAACCTACAAATAGTTTCTTAGATTAATTTAGCATGATCTTCCTAATTAATTAAGAACATCATCACGTTTCATTCCAACCTCACTTATAAAATCCCATCCATCTCTATTCTCTTGCATACACCAACCAAAGTGAAAAATGGCATCATTATCCTTTGCATCCACCTTCATCTTTCTCACCCTTCTTCTTCTCTTCTCCACCACCACCGCCGCCGCCAACGACCCTTGCAAAACCTCGAATTCCGACCTCTCCATCTTCCACATCAACGGAAAATGCTCGCCTTTCGCCGTGCACCGATCCCAGAACAGCCCTGAAACTCCATGGCTCAGCTCCGTCATCAGCATGGCTTCCAAGGACTCTCAGAGGCTGGCTTACTTGTCGAGCCTGGTGGCCCAGCCGAAGCCGACCAAGGTCCCCATCGCCTCCGGCCAGAATGTGCTCAACTCCGGCAACTACATCGTCCGGGCTCAAATCGGCTCTCCGGCGCAGATTATGTACATGGTTCTCGACACCAGCAACGACGTTGCATGGGTCCCATGCAGCGGCTGCGCCGGTTGCACCTCTAGCGTGTTCTCGCCCAACGCCTCCGACAGCTACGCCGCCTCCGACTGCTCATTGCCGGAATGCGCACAGGTCCGGGGGCTTTGCCCCACCACCGGCGGCGGCGCGTGTTTCTTCAGCCAGTCCTACGGCGGCGGATCTTTTTTAGCCACGTTGGCGCATGATTCCCTTACCGTGGGAAAAGACGTTGTTCCAAATTATGCGTTCGGGTGCCTTAGTTCGGTTTCGGGCGGGTCGATTCCGCCCCAGGGGTTGTTGGGTTTGGGTCGGGGCTCCATGTCTTTGCTCTCGCAATCCGGGTCACTTTACTCGGGTGTATTCTCCTATTGTTTGCCCAGTTTCCGGTCCTACTACTTTTCCGGTTCGCTCAAGCTCGGTCCACTTGGTCAACCCGGAAAAATCAAAACCACCCCATTACTCAAAAACCCACACCGACCCTCGTTGTACTACGTGAACCTCACGGGGATCAGCGTGGGGAAAGTCCCGATACCCATTGAGCCGGAGCTCCTAGCCTTCAACCCGAACACGGGTTCAGGCACGATCATTGACTCTGGTACAGTTATAACCCGGTTTATTCAACCCGTCTACGAGGCTATGAGGGATGAGTTTAAGAAGCAAGTGAAGGGGTCATTTAGCTCACTGGGTGCATTCGACACGTGCTTTGCCGCCACCAATGAGGTGGTGGCACCGCCAGTGACGTTCCATCTTGACGGGCTGAACTTGGTTTTGCCGGCTGAGAACAGCTTGATTCACAGCAGCTCCGGCTCTTTAGCCTGCTTGTCCATGGCTGCTGCGCCAAGCAACGTCAACTCTGGATTGAACGTCATAGCCAATTTGCAGCAGCAGAACCATAGGATTTTGTTTGACACAACAAATTCTCGATTAGGAATTGCTCGCGAACTTTGTAACTAGTTACATATGCTTTTGTGATGTGATTCTGACTCCAATTGTATGAAGAACTGAATGCAATGGTTTAAATATCTGTACAAGGACTATCGTGCATTTTAACCTAGGAGAAGCATGCCCTGAATAAATAGTAATTACATATCTGTAAAAAGGTAAAACTACTGAATATCTAACATAAAAAGAATGAAGTTGGGGTTACATCAAAAGTTCGACTCGTCCTCCGCAGCCTCCACCAAAAACCTCAAAATTGAAGACTGCAGGCCTTCTTCAGCTTTAACACGGTTTTTTGTTTCGAAAACACCCTTCATAAGGCGAGCATACAGGATTTCAAGCTGGGGAATACCACAAGATCTGGTGCGCTCAACAAAAAGCTGCTTAATCTCTTCAATCTTGTCAGATATTTCTGCATCCAACATGGTGGTATCCTGGGATGTGCAATCTCTGTTTAGATCAATGGTTTCGTTCTGGTTGCCATTAGCTTCCACGTTTTCAGGCATCATTTGCTTATCCAAGCAATCAGCTTCACATTCTTCTGGTAGATTGGGTACAGGTGGATCCGAAGGGGACTCCTCGGTTGCTATAGTAGCATCAAAGAAATTACAAGGTAAGAAATCTCAAACTTAACATGTCATTAACTGAAATTTTATTTGCCGAGGCTTCAAAAGTGCAATAAGAAAGGAAAGCATAAGAGATGAAAATTTAGTCAGGTCGTGAGAATATGCTTTCCATTCATGATATCAACCGTGTCGGTCAGGCTATAAATTCCCATGTCAACAAAAAAAAGTTCATAAGCTCAACAACATATTTAAAATTTTTTAAAACTCTTTGATAAGAATTTTTTACATGGTTTTAGTAGTTAATTTGTCAATAGCAGTTCAGCTCAATCAGAACACACACATGCTGACACATCACACAAAGGTTCTTAGAAAAATAATATTGAAAAACTTAGGAGACGTACCTATTTGCTCAGAATCAGAACATTTCTTAGATCTTTTAAGAGCTTCATAGCTCTGATCTACATTAACATCAGGTTGCACATTTCTTAGCCGCGCACTTGCCCTGTTCATAGAAGCCATCTGTACAACAGGAGTGTGAGGAAACAAGGATCCTCCAAAATCATCAGGTATAGACACTGGACCTCCCTCATCAGCAATTTTATCGCAAAATGAAACCAGAGCAGGATCCATCTGAGATAACATCCCGTGCACCTAACAGAAGGGGGTGGTTAATTTGTACTTTAAAGAGCAAAATCAAGGTAAAACACAAAAGTGATAAGTAATGAAACGCACTGCATCTCGGAGTTCATAGGCTCTGCTAACAATCCTTGCTCCATTGTAGTCATCTCCATTATATACCTGCATCAAGCATAGAAATATGTTATCAATGTCTTACAAACACAGGGACAATGATAGAAATATGTTAGTATCAAGTGAGCAGTTACCATTGACTCGGTTAGTTTTAAAATAAAGACATAGTTATAATGAAATGGACTAAAAAGACTAAATTGAAAACTGTTAAAAGTTATTTCATTCCATAACTAAGCCCCTATGCCACTTTGTAAGGTCAGCTATGTGGATCATATCCAGGCATAGTGTTTGCTTAAGACTCATTCCTACCTTGGCATTGGTCAAAATGAGGTCAAAATCATCCACAAATGTTTTGCATGTGATGTAATTTCCACTATCAACCCGCTGTAGTAGAGTAGCCATGTCCATGGGGTTGTGGATGATTGATCGATAATTCGGTGCATCCTCATCCATGACCGGATAGTGAAAAACAGTGAAACGCTTATCATACAGAATTCTGCAACACAATTTTTGGGAGAGAACAAATGTAAAAAACTAATATCACCCAAAGAAAAGTGTTGCCATTATGCTACTATTAGTGAAAGAGATAATCATTGTATATATCAGAATCTCAAGTCCTACTTCATAAGATGAGGTGAGATTACAAAGTTCAGCATTACCTTCATTATTCACATAAAAGGAACTCTTCAATAAACAGAATTGTGGCATTCACAAATAGTTTAAACACAATGATTCAGATGGAAATGAATGCTTATAGGACATCCTTCAATCCCAGCATACCCAAGATTTTCAAACAACATACAAGCTATCTTTTCTTTGTGCACTCAATATATTTGGCCTACAGACTGGACATGACGGTCCATAATTTCAAATGCTAGTATGTGTAATATTATTTGATAAAAATCCATCTCCTGGATAAAAGAACAGTGACACCGTATGAATAGCATTCCGATACAGTACCAAAGGAAGGTCACCAAAACATTATCAATCTAACCAGGAAGGATATTTTTTGCACACAGACTGAGTTTCAAAATGAAAGATACTAGCAGACTTTGACGTATATCTAAAGAGGAAGGATTTTTTTTTTGCACAAACCTGTTACAAATGTCACGTAAACACATGCGCAGTCGGCGCAAAGCATGCCCCTGGGCTTCTGCTTTGGATTTTAATTCAGCAGGCTTAGGTCCGGAAGCCACAATTGGTACTTTGGGAAGTTCAGAAAGGGAGTCTGCGTTCCGAGATTTCTTTGAGAAATCTTCATGTTGGATTGATAAGGCAGCTTTAATCAGGCGATCAAAAAATTGAAGTCTATCTTCAGTTGACGGTGCCTTCAAATTTAAACTGTGTCCAACAAAATTAAAATGGTCACAAATAAGGTTTGATGGAGCAAGGTTCAGACAATCATCATAAAAACACCAATGTCTCATGCACATTCCAAGAATGAACTTCAAGTAAAATCACCCAGTGCTGCACAGGTAACATCAAAACCATCATGCTAAGATTACGATCAGAGAACACTGGGCAATTAACAACTAGAACACCAACATTCTTATCAGAAGCTCTAATGAGAAAGTGTGACTATATAAGAAGCTGAAGTATAATGTCCAAGACAGAAGCCAAGAGCACTCGAGCTATAAATACTTACACATTATCTCGAGGAAATATTGAAAAGGGATCACCATCTAGCTCATCAAGGGGATCCTTGGTAGTCCCAAGCAATAAAATTGGTAAATCCGAAGGTAATTCTTCCAACAATGTCAAAAGTACAGCCCTAAGTTGCCCATGTGCCTAAACCAAACAAGCCCAAATTAAAGATCAGATGGTCCTTCTTCTGTGTCTAAAATCATATTCAAGAAGAAGTAGCACAAGAACTTAAAATAGATTAGTACTGACATTTTCCCACCAAGTTGTAAACTGGGGCATATATAAAATCGATGGTGTTGTTCTCCTGGCTTCACCAAAAATGTGAACAAGTGCCTCTTCTGGAGTCTTGGCACCAGGATCAGAAAGTAGAGAGGGAAGTCCCAAGGAATGAACAGGGAACTTTTCCAACTCATGCAAGACAGCTGGACCCACGTGTTCCTGTAAAACTAAACCAGTAAGTAAAACTTAGTTGATAGTTTCCCAAAACACATGAGGTGAAATAAATAAGATTGGAAGTATTTACCAGACCAACACCTTGAAGACCACATAATAGAAGCCTAGGTCGGTATACAAGAGGCATTACTGAGCCGTATGAGAGCATGGGAAGCTTGTTAACTTCTGAGGAAACTGCAAATGCAGGGAAAATATCTGTGATAACACCCATTACTCTTTGGAGCTCACCAAGCAGGCATGGTGCAACGACAGAAGATAATGGCCGAGAATGAACAATTGAACCCCTGTGAGCAGCAGGAGTGATTGCTGTCATAGCTTCCGTAAAGTGATATTTCTCCACCTTTACAGAATCAACATCTATAACAAATTTATCATCACTGGTGTAAACTTGTGGATATTTTTCACGAAAAGCACGAATGGCAGCCTCAGTGCACAAGGCCTTTAAGTCAGCCCCACAATATCCCACACAACTAGCTGCAAGCTCTAACTTCAGCTCCTTGGGAGGAGGCTGCTTCCATTTCCGGGTGTGGATGTCTAAAATTTCAGCACGTGCTTCACAGCCAGGCAGTGGAAAATTAAACTCGCGATCAAATCTACCAGGGCGACGCAAGGCTCCATCAATAGCATCAACCCTATTAGTTGCTCCAATCAATACCACCTGTCCCCTGGAATCAAGACCATCCATCAAAGCAAGCAAAGTTGAAACAATGGAATTATGAATCTGCTCCTGCTTGCTGGATCTCACAGGGGCAAGGCCATCTATCTCATCAAAGAATATTATAGAAGGCTGGTTTTTTTGAGCTTCTTCAAACAAAAGTTTCAACTGTCTTTCAGCCTCACCAACCCATTTACTAAGAACGTCAGCACCCTTTCGCATATAAAAACTGACTTTCTGACCAGCTTTTGAAGCTGCACAAGCTAATGCTCTAGCAATAAGTGTTTTACCAGTGCCAGGAGGACCACATAGCAAGACCCCCCTGGGAGGGGTAATGTTGTAACTTGCAAAAAAATCAGGATAGAGCAATGGGAAAAAAACCATCTCTTTCAATGCATCAATATATTCAGAAAGTCCGCCTATGTCCTCAAAGGTTACACTTCCATCTACTTGTAAAGGTTGAATATCAGCTCCGCCCTTCGAGCTGGGCCCAGCAGTTTGAACACCAGATGTTAAACTAGAAAGCACTTCATTTTGGTGACCCCAACCAGATGCAGCAACATTTAAACCCCATGCTGCTGGCCCTTGCATGTCTAGGCCACCAAAAGGCCAAGGTGCTCCAGATCTGGCCCCTCCTCTTCCAAAAGGAATTGGAGGACCTTGATCGAGCTCATCTACCAGAAGAGAATCATCAGAATCTTCAACTCGGCTAAGGCGATGACGCTTATAAACTCGAGAGCTACCTCTTCTTACATCCCTGCCTATTTTGCTTCCCATTCCTTGCTGAAGCACTCTCTTTGGGGATCTTGGCCTTTGTTTTCCTTCATCAATGGCGAGCCTGCGTACATCAGCACGATTGCGGAGATCATATCGCCGTCTCCCATCCTGTTCTTCACCCTCTTCATCATCACCATCTTCCTCCCCTTCATCTTCACCCTCGTCTTCTCCATCCCCCTCACCACCATCTTCCTCGACTTCATCATCATCATCATCAATGTCATTATCCTCTACATCATTCCCATTTTCTCTTTCAACACGCACAATTTTGTCATCAGATGTTTCCTGTTCATCATCATCTATATCTAGATTCCGCCGTCCCCTAGCTGCACCTCTTGCAAGACGAGGTCGTAGTCCTTCTCGTCGAGGCCGCAGTCCTTCTCGCCGAGCCAATAAATCATCTGGACTCTCACTGCGAGAATTAATATGGGTTCTAGAACGCCGAAATTTGGAATTTTGGTACTTGGGACTCTGAGAAGACATGTAAAATATGTAAGGCATCATGATCATGAAAGTGAAGTTGATAACTGCACACTAAAGATATTTTCAGAAAAGAATAATCAAGAACTAACCATCAAATCATTATCCTCTGACCCTGAAGTATCAGTGAAACCATCCAGATTAATAGATATCCTCCTCTTTCTAGTTGAACGGCGAAGGCTCGTGTCAACTGACTGTAATAACATGATAAACACTATTATCATAGTGAAGCATATGAAATGCTACAAAAAAAAATCACTGGATTTTTATTGCTCTTGTTAACAATTTTCATACTAGAGCAAAATCACAGCCTAGAATAAAATCAGCACTTCATTTGGCCATAATGAAATGAACCTGAAAGCTGCAGCAATCCAATTACAAACATAAACCATGGATGAATAATTTTATTTTCCAGCTTCGCAATATAATGCATTGACCTTCCGTTACACTCCATAGTCCATATATAAATCAGAAGCTAGAAAATAATCTCATTATCATTGAAAGATGTTCTTCATAGCCTTGCGTCCAAAAAGATGGAAAGTCCAATTTCTTACAGCTTCAATCATTGATCATACCAGCTAAGTTTAAAGACAAAACTACAAAATGAGCTATATATATCAAGGATCATGTAGTGACAAAGATTCTGAGAGAACATATACCTCTGCATTTGATTCTCGTAATGGATGCCCAGGGCGCAGCATTTTTGCAATCTTTTTAGCTGAAGTCATTTTCGCTTTCCTTCTTTTGGGGCTAATAATATTTGGATTGTAGTATAGATATTGACGACCATACAATTTTGGTCTCCTTCGAAGCCTATCACTTGAACGAACGGGCATAGAAACAGGCCCGTTATCTTGAGAAGATCGCTTGGGATACATAATGGGCACTACAACTGCCCCATTAATACACCTAAGAAGAAAAGAAATGATTAAAAGGTAATTAGCATTTGAAATTTTAAAATCTACAGCACATAAAGATTAAAATACACAGTATAAAGAACTTGCATGAAGATGCATAGGTATAAAATGCTCCAAATTCAAAAAACATGCTCCTCTCCACAGAAAAGGTGCCAATCAATAAATAGCACTTAACAAGAAACATTTCTTTAATTGCAGAAAAATATTCAGGTTCCGAATCATCTACATCTCAAACCTAATCATATACTAAAAGGTTTATCTACACTAACACTTGGTCTACAGTATATATTCACATAAGTGTACTCAAATCACCACAATCCAAACCTACTTCCACATTCCAGTAAACCATGTTTCTCACACTGCAAAACTTTTGACTCTAAGAAGTAGATGAACAAGGAGACTTATATAACAATCTTAGATACTTTTTGTAGCTCTGGAATATAAAGGTCAGTTACAAATGATCTTCTACCCTTCACTCAGCACCTAAGTTTTATTGATGAAAAAGTATCCAGTTGATTTCAGCATTCACCAAAGGTCCAAAACCACAATGTAGCCCTCCTCCAAACAGAATGATATTTAAAGGAGCATGGTTTTTCTTACTGTTAATATTGCGGAATGTGCAATACAAAAAGAACAGATGTGTAAAATGCTATTTATGAAGAAAGTGCATGCTGAGTACAATGATAAGTAACTCCACGCACTCTTCACCCTTGTTTATTTGACTAATAGATGAGAAGCAATTCTCGTTTCGAATAGATGCATCTTCCAAAAAAAATCTGCTGAGGTGGACTTATTTGTTATGGAAAATTTCAAGCTTCAAAGGGTCCTAAAGTTTAACAAATCTATCCAACACAACCCAAATCACAAAATATCGGAAGTGCACCTGATTTGCAAATTGTTGAGTCCTCTACTAACATTTGCTCATCTATATTATTTCTCCTAGTATTCAATTTGAGCCAGTATATGGGTTATCACTGACTAAGAACACAGTCCCAAATTCTAACTTAAACCTATAAAACATCTAATCAAAGAAGTCAGCAATCATTTTCAGTGAGCACGACAGGATAAAAATTCACAGAACAGCAAGGTAACAACAATTAATTAACAAAACAAAAGATCAACCAAAAAACACTCTGAAAAACAGAAACACAAAAGTCAAAATTAGATGAAAAGCTAGGGCTTTCAATTAAGAATTCGTTTCAGCAAAACAGAATTAATTGATGCATAAAATTCAAGATACAGCATTCTCTTCCACTTAAGTCCTCTATCATGAACAATTCCATTTCGACATCAAAGTTTCTGTCAAAAATTACAAAAATACAATCAAAAAGTCCTTCTCTAAGCCATGCACCAAAATCAGAGCAATTTTACGCAAAGGAACAATCTACTGGAAGCAAATGAAGTACAGTAAACCTCAACCGCTACTAAAACTTACAGAGAGAATAGCAAATTGTAACGGTTTTAGAGAAGCGAACGAATCACCAATTGCCTTTTTCGATGCCCTTGTTGAGTAAGCGCGTCCGTTCAGAGGCATGTACAGTAGCGTACGGCGGCGGCGAGGAGGCGGAGGAGGGCGGAATAGGCAGGCGGAGCGGGGGAAAACATGAATTGACGGTGGTGGAAAATGGTGGAGAGAGTTAGGGCTGGATTGGGCCTGACCCTTGCATGTTATTGAAAACACAAGCCCGCCCCTCGTCCTATATAAATTCAGTTTTTTGTATTTCCAAAGTCATCCCCCATTTTCACTCCAATTATATAAATTCATTTTTATTTTGAAGCAATTAAGGCCGTGTTTGCCACAACTTATTTCTTGCTATACTGAACTGAACTGAAGTAAAAATTAATATATATGAATTAACCTAAATTTTATAAAATTACATTTTTACTGAACTGAACTAAATTGAACTGAACTGATCTACTGATAAGTTCCGGCAAGTAGGGCCTAACTATATAGTTAATTCATGAGATTTTAATATAATATATATGAATGGTATAATATTTGTATTAATTATAAAAATAAATATATAAGGAACTTAATAAATAATATAATTAATAATAGCTTCTAGAATTATGTAAGAAATATTATTGCAAACAATTTGAAAATAAATAAATGAATACTATAAATGAAGAAAAAATTGATCCATAACAAATTGTGATATACGTGAATGACTATTGTGATAAAAACTTTTGACTTTAATATTGAAATATAATAGACAATTTAAAGATAATAGATAATTTAGAGATAATAGTTACACAAAAATGAAACAACCATGACCGATACAATTTTAAGTCAAATAAGAAACTTTCCTTATTATAGCATTCAAGTCTTGATAATCAGGTCAAGTTTTAACGTTGTTTGATTATTTGATGGACTGCCTTCAGATTATGCACATTGCACAATACGGAATTTTGTCGTAGGTTGACATTATCATTGATGATTTAACCTTAGAAAATAAAGACATGTACGCGGGCATAATTTGTTTTCAAGATCAACGTAAGTCGTGATTTCATCATTGTTAAATTATTGTGTATTGTTTGTTTCGAATTTATGCCTATTTTTGTGTAATATGTTCAATTTCGAATGAATATATGAAATTTTTATTATTTTATATATTGTAATTTAGACTTGTACTTTCTTTTATTTATGATTTTTCCCAAAAAGAATATATAGGTCTAACAATAAAATATATAAGTTAAAAAACAATTTGTTTCAAAACTGTTAGACTTATATATTATTTTAAGCAGAAATGTCTATAGTGAAAAATGCAGAGACTAAAGTGCAAAATATAAAATAGTACAAATATCTTATATTTATTTGAAATTGCTCATCTTACTTGAAAGTAGGCATGAATTAAAAATATGAAATAAACAATTATTCAACAACGATAAAATCAAGGCGTGCATTGATATTAAAATAAATTAGTCCTACGTATAGGTTTTTGTTCCTTGAGATTAAACAATTACGAATTATTTCAACCGAGAACAAATCATATATTGGTGAACAACCCGAAGACAATCTATCACATAGTCGAAAATTATTTAAAAGCCAACAAAGATAGGAAGAAAAGAGAGTATGAATGCCTGAGGCTTTGTTTTTTATTTGGTGACTTACTGACTCTAAAGCTCTATTTATAATGTTTCTAGTCAGATTTATTTTATAAAATAAAAAGTTCTGATTAATTTCAAAATCTGATAAAATACATTATATGTGAAATTTCTCCAAATACATTTCAAGGAATACGTAACTCATGACCAAGATATATAATTCAAAAAGAAATATATACAGCTCAAAGATAAAATCATCAAAGTCAATTGCTAAGTTCATCTTTCCCCACCATTGATGCATAGTCTGTCGTATACAGTATGTATACTGTTTATATATATATATATATATATATATATATATATATATATAATACATGCATGTACATATATATATGTGGTACATATAATGTCTTGTTAATGCAAGCAGGACAAGGATGGATGGATCATCCCCACCATTGATGCACTGCAACGCCCTCATCTCTCAGCCTGCCGTAGAGAGCCAAGCATTCCCAGTAGGCTCGTCTGCTTCGCTGAGCACTTTTCTTGATTCCTCTGTGCTTACACTCCAAGAACAGCTCGTCCACCAGCCCGATCGCCTTGCTCCTCGCCAGCTCCTCCACCACCTCCGCCTCGGCCTTCATCACCACGAAATCCCTCTCATCCACGTTCCGCCGGAGCCACTCCGACATCCCCACCTCCTCTTTCCTCGCATCTTCGTCGTCCTCCTCCGACGACGTCGACGGCGACACCACTGTCTCCACCTTGATCGTCTCGAACTCCGTGTTCTGCGTGGGGTAGTTCTTGGAGAACCACGTCGAGTCTCCGCCGCCGCCGGAGCGGTTGTTGGAGGACCCCACGTCGATGAACAACCGCCGCGGGTAGGTTTCCAGGGGAACTCCGGCGAGGTTCGGGAGGAACCGGGTTTTCTTCCGGTAGCTGGTGGACTTTCCCGACGCCGCTCTCGGCGGTTCGAGGAGGACGTCCTCGAGCTTGTTCAGGGCTTTCTTTTTCACCTCCGGGGTGAGCCCTAGCAGTCTCCGGCCGACGGTGGATTCCGGTAGAAACCCAGGCGGCGCCACCGTGCGGTTTCTCAGCTTCTTCAGAGCAACGGCGGTAAAGTCGAATCTCCTGAGATACACAATCTTGTAATCCGACGGTGGCAAGAGGGATCGATCCCCGAGCAAGAATGCTACCACACCGTCTTTCTTTAGGGCTCGCTCGATGAATTTCGATGACGAACCAAAATCATGGACAAACAAGAAGTCGTAGGTTTTGCTGACCTTGTCCGAATCCATTCTAGACACGATCACGTCCATATTATAATCGGAAATGACTCCTGACTTGTAAATATCCCTGTCTTCGTCGGAAACGCCGTCGATAACGACGGCCATCTTGTCTCCGGTCTTGATAAGCCCTTCGTTGGCAAAATCCCTAAACAGCACCGGCAAAATCCCTGCATTGACCGGAGATATATTGGGAATCAGAATATAGTACTGAGTGTGTATTTTTTGATAAAATGCAAATTAAGAAAACAGCATTACCATTCAAAATGCTCAAAATGTTGCGGTGGTATCCCATTGATACCATATCAGAAACCGTGCCGGCATTCGAAGTAATGCCGGAGATTTTGGCGTTGAGCCATGGCAGGGAAACGAGGATCAGCGTCACGATCAAAGCTCGTGCGGCAAGCTTTAGAAGCCATGCACTAGGAAACCGGAGTACGATGAAGACGAGATCACCAAAAGACTTGAATTTGGGGAGGTTCTTTATGAACACGTGGTGGTGGTTGCGTGTGCCATGCAGCAGCAGATCCATGGCGGCGGTCTTGTTTTTATTCATGGCTAAGGCGGTGGAGGCGATCAAAATGCTAATAATTTTGGATGAATCAAACTATTTTATTTAACAAATTAACAAAAGGAACGAAAATCGAAAGATCAAAAGAATGGAAGAAAGCGCGCAGGAATTGGGTGTGTCTAGCGGGTGCAAAACCTAGCGGCGGTGTGATTCCCACCCACAAGGGAAACTCGGCAAGATTGTGCGCTGAACCACAAAAACAGAAGGTCTTGGATTCTCTGCACCTCCATTATTATTATGTTATATTCCTATACCACATTCATCTTCTTTTTCCGGATCGATGGTTTTTTCGAGTATTCGGCGATTGAAGCTCTCGTTGATTATCCTCTTAGGGTTCCATTTGGATGAGCTGAATCAACCGCTGCAATCACCGATCAGGCAGAAGGAGATTTTGAGGTTTTTGTTTTTTGTTTTGAGGTTCTATCTTTGAGAATATCAAGAAAGTTTATGTCATGTATATCACAATATATATGTGATGTGCTGATTGTAGGTTATTTTTGGTTTGTTAATTAGGGGATTAGTTTGGGGTGTTTATTGAAAGTGAAGGATGGGTGGAACATCTAAAAGAAGAGATTTTTATGGAGGAATAGTGGTGAAGAAAGAAAAGAGGAATATATACAAGCTGGATTTACTTTTTGATTGCTTTTAATTTTAGTCAAACCCCTTTTTGCTGTGTTAATTGATAGTACAATATTTACATTGTTGAATAACTTTGCAACCTGTTCGTATTGGTTTGTCTATTGCCATTATTTGTAAGTGTACATGTCATTATTGATGATCATTTCACAATTTATTAACACTATAATAATCATAATCTTATTTCAAAAAAAAAAAAAAAATCATAATCTATAGGGACAAGTTAATAAAATATTCATGTCCCAATACACGTATTAGGAATTTAGGAGACTTACACTGAATGACTAAGGCCCTGTTTATCAGAGCTTATCTGTAGATCAGTTCAGTTCAGTTCAGTTCAATTCAGTTCAGTTCAGTTCAGTTCAGTGAAAATGTAATTTGATGAAATTCAGGTCAATTCAGTCATGCTGATTCCATTTTTCAATACATCAATTTTCACTTCACTTCAGTTCAATTCAGTTCAGTGCATCAAGAAATAATCTCTACTAAACAGGGCCTAAATGTAACCAATGATTTTCCTTTTATACTCCAATTTTTCTATTAAATGATGATTATGCCGTATGTAAGTACGCCCATTGTATCCATCTTGAATTTTTTGAAGGGTAATACTGTCTTTTCACCTTGTATTTTGGGTTACAAAAACAAAATACCGGGTTACACATAGAACACCCTAAATTAAATGTCACAACTTCTATATAATCCTTGAATGGGATTTTAATTGTTACGTTCTAAAATTTGAGGATGGGATTTTTATTGTAATTGTAGAAAAATTAAGAATTGAATTTATTCACGGTAGTGAGAATTCGTCCAATAACAAGTACATCTTTGAATCCCATATTCACAAAAAAGGAGTATTATGAAATAAAACGAAGCGACTATTATGAATAGTGAGTTGGGACTTGGGAGTAGGGATGACATTGGGTGAACTGGGTGTGGATAGTAGACTATCCATGCCATCCACATCTAAAATTTTACTATCCATCCGACCATCCCAGCCCATTTACCCATGACGGGTACAAATTTAATATCCATGCTCATCCAGCTGGATATCCATCTCATCTGGGTATCCGTGGATATCCATGCCAATGTTATACCCACATTCCCCATCCGACTTATTAATCCATATTTATAAAAAAATTAACCTAAAATCTATTAATTATCATAAAAATTTAAATAAAAGCACTAATAATTCAAATATATTATATTAATAGAAAAAAATAATTTATAATATGCTAATCATTAACTTATAAAATTCTTTTATGTTTCAAAATATATCAAACATGCTTAAAAAATGCTAAAATTAATAATATTATTAATATAAATACAAGTAATACTATTAATATTATATATAACAGATATTATACAAGTATTATACGGGCGGATATGGGGCGGGTATAAAATTAATATCCATACCCACCCATTTACCCATGGCGGGTATAAAAAACTCATATGTATACCCGCCCCGTTGGGCGGTTGGCGGGCGGGTATCCACCAAATACCCGTCGGGTGCCATCCCTACTTGGGAGCATAGATGCATTATTTAGATTGAAAAGGTGGTTAAAACTTGAAACTTAAAATGGTGTGGAAAAAGAATTATTGAAATAAAATAAGATGAATAAATATAATTAACAAGTAAGTCGCTTTGGCCGAGTGGTTAAGGCGTGTGCCTGCTAAGTACATGGGGTTTCCCCGCGAGAGTTCGAATCTCTCAGGCGACGTAATTTTTTGCCATTTTAAAAAAGATTTGTTGTTTTTAGATGAATAAAATGCTATATTTCCCTCCCTTTTCAACTTCCATTTATCAAGCACATTTTTAGGTAGAGTAAATGGCATGTTTTATTTTTTTTAATGTATCTTTTCCCATCTTACAACTTTTACAAACATTTTTCTCTTTTCCCAGCAGGAAAACAAATCTAGAACAACCATATATATTACTTGCAAATATTGCAATTCTAATAATTCCAAAATTGCAAACTATACGTCCCATAAAACTGGAAACAAACATAAAAGAAGAAAAAGGTTTTTTTTTAAAATGGAATCCTACAATCAAAATATTCTTTCCATTTCGGGATGCAGAATTCAGCGGACTGCAGCAGAGCCTAACCCTACCAAGGCGCCGCTCCGTTGCAATTCTCTTCCCTAGGCCCCACACGCCCACCCCCAAAGTTTCCTTTTCTGCATTTCTCCCGCGCTCTCATACCATAAATAGCCCAACCCCATATAATGTTCATCATCCTCGTACAGCATCGAATCCAGTTTTTATGATTCTGGCCTCCTAGTGTGTGAGTGTGTGTGGGACCGACCAACAATGGGTGTGAAAGGCTTCGTGGAGGGCGGCATTGCCAGCATCGTCGCCGGCTGTTCGACGCACCCCTTGGATTTGATCAAAGTCCGGATGCAGCTGCAGGGCGAGCCGGCGGCGGCGGCCCCACAGGTTGCGCATCTCCGGCCGGCGGCGGCGGGTTTGTCGTTCCACCACCATGGCGTGTCGGCGGGGGCTCCCCCGATGAAAGTGGGTCCCATTTCGGTGGGGATGAAGATCATTCAGACGGAAGGCGTCGCCGCCATGTTCTCCGGCATCTCCGCCACCGTGCTCCGGCAGACGCTGTACTCTACCACCAGGATGGGGCTGTACGAGGTGTTCAAGCAGAAGTGGTCGGATCCCGAGTCGGGGAGCTTCCCGCTCAGCCGGAAGATCACCGCCGGGCTCCTCGCCGGAGCTATCGGCGCCACCGTTGGGAACCCCGCCGACGTGGCCATGGTGCGTATGCAGGCCGACGGGCGCCTCCCCCTCTCTCAGCGGCGGAATTACAAGAGCGTCCTGGATGCAATTACCAAAATGTCCCGGGAGGAGGGCATCGCCAGCCTGTGGCGCGGCTCATCCCTTACCGTGAACCGCGCCATGATCGTCACCGCCTCGCAGCTGGCATCCTACGACCAGACCAAAGAAGCGATCTTGGACAGCGGGCTGATGAAGGACGGGCTCGGGACCCACGTGTCGGCGAGCTTCGCCGCCGGCATCGTGGCATCCGTGGCTTCGAATCCGGTGGATGTGATCAAGACCAGGGTGATGAACATGAAGGTGGAGGCCGGCAAGAAACCACCGTATTCCGGGGCAATAGACTGTGCCCTTAAGACAATCAGGTCCGAGGGGCCAATGGCCCTTTACAAGGGATTCATCCCTACAATATGTAGGCAGGGACCTTTCACCGTAGTGTTATTTGTTACTCTAGAGCAAGTCAAGAAACTTCTTAAGGAATTCTAACTTACTAGTATTATCTTTGGTACCCCAATTTTGTAGTCCATAGGTTTGAGGTATTGTTTACCGGAGGAGGTTACGTGTAGATTAGTTCAATTTAATTCAATTCAGCATAAATGTAATTTCAATACATTAATTTTCACTTCAATTCAATCAATTTCAATTTAGTTCGGCAAAAAATAAGTTCTACCAAATAGGGCCTGAGTTATGTAACCAGGAGTTTTATCATTTATTCATAAGCATTTAAGATTCTATTGCATATTTGTTGCGTAATAAACGAAAGTAAAGAAGAAAGTAAAAGAAACTGCGGATATTTTTTGCTGAAAGAAAGGAAGATTGTGTAAGTCCAGTTTTTTCAGTTTTAGTTGGCTGCTTTGTGGAAGTCATGTTGCAACATGACTTTATGTGTGGCAGAAAAAGAATATTGTCTGATCTCGGTTTTAAGGAGTGATTGACGATAGGAAATATTCTGAGATACTCTTTGTATGGAAACTACAGTCATGATGGGAGTCTTCAACGTGATTTGCAGCAATGATATATTAGTATTCCTTACAAACGTTGAAGACAGACCAAACAGTTTCTTTCTTCAAGTATTTAATATGGAATAGAAGTTCAGTGAAGGAAGGAGTATAGAGCTGTGAAAAAGGAAGTTTTTCTCACAGTATTGTGCTATAAAAGATGGACGACGGTCGCGTGCTCGGCATCGCTTTACACTGCAAAAATCCTGTCTCTCAGGGTTATACTTTTGAGCTACAGAGGCGACACAGGTCCAAGGTTTTTCATAACCAACTCACACTTGGGACGTGTGTTGAAGCTCGGGTGTTCAAGATCCTGTCGCACCTTCGTGGAAAAGAAGGTAATCACTTAACAGCTATCAGAAAGAATTGGTAGTGTGATAGACTAGCTAATATAGCCATTAGATTGTAATAGATCAGAGAACGTTTATTGCATCTAGTGAAAGATCTTAACACGGGCTACGGCCCCCCAGACGTAGGTGCTTTGCACTGAACTGGGTGATCAATTCGTGTGTTCTTTAATTTCCGCACTATTAGTTTTATCTTACTACTAGAAGTAAAACTATCACACGAACTGGTTAAGTCATCATAAGCAGGACTTTCATTTGGTATCAGAGCTTAATCGCTCCTTTCTTCCTCTTGCGAGGTGAGTGTACGATCTGCTTACGATGGCCAGAGAAGGAGGATCCATCACCAGAGCTCCGTTGTTGGTAGATGGAAATTACCCGGAATGGAAAACGAGGATGCGCATTTTTATCGATCAGCTAGACGATGATGCTTGGAATATGATTGAAGTTGGATATTCTCCACCAACCACAACCAATGTGGCAGGAGCAACCATTCCCAAACCAGCTCCTTGGACTGAAACCGAGAAAGCACTTAAAAGACTCAACAGTAAAGTCTTGGGTGCACTGTACAATGGAGTAAAGGATGAGCAGTTCAGAATCATCTCTGGGTGTACAACTGCTAGGGCTGCCTGGAAGGCACTTGAGAAAGAATATGAAGGATCAGGACCAGTCAGAAAAATCAAGCTTGGAATGGTAAAATCTGAATTTGAGAGCCTGGAGATGCTTGAGCATGAATCTGTTGATGAGTTCAGTCTCAGATTGAAGGACTTGATCCACAGGGCACATCAGTTTGGTGAACATTATACAGAAGCTCAAGTTCTGGACAAAGTGAAGAGATCACTGCCTGAGAAATTCTTAGGGCTAGTTATGAATTTAGAAATTAATTCCCAGCTGAAGGATGAGATAACATTGGATGAGCTGATGGGATTCATGAAAACTTCAGAGATGCAGACTGACAAAAGTAAGGATAAAAAGGCATTGTCCTTTCATGCTTCTCACTCAAAAGGAAAGGGAAAACAGGAAGAGATTGATGGATATGGATCAGAGGAGATAGCTTTCCTAGCTAGAAACTTTGGCAAATTCATGAGAGGAAATCAAGGAAGAGGTTTTTCAGGGAACCAAGGAAGAGCAAATCAGAGTTCACTAAATCAAGGTACACAAAGTCAAGTAAGGAGTTATCCTGTATCACAAGGAGTACAAGCTCAAGGAAATCAAAATCTGGGGAATCAGTATTCTCAGGGACAAGGTGCACAGGTTACAGAGTCTCAGAACACAGCCAAAAATCTTCAAGGAATTGATTCAGCCCAAAATAGACTGAGATCTGTTGATGACCTACCTAGAGGTCCTGAAGGGACTAAGCATGCTGGAAAACCACAGTGCAAAGAGTGCAATGGCTATGGACATTTGTCTTATCAATGTGGAAATTTTCTCAATCAACCAAAGGCATTCATATCATCTGGAGAAACTTGGAGTGATGATGAAGATGAGAGCCAACCGGAGAAACATGTGTCCTTTGGAGTACGAGTTGTTGAATCTGGACCAGTCTTGGAAAATGTTGATGATGATGACGTTACCAAGGAGTCTCTCCAGTCTGCATATGAGAGTCTGTATGTTGAATGGGAAAAATCAGTTGAGACTATAAAGACTCTGACAGAAACAAAGATTGATGGTGATATGGCACTAAAACTTACTGAAGATGTTGAGTCTCTAAAAGACAAGATCAACACTCTAGTAAATGATGCACTTGTGGAAGAACAGGAGATTGAGGAATTAACTGCAAAACTTAGATCTATGACTGACAGAGCTGAAAAATCTGAGGGATTACTTGCTGAATTACAGAAGAAAATAGAAATTTCTGATGGAAAGAGACCTATGGATAATGATGAGAATGCCATGAAACTTGAGATAATGACCAAAAGAGCTAAGGATGCTGAAGTTGCCTCTGAGATCCTAATCAAGAAGCTGGAAGTTATGACTTTTAGAGCAGTAAGTGCTGAAGAAAAGGCTAATGCCAGAACCAGTGACTGTGAGAATCTGAGAAATAAGATAAGGTCCTTAACTGAAAGGGCTGAGGAAGCTGAGCTCACCATTCAGAAACTGAATACAGGAACAGCCAAACTGGATGATCTTCTTGTGATTGGGAAGAATGCTGGAAACAGGCAAGGATTGGGTTACAATAACTTTGGTTCAAGTTCTCAAGTGAAGAAAACTGTCTTTGTTCCTGCTGGTATCCAAGACTTTACTAATAGAAGGAGTGGAAAAATCATCAGGAATCTTGAAGGAGCAAATTCTGAGCTGAAAAATCGAGAGGTTGTTTTGTCAAGAAAGACTCCTCCCAAATGTTGTGAGTACTGTATGATGCAGGGGCATAATGAATATCAATGCATGAGACTACTAAGAGACATCATGAGAGGCAAGCAGTTTACCTCATGTTGCAACATGGAACCGGAGCAACAGAAGAGATTAACCAGGAAGGTATGGGTTCCTAAAAAATCTATTAATTGTTTTGTAGTCCATACTTGCTATAGTGTCTATGCCAGGAACACATGGTATTTTGATAGCGGTTGCTCAAGACACATGACCGGATCACCAGAATTGCTGAAAAATGTTATGCCTTGGATTGGCACTGTTCAGTTTGGGGATGGAAAAATCAGTAAAGTGATTGGAAAAGGGGAGCTGCAAATTCAAGATTTTCCTATATTCTATGATGTTCTATTAGTAGAAGATCTCAAAGCCAATCTTATCAGTATCAGCCATCTTTGTGACCATCAGATGACAGTTCACTTTGATGAGTCAATATGCACTGTTAGGCAAGGATCAAATGGTGTGCTCACAGGTAGAAGATCTTCAGACAATTGTTATATTTTGGAACAATCCATCACTTGTCTATCTGCCAAATTGGACACTTCGACACTATGGCATAGGAGATTGGGCCATGCAAACACCAAGTCTCTGAACAAGGTCTCCAGAATTGAAGCTGTGAGAGGACTGCCAGTCATTGCTTATCAGCAAGATATGATCTGTGGACCATGCAAGGAGGGTAAACAGACCAGGACCTCTCACCCTGCTATTAATGACATTACCACATCTCAAAATCTGGAACTTCTACATATGGACCTCATGGGACCAGTGAATGTCTTAAGTATCTCTGGAAAGAGGTTTATTTTTGTCTGTGTTGATGATTACTCCAGGTATTCATGGGTTGAACTTCTAACTGATAAATCAGAGGCTGTGAGTGTCATTCGGGATCTAGTACTTCGTCTGAACAATGAGAAGGCAAGTCTAAATCAGAGGGTTGTGCGTATTCAAACAGATAATGGAGGAGAATTCAAGAATGAATCTATGACCCAATTTTGCTCTGCGAATGGTATTACTCATATCTATGCCCCACCATACTCAGCTCCTATGAATGGGATTGTGGAACGCAAGAATAGAACTATCCAAGAGATGGCTAGGTCTATGATGGCTGAATACAGTGTTCCTAAAAGATGGTGGAGTGAGGCAGTTAAAACAGCTTGCTATGTGATCAACCGAGTATATCTGAGGCCATGGACAGAAAAAACTGCATATGAAATATGGAAAGGAAGGAAACCAAGCGTTGCTCATTTTCACGTATTTGGTGCTGAATGCTATATTCTTAGAGACAGAGAAAAACTTGGGAAATTTGAGTCTAAATCAGATAAGGGAGTATTTCTTGGTTATGCAGTAAACAGCAGAGCTTATAGGGTGTTCAATAAGCGCACAGGAACTCTTATGGAATCCATTAATGTAGTAATCAAGGATGTGGATGATAGAGTTACAGACGATACTGAGGATATTGAGATAGTCCAGCAACCATTACCTCAGAGAAGTGAGGAAAATAATACCCCTGATCAACCTGTGACAAATACTCATGTTGCAACATCACTTCCGACTGCTGACAGCAGTAAAATTTCAAAATCCTCTGAAGTTGCAACAAGTGACTCCTCTGATTCCACAGCTCCACCACCCCAAGGCAGTGATGAAGATACTACAACAGCTCAAAAGAATGTGACTATAACATCTGGAAATATCCCAGATGACTTTGAACATGATCACTGCATATCTGATGAAGAGGAGCCTGACAACTCAGACAATACAGGAAGTGCCCCTAGATCTAGGAATCCACGGGGATTGCCAAGGTTAAATTATGCACAAATGCATCATGGAAGTCGACATGTGATTCAGTGTTTCCTTTCCCTAGTTGAGCCTAAGAACCATAAGGAAGCTCTATTGGATGAATACTGGATTTCAGCCATGCAGGAAGAGCTTAGCCAGTTCGAACGTAATGATGTGTGGGAACTGGTTGCACGTCCACAGGGGATTAATGTAATTGGTACAAAATGGATCTTTAAGAATAAATCTGATGGAGATGGGACAGTGACCAGAAACAAAGCCAGACTGGTAGCTCAGGGATACACTCAGGTTGAGGGAGTGGATTTTGATGAAACATTCGCCCCTGTTGCAAGACTTGAATCTGTTCGGATTCTCTTAGCCATGTCGTGTGTACTGAATTTTAAGCTGCATCAGATGGATGTTAAGAGTGCTTTTCTAAATGGCATTGTCAATGAAGAAGTTTATGTTGAACAACCTAAGGGGTTTGAAGATCCTCACTTTCCCAATCATGTGTTTAAACTCAAGAAAGCCCTATATGGTCTCAAACAAGCACCAAGAGCCTGGTATGAAAGACTAACTCAATTTCTTCTTAAAAAGGGCTATATTCGAGGGGGAGTTGATAGAACCCTGTTCATGTATTCTCAAGGGACAGACATCTTAATAGCTCAGATTTATGTGGATGATATTGTATTTGGCTCAACCTCTACAGATCTTGTAAATGAATTTGTCTCGTTGATGACATCGGAGTTTGAGATGAGCATGGTGGGTGAACTTTCTTACTTTCTAGGACTTCAAGTCAAGCAAGGTGATGATGGTCTGTTCATCAACCAAACAAAATATGCTCTGAACTTGGTCAAGAAGTTTGGTCTTGGAGATGCAAAGGCAGTACGAACTCCAATGTCTACCACTGAAAAGTTAACTAAAGATGAGAAAGGTGTGCCTGTCGATACTAAGCTATATCGGAGTATGATTGGCAGTCTCTTGTATCTAACAGCTAGCAGGCCTGATATTTCTTTAAGTGTAGGAATTTGTGCTCGGTTTCAAGCTGCACCTAAGGAATCTCATGTCACTGCAGTAAAGAGAATCATTAGATACATTTCCGGCACAGCTGATTATGGTATCTGGTTTTCGAAAGGTATAAGTTGTCAAGTGTATGGGTATAGTGACTCTGATTGGGCTGGTAATGCAAACGACAGGAAGAGTACAACAGGAGGTTGCTTCTTTATTGGTCAAAATCTTGTGTCTTGGTACAGCAAAAAGCAAAATTCGATATCTCTGTCCACTGCTGAGGCTGAGTATTTAGCTGCTGGAAGCTGCTGCACCCAACTGATATGGATGAAACAGATGCTTCGAGACTATGGTGTGAAACTAGGCAGTCTTACTATTCTGTGTGATAATAAATCTGCAATTGATATCTCCAAGAATCCAGTCCAGCATAACAGAACCAAACACATAGATATCAGACACCACTTTATTCGAGACTTAGTTGAGAGAAAGGAAGTGGAACTTAAGCATGTGCCTACTGAGAGCCAATTTGCAGATATCTTCACTAAGCCATTGGATGCTTCAACATTTGAAACCCTAAGACAACATCTTGGGGTGTGCACTATCTAAAGTACTAAAGGCTACCCGCCCTGTATAGTTGTTAATTTTCAATTGAGTGTTTTTCGCTTTACAAATATTAGAAAATACCAAAAATATGGTTGAGAGTGAATGTTGCTTGTCATGTTGCAACATGAAAGTTTACAGCAAGTAATGAAACTAATGGGCGTGAGCAGTGGGAGACAGCTGGGCCCAACCGAATTGATGTGTGTTTTTCCCGTTGGGCAAGCCTTTTAATTTTTGAAGAAAAAGAGCTGAAAAGTTAATTTTCTCTTCTATTTTCGCGCCTCGGAAAAACCCTCCCTCTTGCCTATTGCAACACCAGACATCTCTTGAAGCTTTCTCTCTCATCGCGACCTGTGTGCTCTCCTACTCGACGAATCGTGTATCGCACCGCGAGGGCAATCCGATAAACGTCACCTATTCGCGGCCCCAGGTATTCCACCAGAAGCTCTTCAATGGCAGGGGACAAGAACAGCACGGGGAACTCTGAGCCACCAAGGAGACCGTCACACACCAAAGTCCCTTGTGTGAGAAAGAGGCCCTATCACACACGGTCTAACACTAAGCTCAAGACTGTGTTCACCAACACCTCCAATAATCCAATTAATGTGGATGATCCAGTGTCACAGGAGGGAAGCCATATTCCATCCAGGTCTTCAAGCTCAAAAGTTGCAGATTCTGTTGATCCCATGGATCATCTCACCTTGGGTCAGAGACTAAAGCTCCGTATAAAGAAACAGTCATCTGCAAGAGTGGTCTCCAGGAGAACTAAACAAACTGCAGGTAGGATTTGGTATGATGGGAGAGTACCACAGAGGTATACACAGTTTCAACAGGCAGCTCCTCCTCTTCCAAGAGTGACTGTCTCTGGCATAGTTGATGAAATTGCAGGGGAATCTCATCGAGATTTATTTCCATCGTCAGGGTTCATTCGATATGGTGAAACTGGAGCAGTGCTCAGTCTACCTGATGGACTATCTCTTGAAGAGTGTTTTGAACCTCCATCTGATGATGAGGAAGTCAAGGAGGATGAGCGTACTGTTGCTGAAATTCTTCAGAGTTTGAGAAAGCCAGCTCCATCAGTGAGGGTATCTCCGAGTGCCTCTACTGGAAAAGAGTTACCCGTGGACCAGCAGCATGCTCATGTTGCAACACCAACGTCTACCTGTCCTTCGCAGAATACTGAAATTCTACAATCTGAGGAGCACACCCAGACTGCAGTTCTTGATGACCAGGGCAATGGTCATGATGATGAAGTTCTGGGTCCGTTTACTGCATCTGCATCGACCTTTGAAGAGCATGATGATCTAGATTCACAGTCGCAGGAGAATGACCACAGTCAGTCAAGCAGAACTGTGTCACATACAGAGGTCCCACTGCCAATTTCCAAACTCATCAGCTTGAATAAGCTTAAACCAAGGGTACCCAAGAAGTTCTCGTTGAATGGGTCTTCAGATAGCACTCGCTTGCTATCCCTAAGGCAGAGGGTGGACATCAGATATCACCAGACAAAATTTACAACATGGACAGCTCCTGCTATGGTTCCAAAGACTAACATGTCAGCCCCAACTCCTGCTATAGTTCCAAAGACTAACTTGTCAGCCCCCGCTCCTGCTACTTTACACTACTCAAGGAGATCTAAGAGAGTAGCTGGAAAATGCTCCACACCTACTGTCCCTATCACTGAGCAGCAAGGACAGATCTCAAGCTCGGGGAATCACCAGTCCCCAGTGCCACCAGTATTTTCGGATCACAGTGACAAACCCCTTGGAGAAGAGGATGCTAGTCCTTCTAAAGCTGCACGTGTTTCTGACCTTTCTGGGCTCAGTCCCATTAAGCTTACTGTTCAAGACTCTCCAATCAATTTGGAGAATGCCTACACTGGTCAGGATTGTTCTACTCCTGCATCCCCTTATCAAGCTCCAAATGAGGAGGATTATGCTGACTTTCAGGATCAAGGCATGGGTTCGGAAGATCTAAAAGGGGGTAAAACTGGAACTCCATTGACTGATAATACACCTAATGCAGCTGCTGTACCAGATGACCTTGATACGCTCTGTGCCAGGCTTCTATCCTTGGCCCACTCTGAGAAGTTTCACTCCATTAAGGCTGGTGCTGACCATGACATCTTAGCTACCAGGGGTTTTCTGGTTGAAAAAGTGGTTGATATGAAGAAATGTGCAGAGACTGGGTTTGATAGGTTTCTGCAGCAGATCAATTGTGTTCAGGCATCCACTGTATTTCAGGACTTTGATCCTGAGATGGTTCTTGAGTTCTACAGTAATTTAATGCCTGGCAATCTGATCTCTGGAGATGAATGGTTTGGGAAGCTGTACTTCAGGGGGAGAATTCTCACACTCACTCCAGCTAAGCTGAATGAGGTCCTTGGAATTAGGATGTTTGTTGAAGAGGATTTGGTTTATCCCCAGGACTACAATGTGGACAATGATATAATGGCTAGAGTTCTTACCCATGGAAAGCTTCAGAAATGGCCTGCGGCTTGCATGCCCACCAGCTCCCTCACCTTACGATTTTGGATGCTGTTTAAAGTCCTAATTAGCTGCTGGATGCAGACTACAAATACCACCACCCTGACTTCTGATCAAGCAGAGCTGCTTTATGGCATTGGGTCCGGTTTTGAGGTTAATCTTGGAGCTTATATTCTGAAGCGCATGCATGGTACTCTTGACTCTTCTAGGTGCACGGATGCCTTGCCTCATCCATGTCTCATTACTGCATTCTTGAAGGCTGAAGGTTTTGAAGTGGATGCTACCACTGTTAGGCCAGCTGGTAAATTTGGGTTTACTGCAAAGTCAGCTGCTCGGGAGGTGTTGGATTTGCCTTGGGATAGAGAGGCATCTCAGGCTGCTGCAGTCATGTCTGATGAGTTTGAACTTCGTATGGTTGATAAGAAGATTCAGTTTCATATGGATCAAATGGTCTTTCATGGGGATATGCTACGGAAACATCAAGAGGACAGGGTAGGTCTTGTTGCTACAATTGCTAAACGAAGGGCTGCTGGTACTTCTTCCTCTAAGGCTCCTGAACCATCATCATCGACTGCTCCACCTTCCTCCAAGAAGCGGGTCTCTACCTCTACTCGGCCACCTGCTGCAAAACGGTCCAAGTCATCCGTGAAACAGCCAGCAACGAGGAAGTCCTGATCATGGTGGTGGTTGCATTTTTTGTGTGTCCTCTGTTGCTGTTTCTTCTCCTCTATGTCTTTTGTTTTGGTGCAACTTTGATTGGGGTCCTTTGGCATTTTATGGCCCCAAGGGGGAGAGATTTCTGAACTTAATTTTTTAGACATTGGATGACTGTAGTTTATAGGTTCTGCCACAGTTTTTTTTGGATTCATGTGTAGCTTGTTATTCCCAGAAATTGTTGAGATATGTCTGGACTCCTGGGTTCAGTGAAGAAGGTTGATATGTCTGGGTCCACAAATTGCCAAAGGGGGAGATTGTAAGTCCAGTTTTTTCAGTTTTAGTTGGCTGCTTTGTGGAAGTCATGTTGCAACATGACTTTATGTGTGGCAGAAAAAGAATATTGTCTGATCTCGGTTTTAAGGAGTGATTGACGATAGGAAATATTCTGAGATACTCTTTGTATGGAAACTACAGTCATGATGGGAGTCTTCAACGTGATTTGCAGCAATGATATATTAGTATTCCTTACAAACGTTGAAGACAGACCAAACAGTTTCTTTCTTCAAGTATTTAATATGGAATAGAAGTTCAGTGAAGGAAGGAGTATAGAGCTGTGAAAAAGGAAGTTTTTCTCACAGTATTGTGCTATAAAAGATGGACGACGGTCGCGTGCTCGGCATCGCTTTACACTGCAAAAATCCTGTCTCTCAGGGTTATACTTTTGAGCTACAGAGGCGACACAGGTCCAAGGTTTTTCATAACCAACTCACACTTGGGACGTGTGTTGAAGCTCGGGTGTTCAAGATCCTGTCGCACCTTCGTGGAAAAGAAGGTAATCACTTAACAGCTATCAGAAAGAATTGGTAGTGTGATAGACTAGCTAATATAGCCATTAGATTGTAATAGATCAGAGAACGTTTATTGCATCTAGTGAAAGATCTTAACACGGGCTACGGCCCCCCAGACGTAGGTGCTTTGCACTGAACTGGGTGATCAATTCGTGTGTTCTTTAATTTCCGCACTATTAGTTTTATCTTACTACTAGAAGTAAAACTATCACACGAACTGGTTAAGTCATCATAAGCAGGACTTTCAGATTGCATTATGGGAAGGATGAACAAGATTCTCTAGCTTAAGCTAGTAAAGCACATAACTTATTAGTTAAACTCAACAGCTAGGTAAGCAAAATCGGCTAATCAGTTGGATTTTTCCATCACACACTGTACAATATACTAAGGTTATGGGGAAGGGGATCTCTACATCTAGTGGAAGCTTGAAGGCTCTTCTGCAGTCATTTAGATAACTTCATACTTAACTTCGAGTTATAATGGACTCGTGATCAACGGGTGAAAATTTGAACCAGGCCGTGTATCATCTTGAGTTTGTTCTTGGAGTGTACCGGCCTTTCTCACCTGGTGGGAAGCTTTCAGATTTCCCTCTGTCCAGGTTTGGATGGTTGTCGTTTTTTCTCCCACGATCGGATTGATGTTGACTGTTGTCCGATCCTTTGCTGTCTGTTTGGCCTTTTTCTGGATGTTGGGAGGTCTGACCTGAACTTTTGTCAGTGGTAGTTTGACTCTCCATTTGAGTTCGTCGTTCCTTTAGAAAGTTGAGTCTGTTTGTTAATTTTGAAAGAGCAGAGGTTGTAGCGTTAATGCCCTGCACGAGAATATGAAGAGATGATGAGGATTAGATATCAACATAATTTGCTACTTTTATGAACATTAAGGAAAGGAACTTAACAGTTACTTTCTACAATGTTACCTCACTTCTAGAGCTGGACTTTTTGGAACTGGATGCAGGTTTGACCACAGCTTGCTCTTCAGAATTGTCATCGGTGGATTCTTGCCTCTTACCTTTCTCTCTGTCTGATTGTTTCTCGGAACTTTTGGGCTTTTCTGGCCTCTCGGAACTTTTAGCCTTTTCTGGCCTCTCCAAGCTTGAATCATGCTGTTGAGTAGCTTTATCTCTGTCTGGCTTCTCGCAACTTTTTGAATGCTGTACATAGAAATTGAGACATAAGAGTTGAGTGAACATTCAAGTCAAACAAAAATATTGAAGGGAAAGAATCTAGTTCTTAGGCAATCTCAAATCCTGTGGAATTGACTAACTCACTTCCAAAGACTACTACTATACCAATGCAGTATTACTCAAAATCAAAACTACTGACCTTATTTCTTGACGACTTTTCTCGAACGTAATGCGAAGTATGTTTCTCTCTTCTGTAAGCAAAAGAAAAGAAAAGAAAGTAATGGTCTAGGGCACTGAAATCATACTAGATTTATGTCTAAAATAAGAAGTAAAACAAAGATAGAAAACTGTTTAGGGGTTTACTTTGATTTGGCATTGGAACTTGGCTGATTGCTCATGTCAAGCTGCAATTTAGAGTTCTGCTCACAGTGCTGATTTAACTGCTGTCCGAGATCATCAGCTATCTGTTTCAAACTGTTAACTTCCGATTCTGCTTGAGCAATTTCCTCAATCTCGGCCTTCATCTAATCCAGAAGATGATTATTTAGTGTATAGGTGAAAAGCCTTTATCAAAGATATCACATATAGTTTACCTTTTCACCAATACTTGTGGTTGCTCCCTGTCCTTGGGATTTAAGTCCAGCTTCTAGTGCAGCCCTCAAATCCTTCTCCTTCTGCAGCTGCTCCTGCAGCCTTCTTACCTGTGAAAAGTGAAATTTCAGTGTCTTTCCCACTATAACCCGTTGCTATAAATTTCAACCCCAACTGAATGGAAGCCGCATGATCAGCACATACATCTCTCTCAAGAGCAAGCCGTTGCTCATACAAAGCATTCTTTCTTTCTTCTAGGCTTGAATGCAAATCAGCATTTCCCTTAGCCTGTTATGACAAAATGTAATATAAAATAAATAAAGAGTGGTGAAATTAGAACCTAATACATGAATTGTGAAATTAGAACCTAATACATGAATTGTGAAATTAGAACCTCGTTGGCGATCTTATTTTGTAAGTCGACTTTAGCAGCCTCAAGCTTTTCAATCTCAGTCCTAGTCAGAATTCAAATTGTAATGTTTGCATCAGAAGTTAAATCTCAAAATAGCACTTGAATAGCTATTCATTAATCTTGAACGCAGATATATGCATTACTTACTCGTCATCAAGCGAAAGATCGATTGACTCCATAGATAGATTCTTTCTTCCCTAGGTTCAAATAAATGAAAATTTCACTTAGAAATAACTGTTGGAAGAAAGCTAAGAGTAAAAAACGAAGAAGAGAGAACTAAAGAAGTAAAAGAGTGCTGATTTTCGAAAGGGAAAAAACAGCACTCACATGGTTACGTCCCCAAGGAGAAGTCCGATGACCTCTGTGACGCGGTCCATTTGAAGTTATAGAGGATTTGGCAGTGTCAGGTGTATCAGCAGAATAAGATGGCAATGGTCCACTAACAGAGTAAAGAGTGTCAACTTTGTCAGCATCGTCACTTAGACTAGATAGCTCCCTGCTCGTACTTTTGGGAGGTCTTGGTGATGATTTTACGATAGGTTCATCATAAATCTCTTCAATTTCAGGACAGTTCGAAACTGAGTTGGAAGATTCAGAAGCCTGCAGTTAAATTTTGGAACCATTAGTTGCTTGTTAAGGCAATAAACAAAATTGTAGGGGGATTGTTCAATTAATTTACTTTCCCGTTTCCACAGGTTATTCGAGTAAATCTTTATTAAGTATAAATGCTCGGGTTCAACAATAGAGGAACTCACTTTATATTCTTCTGTCTCATCATTGTCACTACCAATTGTACTGGACAACTGTTCATGGTCCACTTCAACTTCTGCTTCAGAACCCTCTGTAGAATAATCATCTTCATCATCATCATCATCATCTTCTTCTTCGTCATCGTCATCGTCATCGTCATTGGTCTCATCATCATCATCATCATCATCATCAGTAAGTTCTTCAGTCTCACTTCCACTATCATCTTCATCATCAGTGTATGGTTCTGGGGAAGCAGAACCTCCCTGAAAAATTTCTCGTGTTTAGTTGCACAGGAAAAAGAAAGTATAATCAACTTTCTGAGGCACTAAAATAAAATTTTACAATCACATTAGCTTACAAGTCACTATCCAAGCAAAATTCTGGAAATATTCTAAAAGACATGAAATATTAGTTTTCACAAGAGGTACTTTTTCACTGAAACACTAGAAAATAAGGGTTTATCGGCAGTTCGAATCAATTAGGTTACATTGTTGGTTATCATTTCAACAATTTAACATGATTGTGATCTAAAATCCAAATTTTACACCCATATCTTGCACAAAACCCTCACACATAAATAAACAACTTTGTTGATATTCAGCCCTAGAGTGGCCCAAATAATTCATGCAATCAAAATCAACTAATACTCCATATATTAAATAAACACCCACTTAGAGCTTATTTTAGCAAAAGCTTATCACATAGTTATTGATATGGAATCCTGAAGAATTCAGGAATTGTTCAGATATAACATATGATGACCAAGTATATGGTTCCCTTCCTTTGCCCAAGAAAATAAGTTTATGGCTCTGGAACAAGTCCTCAAATACTTAAGTTTCTTATCACAAATCTAAGAATATACAAATTACTACTTTTTCACTCAGTATGTAAACTATATAAAAGTACAAGAGTAAAGGATTTTAAAACTGTTTGGTGTCATCTAGTCATATGCAGTATACAATAAGAGTGACGCCATAATTAAAACATACCCCAAATAAGTTATTGTACTCCTCAAGTAAAGTGATACAAATGGCTTGAGCATGATTTGCTGCAGCTGCAGCCTGCATAAGTTGTAAAGAACTGTCACCACCAGCAATATCGAAGCCCTGTTCAAGTTCACAGTCACCAGCCAAAAGGGGCCGAAGCAGCAAAGGTGCCATGCATGCCGCCACAGCTGAAACACTCATCCGCGTCTCATTCTTGTGAGCAGCCACACTTTGCATCATAACAAGAATTCTGAGAACAAAAATGCCAAGAAACTGAATAATGACTATCATAAAAGTCAAACTAAGATTCAACATGAATGAATAATTTTGATGGCTTAAGATTAATTTTATATTAGAAAATCACCTAAAAACCCACACATCTAAATGAATATAATTTTCTGTTCTTTGAGGTACGCTATTTTCAGAATGTCTTCATCCCCTAGAACATACACATATATGTATATATGTATGTATATATATACAGTATAAAAAATGAACAGATAAAAACCACGAGTAATTACTGTAGCTACCTTTGTAGCAAGATCCGATTTGGCTCTGGGAATGTCTCACATATGGCAACACGCATTGCATTGACTCTATTGCTACGATCAGTTCCTAAACAGAAAATATAACGATGTTCAATAGGCATCCCGATGTGTAAATTTCAGTCCAAAAACCTTGCAATGGCATCTAACTAAAAGCCAAAAATAATAATATTTGATGGATCGGTTGTAAACAGAAGCAAGAGTTACTTTTTATTTCTTTTGAAAGTGAAACCAGCCTTCTGTTTATTTTGTTCAGCTTATACATCTTTGATAACTAAATCATTGAATGAGATTAATAAAAAAATTCCAAGAAAGTTTCTGTCAAAATTAAATTATGATGTAGGACGATTTCTGACTGCGACAAATTAGCCGAAAAAACACCTATGATGGAGGAAATTTATGTTCTATCAAACAACTTACGATATGCTTCTAGTAGTGCTTTGCAGCAAGTTGCAGGAACAGGAGATGATGGCAACTCTCTGAGAATGTACTGGAGGAGGTCCAACAGAGAACATGAGCAAAACAAGAAAGCTAAGTCTCACAATCAACAATGGTATTTTGCATTATTAAACTGTAGGAGATACCTTTACACAGTCAGCTATGACATGTGCATCTTCATCAGGGGAAAACTCCTTTTTGCCTGAAATAAGTAAGCGGGCAAGTATTCAACAAATCTACTCTTTGTTTTTAAATCATATGATAAAAATATTTTCTACCCCAACCTAATAATTTACCAATTTTCTTATTTTCCAGGGCTGCTTAAACAATTACATAAAAAGAGTGCTTAACAAATGCGAATGGATATATAAATATGATTTATTCTCACTATTTGACTCAAGTGGTATGGATAACATCTCATTTGAGACTAAAGACTATATAGACAACAAAAAGTAATCATACCAACTTACACTAAAGAATTCGATCCATTTGGTAAACAAGGCGGGAAAGTCAATTAATCAAATCAAACAAAAAGATGTATACGAATTAAGATACATTTTATAATGAGAGTACAAACCCTGCTCATATTCACGAATTCTGCGTTCAACATCCTCAACATCTGCCGCCTGTCTCAGGATCCCTTCCACTGTAATTCCTGGAAAGAGAAATATTGAAAGAAGAAGATCAGTAACTGTTGCTTGTACATGCAGCCTGTTCTTCTATTAGAGAACAAAAGAAAATAGTATGCTGAAGAAGACAGACTTTGCCATGGGAAGGCACAGAGTAAAGAATCAAAATAAAAACCATGCATCATATGTGTGTGCAGCTTACAAAATACTGCAATTTCTTTTCACACTCTCCTTTGTAATCTAGTATATTATACTGTAATACCATCAACCCTGATCAATCAGGGTTTGCACTATGCACATGGCTGAAAAAGAACAGCCAGGGCATAAGTAATTATGACTTGCAGTGCAGAAGCAATGTGTAAGTGTACTACGAGTATACAGTATCAGATCCAGATAAGCTGGATGAACTTCATGCAATTACTTTAGAAAAAAGTAGTCATTATGACTTAAGATAATCAATTGCATTCTGATGTAATAGCAAAAAAAAGTTACCATGGTCCTCCACAAACTTCAGGGATTTCTCTAAGAAAGATGGAGTTCCATCTAATTCTTCCAATGCAAGTAAAATTGGCCCGCCAACTACCAGAGACTTTACTGGCTGCCTATCCTTTGCTGCATATGGGAATATGATACAGAAAAGTGTAAAATGTAAATTGTTACTGAGAGAGATAAAACAGAACTGAAAATTAAAATTAAAATGGTTAAGACATCACGTTAATGACTTCAAATGATTAATTCCAGAACCATAATGCATCAAAAATGGAGTAATTTACCTATCAGAATTACTTGATAAACTTGCAAAATGAATATTAAATAAAGTTTTACATGAAACAGCCCTGTCTTGATAAAATAGAAATGTAGTAGCTGTACAATATGTAAATTATACATAAAGATAATGACCATGATTACAAAATCACAATAAGCTTACCCTGCTCGGCAGAAGTATCAGCTGGACTGCTCTGATCATTCCGCAGTATGCCGTTTTGACCCATAACAAGTGCAGGATTTGGAGCATTCGCCAATGCTTCTTCAAGCGCAGCCTTCCACTCATGCAAATCCTCTGAGGTTTCTGCCTGTGGTTCAAATAATATTTATCAAATTAAAAATAATGCAAGATATTGTTATAAATGTTATGTAAAGGTAGGTCTATGATTCTCTTCAAAGTCTGGATCCCATCTCCTTATTCACAATATAGAAACACTAGTTACAGAATCTGTTAATGCATGTTCATTTGATTCCATGTCTTTAAAATTTTACACTGACATCAAGTCCATATGATATCAACTTAACAATATGACATCATATGAATCAGATGAAGCACTCAAACCACACCAGTTGCTATGGATGTGATCATAAAAGCAACTGATATATTTACCTAGACTGCTTCTTTTCTTTCTCAGGATTAATAAGTGAAGTACATCGCAAATAAACTTAAGAATGGAACAAGGATAAACCAATTCCTAAAAAAGAATATTTTCAAAAAGAAGAGGAAGAATGGAGCACAGGTGTTAGCCATGTGATATTAGTAGAAATTATGAAGTACCTTTGGAAGAAATTAAATGGTGAAGAAAACAGGCCCTTTTAAAAATTTATTCTATTACAGTTCATTGCCAAAAGCTCTTGCTCTCCACTTAAATTAAGCAATCTTGTATCAAATGAAGGCAAGTTTTTATAACTTGTACGAACTCATACAAAAGAAAAAGGCTACTTTAAAAGTTGACAGTATGCGCATATATTTTAGAGTAAAGGCTCTGAAAATATATAGAAACTTCAACCAAGACTATGACGTGCCTCAGTTGAGAAAATATGGTACCTTGAGAGTAAACGCTCGACCATCCCGTCCATCTCGACCGTCAGGAAATAGAACTGTTAGTAGCTTCTTATCCTCCTTGACAACAACACTGAACATTTGTTTACACCAACATCAAAAGAAATATCAGTAATAGGAAAGTTTTTTTTGTAAACTTCTATCAGAAAGCATGTGAAAATTAATAAATATACACATCACAAGCCAACCTGCCTGAACTGTTGAGATCAATACCACCAAGAGTTAAATTCACTTCTGAGCCCTTCTGAGGAACTGCATTCTGTTTTTTATTTAAAGAAAAAGAAAAGTCAACTAAGCATTCAGATCGTTCATGTCTAAGGAAAAGTATAGGCAAAAAAATTATATTTATGTATGGAAAATTCTAGAGCAGAATGTGACATTTGTCTGCGCTATCAACCTTGCATGGGGCAAGTGTTAAAAAATCAAGCCAAAAGTTTGTACAATAATCAGCCAAAGTAGAAGCCTAGATGTGCCTTAAGATAAAGCTAGTGCAGCAGTCCCACATGTATGTGTGAGATCCAGGAAACCAGTCCTGTATTGGGAAAACTGTTCATAAAACAGCTTTCTAAGTCCCATCGAAAACATGACCACCTAAATTGATTTCACTATAATTTATGTTTGTGCAACCGACAACTGACACATGAATGGAAATGAGCTCTAGCCTAAACTATCCCAGGAAAATATCGGTCACTTAAATTTCACACAGTATCAGAATATAGTAATCCGTTAAAATGAATTACACCCCTAATGTTATAGTATACACAGTATACATTAGCTCATCCTTATAACTTACCAGGTTTAACATTTAAATCAATCCTTACAACAGAATGGAATGCAAAGGTCATTCGCCTTGTAAAATGCTTCAGATATAAGGAAAATGCTTCAGATTATAATCCAGAGTTACACAAAAGAAATCTTTACTCACGGGATCACTTCTATAAAAAACCAATGATGTGCGCGTTAAAACAAACCATCTTTTCTTCCATGATGTCCATCCAATTCCTGCAAGTAAAGTAGGTAACAAGTTCAGAAAGGATGTCTATGACAACCTGGAAAAAAGGTTGTTTTGGAACCAAAGCACCAATACATTTACATTTATAGGGAAATTTACCTACATGAACAATGGTAGCAAAATGAGATTAATAAATATGGTATATTAGAATTCAGTCATTCGTATCCTCAAGTACCCATTTATTGTATGCCGAGTCTGTTGATTTAATAAAGTATGTTCAAATTTGAAAGCATGTAAAATATTCACTAGATTATATAATCAACCTGCGAACTAAATATTATTTTGTTAATAGGAAAACCCTTACTACCAACTTAATATAGTCAGGCTATAACATTAGCAGCATTGATCCTTCCACTAGGAACAGAAGAAAAACACTTAAGCACTTAATATTGAACTGTATATTTTCACTCTCACTTTCAAATTATTGTGTACCACAGTGTACGAAGTCCAAATTCTCAGTACACTAGTCTCATTGGTTTAGTGGGGCAGGTGGCATTGATAATTTCTGCACCAGCTAGATAGTTGACCACTTTATATAGAATATTAACCTCTCAGTTGTGGAGTTATGCATGAAATAGTATCAATCATTTCTGGTAAATGTACAACTCATATAATTAGTTATTTAGAGGCTAGTGTTTCCAGTTACAGAAATGAATGCAAAGATAAAGTTTACGTTGAGTCAGACAAACAGAACAGAAGAGACACAAGAAATTGTGGTAAGAACTAAGAAGTACCTTTGGACGACAGAAAAAGAGGGCCGCTTTTGTAAACCTGCAAGCAAAAAGAGTGGAACAAACTGATTATCTCAAATATCAAGCCATCAAAATTAAGCACATAACTCATAGTGTGATGCATGGACTCAGAACTATACTATGTCTCGCATTATTGGTTCAACTTGGAGATGGCTAAAAACCAGAAGTCCAATTGGCATTGAAATAGCTCTCTAGTAAGCAGAAGACACACTAACAAGAAATATTTAGCCTAGAGATCAGATATGTTTTGAACTACATATCCAATTGAACCATCTGATATCACATGAGCTAGCAGCCACTCATAACATAAAGCAAAACTATCCTAATCCATAAACCATTCCATGATAACTGAAAACCAGAAGGAAGGCAAATTTTACCTTATTATTCGCTCGAGAAAAGGGGTTATTATCGTTACCACCCTGAGCTGAGGGCTGTGCTTGCGGTTGTCCCTGATTCTGATTAGGAGGCGGCGCCTGAGATGCCGGTGGCACGGCTGCGGCAGCATCATTACCAGCCTCCACCTGAAACGCCACATTCGACAATCCTAACCAATTAGTCAAAAAATCACCACATTTCCACACGCACTGCGACCAGGAAAAAAAAACACCACACGCCGGAGAAAAGAAAAAAAAAAACCACGATGATCACGAAATCTAACCTGCGGAGCTTCTGCGTTCCGATTAGTCATTTCCCGATCCTGAATTCCGTCACATTTCCATGAACAGCACCTGCATTGGCATCACGGAATCCAAGCTCAAGGATAGCAAAAACTGGGGCTCAAATTGAGCAGGATTTGAAAGCACGGATCAGAGGAAATGTAGCAACCTTTTGTAAAATGCATTAAATCAATCCAGAAAAATGGGGGAAATGAGCAAAATCATTGAATGCCATTATTGTTGTTATTATCTTGCTGGTTTTTGGAAAGGAGTGGAAAAATGGGGAAGGCGTTGGTTCAGGTCATGGTTGGGGGTAACGGAAACCCGAAGGTCAAGCAAAGGCGATGGAAGAACAACAACACAACTGCATTTCCATTTCTATAATTTTTCTAGTGTGTGTGTGTGTGTGTGCGTGTTTTTAATTTTATTTTTAAAATATTTAAAATAATTACTACTGGGATTCTATTTTTCTCTCTCATATTGGCTTCCAAATTGAGCGGGGTGGAAGGAAGACTTTTCTTATTTGCTCATTGGCGTGTCTGGACGTCATTGGCTACGGGGCCCACGACCACTTTCTTTTGTTCCTTCAACCGTAGCGTATCTCTTGGAGGGAAATTTTATTCCCCTCGTTTATGGATTTAAGTTTATCTTAAACAAAATGATTAAAAATTATTGACTATTATTGTAAAAGAACATAATTAAGTGGGGAATACCCCTTTAGTACAATAATTTTTTATATGTGACTTTGTGAAGTTTACTTATTCTTTTAATTACTATAATTAGAATAGAGTAGGGAAAAGATGATTTTGCCTTTTCAAATTAGTTTTGGCCGATAAAATATATTTTCGTTGATCAAACACTGTAGGTCAAAAATTTATCGATCATTCAGGGACATGTTAGTACATATATACCTAAGAACTTAGATGCATCAGAGTTTTGTTGTATCATAGTGCATAATTGTTTTAAACTTGACTGGTCAAAAATAACACTACATACAATATCTTAATATCTCAAATACAAATACAATCATGTTCAGTTCAGCTTATTCAATCAGCACCAATTAACACCATTCAGCACCAATCAACAAATTTTCAGCACATTTTCCTCTACATTCAGCACCAATCAGCACATTTTCATCTCAACTTTCAGCATACTTACTAGAGTCATTATCAGACAATTGTAGAACAATTTCATTTGGTTAATTAGCGAGTAATTGCACAAAAACAGATTGCACATGCATGATTCACAAATCACAAGTAAACAAAGTTATTGCATGCAGCGATTATTAACAGATTCTGGTTTAGCAAAATGCACATCTGTGACCTACTGTACGAACATATGCATCGCGGATGGCAACCACAGTGAAGAAAAAAATGGGTCAACAGCTGAGTTTGCAGAGAGTTTTTTGTCTGATCGTTGGTATTTTTGTGAATGTGACACTGTGGGGTAGAAGATCAGTAATAATTTTAAAAGATTGTCTCAAAGTTAGGAATGAATGGATCGATCCAAATTATAGACTGGCCAAAATCACATGCTCTGCTAATGGCAATGCTCTGGTGAAAAAAGGTAGAAAAAGAGTATTGATGTTTTTATTATTTTGGATTTTGTGTTTGTCCTGTTTTAATTTCGAACACAAACACATGCATGGTGAGATCAACATCTGTATTTTAAATTTCATTTACGATAGTTTTCATTCCTAATCATTTAATGGTCTTTCATCTTATCTTATTTCAACTTAGTAATAACTTTCATCAACAAATAACTTAAAAAAATACATCAAAACATGCACTATCAAAATATACTTTAGCACAAAAACAAACTTTCATTCACCATTAAAAAAAACACAAACATACTTTATTTGAGCAGAAAAATACATAAATAAAGAAGACATACCAGGACTCTACTTCACTATCAAATAAAAAATTGTAGTTTCCTCAATTATTATTATTATTATGCTTTTGGTCATCGATTCTTCAATGGATATTGACATGCTTAACATGCAAGAGAATGATAGATCATAAGCCTCCCAATGTTAAAATTTACCACATCCAAAAATAAATCTTCTAAATGATTACAACCCAAGATTAAAATGACATTTAACCATCAAGCTAAAATCTCTTTTCCAAGATGCGACTTGCCTTCTAGGCTACCACACAATATAATGCACAAGCACATTATGTAATGTAAAATCTATGAATATAAGATTCACTACAGAACTTTGCACAACCAAAAATCCTCAAATTAGGACGAAACTGACTAATTTACAGACATGATATGTTTGGAAAGGCATTTGGAACTAAGCAATGATAGTTACGTTCAATTCCTTTTGGTCCTTCACTTTTTTTGAATTCCAGGAACTACTTTGAATTCTAGGAGTATTTGCTTGCGGGAATAACAAATAATCTAAAAATATATATTTCAGATCTCAACTTAGCAAGGAAAGATTTAGAGAGAATTTGAAGAATAGATAAAACAACAAAATTAGCTTATATTGTTGTGATTGATACGAATCCGTGCTGATGAGATATAGATAGAGATCCGAAGTGTTGTAAATTGAGGTGTACGTGGTCAAAACTAAACGTCTGCAGAAGGACGAGGGATGTGGGATGAATTGGTGAATTGAACGAAGTCCGGGTTATGCTTCATTAAAATCAATCAAAATTTTGGTTAAAATTCATTCCGGCTCAATTCATATCCATCTAAAAAATTAGAATTGTTTATGTAGTTCAGTTAAATTCAATTTGATTCACTAAGTTCATTTTTTTTCCACTAAGTTCATTTATATTTGGCTAAATTCATTTTAATTAAGCTCTATAATTTTTTAGTTTTTTAAAATTCAATTTAGTTCATTTGTCCTTGTATTCACTTTAATTAAGCTTCATAAAGTCCATATGAATTTGACTGTTTTAAGCTGAATTAATTGAACTAATCTGATTGGAACTACGTTTTATTTGAATTGAGCAAAATAAATGAAGCTAAACTAAATTTAACTAAATACAATGAATCTAAATAAAAAATATCACTGTTGTTATATAAATAATCATATTAATTAAAATTTAAGTAAATAAAAGTAATTCATGAATATCCACTGAATTGCCCGTTCAGACAGTCAGGTCGGGTCATCGGCCAGTCGCAATTTTTTCGCCGTCTTCTCCAGCTACGGAGCCTTTGCGGCTTTCTTAATCGGGCTTCTCGGTCAGCGTTCAACCGCCACCTCACTTTCTGCGTTAACAATTCTCAGGCAAGTTACTATTCCAAGCCAT
The DNA here is from genome assembly GCA_963678965.1 of Cruciata laevipes. Classification (NCBI taxonomy): domain Eukaryota; kingdom Viridiplantae; phylum Streptophyta; class Magnoliopsida; order Gentianales; family Rubiaceae; genus Cruciata; species Cruciata laevipes. The sequence goes on from OY787639.1 coordinate 5,727,550, forward strand.
TAAAATGCTTCTTTGATAACTGTTGGATTTGATTATTTTGTGTGTGGGTGAATTCCCTTTTCTCATTTTTCGCATTCGAGTGGAGAATGTATGCTTTAGTCCTCCTGTTTTGTGATTGGATCTCTAGACGAGTGTGTGTGTAATCATTGGGATTTGGTTTATGGTTAATTGGTTATGCAGTCCTGACTCCTACTTAAGGTTTAAAAGTAGGGCTGTGAATTGAATAAGCCTTTGTCCTTATTTTTAGTTTTCTGCAAGGAAATTTCCATTGGAATCTTCATCAGCTCTACCGACTATAACTTCAGCCCACAACCTGTTCGATTTATTGTCTCAGTATTATTTGCTGTGATTTACCATGTCTGGATTTTATTTGATTTTTGTTTCAGCTATGTCTCTTGAAATCTGTATGTTGGCAGATTATCTTTCTCTTATGAAGTTGGCCTTTTGCAGATTAGTTCCTTTATGATTGTTGTCTTTCACCAGTTAGCTATCTTTCCTGCCCCTGCAACATTCATTGAACTGTGATGTTTTTCAGTTAGCTTTTTGATGGGTGTGTGTTTGTCTCTTTGTTGCTTCAAATCAGAGGAGTATTATTTGAATGAAAATTTGATAAATTAATAGTCACATGAATGTTGAACCATGTGTCTCAGTTTTGACATTATAGTTTGTAATAGTAATGATAAAGTTTGCTTGTAGAATTTCACAGACTGTTTAACATGTTGTGAAGTTTCTCCCTTATCCTCACAAAACAGTTTGGACAATCTTTTCAACCTCTGAATCTAAGTAATGAAGTTAGGAAAAATACTGCAATTTTTTTCCCTTTCAGAGTAATTTTCCTACATGATTAGAAGTTGCATTGTATATCGATTGACTGAATGTCTAAATATTCATGCCTTTTAAACATTTTGTTTCCCTCTATTATCACCTCATTTTCTTCCTACTTCAGACATTTTCTATTAAATTTATGGTGTCAGTATCGTTTACAACAAGTAGAAAAATGTGTTCTATTTTTTCGGTTACCGGCATTTGTAGGAAGATTAGAATTCCAAACAACATTTTGTATTTTCTGAAGTCGTTCCCTTGTTCTTGCCAAAACGGTTTAGCAAAGTGTTTTCAACTTAGGATTAGACAAGTGAAGTTAGAATAAAAAGTTTGATATTCTGTGCCATTGATTAATTTGTGTTCTGTATCGTACATTCTTTGCATTGTATCTGTATTGATTACATCCTTAAATTTTCCCAATTTTTAAATTTCATTTTAAGCCATCCTCTCAATTACTTGGTTGTCATCTGATGCCAGCTATATATAATTTCTTGCAAATAAAAGGAGATATAATTGTCAACCCCAAGTGTTATACTTAAGACTAGATTCTTGAAATTGAAATGGCATCGTGTAGAAAGACTGGAATTTGGTTGATGGTCTTCACCTTCTCTTTGACTCTCTTTAAGAGCATGTATGCTTATAATTACAATAATGAGAGATGATACATGCTTTAAAAATCACAGCATTAAATTATGATTGTTGAAATTACAGGGCAACATTGCAGAAGCTGGCAGAATTCGACACAGGTAGCTGGAAGAATGTTTTGAGAGGCAAGAACAGATTAAGAAAACACATGATCATCTGGTTGGGATTTTTAAAAACATTTTAGCAGTACAGGTTTGCAGACTTTTAAAGTCTTACTGTCTTCTCTTTGATCCACGTTATTTACCTTGTGGTTTGTAGAGATTATTAAATTAGATTATTTCAGGTCTTAACTTAGTGTTCTTAAAGAGTTTTTATCCTCTCTTTTTTTTTCCAGTGATTTCTTAAAGTGAGTTTGGCAGCCATCTAAAATCCACACTCATTTTTGATTTGTTGCTATTTTCAAAGCAAGATGTAAAAGTTTAGCCTAATATATATATACATATATATATATATATATTTTGTATATTTTAACATTGAATGTATTATGTTATATTTATATTAAGACATAAATGGTGAAGAAGTTAAGTTTTGCTACTTAATTGAGCTTATTATGTAGAATTTTTGTCAATAATGTATGATAAGTATTATTTAGCAAATTTCTTTTGTCTTCCATATGGGTTAACACCGCACAAAGTGCGGTACCCTACCTAGTGTACTTAAACTAGTGGCTAATGTGGATATATATAATCGCGTGAGAAGACTGACTTGATTTGGTTGGATAGTTATGATATGGAATTCTGTGTATGATTTCAACAGAAAACTATACGATGGTCAATTACAATGTTATACGTTGTTTAATGTAGTTTAAAGTTGCACATTTAACTCTAATTGCATTCAGTCCGGATTAAATTGAATGTCAGGAATTTAGTTTTGAATTCTCAGTTTTGAGGGTCGGCCTAATTTTTTTTAGGTGGGGGATGTTATTATGGCTCCCCAAGCCTCCAAATTTGGGACATATATCCAGATAGAATGTTCGTTATAAAAGTGAGTGTCAGAATCTTCCTTCTGGCTGTGAATTACAGTGTATTTTTCGAACGACTTAGGTGTGTGCTTCTGTTTAATGATTCTTTTGAATATATTGAAATATGTTGTCATTTTTAATGATTGTTTCATGTAGTTGCTTTTCTGATTGGTATACTTTGTTGAATATGAAATCACGGGGGTCACGTATGTTGTTGAGAAAAATAAAATGGAGTAGTTTTGTAGTTTAGTATATTTTCTTCCATGAATAGTGTGATATTTATTGTAGCCACAATATGACTGATAAACATAGATTTGTTTGATTTTACCTATTTTGTAAGAGTATGCTCTGAAGACCCATATCAGACATAAGGTCGTTGTGTACTAAATTGAATCGAATTAACTAAGAGACAAGTGTAAATAATATAGTTTACAATGGGAAGAATAAAATGAATCACTGTTGGAAAATATTTTACACCCTAATGGAAGTTCTGAATTTGTATTTTCTGTTTTCAGCAGATAGAAAGAGAGAACAGGAACATGATTTTTCTCATACTCTTGATGTCCTGTGTTGTTTCATCTATAAATTGTCTTGGTGAACTCTATACCACTCTATAACTAAATTTTAGACTAAAAATAACTTCCACTATGCCTAAAATTTGCATGAATCTATCATGGTTTTTAGCTGATCTTGTTTTATAAGCTTCCCGGTATGTTGATTAAATATCAATGCCACACAAATTTCCATCCTAGGGGAAAAGATAAAAGATGTATTGGAAGGAGTATTTCAATGCTTGCATAAAAATCTTAGATGACTTGCTTTGTCTTTTCTCACTGCTACGGTTTATTCAAATTTCTTCCACTAGTTGTAAATTCTTGTTCTTGGCATAAGGAAAAGGAAGTTAAATGGCAGTTGATCATATCGAAAGCCATGCTTTATATGAGTAAAAACAAATGTGATAAACACTTGGTTGTTATCAATGACAGAAGTGAAAGTGAAATTATTATCATTGTTCAGGTGACTTTTTTTTCTCTTTCTGTACCTGCTGAAATACGAGTGAATTGCCATGATATCTTTGCTTCATAAAATAAGATTGCATTGCAAAGAGGCACTATTGTTTAACAAAGATGACTAATTTACATTCTTTGTTACTGCACATGATTCCTACCTTTCGCTTGCTTTATAATATGTGCAGAAACAAACCAAGTTACTATCAAAGGCAAAAACAATTCCTTTATGTCAACCTTATGTCTAGGTTCTGTCATTTAACTTTTAAATTGAATAATATAATTGCTTTGATATTTCCTTACTCCTTCATGATTCATCTAATAATACCTATCATATTTTTATGTACTCGTACTCAGGCATTTAGATTGTTCTTTGATAAAAAGATTCATACTTTTACTCCAGATTTTGCAGTTTTATGTAGCATATCCACCTTCTAACATTCTTACTCCCAAGGTTGCAATTTTCTTATTTTCTTGATCCAATATTTCCATCGTTCTTCACTTTTAGTCTCCATGCTTTCGTCATTGTTATTTGGTGACTTCCATATTAAATTTTCCTGCATTTTACACATTCCAACTGGTTCGAAGAAATGCTTCAACTAAGTTTCGACAAATCTCAAGATTTTGAATAGAAATCACTGTATGTAATTGAACAAAGTTCAATATTTTGGCATAGGTATAGTAACAAACTGTTAGCTTATCTTCTAAATTTGCAACCTAATCATTTAAGTATTGGACAAATTAAAAGAAAGCATTTTTAACATGATATTTTAAATAGGCAGAGTATTATTAGTTTGACTCATGCTTGCAATTCCCCCACCCTGTTTGTTGAGTAGTATGTGTACATATTCTGAATTTTTGTGACTCTACTAAATCGCCTTTATGTTTAGGTATTTTCATTTCTACTAGAGAGTTTTTCTCTCTGGACATCAATTTAGCTCTTCTGTTCACAATTCCCTCACCTTGTTTCTTGAGCTATGTTCAGTTATTCCGAACATTTGTGAGTAAATCTTCTTTGAGTAGCATGTTTAGGTTTTCTGATTTTTGGGTCCTTGTACTAAATTTTGCCTACTACAGAGTACATACAGTTTTCTCTTCCAACTGGCATGCGTTTGGTACGGTTTTTGAGTCATTACTATCACAGGCTCATGATTTTTGAAGTAGTGTTTAGACTCTGTAGGATTTCGACTTACGAGGTGTGGGATTGTTAGTTTTATATGCATGAATGTATATGCATCTATCAACACCGTCACGTGGACCTTAAGAATTGCTATTTGAATTTTAAACTTGGAATTCAGTTCTTAAATTAGGAATTAGTTGATGCTGACATATGTTCGATGAAAATTACAGCAAGTAGAAAGGTATATTCTACTTTGAGAACTTCCCAGCAATGCGTAAGAAGATTAGAATTCCATAGTCTTTTCAACATGGGATTCTGAGAAGTTAAGTTAGATTAAAAAAGAGTGATATTCTGTGGCATTTAAGATTAATTTGCGTTGCTGCATTTGAAGTTCTTTCCATTGTATCTGCAATTGACTAAATTCATGAATTTTCCTGCCTTTTCGATTTCATTTTTCTGTGTGGTCATCTTATTTTATTACTTGCTAATACTTATGCTTTTGTGCCAAATTTGTTTTCATTCTTGACTCCTGATAGTCACACGTTTCATTAGACCCTCCGTAATGGATTGGGGCGTTACTTATGTACAATTTGAAATATGTGAATAAATTTAAGTTGATGTGAATTTACTAACAATCTGGAATGTCATTTCATTTAGGTGATGCAATGGCAACTTGGATGAACTCAAAATGAAATTGTCTTGCTCGATGAATCCCCAAAGCCACACACGCCTGGTCATCAAATACGCTGTGGCCTCAAGGCTTTTGCTACTCAGCCTCATCGTGCTCTGGCGATCTCTTCTCAGCTCCTACGACACATCTGCTTCCATAAACCCTGAATGCCTCTCCCCATCAGTAGCCACAACTTTGAATCCTCGAGTGTTGTTCCCGCGAATTGCATCAGCATTGGAGGACAGCATAGTGTGGGACAGTGTGTACTTCGTGCGCAGTGCACAGTGCGGCTATGAGTATGAACAAGCCTATGCGTTCTTCCCATTGCTCCCCATTTGCATCTCTTTCCTCTGCCGAACTGGTCAGTTTGTTTAATAGTTTCCTTGCTGAACAATGAATTATTACTTAATAGACAAATGATTGTGAGTTTATTTTCTTTGAAGTTTTTGCACCATTAATACCGATTATTGGACAAAGGGCTGTGCTGGCATTATCAGGCTATGTGCTTAATAATGTTGCATTTGTATTTGCTGCTTTGTATCTTTACAGGTACTATCTCTTTAGAGCACAGCCACGTTGATATGATATTATAAACATTTGGTGTTTTTCTTGTCACATGATGAATTTAGATGGATTGGGCCACATTTTTAATTGTCTAAGATCATGAATATGCTCTAATTTTTTGGTTTCTTATTCTCGTCTCTGTTTGCCACAGGCTTTCTGTTCATGTAATGAAAAATCCGGAGGTGGCGTTGCTGGCCTCAACATTGTTTTGCTTCAATCCAGCTTCGATATTCTACTCATCAATGTAAAAATAGATTGGAATTTCTTTAAATTATTCTAAGGGTAAAACTGTGTTTGCTGACCATTGTTTGTATTGTCTTTTCAGTTATTCTGAGAGTTTGTATGCTCTTTTATCAATTGGTGGGGCATACTTGTTGTTGAGTGGTCAAGATAATCTCGCAACACTTAGCTTTGCCCTCTCTGGTGCTGCTAGGTCAAATGGGATGATTAATGCAGGGTACATAGGTTTCCTGACAATGCATCAAGCCTATGATGCCATTTTTCGGGAAAAAAATGCTCTTGTAAGTGAATGATTTTTCCTTCTCTCTCTCTCTCTCTCTCTGTCTCTCTGATGCTTTTTGTGTAGTATCTTAGTCATTTCCTTTTGTCAATGACAGCTAGCAGTGCAGGTGGTAGTTTCTGGAGCTATTCGTTGCGTGTGTATCTTCATTCCCTTTTTCTCTTTTCAAGCATATGGATACTTGAATATCTGCAGGGGACATCCAGAGGATGCTTTGAGGCCTTGGTGCAAGGGAAGAATTCCGTTGTTGTATGATTACATTCAAAGTCATTACTGGTATGTTCAAAGTCTTTCCGATCTCTCTTAGTCCAGGACTTAGTAGGGGTCCTTGGTTATTTATTTATATTGGTAAAAATTATATTCTCAATCTTTTCCTGTTCTCTGTCTGCATCATAATGATACTTGCCTTTGTCCACTTCAGAATGGATGTCTAATTATTTTTATTTTTATACCTGGGCTCAGGGGCGTTGGATTCTTGAAATATTTCCAAGTAAAGCAGTTGCCAAACTTCCTACTCGCAACCCCAATACTTACTCTTGCAGTCTGTTCAATCGTATACTACGTAAAAATGTGGCCAACAGTCTTCCTCTCTCTTGGCTTTAAAAGCTGTGCTAGAGAAGAATTTTCTTCGTCTGTCCTACAAGGTGCACATTCAGAACCTACAACCATGGTCACTCAGGAAAGTAAAACTCCAAGTACAGTGCAAGGTACAGATTTCTTTATTATGAAATTCAATAATAATACCTGTGTATTAATATTTTATTTTATTGTTTTCTGATCAATAATACTAAATACCAAATAGCGTACTACATTCTCATGGTATTTTGAGACAGTTTGCATTTATTTTGAGAATATTGAGACAGGTTACATTGTATTCTACATTATGACTGTGACTGCAGTTTTTGGACTCTTGTTTAACCCAAAATCTTTGGTTGGTTGCAGATTCTCTTTCTGTCAAACGAAGGAAAAAGTTCTCCAAAGAAAGTAATGCTAACAATGTTGCATCACAATCAGAAGATGCTGCAGCTGAAAAACATTCCACGTTGCCTGTTGTAATTCTTCCATTCATTTTACACCTGGCCTTCATGGCTGCCACAGCTTTTCTGGTGATGCATGTGCAGGTAGGCTTCCATTCCATTTCCTTAAAATAGCTTCAACTGGTTATTTTGGCAAACCAGTCTTGACATTTTGGATGTATTTACAGGTTGCAACTCGTTTCTTATCCGCTAGCCCTTCGCTTTACTGGTTTGCCTCGTACGTCATGATAAAGCCTGGTGCAAGAAAGTGGGGATACGTCATCTGGGGATATTGTGCCGCTTACATATTACTCGGGAGCTTGCTCTTCTCCAACTTCTACCCCTTCACCTGAAATACTTGAATTCGTGAGAAGCTTAAGCCCGAAGGAGATATTATTAGGCTTGGTCAGATATACAGAACTTCAAAGCTCAGATTCTCCCTATTGTGTTAATAGAGCAATAAGTCCTGTTTGTTTGATTGGTTTTAGCTTGCAGAATTTAACTTTAGGTGATGTATCACTATCATGTTCATGAAAATAAGAAGAAAAACGTTTTAACTGTTTTTACTGCATTTCTCTATTGCCCATTGACGTGTTTGGTTGTCATTGGTTGAAGGGTCCCACGCTTCTTTTTTTCTTTCCTCAATCTTGTCAACCGTTACGTATGTCTTGGAGGGAAATCTGTCACGTCACGACTCATTCATTAGCAATGTTTTAGGGCACCTGACTATCATATTAATGCTCTTCATGTTTTGACAGGACTTGACTCCTAACCAACTTCAGGATGGTAAGTTGTTTTGCATCTTTCCCACCTCATATTTCTTTGCCTTCCCTTCTCAGAAAAACATTAATATTTTGTCGTGTGGAATCCAATTCTGTTAAATTTCTCCAGTTCTCTGCAAGGCTTTTTCCGTAAAGAAGAAAAAAGGAAAGCTTCGGAAGGCATGGGATGGGAGCAAAGTAATATATAATGTTGCATCTTGGGGAGCTACAGCCATTGGGTAAGACACCTCTTTATTAACTGTTGCTAAATCGTGCTTCCATCACTACGGTATTTAGAAATACTGCCTAGCTATATAAAACAAACTTTTGTTCTCTTCTGTTCCGATTCCTTTCATATAAGTGTCTTAGTCTTGACGATTAGTGTAGCTTTGGTTTGAAAAGAAATCTTGCTGAAATGTAGTCATTGCCTGATGTTCTTGTCATTTTTCTCTGTTTCAGCATATACCAAAATCCAGCCATCCTGAAGGCTGCCTCTGCGGCGTTTTGGACTTCGTGCCATGTCATATCAAAATTCTTCTGAGCAGGGAATGGTGGCGCCCCTCTAGAAAGACACCTTCATATTCTTTAAAGATTATAAAAATCATCACAATGGATGTGGATTTCTGTTTAATCCTTGTAAATAGATGGTTTTATGCTGTAAATAGTTCATCAAAGAAAGCAGAACATGTTATGTGTAACTGGACTTGAGTGTTTCTTGATATCATGTAGCTGAATTACCTTAGTTGCTCTTGAAAATGATTAGTTGCCGATTGCAATCTCTCTTTAATGTTGTTTGGTTCTATTTAATATCAAGTGTATATTTTTATGTCTCATCTTCAAGTCTTCTCAAATTTATTTTCCCCAGCCTTGATTTAATTTAAAGAATCCGTTGTGATTTACAGTCTTGAAAATTAGAGTCAGGGATGGATTTTTTCATCACTAGTGGAGGAATGGAAAGAATGAAAACCAAAGTCAGTGTTTTGACACAACATCCTGATCAATGATATTTTAATGTTTGTTCTATGAAGTTTAAAGTTTAATATACCATCTTATGAAGTACTAGCAGATAACAAGAGATACCTGGAAGACATCAGGAACCACATCTATACAAAAGTGCCATATCTATACTTATCTCTGAAGCTTCTTGAATATAGACGAAATATATATTGACATAAAAAATATAACATGCTACAAATAGATTATCGAACAATGTTATCTTTAGATGAGTATGTACCTATTCATTAATTCTTTTCTACTCATCTCTTTAGTAAAGTATATTAAAAGAAGTACGAGTTGCCCCTATTGCCCTGTGCATCTTTACATAGCATTGAACGGACCTCAACTACAGACCTCGGAGGCTCTAAATCCTTCTCCTGCAGAGAGTTTCCAAGCAACTGTTGCATTTGTGATGCAAAAGTATCATCCAAAACCTTCATGATAGAAGAAATGAGGATATGAGTTGAGAATAAATTAGTAGTTTTGTGTAACAAGGTTTTGTTGGGACACTTACCGATACAGCAATCCGGGATCCTTTGTACCAGGCTCTATTCTCTTTCCGACTCTCCAGGAAGCTCAGAATATCCTAACACCAAACAAGTATTTGCTAAAGGTGAACTTTGGGACTAAAAAGTGCAGAGATGTGGGACAAAGGAAGAAAGAAGGTGCTTACCTGTCCCATTTTGTCCCAGTATCCTCGGCAGCATGCAATAAACACGTGGGATTCGAAGATGGAATGCAGATGATTGATGGTAGATTCCAGCTGATCTTTAAGAGGCTGCAACCTGCTCCTCACCTCAGATTCCACCATGGCATCTTTCGAGCTCTGCAAGATTTTCTTCAGCTTTGTGTTTCCCTGCAACTTGGACTAAGGAAAAGCAGACAGTTAAATGTAATCCAAGATGACTGAGCCATTGCTAAGCTAAGAAGATTGGTGTTACTCACATTTTCAACACATTTCTCAACCACTGCTTGTAGATAGTTTCTGAACTTGGATCTGAGCATCACAGTAACCTCGCTTAATCGTTCGCCAGGAGCTGTGTTCCCAGTTCCGCCATCAGGGATACATGAACCCCACGACTTAAGCTGCTGCTCTATCTTTGGCCGAAGAGTATCCAGCATTCGCTTCATTGAGTTCAGGAGAATGCCAAGCTAGAAGGAAAAGCAAAACATTCAGGTCAAAACTAGAAACCTTAAAACTGGATCTCATGCAAGTTAAGTAGTTATATGTTATGCACCTCTTCTGGCACCATATACGCAGAAGCAGTCCTCTTTGTGAGCTTCTGGACATACTTGAGACCAAATTTCTTGGGAGCTAGATTTTCCTTCAATGGTGATAGCACATCAGCATATTGCTTTTCCAGCGCGTCAACAATAGCCTTCTCAATATCTGCAACAGCCTTTTCGATTGAAAAAGAAAATAGATATTACATTGAGGTTATAAAGGAAAGGCCACCAAAGTTATACAAACAAAAAGTATATTACTGCTTACATTTTCCAGCACATATGTGTACTCTGGCCAGCGACGAATGATGACCTCATAATCATTCAAAGTCTCATTGAGACGATCATACATGTCATCGATAAACGGGGTTGTGGAATGCTGTGTCCGAACTCCACACCATTTCACCTTTAGAAACATACATGAACCATCATTCATCAATAGAAAACATGGCACCATCATTCATCAAACAATTGATAGCAGTACAAAGGAAATCACATCCTTATTTACCTTGTCTAGTTTGCATGAATCAAGTAGAGAGAGGCGTTTATCTTGGATCCAAAGAACGATATACAAATGAAACAATTCCTTTGCATCTACTCCTCCCTTACCCGGTCTGAGAGGGGGAAAACAAGACAATCATATATTGATTTTAATTTACTGAAACATGCATGAAGATAGATGTGACTAAAAGACATACTTGATATTCCAGCTTGCAAGATCTTTTTGAAAGTCTGCAGTGGCAATAACTAGAGCAGTTACAGGTGGTGAAGGACTGGCTGGAGGGCATGCAATAAGAAATGCACGCAGCCTACTGCAAAGTTCTGTGCTATATATAGCTGCAGAAAGATTTGGTAGGTCCACAAAACTGCAAATGAGGATTTAAATATCAGCCTGTCCTAAGGTAACTGTTCTGGTGATGGGAAGACAATCAGAATAGAACAAGGTGCCTAAATATATTATAAATAACAGTTATAATCTCAGTAATACTGTCTTACATACAACGTAAAGCCATAAAGACTAACGAGCTTAACCTTTCCAAACAGGTGATTCCACACATTTACTAATTTTAGATTTCTAGGCAATATATTAACTTATGGATTACTCATGTATTAATATTTCAATTTCCTTACGCTCTACTGAACTATGGCAACAACACAACTTTGTATGAGGAAATAAAAAGTGGCACAGGACACAATAGAAATTTTTTTACAGTATCTTATCAAAGTGTGCACAGTTCTACCAATGCCTCAGTATGAAATATTTACTGATACTTTCTAATTGTGAAGCCTAACCTTGAATATCAAACAGAAAAAACGTACCTTGGAAGTATTTTTTGATGGTGGATCTCTATGTCAGTAAAAATTTCATTTCTGATATTCAAACATAGAGATCTCATCTTGCCATAAGCAGTGGAAATAGCAACTGGATCTATGAGCATCCCTTCATTGTTCCCACTAACATACTCATCTGTCTCAGTCAAGTGCCGCCTTGATCTCTTTTTGGCAGCAACCTGTCACATTTACCACGAACATAAATCATTGAGCAATAATTAAGTAAGCAAGAGAAGAAGGGATTTTAAGGAATCTATATAGTCTGAACCTGGAAGTATTTGTATAGCTTATTCTGTGCCTCTGGAGACAAAATGTCATGAAGAAGCGAGTATAGCTTAACAGCAGGCTCTAAGACGGGTGCTGCAAGGCCAGTAGCTGGTCTAAATACATCCATAATCCCTGATGGTGAGGATTCATCCAAGGCTTTGTAATTTTCAAAAACAAGAGAAAATATCTGATCAAGTTGATCCTCGATTTCGCCTAAAATACGATTCTGTAGAACACAAACCAACAAGGTTAAAGGGGAATGCCAAAAAGGTAGATAATTTTTTATTTGTAGCACAATTGATGAAGTAAGGATGAGGAGACATTACCTCTTGATGACTAAGTGTTGCCTTACCATGACCCTTCATCATAACAGGCACAAGTAGATCGTATACAAGAGTAAGGCAGTCAGCTGTGGGAGTCGCTACATCCATAACATAAGAAAGGTACCTGCAATGTTGAGCACATGAGAGACAGATACGGAAAGGCATCAGTAGAGTAACGGCAAATATGAGCAACAGCAAGACAGATAATTACACATTTCCAAAATATCTCCATACCTTAGTTTGGTGTATGCATCAGAAACTCCAAAATAAGAAGCAAACTGGGTGAGCAACCACTCCCATGGACCATGTACCACCAGATTTCTCTGTCTAAAGTTCTGAATTTTCATCGCAACTTCCAATACCAGGTCGTAAGCCACAGTTTCTGCTACTGATCCACACTACAGTTACGAAATTATGTGTCAATACAATGTACTACTAATGCATTCATAAAATATTAAAGATAGCCATGGAAATGACTGGTAGAATAGCTGACTAATACGTCTACAATCTTCCTTTCAATTATGATCTTGATATAGTTCCTCTTTGAATTCTTCATGATGATGATTATTAGAAGAAGGAATTGTAAGGTCCACTCTCAAGTCTCAATATTATCTTAGAATAGTAATAACATAGGTATGAACAGATGATAGAAAGTATTTCCTACCTTGAGATTACTACTCTCATCATTACTTGTTGAATAGTTCACATAAAGTTGCACTTTCCCAACAACTTCATGCTCTGGCTCATGATAAATAGACCACCACCGTAGCTTCTCACCCTGAAAATATGATTATGAGAAGATACATACAGGAACAAACAAAGACTTCAATTAAGGCTTGTTCATTTTAACTTTACCGGGTCCTCTGCAATAGTAGCTACTTGAGCAAGGACACGGCCATAATGCTTCCCTGTAGAATCCTGTACTTCAATAATTAAGTCGTCTCCTAGGCCATCTGGAAAACTGTAGGGTTGTCATGACAACATTCAAGAAAGATGGCAGATAATGGTATTTAGTGTTAATAGACACATACAATATGTGAGTTTCAGTGGATCCAGGCTGCATTCTGATAGCATCCTCTTCACTGGAACTTTTAAGCCGCAGTGAACAAGAGTACGTCTCTGATCACATAGCACAACACAGTTCACAGTTCAGTCATACACCGACAGATTAAGGTGGCACTAATCACAGTTTAATTGTTTTCTAGATTCAGTATGTTTTATTAATCATTCATTTAATAAATCAACAGGAATTGGTAAGGAGCTAAATGGAGTTCTACTAGGAATAAATCAACAGTTGAATTGGTTGCAAAAGTTATAAGTTGATATACAAGATCTCTAGAAGAAGAAGAAGAAAGTAGGTGGATTTGCACCTTGTAATTCATTTGATGAAGCACTGCTGCGCAATGTTGTTACACCAACTTTTAGTAAACCAGAGACTTGCTTTATATACTGGGTGCTAGCGTGAACATATGCCAAGCTCTGGTGTGAAAAGGAACCCTTTGCCACCTGGGGTGCAAAACGAACTCTACGAAGTGCATGGCAGCCGGAGGACATGGCAGATTGAAGATTGCTAATGTGATACCGAATAGCATCCATTTTTACTTTTGGTGCTTTCATAGATGAAATGCTGCAACCGGTAGGTGGATCCTGTGCCATTTTTACCTTCCTCACTGCAGAAAAATGCAGAATGATATGAATGTTCCTTATTTAACTGGGAAGAACACAGGTGTTCTTATAGAGAGTCTACCTTGCACCTTCATCTTCCCAACAATTTTCTTAGGTTTTGATGTGGATCCTTCAGTAGTAAGCTCAGAAGACCGCTTTGACAGTAACTCCTCCTCTGATTGCAGTAATACTTGCTGCAAACTGTAGAACAGATACAATCCAGAGTACTTGAGTGAAAATGATGTTTCAGATACACAACGCTTGATTCAGCCATTCAGGTGTGTCAGTTCTTTACAATAAAGGTTAAAAACAGATTTATCACTTTTGGCTCATGGTTGGAAGTGATGAAAGTAATTATAAAACTTACTTAAACGAACTTCGCAGCAAAGCACATTCATTATCAAGAAACATGGGAGCTTCCATGCAACCCCTTGCCCAGGCATGAAGGCATAGACGAACACATGCATCGTACGCAAGCACAGCATGCCAAGGTCCTAGTGCCCTGAAGTTCATAGAGAGTAATTATGGTCAGAACACCACAAGTATATTAAAACCATCACCAAAAAAGCATTTTATCAGCATACATGGCATGAAATGTAGGCAGGCGAGCTGGATAAGTACTTGAGGGTTTACTACTTTCTTCAGTAACTTCCGCAGTAGTCCTACATGAACAAGCACAAGTGTTCTCATTAAATAAGGAATATTATGCCTTTTCTGATAGAGGAAATGATCAGACTATACTACTTAACTTAGAGATTTTACAATACACAAGGAAAACTTACAAACCTCGAAGTTGATTTACGAGCATCTTTTTGATGATCCTGTATACCAGTGGTAACAGAAGGCTTACTAGCTAAAGAGCTTTTCGCTGCTTCAAGTGAGGATGCCTGACTAAACTTTGTGGCAGGACTGTTTTCCCTATCCAACCTAATGTCCCCACTAGGAACACCAAATGGAGGTGCACTAGGAACATCTTCATCAGAAAAGTCTTGGTTCTCCAAATTTCTGGAGTCTACAATCTGCCCAAAAGAAATTCAGTAGGGTCCTTAGTTGAAGGAATATGCAATAGGATTTTCAAAAAATTTGTAGGAACTGATACAAATTGCAAAATGCAAGGTATATTTTTCAAACTGCAAATTATGCATCACATGAGAGTGGTGATTTTTATATTTATCTTTAAAATCACAGCATCAAAGATATTTATCTTCAAGACACTTTCTGGGATGATCTTTTGTATCAGGTGCCCTGATATTGTGCAAATCATCAGGACATATCACCATGAAACCAAAAAACCCAACTGTACATCTTAGCTCATAGTTCAAAGCAAACAGGAAACCCAAAGATTAATAAAACAGCATCAGCATGCACTGCATCTTGTAAAGGAAGTTATGTTTAGCAGAGTAAGATACCAATGATAAACAATCATCCCAAGGTATTTATTATATTTAAAAACTCTTGTTTTTCTCTGTTCCATTTTAATGCAGGAAATCTAAGTTGAGCAAAGGAGTAAGAATTAAATCAAACAGTATGGTCTGCAAGTGCATTTGGAATACCACAAAACACAGAACCAATAGAAAGTACCTCAGGTGCTGTACTTTCCATCTTCAATTTGGAAGGAGCGGTTGATCCATATGTTTGTGGCAAATTAGCTCGAGCAGATGGTACAGTTCCATTCATACTCCCCATGTTTGTAGTCGAAAATTCTGAGCTAGCTGCAGAATCAGAAGATTCATCCTCTTCTGTATAAGTACTATTCCCAACCGAATATCTGTTACTGTTAGCACCCCTCACCAGCCTGTCTGCCACAGATCCCTGCCCTCTCCCTAAAGTTTCCCTGGAAGAATTCACATCTTCAGAATACACAGAATCACTGGCATAATGCCGGGAATTTCTCAGCGGAGGAATGCGAAGCTTTGCACTGCTTGAAACTCTGAAATCCTGAGGAGATGAGTCCAGCGAATATCTGGCACCATATATCTCCTCCTCGGAATCAGTGGACATGTCATTCTCAGAATCTGATCTGCTGTTATCTATATCTGCAGGGATGACTCGAGACACGGGGATCACTCCTGATAAGTGGCCACTCCTGAACTTGGATGCTGGAGGCAATGCAGCTCCTCTTCCTACATTTCCTGTACTAGAAAAAGGAACTCTTGGCCTGTCACTTGTGACTGAGAGAGGAACTTCTGTCCTCCTATGATTACCAGAACCCTGAATTTACAACAAGTGGATACTGACATTAGCCCATGCATCTGAAATTCTGAATTATAATCTTTTCTTAAATTCTTTCTTCTCTATATTATTCATTCACATCACTTCATTTTACTGAATGTTAGACAGATTCAAAAGTCCTGATAGGGCAGCTCTCTATTTCCAGCTGACATTCAAAGTGAACTACTGAAATACAGTGCATTGAATTTTGAACAGGAAGATAATTTCTAAATAAACACAAATTATCACAAAAGGGAAAGAAATTTAAACTTCAAGAATCTCTAAATTTCATAATACTAAACATTAAATCAACATCAAAAGTTGACTACAGGAACCGACATTGACAATTGACACATGAACAACAACTTGAATTTCAAATCTTACAAAAAAACCTAATCTTTCCAATCACAAGGATTCCAAAATCAATAACAATGCAATTCCATAACATACATACCTCCTGAACCCATTTGAGGGCATTATTGTCAAGGCCTTCGGTAAACATCCTGCTTCCACCGCTCTACCTCACCTAAACATCAAAAATTAAAATCAACAACACTTCTTATCCACAATGTAAGCTCAGAAAATTCAAAACAAAAACACTTACACTCACGCAAACTTCATCCAGAAAATCCGATCAAGCCAGCTAAACTCCGATCCAGTTAACGCAGTAAATCAGCTCGAAATTCAAACTCTTGAAGATAAATTCCAAAAGCACTTTAATCTAGAAATGCAAATCTTCTTCGTCCGCTCAGCTGCTCAGAAGAAGAAGAAGTCGGTCTGTCACTCAACCAACAACTGTGTGTGTGCGTGTTTTATATATTTGGTTTTTTGCTACTCTATCTGGTTTTCCACAGGATACGGCGTCGTATGAGGGATTTGGGAGAGCGGCGGTGGAGTTTGAAATGTTTAATAATGTCCTAATTAGAGAGAAAATTAACGTTTTGGTTTGACTCCGTACTGTTTATTCCGAATTCCAGCGAGAATTAAGAGCACGTAATGGCGCTTTTGCTGACGTGGTGGGTGAGTGGGCCCCGGTTTTGATGAGTGTTGGCTTTAAATTGAAGTAAATAAAAAGGAGTCGAACGTTGTAGTGGGAGCCTCCTTTCTCTGTAAGTCTTTGGGTTCCCGCTTCGAAACACATGGACTGTGGGCCACCAATCTAACCATTACATTTGTTTATTATGCCATTTTTCAAATGTTTTTTTTTTTGAATGTATAAACAAATAATGTTTCGTTTTGCCATGTTTTTTAGTGTCACATAGATCAAAAGAGAAGTTTAATAATGTTTGGAGGTCAAGCAAAATATAACCCTCGCAAATATTTTCACAAACCTCGATATTTACAAACTCTTTCGTGTGATCGGTTCTGCAATTCTAATTTTATGCTCAACAACGAAAATGTTTAAAACCAAGAATCATGTTGATTAGGTTTGATCGGGAATCGGCATAATGAGGTTTGATTGGATTCAACTTCATGATCAACATATCAAGCGTGGTGATTTGGTGATCAGCGATGTAGGAATGAGGGTGGTGTTGCTCAGCCAAGCTTATTATTTAAGGCCTTCAACGGTCAATTATGTTTGATTTCGGACTATTTGGTTATTCCAATTGTGGTTTGGTGATGGTCTGACATTGGTTCATCGATGAGATTGCACCTTTGGTGATGATAGTTACAATAGTAATGGTATTACAAAAATAAAAGGGCTTTATTGTGTTAAATAAGCTCACTTTCAAATTGTCGACCATATTGATCATCAAAATGTTTACTTAGTGTACCCTGAATTCCGTGATGTAAATTTTCCAATTTCAGCAATAGAATAGGCTCAATATTTGGAGGATGTTAGTTTTAGTTAAAATATTGATGTTGAGAATTCATATTTGAATTTTGGGAAGAATGGATTGGGGATGGAGGGTAGGAAAAAAGATGCAAATTTGGGAAGGGGAGTTACATGACCGAGAAAGTTATATTTATCTCATTCCCTTTGTTTCATCTTTTGATGATCAATATTTTGTTTTGTCACTTAGAATATGAGAAGAACCATTGTTGATTTGGAACAAGAAAAAGTGTTGGGGTTTTTGGCGATCACAACGGAAACAGAAACAACACAAGAACACCAATATAACGTGGTTTGATCGAATTCGGCCTACGTCCACCAGAGAGAATCCACTAGTATAATGAAAATTACAGAGTAAACCCGTAGTTACAATAACAGTAACTGAATACCCACCCAAACGCTCGTCTATACTACTTTTTCTCTCCTAAGAAACTCACCAGAAAACACACACGTTTGTATTTAGTTTCTTGTTCTTATTACAAATAAACTAACCTTGACTATTTATAACCAAACGGAAATATTCTATTCTAAATAGATAATATTAGGCTACCAAGTTTATTTAGTTTCCAATTCAGAGAAGATATATAATTTCCGAAATCAGCACTGATTGAATATGAGGTTGGGGGGTCGTCGGATATGAGGTTGGGGTTTCCAGAGATAAACTTTGTCGAAGTTTAGATACCTAATGTTGAATTTTGGTTGCTGAGGGCAAAGTTGAAGATTGTCAGAGGTTGGGTCCAGTTGGATGATGTTAGAGGTAGTCGACTTTGAAACAAAATTCTCTATCCATCTCTAAAATGATGTCCTATCTTTCAGTCAAAGTTTTCATACATTGTTTGACTATCAATAAATTTAATAATTATAGTGAATAAAAAATTATTTTAATAGATAAAAAGTACGTCATACGAGAAATCTAACAATATATCATATGAAAGTTCGTTATGGTGTTGAAAAAAAGATTATGTTACATGTAAGTTCACCACCAAACTTTTGGTGAGATAAGTAATTGATTGATGTGTTCACCACCTAGTTTGTAAATAGTTTGCGTTCATTGAATTTTACAAAAACTTATAAGGAAATAATTATTGAAACAAATGTGCATTCATAATAATTTAGCACTCATTTTCAAACGGTCAATGAAAAATTAAGGCGAGATGGTGCGGGAGGAGAGGGAGAAAAATTGAGGGCGGAGAAGTAATTCAAACCCTAACTCCGTTGATCCGTTCCTCAAATCCGCACTCAAGAAGTCGCTGTTTAATCCCACTGCTTTCCGCATTTCCATTGATTTGTTGTTTCCCGGTCGTCGTCGATCTGTCTGTTTCTGAACTCGCCGGAGCTCCGAACGGAATTCGAAATTCGGTTTATAGGTATGCTTGTTTGTCCTTCAATTTCAAGTTCAACCGCAATTGTATGAAGAATGAGATAATTCACAGTGTTGGGTGGTTGGAAATGATGAATCGATAGTACATTTACAGAAGGGTTTTGCTGATTTGATAGTTTCAGATACAATCTTGCCAGAAGTGGTATTGTTTGTGGGCTGAATGGATAGTCAGTGGGTGTGGCACCCGCATGAGAAAGCACAATCTCTCGAGCATCTGATTGCCAACAATGTGGGCACTGTTTCTGGGCAAATGCTGTGTTCGAACTGCAAAGCGTACCAGTATTTGCAGCTTGATTTGGAAGCTGCTTTTCACGAGCTTCGTGACAGATTGGTGGCAAGCAGAGATATGATTCGAGGTCCAGAATTCGGGTTAGGGGCACACGTATTGGGGATTCAATGTGCAGAATTCGCAAGCACCAGCTGTGCCAGATTGGTTTGCCCTAACTGTGGGAAGAAAAGCATGTCACCTGTGATGCCTAAGCTTGAGCCCTTGGTGACAGAAACTAAATATCTGTTCCATCTGAGAGAAGTTGAAGAGATGAACATTCTCTTCTTGCTTCTGGGAAAGTTTCTGAGGTTCTGCAATGTTGATCAGCTCTATGCTATCTGGCTGCATTTGGGATCGCCATTCCCCCCCAATCGTATACCTCCTCGCTCGGTTCTACCACATAGAATGTCACCGAAGCAAGCGTATCTCATTGCTCTTAGTTACCGTCTTGCCAAGATTCTTGACCCCGACAATCATAGCCTCGACATTGGATCGTGGCCCTTCCGCAGCAGCTATGTTTAGGAGTAGTGTTGTTTTGGCTCTGCAACATCTATGTTTAGTAGTATGATTTTGGCTCTGCAACATCTATGTTTAGTAATATGATTTTGGCTCTGAAGAAGTATGTTTGCAAGAGGTCAGTTTCATTCTGATCTTCATTTGTACATCTGCCAAAATTCAAACACCATTACATCACTGAAATCAATCCATCTGCAATATTTTCATTTCATGAGGGAAACTAAATGGAGAATATATAGATAGAGAAGGCAAAGCTCTGTTCAATTACACATTTTCTTTGATATCACAGTTCAGCAAAAAAGAATAGAAAAAGGGAGTCTTTAACTAATTGGATGGATGCATGCCACATTATTTGGCAAAAGGCATACATATACTCCAGAAATTCATGTAACTTCAAAATGTTAAGGATATTGCAAATGGGTTATTCTTATTTCTCAAAGCCCGCCTTTAGGCATACAAGTCGTCAACGTTACACTCCCCGAGGAAAACTTTGATGCTTCTAGGTGAACCGCAAGATCCTTCCGCAATAAGGGCTCTGTCGTTAGCAGCCATATGTGCGATAATCTTAAATATCATTTCAATCTGCCACCACACAAAGAATCAGTCAAGAATAGATGAACACGCAAATTAAGGTCTAATTTGTAGTTTCAACAGAAAGCATTGCATAGAGGATTCAAAGGGATCACCTCTTCTGGAGCATGACACCGATCAGCAACTTCTTCCAGTGTTAGAGGCTCGACAGGCTCTTTGCAGCTGAAAATCAACAGATGACAAGGTCAGCACTTTGATGCACTTACAGAAGAATTACTCAAGTTCGGGAAATAAAATCATCATCCTCGAAGAACCAAACTGAACATGCCATTGAAATCGTAAATATACCTTGCTTCATTAAGGACAGAAAGGACACGCTTCTGAAGAGCTAAAACTTCTCCGGCTGCTTTTTTCCCAGCTTCAACACCTAGAACATTATATAAATACGGTTTTAAAGACAATGAAACTAATTGCACTCAATGAAGCAACTATTTTGTAATGAAAAAATTGTATTACCAGGTTGATGGTAAGCATTGATGTTGACAAGTGAAGCATATAGTCCAACAGCTCTTTCATAGAGTGCAACAAGAGCCCCAACAGATCTAGGTGTCACTTCTTGGACAGTCACAGTAATGGACTCTCTTTCATTTGAATACAAAGCCGACCTAGTTCCCTGCCCATTTTGGAGAGAGACGAATATACTTGTTATTCAAATGTCAATCATATTTAAAGGCTTTGATGCATTTACAAAGCCTAGTTCAAGTAAGTCCAGAATGCTGACTTGGCAATAAAACTAAATAGGCCTATATCAGATGGCATGTAAATATTAAGCTTATAGAGCACCAACCTGCAACATTCCAAATAGATAGTCACCGCAAGTGACTCCTGGCTCGAGCTCCCAATCATGACCCGGCGGTCTATCACGTAAAACTTCAATGAAAGTAGCAAAGAAGTTGGGCACACCCTCCCTCAGCTGTTGAATATAGCTGCAGTGAAATTTGAAATATCCGTAAATTAGAAGACATGACATGGATAGAAGTTTGAATATAAATGTCAAAATTCTAGAGACATACGCATGCTGATCTGTGCTCCCCTTGTTTCCATAGACACTGATCCCCTGATTTACCTGTGCAGATAAGTGGTAAACGAGTGAACTTGGGAAAAATTACACAATACTTTGAAAATTAACCAAGAAAATCTGACAAGAACTTGCGACAAAATAGGATATATCATATTACGTACCTTATTGCCATCTAGGTCAAACTCTTTTCCAAGAGATTCCATGACCAGCTGTTGCAAATACCTGCTAAACAATAGGAGACTGTCCTTGTAAGGAAGGACCACCATATCCTGCAGATATAACAGCAAAGTATATAAACCAAGTTTACGACAGTTACATGACTAAAAGATATTTCCAAGTCATAAAACCAAATCCAGTCACACCTTTGACCCTATGCCACCAGTAGCCCAATACCAACATAGTGCTAGCAATGCAGCTGGGTTATTCTTGACCTACATCAAAGAATTTAAGTACCCTATATTACAATAATATATTTGAGGGATGGCGAATTCAGCAAGGAAGCATTGCTTCAAATAAAAAGGAATACAACCTTGTTTGACTATATGTTACACAACAAGATCTTACCTCAGTAATCCTAGTTGCCTCATCCATTAATGCTGCACCCGCAAGCATTTCCTTAATGTCAATTCCCTGGATTGATTATAAGAATGCTTCATGATTCCTCAAAACACAGCTTACTCATGAGATATATAGTAAATGTGATGGAAAGGACAAATTCATTACCTGTAGAGCAGCAGGAAGCAGCCCAACAGCAGACATTTCAGAAGTTCGGCCTCCAACCCAGTCAAACATGGGAAATCTTGCTAACCAACCCTCAATTCTTGCAGTGTTATCAAGTAATGAATTTTCTTGAGTAATAGCGACCCCCTGACAAGAATCAATAGTAAGCAATCTGACATAATGTTGAAAACGTTTGTCGTGTAAATTGATGTTTGTCACAAAGTACATAGCAGCTAAATATGAGAAACCTTAATCATAAGCACTTCCTAAATGATATTGAACCTTTAGCTCAGCTACGCATGCAAGAGATGAATAAACATCAGAAAAATGCTCATACTGAAGCATGTTAAAAGCGTTAGGATTGATGTAAGTTTCCTTTCACAAGATAGAATAGTCTGCCAAAATATACCACAAGACCCATTTGATCCCAGCACGCACAAGCATACCACATTGCATAATCAGTAAAATCACTTACAATTTAAGACACTAAACATCATGCAAGTGTACAGTGCTTTTACCCCCTGCAATTTGGCTATATTTTCTTACATTCTAAATTTTCTTCTATTGATAACACAAAGTGCTTTAAGAGTTGTTCCCACAGCATCAAATTGAATATAAGCAGAAACAAGAACCTGAGATCAAGACCTGTTTCGCAAACTCCAGGCCGGCTTCGCGAAAGGCCTTCTGCACCTCCAACAAACCATTCCGGGTCTCCGGTGTGCCTCCACTCTGAATTGAAAGAAGCAAAACATGTTGTTTAAAAAACATAAACATACAAAAAAAAAAAAAAATAGCACAGGAAGAAGAATGAGTTCACTTGAGACCTTAGAGATGACAATGACAAGGGTGGATGCAAGCTCAGAGCCAAGTTGAGCAATTTGATGATCAATTCCAGCCGGATCAGTATTGTCTATAAATCTTATCTGAAAAGAAGGATGTTATAGTCTTCAGAAAGAGAAAAGTTTTGACACTAGTGACCATATCATCAAATACGTATATAAAGCATTTTAATCAGAATCAGAAGAACCATAATAGCACAAAAGCAACCATAACCCTCATGAAGCATCAAGCCCTCCAGAATTTGGTGGCAGTGACAACACCGAGCTCTCAATATAATTCGATCATACGAACAATACAAGTAAAATGAAAAATATCCAAAACAGAAATAAAATGACAAATATCCAAAACACTAGTAAATGACAACATATGGTTAAGAGTACCACAGTATTTATAAAAAATAGAGATTCTATCAAACTAGTTATCTCAACAGAAGTAATAGACCATACTCAGGTAATAACCAAAAAAGGGAAAATGTAACAAAACTCCCAAACGAAATAGGCCCCTAAACATTACTTTAAAGAAGCTATTGAAACGACAACAATGAAGTAGCATACATGTTCAGAGCACAATCTTAGCAGACCATCAGCAAAGCAGTTAGATTAACCATTAAGTAATAACACCGACTAATCAGGAAGATGATGCCTAATGCAATGAACAAAGTGATTCAAGTACCTTGAGAGGAGGATTATCCGGTGCCAAAGCCTCGGCAACAAACTGGGGCCCGAGAGCTGAACCACCAATTCCAACAGAAAGTATCTGTGTAAATCTTTGAGCAGGGCCTGGAGGCTTTATCTGCAGTTCAAACTTGCAGTAAGCATTTCCAGCTATACAATTAAGAAAAGATACAAACAAACAAAACCTCGTACAACTACTACACACAAAAGAAAACAACTGACAACTGACCTTACCACTGATGATATCATCAGCAAACTCGCAGACAGCTGCTAGTGCCTTCTCAATCTGCACACTGAGCAAACTCTTGGGAGCAAGTTTGGGATTCCTCAACCAATAGTGGCCCACCATTCTGCCCTCATCGGGATTCGCAATCGCCCCTTTCTCCAGAGCCTCCATTGCCTCAAATGCCTTCTGGAACCGGGGCTCCATTTCCTTAAAGAACTCATCGGTGAACCCGATTCGACTCACGTCGATGAACAGCCCCAGGTCCTTGTGCTGGTACAGCCAGTCCACGTACCGCTTCCACAGCTCCCCGGGATCCTTCACCAGAGGCGCCGTTGACTTGGAGTCGGCGGCAGCGACGTGCACCGCCGAGGCCGATGCAGGCGCGTGAACCTCACGCGCCACCTGGACGGAGAATCTGGCGGCGGTTGACTTGTTCTGGAAGGAAAGGCTGGACTTTTGGAAAGGGGTTGTGGATTGGAGAGGTGGGTTCTGGGCGGATTTCGGAGTGCGTAAGTAGATGTTGGAGAGTGAGGACGCCATTGATGATCAAAAATTGAAGCTTTTCTTTTTCGATGAAAACTATGTCGCCATCAACTGTGTTCTTTCAGTTGTTCTCAGGCCATTGAAAAGCAGCAGAAAGGATTAATTAGGATTTATATATGAAATGGAATTCAACGGCTGCTGTTGGATTTATTTTATTGATTTCGGGGGCCGGGTTTTCTCGTGAGGCTCGTGGTTTCTTACCAAAATTGGTTGACGTTTGGTTGGCAAGTTTATATTTTCTGCTATTTTTCTGATCCTATTTCTGTCTGTACCTGGGCAGCATATTCTTTCTGATGACTGTGATGAGTTGGGAAAGAGTTCAACGTACAAGATGCTTTGGCTCTTATTTCTGTCGCCTCAATTTGTAAAGTGCATAACAGGATACTCCTTTCTTCAAAAAGTGTAATGAGAAAGTCATGATGTTTTAGGCATGATTGGTGTATAAATTTGACTAATATAATTTTTTTAAAGAATCAGTATAAGTTTTATTATTTATGAAAGATATTATGGACAATTTTTTAAATTTACAATAAACAAAAATGAATAGTTAAATGTTGCAATGGTGCCAAAGTGGTAGAAGTATAGACAAATTCTTGTATACATTTCCTCTAATTTTTTTTTGAGCAAACCACCGTAGGTGGGGGTTGTATATTGAATTTCCCAAGTCTAAAGAATAAGAGAGCATAGTAATATAATTACATGGAAAGGGAATAAAAGAAAATCAAAAAACTTTCTAGCCATAAAGGCATAGGAAAGAACAACCTCCTAGGTGTTTAGTGTAGAAAAAAACTACACTAATCAAAAAATGCCAGCAAAAAGAATGAGTTAGCAGGAAAAACTATTCTGCAGTGGTGTAGGTCTGAAGCTCTGACTTCTTCCTTCAATGTGCATTTTGTGATTCCATAAGCCATCTGTAGTACATGTCATAAGAGAAAATTCTCCGCAGCACCTATCACTGATTCAAAATCCTCAGATTTGGTAATTCCTTAAGGTCCATTGCTACAAGGGCCTTGATATGCTGAGGTAAAATTGTAACTGATCCAGAGATAGCATTTTCAATAAAGTATCTAGATAGAGCATCTGCCACTTTATTTGCCTCTCTAAAAACATGTTGCAATTGATTATCACCTAAAAGCCTGTTAATCTCATCAGCTAGGTTGAAGAGTTTCTATTGAGCGGTTATTGGATTAAGAATCATTGAAATACCAACCAAGCAATCAAACTCTATAATAAAAGCATGAATCCCTGCACATAAACCATATAGGTTTTCATGTTTTATTGCTTTAAGCTTTGCCTCTAGTGGAGAGGCAACATCAATGTAAAAAATTGCAGTAGCAACCATAACACCCAAATAATTCCCAATTATATATCCTAGACCAGATTTTCCATTTAGCCAAGAAGCATCGGTATTAATTTTAAAAGCTTGTGTTGGTTTTTTCCATTTAACAATGATGATTTTGGTTTTTGGTTTAGATTAGTCATTTAACAACCATAACACCCTATCTTTGATCTTTTTCTAGTAAAGAATTAGCATTATGCTTAACATTCTCAAAGAGCATCTTATTCCTTGCCTTCCAAACTCCAGCAAATGTATGAAGTTATATTCTAAGTTAATATGGATTACAATTTTGTGAAACCAGTGTATGATAGATAATATACTAGTCTACTCTTGTTTACATTTTCTCCTCCTCGTTCGTGTTTACGTAAAATGGTGAAATTGTTGTTTACAAACTCAGGGTAAATGAGGGTTTCGCTCAAAAGAATAATCCCTTTTTGAAAGAATGTAAGCGTATTTTTTTTAAAAAACAAGACAATGTAAGCGTATTTTTTTAAAAAAAACTTTATCCCAATTTAAATTACGTTTAATAAATTTTAAGACAAGTTAACATATGAAACAAAATTCCTCCGCCCCGTAGGGTCGACCTGCGGCACCTGGCCGTCAAAATCTAATCCGGCGACAAAATCTCCGCTCCGTAAACGCTAAAGGCTCCGTACGTCCGTACGTGAAATCCCGATGTCCGTGCCCAGCGATTTAGTATACCAAGGTACTGAATTTCACATAAATTTCATCAGTTTTGTTATTTTTTGGGTTTAATTTTGGTCGATTGTGAGTAGATATGATTTCATTTCTTATGTTTATTTTCAGTTGTTCAGGTTAATTGAACTAATGTACGTGTATGCTAATTGATTCAATCTCTGATCAGTTGATGTTTTAGGATTCGATAGATTAAGAAACAAATATTGAACTCAATTAGACCTAGAAAAATTGAGTATTCAAATTCATATATATATATATATATATATATATATATATATATATATATATATATATATACTACCTAATCATATATTTGGGTTTCTAAAAAAACTACTCTATCTTCTAGTTGCTGTTATTTTAATCAGTACTAGTTTGAGGTAGATTGCTATATCTGATACAATGTCCATCAAATATGATATATGTTTTTTAACCCCTATTTAACTGAATGTTGTAAGGCTTGGATGGAGTTGATTCAAAATATAAATGAACTACAACCCTAGAAAAATTGTTGAGATGTGCAAACACATGTGACAAAAGATTAATATAAATACAGTTGCAACCATGTGAGTCTGAGCATATAGATTGGTCTGTATGAATAATACAGTTGTTCTAGTTGCTGTATTTTTACTAGTTGTAAGATGGATCTATCAGCTGATATACAATGTCCATCACAATATCAGCTGTTTATATTCATTTGTCTATTTTATTGTCAAAATTAACATGTATGTTAATGACTAAGTGGATATTCAGCACCATATATCAAGGATTGGTTGGATTATGCTTTACTAAAGAGGGCTAAGAAGCTGGAACTGGACATCACTTTGATTAACTCTTCTGTTTCTGCCTTTCGTAAGTATCGCGTAATCGTAAAACCCTTGCTAAGGAGTATATATCTTGACAGTACTGACCTGAGTTTCTTGGAAGAAGTGAGTATGAAAGGATTGGAAGTGATGTTTATGTTATCATGGTTTTTTTATTATTAATTATGTGTTTATTAATTTCCTTAGTTTTTCTTATATAATTTGTGCCAGAGCTTGGGGATTTTCCAGATAAGCAATGTTTTTTTTATGCTCTTATGCAATGGCATGGACTTGAAGGTTAGGAATAAATCTTTCATATATCATGCTTTTTAATTATTATGTGTTAATTTGCTGAGTTATTCTTGTTTAATTTGTGCCAGCAGGTTTTGAAGCTAGGGGATTTTCCAGAATTGAGTAACATCAAGAGTCTAGTCATGAACATCGTAGCGTGGGACAGTAGCCTCATCATGGCTTACTTCCTTCATTTGCACAAGTTTACTTTGCAGGTCAGTTTTAACTTGACTTTAGCAAAAGCATTACTTATGATTGTTAATTTATGCTTTTATTACCTTTTCTTTATAATGAAAAATCTATAAATATAGAGTACTTTATATATGCATTTCTGAGAATTATTACATATAAAAAAGGATGTGGAAGATTGGTTCAGTCATCAAAATTATTATATGAAAGAAGGAGAGATATGTGCATGTTACGTGCGTGTAAAATCAAAACCCTAAACAGTTAATGTGCATCTTATGTGCGTGTGGGAGGAATAACTCATTCTAATTTTATTTTTAAGCAATTGATTGAAATCAACAAGTTTTTATCCTAATAACCTCAATATTTCTAAAACTAATTTATAAAATAACACTTTTTGATCAAACCTTATTGCACAAACTCTGCACTAATGTTGTCGTAAATAATATTACGCTTCACATGGCGACTTGTGTGCTGAATTCGTGCGACATTGCTAACCGGAGGAGATCGTTCGAGCCCTTGGGAAAAGGCTTGAGAAGTGGTGCATCCTTAGCGTCAGCCTCAGCCGCGGTTTGATTCTCCGGTAGCAGTCCCCGACGATGGGCCGGCAGCGTAAGGATTAGCAGTAGCAGAATCCACGGTTGGCCCATCGTCTGGGATACTCCGCCAGGTAAAGCTTTGCCTGCTCCATGTATCTTCCGGAGCTCATGAATCTCCAGGAGTCCAGGATGTAACATGGAATCAGAATCAGCTAAGTCAAACTGCAGTTTTCCGATCAAGTCCATTGATCTCAGAAGTGTTCATTGCAGTCAAGATCTGCAGAATCTCCCGCACACCGATATGATCAGCTTCTTATCCAACTCTTCGATCACCACCACACAAACATATTCGTATATAAGTATATATGAAAGAGAGAGAATTGTGCATATATCTGTTACGTGCGTGTAAAATTATATATAGGAAAAATAACCGCACGCGCAGTGTAATTACGTGCATGTAATCAATTAAAGTTGATTAGTATGAATGTTTAATTTATCGGTTTTTCTAACAAGTGCTTGATAAGAATGGAAAGATTCCATTAATAAATGTGGTGTTTCTCTTGATAATTGTTATGGGAATTAAATATGCTATATCTGCATTAACTTTCAGTAAATGCATTAACTTTCACTTGGTAAATGTATTAAAGAGTTCTAATTACAGTATTACACTACTAATTCATTAGTAGAAAATTACCTTTTGCATAGCAATTATCGATAGTTTATAAGAATCCTAATGATTAAATTTTTAAATTACAATTCCACTAACATGTATTATTTTCTATTTTATGATGTTCAAAGAATTCAGATGTGATTTTTGTGTACGTGGATAAGTTCGAAATTATTTATTTTTGAAAATTAATTATTAGTGGAAGTAGTGATAAATTATAATAGAAAATTTTATTCTCTGATAATTAGTTAAAATAAATTCAAAACAATTAACAGATAAACATGTTTTTTTTAAAAAAATAACGGACAAACATGTTTGGTTTGGAGTTGAAACCAAAAAGAGTTTGCAACGTACTTACGTACATAATTAATAAAAATAGAATGCATAAATTAGGTAATGAATTGTTCAATCGGTGATATAATTAGAAATATTTGGTATTTATAACGTAATTTAAAATTAGACTCATTTAAATAAATAGGTAAGTTAATATCAGAATTATATTAGACATATTTTACCATGAAGAGTAGTGTAATTAGTAGAGTATTTATCACGTGAAAGTTAATGCATTCACAATAATCTGTGAAAGTTAATGCAAATATAGCATAGTTAATTCGTATAACAATTACCAAGAGAAATTTCACATTTATTTATGGAATCTTTCCATTCTTGGGCACTCGTTAGAAAAACCGTTAATTTATTGATCGCACGATTAATGCAGATTCATCATGCACGCTCCATGCACTAACGCGAATTTTAGTTTCTTTAATTATCGCTGATCTTTGTTTATATATAATTACGTTTATGAAGAAACGGTAGATTAATTCTTTCAAAACCCACACTAAAAGCCTAAAATATACAAATCTATCCGAATAACTTTGAGTAATTACATTTCAAACACGACTTTGATTTGTCGAAATCAACAGATCTCAGTCGGAATGATCATCTCGCTGGAATCAAAGGCTTGCCGAAATCAGTGATCATCAGTTTCCATCAGAAAATTGAAAACTGTATGTGCTCTACCGCATCCAGAAAGCTTATACATATAGCGAAAACCATCTCCATTCTTTTCGATGTTCTTGTTAAACTAAGAATAGTTTCTTAGTTAATTTGTATTTGTAATTCTAATTTTATTTTGACAACAAATTTTATACATTTCGAATTTAGAAAAAAATTGATTAAAATTGTTCTTAGTACAGGTGGGTTGACCCGTTGACCGTATAACATGCACGATCAATAAGTGACATGTTGAAAGACGTACGTGCATTGCACGGATTGATTATTTTTTCTTTTATTAATTAAGATTGTTTCTTTAATCGAGCAAGAATGTTCTGAAAAATTAATCGAGCAAGAATGTTCAAGTGTCGAACGCTAACATGCACGATCAATGAGTGACCTGATGAAAGACGTGCGTTACATGAAGAATTGATTTTTTAATTTTTTTATTAAGGTTGTTTATTTGTGCACCTATAAAAATTAATTTTTTTATACTAATATTACATACACAATTCTTCTCTATTTACATTATTCACACTCGTTGTGCTCCAATTTAACTGCTTAATGCACTAACATGAAACTGTCTATATATAGTTTAAGTCGTTTTAACAAAAAAAATGACTCTTTAATTCTATACTCAGTTGAAGAAAAGTATTCACTTGGGTACGATGCGTATGAATCAAACTATTATGTTGATGACATAAATCATACCATTCTTCCTTAAGATTTTATATCATACTTTAAGCTTAATTACCCCAAGACTCTTCGCAATCGCGACATTCTAAAAGAACGGTCAAAATCTCTGACCAAGCATAACTATCCATTGATACGGAATATGAGGAAGACACATGGTAGAAATATGCAACGCAACAGAATCAACATCGTTCAAACACTTACCGATCACATCTCAGAAATCAATATCTTCATCATCCATTTCACGACTAGCGAAATCATCATAACTCTTTGCATGAGAGGATAAAGAAGCACAACATTCGTCACCAATAGGAAAAGTACCGGTTGTAAAAGTACCGGTTGTAACCCTCGGGATAAAAACCTTAGGAAAGGCAACAACATGCGACTTTAATTAAACCTCCGGGAGTAGCCGTGCTAATTCGGTGAAAAATGTTCTCAATGCGACCTTGTAGAATAGATATAGGAGAAGTTTGTGATAAAGCTTGCGGATCCAATTGGCGAGTAATCATTTTTAAGTCAACAGATGATGATATTAATTCTTTAATTGACTTAGCCTACAAAACAAAAATAAATGTATTAGTACAACAACACTTGTTAGCACCCATAATAAAGTTTACAAAACGGAATAATATAAAACATCATCCAAGATACAAAGTACAGATATTTCAATATATTTGAAGGACTAACATTGTTAGGCACATTGAGAGGATTAGATTCGGTAACTACGAGAGCTTGATCGCCAGTTTGCACTTGTGAAACCACGAGATTCTTCTGACCGAGTTGCCCTGTCTGACCTATGTTAGCATTCACCAATGTGGCATTCTGAGAGATAGGCGGATCCTCGGGAGCACTCCCAGCACATGCATCAATCTTACATTCGCGAAGTTCTTGAATAGTTAGAGGCGTCTCCATCCGCTTATAGGCCTCACATAGATCGAACACATAACCATCATCCTGAATCTTGGTATTGAAAGATGTATTCGCCTTCTCACTCACAGAATCAATTGTTTGCTTGAGGCGCTCATCAGTCAACCACTTGATCTGAGAAGGACCAGGAAACTTTTCCTTCAGAGTACGGTAGCTCACCCATCCTCCCAGCTCTTTTCCACAGGCAAACATGGAAGCAAAAAAGTCATAAAAAGACTGTGTCTTCATCATGTAATTCATGAAAGCTGCCTGATACCCTGGATTCAAAGCGCCATGTAGCTTATGATGATTCAGTTCGTCTGGAACTTTATCCCTGCTGGTATTCGCCACCCGAACCAATTGATCCCTCTTGGAAATCTCAGTTCGAAGTTCAGCTACCTCAATTTGGTGAAGTTTTTCCTGGTTGGTATAAGCTCTAATTAGGGGTGAGCACGATCACGAGCGTTCGTTAATCGGATCGGTTAAAAATCGGATCGAGATCGTTCATTTAATAAATGAGCCGATCATGATCAAAATTTTTTGATCGTTTAATAAATGAACGATCAACGATCATAGACATTAAAACTCGATCATGATCGCGAACAGATCGATAAGGTGATCGATATCGATCGATAAGATAATCGATTAATATAATATAAATATATACATCTAAATGAATTATTTTCTAGTAATTTGTTAATTTTTAACTTTTTTAAAAAACTTTTAAACTGATCATGATTGATCATTGATCATTTGATCGAGCCGATCGTTATGGATCATTGATCATCTGATCGATTATCTAAACGAATCGATCGCGATCATTATAATTTTTAAACGATCCGATCATGATCATGAATTATTTTGATCGCTTTGATCGCGATCGGATCGTGATCACCTCAAAATTTAAACGAGTCGATCATGAACATAGTGATGATCGTGATCGGATCGACTCGTTATCACCCCTAGCTCTAATAGCAGGCAGAATTTTACTGAACACAAGATTTCCAATCTCTTGTGCCTACATAACCGATTCAAATCAGATAGACATATATCATAATATACAAACTTATGTATGGATATTGGGAGAAAGTAAGAGACTCACAGCTATGACTTCATCATCCAGAGGCAACTCATTCACTTGATCTACTCTTCCAGTACGAAAGGGACCTTCGATGGGAAGATCCAATTTGAACTTAGGCTCATACTTGACCTTTTTGGTTCCATCCACTGAAGAATCCCCAGATTTGCGCTTAAAATGCTAAAAAAATGCGAGCATTTTTTTTTTATAAAAAAACTTTATCCCTATTTTGAGTCCGTCTCCTGGATGACCGTCACTATATAGTGACCAATGACTATGCTGCAAATACAGAAAATAGGACAAATTCACGCTGGTCGACCCGAATTGTGACCCGCGTTTGTAGACACGCGCGGTATATAAATCAAATTTCCCAATGAAACTTAGAATCACTCATTCACCCCATTCAGAAAATTACCCCCCCCATCACTCCCAAAATATGAATCTGCCTTCAATCCAGGTCGAGATGGAGATCGCGCGGAGCTCCTAGAAGAAGTCGCCTGAGATTTTCCGATCGTCAGATCAGTGCGCCGCCGCCGCCAGATGCAAACTTCAGATCACACCAGATCGGCAATAACGGATCTCACACAAACTGCCGACCGAGATCCAATCGGCAATAACAAATCTCACACAAACGCGGTTGAGATCGGCAGCAGAATCATCGTCTCTGTGCCGCCGTGTACTAATATTTTGTTGCCCGATCATCGGATACGAAATCACTATTCGCGAAAAACAGCGGCGGCGATTCAATGATTTTCGGCAGTGTTATTCCAATCGCGAGTAGAGATCGAACCACCGTTAATTATATTTTGTAGAGTAGATTGTGTAGGTTTGAAACACTGGTGATTAATTGTTGATGATGATTCTGCTCAAAGTAATTAATTTTGTATGATGATGATGATTTCTATTTCTGAAGTGGTATTCATAACGATGAATTGATTACTCGGTAATTTACTTGGCCTAAGCTGAATACTAGGACGCCATTCCGATTAAAAGGTGTGGATTTTTGTTTAAAAGGTTACTAATTTAGTTTGAAAGATTTAAAATCAGAAGGTGTGGATTTTGGTTTAAAAGGTTACTAGTTTAGTTTGAAAGAACTAATTTTAAAGGTTGATATTTTAAATTAAAGGTGTGGATTTTTGTTGAAAAGGTTACTAGTTTAGTTTGAAAGAACTAATTTTAAAGGTTAATATTTAAAATTAAAAGGTGTGAATTTTTGTTTAAAAGGTTACTGGTTTAGTTTGAAAGAACTAATTCTAAAGGTTAATATTTAAAATTAAAAGGTGTGGATTTTTGTTTAAAAGGTTACTAGTTTAGTTTGAAAGAACTAATTTTAAAAACACCATATTCAAACTAGAACCTCTAGTTTTTAATTTATAGTTTTGTTTAATCTATAAACTATATTTTACAGGTTTTTGATTAAAAACTCAATGTTTTAAATTATAATCTCCAGATTTTACTTTAATTTTTTTGGTGTAGTATAATGAACTATGTTTCAAATTTTGTTTTACAAACTACATGTTTTAACCTATAACTCCATGTTATGTATAACATCAACACTTAAACCAGAAACATTATGATAAAGGCATGCAAAAGGAACAAAAGTGTAAATAAAATTGAAATGAAAAAAATATAACTTTATTGTGCAACATACGTATTTTAAGTTGATTGTTACATGTACTGAAATATTCTCAAAACAAATTTAAAAAAATCAACAACAAAAATTGCTTCAAAACAGTTGCGGCTTTGGTGTTTTTGAGATTCTTAGAGTGTTTTTCGGCTCCTCCATTGATGAATTGACTCTTTCCCGCCTGCTTTTAGTCTTTGCTGGAACTGGATTTTGAATTTATACGACACTATCTGCAGCTGAACTGCAATCTGAAAATATAACAAAAAATAAGACTATGCAAGGACTAGTGTGATTAACTCACAGATAAACTCAACACATACAGCAGAATCGTGCTCTCAAACAAAAAACAACAAGAATTAAACTATTCTGATTGTTGACGTCGTGCTCCAATTAACATCAAGAACCCGACTCTAAAATTATGAGATAAATGCATTTCTAGGCATTTCTAGTTATTATGGGATCCATGGAACATGAAATTTTACGAACCTTGCCCATCAATATCAAAACAATTTGAAACATTATATACATTTCAACTACAAGGAAACTAGGAGATTGTCATGCACTTATTTCTAAAAGGTAGGGTGTTTTAGCTAAAACATCCAAGTTTTACAGAATAACATGCAACCAAGTAAAAGGTGTACTGTTAAGGCTAAAAATCCACAAATTAACTTGAAACAGTATACAGATCAACCAAAAAGAACTAGGAGACTAGATTTGCACTTTTTTCTACAAGGAAGACTGTTTATGCTAAAACATCCAGGTTTTACTTAACAACATGCAACCACGTAAAAGTTGTACTGTTAAGACTAAAACATCCACAAATTAACTTGAAACAGTATATAGATAAACCAAAAAGGAACTAGGAGACTAGCTTTGCACTTGTTTCTAAAAGGTAGGTTGTTTATGCTAAAACATCCACGTTTTACAGAACAACATGCAACTAAGTAAAAGGTGTTAAGGCTAAAAAATTTAAGCAATATGTTTCATTTTTAAACAACAACCTTTCAACTTTAAACAACAGCCTCAGGCTGAAGCTTCCTGATAGCGGACGCTGCCGCGATCTCTCTTGCAATCTCCGTCATGATCTTCTCTGTAAACTCTGTCGCGATCTGTTCTGCAATCTCCGTCGCGACCTTATCTGCAATCTCTGCCAGCGATTCAACACTGCGATTCACCGGGGCTTCGCGGAAATCAACGGCTTTTGAAAGTTTTTTGAAGCTGGAAAAAGTGAATCGCCGAGAAAAATTAGGGATTTATATAATTCACCAAATAAAGATGCGCCCGCGCATGCGGTGAAATTTCGAAAATTGCAAATAAGGAGCCGCACCTTTCTATTTGCAGATAAGACCCTGGTCACTACATAGTGACAGTCACTTCCAAGATTTATTCCTATTTTAATTACGTTTAATAAATTTTAAAAGAAGTTTACATTAGTGCAATTAATTAGAGTGGTGTCGAATACCTGGTATACGAAACAAAATTCCTCCGCCCCCGTACGCCCCCGGGTCGATCCGTCGTCAGAATCTATTCAGGCGACAAAATCTCCGGCGAATCACGCTCCGTAAACCCTAAAGGCCAGCGATTTAGTACCCAGGTACTGAACTTCAAATAGATCTCATCAGTTTTTTTTTTTTTTTTTTTGGGTATAATTTTGGTCGATCGATTATGAGTAGATATATGTTTGCATTTCTTGTGTTTATTTTCAGTTGCTCAGGTTATTGAACAAATGTACGCGTATATATGCTAATTGATTCAATCTCTGATCAGTTGATGGTTTAGGCTGCAATGGAATCGATTAAGAAACAAATGAACTAAATTAAACCTAGAAAAATTGTTGAGTATTCAAATTCATCAACTATATATATGGTTTCTATGAATTTTGTAAGTAAACGAAATCTTTGCTAGCTATAACCTAGTCACATATTTGGGTTATTGAAAAACTATTCTTGTAGTTGCTGTTATTTTAATCAGTACTAGTTTGAGATAGATTGCGATATCTGATACAATGTCCATCAAATATGATATTTTTGTTTTCATTTTATTGGCAATATACATTAATTGATTCAACCCCTATTTAAGTGAAAGAGATTAATATATATAAATACAGTTGAAACCATGAGTCAATGAACTTAGAAAATTGGCCAGTATGAATTTCACAGTTGTTCTAGTTGCTGTACTAGTTGTGAGATGGCTCTATCTGATATATGTATATATATACAATGTCCATCACAATATTGATAAGTTGAACTAATCTAATTTGTTCAGTGACTAATCTAAGTGGATATTCAGTATCAATGAGTGGTTGGATTAATGCTTTACTAAGAAGCTGGAGTTGGACATTAAACTAACTCTTATGCCTTTCGATTTTCGCGTAATCGTAAAAAATCGCTCACCAAGGAGTATCTTGACAGCTGCACTGACCTGAGTTTCTTGAAAGAAGTGAGTTTGAAAGGATTGGAAGTGATGTTTATGATTTTATTTTGTGTTTATTTGCTGAGTTTTCTTGAAAGAAGTGAGTATGAAAGGATTGGAAGTGATGTTTATGTTATCATGGTTTTTTATTATTATGTGTTTATTTCCTGAGTTTTTTTTTTATAACTTGTGCCAGAAATTGGGGATTTTCCAGATAAGCAATGCTTTTTATGCTGTACAGTACTCCATGGACTTGAAGGTTAGGAATAAATCTTTCATATATATATATATATATATATATATATATATATATATCATGCTTTTTAATTATTATGTGTTTATTTGCTGAGTTTTTCTTGTCTAATTTGTGCCCAGCACCTTTTGAAGAAACCCTAATCCCAACCCAGTTCACCGGAGAGATAAATATATCTCTTTTACTCCTACCAACTCAAATCATGTGTGTTCTCCAGGTTATTTCTTCTTTTAACTATCCTATGAATTTTTCATTGCAGACCTAATTTCCGTAGAATTTCTTGTTAAAACAATGTCAAAGTTACAATAAATTTAGATATTTTCCCTCAGTTACTCAAATTTTGCTTCTTCAATACAAAGTTTTATATTTTATTGGAACCCATTTTGTGATTTGTTCAAACTGTAATGTTGAATTTGTGTTTCTTAAAGTCAAGAGTACTATTGTTAGAATCTCTGAACAGTAATGATTTCTTATCCCAAATAATATTCTAGCCATGTGGTTAATTATGCTACCTTGTTTATCCCAAATAACACTAATTGTATTAACATGTGAAGTCCAATATTACTATATTGTCAATCTCTTTGTTAATACCAGAACCTGAAGTATGATTGTAAAGGGAAGATTTAATCAGTCCTAGCTCATGACTAAGTACACTGTTCTTCAAATTGCTATGTTTAAGGGAGTAGTAATTAAGTTTCCGAGTTAATTAAAGTTTTTAGTTTTTTTTCTCAGTTGCTGCCATTGTTTTTTGGTAGGAAGAGATCAATTATATATATTCATCGTAAACTTGTGCAAAAAGTTCTGAATAGTATTATTCAAACTCTTCTTGAAAAGTTTTGGGACTATTAAGGGAATAAAGTGATAGTCGGATTATATATTTAGTTTATTGGTGGCGCTGATGAAGTTGTCATTTTTAACATATATAACTATATAAGGACCAGTCATCAAAATCTAATGAAAGAAAGAATTGTGTGCATATATATATATATGAAAGAATTGTGCATATGTATCTTACGTGCATATGTTAATTGTTACGTGCGTGTAAAATTAATAATCGCATAGTCATCAAAACCCTAAACAATTAATGTGCATTTTATGTGCGCGTTGGTGTATTTCATTCTAATTTTTTTTAAGCGAAATCAAATAAGTTTTGTGTGTAACCTCGTTTCTGAAACTAATAACATGCACAAACTCTGTACTAACGATGTCGTAAATAATATTGCGCTTAAACGACCGTTTCACATGGTGGCTTGTGTGCTGAATTCCTCTGTACTAAACATTGAATTCGTCCAAGCTTGGCCTGCTCGGGTTATTGCATCGTTTGATCCCTGCCCAAACTCTGTACTAATCATGTCGTAAATAACATTACGGTTAAATGCACGTTTCACATGTGTGCTGAATTCGTGCGACATCGCTAGCCGGAGGAGATCATTCGAGCCCTTGGAAAAGGCTTGAGCAGCACTATCCCCGACGATGGGCCGGCATCATAAGGATCAGGTTCATCGTCGGGGATACTGCTGCTGATCCGACGTACGGCCGGAGTCGGATTAAGCTCCTCCACCAGGTAAGCCTTTGCCTGCTCCATGTAGATCAATCTCCCGCAGCTCATGAATCTCCAGGAGTCCAGGATGTAATATGGAATCATAATCAGGCCCCTTCGTATCCTTCAACTCTATGAACCA
Organism: Cruciata laevipes; assembly: GCA_963678965.1. Taxonomy (NCBI): domain Eukaryota; kingdom Viridiplantae; phylum Streptophyta; class Magnoliopsida; order Gentianales; family Rubiaceae; genus Cruciata; species Cruciata laevipes. Next base: position 5,766,433 of record OY787639.1, read on the forward strand.
CCTAGTGTTTATGTATGCCCAACAATATACCCCTTCTTATCCAACTCTGCGTTCTTCTTCTCCAGCTCTTCACCACACAAACATCCTATATAAGTATATAAGAAAAAGAGAGAATTGTGCATATATATATATATATATATACATATGTACGTGCGTGTAACATTATTTATAGGAAAAATAACCGCACACAGTGAAATTACGTGCATGCACAAACATATATATGTAATCAATTAAAGTTAAGTATAAATGTTTAATTTATTGATCGCACGATAAATGCAAATTCATCATGCACTAACGCGAATTAGTTTCTTTAATTATCGCTGATGGTAGATTAATTCTTTCACACCCACACTAAAAGTCTAAGATATACAAATCTATCCGAATAACTTTGAGTAATTACATTTCAAACACTTTGATGGGTCGGAATCAATATATCGCAGCAGTCGTCGGAATCATCACGCTGGAATTAAAGGCAGTTTCCATCAGAAATTTGAAAAATGTATGTGCTACCGCCAGAATAGTTTCCATATAGCGAAAGGAGGTCAAATTCAACCATCTCCATTCTTTCCGATGGTCTTCTTAAACTAAGAATAGTTTCTTCTTTAATTTGTAATTCTAATTTCATTTTGACAATAAATTTTATAGATTTCGAATTTAGAAAAATTTGATTATATTTGTTCTTAGTATATATATATATAGGTGGATTGCACGATCAATGAGTGACCGATGTGCGTTGCACGGATTGATTATTATTTTTCTTATACTAATAATTAAGATTGTTTATTTAATTGAGAAAGATAGTTTATTAAAAAAAATTCATCAAAAATTGTACGAAAAAGAAATGGAGAGAAATGTGCATGTAATTAATTACGTGCGTGCAATTTTAACAGTAACTCAAATTTCACAGCAATTTCGCAACTCTAAGTCAAATTCCACTACGCAAATTAACAACAAAACAAAAAAGTGTGAAAACGTTACCAATAGATTTCAATAACGTTACCAATAGACTTATGTTCCTCCCAAAAAGAGCTCTGGAATAATCCGTCGTCGCCCTGCTGCTTCGAATTCGATTGAAGAAGATGAAGAGGATGAGGCAGCTGGCACAATCCTAGAAATTAAGATTTGAGAAACCCAAAGCATTAGATAGTAATCTATAAACCCGCGAACGCCCGAACCCTACCACCACCACTCATCGTCTCCCCTGACACCACCACCGCACCCCACCCACCACCACTTTAAGACACCGACAACGATATGAGGACGCGGCCGAACGATCTGAGTGTCACACAAAATTTGTAATTTTTTGGATCTTTTCCTAGCTAATTGCAAACCAGTTTTCTATTTATATATTATGGAATGTTCCAACACCGGAACTTTTTTTTTTTTTTTTGGCAAACCACCATTGGTGGGGGGTTTATTATTGGCTTCCCCAAAGCCTTGAAGAAAAAATAGTAGTATAGTTACATTAAATTGAATCTGACCAAAGAAAAAACCTAAGCTAAAGGCATGATCTCAGCATCCAATGAAGCATGAGATGGTGTAGAAAGGAACTACACTAGGCCAAAAAATGCCATCAAAAAGAAGGAGTTTTCGGTATAAACTCAATCTGTGGTAAGGAAGGATTTAAGTATAGGAGAAATATTTCACTTGCTTGTTAGTGAATCAAAGTGAGACACAGTGAGACACAAATCAGCCTATGAAATTTTTCATCCCTTACTTAAAAACTTCAAAGGAAAACTATCTGAGGTTTGGAACCCTGAATGGTGCAGGTTGTTTGAACTCCTGTGTGAGGTATCACTGATGAACATCCTTGGGATTATCCCTGGATTGAACCTGTTGTGTGCTGTGATTTCACCAGTCTTCTGGCTTGATGTGCTGTACCTGTCATGAGAGGAAACATCAGCAGTATCTGTTCTGAGTAATTCTAAGACTTGGGACTTCATTAAGGTCCATAGCTATAAGAGCTCTGATGTGCAGTGGGAACACCGGAACTACGTTCACGTATCTTTCAACATAAAAAAACACTTTCCTTTTAAAAGCCCCTTTAATAGGGTGTCAAATTTAATTATTAAAATTATCAAAACAACCTTAAATTGGAATATGAATTACTTCAAAAAAAAAAAATTGGAATAGGAATTATAAAATTTTGAACATCTAATATATACAAAATATGCTAAGCAGGACTAAAAGTACTTAAATTTCATATCAGGTGCCGTGGTAGTGCGTCCGATCGATATGTGGATGAAGGCGGGTCTCGCCCTAATTCTCATCTTCGGTATCGGTTCTTTCTCTTCATCACCGTACTTATCATGTCCGAGAGGCAAGCCATTTGATGGACTCGCTGTCAGTGAGGATAGTCAGTGCCGATATGGTGAAAAATATGAAGTAGGATAAGATTTTGGGATTTATAAATAATGTGTTGAATGGGTGAGATTGAATTGGTAAAATATATCAATGGCTCAGATCAAACAGTTTATAGAATGTCAAGTTTAAATAAGATTTGACATTTCATTAGTCTAATTTAATAATTTTGTGAAGATAGTCAATTGCATGTTAGTATAGATTGATCATAATGTATAGAATCAAACTAATGATATTATAGATTGATTATAGAAAATTAAGTGATGGTAAACCTTAGTTTAGTTAAACTCAACTTAATTAGTATTTATAGAATGTCAAGTAAGGGTTGACTTTCAATTAAGTAAGCTTATGTTAGTTAGGTCTTGTTTGCTAAAGCTTATTTTTTTGTTGAACTGAATTTAACTGAACTGAACTTAACGGAACTGGAGTGAAAATTAATGTATTGAAAAATGGAATCAACATGACTTAATTAACATGAATTTTTTCAAATTACATTTTCACTGAACTGAACCAAACTAAATTGATCAACAGAAAAGATCTAGAAAACAGCCAACCATGGAATAACAGAAAATCAAAAACTATATGAGGTGTTTAGTGTAGAAAGGAACTACGCAGGCCAAAAAATGCCAACAAAAAGAATGAGTTAGCATGAAAAACTCATTCTGCAGTGGGAGAAGTTTAGATTAGGAGAAAGGGAATCCACTTGCTTGTTAATGAATCAAAGTGAGACATAGTGAGTGAGACAGAAATCGGCCTATGAATTTCTTTCATCCCCTTCTAAATTCTCCATGAAAAAAACTCCAAATGTGCGTGAGTTAACAATGCAGAGTGGTGTAGGTCTGAAGCTCTGTCTTCTTCCTCCAGTGTGCATTTTTTGATTCCATAAGCCATCTGTAGCAGACTCCATGAGTTAGCCTCCTGGAATGTATCTGTCATAAGAGAAAATTATCTGCAACACCTATCACTGATTCAAAATCCTCATATTTGGTAATTCCTTAAGGTCCATTGCTACAAGGGCCTTGATATGCTGAGGTAAAACTGTAACTGATCCAGATATAGCATTTTCAATAGAGTATCTAGATAGGGTATCTGCCACTTTATTTTCCTCTCTAAAAACATGTTGCAATTGATTATCACCTAAAAGCATGTTAATCTCATCAGCTAGGTTGAAGAGTTTCCAGTGAGCAGTTATTGGATTAAGAATCATTGAAACACCAACCAAGCAATCAGACTCTATAATAAAATCATGAATCCCTGCAGATAAATCATACAGGATTTCATGTTTTATTGCTTTAAGCTCTGCCTCAAGTGGAGAGGTAGCATTAATGTAAAAAACTGCAGTAGCAACCATAACACCCTAAAAAATCCTAATTATGCATCCTAGACCAGATTTTCCATTTAGCCAAGAAGCATCAAAATTAATTTTAAAACCTTGTGTTGGTTTTTTCCATTTAACAGTGATGATTTTGGTTTTTGGTGTTCTGGTGCATAGAGGGAGAACAGTATTGGACTACATGTCAATATCAAATTGTTTTGCTAAGTAAATTGGTTTAACAATGAAAAAATAAAACACCATATCTTTGATTTCTTTCAGTAAATAATTAGCATTAGGCTTAACATTTTCAAAGAGCATCTTATTCCCTGCCTTCCATAAACTCCTTCAAATATATGAAGTTATATTCTGAGTTAATATAAATTGCAATTTTGAAAGAATGTAAGCGTATTTTTTTTAAAAAAAAACAGGAAAATGTAAGCGTATATATTTTTTTAAAAACTTTATCCCAATTTTAATTACGTTTAATAAAAATTTTAAAAATTTAACACTTGTGCAGTTAGTTAGAGTGATGTCGAATGATGCCAAACATATGAAACAAAATTCCTCCGCCCCCGGCCCGTAGGGTTCGACCGTCCGTCGTCAAAATCTAATCGGGCGACAAAATTTCCGGCGAATCGCTCCGTAACCCTAAAGGCTCCGTACGTCCATATACGTGAAATCCCAAGATGTCCGTGGGCAGCGATTTAGTACCCAGGTACTGAATTTCACATAAATTTCATCTTTTTTTCTTTTCTTTTTTTTTGGGTTTGATTTTGGTCGATATATGATTGCATTTCCTATGTTTATTTTCAGTTGTTCAGGTTATTGAACAAATGTATGTGTATGCTAATTGATTCAATCTCTGATCAGTTGATGTTTTAGGCTTCAATAGAATCGATTAAAAAACAAGTGAACTAAATTAGACCTAGAAAAATTGTTGAGTATTCAAATTCATCAAGTATGTGGTTTCTATGAATTTTGTAAGTAAACGAAATCTTTCATCAAGTATGTGGTTTCTATGAATTTTGTAAGTAAACGAAATCTTTGCTAGCTAAAACCTAATCATATATCTGGGTTTTTTCCAGTTGCTGTTATTTTAATCAGTACTAGTTTGAGATAGATTGCTATATCTGATACAATGTCCATCAAATATGATACTTATATATTTTTTTCAACCCCTATTTAAGTGAATGTTGTAAGGCTTGGATGGACTTGAATAAAAAAAAAGAACTACAACCCTAGAAAAATTGTTGAGATGTGCAAACACATGACAAGAGATTAATATAAATACAGTTGAAACCATGTGAGTGAACTTAGAATATTGGTCTGTATGAATTTCACAGTTTTCTAGTTGTAAGATTGCTCTTTCTGATATACAACGTCCATCATGACTAATCTAAGTGGATATTCAGCACCATATTTCACAGGAATGGTTGGATTGTGCTTTACTAAAGAGGGCTAAGAAGCTGGAATTGGACATCACTTTAAACTCTTCTGATCTGCCTTTCGAGTATCGTAATCGTAAGAAAAACCCTAATTACTTAGGAGTATATATATATATCTTGACAGCTGCACTACTGACCTGACTTTCTTGAAAGAAGTGAGTATGAAAGGATTGGAAGTGATATATGTTTATGTTATCATGGTTTTTTTTTTATATATAATATATGTGTTTATATGCTGAGTTTTTCTTGTCTAATTCTGGGGATTTTCCAGAATTGAGTAACATCAAGAGTCTAGCCATGAACATCGTAGCTAGGGACAGTAGACACTCGATGGTAGGTTGTGCAGATTTGCAGGTGGGGATAAGTAGCCAAAGATTTAGGCGGCTCGATGGATTCAGCACAACTTTGAAGGTAATTAAATATCAATTGCAACCCTAGAAAATCAATCTAACTACAAATTATTTTATGAATTATATATGTTATGTGTGTGAGGGGAATAGTCTAATGCATTGCTCTAGCTAGCTAGTATAATTTATAGCTGATTCTGTAGCTGTTGTTTTTTTGGTAATAGCCTGGGGATAAGTTTCTCTTCCTGATAAACTTTTCATCTCAAAATTATATGTTTGTATTCATTTGTTCAATAATTTATGCTAATTGGATTCAATCTCCGATCAGTTGATGTTTTTAGGCTTCATTGGAAGTGAGATTAAGAGATAAATTAAATGGACTAAATTAAACCAAGAAAATTTGTTGAGTATTCAAAATTCATAACTGCAGGTTCTATGAATTTTGTAAGTAAAATGAAATCTTTGGTAGCTACAACCTATTATTATATTTGGGTTTTTTTTTAAACTATTCTTGTAGTTTGCTATTATTTTTAATTAGTACTAGTTTGTTATATATAGATTGCTAATTCAATCCCTATTTAAGTGAATGTTTTAAGACTTGGATAGAAAAATTGTCAAACATGACAAAAAAGATTAATCTAACTACAGTTGAAATCTGTGAGTCAATGAACTTACAGATTGCATCTGTTGTTTTTTGAATTTTACAGTTGTTCTAGTTGCTGTGTTTTTACTAGTTGTAGTTTTTTTTACTAGTTGTAAGATATCATGATGAGTTGCTTATTTGTCTATTTTGTTGCAAAATCATGTATGGTTGATGGACTTAGTCACTAATCTAAGTGGATATTCTTAGCCTCTTAGGCAAGAATAGAACTGATTCAAATTATATATGAACTATATATAAACCTAGGATAGAACTAATTCAGAAATGAATTATTCATCTTCAACCACTATAATAATCTACAAACTAAATATTTTATGAATCTTACAGTTATGCTGTAGATGTTGCTGTTGCTCTTGTAGTTACTAATCCAGATGTGTATTTACTGTTGTAGTTTCTTTTGCTTTGGATGAATTCTGCGGCTCGCGTTCTTATTGATCCCAGATGTCTAAGTATGGTTAGTAACAGCACTATCATTGAGTGGTTAGATTATGCTTTACTAAAGAGGGCTAAAAAGCTGGAATTGGACATTATTATGCCTTTCGAGTATCGCGTTAATCGTAAAAAATCGCTTACCGAGGAGTATCTTGACACAGCTGCACTACTGACCTGATCAGTTTCTTGAAAGAAGTGAGTTTGAAAGGATTAGGAAGTGATGTTTATGTTATCAAGGTTTTTTTTTATTATGTGTTTATTTCCTGAGTTTTCTTATATAATTTGCGCCAGAGCTTGGGGATTTTCTGTACCTCAAGAGTTTAATCAGAAACATCGGAGCGTGGGGCAGTAACCTCATCATGGCTTACTTCCTTCATTCTGCACAAGTTTACTTTGCTGGTCAGTTTTAACTTGAGTTTATAGCATAAGCTAGCATCACTTGTGATTGTTAATTTATGTTCATGTTACATTTTCTTTTGGATGAAAAATCTATAAATATAGAGTTCTTATGCATTTCTGAGAATTTATATATATATATATATATATATATATATATATATATATATATATAAGGATATGAAATATTGGCTCAATCATCAAAAATTTCATGAAAGAAGGAGAGAGAAATGTGCATGTTACGTGCGTGTAAAAAACAATTAATGTGCATCTTATGTGCGTGTGGGTGATGCCTATTTCATTCTAATTTTATTTTTAAGCATTTGATTGAAATCATGAAGAATGGAGTCTAAATAACTCTATAATAATTTATATTGTACATCACTTTTAATAGAAATTTGTATTTTTTAAAATTAATGACTTAGTGTACAAATACATAAATTAGCACAAAATAATTGAATTTTTAGTAAAATTGTAAAAAAAGGTCTTTTTGGAGTATAACGCTAATATTGTCAGAGCAATAATAATTAACTGCTAAAAACAAATTTTGGTTACTACACCGAGATTCCTCAGCCCCGTTCTGCCTATTTCAGGAGGGTCGACCTGTCCGTCATCAAAATCTCCGTCGAATCATGCTCGATCGGTACGTGAAATCCCGAGATATCTGTGGCCGGCGATATAATTAGTACCCAGGTACTGAATTTCACATGAATTTCATCAGTTTAATTTGGTCGATTGTGAGTAGATATATCATATATGTTTGCATTTCTTATTTTTATGTTGAATCCATGGATAAAGTAATGTTAATGTTAATTGATCATTTATATAACCCTGGAAAATCAATCTAACTATTCTATGAATTATGTGTGGGGAATAATCTAAAGCTAGCATTGCTCAATGAATTATCTGATCCATTCTTCATCACAAAATTAATTAAATATTTATTTTCAGTTGTTCAGTTTATTGAACAAATTATGCACGTGCATGCTAATTGATTCAATCTCTGATCATGATCATTTTTGGTGTTTTAGGCTTCAAAGGAATCAATTAAGAAATAAATGAACTAAATTAGACCTAGAAAAATTGTTTAGTATTCAAAATTCATCAACTAATTAAAAGTTTCTATGAATTTTGTAAGTAAATGAAATCTTTGGTAGCTACAACCTAATCATATATTTGGGTTAAAACCTATTCTTATAGTTGCTGTTATTTTTGAGATAGAGAGAGTTTCTGTTATTAACACATATATATATATTCACATTTTTATACTTTTGATTCAACATAAGGAAAAATAAATACACACAGTTTAATTACGTGCATGCACAAACATATGTAATCAATTAAAGTTGATTAGTATGAATGTTTAATTAATTTGTTGATCGCACGTTTAATGCAAATTCATCATGCACACTCCATGCACTATAACGCGAATTAGTTTCTTTAATTATCTCTGATTTGTTCAATAGTTCGCTCTTGTCGGAGGATGTTCATCTCGCTGGAAGCTTTGCCGGAATCGATGGCGGAAATATGTTCTACCTCTAACACACACTCAAAACCAAAACCAAAACCGTCATGGCTTCTACGCCTGAGGCCGGGGCTCTTGTTTTGGGAAAACGAAAGAGCCTCGGCCCGCCAAAAGGTGCCAATGCAAAAAATTAAAAGGCCCGATCACCTTAATGTGACATTCTCAAATCGGCGTATGGGCCTCTTCAGAAAAGCACACGAACTCAATAACCTCAAGAGTTTAATCGTCAACATCATAGCGTGGGACTATAGCCTCATCAAGCTTACTTCCTTTCTTGCCCAAATTTGCACAATTTTTCTTTCCAGGTCAGTTTTAACTTGATCAATTTATAGCATAAGCATCACTTGTGATTGTTAATTTATGTTTGTGTTATATTCTCTTTCTGATTAAAAATCTATAAATATGGAGTTCTTATGCATTTTAGAGAGAAATGTGCATGCATGTTACGTGCGTGTAAAATTAATAACCGCATAGTCATCAAAATCCTAAACAATTAATGTGCATTTTATGTGCGTGTGGTGAGGCATATATTTCATTCTAATTTTATTTTTAATCAATTGATTGAAACAAGTTTTTTTTTTTTTTTTTTTTTCAAAATAACCTCATTTCTGAAACTAATTTCTAAAATAACACTCTTTTTATCAAACCTTATCACTGTCCAAACTCTGTACTAATCGTTTCACATGGCTACTTGTGTGCTGAATTCGTGCGCCAGACCGGTCTATGAATGGTCAGTGAGTCCCGTCTTCCATTTGTCTTCGTGCATGTTACGGTCGACCTATATGTGCTAAGAACAATTTTAATCAAATTTTTCTAAATTCAAAATAAATTATGACCAATTTTTTGTCATAATTGAGTTATAAACAAAAAAAAACTATCTTAATTAATATATGAGTCATTCTACAATAAATTTATGGTTAGATTGTGTCACAAAATATTTTGTATTTTATAACTTAATGACTAATTGTAAGGGGTTTTCTAATGTACATATACCCACGGGATAAGTTAAATCAATCAAACAAGTGTTTTTTAAATGAAATTCCAACAAAATATATAGGATGGTAAAATATTTAGTAAAATACTCAAAATATTCGTTCCTATGTTTTCATTTTTAATTTTCTTTTGTACTTATCCAAATTCATTTTACTTATTATTTTCTATTTAATTCTTCAAAATCAATTACCGGCCGTTTCATTTTTTCTACAATCACAAATTGGAGATTCAATCAAATTAAATATTTATACTTTACCCTTTCATTTATCTTCAAATAGAGAATTTAAAGAATACAATTGATCTTCAAAAAAATCATAATATTTTAATTTAAATATTTAAAAATTAAAATTAGAACAGTTAGGATGTCTAATAATATCTATGATTTTATACGTATATTTTATATATGTGAATGTGATTTTATGATTCTTATAAATATTATGATTTTATAATTTTTAAGTTGCTCTTTGATCACATGAAATGCAATCAGATAAAAGTATAATTTTGAAAACAAATGGATATTTGTATACATATTATAGGAAGATGGCGTGGTTGAAATATTAAATGAGTGAAATTCTTACCATACTATTTTACTTGAAATAAAATAAAAAAATCGAATGATAATAGAATTGATTTAGAAAATTTAAATATAAAACAATATGTAAAATGAATTTGGATAAGTACAATTTATACTTTAAAAAATGAAAGGATATAGGAACGCGCGGTGGTTAATAATAGTAAATATTTTTACCATATTATTTTACTATCTGATTGGTTTAACATATGCATGTGCTTTCGGCGAATCATCAGTCCATCTCGCCCGATGAGCAATGCTTGAGGCTCTTATTAGTGGCTAGTGGTGTCAATTCGGGTTGACGTGTCGGGTTTCGTGTTCGTGTCAGATAGGTTCGGGTTGATACGTGTCGGATTATTTCGGGTCAGAATTTTTTTATCGGGTCGTGTCGTGTCGTGTCGGGTTAGATTAGTGTCAGCCCAGTTTGTCAGGTCGGGTCGGGTTCAGAAAAAATTATCTCGGGTCGGATCGGGTTGATTTAGACTCGTTTGTAAGGTTGAGTCGAATTAAGTAAAAATATAATACACAAAACTCACATTGGAAGAAACAAACTTTTGATGTTGGGTTAGTCGAGATCGAAGTGAGTTCAACTCAAGTATATAACACAATTGATGATTTTAGTTTTAACTAAATTGTTTATATATACTTGAATCACACTGTTTTTAAAATTTTAGTTATCATCACTTTTATGATATTGTGGTCATTTAAATATTTTTCAAACGTTTTATACTCATATTGAACCAAAAAAATCTCTAATTGAATACACTCACACATTTCATTACATCACATTTAAGTTATTTAATAAATATACACCTCGAATTGAACGTCAAATATCTCGTAACTTCGAATTTTCCAAGTATCTTACTTGTTTTGGAAATAAATTTAACAACATAACTGACGTCTACGGTATTATAACTCAATATTATCTCCTAATATCATATATGAAATACATATAAAAAAATTCATATTTTTTTAAGTTGTTGAACTAGTTGACGTAGAACAAATTAATAGACTTTACTAGTGAGTTTACAAAGGTTAATCATGTTAGCATTGATACCTCGTCTATAGAATGTAGATACAAATTTTAATGATGTTAAAAGTTTAATATTGGTTGCGAAGATGTTGGTTATAAATCCCTTCAAGCGGATTTCAATTTTGGCGTTTCTACAAAGTTTTTACTTTTTTCACCTAGGTCCCTCCAAGAAAATGGGAAGTGTCTAACTATAAAATTGAGTGACCCAAAACAAAATTAAAGTCATGTGAAATGTGAAAATATAGTTTTACGATATTTTGAAGCAGCGGAAGAGGTAGAAAAAATATTTAGATATGTTGCCCGATAGTTCCATTTATGTTACTATGGCCCTTTTTAAAAGTCAGATTTTGTGGTATAGTAAACTATATATTTATTTCTTTATCCTCAAGTTGACAAGTAGCAAAGTGGTGTAGTGGTATTTTGATCTATCACCTAAGCATAGGTCTAAAGGTCAAATCTCCTAACTAGCATTTTTTGGTTAAGGAATTTCATGAGTTGGCAAAGGAACAATTCAACTCCAATAACTAGCATTTTTGGATTAAATTTTTTAAAAGTTTGAAAAATTATTTATTATGACACAATAGATACTACTTATACAAAAAATTTTAATAAAAAAACTCCAAATAAAAAATGCTTTTGAGCATATTAATAAAACAACCTTTTAAACTAAATAAAAAATCGACATTATTAATTATAATAAATTAGATATATTGGTTTAATACCAATTAAAAATATGATATTAGAAATAAATTAAAATTATATTAACTATTTATGAATGATTAAGTTGGTTCAGTTCTTCAGGTTTAGGTCATCTTCAGGTTCGTATTATGTCGGGTTCGGGTCATCTTCGGGTTCGTGTTAGGTCGGGTTCGTGTCAAAATTTATCGGGTTAAAATTAATATTCGGGTTGAGGTCGGGTCGGGTTGGGTCGGGTTTAAACCTAATAATTTTCGGGTTACAATCGGGTTACGTGTCAGATCGGGTTAGGTCGGTCGTGTCGTGTTTCTCGTGTTCGTGTCAGGATTGACAGCACTATTAGTGGCGGAACCAGCAATCGTAATTAGGCGATGCCATAATTGGATATAAAAGAAATTATATGTACCAAATGTAAATATATAATCTATACTGGTTTAGGGTTAAAGATTAATTAAAATATTTATTGTCTAGTTAATATAAAATTAAAGGAAAATGTAATTTTTAATGAAAATGGTAAACTTTTTTGAAAGGAATCTATTTTCCTAAGGAAACGATAAATTAGTTATGATTGTGATTCTAAGATACAATCTAACGTGGATGCAAAATGGTTTTGCACCGTAATCTTACTAATTATTTATGGTTTTACACCTATTATTCATTAGAAGAAAACAAATCACCTCCAAAAGTACCTACAAAATAGCAAAAATATTCCAAAATTACTGTTTCATGGTAAATTCTTGGGGTGGGGCAAGCACCCCTGGGCCCCTCCCTAGTTCCGCAATTGGCTCTTATGCTACACTCCATGGACTTGAAGGTTAATTAATTAGGAACAATTTTCTGAGTTTTTCTTGTTTAATTTGTGCCAGCACCTTTTGAAGCCAGGGGAGCAACATCAAGAGTCTAGTCATGAACATCAGAACGTGGGACAGTAGCCTCATCAAGCTTTTACTTCCTTCATAACCAGGGGCAGCCTCACCTTGAGGCAATTGAACCCCTCGCCTCAGGCCCCCAAATTTTTGGGTAATTTTGGGCCCCATTTTTTAAAATTAGTTTTTATTATTAGTTAGAAAATTAATATAATTAACAATTTTGGGGTCTTTTTTAAGTTTGTTTAAGTTATATGACAAAAATCAAGATCTAAAATGATAAATAAACACTCATTTTTAATTTTTTTATTATCAAAAATTCTAAAAAATTTCTCTAATAACTGAAATATCTATTATAATTTTTATTTTATTAAAAATATCATTAATTTATTATGCCAATAGTATATGTGGGGCCTTATTTTTCTTCTCGCCTCAGGCCCCTATAACCCCAGGACCGGCACTGTTCATAACTGCCTTGCCCAAATCTGCGCAAGTTTCCTTTACAGGTCAGTTTTAACTTTTGATCAGTTTATAGCATAAGCATCACTTGTGATTGTTATTTTATGTTTGTGTTACATTTTCTTTCTAATTAAAAATCTATGAATATGGAGTTCTTATGCATTTTTGAGAATTAATATATATATATATATATACAATTAAACCTCTATAATAAATTGATAATGTATATTAGTTAGAGATTTCACTAAAAAAATGTATATTATTAGTTAGCTAGAGATGAAAAGTAAATTACAAAAACAAGTTCCAAAGCACATTCTTTAAATGTACATTCACAAATTTAATTGAATTTGTCAAATTCATTGTTTTTTAACAAGCAACAAATTTAGTTCATGGTACCAATAAGTTGGTCCATGGCAGCGTAGTATATTAAACATGGGTAGAAATTGATCAATATAAAATGTCTATTGAAAGATGCTAAAATCACATCAACTATATATGGCTCCTAAATTGAAGGAGCCATGGAATCTTTTAGTAATTATTAATTTATAGTTTCATTGGAACCAATATAAAAATACAGGAATTTCAAATAAGTTATTATTTTATTATTTTATCGATTAGGGTCCATGTATTCATATCGATTATTTTCAAAAATTAAAAATTACATTTTATACCCTTGTAATTTTTAATATACTATTAAAATTTAGTGCTATAATTTTACTTTTATTTTATTATGGCCACCCTCAACTTTAATTTCTGAGTCCGCCCCTGCATGTACTGGTTCCAAGTTGGGACTAGACAAATTATTATTTATTAATTTACAGAGGTTTTGCCTTATATAAAACTGTATAAGGATGTGAAAGATTGGTCCAGTCATCAAAATAGTATGAAAAAAAGAGAGAGAATCGTGCATATATATGTTACGTGCGTGTAAAATTAATTAATTAATAATCGCATAGTCATCAAAACCCTAATCAATTAATGTGCATCTTATTGCATCGTTTCATCACTACCTGAACTCTGTACTAATCATGTGGCGCGTAAATAATATTACGCTTAAACGCACGTTTCACATGTGTGCTGAATTCGTGCGACATCGCTAGCCGGAGGAGATCGTTCGAGCCTCAGCCACGGCCTGATTCAATTCGCCGACAGCTAAGTCGAACTGTACTATTCCGATGAGCGTAAGGATCAGCGCCACCAGGTAGAGCTTGGCCTGCTCCATGTATACCTGCATCTGCAGAATCGATGTTCATCCGCTCTCCACCAGCACCGGCCGGAATCTTCCATCAGATCGATTCTGCACCAGCTCTGCTTCTTCTTCACCATCACACAAACATCCAGAAAGGATAGTGATCAAAGGAGAAGTCAAATTCAACCATCTCCATTTCTTTTCCATGTTCTTGTTTAATTTGTAATTCTAATTTTATTTTAGTTTAATTTTCTAGATTTTGAATTTAGAGATATTTGATTAAAATTGTTCTCTAAGTACATATAGGTCGACCGTAACATGCACGATCAATGAGTGACCTGTTGGAAGACGTGCGTTAAGAATTGATTTTTTTTTTCTTTTATTAAGGTTGTTAATTTGTTTGTGCGCACGTATAAGAATTGAATTTTTTTATTAATATTATACACAATTAATTCTTCTCTACTTACATTATTCACACACTTTATGCTCAAATTTAACTGTTTAACGTACTAATATGAAGCCTTTTCGAATTTATGTCTACAGTAATTAAAATTAAAGGTATGATGAGAAGGATAAATTTGATATGAGAGGGTCCATAAGTTTTGTTTGGCCATCCTTTTAATAGGTCTAGGGCTGGAAAACCTGGTGGGTGGAGTGGAGGGAGATGGTGGATTGGATTGTAAAATAACTTATATTTTGCAAAATCTAGGAAAGCGGGACTATCCTACTTCCGTTACACAAGAAGAATGCTAGACCTGATCGCAATATATCGGGTGAGCTCTGTGAAGAAAATAACTTTGAGGTGAATGTGATTGATCAAGGAAGGTTGGGAGAAACTGAACGATCTATTGCGATTAGATTTTTGAAAGATCGGAGTTTTGTCATTTGCCAAGTTAACACATTCAAAACAAAGAAATTTTAGATGAGACAAACAAAAAGAAAGGATTCAGTTTCAAAAGAAGAAAAAGGACCGTGGTAGAGACCAGTCTCATAAGACTGGCTTACTTTTAAACCCAAACTTTTAACGTATAATTATTCTGTGTTTTATTGCTGATCATTATTGCTGATCTTCTAACTTTCATGTCTGATCTTCTCACTTTCAAGAGTGATCTTTTACATATTAATCATGATCATTCAGTGAGACCAAATGTCAAATAAAAGTATAAGAATTTTTTCAATCCTCTAATTCTTCCCTGCCGGCAAGAGCATCAAATACAAGTTCGGCAATCCAACCACATTGCTATCATCCGTCGTTGACGACTACTACGAGGGATAGATTGCCACGTGAGTATGAGCTTCTCAGCAGCAGCAGCATTATCGAGCAGACTTACGATCAGCTCATCTTCTCGAGTAGAGCCATAATACCCTGTAACTTCAACAGTTTTCAGGTGGAGCATGTTCAAAGGAGGATTCATCCTCTTGAGCTCTCTTCTAACTCTCTCTGGCTCGCGATATAAGAGTATTAGTACATACTAACAACGTTATTTTAAATGGAACCAAAGGAGAGTGACAAACAAAAACGGTTCAGCAGTAAAATCAATGGAAGGCATCAAGAACAGTCAATGAGCAGAAGTCTTCCATGTATATTTTTCAAAAATGGAGGAAGCTGATAAGAATCATAAGATGATGCTTGCTGATGTTTTGAACTAACATATAACAATAAGTGAGTTCCCTGTTCCGTATTTGGGTAAATCTCTCTCACACAAGACATAGGATCAAACAGCCTGTGAAAATTACATAGCAAATTTAGATGTTCCAAGTCTTATAAGTATTCTATTCTGTAAGGGCTTAGTCTAGATGTTTATACTTGAATGGCTTATGTAATAGCCTGAACTTCTTGTGCTTGTTTTTTTATGTACTTAATGAAAAAGCTCTCATCAAAAAACAAAAAACAAAAACAAGAAATGTTCAGAAAAAAATCACCTCCAACACGAATTTCTGCAAATTTGGACTAGCAGCTGCAAATGAGGTAAGTTCCATGAAGCTGTGAGTGTGCCATGCTCCCAAGTTGAAGAGTAAAGTCCGGACCTTAATCAGTTCGGGAACTGGTCCTAACTCCAGAATGGTCTGGGTTGGATGCATAAATGTTAAGAGTACAATCAAACAAGAAACAAATAACAAATCTTAACAAAAACCATCATGCAGATTGAAGTGATAGTGATAGTGATAGCTTTACTTACCTCCAAATTGAAGGAGTGTAGCATGAGAACTTCAATGTGAGAAAGAAGCCATGAGAAACTGGCTTCACTAAAATGGAGAGAGCGAAACATGTAAGCATAAACATGCAACTCGGTAACCCTTGAAATGTCCCTGAGCTTTACTGCATCTATATAGTCTAATATAAGTGTCTCCAGTTTTGGACAGGAACGAACCTCGGCTGATATCAGAAGGCCCTCCACATAAGTGATGTTCAAGTATCTAAGGGATGAACTAGAAATGACCAAATTGTTCAAACCCTTAGCAGTAGCACATATTACTATGAGTCGCTCAAGACAGCCACATTTGAGCAGCAAGTATTCGATAACCCAATCACCCACATCTAATCCACAAAAACTGATTTTTTTCAAACAACTGAAGTCGTAACAGTAATCAAGAGACTGGGTTGTTAATAATGGACGCCTCGAATAAAGATATGACAGCCCAAAACCAGTGAACTGATCATTGAATATTTGGTACCCAGCAAAGTTGAGGAAAGTTAGTTCCAGCCTTCTAGCCTTCCTTGAAAGAGCATAATACACCCAAGCACTAATCACACTACTTCGCACAGGCAAATAGCTAGAATCCACTGTAAACAAGAAACTCATCCAAAGCTGAGGCTTTATACAGCTGCAGTACATGGTTTACCCGAGATACGAAATCAGAGGAATCTTCATTTAAAACTGTCATGTCTATCAATCTCGGGAAACTATAAAAGGAAAGCCTAGGAGAGTGCCACCACAGTGTCGCCCATCGGGTGGAGACTGGAGAGTACACTGGTTCTCACAACTTCCTCAGTTGTTAGCCGGGATAAAATCACGAGGATTTCATCCGGCAACCGACTGATGAAATCGTGAGGACCAAGCTCTCTTCTACAAGACTGAAAATGGAGATCAAACTCAGTACACAGTACACACTACACAACATGAATTTCAGGGATGCAAGACTAAAGCCTAATTCGAATCAATGCAATTTCTAGCCTAAAAGCGCCCAATTAAATGGTATTCTCAATCAATCATCACACACACCAATTGATTATTTTTCCAGAGATGCAACAATCTAATTCGAATCAATTCAATTTCTTGCCTGAAAACCCCCAATTTATTTGGTAATTCAATCAATTAACACACAGAAGCTTTAATGTTACGACTGACTGAAATTAAAAGTAGGTATAGGAACCCAACCTTCAAACTAGGCCATAAACCGTCACAACGCCTGTACAGTTCTCGTCCACTATTAGAGTCTCGGGTTGATCCTTCACCGCCAAGTTGTGAAATTCCTAGCACACAATAAACAGATCAAAACAAAGCCTAAGGACATATACATTAATCAAAAACAATAACAAAAGAACAAACAGTACACACCTGCGACAAAGAAGACATGGGTGGTTTTCAGGGGTGAAATGTAGTAGGGAAGACGAAGAATGTGTTTGATTCTTAAACCATGTTAATTTCGATAACCTCAGTTAAGACAAATAGAGTGCAGGAAAAAATTACCAAATATAAGAGAGCGGTACACAGTATAGCAAATATTACAATACTTTATTTACATTTAATGCGATTTGACTGACAAAGAGGGGTGGGAACTCGGACAAAGTCTCCACCACCATTTGCTTGGTGGGAATCATCTTTACAACAACTTTCTTCAGCATTCATCGGAGTATATTCACCAACAAATCATTTGCTTCAACTAAGGATAGCCTCAAAAACCATATGTGGTGGAGTCAATACTAAGAACAGCACAGTCGGCTTCAGAGTAAAATAATGAATGTAGAAAAGAGGAATATGAATCGATTCGATCGAGATGTCCATCAATTCAGCATTTTGGCCTGAAGAAAACAAGCCCCAACCCTGCTAACTTAGTAAAAATAATGGATGAAAAAAGGAGGAATATGAATTATTTCCAATTAGTTTTCCCGTGTTCCTGAATACTAATTGACCAGCAATGCTACAGAGATTATGCTCATTAAATGCATCAAGTATTCAATAGAGTTAAACAATGATTCCTACAAAGAAAACAACTCGTACTCATCCATGTAGAACACTGATTTAATAAATTTAGTGACAGATCAGAAAGAGTGCATACGAATTGGGGTGTGGCACTATAGCATGAGAACTAAGAAACTGTCAGAGTGCCACTCAAACCAGAACGCACAAGATCAGAGAAACATCAGTTAGATTGCTAGGTACCAGTAAATTTTTCAGATAAGAATGTAAGCAGTCAAACTTACGGGTACCAACAATAAGAACAACTAGGAAACATAGGAATAGAAAAGGTACCGAGAGCTTAAATTCGAATTAACAATACAGTTACATTGCATTGATCTCACATCAAATAACACAAGGAGCAGGTAAGACCAGAAAGTTGATTGCTTTATAACAGCTGGAGAGAAGGTAATACACTTATAATATTAACAAAACAGAATATCCATAGAATTATATGTTATATGTGAATCAAATATGGCATAAATTGCATCACTAGGCTCTATGGGACAACATCACTTCACTCAGGACCATCATGCTACACAATGAACTTTATACTGATATCTTATCATATAACACTTGATACTTTAGAATGTTCCAAATGAGTTATACCTTGAGTAGCATAACCTGTGAGCGGAAAGAAAGGGAATCCCAACTCAAGTTTCTCTGAGGATGCCAAATGCTACTGATTAGAAACAAAAAAGGTAACAAAAACATAGAAAAAACAAGCCAGATTCCGTTCTTTATCCTGAATTATAACCAGAATGCAAGAAGCACATGTACAAGAAAACATCACACAAATAGGATAATCCAACAATGTGGCAGCTGTTAATGTTCCTCTTGGACTAGGACTAAATGCTTCAACAAAATTAAAGAAAATAAAGAACCAGGTCAAAACTTCATAAAGGAAGTGATGTAGTAATCCACTGCAAACAAATTACAATGATCTTTAGACAGCAAAACAATAAACATGTTGGCACCAAAACATCCACATTTTTGTATGCTACTAACAAAAACACACAGATATCATTAATAGCTTCAGATAAACCAGTATGAAGGAGTCAGAGAATGAAAATGATATTCACAATCAAAACTAACTCTTCAAGAAAATCTAGATTTGCTGTTCTACCAAGCTTATCAAATGCCGTTGCTGATATGATAGTCATAAACAGACCTAAAGCCAGTCACCACAGCTGACAGAATGATGAACTTTCCTTTGAACAAGTTTTCTCCGTCTTTGAAAAAAAATTGATCATCAATCAATATCATCTCACCACATTTTCAACTATGCCATTTCAACTTCAAAAAACTACTCGCTAGTTTTAGACTCTTGAAGTGAAAGATTGCGTCAAAATATGCCCTGACATTAAATTAAACTATAGAACACACTTTTCCAACTTCACACTTTTACTTAGTGAAACAGGAAACAAAATACAAACACAGAAATTAAAGCTACAATTTGACATTCAAGCAAGAATAAGCCAGAAAAATGATTATGGTTCTCCATCTTCCATGAGTCATGAACTTTATGCAAGACTATAACTCAACCCGAATTACACCACCTCAATCAACTCACAATTACTTCCCAACCATCAGAAAGCTCCATAACCTCTTCATTTACCTCGAGGTTGTTCGGTCTGACGACCTCTCCTAATCTGTGATAAACAGTCGTCGACTCGCCATTGCAGCTGGTTACGCCTAAAATTTAACCCATACTCAAGAGAGACGTTGATGCCCGTTTAGGTTTGAGGACTATAGTGGAAAGATTTAAAAGTCCTCGTTTGTGGGAGTGAGTGATGTAGAAGGGAATGGCCCGATTTCGGTGACAGAACTGCATATATGGAGGTTTAAAGACAATTGTGCTTATAACCCAAAGATAGCCAGAATATGACCCAAAAATTTTGAAGTTAATATAAGATAATTGAAATTCTTTTTTCTTTTCAAATCAAAGAATTGGAGCTCTTAAGAGTTGCTATTCCAATTTGAAATTCACAAAAATTGTGCAACCAAACAATGGAATTGTGGCTACCAAACATACCATCAGTTATCTTCAGCTACCAAAAAACCCTAAATTTTTAGAATTCTGATTGGGAATTGGTGGTTAATCAATCCCAAATATGACAGAACAAGGAAATTAAACAAAAATAGATTTTCAAGCGTCGACTCCATACCAGATAAGATCGAGGCTCAAAACTCTCAGATCAATCAAAGCTCAATAAAACCAACCAGATAATAGATCACGTGTCCAAACACATACATGATAGCTTGTGCATGAGCTGAAACAGAGTTTCAAACAAATTGAAAGATATGTACTCCTAATGACAATTTTCGGCAACAGTGTCAAATACAACGGCGAATCAGCTCACTGTAGTAGATTAAAATTGGAAAAAAAGAACATTGCCTCAGAACGCCAACATAACAGCAAAATATCATACACTGACGTACCATATTTCAACAGAAATTCTGATCAATCAAACAATGGAGAAGTAAATCGAACAATGGACAACAAATAAGCATATTACTGATAACCATCAAAATCATTTGAAAATACCAATAT
Source organism: Cruciata laevipes (assembly GCA_963678965.1). Lineage (NCBI taxonomy): Eukaryota > Viridiplantae > Streptophyta > Magnoliopsida > Gentianales > Rubiaceae > Cruciata > Cruciata laevipes. The sequence goes on from OY787639.1 coordinate 5,787,457, forward strand.
AAAACATGAAATCATCATACACTAAGCAGAATAGCAAAATTTAAGAAACTATGAAGCAGAATCAACACATGAAGCAAACTGAGCGTATATGTAACCTTTAGCCAAAGTGAGAACAGTGAGAGAGACGGGAGCACAGCAGCAATGGAAACCCGCGGGTGATTTCTGTGTGGTTGTATACTCAGAAGACAGGTAACTCAAATGCACCTCTTTGAACAAGCACGTGTCTAATTCCGCAACCCATCAGCTATATGTTAATAAATTTCCTCAGTTTTTATAAGAGAACTCCTAAAGTAGATCACTTTCTCGAATCCTTAGCCAAGTGAGCGAGTATAGAGTAGTTACGTCCAAGCTAATGGTGAAGCCTTTTGTGAATAAACAATTTCAAAAGGAGAGAGAGAGAGAGAGAGAGCTTAGTCCTATATCAGAATATGACATTTCAAAAATAAAAGACTACTCACACGGAAAAAATGTGATATCATATGGAAATAGACTACATTAATGAAGACACCAAAGCCTTAAAAGGGTAATGAAGTAAATGATAAATTCTGGATTGAATACAGTTGTAAGAAAGAAAAAGGTTGTAAGAGTTGTTCTGGTATCAAGCCCTGCAGCTAAAAAGGTTGTAAGAGTTGTTCTGGTATATAGAAAGAAAAAGGCTGTAAGAGTTGTTCTGGTATCATCCTCCTATACATAGAAAGAAAAAGGTTGTAAGAGTTCTGGTATCAAGCCCTGCAGCTAAAAGTTGATACATCATTTTAGGGATCATACTGAATATTTAACAAGTATTTATACTAGAACTGAAGTAGCATCACCTTCTTGGGAGCTGAACTGCTCTAGTTCCTTCAATAGAACTAAAAGGCATGACTGCAGCAAAAAAATTATTACGCCTACTTCACTGAGGATAAAGAGGCACTTGGCCAGAAGATATCCTCTACATTGATACTGTCAGTGACGCCTTACATGTTTTAGTGGGGTTTTTTATTCTTTATATAAAGTGACCGTGTATGTGCATCTCTTACTTTTCTACCTCATTCAAGGATATCATTTCCAAAGGTAATTTTTCTCTCAATTAAGATTTAAACTCTGATGTAGTGTCGCTGCCATTCATGGATAAAGGTGTAAACACGAAGCGTCAACAAGATTCTTGAAAGCTGTTAAAGATGCCGGATATTTGAAAAGATTGGTTCGGGGAATCTGAACCAGAAGCTACTTAAAACAGGTTATGGAGTTTGTATCCAAGCAATTTTCTAGAAACTAAAATCTAGGTTTTAGAGGAATAGAATGTTGAGATATGTCATTATTATGGGCAATTAGAGTAACAAACAGAGCAATATAGGCTTACAAATCGGGCTCTACCCCTTCTAGTAGTTATATATTAGGCCCCTGGTGACTAGAGGATTATTACCTCTACATGATTGGGTACCAGTTCCTGCAGCTGACGAGCGTAAGCTCTTGTTTTTTCTTCTTCTACAACATCATGAAGTTGAGGGATGCGACGGTACGCAGGGATGCAAGAGAGGGGGTTATTGTTCCGTGGATTCAGAATAAGCTTCTCAGCAGCAACAGCATTCTCTAGCAAATACAAAATTAGCTCATCTTCAAACGTACAGCCATAGTAGCCAACAACTTCAACCACCTTAAGGTGTTCCAGGTTGGAGGGATGATTAATTCTTTTAAGCTCTCTCCTGAATCGTCCCTGCTCCCGATACAACTGCATGTGCGCACTGGAATATTAGTATTGACAAACAAGGCAATTCAAACGAAATCGAATGGAGTGACTAACAGAAAACACTCAAGCAAGGCAATCCTGAAAAAACTCACCTGCAAAATAAATTTGTGCAAATTAGGACTAGCTAATACAAAGAAAGTAATTCCAGCGAGGCTTTCATCACTCCAGACTCCTATGTTGATGATTAATGTCTTGAGTTTATTTAGTTCGGGAACCTTTCCAAACTTCTGAATGGCCTGGGATAAATATATAAAATTTAAGTATACAATAATAAAACAAGAAAATCAGTGGTTCTTGATAAAGTAAGGCAAATGTGATTCAATAATCCCTGGAACTCACCTGTATATTGAAGGAGTGTAGCACAAGAACTTCCAGCTGGGAGAGATGGCTTGAGAAAATGCCTTTACTTAAGGGGCGACAGGGAGTCGTTTGAACAAAAATGTGTAACTCAATAAGCCTTGGAATGTCCATAAGCTTTACTCGGCCTTTATTTGCTAATAAAAGTGTTGTAAGGTTTGGACAAGAACGAATCTCGAGTGATTTGAGAAATTTCTCCACATATGTTATATTCAAGTATCTAATGGAAGAACTAGAAACAACCAAGTTGTTCAATCTTTTGGCACATATCACAGTTAGTCGTTCAAGACAACCACACTTGAGCAGCAAGTATTCAATAACTGTAGTGCTCACATCTACTCCACTCAAACTGACTTCTTTCAAGGAACTGAAGTCGAAACAGTGATCAAGATACTTGTTTCTAAATGATGTACGGCTCGAACGCACATTTGAGATCCAATATCCAAAGACTTGAGGACTCGGATCATGCCTATAAAAGTTGAGAAAATCCAGTTCCAACCTTTTAACCCGCCTTAATAAAGCATAATATACCCATGCACTGATCATACTACTATCCACATGTAAATATTTATAACCAACACGAACACAAAACTCGTCCAACACAGGGGCCTTATGCAGCTGCAAAACACGGTTTACCCGAGACATAAAATTAGAGGAGTCTCCCTTTATATATACTCCATTCACCGTTCTCGGAAAACTACAAAAATCAAGGTTAGGAGTGTTCCACCACAGTGTTGCCCATCTGGTGGAGAGTACACTGGTTCTCCCTGCCTCCTCAGTTGTTAGTCGAGATAAAATCTCAAGGAGGATTTCATCCGGCAAACGACTGATGAAATCGCGAGGGCCAGACTCCTTGCTACAAGACTGAAAATGGAGATAAAAAACTCAGTGCACAGCATAACTTCAGGAAATCTCGAAAACCTAGGTTATTAATCTAAAGCTGTAACTTTCTAATTCAATTCCATTTCTAGCCTAAAAGGTAAAAACACCCAATCAAACTTGTAACTTAATCAATTAACACATGTCCCACTTTCGAGCCTTAATTTTGCAATTGGGCGAAAACAAATTAGAGATACAGGGAGCTAACCTTCAAGCTAGGGCGTAAGCCATCAAAACACCTGAAAAGTTCCCCGGAGGTCCCGACATAGAGGTCGTCTACGATGAAAGTCGCAGGTTGATCCTTCACCGCCAGAAAATTATGAAAAATCTAGCACACAAAAATCATACATACAAACAAACATATGATCAAACTCTTATGGATTGATGTATAGCAAAAAAAAAAAACAATCATCAAAACAACAGACGTTAGAAACCTGCGGAGTAGACATGGCTTTCCGGCAGAAGAGGTTTGTTTTGGTGCTTAGGTTCTCGATAATTCGGTGCGGGTCACTAACAGCAACTACAAGAGCGTAGAATTGTTGACTTGTGTTGTGATTGTGCATATTTATAACAGATTTTATGACGATCCTTACAATAATATAATATATAAAATGGTATTGACTATTTGTTTGATTGCTGTTGAGATTAGTTTTAAAATTAATGTAACAGGATAAGGACGGTGTATACTAATTTTCAAAAAAATTACTGAATTAGTGGTGATTACAGTAATCCGAATACACATTTTGAAAATAACAATAATAAAATAATAATAAGACTAATAAAATGTTCTTCTTTCTGAGGAGTACTAGCAAATAAAATTGATCATAACGGACTCATATTGATTATTTTTATATATCATCTTCATTTTCTGGGTTTGAGACTTTGATGTTAAATGATTTTGGAGGTTGGCAACGAGTGTTTAAAAAACTAAAGAATATTGGCAAGTGTAATTCTCGTCTATGAAAGTATCACTTAAATATTTTATTTTTTACATAAACATACCCAATAATTTAACCCTTTATATAATAACATTGTACAAAATTCGAAAATTTGTTTAATACATAATCAAAATGTGATATAAAATTTAAGATTTTTCAACGATGAAGTCTCCTTCTACATTTTTTTTAAAGATAAAAAGTAATTATTTATGACTCATCAACCCTTACAGAAACATGCAAACAATACACATAAAATCAAGAGTAGTTTTGTGGCAAAATATTAGCCAAAAATTGGCATACACAAGTTTGAAAGAACTTCAAACAAGGTATAAAAGAAATGTTACAACTGACGACCCTTTAACTACCTCGCCTTGAATCAAAGGAAACCAACTCACCCGTTTACAAATTTGGCCCTTTAAATAAGAAGAATCGGCAAGGGTATGCTATTTAAACAACTCAGACTCAGATTTCTTCTACCCAACATATAGTACCCAAATAAAGAGACTTATAATCAGTGTGGTGGCGCGTGACACTCTAACAGCGTGCAGAAGTCTCGTTCTTCATTATTAAACATGCATGGAAAACAAACTTGGAGTTTAAAATTAACAATGAAATTTTAATACGCTTACAGTGATCAATTATACGTTATCAATAACTAAAAATGTAGTGCAAATGAAGATTGTCCTAGTACATTATATTTACACTAGATGTAACATTGATTAAACAATGTATTGTAATTGAATCTCTCTTTTTGTTATCCAAAAAAAATAAAAAGTCTCTTTTGAAGTTATGATATTTCAAAGAGATTAGAGAGAGCCTCTAGCTTAGGCTCTAATCCACTAGTATAAAATTATCGATCTTCAAATTGGTAATTTACACTAATTGATAATAACTATTAAAAATTTATAGTCATACTAAGATAAATAATAGATTTTAATGTATTTAACTTCACATCACATATGGCAATCTGAATCTCACCTCCAGTGACCCCAAAACTCATTTACGACGACCTCCAATCTAAACTATGACAACCCAAATTTTACATCCAATGATCCAAGTCTCAACGCCAATGACCCAAACTTTGATAACCCCAAACCCCATCTTCAAGTGACTCATAACCTCATATCCGAAATCTAACAACTCAAATCTCAATATCGACAACTCAAACAGCAATCCCAACCTCAACCTCATTGTTGACAACCCCAACCTCAACACTGACAAATTAAACATTAACACCATCGACCCAAGTCTCACCATCATACCCATGATGACTATCTAATTGTTGGTTGCCACATCATCACACCAAATTGACACATCACTACACCAACCTACCATGTTATCGTCGTCAGACCGTTGTTGGTAACCGCAACTGGAACCACACTACCACCATTGCAAAATAAACCTCCGATTCACGGCCACTGTTGATTTAAGATATATCTTCTTTCTTCACCACCCTTCCTCAACCATGGCGTTAGTCACATACTCAGCTTTGTAGGAAGATTTCATCACAAATTCACAACTTCCATGACAATTTCAATACTATGCCGTCAGCTCATTGCGGGAATAAATTTGTTTCGGCTAGTCCGTGACTCAATTTTTTTAAAAAATTGTTTTTTGCCCAAAAATGCAATTTTAAAATCTCAATATTCTATTCACTTAAATTAGATTTAGACTCAATACCAATTGATTTACCCCAGTACACCCGTAAATTGCTCTATTCATCAGATAATACAGAGTTTCCATTCGCCACCACCCCACCTTACCCCAAATCCCAATTATCCTGCTCATTTTTATCCTCTTTTTATCTTCATTTTTTGGCATATATACACAGCAAAGTATTTCTAGAAAGCTTAATGTATTGGCTGAGAAAAAGAGAGGAGAAAGAATGATGTGGGACGAGTGGGACGACAACAAGAATAACCATTTGCTTGAACAACAAAGCGTGCAAGAAGAATCTGAAGAACAGGGGAAGGAGGAGGAGCAAGAATCCTATCTAAAGTTCGATTTTTTATCTGTTTTATCCAAACCTACGGTATGTTCTGACTTTTGTTACCAGAATTTTGGGTTATTGGTTTTTTGCATTTGTGGTGATTGGAGTAAAATTGGTGTTTGTTTGTTGCAGGATTATTATAGGATACTGGAAGTTGATTATGATGCTACCGAAGATGCGATTCGATCGAACTATATCCGCCTAGCTTTGGTAAGAACTGTTGGTCTACCTTTATCATGTCTACTTTCAATTTTCGTTGTTTCTTGAGGTGGGTTTTGCACATTTGGTTGAGGTTGTAAACTTGGTGAATTTTGTGTGGTTTTGTTGACAGAAATGGCACCCGGATAAGCAAAAGGACCAGGATTGGGCTACTTCCAGATTTCAGGAGATAAATGAGGCCTATAAAGGTCGGGCTTTGTTGCTTATCTGTTTACTCATTCTAAATTCCCTGATGCTGTGAATTTTTGATGTGGTGTCAAGCTTAGGTTTTGTTTGTTTTTGCATTCGCGCTCTTCTTGATATAAGTTTGTGCTTACGGTGGTTTTGTATGTAGTTGGAGCTATTTTAAAGCTATTTTAGCGTGTTCTGGTATTTAGGTGTTTAGCTCTTGGGATTAGGTGTTTGGCTTGTCTGTTTTGTTTATATACATCTTATGGAAGGTTATTTAGTAAGGACCTTGTGCACAATGCTTTTGGTCAATTCAACTAGTTGTTGATGACAACTATAGACTGGAAAGGCTTTTTTCTTTCTGTCTTATGTTTCAGCTATTAAATTTGGTTTGAGAGATGATATGTTCTAGTAGCTTGTATCGTTGGGAAGTTGAAACTCTACTTGTTTAACTGAGGAGGGTGGGCATGTGGAAGAGATGTTGCTAAGTATAACTGTGAAGGAAGTATCCTTAACATGGCTGTATGCTCGTCCATTTTACCAGTTTTCTTGTGAAAACCTACAGAAACATATCTACAGAAAAGGGGGATGAACTTCTTATTGTTTATTTCATCTTCTGTATTATGTTGTGAAAAGGAAGTGAATGAACATGGCAAAGAAAACTTTCACTTATTTGACTGACTGGTTTACTTGTTCAGCTTGTTTGAATGTATAGTCTGCCGGTTATGAATATGGTAAAAACCTATCTTTGTTGAACCTTCTTTCTGAAACTTGTTTACGGGAGAGATCCTATGTAAAATGTGCATCCATGCGTTTTACAAGGATGCAAACATTCCATGATTCCCCCGACAAGTTTTTCTAGCCAATTTCAAGATCAAGTACTTAGATGGAAAATAAAATAAGCTTGAGTTGATTTGAAGTAAAGTTCACATGGGTTCTATGTCTGTGAATTGTATAATTGCTTAGTCATCTTCTCAACCCACTGATCACTTGAGTAAGTTCACATGGGCAATTCAGTAATATCATGCATAACTTCTTGTTGTGTGCATCATATTATTTAGTATGTATTGTGGCTTGTGATCGATCACATCATTTGAAAATATAAAATGTCCATTTAGTTACAAACATTCCCAATAGTAGTTCATTTTTATAGACAATAAGGTTGAGATATTCATTGAGCTTCTAAAACTCCGCCTTCTTCTTTCCAGTAAGAATTAAAGAGGCAGAAGAAGTTTGATTATGCCGAATCCCAACTTTATAAGAACTAGAGATTATATGTAGAGCTGACACTGCTCTAATAGTAAGGACACTTCTAATGTTCTATGCCTTTTGGACCTCAGAAGTATAGTAACTGTGGTCAGGCAGAAAGACGATAATTGGGTTTCTTAATGTATTGTTTTAGGGTGAAAAGAGTGGCAAAAGTAATGCTAATTTTAGTTGTTCGGGACAAATTAGAAGGACGGAGCACTCTGCACTTCAAATGATACTAAACCTCCTTTGCCTGAGTAGACTCTTGTGAACCATTTTTTTTCTTTTTTCGAGGCCATCTTTTAGTTGAATTTTCAGTTGATTTTGAAATGGTCTGACTATGATTACTGCTCTTCCTCTTACTTATTTTCTCTTGATCATTACATGGTGCTGTAACTGCTGTTAGCTGTTTGAGTATCTGATTAACGTTATGGGTTTAACTTTTGCTTCCCTATGAATTCAGTACTGAGCGATCCTGTCAAACGTCAAGAATATGACCAGAAGGGAACATTACGAGCCTATGACTACAATATAATTGTAAGTACACACATTTTGATCTTCTTTTACTTTCTCCGTTCTGCATTCTGTGCCATTTGGTTCCAAAACTCGACCTTTACACAAATGAATGCTACAGGAGTATCTTAATCGCTACAAGGGCCTCATTTTGACAACAAGTGGTCTCGGCATGAAAAATTATATATGGTGAAAACTAATTGAATGACCACGAAACTGCAACCTGGATGCATGATAGCTGCTGGTGGAACTGATGGGGTGGGCCCCTCTCAGTCGAAAATAATAGTTGCATGTAATAGGATGCGGGTGTAGAACCTAGCTGTTTATTGTGGTAGTTCTGGAATTTTAGTAACCTTGTACCTGTTTGAAGATTGAGAATCAACCTGTATCATAAATTAACATCCTTTTGGCTGACTGTATACATGAGGAGTGGCCAAGTGGGGTTTCTTTGATTTGTCTTTGTGTACAAGTTGCCTCAGAACTACTCCCTCCGTCCCCATTTAAATGTCTCACTGGAATAGTCAAATTTTTTCACACCATGTTTGACCATTAATAACTTATAATATATAAATAATGTATTTTCATATAAGATATCGTTAGAATCGTCGTATGACGTACTTTTTAAAAATCAAAATTATTTACTTTAATATTAAGCATAATTAAAGTTATTAATGGTCAAATATAGTGTGAAAAAAATTGACTATTCCAGTAAGACATTTAAATGGGGACGGAGGGAGTAGTTATTTAAGTTATTTCTGCTGTACTATATGCTCTATCATATCTCACTTTCTTGAAAAAAAATATAATGTTAGCTCTCATAACTATCTTGTTGATTTGATGATAAGATGGTGAGTTGTGGCTGACTGAGTGTATTGGATGACTTTGTTAGCTCAACAATTTAAACTGTTTGCTTTTATCAAATCTCGCTTTGTGAAGAAACATGACATTTGATGTCGAATGGGAAAAATTACACATGAATGATGATTTCCTTTGTCTGCAATCTGTATTATTGCTTCACGTTCCTAGTCTGTCTTGATCAAAAGAATACCATGTGTATGCAAATGCACTGTCAGTCAACTGACCATAAACATGAACATATATAATTTGACCATATCGAACTAAATTTTCCTTTAAAAATTACAAGAAAATATTATCAGTAACATATGATCATGGTCATGGAGAGAATTCTTTCATGACTAACCTATCAAGTAGCTCAAATGCAGGCAGTAATTTTCTCTCCCTGCAAACTGTATCAACTAACAGAGTCCATGTTTCAGGCCTCGGGTTGAACCCTAGGTCTACTAAACCAAATAACAGCGTAACAGCCTTGGCTGCATTTCCAGATTCACAAAGAGAGACTAGGATATCATTTGAGGTTGCAAAATGTGGGAGGAAACCTCTGACCAACATCAGACCTACAAGCTCTGTCACTTTATCCATTTCACCTTCCTTAAACAGTGAATTCAGAACAATCCTATAGCTCGTTTTGTCCAGATAGACACCGTCATAAGGTAGTCTTTCAATCATGTGGAGAGCCTCTTCAAACCTGCTTCCTCTACATAGTCCACCAAGAATAATGTTAAATGTCACCACATCGGCTTTTAGCTCTTTTGCTTTCATCTCCCTGAGAAGCTCGATAGCTTCATCTACTCTACCATCCCTGCACAGGCAATCTATCATAGTTGTGTAGCCGACTGTGTCGGCCATCAGACCTGCAGCCTTCATTTCACTGAAAACATTCTTAGCATCTTCAAATCTTCCTTCTTTGCAAAAGCCATTCATCAAGGATGAGTAATTAAACACATTTGGGTAGCATCCATTCTTCTTCATGAACTCAATTATCTTCTTGGCTCTATTAGCTTTTCCTGCTCTGCAGAAACCATTTATCAGTACATTGTAGGTTAAAGCATCTGGCAGGATTTGGTCTTCTGAAACCATATGCTCAAACACTTGGATGGCTTCGTCTAGCCTCCCACATCGGCAAAGACCCTCCATCAGAGTTGAATAGGTTATCAAGTTCGGATAAGATACCGAGGATAGCTTCATCTCCTTCATCACTTCAGTAGCAGATTCTATATCCCCTTGCTTGCAGTGATACTTAACCAAGATATTGAAAATGCAAGTGTTGGGCTCCAAATGAAGATTCTTCTGAGCCTCCAAGAGAAACCTTCTCGCAGAATCAACCTGACCGATTTCAAGCAGCAGGTTGAGACAAGTGCTGATGGCTTTAAGAGACGGCTTCTCACGAACAATAGGCTCGATTGCACGGAACATATCAAGGATCCGTTCCGGCGTAGGAGACTTTGAAAAATGCTTCATCAGGTTCACAAACAAACCTTCATGAAACTGGCAGGTCTCATAGCTCATCTGGTGAAGAAGCCTATCAACCATCCCAAACTTCTTGCATTGCCCGAGCTTGTGAAGGATAATGGCGTATGTAGAGTTATTGTGGCGAAAACCGCTCTGCTCAGACACTTTCTGGAAGATTTCCAGAGCTCGTTGTGGATCATTCTCGCTCTTGATCATTTCGATTGCAGATTCGTGAGATACAAACTTGGATCTCCTTGGAACAATATCCGAGCTCCCGGCTGGATAATCCAGGCATCTCTTCACGGTTTGAAGCGGAGAAATCCATTGAATTTCTGACGATATCGACTGGGAAGCGGTGGAAAAGTACCGATTTCTAATGCTCATTCAGTCAAACACAAAGAACATCAAAACCTGTTCAGTAACAAATTCATCATTCCATCATATAACCTCATTTACAACAGAAATTGCAGCTTAATTCATTCATAAAAATTCAGATTTTATCCAAGTGAATAAAAGAAAAATAATGATTCATTGTCTAAAGAAGATGAAGGGAAAAAGAATACCTGAATGGAGAACTCTGATGTGTTGAATTTAGGGTTCTGAAGATTTGGGGATGTTTGTGTCGCCGCCGTCTCCACTCGCTTCTTTTCTGGCCGAGGCTTATTTACACAAAACCCCTCCATCTTTTAGAATATTAATTGACATCTGATAGATACTTCTAAAAATTTTGTACATCTTTCGCTCAAGTTTATCTCTATTTAATTTAGTTTTAGCTCAATAAAATTTTAATTTAACAACAATTAACAAATTTAATTATTTGGCGGGCCATATTTTGGGAGAACATGGTGTAAGCATAACACTTATTTAATTGTTTGACATTATATGAGGGTTATAACTAACATCAAACATTTTGTTTTTGGTTCAAAAATTAAAAAACATATTTTTAAATGAAGGTAGAAAATTGAGCCATTCCGAGGCTCTGTTTGGTGGAAAATAAAGTAGGGTGAAAAGTACTTTTTTAGAGCTGCTGTGACAAACTTCTAATTTTAATACTAAAAATAGCTTCTATTTTCACAAAAATACAACTTACCAAACAAAAAAAACTATTTTACTTTTTGAAGTAAAGTAAATAAAAGTATTACCAAACAGAGTCTAAATCATAATCTACTAAGCGATCAACATAACATATATGATCTCCATCTCTAAAAAGCAAGCATAATTGGGAATTGCACTGAGTACAAATTATGCGTTCTCTTGATCAAAACTTTATGTCTCAATCTCCAACACGAGTCCATTGTAATTCAACACTTCGATTACTCCTTTTTATCTTCTTCATCATATATGGAAAAAAAAGAAGTTAATTTGTACTAATTAAGTGGGTCTTTTTTTGTTTGTAAAACAAATCTTATTCATGCTCGTTAAATGGTATTTATTTCTGGTGTACACAACTTTTTGCTGAATTGAACTATTGTTTAGCATGTTTAACAATTCAGTTTTCAAGAGAAGGCGATCTTCTTGAATTTTTTGAACTAAACTAAAATTAAACGTACAAACTAAATATAAAGTAATTGAAGCTAAACTCAAATCGTACTATCAATTAACCCATCGGAACAGTACTTTTCAAATAAAACCCTAGTAAGATAAATAATAGGGAGGGAGTACACATGACACATATTCTCCGATTGAAACTAATTGCAGGTTTGTGGCTGATTATGATCATTCTTGAACATGACATTGAAATCCATGATTATATCTGGACGCCCTTCGAACACCTTCACCATGCTCGCCTGAAAATCACGGGCATCGATTCTATCAGCCCAGAAATCCACGCAGACGGTCACGAACTCGTCGTATTTGCCGGGGAGGTCCTTCAACTTCTCAAGGAACGGGGCGAGATCTTTTCCGATCTTTTTCGGAGCCGGAACCTTGCTTTGATCCATGTTATTAATTTTCTGGGATGTAAAATATTGCAGGAAAAACAACAGAAGAGAATCTCAACCTGAATGGTATATATAGGACTCTGATCAATCGAGTAACTTTTGGGTCAAGGCCACAAATTCAGAGACGTACGATGAATAATAACTTTTAAGGAAATTTTAGAGTGATATTTATGGGAATCCGAATCTATGCTTAAACAGGTAATTTATTGATCAAGGCAGGAATATTCTAGAGACGTGCAAGGAATTCCGGCAAAGCTGATTACATTGGAATTAAGGCGGAAGTATCGGCTCTGTTTGTTAGAGATTATTTCTTGAACTGAAGTAAAAATTGATGTATTGGAAAATTGAATCAGCATGACTGAAAACTAGAATACTTTAACGATATTAAAATTGTAAACTTAAGTCCCTCATATCAGTTTTAACGATACAAGGAAAACTAGAATACTTTTCTTGTTTTAACGCTGGTCCACAAAACAAATTGTTAGAGCCGGAAGATTCCTGTTTTAACGATACACGTTTTTTTTTAATGTAAAACTTAGTAGATTAATTAAAAGAAATGGTTAGAGCCTTGGCTCTATTATGTTCATTACACACAAGAGACCTATCTACTTTTTGGACAAAAACCAGATGAAACTTGGAAAGAACACTTCTGACTTCCATGACCAGTGGATGGATCTGCCATAGAGGAATGGTATCATGATGCGTAAGCAAGTCTTTTAGCACTCGACAATCTGTCTGTATCCAGACTGCTCCATTCAGCTCTAGTGGTACCTGCAACAAAGCTTTCCAACAAGCACACATCTCTGCATGAAGAGCTGAATAGGCTATGAACTAATCTTCACCATGTGTTACTAGAGTGGCTGAGGAAATGTTCCATGCTGCTGCTTGTTGTGAATTTGGCTTGAATGAGCCATCAAACCTGATCACCGAGTGAGGGACAATTTGCAGCCAACCTGGAATGGTCTCCTCACCATGGTGCTGTAAAAGATGACTACATGCATCTTCAATATCTTATGCCACTGCTCTTCCTTCCATTACCCGCAATACTTGCATAGCTGAAGCTGCTACCAATCCTGGCACTCTGTCAGAATTTTAAAAAACTCTCATATTCATGTCTTTCCATATTTCCCACATAATGCACAGGCTAAGCTTGAGATCCTGTAATTGCGGGGCTGACTTAAACCAATTCCAGAACCATGTATCTAACTGTAAGCCTACACTGGTCTGGAATTGCAAAATTAGCCTGGAAGCTCTCCAGACTCGTCGAGCTACCTCACACCCTATGAAAAGATGTGTAACATCCTCCTGATGTTGAATGCATCTAACACATATCGGAGAATCTATCGATCTTCTGAACCATAGACTCTGTGCTGTAGGCAGGGAGTTCTGCAAAGCCCTCCAGACACACACTAAAATTTTTAAAGGAAGATTCCGTCCCCAAAACTTGTTCCAATTTTTGCCATCTTGAGGTGAAATCTGTTGCTGTAATATTCTGTATCCCTCCTTAACAGTATATTCTCCTGTAACTGAACCCTCCCATATTAACACGTCCTTCTGTGATATAGTGACAGGAATATGAATCTTTGCAATGATTGCATGTGTGAACCATGATCTAAGCAATGGTAACCTCCACTGCTTATCTTCTGTAAGAAAATGCTCCACCTTCAAATCTGTATGATGAGCTATCCCTGCTGACTGATTTAGTGGGTTAGCAACACCTGGGATCCATTGCTTAGTGATATGAATTCGGTCCCCTTGCCCTACCTGCCATTTCAGCTGCAGTTTTATCAACTCCTTCCCCCACATTATAGACTTCCAGCCCCATGTGTCCTGATTTCTCTGTTTGGTTTTTATAAAAGTGGGTGTCTTACAATACTTTTGCAAAAAAAACTATAGCAAAGAGAGAGTCCGGCTCCTTGATTATTTTCCATGCATGTTTTGCCAACAACGCCCTATTCATGTCCTTTACCTTCCTCATACCCAATCCACCCCTACTCTTGGGCAGACACATCTGACTCCATGACATCCAGTGGATACCTCTCCCTTCTAACTCTCATTTCCAAATAAATTTGGCTGTCATCTTATAAATTTTCTTCAGAATAGAGTCTGGGATTTTAAAAATCCCCATGGGATAAATAGAAAATGATACTAATGTATGCTTAGCCAAAGTAATTCTGTCTGCCACATTTAAGTACTTAGTCTTCCAACTATCATATTTCCTCCTGACTCTAGATATCATATCACCAAAAACTCTGACTTTCCCTTCTGTCAAATTCAAATTGATACCTAGATACTTTGTTCCAATCCCTGTATTATGTATATTTAATGTGTAGCGCAATAAACTCTCATCCTGATGTGCAACATTCGGACTAACTTGAAGAGAGGACTTACTGAAGTTTATTCTTTGTCCTGAGAACCTAGCAAAATGATCAAGGATTTTTGCCAAGTGAAAGTACCTCTCATACTGACATTTTAGGAATATAATGCAATCATCTGCATACATCAAATGTGTGATTTTTGGGACCCCCTATGCACAACTGTATCCTAGAGCTTGCCACTCATGAATGTGAGTATTTGAATTGAGCATACCTGATAAAAATTGCTGACAGATGATGAACAAATATGGTGACAGTGGGCACCCTTGTCTCAAACCCCTGACGGGTCTGAATTTAGGCAACTGGACCACATTCACATTGATTGAGTAAGAAACTGAAGTTACACATTTCATAATCAGAGCTCTCCACTTATCAGGGAACCCAAAATACCTCAATGCCTCTTCTAGGAACTCCCTGGACACTTTCTCATATGCCTTGCTCATATCTATCTTCACAGCTACCAAACCCACCTTTCCAGTCTTTTTCTTTCTGAAAGTTTCCATCATCTCATGTGCTAAAAGGACATTCTCCCCAATATGTCTATTTTTAACAAAACCTGTCTGATTGCCTGAGATCAAAAACTGCATAATTGGGGCAAGCCTCCTTGCTAGAACTTCAGCCACCAGCTTGTATTTCACATTGCATAGTGAGATGGGCCTAAAGTCCTCCACTCTTATAGCACTTGTCTTCTTTGGAACTAGAATAATATTGGTCTCATTCCACTCAGGTGGCAGTTCATGACCTTGTAAAATATCCATGATTACCCCTTCCAGTTGACTCCCAATAAGCTTCCAGTGTGTTTTGAAAAATCCTGCCGGTAAACCATCTGGTCTTGGAGCTTTCCATGGTTTTATTTGAGTCAATGCCTTTTGTATCTACTGCCCTCGAAACTGAACATTCAGTTGTTGTAAGTGTGTGTCTGTCAACCTTTACTATGTTTGATCTAAACAATACCCTACCTTCATTGGCTCCACTACCTGAGGAGGGTAAAATTCTGGGGAACCGAAAAGAGTCTGAAATTGTAGTTGAAATTGCATCTGTATATCCGCTTCTGCTGAGTAAACCTGACCATGTCCATCTTGTATGTTATTAATTTGACTCTTTCTTTTGTTAACAGTAGCCCACTTGTGATAGAATGTTGTATTTCTTTCTCCAACTTTACCCCACTTACTAGTTGCTCTCTGCTGCCAATAATTACACTGTTTTTCCATCAACTCAGCTATTTCTAATTTCAACTGACTCTCCTCCTGCTTCAGGCTTAGAAGATTTGAACTCTTTTGTATTTCCTTCAGCCTCTTTGTCTTTTGAGCTATGATGTTATCTAAGGAGCCAAAAGTTTTCCTACTCCAGTTAGATAGATGTTCCAAACTGTATTTCAAAAGTTTGGAAAACTGCCTTGCTCAATATGTGTTCTTAGTAGATGGTGGGAAAAATTGGCATACTTTTCTGATGATTTGGTCTGGGGGCTCAAGATTTGCCCAGAATGCCTCATATCTAACCACATGATTTCTGTGTGTTTCCTTAGCATACAATTCCAATATAACTGGGCCTGATATTGCAAGAGTTCTTGTGTGTGCTAACAGAAACAGGTTTAGAGTTGAGCCACTAATAAACCCTCTGTCTAATCTCTCAAAGATACAATGTTGCTCCTTCATATTATTGGTCCAGGTATACCACTGACCTGTGTTTTTGACTTCTTGAACCCTCAATGAATTTAGAAGAAATCTAAACTTCTGGCTGTTTTCATCATTTTGAAAAGGTAAGCCTCCTTGCTTATCTTCCTGAGATAACACTTAGTTAGTGTCTCCAATGACTAGCAATGGGTGATCCAATATGCTAGGAAGCAACCCAATGGTATTCCACACATCCTGTCTTTGAGTTTGATCAGGATTTCCATACAAAAAAATCTGGAGCCAGCTTACCCTAGCATTGTCTGAGCATTTTCCTAATATGAAGTTCCTACTACTAGCTAACACATTAATATTTAGATTATCAGTCCATAATAAAGCTAGACCCCCAGATGTTCCTAAGGGATTTACCACAGCAATAGAAAAAAATGTGTACACTGCTTCCATTTCATGAGTTCTTATTCTTGCAACTTGGTTTCCATAAGAAAAAAGACCCGAGGCTTACATTGTTTTAGCAGACGCCGAAGCATCCGCTTTGTAGTTGAATTATTCATCATACCCTTACAGTTCCAACTTAGGATCGTCATGGATGGTTTCGCGGTTGATTTGGGACAACCACCTGGAAACCCTCATAGTTAACATGATAATCCCCCTTAGTTGATAAAATATTGCACGAACTAATAACCTCTTGAAGTCTCATCTTCTTCCCACTCAGCTCTTCTTTCCCATCTGATGCATAAACTAGCTGTGCATACCTTTTTCCCTGATACATCTCTTCAGCCTGAAGCACTGTTGAATCACCTAGAAACTTTCTCTTCTTTGTTGGCAAAGTGTTCTGCTTCACTTGCTGCTGAACTTGTTCCCTCCCCAATGTTGCAATAGCTGATCCTCCTTCCTTCTAAACCTGATCTTTGTGGCCCTCACCCTGCCTTAGCTCACTATTTCATCATCATCTTCATGTCGTTGAACTCGTCTTCTCTTAGTTACTAGGCAATAGTTTCGCCATTCATCCATGCCTTTTCTCTTGCCTGATATTAGTTCAGGCCTATTCAATAATTCCAGCAAATGAGAAGATGAGCAGTGTGCCTTAGTTCTCCCTCTTCGAGTCTTCAACCTTTTGAACCTTCTATTTACTATAGAAGCCTCCTCATAGTTACTCTGAAGGTGATTAAATACTCTATTTTCCACTGAAGCCTCACGAATTTAACTTACTTGAGTCGAATGCAGAACCTCTATCCCACCTATAGTCTCATCCAAATTCCCAGCATCACAGTTTTTATCACTCGGAGCTACCACAAAGTTCCCCGCTGCTGCAATTCCATGATCACTACTCTCATTTCTTTCATCTAGCAGTTGGTCCTGACCTCCACCTATCCCCTGAGGACTCTTGACAAGCGTTTTCCCCACGTCGTAAATGAGAATCTCACTCAATCAAAACACATTTATATTTCACCTACGACTTCTAACTACTATAGAGTAGATAGTGGGAAGTAAGGATCGAACCACAAGGAGAAGGAGTTTGTTTAGCGTTTTAGCAAAGATTATAAACACATACTTATAGATATATAGAAAGCAAGGTAAATAAGGGGAGGTTTTGAGTTTGGTTTATTACACTACGAAAGAAAGCAACTAAGATAAACTACACTACAATGCAAATACTACAAATACAAGGCCTTGGGAGGCAATTGACTTTCGACTTTCAACTATTGATTTATCGTTCTACAACACATTGACTTAGGATCTTTAATTGTTCATTGTGGAAAATCAAAGCAATTCTCCTAATCTCACTATAGTAGTCATAATGGATGATAGCATCCAATAACCCACATCGATGAACAAGCTAAACGATAGCGTTCTAGACTTAATTACCGATGGCATCAAACTAGAGATTCAATAAACTTACCCATGCAATTCGAAAGCGAATTAGATACATAGATAACACCATTGAGAACATTCAAGAGCTAAATCAAATGATAGCATTCCAACTCAACCCTTAATTCTGCTACTTTGAGACAAGTGCAAAATGATAGCATTTCACCCATGCATCTAGCATATAAAAGATAGCAATTCATTACCCAAGGATAGCCCAAGCTAATTCATGCTTCAAACAACACATTCAAATTCAATTCATCAAATGGAAATCAAATTACCCATGAACAATATGCATCAAGAACTCAAAATCAAGAATAGAAAGTCTACATCAATTGCAACCCAAGAGTATTTAGCTAACTACAATCATCATAACATAAATCTACAAATCACAAGAAGAAAGATGGAAAAAATGGAGAAAAACTAAGGGAAATTGGTGTTTTTGGATTGGGAGCTCGTCCAAGAAAGAGAGGGGATAAGGGTGTATTTATAGCCTCAAAATTCAGCTCAAGGAGGCAAGTGGGCCGAAGCTTTACCGACGCTTTCTTTGGTCGCTGTTCATCACAGCGACACTTCTGGACAGCTGGTGACATTTCTGGGCAACAGCGACACTTTTTTGGGCACGAGCGACACTTTTCTGGGCAGCTTATACCACCTTCAACAAGTGGTCTTCTCGCCACTTCTATGACCAAATCTTCAACTTTTGAACTTTGAGTTTCGACTCCATGGTATGATCATAGAAGGTCTTCAAGAATTCACATCAACAAGCTCCAAAATACACACATAAACATAGGATTTTACAAGTTCTAAGCATAAATCTCCAATGATACAATTCACTCTAAAATCCTATGCTTTGTTACAAAATGGTCTTCAAAACAAGTCTCAAATACACTAAAAATTAGAGTATAAATAGGGTACATCAAACTCCCCCACACTTAAACCTTTCTCGTCCTCGAGAAAGAACGATACAAGTCTAAGTTTCATACTCCTAAAAATCAATCTAATGCACATTTAAGACTTCAAAACAAACTTTCACCAAGAAACAAAGTATGCCAATATAAGTTTCATCAACGTAATTTCTTTGGCATACAAAACCAACAAAAGATCACAAAATTCCTCTCCTTTTGCCTAGGTTTTTACCTAGCCCCTCTTTTCTTTCCACACACTCTCCTTTTGCCTAGGATTTTACCTAACCTCTCATTTTTTCACAATTTTTTTTTAATGCCCTCATTTTTGCCTAAGCCTCTATTTCTTTTCGACTTATCCGGGCTTTCATTTTTTTTTTTAAACAAAGTCTTCAAAGAAGTACATATTTACAACACCAAAACAAAAGCAAAACGAGAATCCTAAACCTCTCCCCCACACTTAAACCAAACATTGTCCTCAATGTTAAAGAACAACTATTAAAATCATGAGGAAAGGGAAGGACTCAACAATTTGGACTTTAGGCATTATTCTTGTAGTCAATGGAGCTAAGCACAACATCAAGTAAGACTACAAGAACGCAAGCAGAAAACCTAGAGTCCAAGCAACAGACACAAAACAAGGTTACAAAAACACTCCACCCTACAAAATATAGCACCAACAAAGTACACTACACTCGCCTAAAATTCAAACCATAAACTCAATCCAAACATAACACTCACAAGTCATAACACAGTCAAAATAAATGGCGGCAAGCCATTACACCAAAATTAGAGCACTAAACAGTGAGTGAACGAGGATACCAGGGAAAGAGCTAGCGGAGAAATGCGGCCGAGCAATGACGAGATGCCATTTGAGCTATGTCCGTGGAGATTGCAGCGGAGTGGCTATGGTGGTTGGAGATTGATCGCCGACGGTGGGACGGAGATGGTGGTGATGAATTGGAGATGGGTTCAGCGGGATTTGGGCATTTGAAGTTGGGTGATGGTGGTGGTATTTGGTCAGGGCGGCGGGTGGTGTGGTGGAGTTTTGGATGTGGGCGGAGGCGAGCTCTTAAATCGCCGGAGAAGGTGAAAAGAGGGAGTGGGGTTATGGCGGTGGAAGAGGGGTGGTATATCGGGTAGAGTATGGTTAGGTTTAGGATTATGATTAGGATTTGGATTTGGATAGGAGACTGGGCTGATTTCTCGCGATCCGTGAGTCTGGGATGGACGTCACAGGCGTGACCATGACATACCAATTCTGGCACGGCCGTGACTGTTAAGGCCGCATACTGCTGGAATGGACATCACGACCGTGACCATGACAGACCAATTCTGGCACGGCCGTAACAGTTAAGGCTGTAAACTGCTGGAACGGACATCACGACCGTGACCATGAAATGCAATTTCTGGCACGGCCGTAATTGAAACCGTTCATTTTTTATTTATTTATTTTTTTTTTGCACTCATTTTTTTTTCCAGTGCTTTTTTTTCTTTTGTTTTTCGAAAATAAACATGAGAAATCAAAAAAAAAATGTTAAAGACAACGATTTTTTTTTTTACATAACAAAACAAAAACAAGAATAAAAACGTAATCTACTAATTAAAACACTGAAATACTTACAAAGAATTATTATTATTTTTTTTGAAAATGTAAACATAATAAAACCTAAACAAAAATAAAACGATAATCGTTTAAGGGAAAGTGTTACTTCCAAACGATCAAAATCGGCTTATTTAACGTCGTCGACACGACCCAAATGTTATTCATAGAACAAAAGTTTGGAATCCTTCACTTTGGAAAGAAAAGTGAAGGGTGGTAGTGGAGATATTGGAGGAGGAATAAATGGTAGTGGTCTCAATGGGGTGGGAATGGTTGGAAGAGTGAATGAGTCATATGGCTTCTTACTCTCCTCTAAAACTTCCGGAAGTGGTGGAATTTGTTGCATATGTGGAGATGAAGGTGATAATGGGGATGGTAAAGGTTCAAAAACACTCACATCCCTCTCTACTTCATAATCCTCAACAAAAATGTCCTCATCACTTTCGAACTCATCATCATGCATCGTGGTGACATTACTCACCATAGCACTAGGAATATGTTCTACTTTGGATGGTACTTCCTTGGAGCATTGAGATTCTAATCTCCTCACCACTTTCCACATTTCGCTCAATTGCCTCTCAAGATTGTTGAAAAGTCTATTTTCTTCATCATTTATCATATCTTGTCCTTGAGGCAATTCACAAGTGGGTGGAGGTAGATTTTGTTGCTCAAAGTATTGGTTTTCCGGTGGACATCCATAATTTGAATCTAAATAACCACTCCATTGCGGATTATAAGAATCATCATATGTATTAAAACATTGTTGACCTTGAAAACTAATACTTTTCTCCTCATTATGGCACTCATCATAGTACCCTTGGTATGAAGAACCAAGGGGCCTTTCATGTGTAAAGTGCTCACTTCTCGACTCAAAATAACAAGACTCGGAAAAATCATTAGAAAGATAAGAATCACACGAGCTTGTTGCATTCTTCCTCATCCTTTCATGGTTAAAGGTGAGGAAGTCAATAAAATATTTTTCTTTTAAACTAAACATGACTAAAAAAGGTTTGAAATGGTAGTGCAGGGGTTCTAGGATAATACACACTACAAGGTGTCGTTTCTTCCAAGAAACCAAGCAATAGACAATTCAAAGAAAACAAAGTAAAGAAATGATTGAAATTATAGTGCAAGGGTTCTAAGGCAATACACACTACAAGGTGTCGTTTACACAAAGAACTCAAGCAATACACTTTCAAAGAAAAAAGAAAGAAAATAAAGGAGTTAAAAATAAAATCTAAGATAAAACACAAAACAAGAAATGCCTTCTCCCCGGCAGTGGCGCCATTTTTGACAAGCGTTTTCCCCACGTCGTAAATGAGAATCTCACTCAATCAAAACACATTTATATTTCACCTACGACTTCTAACTACTATAGAGTAGATAGTGGGAAGTAGGGATCGAACCACAAGGAGAAGGAGTTTGTTTAGCGTTTTAGCAAAGATTATAAACACATACTTATAGATATATAGAAAGCAAGGTAAATAAGGGGGGTTTTGAGTTTGGTTTACACTACGAAAGAAAGCAACTAAGATAAACTACACTACAATGCAAATACTACAAATACAAGGCCTTGGGAGGCAATTGACTTTCGACTTTCAACTATTGATTTATCGTTCTACAACACATTGACTTAGGATCTTTAATTGTTCATTGTGGAAAATCAAAGCAATTCTCCTAATCTCACTATAGTAGTCATAATGGATGATAGCATCCAATAACCCACATCGATGAACAAGCTAAACGATAGCGTTCTAGACTTAATTACCGATGGCATCAAACTAGAGATTCAATAAACTTACCCATGCAATTCGAAAGCGAATTAGATACATAGATAACACCATTGAGAACATTCAAGAGCTAAATCAAATGATAGCATTCCAACTCAACCCTTAATTCTGCTACTTTGAGACAAGTGCAAAATGATAGCATTTCACCCATGCATCTAGCATATAAAAGATAGCAATTCATTACCCAAGGATAGCCCAAGCTAATTCATGCTTCAAACAACACATTCAAATTCAATTCATCAAATGGAAATCAAATTACCCATGAACAATATGCATCAAGAACTCAAAATCAAGAATAGAAAGTCTACATCAATTGCAACCCAAGAGTATTTAGCTAACTACAATCATCATAACATAAATCTACAAATCACAAGAAGAAAGATGGAAAAAATGGAGAAAAACTAAGGGAAATTGGTGTTTTTGGATTGGGAGCTCGTCCAAGAAAGAGAGGGGATAAGGGTGTATTTATAGCCTCAAAATTCAGCTCAAGGAGGCAAGTGGGCCGAAGCTTTACCGACGCTTTCTTTGGTCGCTGTTCATCACAGCGACACTTCTGGACAGCTGGTGACATTTCTGGGCAACAGCGACACTTTATTCATCTCCAGTGACACTTCCTTCAAACTCCAGCTACACTTTTTTGGGCACGAGCGACACTTTTCTGGGCAGCTTATACCACCTTCAACAAGTGGTCTTCTCGCCACTTCTATGACCAAATCTTCAACTTTTGAACTTTGAGTTTCGACTCCATGGTATGATCATAGAAGGTCTTCAAGAATTCACATCAACAAGCTCCAAAATACACACATAAACATAGGATTTTACAAGTTCTAAGCATAAATCTCCAATGATACAATTCACTCTAAAATCCTATGCTTTGTTACAAAATGGTCTTCAAAACAAGTCTCAAATACACTAAAAATTAGAGTATAAATAGGGTACATCAACTCTCCTGCGGAAAATTTGACTGACCACTTCCCAAAACTAACTCCATAGATGAGCTTAAACTACTAGCTTCAAATGGAACATCAAAGCTAGGTGTGGAGGGCTTTGATCCTTCAGGGGAGCAGTTAGAATGCCCCCTTGTTTTCCCCATCGACGGTTCCTAACTCCGGCGACCGTAATTTCAATTCTCACCTTTCTGCCCACATGCTTTAACTGTATCTTGTGCTTCACCGTAGACAAACTGACCTTGTATTCACTGACCCATGTTGAATTTCGTACAATCTCGGCCACAATTGATGCCTGATATATCCGATCCCAAAGCTAAAAATTGAACAGATTCTCCACATCTAAGTAACCGGATTGCACGATTTACGTGAAGCCCAATCAATTTCTGATTGTTTGATATAAAGAACTGATGAATTTGGTGAGAATCAGCCTTGCGGGCGTCAGGCGCCGGTGGCTTTTGTGTGTTTCCCGAAGCTTCAAGCATTTTTTTCCACTCCTCATTAGTTGGATGAAATAGTACATGTTATGTTTGAATGAAACACGTTTTATTAAATAGATGAAAAATTGGACTTTGCCAAACTTTTTTTGTCCCATTTATTAACCTTGTAGGAAAGTACCTACTGTCGCTTGTAAACATGGAAAAACTCGGCCATTTAACATTATTTCATAATTCTCATGTATATCCCAAAACCAATTGATAATATGAGTTAACCTTCGACCTTATACTGTATTAGTTTTAATCCGGTAAGAAATAGATGTGAGTTATTATCTTTCAACACACCTCGTCACTTGTATACATGGAAATACTCCACAACCCATGCCAAGTCAAATTAAAGTGTATCTTAATTTGAACAAATGAAAATTATAAAACTATATAGACCCATTCATGTCTTGCCAAACTACGATTCAACACTCAGAGTATAATCATGTAATGTAACATGTCATTCAATATTTTTTAATTAAATGCAAAGTTAATCACAAATCCCGCTAATGCCTTTTACGGGTGGATTACCTTCCTGCACACGTGGGTTCACAATATTTTACAATGAGTCCACTCTGGTGGCTTTTCACCAAGTTTTATCATGTGTCCCTTGAAACTAGGAATGAAAATAGTGAAATCCATACACATGTACAACTCCAAACTAAAGCTAAAAACCTATTAGTTTGGACTCCACTCACAATTCAATATATATATATATAGGGAAACTCAGTTGTATTTTAGAATTGTAATTCTAAAACAATTCTGCTCAAACATCAAAACGAAAAACTGTAATAAGAGATGTGATTTGACATTGAGCATGAGTAGATGAAAAGGCTGGAAAATTGGAGAAGATTAGGAAGAAAGAGAATAGGACATGGAAGCTTAATAATTAAATTAATTTTGGGAAGAGTTTACTTTAATTTTCATTAACGTAAAAGTTTTATTAAATCTCAGCCATTGAATGGAAAATAAAGGGGTAAGATTAAAAGTTCTCATTTTAAGAGAGGTTCTTATTGTAAGAGGGGTTCTAATTGTCCCTCTTTCTTTAATTTGGTTGAATCTATCAATGATAGGAACAATTTATTAATTGAGGTGGTGGACCTAGAAGAAATGAGATGAAAATATATCTGAGTTTTAGTGATAGTTGGAGTGAGGTGCTACAAAAGTCTTTGAAGATATTTTAATAGGAAAAACTTTAAAATGAGTTTCATGATAAAGGATGCTCTAAGAATTCTGCATTTATCCATAATTGAGTCACCGAGAAACACAAGGTGGCATTTAGATGTTGTTACTTGTTTCCATTGATTCATTACTATCTTATTTGAAGGACCTTTTAGTTATTTATGTGTTCAACAACACTAGTCGTGTTAAGTGAGACTCGTGACTATATTATTACTTTTAAAGTCGACTTATATTGATTTTCAAAGAATTTAAGGTTATATTCACACATTTTGAAAATTTGATGGTTATTGTTTTTCAAAAAGCTGATTCACGATCGTTAATTTTTGAGAGTACTATACTGAATACAATTTAAGGTGAGTCTTGAGTGTACTAAACAAGCATGTGATGATTCAATAAGCGATGGCGCGTGAGTTGATCCCATTTGTGTCAAACATTTCATTAAACAAATTAAATGAGGGCCAGTCAAATTATTGGAATAAACTCCGTAATTATTTTGAACTTATAAAAAGTGTTGATATCGACGTTAACTTTAAAATCAATTGCAAATTTCATAGCAACCATGTCATTAATTTCAACATTGATATAAGTGTAAACCACATAAATCACATAATCACTACCACCATCACTATTTCTGTGACCTCTAATTTTTTTCACCTTCTTATTCCCCCTCGTTCCAAACCAACATCACATCCCAATTCTCTAGGATGATGTAAAATGATGTTTTTTGACAAGGTGTTGCATCGCAATATTTTCTTTAAGAGGTTGGATGGCCTTTTATAAGAAATTTGGTGCTTCCTTGAAATGTTAAGTTGTGTGGACTCTGTTGGACCCTGCAATACTGAGTACTCCCTTAATATTATCAAAGTGTTCCAACTATTCTATTTGACATCTACCCTTACTCACTTCTTCCCCCCTAAAGTAAGACCATGTTTGAATTTTTTATTTTTTTTTTGCCTAATGCAGAAAATATATTTTTTCAAATGACACAAACTAAAGTCATAGATTGTGTTTCCATTACCGTAAACTCAAATTTTCTTGACATAAAAGATAGTTATATATCCAAAAGTTTGATTATCCCCCAAAAAGATATTGGATAATAGAGCATAAGTCATTACCAAATCATACAACCCTAAACATCACGATGATGCTCACTCTCATGAAATGCGAGCTCCCCTGCACTTATAAGGTAATTGCTACATGTCAAACTCAAGCCTCTACAGTACTCTTTGTTGTAGTGAGTAGTCTTGTAATGCGTTATCATCAACTGACGCAAAAATAGTCTATCACGGACCATGCAAGTCCAGAGATAATCATGACGACGATGAGGTAGCTGTGAAACAGGAGTAGGACACACCAGCAATAAATTGAACGACATGTGGACCAAAGGGAGAATGTGACATGTAGTTGACCGGCCTTGAAAGATGGAGCCATTATCCCCGCCCGCACATGCATGAGCGCTGCAGAGATAGGATGCACCGGCAAGAAGTTGAATGGTTGTTGAGCAATGGGAGAACACGATATGTAGTTTACTGGCCCTAAAAGATGTGGAGCAGATGTCCGCACCCGCACAGGCACGAGTGCTGCAGAGATAGTGCTCATGTCGTATATCCCTGGGTTCTTTCCTAAATGTTCATGTACCCCTGAACTTTTGTAAAGTGTGTTGGTACCCTATGAGTGACACTAACTTTATAAATCGTACACGTGAAAGCTGTAACCGACATTCATATTTTTATTTCAAATATTTTCAATCACCTAAAAATCGAAAATAAACAATTGAATAACCAGGCAGGACAGTTTACAGCTACTAAATAAATGTAAGTTCAAAAATATTAGGACACTTATCAAAAATTTAGGGGTACTTAAACATTTTATCAAAGAATTCATGGTATATTGACAATTTTCTCAATAGATAGTGTAACCAAAACAAAATTGAATCTTTTGATGTGATTGTCATAATTGCGTTGACACCTAATTTTCCAAAGTGGTGCGACGATATTATTTTGAGATAGAAAACAAATCTTTTCCATAATTTACCAAGATACCACTATAAATGATGCCAGAAACTTAAATGACAGAGTAAAAAAATAGAATGACAGATGGATTCTACTGTACAGTATTTTCCAAATCAGTGAAATTACAGTTAGAGTAGAAGTCAATAACGATGAAACGAGAAAAGTCCACCCCGAGTCAATCTACACCATATAAATTAAACCCACAGAATTATCTCTCGCCATAAAATTGTCCGCCCGAAAACTGCAAATTATATTCTATCGTCCCACCCCCACGCGCTTTCTCTCTCCAACCAAACAACCGATGGCCGCCGCCGCCGTCCCCGACAATCTCAACCGCGACCAGTACGTCTACATGGCGAAGCTGGCGGAGCAGGCTGAGCGCTACGAGGAGATGGTCCAGTTCATGGACAAGCTTGTCCTCAGCGCCACTCCCAGCGCCGAGCTCACGGTGGAGGAGCGCAACCTCCTCTCCGTCGCCTACAAGAACGTCATCGGCTCCCTCCGCGCCGCGTGGCGGATCGTCTCCTCCATCGAGCAGAAGGAGGAGTCGCGCAAGAACGACGACCACGTGGTGCTCGTCAAGGATTACAGATCTAAGGTTGAGGGCGAGCTCTCGCTAATCTGCGCCGGGATTCTGAAGCTTCTGGATTCCAATCTGGTGCCGTCTGCTTCCTCCAGCGAGTCCAAGGTGTTTTACTGGAAGATGAAGGGCGATTACCACCGCTACTTGGCCGAGTTCAAGGTTGACGGTGAGCGCAAGGCGGCTGCTGAGGATACTATGACCTCTTACAAGAAAGCTCAGGTATGCTATGCTACGTCGTCGTTTGTTGATTTGAATTCCGCAACCTCTAATTGCTATTTTTTGTAGAATTGATTGAAGTTGACCTTAATATTTAGGTTCAATGGACTCTCCAATGATTAGTCCTTTTTTTGTCAAAATCTGTGTAATGATAAGGTCTGAAATTGATGGATGGATTCATACAGTGATGGAATTTTGGAAACAGCTGTTAATTTGGTGATTAAGTTATGTGTAATATGATAAATTTTGAATATATTTTCATTTCTAACTTGGATTGTGACTTGTTCAATGTGTAATATGATAAATTTTGATTCTATTTTCATTTCTAACTTGGATTGTGCCTTGTTTACTTCTTGAAGGAAATCGCACTAGCTGAACTTCCCCCTACTCATCCCATTAGACTTGGACTGGCTCTCAATTTCTCAGTGTTTTACTATGAAATTCTCAACTCATCAGAGAAGGCTTGTGACATGGCGAAATCGGTTAGTCGTTTTCTATCTTATGAGTACATTCATTTGTTGCCTGTTTGTCAGTTTCATTCTTCATTCATCATTACTATTTTGTTAGATTAGTTTACTTGTGCTTGATTCTGCTTCATGTAAGACCTTTATCGAACATAAATAGTTTGTTACTTTGTTCAACATTGCAAATATTTTAGTCTCAGTGAATAGTGCCCAAGGAAGATTTATAATGGCACATGTTTATATATGAAGTGCTTCATTAAGTTTTAGTTATGGATTATGCCTATTTGTGTTTTTTACTTAATGATCACGTCCCAACATCTCTTATATGTGACTTTATCTCACTTACTGCCAATAGTAGCTCTGGCTCTTTTACTTCCCTCTCGTTATAGATGCCGAATATTGATGATTTGTAGCATCCTTATAGTGTAGGAAAGTGTTTTATACTGTCATATATTCTTCCATGGATCTCCAGGTTGTCCACATGGGATATACTGTCTGGACCTTTTTTTGTAGGAAGTTTTGCATGCTCAACTGAGATTTAAATTTGCATAATTGCTGTATATTCATAATGTTTAGCTGTGAAGTTCAATAGTATATTCTTCTATTTTTAGCTGTTAGTTGCAAAAAGAATGGGCATTTTCTTTGATTGCTGAAACAGTTATTATTATGGTTTGAATAGGCATTTGAGGAGGCCATTGCTGAGCTGGATAGCCTGGGTGAAGAATCATACAAAGACAGCACCCTCATCATGCAATTATTGAGGGATAACCTGACTCTGTGGACCTCAGATGCTCAGGTTTGAGAGGTCTTAGGTTTTAGGCAATGTGCCAGGGGTGGAATGGACCTTTTTTCCCTTTTCGTGCCCTAACTTCTATGCAATTTCCTAAATGCAGGATCAGTTAGATGAGCCTTGATTGTCTTTACTCCTCTCAACGTCTGCTCGAGGAGGTGGGCTTCGAATGTCATCTATCTTTGATTCTAATAGGGTTTCTTCTGTTGAGAACTCCTTTTTCTTTTTTTCTTGTTCAGACCAATCTCTCAGTGTTGAAAGTTGAAACTATAGAATGATTGAATGGATCTAATTTTCATTTTCGATTTCCTCGTCTTTATTTCTGATTGGTTGCTTTAATTCATGTTTTCTCCTTTTTGGGGATTTTATGTATCATAATCATGTAATTTGGTTAAAGTTCATCGCACTTAGACCCTTGATCACACTTATTTTTGTTGTTTAACACTAAACGAGTAGCTACTCTATGTTGTCGAAAAGATCAGCTACTCCGTTATGTTGTCGTTAAGATCATACAAAATTGCAAAGCTTAAATAGTACATATCATCCTATTGCCAATATTATACAAAGTTGAAAGTTTCTTATTTGAGCCAGAATATGAACAAAAGGTTGTGAATATTGCCAATCTTGCACAGCAGAGAAAGTGATCTTGTTTGAGCCACCATGTTGATGAAATGTTATACAACATAACAACAGTTTCAAATATTGCCAAATATTATTAAGGAGAAAGGGATACAAAATGTTGCAAATGTTATACACAAGGGAGAAAGTGATCTTATATGAGTCATTAGGTTTTAGAGACATCTAGAATAGACACAAACATATGAACTCTTCAGTCCCGCGTGGAGTTCTTCAGCCACTCCAGGTATTGAACGTTGCCTCCAGTTATAGGCAAGGCGATGACTTCTGGAACACTAAAAAATGCAACAAGGAAAAGAGTGAACATCAGGAGAAGTAGAAGGGGTGATAATCTATGCTGTAAGAAAAGAGTTGCAGTGCTTACTCATATTCGTGATTAGCCTTAACATGTTCTGTTAAAGCTTCAAGAAGTGATTCCCGGGTCTTGATTATCAGCAACTCCTCAGAATCGGTCTGTATCTGCACTAAGAAAGTGAAAGAAATCACCTACTATGGCCAAAACTGCACTCAAATACCAACTGAAATTGAAAAAAGTTCAAGCCATACTTTCCCTTCCCATTCATAAACAGATTCTACACCTGAAAAGAGGAAAAAAAAACATTTAGAAACTTATTCAACAATGATATAAATTGGTATAGAAACATGAATTTATACTGCTATTAAAGAACACAAGTGAGACTTTAAACACACACACACACACACACACACACACACACACAGTGTCCAGAGATCTTAAGCATATAAAGATACAATATTCGGAAAAATACAAGGCTCGTCTTCATTGAGGCAGCAAATTCTGAGGAATAATAATCTCAAGATTATTAATCTCTAAAACCATTCATAGATTTCTAAAAGCGGGACTGGTCACGTACTAGTAGGTAAAGAATATTAATCTCAAGAAAACAAAGGTAAAGGTTGGAACTTGCCTGGCACTCGGTTTACGCATGCTGCAAGCCTCGCCTTTACTATGCTTTCAGCCAGTTTCTTACCTGTATTAATAAGCACAGGGGAGCAAATTACAATAAATTGAATAAATCATCAAGTCATCTGTAAAGGAAGCTCTCTAAAGTTGAACAAGAACAACAAATGGATTGTCAGGAAATCCATAGCTAATCAAATATATGTAACATGGCAAACATCTATGCAAAAATCAGGAATAACACACAATTCATAGCCATCAAATAAGATCATATTCTTTATTGTGATGGGAACGTAAATCGTGATATCAGCAACTAATTTCAATATTGTAAAGCAAGTATAACAGACAAGACGGGACATACTCCATGAATCAACAATATACTTATGTCTAAAGCAAATTCGAATATTCTAAATCAAAGAGAATTCTACTGAAAACAAGCTTTTTGTTTTCCCATTTGGCCAGAAATAATTCACAACAGGAAAAAAATGATATTGATTAAACCTCAAAAAAGGAGCCCAGAAAGAAAGAAAGAAACCTGCATCCTTATTTGGAACAGTGACATAAACAACAATGCTAGGAACAATCTTGTTGCTCGCTTCCATCCTTATATTGGTGCTATGGATACTTCTAATACCAAATTTTGACCTGAAACAAACATAATAAAGCATCCCCAGATGAAGAATAACATCAATTTAAGCAATCAAGACTCGAACTTTAGGGAATGAATTAACATGAATAAAAAAGGAAGGAATCGATTACCCCGGGAATGATTGAGCGGAGCTCTTGATTGGGGAAAGGGAGAAAGATGGGCGGAGAGTCGAAAAGCCGAAGCTAAGAACACAGAGAGCGCCAACAATAGGCAATCGGCGACGAACGACAGAAGCTATGACAGCTGAGGGCTTCACTGCCATGTCACTAGGCCCGATTTTTCTGATTCGCTTTATATAGTTTAGTACTACATTTAGAATTAAGGACCCCAGGTCAATGAATAATAAAGAAATGGTACCAATTCTAGATTATTAAATGATTAAATTGTTTTTATAACCTCAACTTTGACCGTTTGAGCAATTTTTAGCCTCAATAGTAAAAGTGACTATTTCATAGCTCCAACATAATAATAAGATCTCTTTATAACCCCAATATTATTATTTTTTGTCAAACAAATATATTATTAAACTCAAACAGAAAACATGATAGTTTTGGCCAACTGATGGGCCTGACATACATCACTTCTTGGTAACTACTACATACTGAAATAAAAGTTTGACAACATTAAACTCAGATACCAAGAAGAATATAACCCCAATATAAGAATATGATTTCTTTATAACCCCGATCTTTTTCCTTGGTAAATGTCAACATTTTAATCACATGTTGAAATTTTTTTCTCCACATTCCACCTAAATTCCATCGAAAAAACTGCCCCAATTTCAAAATTGAAATTTCTGGCAACCATGTCAACCTCGTCAAGTGCGAATTTCAATGGGGTTGAGGTTCCCAAAGGGGGAACAATATGAGGAAAGTACATAATTGCCCCTAACGTTTGCAATAAAACGTCCCACGTGTCATACACGTGCAAAACACTAACGGCGTTATGAGAAAGAATGATTCGGGATTAAATTAGGGAAATAAGCATATCACATTGTTATGTTGGGGCTAGGATTAGACACTTTTATTGTTAGGACTAATAATTGCCCAAATAACCAAATTAAAGGCTATAAAAAACAATTTAATATTATTAAATTATACCAGCACACGCCTAAAATCATACTAATACGGAGTAATTTTTTTTTTAGCGTGAACGGAAATGTTTTAACCTTTTTTTTCTTTTGCGGAGTACATTTAACCATTCATAAAGTCAAAATTGCTTAATTTTGACCTTAAAATTGAATTGCTTATAACCTAGAATATTATCGTATTTGATCTTTTGTTAGATTCGTAATGTCGTGTGTTTTCAAAATATTAATTTTTTACAACTCGTGTTTGCACATAATTAAATATGCCAATGATCAAACATTTTCTGAATCAACTGATAAAAGTCAAAATGTGCAGGTATAACCGGGATGGAGGGAACATCATTTCCTTCAAGGCTAGTCTTGATATGATTGTAAGTCAGTTTCAATGTATTAAATCTCGACAAATGACTATTTTAGTGTTTTGTATTATTTAGACATTAAATATTTAATTTTGATTGTATAATAACTTTATCGGTTTTTCTAACGAGTGCCCATGATGGATGAGATTCCATGGATTATTGTGCAGTTAATCTTGATAAGTGCAGAATTAATTATTACGAACATCTATACATTAATTGGGTGTGAATGCATTGAATTTACGTGGTAAATACATATGCTTGTCTTAATTACGTGGTAAATATCTATCTTTCTCAATTACTGTATACTTACCATTGGATTATATTTACGGATAATTATATCAACGATAATGATTATTTATCGTACACATATTTAAAATTTACAGTGTCATGTAATAAATATATTCATACAATTTAGTGGTTATATTTTAGTTTTTATAAACCCACCAACTATTACTATAACAAAGTTGTATTTAGATAGCTTTATAAATTTTATAAATAATGTATATGAATTTTTTTTTGAAATAATACATGTAATAAACATATTAAATATTAATTAAACAATAATGAATTCAAACATTTAAAATATTGTTATCTTGGAAATTTTATCGAATGATATATTATTTTAATACCATAAACACAATTTATTTTTTGAATTCAAATATATTGTGATTTCAAATGGAATAATATCAAGTAAAGATAATTAATATTTTTATTAGACGGATTTTTTTTCCAGATATATGTGTACCATGAATAATCATCGTTAGAAGAAACCAAGTAGATGGTAAATATAAAGTAATTAAGACAAATAGATGTATTTACCACGTAAATTCAATGCATTCACACCCAATTAATGTATAAATGTTCGTAATAATTAATTCTGCACTTATCAACATTAACTACACAATGATCCATGGAATCTCATCCATGTTAACGAGTGCCCATGGGCACTCGTTAGAAAAACCGTAACTTTATTAAAGGTTGAATTATATATTTTATACTTTCAATTATACATTAAAATAATTTAAAATACCTAAACTATTTTTAAAGGACAAATTCTCAATTGAGAGAGGTATTAATTGGTCTCACTAAATGATCATGTTTAATATGTAAAAAATCAGTCTTGAAAGTGAGTACATCATACATGAAATTAAGAAGATCATCAATACTACACTAAATGCTCATGCTTAGTATGTAAAATGTTGGGATTAAAAGTGAGAAGGTCAATATTTGTCATTGGTCTCAATTGAGACTAACCTTCTCTTTTAAATATTTGAAGGTGCACCTTGATTTTGAATTCCTGATTGCGCCCCTAAGTGAGGGTTCTCTTGAAGCATAAGACCATCTCCTATCATACATCCTCTCTCCACAGTTTTTCCAATAAAACCCTTTTACATCCCCTTCAACATTTCACCCCAACTATCATAAAATCCCCACACACATTTCCACATTACTTTCTCTATGTCCCACCACCATTTACTTTTATCCATGTCATTATTTATTTCTTATCTACCTCATTAATAATATATTTATCTATTATTAATACAAAACATAGATATAACTATATATAATATTAGTATTTAGAATAAATTATATACTATATTTAAAATTAGAAACTATTATAATTAAATAAAATTAAAATTTTAACGATATATGTAAGCATGAAATATGTGATTTGTACGTAATTATCACATTATATAATGATAATGAATCTCATTTTGGGGAATATGAATTACTAAAATTTGATTAAAAGTTTAAATATGTTTACTAAATCAAAAATTCAAAATTTATGACCGATATTTAATAATTACATATTATACTCTTTCTATTGATAAAAATTATTAATATTAAGTGAAACTTTTAAATAAGGAAAAATTAATGTAAGTTAAAGAATTTTGTCTTAATATAATCACACTTACGTGAAAATATATGATATTAAATGTGTGGGATTATATCCTTTGATCCTAGGTGTCCAAAATAAAAGAATACTGGGCCACGTTTTGAGATTTTCCTTAGCTACACAGGAGCAGCCCATCTTCCATTTTCTTTCCATAATTTTAGGAAATGTTGTTGAAAATCCTTCCATAGTTAGGATAAAGTCAAATTCATCACTTCAAAAGGTGGGGGAAAATCTCCCATAGGAGATGCTCTAAGGAGCTTGCTTCCAAAAAATGAAAGGAGACTAATAGATACAAATGAATAATAGTAGTTGTATGGTGAAATTTTTATTCGAAAACCACATCCACTGAATTTAACCAGCCAAGCGCTATGCGAATCGTAAGAACGGAACTTAAGTATGTAAGTTGGAATCAATGAAAGGAGGAAGATGGATTGTGAATTTGTTTGGTTCTATCATAAGCTTCAAAAGATTAGGACAGATAAAAGCACAAATGTATTCACCGGGAGCTTTGTAGCTCCTCGGGCATGTAAGGTGACAGATTTAACCCATATAACTAAAATTATGTTTGGCTAATTGCTACTTAATCTAATTTTAAAATATATTCATGTGACACCACCATAAAATGAAAGATACATATACACACAACTACCTTTAAAAATTGTTACCCAGTCTAATGTATCAATGTTGAATGTCAAATTTTAGACATCAACACTAAATCTTGTAGACACTGGAACACTCATGTGAATGTCTTTGATCGGTTTTTTTGTTGAAACGAGGAAAGAAGCATAAATCAAATGTTAACTGCGTTTGATGACATGGTTGAGGGGTGTGGCCCCGATTCAGCTCCAAAACGAGATGAGAAATCGCTCAACATGGAGAACTCTTCGATCTCAGTTTGGTGGTGTTAGGAGAAGGTTGCCTAAATATATTTTTGAGGGAAGATGATCTTGATGAGTGGTTTGAAATATTAACCAAGACCTCATGGATAGTCGATATGACTCCCAACAAACTTCAACTAGAGTACCACAGTGTCTGCAACCTCTACAAGGAAATGTTAAGTCAGCCAATCGTGACAAAATCCATCACTACATGCGTTGAGATGATTCGCATACACCGTATACATGAGGTAGGTTACAACGAGGGGACGTGGCACAGTTGGTGATCCTAACACAGAGCTGAGATTGATGGATATCAAATGATATGAGCACTTGTGGGAAAAGTCACAAATTCTTATTGAGTGAAGATTTCCAATTGATATTTTTATGCAAAGCTGTATGAGGCTAAGGAGATGGTGTGCTCAATCCTAGGGATGGCTCACACTTCTTGATGTTCAGTTGTAGCTTTTGCAAGGCAATTTGATCAAATTTTAGTTTTCAAATTTCTAAGAAATTCAAGCAACACTCTTTGTTTTTTCAATTGAAACCATCTCAATGATGGAGGGAATTATAATTGGCTTGCCTAAACCATAAAAAACATTGACAGACAAATAAATTAGAAGCCATAGGCTTAGTTTGTACAAGAAGTGAGTGTGGCTTTAGAGAAAGCCACCAAAATAGTAATGAATAGGCTAACATCTAATAACAAAACTAGTGATTCTAAGTTCTCCGAACTGATTAGAGATTGATAATCGAAAATCAACTTAGTCAAGAGGGAAGAATACAACTAGTAAGATAGAACAAAATGGTTAGCCTATCTATAATCAGTGCCAAAATTGGGGAGTTTGTTGTGACAGATGCATCTGTGATGGAGCTTTGGATTGTGTAAGCTGTTGTGCACCAAAGTAGCTAAAAAATGTACCTGCAAAAAGATAAAATTTCAATTAGTAGCATCCATTCTTGAAATCCTCATGGAGGGTGTACCCATTTGATCTAGTCTTATCAATCCTTGGATCCTATTAGGGAGTGAGTTAAAGGTAAAAAACCTATCATGTTGGGTTTCTAGACAAAGCTTTGATATGGCATCAGCTGGCATATTAGCTTCTCTATGGACATGATACAATGTGTGTGAGAAGATTAGCTGGTGAATTGAATCAGCCAAGTAAAACAATTTCCAGTGAACAGTAATAGGATTGAGCACAAAAGATATGGCATTAAGACAATCTGATTCTATGATAGTTGGCTCAGTGAAAGAGGCAGAATGGATACAAGCAAGATGTATAGCTTTCATCTCTGCCTGTAAGGGAGAATCAGCATCAATAAAAGAGCTGTAGGCAGAGATGAAGCATGCTCTATTATCTCTGATAATCAAAACTAATGCCAGCATGGTTAGAAGAAGACCAAGCAGCATCAACATTGATTTTAACACCAGAAAATGGTTTTGACCATGCAATTTTGAAAATTCTAGGCTTGGGTGGCCTTTTTACTAATGGTAAAAAACTATGATTAGCAATCTCTGTGTCAAAAGGTGAGGATATATAGAAAGATTTGACACAAAAATTTAGAAATATCAGCTCTTTGATCAAGCAACACTCTCTGTGTGATGTTTCGTATGATATGTGGGTTTAATTTCAAAAACAAAAATGTATGAAAACCTTATGGATCAAAACCTGAATAGATGAAATGAAGAACACCTTGTAGTGCAAAGTTTGTTCAAGCACATTCATTTAAGCCCAATCCAACAATTCTTCATTTTATCAACAAAAAATAAAAATAATATCTCCATTTACCAAAGCAGAGTATGCACCAAGAAGACTTGGGTACGCATGCTCAACCTAAACTTTGTATTTTTAGTTTTGGTAAATAAACTTTGTATTAAAATATCCTTTCACCTTATATATTGATGGTGAGATGAACAATTAATTCATGTTTTTATTTAACTAATTTATGTGTTAATAAGATTTGTTATTTCTTATGGGGATTATTTAAGTAATTTTTTTTTACAATAACTCATAACATTCAAGTAAAATTATTATTTTTTGTAAAATAGTAAGTGGCATGGGAGAATAATATAAAAATAAAAACTAAGCAAAAAATCATATGAATTATTTGTTATGATGAGACTATGTTATAGAAGACTTTATAGATAAAAAATTCTCATATTGACAGATTTATTGAAAATGAATAACACAAGACTTATATTTTTTTATCTACTACTCCTCTTCGTCCCAACCAAAATTTCTTACTTTCATTATTTCCTCTTTTCGCAAATGAAACAACTAAAAAAACAAATATATATGTGACTATGAAACAATATCTGCATAGAAAGGAATAAAAGTAGATGGGAGAATATATAATTTGACAGTTGGAAGCTTTGAGGAGTTGAATCCCAACCTGAGGCACCAGTGCACTTCCATGGCCCAATGCTTGGTGCTAAACAAGGGATTTGGTCTGCTCACTATTTCAACCATCGAATTTTCTGACCCCCAAAACCGTCCTTTTTATTGATTTCGCATTTCATCTATTACTAGCCAAAATTAATTGATCCATCCACCTCCAATTGATTCATCAATCATATTATGAATGTGGTGTTGGGTATATATCTTTCTTTGTTGAAATTTTTACTTTAAAATAATTATACAACATATTAGACCCAAATATTAATGCTCTTGGCGATCCAAATCTCAGCCAAATTTCAATTCATCCAGATTGGACGTTGAACAGTTTAAGTAAATATTTGTGACATTTATAAGATACAATGGATAAAAGTCAAAAATTTCTTTCCAAAAGGTACTCTGGAAACACTCAGCAATCAATCTATATCATGTATTTGTTTACTTCTGGACAAAGTGAACATGAAGAAGTTACAAAATACGACGCCTTCTTTGAAATTGCAATATCAAATTACAATTTGATGAATTATTTCACAGGAAATATGTACGTTGAGAAAGATCCGTTGGGACCTTCATAAACTTTGGATCGGAAACTCACGTGTACACGTACACACATAGCCATATCCCTCATCTTATTGAGTGGGCGGTTGATGGACAATCCATCTCACACCTAAACAAATGTAACTCATAATATACAAATAAAGATAAAAATAAATATAAAAATCTACTTTTGTAGTTCCTTTCTATTTAGAATTCTTAAATCATGCGAATTTAGTGCTAATCTTGATGACTTATTAAGTGGGATTTTAGGTAGAAGTTTAGAACAAAAGAATCTATTAGTTTTGTAACCATATACTACTTGAGAAAAAATCAACTATGAAGTAGTATTATATATTGAGGTTCTTTTTCAAGAAATTTGTAGGAAATTTGGCCTTAAGTACACTTGATTAGTCTTAAATGCATAACTAGAATTTTGGTGGTCGAAATGTCGGATGAAAAAAAAGAAGTTATGTTTAAGACAAACAGGTATCATGTTACCAATGTCGACCTTGGTGTACATTCTTTGGTGATCGATCATTAACATTGTGCATGTATTGGTGTGGTGTTAATCGATGAAAATTTACGGTTAATATATGTTATGAAAAAATTGACTAAAAAATGTGTAATTCTAACTGAACAAAAAGAATGACCAGAAGAAGTATAGAAGGTCTCCTTCACTAAGTTTTAAGTAGTTCGGTTAAATGAAAAATAGCTAAATAAAAAATATGTTATGGAACTTATTATTTTAAGGTATTGGGAAACTGAGAGAAAGATCTTTGGTTGAATCGGCTCGTGATCCAATTATATCTAATCTGAAAACCATGCATCTGATCATTTTTTTAATTTATGCATACAATAAAAGAATAAATTGTGGTTGATATGATACCATCAACTTGCCTAAACTGTAAGAAATAAACTCGGAGCCTAATTGGGATCAGTTTAATGGAAGAGACAGACAACTCGATCAATTACCTGCTGCAAAGCTGTTTACTTAATTCACTAATTATATATAAATCCTGATCCTGCTAGAATGTGATCACCAATGAACTGTTTACGATCAGATCCATCAGAATATATTTTTTTCAAAGATTAAGATTAATATTCCATGTACACTTTGGTCGAAGATGATCTTTTTTGTACACGGTCCTTGAACCTTAGGTGTAATTAAGTTCTAAATGATCAAAAATGAGTCAATCAACGAAATGAGTCGTTCAATTGACACATTTAGTTCAATGGATTAAATTATTACTGTTGAAGAATGTTGATTCATGGATTCGTATCTAATTAAAATCACTAAGCGACCCATAAATTTTATAGTAAACTGAAAATATGATGTATTAAAATTATGGTACTAGTCGATTAAATGATTCACTGATATATTTAATTAGCAACAATGACTTTGTAATCAAAATGGCTCGAATTAGTTAAACATACATGATAGACTAGGCTTTGATAGATTATTTTGGTGCTCTGGAGACAATAATCAATTGGCTTATTCGATTCTTAGTTTTATAAAAACGAGATCAATAAAATTAATTATATGAGGGCGGTATTACATTTTTTATTGGATCTCTTAAGATGTAATAGCAGACATAATTAGTCTGGTTGCCATGTGG
This sequence comes from Cruciata laevipes, assembly GCA_963678965.1. Classification (NCBI taxonomy): domain Eukaryota; kingdom Viridiplantae; phylum Streptophyta; class Magnoliopsida; order Gentianales; family Rubiaceae; genus Cruciata; species Cruciata laevipes. Next base: position 5,827,565 of record OY787639.1, read on the forward strand.
TTCGGTTATTCTGTAATAGACTAGTCGAATTGGATGTCAATTCCACTCATTGTAATCGCTTCTGGGCGTTTCCCAGGACCTTGAATGAATTTTCTTCAAAAAAAATAAAAATAAAAAATTAATTATATGTGACTCCAGCCTTCGTTTTTCTTGTCAACTGTTACTAAACATTTTCCAACACTATCAAGTGATAAGAAAAAGCTTGAATCAGTGTAATTTAGATGCATTTAGACGGTGAGGGCATGTGGGGAAAATTAACGTTGGTGGCAGACCAACACAACGGTATGATGAATTTAGTAGCACATGTTCCTCTGCATATTTTGGGAAGATGTATGGCTCATATACCTAATAAATTAATAATACTGGCTGATATAGTAAGTTATAACCCTATCGTGTTATAAAGCCTGTTTACTAGGGCTTATCTGTAGATCAGTTCAGTTCAGTTCAGTTTAATTCAATTCAATTCAGTTCAGTGAAAATGCAATTTGATGGAATTCAGGTTAATTCAGTCATGATGATTCTATTTTTCAATACATCAATTTTCACTTCAGTTCAGTTCAGTTCAGTTCAATTCAGTTCAGTTCAGTTCAGTTCAACTCAATTCAATTTAGTTCAGTACATCAAGAAATAAGCTCTAATAAACCGGCCTAAATATAGTTCAATTTTCAGTATGGAATTATTATATAATTTTCGACTTTCTTTGTCTGCACATATATTATACTGATTAAAGAACCTCAAATGCACGGAAAAGGAAATTTTGGTTTTCTAGGATATCGTGATTCATGATGTTTATGCGTTTCTGGATAAGTCTACTTGAAGTAGTTGCTGGAAATTTCTTTCTTTTGATTTTTACTGTGTGTAATTGATTGCTTTCCGATGGTAAAAATGAGAATATATATTGTGGTAGTTGTAATTAGAGGGAAATTAATTTCCATGGCGGCCCCGTTGTTCTTTCAATCCAACCACTGATAGCGTATCCAATGTTCGACAGGAAATTAATTCACTTTTTTAGGTTTCATTGATATCTTAATCGGTTATGTTGTTGTGGAAATACTATTGAGAATCAATTCTGTTATACTTTGGAGAGTAAATTGTTATTTACTGACATTGATGATGTTTTATTATTTATACAAGAATTAAACTTGTGGAGATAAACTACGGTAACCTAGCTCACGAACCATTGGTCAGTTCACTGCTCGGTGCGTACAAGAGATCATTGAAATGAGGAAATTTTCATATTGCTGTTGCCGAGGTTCGAACTTACAAACTCAAAACAATTAAACAAATTTCCCGACCTTTGGGCTACACTCGTAGGTGTTATACAAGAATCAAACTTGTAATAAGTTGGTTGGAGGATGACAGGATTGTTTTGGATCACATAAGATAAACTCTCAGTTGACATTTATCTTATTGATTGATCATGCTTGACATGTAAAAGATCAGTGCTAAAAAGTTATGATCAGTATGAAAGTGAGAAAATTAATAGTAATTAAAAGATCATGGTTGAAAGTAAAAAAAATTAATGTTTACCTCTCTATCTCCATTAGAACCGTATTTACGAATAAGTACTGAAGTACCTTGTGGGTTAGATATCAACACTTTTAATTAGAACATTTTTTGGCTAGCGAATAATGTGTAGACAGTAGATTAGAGTTTGAAGCTGTTTTATTGTCAAACTATTCTGATGTAATTGAATGTAATTAATAACAACTAATTTCTTCTCAACAACAGATTTTAACTCTCAAGAGTAAAAATACACGACCGTCTTCCTAAAACTATAGTTTAAACGATCGTTGGCCAGGTAGAATAATTAAGCATGCACGGTAGAAAGTTCACAATCATTTTCCCTTTTTCTATCTTTATCACACTCACACATAGCACAAATAATTATTAGAAAAAAACATTCATTATTGCTCAATTGATTTTTCTTTTTGCACCTATAACGTATTCATTAATCAAGCTATTCAGAAAAGAAAATGTTCGTAGATCATTGACACATGCCCACAAACAGGATGGTCACATGAGCAGTAAAAAAAAATTCTTACCCCTGAAGATTAATTATATGTAACAGGATAGTCACATTATTAGGCTGTAGTTAAATTATCTTATGATACATTAGTTGAATTAAATGTCAATTTCACTTATTAATAATGTTACTAAGCAAAAAAAAATATATATATATATATATATATTTAGGGTTCCCCTCTCCTTCTTCCCCTCTCTAAACCCTAGCCGCCGGCAAAAAAGAAACCTTAATTTTTGGCGATTTTCCCATCTCCCCCATCATGGGGAGATGGGAAAACAATCGTTTTTTTTTTTTGATTTGTTTTTTGCTTTAAATAAGTGTGAATTCACACATTAATAGTGTTCTTCCATATGATCAATTAGATCTTGTGTTTATGATACTCGATCTGGTTGTTCATGTTGAAGTTTTGTTCGCGATCTAGTTTACAGATTGTGTTTCTTGTTTTTTTGTTTCTTGTTCTTGATCTGCTGTTGCGGATCGTGTTTCCGTTCGTGATTTGTGTCTTTCAAGGGCTGAAAGCTTGGAGAATATAAATCATATTTTTTATCAGATGGTGTTGCAGTTATAGCAGATCCCTGATTGGCTTTGTGGTTGATGCGTGATGCTCCTCTTTGCCAACCAGATATAGTTTTCGCGACAACAAGTTAATTTCCCCGAGGGCGATATTAAAATTTTATTGGATCTCTTTAATGTAACAGTACAGACAGATAGTCTGGTTGACATGTAGTTTGGTTACCCTTTTCATAGGTTGATTTGATTGTATGTCAATTCCACTGTAAAATCGATGTTGGGCGTTTCCCAGCAACATATGAATGATATTTGATTTCAAAAAAAATAAAAAATAATGTTACTGGTCTTTTCCAGTAATATGAATTAATTTATAAAAATAAAAACTAACACTTAACGATGGAAGGTATTTTCTATAAAATGCACTCTTTGCTAATATCTACAAATAATTTAATTTGACGATGAAAAAAAGCATATATTATATATTCTCACCAACAAATTCTCAATTCACACATGTCTCAATCGGTTTTAATGAATAATTATATTTAACAGGTAAAGATTAGTCTTGAAAGGGAAAATGTCAGACATGAAAATAGGAAGATCAGAAATAATACATTAAATGATCATGTATAATATGTAAAATGTCGGGTTTGAAAGAGAGAAAATCAACATTATCGATCTCTAGTCTCAATAAAGACTAGTCTCGCAAAACATCTTCTCATTTTCACCGTGTAAAGGGCTTAAATGTGTAGGTAAAATTACAGTGCTCTGAGTCGTGAATGACACTCTGTAGAGCTCGGATCTCCAACGTAGGGGTATAATTTATTTATTTATTTTTATTTTTTTACAGAATATTTATAGAACTTATAAAAAGACTTCAAAAAGGATCATCGCTCGTGCTTCTACGCTTCGCTATTCTGTCTGATCTTTCATCTTATCTTAATCAAAAAAATCTACGAAAAAAGCATCACATCAAACAAATTCGGGAAAATAAAATAAATATGGCGCCAATTTTAATTTTTCTCGCATAAAATGGCGCCAGCTGGGTCAATGCAACCAAAAAAAGGGCGCCAAGAGAAATTTCTTTATGCATACATTTCCAACATGACATGATCCGCATGGTCAAAATTTTGATAGATCTCATCTTTGAAATAGTAGTTACAATTATTGTAGGTGGATGTAATTGTGAGAGCAACACTTGTCCAATTTACTCCATTTACTTGATTTTTATTTATTGTAATTTTTGTTAATTAAAACCTAGCTGATTATCTTGTTCACACGTACATCGCTCTCAAAATTTTTGCTCCAATGGTTCGATTTTGAAGTAATGTAAATAGTCAATTCAAACTCACCAGATTGATAGTTCATGTATGATAAATTCCATTTCAGCTAGATACCAGTCTCAATCAGTCTCACTGAATAATCATGCTTAATATGCAAAGATCATACATGAAAGTGAAAAGATCAGCAATGATACACGGAATGATCACGCTTAACATGTAAAAATGTCAAGTTTGAAAGTGAAGAAATTAACATTTGTCCATAGTCACATAGGATAGGAGACCTTCTCTTTGAGCTATTACGTTTAGTACATAAAAAATTACAGAGAGTTAAACAGTACAATATATATCATACGAGACAATATAAAAGTTATTCATGCATGATTTCACGTTTGATGTTTTTTTTGATAACTTTTTGAATTTTTTATTAACATATATACAAATAAATTAAGGAGTTGCTCAATGCAGGTACGTTTTTATTATGCATGTCCAAATAATAGCAAGTCTAAAAACGCTAATAAAAATGCAGGAGTGCATTTAAGGGTATTTTGGTAAAAATGTGGGCTTGCATAAAAAAATGTACCTACATGAAGAAAACCCGTATCTCAACATATCATCAAGAAACATCAAAATAACAACGAAACATCAATATATCCAAACATAAGATGAATCCCACAATTATTTTATAACATATACATTAAAAGATGATTGAAAAATAACAATTGCCATACAAAGTCGATCTCTTTGTATGTTATACTAACCTTATTAGCTCTTTAAGTCCACATCTTATATAATTGTAAAACTATTTAGCATAAAATCCCAAAATCTTATATAACAAATTTAAACAGGATGGGAGATGTACGAAAAGGGGATTTTAGAAAGTGGGGAAAATAAAATAAAAGGAGGGATGGCTTAAAAGGTCGAATTTGAGGGGAAAAGGGTTGTGGGAAATTGTGTCCTTAATAAAGTTTCTCTTTAGTTAAATTCTTTGTAAGCAAAGCAATGTCGTCTGAGTCACAGAATATAATTGTGTATTTGTTTGCGAGACCGGAGGCATCCTAAGTTGATGCACATACTCTAAACCAGAACATGCTCCGAACAAAATCAAAACTTACCGTTGAATCATATGCAATCATTATCACGGTGTTTCTCGAGTTTATCTGTGTATCAGTGTAATTCAGTTCAATTTAGTAAAAATATGAATAAAAATAGAATCAGTCTAGTACGAATGGCAGACAACTATTTTCGGTCAATTCCTAGTTATTGTATGAAATAAAACCTGCTCCCGTATTTTACTATATGATATATCGCCGATATTTTATAAACAAATACTTGGTACATATATAATTTTCACATTTACATATATTTTTTAAAATCTTTCTAATAAATACCCTTTCATAAAATCTCACATCTAAATAGTGTCGAGAAAGAAATACCTAATTAACAATATACCATGAAATGAAAGGACAAACCAATAAAAGAAATGGTCGGCAAGGCTGGAAACCAAACCCAAAGATTGATCAATCTTATCAAAAAGTCTAATTTAGACAAATTATTTTTTGTCTGGTTGATGGAATCAATTCATGACTTGTTAATTCAGGACCTTAGAGGCGTTAGGACACTGTCAAAATCTAACCTCACCTTCACAATCAATAACCTCACTTCACTAGATTGATGTTAATAATTTGTTGATGTTACTCAAATTATCAGGTAACATTAACAAATTATCAGCAACATTAAATGAGTGAACTTATAGTAATATCGTCTTATATGTGATTTTGTGCATAGTTCCAGTAAAATTATGTAATCAAGAATCATCAGTATAGTAAATTCTATTTACATCAAAACCAATAGTTCCATTAGCTAGGCACCACGTATATAAGTCCTCGTGATTAAGTAGGGATTATAGTTAAAGACAAAATAATCCCACATAATCCAATTCACCTACTCAAAACCGTCCTAATCAACTATATATATATATATATATATATATATATATATATATATATATATATATATATATATATATATATATATATATATAAGGTGGGCAAATGCTGATCAATGGGATAACATATACGCATAAGTATCGCACAAAGAGTGAGAGCACCCAAACTCCAAAGGGGGGGAAAACGCTCCTAAAAAGTAAAGGAAAAGAGGTGATAGGAAAGGCATTTCTTTTAGTGATGCTTTGGTTAGTCATTTGTGAGTTGCAACCCTTTAATTTCACCATGTGGTGGAACCAAAACGAAATGTGTAATCGTACAGCACATGTTCTCCTAATTGTCGAATTTGGATTTGAGAATGAGTATTAACGACCGTCCCACATCGTTACAGAATATTTACTGAATTTTGAACAATGCGACCGTCTGACAGTCCTCCCATATTTCCTTTAATTCGCACATAATTTCATCGTTGTAGATAAAACTATGGACATTTTATGTTCTTATTCTTCATCATTCCTTTCTCCATTGTGATTTATAATATAATAGGAGATATCTAATGTAGATCACTAAATGAATGTAGGAGAAAAGTAAGAGGGCATCGATCCCCTTTCGAATAACAACATAAATGCAAATTGTAAGAGAGATTTGAGGGGTTGAATTTCATTGGTTTTAGAAGGCAACAAAAATGGTCCATGATGTGGCCTCTCAACAAACCACCACAAAAAACAAAGGGGGTGTTTTTGTGTATTCTAATTTGCCTTAAATTACAACAAAAATCGATCTCAATATACATACTAAAAGAAGTATCTTTAGTTAAGTGAAATAGTCCCGTTATATTGTCATTGAACCGGCTCGATACTGAACCAGTGATTAGGGTATTGGATTAGGCCAACAACTCGCATTTTACTTTATTTACGGCCTAAAATAACTTTTTTTTAAGGTAATATTTATTGCTTTTAAAATTTACTGAAAATCGTCCAGTTGCGATTGAACATGGGCAGGTAAAACTCTCTCTAATAGGGGGCTAGACTCTATGAGCGACACTAGGGATTGATCTAAATAACATAATAAAGTCCAAGGTGACCAACATGGTCCCGTAAAAGTACTAATCCCTAACTCCGATGATTTCACCATTGGCATTGTCTCATCTGGACAAACTTTCCTTACAACGAAGAGCTTCCAGTGACGTTCCTCATCTTCTTGCTCCCATGAGATGCCTTCGGGGTGTCCTCGAGCATCAATTCGTAAGGCACTGTAACTCCTCGCCGATTATTTGCAAACAAGTAAAACACTGAAATAATAGTCCAAAATCAAAACAAAATAACAAACTAAGGCACATAGTAGTGTGCCTGTTCTGAACCATCTGATCATCTTTCCGTGGAATTAGGCCCTCCAGATGGTTCCATCTGCCTCGACTCATGGATCATGGCGGGACTGGGCCTCATCGCCAGTCTCCGCCTGAGTTTCAGCTTTCTCCTCTCCATGTTTGATGTCGTTCCACAAGACGCCAACCACCAGGTACAACCACCAGACGCCCCAGTACTCGCCGATCACGCCAGTGAGTGAAACCACAAGCAGGAACACGCCGACGACAATTGTCGCCTTCTGGAAGAAGCCCTCGCACTTGATGATGTCGTGCCTCTCCAGCCATCCGCCGCCGAGAATCACCACCGAGAGGAATAAGCTCACGGTGTTCAGCAGCCCCACCAAACTATTGCTAACCTTTACAGATCTCAGAACTCCCAATAGGCACAGACGATTCATGTTCTTGCTCGCTCGATCTCCGGTTCTTCCCCGTTCGAATGGGAATTCGCAGCCGCTCAATATTCCAGCGGGCTTGAGCAGCCCGGCGGCCATCCGAGCCTTCAAAAAGGACTCGCGTCGGAACGGCGTAAGGGATTCGTAATCACGATTTTGGTGTCATTCTCCATCGTGATTTCAGGTCTGCAGTGTTGCTGATGATAATCAACGGAAGATTGGCTCCAAATTATGGTGGGAATCGACCGTTTTCCGAAATCCTTGTTGGACAAGGTAAAGTTCTCTCTAAACCCTAGAAGGGTTCATGAGAGTCTGCGGTTGTGTACTTGTGTTAGACTTTGGCTCAAAATGGCCTAAAATAACTTTTGCTTAACCTTGTTTGCATTTGAATCACGAAAAAAGAAAACCTTTCACTAGAGCATTAAAGAATGTATTTACATTATCACTGTCAATTGCGTATCTTACCATATTTATAAGGCGTAGTTTCGTGTCAATTGCGTATCTTACCATACTTATGAGCATGAAAATACACATATGATGTAGGCATCTAAAAATAGAAATTGAGCCAATCAAGTAATTCTAATAATTGAGTTCGATGCCAATTTCTGCTATTTGGTTTAAAAAATCTACCAACTGAATTGGAAGAGATAACATTCATGTCCCGACACTTGAGCTGAATATCTCGATCCCATTTCCACACAAACTTATAAACAAATTATTTTTTATTTTATTTTTCTACTTTAAAGAAAGAAGTAGAAGAAAAGGAATCCCATGGCCCGTCTCTTCAATCAAAATTTTAATTATTTATTACTATTATTTGTAGGTGTAACAAACATTTTTTCTTGATCTAGGATGTCTAGGTGTGCGCGAAATGAGTAAACAACCGATGATCGTAATATTTTAAATTTTATTGCATTTGAAAGATCGATGTTTGAATGAAATATATTTTCTGAAAAGAGAAATAAATTTAGAAGGTGGTCACATTATCATTAAGGACTTCAAATTAGTAATTTAATCTAATTGATTATTTGTTTTCCTTTATGCATTTGATTTATTTTCATATTACATTTCATTTTAATACATATTTTAAGGTCGCGAGATACTCATTAATTGGGGTATAACCTCAACCAAAGAAATTCACAACAAATAACATGTATATCACGATATTCAGCGACAATGGAGGAGTGAAAATCATTTGCATGTTTCTTTGTTTTTCAGGAAATAGTTGACTCATTTAGTATTACAAAATATCCATATAAAGGCCCTGTTTATCGGAGATTATCCGTAGATCAGTTCAGTTCAGTTCAGTTCAGATCAGTTCAATTAAGTTCAGTTCAGTTCAGTTCAGTGAAAATGCAATTTGATGAAATTCAGGTTAATTCAGTCATGCTGATTCCATTTTTCAATACATCAATTTTCACTTCAGTTCAATTCAATTCAGTTCAGTTCAGTTCAGTTCAGTACATCAAGAAATAAGCTCTAGTAAACAGGGCCAAAATCCGACGAGTAGTATAGGGCAAGCAACCAACCAGAATCACAAAAACCAGTAAGCTAGAAAAAAACTTTTAGCAGACAAAAATAAACATCGTTAAGAGCAACATTTACAAACCATTCAGAAAGTTGTAATTATAATTCATAACACGTATTAGGGTTATCGTTGATCAGAGTTATCGATGATTCTACTGTTGGCGACGGACATGCGAGTGCCGGATGAAGGCTGTTGATAGCTAGAAAACACCAGATCTCATTTAAATGATACGGTACTAGAGGATATAATGTAAAAAAGACATCATTACAAGCCCCCATATAAAGATCCATGATTCTCCTATTTACCGATCTCATAGTAAAATTTACAAAAACAACCCTTATAAAACAATTTCCTAAGAGCATCTCCAATGGTTGAAGAAACGGAGCTGCTTGCAATATTTGATAAATTTCAGCAGTGTAGCTTACTATTGTTTCACTCCACGTAGACACTGCTGCCGCACAGAGCAAAGCTGCTGTCATTAATGTTATGAGTTACCTTTCATTTACTTTTACTTGGTAAATATAATTTCTCTTTCCTTTCATTTACTTTTACTTGGTAAATATAATTTCTCTTTCTATTCACGTAGTTATATTCTATTATAAATATTTACTTTAATTATTTTACGAGCATGAATAAATAATATTTATAAAAAATATATTTTAATATTGTATATATTATATTTGTTTATACTTAATATTTGATATAACTTATAAATAATTTGAAAAAATATATAAATATAATAAATATAAACATTATTTTTTAAAATTTATCCAAACTTTGATTTGTATTCTTTCATAAAAAATTTAAATACATTATACCAATAAAATTTTATTCCAAATGCAAAAAAATAAATAAAAATAGAATGAAAAATACATCAAATATATTCTAATGACATTCCATATACTTATTTCTAAGAATTTCACACACTTGTTCATGATTTTTTATAGTTCTATCATCCATATTTGATGTGTCTTTGGTTAGAATTACGAAATTATTTTGACGAATTTCCTCTTTCTTCTGTAGAAGAGCATCCTCACAAAGACCAAGTTTTTTCTAATAATTTGCAATATATTGGTAGTCTAAATGTTTTTATTATAATTATTTATTTTTATCATTTGTTATTTGTAATTTGTAAATCCCTTTATAATTTAACATAATTATTTTTTAGCTGTTATAAAATAATTTATTTATTTTTAAATCAATAGTATTTGTATCATTTAGATAAATACATTAATTATTTTTAATGATAGTAAAAAGAGTTGATCTCTTGGGTGACCGTCACTATATAGTGACCAGATTAAATTGCAAATAGGATATAAGTTAAAAAAACACGGAGGGACCAATTTGCAATTTCAAAAATTTTTTAAAAATCACGCGCTACAGTGCCGATTTGCTACAGTGTCGAGTTGCTACAGTAACATGAACACTTTAAGTTAAAACATGGATATTTTAACTTAAAACATGGACACTTTAACTTAAAACATGGACACTTTAAATTAAAACATGAACACTTTAACTTAAAATATGGACACTTTAACTTAAAACATGGACATTTTAACTTAAAACATGAACACTTTAATTTGAAACATAAAACATAAATATTTTAACTTAAAACATAAAACATGGACGTTTTAACGTGAAACATGTACACTTTAACTTGAAACATAAAACATAAACATTTTAACTTGAAACATAAAACATAAATATTTTAACTTAAAACATAAAACATGAACGTTTTAACGACACTTTAACTTGAAATATAAAACATGAACATTTTAAATTAAAACATAAACATTTTAACTTAAAACATAAAACATTGACGTTTTAACGTGAAACATGAACATTTTAACTTGAAACATGAAAATTTTAAATTGAAATATAAAATATAAACATTTTAACTTAAAACATAAAACATGGACGTTTTAACATAAAACATGGACGCTTTAACGTGAAACATGAACACTTTAACTTGAAACATAAAACATGGACATTTTAACTTGAAACATTGAAGTACACTGTAGCAAACACTGTAGAAAAACACTGTTCACGCGCTAAAACACTGTAGCGCGTGATTTTTTTTTTTAATTTTTAAAAATTGCAAAATGGTCCCTCCTTGATTTTCTTGATTGCACTATTTATAATTTAGTCCGGTCACTATATAGTGACGGTCACTCCCAAGACTTTTCCTAGTAAAAATTCTTGGTAAAAATATTTTAAAAAATACGTGGGCCCTTTATAGCTACAAACATAGTAGCTCACCATTGTGGAGTTAGAGCATCTCCAATGGTTGAAGAAACGGAGCTGCTTGCAATATTTGATAAATTTCAGCAGTGTAGCTTATCATTGTTTAACTCCACGTAGACATTGCTACACGAGCAGTACTGCCGTCATTAATGTTATGAATTACCTTTCTTTTACTTTTACTTGGTAAATATAATTTCTCTTTCCTTTCATTTACTTTTACTTGGTAAATTTAATTTCTCTTTCTATTCACGTAGTTATATTCTATTATAAATATTTACTTTAATTAATTATTTTACGAGCATGAATAAATAATATTTATAAAAAATATATTTTAATATTGTATATATTATATTTGTTGATACTTAATATTTGATATAACTTATAAATAATTTGAAAAAATATATAAATATAATAAATATAAACATTATTTAAAAAAATATATCCAAACTTTGATTTGTATTCTTTCATAAAAATTTTAAATACATTATACCAATAAAATTTTATTCCAAATGCAAAAAAAAAAAAAAATGAATGAAAAATACATCAAATATATTCTAATGACATTCCATACTTATTTCTAAGAATTTCACACACTTGTTCATGATTTTTTCTAGTTCTATCATCCATATTTGATGTGTCCTTGGTTAGAATTGCGAAATCATTTTGACAAATTTCCTCTTTCTTCTGTAGAAGAGCATCCTCACAAAGACCAAGTTTTTTCTAATAATTTGCAATATATTGGTAGTCTAAATGTTTTTATTATAATTATTTATTTTTATTATTTGTTATTTGTAATTTGTAAATCACTTTATAATTTAACATATTTATTTTTAAATCAATAGTATTTGTAACATTTAGATAAATACATTAATTATTTTTAATGATAGTAAAAATTCTTGGTAAAAATATTAAAAAAATACGCGGGCCCTTTATAGCTATAAACATAGTAGCTCACCATTGTGGAGCTATGTAGCTTGCCACCTCATTTGCTTAGAATGTGACATGGCAAGTGAAGATGTAGCCTACCATTGGAGATGCTCTAATGTAGCTTGCCACCTCATTTGTTTAGAATGTGACATGGCAAGTGAAGATGTACCTTACCATTGGAGATGCTCTAAGCATGTATTATATATGAGTTATGTACTTTTAGTTAGGAATGTCCAGTAAATTACATATATACACCTCAAATTCAGAGCAAATTAGGAATCAGTTCACAATCCTCATTTAATTATTGATTGATCCATCATTAGATCACAATGAGCAAAGTCTTAAGATAAAATCAATCCCATTAATAGTATATACTTCCCATCACTATGCCTGATATCATCATCATCAAATAACTAATTCAGTAAATAAAGTACAATCTTCCATTCAAATTTTTATTAATTAGTAATTACGTACTATCAATAGTGTGGATGTTGAAATTTAAGTCCAGAATATCAAATTATTTTTTACCACTGGAATAATGGAAGGGATCCGAATGTGATTGTTAAAAATGAAGAGGAAACATTCTTAATTTATTCAAAATTAAGGAGCGTAGTAGAATATTATCGGTGTAAAATAAGTGTGGAGTATCTGTTCTGAGCGAAGCTGGTAGTTTTGGAAAACAGAGCCCACGTGTCAGTACCCCAGATCATATACTGACAAATATATTCCTGATTGGTCTCTCTCCAGCTCACCTTCCTCTTTCCTATTTTGCAATCTTATCCTCCTACTTTAATGCACTTCCAATCTAGCCCCACCTGGCACCAAAACTCCAGATATATAACATGTATTAAATTAAAAATAGCCCCAAATTGAGCGAAATGAAATCCAAAAGGACCATACGTGAAATATTTACTTATATTTGTATAATTATTATTTTCTAGTTATCCAAAGAGATGTGCATGCTGATTCGGTAGGAGAATGCATTTATAATTTCAATCGAAATTATAATGAGTTTTTAAATTATATTATATCACTAATCTAAATTAGATAAGTTTAGTTCAAAGTCAAGTGGTGATGCAGACTAGCTCATAGTTCTCCATGCATCACTAAATTGCAATTTGCAAGCGACTGTGAAACCTTGTCGGAGTATTGTCAATGCAGCAACAAGGGGCCATGAGGTTCGCTTGCTCTCAGGTTCACCCGTTTCAAAGGCGGCGCTATACATCATCAAGGTAGCGCATTGGGAGGTCGGTAGCATGGTAGAAGACATTCGATGTTCTCTACATAACTCTTTCTCTTGTTTCCTTGTAACAGATATAATAAGGACCGTAGTCAAAATAATGAATGTCACTAGGACCAAGTTTGCTAAAGGATCTAGGCCTTCTTTATTTTCTTTTCTAAATGCCCTATGCCTTGGTTATTCGTTGTGTGCTTGTAACTTGTCATTAATGGAAATAATGTTGTTATCCAAAAAAAGAGTAGAAGATAAGTTTAGCTGGATTGATTCGGGTCATGTGATACAATCTAAATATATAGATAAATGTTTCACTTGAATTTAGGTGGTTTATTGGTCTAGTTCGAGTTAGGTGGTTATGTAATATAGTTTTTTTACAATGCAAATCAACAAAATTGTCCCTTAATTGAACACTATGCAAGAGAGCGGTTAGATTAATCCGAAGAAAACATAATTTTAAACTTTTGAAATCAAGTCAAGCTCCCCAAGTGTCAACTAATAATTTTTATAATTAGAATATAGGGAGTAACAAATTACTAAGATGTGCAGCATCCATTAAAATAACAAATAAAGGCAATTTTTCAATTATAAAAAACTCACTTTTTATAAATTATGAATATATGTGTTTAAATAAAAACAAACAGATCAGCAATGTCTCCGTCAGTTATGAGAAGCAAAAAGTGGCGATGATAAAATTCCCATCTACTCCACCAACATCTTTCTATTCATTGCTGCTGGAAAATGAAATAAAAATTAGCCTACACATTTAATGAACTCAATTAGAGCAATTAAAATAACACTTCATTATATTAATAGCATAGATTACATAATAAATAGTCTCTATAAATTATGTGATTTCGGTCTTTAGTCGATATCAAGCGACAATAAATGAGAACCATACTTAAATTTATATTATCACGGGTCCATAAATAAAATCAAGTGAATGTGCAATTCTATAAAAGCAAAAATATGACCACACAAGTACATTCCATAAGGAATGAGCGCTTTCGTAGTTGATTTTGACAAAATTAAGGACCTGGACGAAATGTATAAAAATATCAGGCCCTTATATAAAATAACGAAATATATATACCATAGTATTTTGTGATTTTTTTAAAAGTTTTCTATATTTATCTTTTTGCACAATATTGCGAGTCATCCTTTCTTGTGACATTTCCAGCTAAATATGTACTATTCAACAATTTTATTTTTTGTTATCGTCTATTTTTATTTGGTGTTCTCAAAATAAGATGTTGAGAATACAAAATAAAATAATTAAAAATTCTAAAAAAGGATGATGGATCGAAATAAAATTAAGAAAAAGTTTACGTACGACTGAATTTTAGTCATGTAATAATATATTGTACTAAGACCATGTCCAATTCATCATATTCCAATCATTGTTAGCTGTAATCATATATTATCGGCACAAATTATTTCAATCGTCTACTTTCAGGCTTCCAGAACCCATAATCATCTATTTTCAACATCAAACATCTAAATCATCTACATCCAGTATTATCTCAGATGAATTTAACATGGCTAAAGTAAATTTCTCAATTTTTAGAAATTTTAAATTTGAAATAGTATTTATACAAATTCTCAAATTTGATTTAGCGATCATCTATCACGAGAACCTAGTATTCCCCGTTAAATTAAAGAAAAGAAAATCCCTCCCATCCTTTCATGAAAAAAGAAAATGGACAATATATTATTTAATTAGGATTTAAGAGGACAGAGATAGGCGGCTAAAAATCACAATAAGTTAGCTCCCCTTCTCGTGCTATTTTATAATAAAAATAAAAATATCATCATTTTCTTTCTCAAAATACCCTTTTTAGTGATCCAAAGGAAAAATCTCAAATAATCTATTCCAGCAAGACTTAGGTGGATGCACTTAGGAAAAGTCAAAAATTCCATAATGAAATCCACATCATTTTTCAGCATTCAATTTTCCCGGGGTTTTTAGCTGAAAATTTTGGTCATTTTGCGCCAAAATTAAGACGTCAACATTACCGCCCGAATTGGTCATGGAAAGTGTTAAAAAGTGTTACCAACCTATACACAATAGTGCAATGAGCATGCTCCAATAATTTACATACATTTTGCAATGAATTTATTTTTTTCTATGATTTTGTTGA
Organism: Cruciata laevipes; assembly: GCA_963678965.1. NCBI lineage: Eukaryota > Viridiplantae > Streptophyta > Magnoliopsida > Gentianales > Rubiaceae > Cruciata > Cruciata laevipes. The sequence goes on from OY787639.1 coordinate 5,843,156, forward strand.
CGTATTACGTGTACTAAGAAGATCCCCGCGTGATTTTGCTATGTGTTATTATTATTTATTATTTACTTAACTATTTGTATTGTGAAAAAATGGTGCAAATAGAGTTTCTGTTATTTGTTTCATTTTGACACTTTTAACGTTAGTCTAAGTTAACTACTCAAACCCTCAACGCCAATTGTCTATGAGGTGTATAATCCTATTTTTCCCTCTTTCCTCTTTTTAAGACAGTCAAAATTGTTTTTGACTTTCTGACACAAATTTTTCCCTTGATTGGATCTGTCATTTTTTTATGAATTGATGTGTTTTGTGAGTGGTTTCATAACGTTTTGGCCTCAAGTATCCGATATGAAACAATCTACAATCCAATTTCAACAAATCGATTGGATTTTATCTATACTATATAAAAAGAAAAAGCATGTCAAGCTGATAGGAAAAACGAAAGATGAAACTCTCACAAAATTCATCCTAATTTGTAACTTTCTTTTTTAAAAGTTCGTTTAATAAACATTATTTAATGCTTTTACACTCTTTTCTTAAATTCTTTTCATTTTCATCACAACTATTCTCCTCAAATTGTCTATTGAAAAATTATTATTGCAAAAGTTAAATTTCAATGTTAAACTAGTAAGGCCCTATTTGTCATATCACTTCATTTCATTTCAATTCAGTTCATTGAAAATAAAGTTTGATGAAATTCAGGTTAATTGAGTCATGCTTATTCTTTTTTTCAATACATTCAATCCAGTTCAGTTCAATTAATCAAAAAATAAACTCTAGCAAATATTATTAGTGAAGGCCCTATTTATTTTCAAATAAAGGTCTCAAATAAAGGTACATTGCGGTGAAGGCACGTCAAAAAGAGACTGTTACTATACAATTATTTTAATTATTTGAGTTATTTTTGTTCGAGCCTGATGTTATTATACTTGAATTTGATTTTTTATTTGGTTTGATCTTTTATCTGGTTTGATTTTTTTATTTTATTTGATCTTTTAAATTTTGCACCTGATGTTTTTACTTGGTTTGATCTTCTAAAATTTTGGCAAAATATTTTCAATTATTTCCTTAATCTTTTATGTTTAATGACCCAAATATTTAAAATAATTGTATACTAATCCTCAATCTTGGCTTTCCCTTACCGTAGGGGACCTTACTGAACACGCTCTCTAAAAGTAATTATTTATTCAGTTTCTTATATATTTACTTTTTTAATTAATACAAATATTATACTATTTTTATATAAAATCTTCGTACATAATATTATCTAGTTATTATATAAATTTACTATTTACAATATATTTACCAACACCAATTAAAAAAATCAATCGATATTCACAACCTCATTTTACTAATGTTCAAATCATAAATTTGAAATTTGAAATTTTAGCCACATGTGAACACATTATTTACCTTATTGAAAATAGATAATAATTTTCGATACCGATGTATGGAATAAATTGATTTTGGGAATATAGGAAGACTATCTATTTTCTTTTTAAAATTAAATAATTTTTTTTTAAACCTTTAGTATAATTTTTCGGTTCCAATGCATTGAATAAATCGGTTTTGGGAACGTAGGAAGACTGATCATTTTAAATTTATTTTGTTGACTATCTGACCACCTATTTTAAATATATAAATAATATTTTCTAACTCCATACTTTAACTCATCCTCTTAGTTTGATTCCATTAGTTTTACGTTACCGTTTGATGATGTTAAGAAATTTTAAATTATTAAAGTTTTAAATTATTTAATAAAATACATAAATTACCATGTAATATGATTATTATTATAAAATATAAATTCGAGCAATTAATGTTTGAATTTGATATTTAGTAATAATATTTACAAGTTTTTATAAACTAGTTTTGAAATTAATATTAAATTATAATAATTAGTAATATTAGCATAGGGATAAAATATATTATTTTAGAATAAATTAATTTTTTTCATTAAATTAATTAAAATAATAATACGTAATCTTTTATCTTAACCCCATACAATTGGTAATGTATGCAATTTAATAGAAAATTGATAAGTTGAGAGACTATTAATATGATTTAATATACGTATATATTAATGGAAAATCAAATCAAATCAAGATTTGGTAATTTCTTCAGTCACACAATCTCTCGTCGAGCCTTAAGATAAATATAGTAAATTACCTTATATTTGTTTGGTGGAGATTACCTATCAATTTTTCTTTTCTATTCATCCAAAACCAGTAAAGTAACAATAAATTTAAATTTAAATTATGTACCACAGTTCCTTGAGAGGATACAATATAAATATAACTAGTTAACAAACTTTCACATTTTACTCATGTTTGAAATTCAATTTATCAGATAAATATCTGAATCCATAAGTTTGAATTTAAATTATGGTTTATGAATACCAAGCACGGCGTTCAAATGCTATGACCAAGTGGAGAAAACTGAGTATAATTTTCGGTTCCGATGCGTTGAATAAATTAATTTTTAGGAGGCAAGAATAGCAACATTTTCTAAAGAATTAAATAGGGGATAATTTCCTTTTGATAGACCGCCCCTATAAATCCCAATACATTTTTCGTTTTTTAGTACATTAGCCAGCGAAAAAAGAAAAAAAATATACAAGGGGAAAATAAAAACACGCACACACAGAGTACTAGTACACGCGTTCACCATTTCCATGGCCAGTCAGGACTAGGGGTGTAAATGAACTGAACCGTTCGTGAACAACTCGCGAACAACTCGGTCAAAGTTCGTTTTCGAACTCGGTTTGACCAGTTCGAACTCGAACTCGAGCTCGTTCGTTTATATACGAGCTCGAACTCGAGCTCATAAGAGCCAGCTCGATAGGCTCGTCGAGCAGCTCGAATAGAATTTTATATAGAATTTTTATATAAATTAATTAAATTTTATTCATTAATGCTTTTACGAGCTCGAACTAACTCGAGTTCGAGTTCGAACTCGATTTTTTATCGAGCTCACGAGTCGAGCTCGAACTTTCTAAAAGTCAGACGAATCGAGCTCGAACTAAAATATATCAACTCGTACGAGCTCGAACTCGATCACGAACATGCAATACGATCTCGAACTCGAACTCGAACACAGGTCTGTTCGAGCTCGACTCGACTCGTTTACAGCCCTAGTCAGGACAAGAGCGAGTGTCCAAGCTAGTCCCTCACTATAATGTCCTTCTTCTCAACTCTCTTCACTCTCCAAATTCTTGCTAATTTCCAACTTTTTCCCAACTTTTTCACCCCATTTCTCCTTTAATTTGATCCCATTTTCACCATTTTTTTTCATCCTGACCCCATCTCCATCGCCCCTTCCCTCCATCTTCTTCTGCCATAAATAGCACTAAACCCCACCTTCCCTCCATAACCAGAGAGAGCGCCTCCATAGACACAAAAGGGAGGGAGAGCATTTCTCAGTTTTATTAATGTTCATTCTTTATTCAAATTTCCATTCTTTCTGAATCCCAGAAGGTTGCTCTCTCTGTGTGTGTATATATGAACTCCTGAGTAGTCAAGATTGAGGGATTTTGATTGGAACTTTAAAGGGATTATCCAGAAAATTTGCTAAAAAAAGAAAAGAAAAAACTTGTACTTTTTGTTTAATCTGATTAAATATGGCTCCAAGTTTTGATTTGGTTGCGTCTAGCCTCCTCTGTGCTGAGGATGGCGACTATGTTTTTGATGAGACTGACGATGATGTGGTCTTTGATGAGTTTGAGGGTGGAGTTACTCTGAAGATGAATGGTGCGGTGGCTGGTGGGGAGCAGATTCTCACTGCCCTGCCCATTCCTACTGATGAGTCTGTAGCTGTGATGATCAATAAGGAATGTGAGCATTTGCCTGCTTCTGATTATCTCAAGAGGCTAAAAAATGGTGGCTTGGATGTGCGCACTAGGCTGGACGCCATCGATTGGATTCACCAGGTTTGTGATTGATTGGCTTCCCTTTGCTCCTAAGATTACTCCTTTTTTGAATCATGTTCTTGATTTACGATTGTCTTGATGATTGATTATTTGGATTATAGATTGTCCCAAAAATGGTATTTTTGTGTCTGGAATTGATGGATTCTGATGAAGCATTTGTTAGATTTTTAGTAGAAGATGATCATGGATTGTCAATTGATTAGCCTGTTTAAGTTTGATATGTTTAGGACTTGATTTTGATGCTGTTGATCTTTTACCTTTTCTGGATTGTGGAGATGATGGTCAAATTTTATTAAGGATCATGATGATGATGGTTTAGTAGTATTCTGTTGTTGTTATTAGCTATTAGGTGTGTGATGAAGTGGCAATGGTGTGGTATAATGTCCCTTGTGATAGAATCTTGCTTTAATTTAGTCCATTCACACCAAAACTGAGGTTGGTTCGGTGCAATGTTTGTTTTTTTAATAATGCTGGCGTGTAACGTTTGATTTTATTTTTTTAATCCCTTTCGCCGTTACATCTTGTATGTAACGAAGAAATTCTTATCAGTTAGATAATCGTGATTGAATTCCATCAAGTGGCTGTAGCCTTTTGTTTTGTTTAAACTTTACGGTTTTGATAGTGGATTCCATTCCATTCTAGGGAGGAGATGATTTTTCTTTTTAAAATTGTGACGTGGCATTGGTGGCGAAAGTGTTTGCTAACACATTTCCGTGTTTTCGTATTTGACTAAATGGCAGGTTCATTCCAATTGCAACTTTGGACCTCTGTGTTTATACTTGTCGATAAACTATCTGGACAGGTTCCTTTCTGCGTATGAAATACCTGTGAGTATTCATTCTGATCAAAATGCCATCCGTCATCCTTAGATAAGTTTGTATGCATTCGATTAAATTGATCATCAATGCTGACTACATTCCCTCTTTTGGCATCAAGACCAAAACCTGGATGATGCAGCTTGTGGCTGTAGCATGTTTGGCTCTTGCGGCCAAAATGGAAGAATCCGATGTCCCTTTGAGCCTAGACATGCAGGTGAGAAATGTGCTTTTGATAAGCATTACATTTCACAATTCATTTGAGTGGATGATTAATCATTTGCTATTCGGCAGGTTGGTAAATATCCTCCAAAGTTCATCTTCGAAGGGAAAACAGTTCAGCGAATGGAGCTTCTTGTGTTGAACACGTTGAAGTGGAGAATGCAGGCAATCACTCCATTCTCATTCATAGACTATTTTCTCGAGAAGCTGAATGATGATCAAACTCGCTCGAGGCCTCTAATTGCTAGAGCGACTCAGCTCATAATAAGCGTGTTCAAAGGTCTAATCCTTCACCTAATAGTATCTATACGTATTTGATTCGAGAAACCTCTTTTTTATATCAGTGTACTAATAGGCAGTGGGTGGGAATTCAATGCAGGGATCGACTTCTTGGAGTATAGGCCTTCTGAAATTGCTGCAGCCGTATCAATATTTGTTTTGGGCGAAGCTCAATCAGTGGACATTGAGGCTGCCTTGTCTATTCTTGTTCAGGGTGGACAGAAGGTAATAACATACCCGTGATCCAAAAAACTGTCCAGCTCCATAGTACAGACATTTTACCTCAACATTTAGTCTTTTCGCTAATTATCTGGTGCAATTTGCAGGAGAAAGTGATCAAGTGTTTGGAACTGATCAAGGAGCTATCATCTCTAATGTTTCTTCCAAGAGCTTCAGGTCCATACCTGCCCCAAAGCCCCATCGGTGTGCTGGATGCTGCTTGCTTCAGTTGCAAAGCCGATGTTGGATCATGTCCTAGCTCTTCCGAGACTACTCCTGTTGCCAAGAGAAGGAGGCTCGAGATGGACCTCTAGAGGGAGGCAGAAATCAAGCGGTAAATTTTGTGGAAGATCCCTTGCCCTTAAAGATCAAAAGAGATAAGTAAGAAAGGGATATAAGAACATATACAGAGGGGGGAAATGAGGGGGAGGGGGGGAAAATCTTGAACTTGAAGAGGAGAGATTTATACTGTTTTGAGGATAATTGAGTTGAACTTGCATAAATTGGAGGAAGTTCTAAGTCCATATGCTAGAGTTGTTAAACTATCGAAACATTTTTAACAGCTTGAGGAGGGCTATAGTTTTGCACCATCAAATATTACAGGAGAGTTTTCATATACATTCTATATACCATATTGCAAATATTTGCAGCTTTCTTTGTGGTTCTGATGAGGACCAAAGAAACAGAGGGAGAAATAAAATGAAGTATTTGAAAACTTTTCTAATATGTACATTGGTTTCATCTTTATATGGCTCTTCTTATTTTCTTTAGTGTTATTCTGCTATAGGTAATAGGCAACTTCCCTTCATGATATATTGTGCTACAATGATAACATAACATATGGTAATATTTTCTTGAAATATTAAGATCATTATTAACACATGGTAAGAAGAACTTGTGAGTTTTGAGGCCTTTGTTTTTACTTTGAGTCTAGTTGGAGATTTGCAGCTCTTGTGATTCAGTCGTATGGAATCGATGCTTAAAATTTGGTTGACATGTAGCCCCGGGATGGTCCAGCAAATTTAAACATATTTTGCAGTTAAAACTTTTGAATTATAAATTCCAAATTGTCATAAAACAATATTTGTTATTCTACACATTTTAAGAAAATGTATTTTCTGAAATGAGATTTTCATCAATGGATATTTTGTTTATGTTTTCTCTTTTTGCCCCCCTACAAAATTAAGCAAGTTGGCAAATGGAAACTACCACTTTTCCTAGCCTTGGTTTTTTGTGTTGTCTTTCTTATGTTTTGAAAGAATGTATTCAAGATAAAAAAAAAAAATGTTTTCAATCACAAATTATTTCAATCATCCGTCAAATTAACATATTTTTGTACTCATTTGAATGTTACTCTAAATGTGTTAAATCCTTCTAAAGACAAACTTAATGTGATAAGCAAGGGTGGGGATAGAATTTTTTTTATGGTAAGTCAAAATTTTATATAATTGAGAATTGTTCATAAAAAAATTGCTAAAATAAATTTATTTTAAAAATAATACCTATAAAATTTATTTATTTTTTAAAAGAGTCGGTCTCTGAGTAGACTGTCTATATTCTGAAAGAATATAGACTAAGGTCTACTTCATAAATATTGAAACAATGAGGTCCTTAATTTGCAATTTTTGAAATTTATAAAATTCTCGCGTACACCATGAAAAGTTATGATGCGCTTTTTTTAATAGGGTGGGCCCACCAATATTGCGTCGGCTGCATTTGAAAGACGGCTCATAATTCCTGGCAAAACAAAACATGAAGGTTTTAACATGGAACCTAAATTTCAAAAGTAAAAACTGAGAGATTATGCAGAGATATAGAACATGTAGGTTTTATGATAGAACTTGAAGGGTTTACAATATAACATGCAGGGAGATGAAACGTGGATGTTTTAGGCTTAAAATATAATATGCATGTTTTTTGATAAAACCTGCAGGTTTTAAGATATAACATGAAGGGAGGTAGACATGCATGTTTTATCATAAAACCTGCATGATTTATGATTGAAATTGCTGTTGCAAGTAGATAGAACATCCATGTTTTATGATAGAACTTGCAGGATTTAAGATAGAATATGCAGGTTGATAGAACATGCATGTTTTATGATAGAACTTGCAAGTTTTAAGATCTAACATGCAAGGAGATAAAACATTCAGATTTTATGATAGAACTTGCATGCTTTAAGATAGAACATGCATGGAGATAGAACATGCAAGTTTTATCATACAACCTGCAGGGAGATAGAACATGCATGTTTTATGATAGAACCTGCCTAATTTAAGATATAACATAAAGGTAAATAGAACATGCATGTTTTATCATAAAACCAGTAGGATTTAAGATAAAACATGCAAGGAGATAGAACTAGCTGTTTTTAAGATAAAACCTTCAACTTTTAACTTAAAACACTAGTGGAGAGCATGACATGCAAGGCACCTGTTTAAGGCGGTTCCTTGTTTTTTTGAAGAACCGCCTTAAAAGTGAGGGTCTTACGAATTCGTAACCCTTTTCTTATGGTATGAAATGGCGCCTGACCAGAGAAGGCGGTTCATGTCCATTTTTAAGGCGGTTAGATAAAAAGTGTCGTAAAGCTCATCCTCTTACGAACTCTTAAGGGTGTTCTGGGTGACTTACGAACCCTTAAAGAGAATTCTGGTGACTTACGAACTCTTAAAAATATTTAGGGTGACTTACGAACTCTTAAGAGAATTCTGGTGACTTACGAATTCTTAAGAGGGTTTGTATACATTCAAGCCGACATAGATCGTATAGTGAGAAAGGGATTGACAGCACAAATTAAATACTGAAATTTAAATTTTCTTTAGATCCTACTTAACTTTGTTTAAACATTTGAATTGATTTGAACTAATCAAATGTTGAACCTTAATTGAAATTCTATAAACACCAACTATATTGGATCAAAGTCGACTCTTGCATATCTTTTTATAAGTAAATCAAGTTGAACTAATGATTAGACTTTCTAGAAACACTAATAACTAAAAAATTGTTTTAGTTAGCTCTTGACTTCTCACACACTTACAAACTAATTTGAAATGAACTAATCAAAGACCAAATGTTACTTTGACTTTCTAAACATACTAATAATTATAATAATTAAAATTAAAATACATGTTACTATAATATTAATTATTAAATAAAAATATAATTCATATTCTGTAGTTTTCAGTTATTGTTATATTCTAAAAAATAATGATAATAAAATAATTATTTTAGTTCTGAAATATAAAAATAAAATAAAATAAACATAATATCTACAAACAAATATGTAAACTTGCATAATCTGTTTAAGAAATAAAAAGTTAGTATCCTTATATAAGATCATTGAAAATACACGAATCAATAAATGGTAATAAATAATTAAGGAAAACGATCGTGCCACAAATATGATATATATTTAATAATGAAATACTATCTTTTAGAAGCAATTAAATTATTTTAGTCAACCATACAAACAAAATATCTCCGCATCATCTCCTTTAGTCCTCACACTCCCATCTCCGCCTAGATAATTTGCAGCCTCGGCGATTTACCCCTTAACTGCAGATCTTCCTCTTGAAACCTCGCCCGCTCGCCGCCCGCTCGCCTGCCCGCTTGCCTGCCCGCTCGCCTGCCCGCTCGCCGCCCGCTCGCCTGCCCGCTCGCCGCCCGCTTGCCCGCTCGCCCGCTCGCCCAGCTACTTGTCAGTGCTAATCCGAAACCCAGATGCAGATAGTAAGTTTTCCTGGTGTTTATTTTTTTTAGAGTTTTTGATGATCTACTTTATCTGTTGATTTTGGATGATTCTGCTCTTCAAGTTGTCCCTCGCAGCATTTCCGGCGAGTTCCAGAACCTGAAACACAAAAAACCCCCAATATAAATCTTTAACAGAGATTTAATTGGAACTAGATTATACATCGACGACGGGTACTCGACGGCAAAATGTAATCGGATCCCATACGGCAACGGTCTTTCTTCAGGAAGCTGTCGATTTTGCCGACGGGGAACTAGAGGTCGGCTTTCTGTTATCTGGACACCAACTTGGTGTTCTTCGCCTTGCCTCCGTCGTTGTAGTTGGTCTTTGCAACTGCGGTGAGTTTGGGCCAATCAAAAGCAAACCGTTTGTTATTCGCCTTGCCTCTGTCGTTTGTTATTCAAGAAAACCGTTTGGCAGCTCAAGTGACAATTGTGATTGTATTCTTTATTTGTTTGTGTTCTTATTTGTACTTGCTCAAGTGATCAATATAATGGTTTCCAAATCATTGTTTCAGTGTATTTTTTCTGCCTCTTTTATGTTAGATTTTGCATTCCTTAATATGTAGGACAGTAGGAGTATGAACTTCCAATGGATTTGCTTCCAATCAGGGAGCTATTTTTTTTCCCACTTGCGATTGTACATACGAACTCGTAAGTACTTTCGTGTGGGGAAATTTTCTTGTACTTCCGAAACCAGTTACGAAGTCTTAAAATGGGATGATCATCTTACGATTTCTTAAGATATGTATGAAATTAGTTACGAATTCGTAAATCCTTTATATTTTACGGCGGTTCATGAACCGCCTTAAAATAATTTTCGATTTACGGCACAACCAGAGAAGGCAGATCTGAACCGCCTTCTCTGGTTCGCTAGAACCGCCTTAAATGATCGTCTCCTCCACTAGTGAAACCTTCAATCTTTTCTTCAAGCAATTGTAACAAAATCACCCTAGCAACATACACTAATCATGCTTCAAACTATAATTCTCACCGCACCATTAGTCTACAATTGTCAACTTAAATTAATTTTCTAGCATGAAAAAACTCAAGAATTACCTGCTCAACTAAAGAGTTTCGATGTTGGAAAAGCCTCGATGCTGAAACTCAAAGTGTAGCCACCGGAAATCGCCTCCGCAATCTCCCCAAAGTTCACCATTCTTCTCTCCAATCCGATTCCGCCACCAATTGTCACAGTCGAGAAGAGAATTTGAGCTCGTCGTCGAGAAATTTGAGGTCAACGACGATAAGCACGAGCACATCACATCGTCGTTTTTCTCGCCATTGAAATCTGGTGGCGCTGCCTTGAAATCGCGGGGAGAAAGTATCAGACCCGCGGGCAACTAAAGGTGAACGACAGGGCAACAGACGTTGATTGGCGAAGTGGAACGGTAGCCGGCAATCGGCGGAGAAAACGAGGCACACATGAATTGGAGATTGGTTTGGGAACGGAAGTCCATTTTGGGGATTTATTGAAACTTTAATGAATCATCAAACTTTTAGAAATTGCATTATAAGGACCTCCGTGTTTCATAGTTGATAAATGAGTCCCGTCTATATTTTGATCAGAATATAGACGGTCTATTCCAAGACTTATTCTTTTTAAAAATGGCAAGTCCTGTGACTTGCCATACAAGGTTGTATCTCCGCCACTGGTGATAATGAATCTCTTTTAAATATTACTCAGACGGTTTCACAATAACCCGATCATCCACCTCCGCTAATGTGTACTATGTGTCGTGTTTAAACTATTATAATAAAACAATACTGAGAAACCCTTCACAAGAGTAAATTTATCATCGAAATGTAAACATATTAACTCATTTGGATTGAGATAAAAACTGAATATTTGCTTTTAATATTTTAAAATAAAATATTTTTAATTCTCATATTTTAAAATTCAAAGATTATTTGTTTTTAAACTTTATTGTTTTTCAAATCAACATGGTGGCTTTTCTGCTTTGGGAACTCTGGAATCAGAGAAACAAGAGGGCAATGGAAGGCATTCAAATTGATCCAAGGACAGCAAATCAAACGGCGATGGCAAAATATATGTTGTTCAAGAGGCAGCTCTTAGTCAGCAGCAACACAGATTCCACTGCCACGACATCTCCCCAAATGGAGGAAGTCATCATCACACCAGGCTTATCAGGCCACAGAGAAAATTTGAATCATTAGGAGGCGCTGATTATGGTGGATGGTTCGTTTCAGGGAAAGAAGAATATTGGAACAGCAGCATGGAGCATCAAAACTAAGGATGGAAGCACCTCTAGTTTGGATTTCTTCATATGCTCTTCACCATTACAGGCAGAAGCTGAAGCCTGTTGGAGAGCACTCAAAGCAGCGGAGAGGACAAATGTCCATGGTATCCGACTGATAACAGACTCATCGGAATTAGTGGCAGCACTCAAAGATGCAGAGTCAGCGCCATGGGAAATTAAGAGTACGGTGGAAGACATCAGAAGACTTCTCCAATACTCATTTCTATCATTTAAATTTATGAAAGTTAGCAGAACAGTCTTAGTTAAGGAACATAATATGGCTCTAAATCTAAATAGAGTCATGTGTAATCTTTATGGTTTTTAAGTTAATGAAAGTTGAAATTCAAAAAAAAAAATCTTGACCCTTGTGAGTCTTCACTTTATCATTGCAAATGTGTCTTACGAAAACTTTTCGGGGAATTTATCAGATTGGTTAATGGATTCCGATTCGAATTTGACAAAAAACAATTTAAACTTTATTCATATAATTAAAATTCGATATTCAAATTTGGTGGTTAATTTTATTCCAATTAACTTGTGTCGAGTGTATAAAATATGGTTTAACTTTAAATTTTGGATATTTCAGTTTCAACTCTCGCCATCGCTCCATCATTGCAATTTGAGCTTTTTTCTTCACAAATTAACACAATTGATCGGTGAAATTACCAACTAAGATATATAAGCACTCTACAAGTTTCATACGAGGCAGCCTCATTTATAAAGCAGAGCCTCATATTGTACATACTATGAGTAATTACAAAGCACTATTACTATAGAATTTTTGGGTCAATTTGTAAATATTATACTCTTAGGCCCTGTTTGCTAGAAATTATATTTTATTGGACTGAACTGAACTGAATTGAACTAAAATAATTTTAAATATACTAACTATTAAAAATAATTATATTTAACTGAACTAAATACTGAATTAATATAAATTCATTTTTAATAAAATGAATTATTTTAATAATTTTAATATAATTACATATTATATGATCAAAACTGAAATGAATTGAAGTAATTTGAAATATATGAGAGCGTCTCCTGTAAGGTCCCCGTACGGTAAGGGCAGGCCAAAAGGAGAACACATTTTACAAATTTGGGGTTACAATACAGTTATTTTAATTATTTGGGCCATAAGAATAAAAAATCAAGGAAATAAAGTCAATTCAAGCTGTGGTTCAACGGCATAACTGCCAAAACCCAAAGGGGCTCGAAACTCAGATCAAATTTCTATTAAAATCGTTCAAGTAATTTTGTACAAGATGGGCTGCATTTATAGCTAGCCAAATGTTTCAACGGCTAGCCTAACAGAATCTTTAACAAACTAACTGATCTAGAAATGGGAAAGATTAGCTCTATGAGCTAAGATATCAGCGAGATGAAACGTGACCGTTTAGCTGCAACAGCTAGTCAACATGGTCTTGACCGGTCCGCTCCTAGCCCGCCCGGTACAACCAGTTTATTAATCCGAAAAGTAAAAACAACAGAATGTTTTGTATAATCCAACAGATTCAGCCTCCCGATATCTCTTGGAACCCTGTTTACCGGCGGAATAACCGGAACAACAAACTTCTTGTTGCAGCTAGGGCACCACATTCTGGCTATCGTACTATTCACAGAGAGATTACCCTCTAGGCGATTCCCAAGCACATTCACCCTATCTTCAACGAGCTTGTTCTTCACATCATTGAACGTATCCTGCAAATTGAACTCCTCGACGGCAAGATACTCACACTTTTGACACTTGACTTGCCCATAAACCACATGTACACCACCATCGACCAAAGACTGTAAAGTTTGAGCTCCATCTGACGGAAACCAAACCCATGGGTTTTGGAATCCAATTCAACCTTCCTCAGCTACATTCATCGCAACAACTACAAATTGGAGTCTCAAATTCAAGTTACAAACACGGATACAAATTAAAGTCATGATCTGATGATGAAAAAGAATAATGCTTACCGGCGACGGCTGATTGGCGAGGGTCCATTAGCGGGATTCAAATTTCCGATCAGAATGCAGAACGCACATGGTATTCGCAAATGGTACCATGCACAGACTCACACACTAATAGAGACAAAATAGCTCCGTTTTATTCATTGACATTTATTTACTTCTTGTTGACCTTTTCTGTTTCATTATTTGACTCTCATACACCTCTTTTTTTAATATGATATTATTTGGTGTTCCGTATTTATGAAGTATTATGTGATGTTTCATTCTTAATTCCACCTTCACTTTTATTAATAAAATACTTATTATATATATTTTTTAATAGGAGAAATACTTATTATATATATTAGAGTTCGGTATATATTCGTAATTATTGAGCAACATGATTATTAATCATAAACACCTACTAATAAACACCCGATCAAAAACTCATGTTCAAGTATATCTCGAATTCTTTTAGATCTTAAATTTTTGGATGAGTTTGAGCATTCGCAGTAGTGCTCCTTAAGTGCACTTTTCTTAATAAGGAGCACTCCTTATTTAAGAAGGTTCAGAGCATCCACAATGGTGCTCCTTAATGGTACTTTTCTTAATAAGGAGCACTCCTTATTTAAGAATGGCCATTGTGGAGTTTATAAAACCTCTCCTTAATAAGGAGTTGCTCCTTATTTAAGAGTTGTTAGAGCATCCACAATGGTTTGGAGGTAAGAAACACTCCTTAAATGCCACATCATCTCTTTTTGTAATAACTAGGGAAGAAGCAACCATCAACAATGGTGATATACTTCTCTATACTTCTTTAATGCAAAAATGAAATGTAAAGATGTAAATAAAGATAAAGGAAATGTAAAATGATAATTGTTTATTGGTTGGTCTTGAACAATAAAAGAGGTAACAACTCCTTATTTAGGGAGTAACTCCCTATTAAGAAGTGTTCCTTAAAGGTCCACAATGGTCATGCTACTCATCCTCCATATGTGTAGAGCAAGTTGACAAGTCGGATCATCTGCGCAAAGATTCTACGCAATCTTTACGCCAAAACGGTGTCGAATATATTTTTGACGTAAACACATTTATTCACTCACTGTGTTGGAGATATTTTACCAACTTTCACATGTTTTTTACGTAAACACATTTATTCACGGTAGTTTAAAACAAAAGCAATGATTATACTAATGTGTTTGATTATATAGAAATATATATTATTCATTCAGAGGTTAAAATACCTGATTTTGAGATAATGTTTGGGATGAATGTTCATGACTGGGATAAGAGTTAAACATCTATTATCATTAAAAAATCCAGTGGCTATGTTTATATAAAATTACCCGAGTTCCAAATTCTGGAGATGAGATTTGTGATTCATGGTTTGATTCCACCATCAAATTATTTGTGATTCATGAGAATTATTTGGCTCACTCTTCATATTGCTTGAACTAGAAATTTGATAAATAACATCAAATCAACAAAAACATTTCATCAACGATAATAACTATTTGGTTCACTGGGTCATATTGCTTGAACTACTAAATCCATAAACATCAAATCAACAAAATAATTTACCGAAAAAACAAATCATTCGTACTTCTTGATTCTAAGAAAAGCAATTTATGCGCTGGTATAAAAGGATAGAAGGTTAAAGATTGAATAAAGAGATGATAAATCCAAACGTCAGAATTAGAGGGAAGGAGGAAAGTCAGCTCAGAAAATAATTAAAAGGAAAAAGTAAAGGCTATTAGTAACTATTTACTGTAAAATGGTAAATTGCGTACATTTTGCGCAGAATCTTTTGCGTAGAGGATCCGGAGCGTGTGTAGAGAGAGAAAAAAAATTTAGAGGATTGAAAATTTAATGCCTACACATTGATCAATGCATTCTTTCCTTTTTTTAAACCCAAACTCCACTCTCTCTCCTCTCATGTTCAATGCAAAACATCAAAAGTCCCAAAACAATGTATTGTTTAAAACAAAAAAAGTAGAAAATAAAATTAAAAATGTTTCTAATATTAACGATAATCAATGCAAGAGCTACAAAATGTAGTAACTCTTGGAGATGACCAAAAATTCCTTACTACATTTTAGCATTTCATACTACATCTTGGAGATTTTTATGTAGTATCTGTTGGACTTGCTCTAAGAAAAGTGCTACTAAGAAGCACCATTGTGGATGCTCTTACCTCTTTTCATGTGTTTGACTAACCAATCAAAATATTACTTTCCCATTTAGTATTTTCTAATTTTAAGTTAAAAAATAAAATTAAAGACAAGAAGTACTTCTTAAGTATTGTTCTAGTGTTAGTGATGGGTTCTTCTTTAATGTAGTATCTGTTGGACTTGCTCTTAGTTTTTCTCAAAATTGATTATGTGGCACTTAAGAAGTGCTCCTTATCTTCATATCATTGTGGATGCTCTCATTGTTGAGTTTTAAGAACCACTCCTTAATAAGGATTTGCTCCTTATTTAGGGAGTGGTTACCTCTTTATTTGTGTCTAACCAATAAAGAAAAGACATCTCATATTTATATCTTTTAAATTCAAATAAGAAGTGCTTTTTAAAATTTCTTCTATTATTAGTTGTTATTTTTTACCTACTTTCTCAAGAAGTGTTCCTTTACCACACAACCATTGTGGATGCTCTTTATGACAATATAAAAATAATACAGTGTCTCTTCTTTCAATGTATCCCTAACTCATAAAACATTGTTTAAATCGAGTTCATATGCTAAAATAATAGCCTTATTCATTCTAGAGTGAATTCAACCTCTTGACATGCTCACACATACAGTAGTTAGATGTTTAAGTTTATAAAATTTATTAACAACTATTGTTTCTCAGTGCTTCCATTTGATGTATATATAGTTTTTTTTCTCATGAAACACTAATTAATAAAATCCCACACATTAATTTTTTTTTTGAAAATAAATATTTATTTCATTCTTGAATCACTAGAAACCGTCCAGGAGCGGTAGAACATGGCTAAGAAAAGCCCCCATGCGTTAACTAGCAGGGTGCTCGACTTTGTGAGTAATGCTAGAGAATGAGCTATAAAAGATTCTGAAGCGCAAGGCGACTAACATAGTCCCATAAAAGTGCTATCCTCTAACTGAGGTGTGATCCTCTCTAATGGCGTTGTCACCACTGGCGGACATCTTTCCCTTACAGCGAATGACTTCCAAAGGGGGTCTATAACATCTTTCTCCCATGACATGCCTCCGGAAGACCCCCGGGTATCTGTTTCTTCCTCGACGAGATGAAACTTCTCGCCTGTTATTGGAACTAAAATAAAATACTGACATAAAAGAATAACAAGAAATAAAAGATAACATAGGCACGATGGTGCGCAGCTCCTGAACTTTCTGGAGATCCCTCAACACTGCTTTGAGACTGTCTCGACAGTTCCAACTGGTCCTACTCATGGATTTTGGCAGGACTGAGACTCCATGCCAGTCTCTGCCTGAGTAGTGGTGGTAGCCTATGCACGGGAAACATTCTCGCTAACCCTTGCACGTTTGTCGTCCCATCCAGAGTGAACGTCTTGGTCAAGTACATCATTCAGCCTCAACTTTCTCTTTGCCTCCCCCACGGCTCCAACTGGTCTGCCTCTGTTCTTCACTGTCTTCTTCACCAGAGATATGCCCTCATAATTGTACTCAAAATCTTGGGTTTTTATGCCCACAAGAAGCTTCCAAAACCCAAAATATGCTGCCCAGACTTCAATAATCATGTTCACATTTTCATGCTGCAATTTCTTCTTCCGAAACTTCCAAACCCTAAAGGTGTGCCCACCGCTCGCCGATCATCGATGGTTTAACATCGAAGCAGCCCGTGGACCTTGGGGTAGCGTCCACTTCCTTTCTCCCTCCGTGAGGGGAGAGGCGATCGTAGAACATAATTGAATCTTCGGTGTCGTCCATAGTTTCGGTCGGTGTAGCTTTTGGCGATTTGAATTAGGAATCAAGGCAAGGTCTAATGCGATCTCTTCTTGCGACGTCCCTAGGATTTTTGTGAGAGAGAAAGGTCTTTATCGCCCGGAGGTGGTCTGTGTTAATTTAATTGAATATTAGAGCATCTCCACATGATTTTTATGATCCGTACTTTGGAAGAAAAAACCCACAGGAGGTCAACATAGAGAATGAGGCAGATGATGTAATGAAGGAACAACATATGGAGGTGGATCAGCTAGTGGAGGAAAGAGAGCCATCGGTTAACATTGGAGATATGATGAGGGTCTGGGAGCATGCAATTCCAATAAGGCAGGTGCAAGATCAGGATCCAGATAGACTAGAAGATTTGCAAGATAGAGATATCCATGAAGTTCAAAGGCTGATGCAAGACCAGTTTGAAGCACAGGAGCTGCAGCTGAGAGAAGGGCAACAAGGACCTATGCAGGAGTCAGCTTAGCAGGACCAGAATGAAGAAGAAAGACCTGAGCAGGTATTGGTTGTAGAAGAAAGTGATCAGAATATGAGGCAAATACATGCCAGAGAGGAGGCCGAGGTGATAATTATTCCATAAAATGAGGAGGAGCAAGAGGAAGAGGAAAGAAGGGTCCGTCATGTTCTAACGGATAACTCAGTTGATTCTGAATCGTTACAAATGAGGGTAGAGCGTTTTCTGGAGGAAGTGGCAAGTGATAAAAGAGTAATAGAGCAAATGTCTATTGAGAATCATATGACAGCATCAATGGAGATCAGCGAGGAACAGAGTGAGATGGAAGAGAATGGTGCACAAAGAATTCAGGAAGCTGAGAATGAGGTAGTTGCCCCGAATCAGGAGGAACATGAGATAAGTTTAGACGAGCAGAGAAGGGATAGAGTTGGGGGCAAGAGGAAAAGGAGTGTTGAGGTATCAAAAGTAGTGAGTTAAAAGAGTTTCAGGCAAGAGGCGGGAAATGGATGACAGCGGTGGAGTACAAAAAGCTTTTTCGAGCTCGAAGGAAAGTTGGATTCGAGGGGGAGCCAAGCAACAAGAAAGCAAGAATGGAACAGCCTGAGAAAGTGATTGAAGAGATAGGTCAAAGCTGGAAAAAGAGCCCTCGACCGATGACATGGAGATTGCTTTTAAATCAGAATGGGACATCTGAACCATTCATGGAGCAGCCCAAGGAAAAAGGAATAAAAAGATCAAGATCAGTAGGAACCGAAATGGAGATGCAGGATGAGGGTGAGGAACAAAGAATGCCAAAGAGATGCAACAGGAACAAAGAATGGGGCTTCCAAGCAGGTGAAGGAATACACCCAGAGGATGGGGAGGTTAGAATTCAAGGCTGGATCAGAACTCAAGTAAGTGGAGGAGCCTTAGTGAAGGAAGTGCAGAATGTTGAAACTGAGGAAGAGGACACGGCTTGCAGTGCTATGAGGGCAAGGGCACAAATGGAGCCACAACGGAGGTTTTCGTGGGTTGAACCTAATCAACCCCGACAGGGGCCATGATAGGCGGCACCTAGAATTGTAGGGGCCTGGACAAGGCCTCTAAAAAGAAAGGGGTCGACCAGCTGCTGAAACAATGGAAGCCTGAGGTGATGTGTCTTTTTGAAACAAAGATGCAGAAGAAAGGAATAATGAAATGGATGGAAAACACATACTTTACTAAGGCAGATATTGTAGAAGTAGTAGGGAGATCAGAGGGGATAGCTTTGTTGTGGAATGATGCTGTAGTGGTAGAAGTAATAGAAAAATCAGAAAATTTTATTTCAACTTTTGTAATAGGCACTGATCAGATTAAGAGGTGTCTAATTTTCTTGTATGGGGCTCCTAAAGTGGCGGAGCGTCCTAGGGTTTGGAATAAAATCTTGTCGTTTGATTACATCAGGGATTTTCCTTCAGCAATCCTGGGGGATTACAATCAAGTTTTACATCAACAAGACAAGAAGGGAGGTGTGCCAGTTCCACAGAATCTAAAAATTGGCATTCATGAGATAATAGAAAAGTTTGAACTGGTGGAAATCAGGAATAAAGGAATGTGGTTTACATGGTCAAATAAGAGAAAGGTACCAGACACAGTTTTGGAGAGACTAGATAGATGCTTTGCGAATAAAAAGTGGAGAGATGGATTTCCAGAGACATTGGTAAATAACTTGCCTATCTTTCATTTGGATTATGGGGCGTTGCTGATAGAATTGAAGCCAAAGGTGCTAAGGAGGATCAGAAGAAACAGATTTGAGGCTTTTTGGGCAAAGTTGGAACCACCAGAGGAGATTATAACAAAGGTATGGAGATATCAGAAAGCTAGAAGTGAGGATGACCTGTTACCGGTTGATATGCTGGATGAAAGTTTGAAAATCACTCTAGACCACATGGTTAATTGGCATAGGAAAACATTTGGAAACATGGAGAGAAGAATCAAGGAGTTGAAGGAAAGATTAGAATCCTTACAGAAAAGCCAAGATCCTTTGAGGCATCAGGAAAGGATAAGAGGCATTTCTTATGAGCTAGAAGAACTGCTAGAAAATCAAGCTGAATATTGGCAACAATGTGCAAAGGTGAACTGGATGGACAAAGGAGAAAGAAATACTGCATTTTTTCACAAAGGGCCACAAAAAGAAAGAATGCCAATCTAATACAAGGAGTGGAGGATGCAGAAGGAAATTGGATTACAGAGGAGCTAGAGATAGTGGAAACAGTGACAGAGCAAATTAAAATGATCTTTGTTACTCCAGCATGGTACCCGTTGGCGAGCGCGGGAGACATTCAAATGGAAGAGTTTTTAAGTGCCAATATAAAAAAGCTGACTAGGGCCCAGCAAAGGAAACTGAGTAGAGAGTTTAATGAAAAAGAAGTGTGGGATGCAGTGAGAAACATGAAATCGTTGACGTCACCAAGAGAAGATGGCCTTCGAGCTGGTTTTTACAAGCAATACTGGAAAACTTTAGGGAAAGATTTGGCAGGAAATATTCTACAGTGTTTGAATGAAGGAAGATTTCCAGCGAGTTGGAATAAGACACAACTGGTATTGATTCCGAAAATAAATATGCCCAGGAAAGCGAGAGATTTTAAACATATATCTCTCTACAATGTAAAGTATAAAATCATTGCAAAAATTTTAGCGAGAAGGTTGAAGAGTTGTATTGGATCTATTGTGGCAAACAATCAGAATGGTTTTGTGCCGAAAAGGAATATTGCAGAGAATGTCTTGCTGGCACATGAGATGGTACATTATATCAGAAGAAAGAAGACATGAATGGAGGGAGCATCAACTATTAAGCTGGATATGAGCAAAGGATATGACAGGATCTCATGGGAATTCTTACAGAAAGCGCTGGAGCATATTCAGTTCCCAAGTAAATGGATAGATCTGATTATGTGGTGTATAAAGTCAGTATCGTATCAAGTTATGGTAAATGGACAATCATCTGCATACTTTATACCAGACAAGGGGCTAAGACAGGGATGTCCATTATCACCATATCTGTTTATTATAGCGCAACAGTTCATGTCTGCTTGGCTTGAACAGAAGATAGAGAGCATCAGTTCACTGGGAATACAGTTATCGAGAAATGGACCCAAGGTCAGCCATCTGATGTATGCGGATGATACGATTCTTTTCACTAAAGTTACATACGAGGCTACAAATGCTCTAGCAAAGACTTTAGATCTTTATGCTAGGCTCTCTGGGCAGAGACTAAATTTTGACAAGTGCTCAATCATGTTTAGCCCAAACACATCTCAGGAAATGAGACAACATATGCAGTACTCTTTGAACATTCATAACCAAGGTTTAGGAGGAAAATATCTGGGTATTCAGATTGATTACTAGGCTCAAAGAAATGAAAATTTTCAAAATCTAATAAGAAGGTTCAAGGAGAAATATGGCTCCTGGAAGGTGGAACTGTTAAACCTACCAGGAAGAATTACACTAGCAAAGCATGTGCTAAGTTCTCTATCGGTATACCCCTTAGGAGTGTTCATGATTCAAAAGGAAGTTTTAAGGACTTTAGACAAAATGACTGCTAGGTTCATATGGGGATGAGAGCTTGAGGGCAGAACAATTCATTGGAGGTCGTGGAAACATGTCAGTAAATCTAAACAGGAAGGAGGTCTGGAATTAAGATCATCAGAGGGAATGAATAAGGCTCTATTAGCAAAACATGTTTGGAACATTGTGAAAGATTCATCATCATTATTAGTGCAAGTGTACAAGGCAAAGTACATAGGAGAGAAATCTCAGAGAGGTGAAACCAAAACCTGGTGATTCCTGGGGATTGAGATCAGTTTTATGGGCAAAAGATCTTATTCTGGAGAATCTGGATTGGCAAGTTGGAGATGGCAAAGACATTGCAATATCTGATCATTGGATCCCAAATATGAATAATCCGTTGGCGGGTTCTCATAATGTGGCTCATCATACCCATTGGAAGGTCTGTCATCTGATTAATGGAAGTGGGGAAGAGGATGCCTTTGATCAGAGTCTTATTCCCAGCAGAAGTCATTCCACATATTCAAGCTATACATTTGAATAAAGATGGAAACAGAAAGGACATGGCATTGTGATACCTGAATAACAATGGAAGTTATACAGTAAGAAAGGGGTACCATTATGCGATAAAGGAAATAGGATATCAGGACTTGAGGAGGAAGAAGCTATGGGAGAAGATATGGAATCTGAAGGTACCATATAAGATAATAATACTGCTATGGAGACTGATAGAGAAAACGGCTCCAACAGCAGCCAACCTGAGAAGAAGAAACATTATCCCATCGGCAATATGTCAGAGATGCTCAGTCAATATAGAAAATGAAGCTCATCTGTTTGTTAACTGTCCTGCATCGAGGAGTTTATGGAATCAGGCTGGCATCCATACACCAATGACAATAGCAAGTTTTGGTGAATGGTTTCTATGATGGATGGAGAGTTTGGAATCTGAGGAGAAGCTGAACAAGTCATTGTTTGTGATATGGGAAATTTGGTCACAAAGATGCAAACTGGTGATGGAAGGGATACAACTTGACTGTGGTGGAGGGGTTTTGGCAGCTGACCAGAAATTCAAATTAAACCAGATCCTGATAAAAAAAAGGAGGCTAGGAACATAGAACACTTCCCAGAAGCATTCTTTTCAGGAGAAATAGAGGATGGAGGGGTTAGAGATGAGAGAGTTTCAGAAAATATGTCTATGGTGAAGGTTGATGGATCATGTAGGGCACAGACCCAAAACATTTGCTTGCTTACAGATTCAGTCACACTGGTGTCCACGTTAAACCGTCTGGAACAAGCTCCTTGGGAGATTAAAGGCGTGATCGAAGAAATAGTTAACTTCTTGGAGAAGTCTTTTGTATATGCTAAAATAATAAAGTTGGCAGGCTAGTAGTAAGCAATGAACACGACAAAGCTATAAGCTTAGGTCGTGCAATATGTAACTCGTTATTTTTATATTAATAATAGTGTTATCTTCAAAAAAAAACATCTTCAACGCTAAAGTCACTTTAAAAAGTCAAATTGTTCACTTGTCAGAATGGAGATTTAATATGATGTAATAAAGTCAAACAAATTGAGGGTGATCTTTTAAATTTCATATCCAAAGTAATATTCACAAATTAAACAAAACTTTAGTATGATGTGTTAATTTTTGAATGGATAAAACTAAATTAGAATCATATAAATTTATGAGAGGTCCCACAACTATGTCTAAAATAGAAGTGAATGTCTCAATTTGACTCTCTCAATATTGAGCTCTATTTGACACCTTCAATTAAAAATTGTGCCACATAATAGAGGCGCATACTTGGCATTTGCATTGGAGAAGATTTTTAGTTAAAAAGTCACTTAGTTTGACATGCTTATTGACTTTGTTTAAATTGAGGGTAAGGTTGGAGATGCTCCTAGACCACATGTTAGCTGGTAAAATCACCTTTTTTTTATTCTAAATGTTTGTGATAAAAGATGAAACCATACAAGATATATTTAAAAAATGGTCAGTTTTTTGAAAGTGACCCTTCTCTTTTTTTCAACTGTAAGTTCTCTTAGAGCATGCATAATGGGAATGAAAATTGATATGAAATGGGGTATGAAATGAGGTATGAAATGATTTGAACCCACTATGAAGATGAAGTAGGTATGGAAATGATATGGAATTTGGAAACGGAGCTCAGACGAATGGAAATTTACATACTCCTTCAATACCTGTTGTGGTCCCCACGGGGACCACATGTCTTACTTTTTTTTTTTTTTTATAAAAAACAAATTAATTTCTCACAGAAATATTTTTTTAAAAAAATAATTTCACCAATAATTCTAATATTTTTTTCTCTATAAATAGAGATCAAATTTGCATATGTTCTCATACTTCTTGCAAACTTCATATTTTTCCACACATTCAAAATCCGAGAATTCATAGGTTTCTTCTCTTTGATCCAAATTCTTGAATGTGATTCAAAATGTGATTTTCATTATGTTATTTCTTTTAAAATTTATCTCTTTTTTGTATTATGATAACGTTACAATTGTCGATCTTTGTCTTGTTTACAATTTCAACGTTCAATAATTTCTTGGTTACAATTTGTTTTAACGAACGGTTAATACATATTCACGTGTATTAATACTAAAAATTACACTTAAATAAAGTATATTATTTATTTCATATTTCATAGCAATTATTTATTTTTATGTTTATTTAATAAAAAAAATATGAAAATATTATTTAAATGAAGTGGGGACCACATTAATGTGAGGGATAATGTAGGGTAGTGGTATGAAGTTGATTATATGATAGTAGAGTATAAAATTGTTGATGGTATGAAGTTGAAGTGGGGTATGAATATATTAATTAAAAATTAAAAAGGGGTATGAAATGGGTATGGTGATAGTGGATGCTCTTATGATACGGATAGATACTCGTACAGCGGAGTCAGATTGATAGTCAATGTTCAATAATAATAAGTATCTAAGAGAAGTAATACACTGATTTTCTATAGGCCCTGATCTCGTCTTTCATTTGTTTATCAAGGCATAGTCTTGTAGTGTCTTGTGTAGATCGACGAAGTAGCCAAATTTCATCGAAAATCATCAAGATGTTCATCAGAAATAACCAATCGTATAAAAATGCTACTTCATTTGAAGCCTCAGAAGATAAAAGGCTCTTGAAAGATTCGGTTGGCTGCAAAAAAATATACAGTCTGATTTGGAAGCTTCAATAATTACAGGAATAAAACATATGATGGCGGTAAAAACATATGTTTCACAGTTCATGGACTCTCACGAGTGAACAAATGATGGCTGCTACATTAATCAACAAAGTTCAGTTGTAGGAAAAGTTCAATATGTGCATTGCCAGATATTCAAAGGACAGTCATGCTAAATCTACTCTCTAGTGAAATAAAAACTGACTTCCTTTATATCAAATAGGCAAAGTAATGGCAAAATTTGAACGAATAGACTGAAAAAATGTTACCAGAAAAGGCAATTGGGAGGTTGCCAATTCTAGTGAGAATTGCCATTGCATGTGATAATATGGTTTTTTAGCTGGATGGAAATGATGCTTCTTCCAGTGGCTCAACTCGTCAGGTCGCTTTCAGTTTACGTATGGCACATTAGTCTCTTGAGCTCCAGCAGAGCATTGCCCGAACGAAGACTTAAACTTGTCCACTGTTTCTGATATCAATTATCACGGCTCTGATAATCACGAGCAAAACAATAAATCAAAGGGAATCAGGGAAATTATTGAGAATGGAAGCAACACACTTAGCTTAACACTTTAATAACAGGAATTGTTTGTCTTTCCTAAAGAATGACAATCAACAAATCCCACTACACATGAATAAATGACCAATAAAAATTCCTGTAAGTGGATCATGAAACTAGAAAGGATAAGAGTAGCATCAGTAGTAGATGCCGTGTAACAGACCTAGTTCTTATATTTTTGGTTTTATGCTCAATATCTACTGAAGATTATTTTTCAAAAAGTGCAGACCGACCCAGGCTTGTGAATATGCACAAGTTTTTTGGTATGTTGTGAAATGCAAACTTCATGGCAAAGTCCTAAAGAATGACAATCAACAAATCCCACTACACATGAATAACTGACCAATAAAAATTCCTGTAAGTGGATCATGAAACTAGAAAGGATAAGAGTAGCATCAGTAGTAGATGCCGTGTAACAGACCTAGTTCTTATATTTTTGGTTTTATGCTCAATATCTACTGAAGATTATTTTTCAAAAAGTGCAGACCGACCCAGGCTTGTGAATATGCACAAGTTTTTTGGTATGTTGTGAAATGCAAACTTCATGGCAAAGTTAAGATAACTACATAGTATGAAGGAGTGAATTCATACAGCTGATGGAGACGAAAGAAATGGACTACTGGACTCAGAATTTCCATGACCTCACTTCCTAAAGTTACTGAATCAACACGTGCACAGTTCCTTGTAGCTAGAGATGGCCAGACACTGCACAGATGCAGAAAAAACAAGGTTATATATCTCTGAGACCTTGGTCATAACGAACGTGGTGCTGCTGCAGTTGAAATCTACACAAATTAATTATAGCATATCAACTAAGTGTAAAGACGATCTATCAATTGAGAACAGCAGTGGATACATGCTGCACTTATTCAACTGAGCCGATCTGGCAAGCAGATAAAACACTCCAGAAATTTGACTTCAGAGCACATATGAACAGAAGCACCACAAGGTCCACAACCAATAACCCCAGAATCTTGAAAATCAGAATCCATCAGACTAAGCGCATGAAATATTTTCATACCTGCAAAGTCTTCAAAGTGCAATATTGATCATTGCACTGTCATCATTTGCTTTTCCTTTCCCTTTCATCATTTTGCAGAGTTCTTGATGTAAAAACACCAAGACCAAATTTAACAACTGGCTGGACCTAAAATCCAGTGAAATTTACAATTCAAAACCCATTTGGCAGTAAATACATAGCTAAATCAAAAATGAATTCTTAATTTTAGCAGATAATAGTGAGTTGTTAATTATGACCACCACGTAGCAGCCTTTAATAATTGTTGCATTCCAGATATATTTATGACACCATTTACCACATGAAAATGAAAATAATACCACCATAATCAATACGCACATGTCAGTTTAAGAAAAATACCACCAATTTAAGGGGATGAACATATTTGACTATTTGTTGCTATCAATTTTATATATTTAAAAAAAGTCACTCGAAAAGTAACAAGAGAGAACAAACAAGGCTTATCTTTCCTTCCAATGAAACCATTTCAACTGCCGGGAACCAGAAAGGCTAACACGTTTCGTCTCTGTCATGTTCGCCAAAGGCTCAATGAGTATGCCAAAGGCAACTAGATCCCATAATGAGGGACATAAGTATCTCCAGAACCCTTTTCTCAGATGCTGTAACAACAAACCCGAAAAGGAAAAATGCTAACTATGAGTGGCAAATCACTTCAGCGAACACATAAACGAGAAGAAAGGGAAGCGATAGTAAGCAGCAGCGCAAGAGCACATGCATAGAATTACTTCAGAATTTCTTTAGAAAATAAAGTAATGTTGAATGGTCAACCGTGCACTAAAAAGTAAAGCAAAAAATTTACAGGCTCGGAAGAAATAAACTCAGTCACATATCTTGATGGGGAAAAAACTGTTATAGAAAAGCACCCCCATTAAAACCAAATTTAACAACTGGCTGAACCTAAAATCCAATGAAAGTTTCAATTCAAAACCATTAGGCAGTAATTACATATCTTAATCACAGATTAATTCTAGTTTAGCAGATAACCGTGTGTTCTTAAATATTAGCATAGGCATTTACCACTTGAAAATGAGAATAATACTACTATAATCAAAACGCACATGTTAATTTAAGAAGATACCACCTGTTTAAGGAGTTCATGTATTTGTTACATTATTAAATAAAAATATCACCAGGATTTACCAACAACTTCGTTTTCATACCAGTAAAAGTGTTTCAGCCGTGAGAAGCAACAATAGCAAGTTCCATCCATGTGATGGCCAAACAAATATGACAAAGGCAATCAGATCACAGAGCATTTTGTGGGAATGATTTATAACATTTCCTGAACCCGTTTTTCAAATGCAGTAACAAAAATCCCAGAAGAAAAAAGGTGCAACTATGAGTGGCAAATCAATTTGGCTAACAGAAAAACGAGTTCAAGGAGATGTATTAAGCAGCGGTGCAGGAGCTCCTTCGAAAAATAAAGCAACATCACACGATCAACCATGCACTTAAAAAAACATCTGGCATAAAAAATGTAAAAGACAAAATCCCACGTGCCACTAAACCACTAAAGAGATGAAATAGACAATATAGCCGGTGGTCAACCAATATAGTGAGTTCAAGTGCCATTGGCGAAGATGCAATATTGGTTTTAAAAATATAAATCCACTTCAACATAAGTCTAAAAGACTGAAAGAGGAATGCGAAAGAGTTTTGAGATAGGCAACTTCATATCACACAATAACAGTCTTTATAGTTGGGCTGTTGGGCAAACAGTTTCTACCCAGGCTTACATGCCTGCATATTTCAGATAGGTATGAGTACAGATGCTTAAGTGCACAATTTTAATGTACAAAAAGAAGATATACTAATCCAAGGAATTTACTGCCTTAAAAATATATCCACTTTAACATAAGTCTAAAAGAGGAATGCCAAAGAATTTTGCTCAGATAGGCAACATCACACAAGAAAAGTCTTATTCCATCTCAGTCCTTACTAAGCACATTTTAATTGAACTAGTTGGGCAGTTGGCAAAACAGTTGCTACCCAGGCCTACATGCCTGCATATTTCAGATAAGTATGATTACAAATGCTTATGTTCACAATTTAAATGTACAAAAAGAAGATATACTAATCTAAGGAATTTACTGCCTTATATAAACAAGGTTTAGACCAAGACTAATTCAACAAAATAACATCTCCATACCTACCTGTATCTTATGCAGTAATAGATATTACCAACAAATTCAAATTGTATTAACTATCTATAAAATTCATGTCTTTCCACACAATATATGCAGAAAAAATACAATTCCAAGAACATGAATTTAATGATAGCAGAAAACAAACACACCATCCGATCACCAAGTCAACAACAGAGAAGTGGCATTACTTTGATGCTATGATAAAAACAGAAAGCTCAAGGAAATTCAAATGCAGCAATACATGGTACTTTTATTTTATGAGCAGAGCCCTCAATCTTAAAAGTACATTTTTGTTTATCTTCTTTTGCCCTCACTACCAATACACTCTTTTGGAACCAATTATCCAAGACTATAAATCACCCAGGCTCTGAAGAAATAAACCAACTCACATATCATCAGATAGCCAACCGTAACCACATCGAGAAACAGTCAGATTGGAAATCATCAGAGATGCTGCTGTTGCGGTGTGGTATGGCTGCATTGAATCCAGCATTGCACTCAATTCAACTGGATTCCTTCAGACAAAACTTAATTCATTAAACACGCATTGCATAAAAAGACAAATTACTTCGATAAAACTTTCAAATTTAGGGTTGAGGTAAAGGAAATGAGATTCTAGTACCGGAGAATTCGGTGAGCAGGGCGCGTGGAAGGGAGTGGGCGCACGGGAGGGGCGGTAAACCTTGATTTTTCGGCCAGCCGGTTAACGGCATTGCGGATGGGACTTGACCGGAAAATGTTCCGAGCGGTGGCGATCACCATCTTCTTAAACCCTGACGCTCTTGAAACGGCGGACTGTGCGAGTTTGAAATGGGAAGTCAAGAGTCAAGATATCTGACTCCCGCAATTTTATTTTATTTTAAGAAAGCAACCACTACAACAATTTGGTTATCCATCAAAATTACAAATTTTATTTTATAGCATACATATACCAAATATACTACTCCCTCCGTACCAGCTGGATGTGCACTGTTGACTTTTCACGATCTTCAATACACGTGTTTGATTGCTAATATCTTTAACTACGTATATTATCAAGATATATATATATATATATTTGATATTAATAAACTACATGCTATGACGATTCCAACAATATTAGATACGATAATATTTTTATTTGTCTATACATTCAAAAGTTCAGTCAAAATTTAGTATAGTTGACTGAAAAAAATCTCATGTGCATAAACAACTGGTACAGAGGGAGTACTACTATAATGTATACCATTTGGTTGAACCACAATCTCCGCCAATAATAAAACATCACAAATGCAATGTTCTCACATCCTCCTACTCGTCACCGCCACTCTCCTCATCCCTACCCTTCCCACCAGTGAATGATGTCTGCCAAATCAAACCCGTTCGAACTCTCTACGATTCCAATTGTAAATCCTTATAATAGAGAAATTTCATAGTAAAGATCAAATAGGCATATTTTTTTAAAAAAAAATTGATAATGCATCTGTTATTTTGAACATATCAGTCGGTTTTCTATCTTTGTTTTACTTGCCTATTTTGGAAAAAAAAATTATCTTTACCATACTTTCCATTTTCGGAAAGAATCATTCAATCTTAACCATACATTCTACTTTTTTCAAATTTAAAATACTATTTCCACCACAAACTCTATTCTCCTTAATACTTGCAAAAAAAAAACAATTTTAGCATCCCAGAGTACAAAATAGTCTTCTAATGGAGAAATTGAAAAGATAAATGAAGATGCTGGGAAATGAAAAACAGGAAAAGTTGAGGATTGGAGTATTAAATAGGAAAAGTAAAAAAGGACCAGCACGGTAAAATGGAACCTTTTGGAGTGCCTTTCCCGGGAAAGCAGTGCCTTTCCCGGGAAAGGCACGTCCGGACAAGAAGAACGGCAGATGGAGACAAGGAGAAGTGGTCCTGAACCTTATCCAAAGTAGGCAACCTCAACTATAAATAGTAGTCTCAAACAGTGAACAAGGTAGGTGACTTATATCTCTCTACTTTATATTGAGAGCACCTTCCGTACGTTTTCCTTCTTCGCTATCCCCATCTCATCATCACGCCGGAGCTTCTTCCCCGGGACGCCTCCCGGGGATTGTTTTGCAGGATTGTAGCGGGCTGATCAAGGAGGAGACCCGGATAGCGTCTAATCCTGGGAGACGGACGGATTTTGGTAGCATCAATTGGCACGCCCAGTGGGATCTTTCCACCTTCGCATGATGGAGTCGCCAAGGAGAGGGCGCGGGCGCCCGAAGAAGAACGCGGCACCTTCAGGGGGTGTTTCTCTTCCACCCCCGGGAGATGATGTGACCTTGAGGCAGTTGCAAGAGGAGGCTAGACACCAGCGGGAGCTAGGGGTACCGCAGGACGGCCACGTGGAAATTGCCTCTGACGAAGCCGACTCGGAAAGAGAGTACCAGGAAGAGCAAGGACCAAGGCCCGCCGGGGGAGGCAGTCCCCGGGCCCAGGAGGAGGGGCAATCCTTAGCCGAGGCGGAGGAATTGGCGGCGTTGGAGTTCATGAGAGCCAACAAGGAGTTGTACCGCCAGTGGGTACTCTCTACCCGGGAAAGTCATAGGCGGAGGGAACCTGGGGGGAACCCGGCAGGCCCTCTACGGGGGTACCAAAGAGAGGTTATTGACCTGGACGGAATCGTTCAGCCGCCAAGGATACAGGGGCGTGTGAACACTTCCACCGTCCCACCTTCTTTCCCTCCGAGTTTCGGGGTCGGAGGGGGAGTGTCTACGGGACAACAATCGAATTTGGTTCCACACGCTCCACCCTATTACCCGCGTTCCAGCTGGGGGGCGGGACAAATTGGGTATAACCTGCCAGTCATGTCGGCGGAGTCGCTGGGTTATCAGGTCCCTGGAACCCAGGGGAACCCGATCCAGTATTCCATGCCCATGCATGGATCAATGGGGATGAACTACGGTTACCCGGAGAGATACTATCGGGAGGACGATAGGACGCGGGGCTATCAGGTGGCGCAGCAGGACCCCAACTCTTTGGAGGCTCGACTAGACAAATTGGTGGGAAGAAACGGAGCTAAACCTACCTCCCCTTGGGTCCCTCGAGTGCTTGCGTACCCATGGCCGCCGGGCCTCCGGACCCCGGAGGGAATCCCAACGTACAATGGAGAGACAGACCCGGAAGAGTTTGTCAGGACGTACCAGAACCTAATGGTGTCAAGGGACTTCCCGGAGGAATTGAGATGCAAGTTGGTGGGCTGTTACCTGAGAGGAAACTGTTTTTCGTGGTTCGACTCCTTGCCCCGAGAAAGCCTCAGAGATTATTACGATTTCTCTAAGGCTTTACTGTTCAGATACGCCGGGTTAAAGAAGGAAGGAAAGCAGCTGACTGAGCTTCTGGCCACCCGGCAGAAGGCTGCGGAAGGGTCAATGGAATACTATCGAAGGTACATGGACGACAGCATGAAGGTCGTCGACAGGCAGCAGCAGGAGAAGGCGGTGATTAGTGGGTTTATAAATGGCCTGAGGGATATGGCGTTGTTCCAGAAGTTGATGGAAAACATCCCGGAAACCTGTCACAACCTGCAGATGGCGGTGCAACTGTATTGTGCGGTTAATGATGCCACGCGGAAGAGAAAAGAAGAATCCGGGGGATTCCTCCCGGATAAGATGGAAAGAAGGAGGACGGTTGGCCCAAGTAGAAGGGACCCTGCTCCCGCGCCGGTAAACCGGTCAAGAGCAGACAGCTTTACCCCGCTCAGCAAATCCCGAACGGAGATCCATGCTATCCACAAAGATTTGTTCCCGGATCCGTTGCCTATCCAAGGGACCCCGTCTAGGGAAAACGCGGACAAATGGTGCGCCTATCACAAGTCTTATGGACATTCGACAGAGGGGTGTAGGATGCTGAGGAACGAGATAGAAAAATTGATAGAGCGGGGACAACTGAGAGATTGTGTGGCGATGGAAGCAAAGAAGGAGAATCCCCGGGACCAGCCTCAAGAGCAGCCCCGGAGGAGGTGGAGGCCTAACCCGGGGAGAGGAAACGGGAGAAACCAAGGAAACCAAGGCAACCAAGGCAACAGGGCC
The DNA here is from genome assembly GCA_963678965.1 of Cruciata laevipes. Classification (NCBI taxonomy): domain Eukaryota; kingdom Viridiplantae; phylum Streptophyta; class Magnoliopsida; order Gentianales; family Rubiaceae; genus Cruciata; species Cruciata laevipes. The sequence continues at coordinate 5,875,480 of OY787639.1, forward strand.
CCGGGAAGGCCTGCAATAGCTGCTGCACCAGTCCAAGCAGTGGAGCCTGCCCCAGTACCCAACAGGATGATCAACGTGATAAGTGGAGAAATTGGAGAAGCATGCCAGTCGGTTTCCGCTATCCGAGCTCGGACGCGATATGTTCCCCCGGGGGAGATTCAGGGAAAAAGGTTTCGCCCCGAGGAGGCTCTCATTTTCTCTGAAGCGGATGCAGTCCCGCCTCAGATACCCCATTCTGACCCGATGGTGGTAACAGCGGAGATTGAAGGTTTCTTGATCAAGAGGGTGTTCGTAGATGACGGGAGCAGTGTGGAGATCATGTTCGCTTCCTGCTTTGATCAATTGGGAATTGGGAGACAGAACTTGAAACCCCCTTTATCTCCCCTGTCAAGATTCACTAGCAAACCTGAAATCCCTCTAGGAGTTATTCCCCTCGCAATATGTATGGTGGATGAGAAGGATCGGAGCAAGAGGGTCTCAGTGACGTGCAACTTTACGGTTATTGATGCACCCTCGCCATATAACGTGATCATAGGAAGACCATGGCTAACCCAAGCCCGGGCAGCGAGCTGTCCGTATCTACTGACGATGAAGTTCCCCACTGCGTAAGGTGTGGCGGTCGTACGGGGAAGTCAAGCCGTAGCAAGAAGTTGCATAATGACGGCGGTCCGGGACGCAAATAAAGCAGTAGGGGCGGTACATGGAGAAGTTCCCCGGCAAGAATTGGAGGAAATGCAGGTGGCGGACAAAGGGACGGTCACGGTGGGAAAAGACCTCCCGGGTGAAGTAAAAGGTGCACTGAAGGAACTCTTGGCCAGGTATCAGGAAGTATTTTCATGGAGCCCGGAGGACATGGTGGGGGTGTTGCCAGAGTTGGGGGTACACAAGCTGAACATAAGCCCAGCAACAAAACCAATCAGGCAGAAGAAAAGACCTATAGCCCCGGAAAGAGCGGAATTTATAAAGAATGAAGTAAAGAAGTTGGAGAAAGCCGGGGTGGTCGAGGAAATCATCTACCCGGAATGGATAGCTAACCCGGTCTTAGTAAAGAAGCACGATGGAAGCTGGCGCATGTGTATCGACTTTACATGTTTGAATAAATGTAGCCCCAAAGACAGCTATCCCCTCCCAAATTTGGACCGACTGGCAGAGGCTATCGCGGGGTACTCAGTGCTGGCATTCTTCGATGCACATAAAGGGTATCACCAAGTGCAGATGGATGAGGCGGACAAAGCGAAAACCTCATTCATCACCGATTTCGGAACCTTCTGCTACAAGAAAATGCCCTTTGGGCTGAAGAACGCAGGGGCTACGTATCAGAGAATGGTGGACAAACTCTTCAAGGACCAAGTGGGAAGGAACATGGAGGTGTATGTCGATGACATGGTGGTCAAAAGCAGGGCTTACGGAGCTTTCCTGAATGACCTGGAGGAGATGTTCGAAAAGCTAGAATGGAGCACTCTAAAGCTGAACCCCTCCAAAAGTACCATTGGAGTGGGTGCGGGGAAGTTCTTGGGTTTCATGGTGTCAAGTCGGGGCATCGATGTTAACCCGGAGAAAGTAGAGGCCATAGCTAAGATGACCTCCCCCAGGTCGGTAAAGGAGGTATAGCGGTTGACAGGGTCTCTCGCGGCTCTCAGTCGATTCCTATCAAAGGGGGCAGATAGGCAGTTGCCTTTCTTCAACGTTCTCAGGAGGGCCAAGGCGTTTGAGTGGTCCGGAGAATGCGAGAAGGCGTTCCAGAATCTGAAAGAGCACCTTCAACAGTTGCCAACTTTAAAGAAGCCACTCCCGGGGGAGGAGCTTTTTCTGTACATAGCAGCGTCCCGGGAAGCGGTAAGTGCCGTGCTAATCAAAGAAGAGGAGGGAAAGCAGCACCCAATATATTTTGTTAGCCGGGCACTTCGGGGGGCAGAAACTCGGTATACTGACTTGGAGCAGTTGGTTCTGGCACTGGTGCATGCTTCGAGGAGGCTTAAACCCTACTTCCAGGGCCATCCCATAGTGGTCCTTACCAATTACCCGCTAAGACAAGTCATGTTCAAGCCGGAGGCATCAGGGAGAATGATGAAATTGGTTATAGAGCTGGGAGAGTATGAAATCCGGTATGAGCCAAGGAGGGCTATCAAGGGCCAGGCCCTAGCGGACTTCCTGTTGGAATCAGAAGCAAGAATAAACGAGGAACAGGAGACGCTCAACACTCCGGAGAACATGACTAAGGCTGAGACAGACCCGGCCTGGAAGTTATATGTGGACGGCTCGGCGCACTCTGGGGGCAGCGGAGCGGGAGTACTGTTAGTCAGCCCGGAAGGAAAGGAGTATCCCTATGCAGTCCAATTCACTTTCAAAACAACCAACAATGAGGCTGAGTACGAAGCTTTGATCGCGGGATTAAGGTTGGCAAAGGAGATGGAAATCAAAACTCTCACGGCACACAGCGACTCCCAGATTGTGCTGCAGCAGGTAAAGGGAGAATATGAAGCCCGGGAAAGGAGCCTGCAGAAGTACTTGGAAGTGGTGAAGCCTCTGATAGCTGGATTTAAAACCTTCAACTTGGTTCAAGTTCCCCGGGAGAAGAACAGTAAAGCAGATGTTTTGAGCAAGTTGGCTTCCTCAGAATTGAAACCTGAGCCCGACCAAAAGTTGTATATGGAGGTACTAGGAAAAAGGAGCTACCAGGAGAATGATCAAGTGATGCTGGTGAATGAGGAAGAATCCTGGATCACGCCCATGCGGGCGTACCTGGAAGAAGGAACCACCCCGGAGGATAAGGCTCAAGCCCGGAAGCTAAGAGTTAAGGCGCCTAAGTATGTGATCCAGGGAGGGGAGCTGTACAAAAGAAGGTATCTCCGGAAGGCTGACACCTCATCCGGGAGGTGCACGAGGGATCTAATGGGAGCCACCAAGGGGCTCGCACCTTGGCCAAAAAGATCCTAAGGCTGGGGTATTACTGGCCGACGTTGTTCAAAGATGCGGAAGAACATGTACAGAAGTGCTTGGCATGCCAGACATTTGCCCCGCTAATCCATGTTCCCCGGGAGGAGTTAATCGGAGTCATAGGAGCTTGGCCGTTCAGTAGATGGGGAATTGACTTGGTGGGACCATTCCCGACTGCCCCGGGAGGTGCTAAGTACTTGATTGTGGCAATCGATTACTTCAGCAAATGGGTGGAGGCAGAACCGCTCACCAACATACGGGGACTAACCTGTGTTAAGTTTTGCTGGAAGAACATCATTTGTCGATTTGGCATCCCGAAAATTATGGTCACAGACAACGGGGCGCAGTTTGAGAATGATCCTTTCAAATCATGGTGTGTCAAGTATGGTATAGAGCAGAGGTTGACATCTGTATACCACCCTCAGGCGAATGGGCAAGTGGAAGTTACCAACCGTACCATCATCAATGGATTAAAAACTCGCTTGGAAGGCGCGCGGGGAAATTGGATTTGGGAGCTGCCCAGTGTTCTTTGGGCCCACCGGACTACAGAAAGCTCGGCTACTGGGGAATCTCCATATGGTTTGGTGTACGGGTCGGAGGCAGTGATACCCGCGGAGATTGGGATCCCGAGTCCCTGGACTCAATACCAGCGCCCGGAAGAAGAAGACGATGGACGGCGCCTTGACTTGGACCTCCTGGAAGAAAAGCGAGAGAATGCGGCACTTCAGGAAGCCAAGGTGAAGGAGCGAGTAAAGAGGTATTATGACAGAAGGGTGCGGAAAGAAGCTTTCGTCCCAGGAGACTGGGTAATGAGGAGAAACGATAAGAGCCGCCAAGCCCCGGAGGGTAAACTTGCACCCAACTGGGAAGGCCCATACAAGGTAAAGGAATCATACCCGGGAGGGAGTTATGTGCTGGAGGACAAGCAGGGAAAGGAGATCCCCAGAAGATGGAATGTAGCTAATTTAAGAAGGTTTTACGGGAAGTAGAGTACCCCGCATCGTACCTTAGCTACTAAGGCATGAATATGCCAGGCATGGATATGCCCCGCCCGGAAGCATGAATATGCCCGGAGAAATAACCCGACGTTTGGCCTCGTCCCGGGTTTAGAAAGGAAGATTTGTAAAAAGGGACCCGTGGGTAGCTCCCATTTGGGTGCCCCGCTAGAATGGACCCGGAGCTTGGATGAAGCCCGGGGATCAAAGAATGTAATGATTATAGGGAAGAGTTAATGAAAAGGGCCTTTTCGAAAAACAATTTTATTCAATCCTCTTTAAATTACAAATCGCATGAACATGCGGTCATAGTCATTGTAGGACGATTACATAAGCATTTTACATACATGTGTTCCTATCTATTTGCTACTATACCCATTTGGGACCTGACCCGGAAGCACCCTCAGGGTTACCCGGGCGGAAACCCCATCCGAAGAATTGTGAGGACAGGAGATCCTCGGCAAAACGGGCATCCGGGGCTTGATTCCACGCAAGCTCCTCTTCCAATTGAGCGGCGTCTTCTTCGTTCAATTAAGGGATAGGCACGACCACGGATCCCTCTGGAAGCGGCTCCGCCAGGCGCATTCTTCTTACCCCGGCAGAAGTGACAAACCTGTACTTAGGAAACATGACTGCTGCACTTTTACCCTTCTCTTCCCGGCTAATACGAGTACCCTCGGCGGTCTTAACCCCCTTTGTGGTGACTCCAGAATCGGCAATCTCCCGGATGCGTCTTATCCGACGTGCCACCTCCTCCGGGTCAATAGATACAGTCATGTCTTCGTATCTTTCATACGCCACATCCACCTCCACTCGGGCAGGGACTCGGCGAAGGCTAGAGGGATAGGGCTCAGCTTCTCCCGCGACTATTTTATTATGCCACTCCACGACGTCCAGATAGGCCTTATGATTAGGAGCTCCCTCACCGAATCTCTTCGGGTTGGCCTCCATGCGTTCCATCGTCCTGCGAACCCCGGCTGGAATATCGGTAAGAGGAGATACCCCAACTAAGCCATTCTTGAGACCCAGAAGGTGGTAGGATAGCCGGGTGATTAGTAGAGCATCCTGGAGTACCCTATTCCTATGAGTAAGGGTCTGATTCTCCTTCTCAAAATTGCAGAGAAGCCGGTTCTGAGCGGAGCGGGTCTCCAATGTCCTCAGTTTTTCCTGCGCCCGCTCTAATTCGCCCCACACCATACCCAACTCCTTGGCAGTGCGATGCTGAGAATCGTCGTGAAGGGCCTGTAACTCAGCGATGGTCTGGTGGGAGTTCAGGGCTTCCCGCATATGGTCGGACGCAAGGTCAAAGCACTGGTTCAATGATCTAAATTTGGTCTCAACTGCCTTCAGAAACGACACCAACACCCGGATTGACCCGAACTCCTGAAGGAAGCAATCCAATCCCGCCTCAGCTAATGCCCGATTAGCCTGGCTGCCTCCAAACCTCCAATGCGCTAGCTTCCTTTGAAGAAAGGAACATTGGAGGCACCCAGCGCGGGGGAGAGAGAGATAGGTGCCGGACGAATGGTTGGGATGAGGAAAAACATAGGGCATGGGCCCGCGTGGGAGAATCTCCTCCAGAGGGCGCTCAGACTACAAAAGATAGTAACTCCATTAAGAATTAGAAGCTTATATTAAATCAAAATGGGCGCTAAGGCCAAGTTCTACATAAGCCTCCCGGGGAGGTGAGTTACAAAATACATAAAAAGAAAAAAAAAGAGAGATTACAAGGAAAAGGGTAAGACTAGAGTCTAGGGTTATACATGGTCTTCAGCGGAGCCATTTCCCTCTGGAGTAGCATGAGCTCTTTCAAATCTCCTCTCCAACTCCACGAGATCCTCAGTAGTCCACTCCGGGCCAGCATAAGCGGGGGCATCCACTGTGGGCTCATCGGCAGAACGCCCGGGAAACCCTACCCTCCGCGTAGCCTTCCTGGACTGGTACAACAGGTCGTCTTGACCCTCACCTAGACCTACCCGGCAGTTACCCTCTTGGTCATGGACCGCGTGGTACCCAAAGTTATCAGGCACCGCGCAGTACTCATAGTAATTCTCCGCCCAGTGGGGCGTTTCCGGGACTATCCCATAGGCGTTGAAATCCTCCGGGCCAGGGTCGGGGAAGGAGGCCTCGCCAATTTCAGGAAGCTTCACCTTCTTGATTTCGGAAGCATAAGGAACCCGGGAGGACATCTCCAGTGACTGCCACAGCTGAGGGACCAGACTCTTCAGATCCGACTCTTGGAGGGATCTCCAGCGATGATTTAGCTCGGCAGCCGCCTTAGGCCGGTAGTAAGACGCTTGGGCGTCAAGACGGGCGGGTCCTGGAAGCCAACCCCGCAGGCTGCGGTACATCTCGTGACAGGCTTCGGCGCTCGCGACAGCGGCAATCCCCTCCAGTCTCTGATCAAAGTCCACTGAGCGGAGTAGCTTTTGGGTCACAGCATCGAAGGCTTCGAGCTGGGAGCTTTTCCTCTCCTTCTTCAAAGAGGAGTACTTCTTTTCCACTTCGCTCAGTTTCTTCTCCTTGTCAGCCAGCTTCTTCTCTTTATCGGCCAACTTCTTCTTGGCCTCCTCCAGCTGGGCCGCAAGATCACCTTGCCCGGCTAACTTCTCCTTGGTTTCCCGAAGCTCTTTCTCCAGCTTGACAAAGACACCGCGCTGTATTTAGAGTAACTTCGATTCAGCGCCTCGGCAAACTGAGAGTCAGCCAGGAGGGAATCAGCGAAGGCGACGCTCTGCAAAACAAGGGGTTAGAAATTAAGGAAACCCGGGAAATCAGATAACCTAGGGGAAAGATAAGGCCCCAGGCAAAAATATATATGTAGTTACCTCTCCTTTCTCCTTAAGGATGGCCCCTGAAGTAGCAGCCTGCGGAGGAGTTCAAGCAGGAGGAGGGGAACGAGGAGCATCACCTGTTCTTTGCCGGGAGGATGGGCGAGACCCGGGTAGAGCGGTGGCAGAGGGACGCTTAAACCTGGAACTGGCCCCGCCGCTGAAAGTAGGATGGGTAACAAAAGATCGCCGCCCGGAAGAGGGTGACGATCCAGGGGTGGGGGTAGTAACCACAGGAGGGTTTTGCTGACGAGGCCGCGGGGGCGCCCGGGCCTTTTGAGGAATAGGGGCAGGATTCTCAGAAGAATCTGGCCCGGATTGAGGAGCCACCTGTCGTGTAGACGAGGCTGGTTGGTCATTTCCCCCGGAAGGTTTGTCCGTAAACGTCATAGCGTCTGCGTATAAGGAGGGTTGAACTGAAATCAAGTAAACAGCACAGTTAGAACAAAAAAATATATAATAATAATAATAATAATACAAATAAAGCCTTAATAACCCGGGCACCTCCATCTGGCCACACCGCAGAGATGCGCGGGAGCGTGAAGAGGTTGCTGGGATAGATCCCGCGAGGCCAGAAATAACCCGCATTCCCATTCTTATAGAAGGCGTCCATATCTAAGGGAGAGAGGCGGAGGAGGTTGTGGTCGCTGGCAATGATGGCCGGGAGATCAGAGAGAGGTTTTTTGTCTTCGGGAACCAGAGAGTTGTTCCAGGCGGGCATAGGGTACACCCGGGAATCACACTGGAAGAAGCCTTTTGAAGGATATCCTTTGGCAGATTTAGGTTTAGAAAGGATGAAATCCTTTATGCCGGTACGAATGGTAAAAGAAAAGACGCCCGGGAAGGACGCGTGTGCCTTCCGCAGGGCGTAGAAGGAGTGGAAGAGTAGGAGAGAAACGGGAATGGCGCACCTGGCGCAGTTAAGCAAGAAGGCTAGGATGAGGACCACCCCATTGGGGTGTAGCTGGGCCGGGGCTATGTTATAGAATTGAAGAATTTCAAGGAAAAGAGGGGGGAAGGGCAGGCTAAGCCCATATTGAAAATGGATTCGGGGGATGCAAGCAACTTCTCGCTCGGACGCTCCCGGGGGAAGCTTGGAGAGAGAGGCATTCAAAGGGAAGGGAATAAAACAACGCTTGGCTAGATCTAAAACGTCCTTATCTAAAGAAGGAAAATCCCCGGGGACCTCGAAAAATTTGAGACCTATCGGACGCACTCCATGAGTAGGCCCCCGGGGAAGGTCGTCACCAACTCCCTCATCAAGTAACTCTTCATCCTGGTCTCCTCGGGATGGGCTAGGGTGCTCAGTCGGGTGCAAGCCCGCTCCATTCAAGGTCGACGCACCCGGGATATTCGGCTCCCGGGGCGTGCTGAAAGCCTCGGAAGGAGAACACGGGGAGGAAGTAGGAGAGGAAACCAGGTTATCAGCGGCCCTAAACTGGACCTCAAACTGATCTTGAATCTCCTCGGTGCCCAAGGAAGAGGTGGAAAGAGAAGGGGAACCCATGAAGAAAGAAGTGAAGTAGAGGGAGTTAGAGCTTACTTGGTTGAAAAAAAATGGAGCAGGAAAGCAGAGCGTCTGGAGAAAATTTGAAGAAAGTAAACTTATGAGAAGGGGGGTTAGGTCCCTTATATAGGCGAGTGAATAGGAATCGTCACCTCAAAAGAAGGAAAAGCAATGATGACACGGTGAACGAGGCAGCATCAAATGCAGAATAGGGAGAGGCGGCGTTAGAAATTTATTCCAACACGGATGGGTCCTACTGAACTAGTAGCGAAAGAAGGGAAGTGCGAAAGACCAATTCCCCGCGGAACGAAAACCCGGGAAACTGGTCTGGGGGGCTAGTGATAATACCGGCCCAAGAAAGGGGCCCATGGCCCGGGATCAAGAAAGCAGTGCCTTTCCCGAGAAAGGCACGTCCGGACAAGAAGAACGGCAGATGGAGACAAGGAGAAGTGGTCATGAACCTTATCCAAAGTAGGCAACCTCAACTATAAATAGTAGTCTCAAACAGTGAACAAGGTAGGTGACTTATATCTCTCTACTTTATATTGAGAGCACATTCCGTACGTTTTCCTTCTTCGCTATCCCCATCTCATCATCACGCCGAAGCTTCTTCCCTGGGACGCCTCCCGGGGATTGTTTTGCAGGATTGTAGCGGGCTGATCAAGGAGGAGACCCGGATAGCGTCTAATCCCGGGAGACGGACGGATTTTGGTAGCACCAGGAACGTTCTGAACGTATTCATGTAGAAAGGTGAAATTGAAAACTACAGTTTTAACACGCCGATAATGCACGCCGGCTTATTCTTGACTTTTTGGCGGCTTATTCTTCCGCCAAAGCCGTTGATACGTGGACCCCACATCACTGAAAGTTTCCCTGATCACTTACTCGGCAGTAATTATCTGATCCATATATCGTAGAAAATATTTTTACCCGCGTGCACGCCTTTGACAACAACTAAACTATTACCATTTGACCCTAACTCATTTGATTTCACACCGAGTAAATCCTTTGTTCCATTTAAAATGAAGCTAAGGCATTCTTCTTCTAACTAAGTAAAATATGATTTTTATTAGAATATAGAATTAGAGTAATATAAATTATATTTAATTGAACTTTTAAATTAATTTAAACTAAACTAAATTTAAACTGATACAAAATAAATTCAAAATAATAAGTTAAAATGGGTTGAACAAGGAAAATGACCTCTTGCTTTAAATAAAAATTAGAGCTGCATTTTAATAATATGAGACATCTACTTATGAAATACATGAACAATGAAATGAAACCGGAGAATTGTATATTATGTATAATATTATTATATCTCTAATAAACTCTCGAATCGAAACTTAATGAAATTCAAAAGTATTGAGAAATATTTTAACCAGTGTTATTCTCTATTGAGAAAGAAATATACGTTGATGAAAGGTTGAAAAACTTATTTTCTCCATAAAAAAAAACACTTATTTTCAAGTATGAGATTGGTCAAAAAAAAAGATTTTTCTTGGCACATGATGTGATTAGTTTGCAAGCATTTTGATACAAGAAGGGTGTGCGAAACATAACACAAAACGACATAATTAGAAATGTTGAGCATCGCAAAATGATCTTTCACCTGAAACAAAAACTCGCATGGTACGTAAGTAGTAACGTTGACTAACCTTAAAAGTTACTGCCGCATTGAATACGGGCGTGTTCCCCTTTTGCAGTCTGGGGGAAAATTTACAGCGACGTGACATTTGGGTAAACGAGCCGACGCGTGAAGAAGTTGCATGCGCGCGCGAGAGCTTCTGCCAAACTGGGAAAATGTCAAACACGACATGGATCATATAACATGGGGATTTATTTATTCGTGGTAAAAAAAAAAAAAAAAAAAAAGAGTGCTACATATTGATCCCGACGACGGTGATGCGGATTGCACGGACTGTAAAAACAAGATCTTCTTTTTTGTGTGCCTATCATTGTCTGTATCTTCCTTTTTTACTGTGCCTCTCTGCTCTGCTTTCTGCGAGGCGTGCTCTGACCTATTCCCCCACTACTACTACTACTACTGCTCTACCTGATTAACTAGCCTGCTGCTTTTTACCGTTAAGCTGATTACTGATGCCGTCATCTTCCATTATTCTTCCTCTAAATGATATTTTTAAAAGAGTGATTTTGATTTTTCATCACCATTCTTTTGTATTTTAATAGTTTTGGTCAGCATTCTTTCAATCTTTTATTTTTAATTAGTTACCATTCTCTCAAAAAATTTTATTTTTAGTCACTTTTGTACTATTTATCGTTTAGTGTAAATTCTGTCCAATTTGCTGCTTTTCCTCAAGGGCAAAATGGGTATTACACATCATCCTCCCACTACCCATCATATGCACGTCATCCCTCCTCTGCCGCCGGCCTCTATATCATCCCTCCTCATTGCCACACAATCCGAGTATATTCTGATCACAACCATATGGACAAGATTATCTGCATATTAAATTCAAGAAAATTCTTATATCAAGATTTTCTAATTCAACCCATCAATTTCATAATGTAAAAGAGAAATCATGTTCACATTGCAGCCCCAGATTTAAGAACTTGACCTTTACCAACTCATCTTCAAAGTGAATCCCCATTCTTTCCTATGCATAACTTAATAATGATAACAAAAAAGAGATCTTTGTGATTTAATCGAGATCATACAAGTTGCAAGAACATGCCATAACAAAACACAAACAAACTAGAAGTCAGAATTCAAAATCCACCACCATTAAAGTCCAGGTCGAAGCGGGAACGCAGTTCGAGTCCGAGCAAAGCAACAACATCGTGCACTTCAGTGAAGGTGATAGCAGGAAGCTTATAATCGGAGATGTACAGATCGGGGAAGGAATATCATTCCCGTCAGCCCTAGTCTTCGTCACTCCGGCGGTAGAAGGGTCCTGAATTTGATCGATAGTTGATTTTCGAGCTCAATCGTGATGGTAGAGAGATGGTGGAAAAGAAAAGGTTAAAAAGAAAAGGTTAAAAAGAAAAGGGGAGAGATATGGAGATCGGAGGTAAAAGGGGGTGAGTGATTAAAGGTGGATGAGGAATTAAATCTGAAAAATAAATAAAACTAAAATAGAATCACAAATTACTATTTTATCCTTCCAAAAGGCAACTAACGATGCATGGTTTGAGAATTAACGATTGAACTGTATAAAAGTGACTAACAATAAAAGATTTTGATAGAATGGTCACTAAAAATAAAAGATTGAAAAATTAGTGACTAAAACTATTAAAACACAAAAGAATGGTGATGAAAAATCAAAATCACTCTTTTTAAAACAGCAAATAATATGTTTCGTGATTTAAAACTAATAAATTATTTACTCCCTCCGTCCCAGCCGAACATGCACACTTTTTAGTCAATTTTTTCTTAGCATGTTTGACCGTAAATTGCAATTGACATATGTGTTATAATAGTATCATATAAGATATGGTTAGATTCACAATGAGCTCTATTTTTTAGCTATAAAAGTTTTAGACCATAATAATATATAAAAATAAAGTTATTCAAGGTCAAACATGCTCTAAAAAAATTGACCAAAAAGTGTGCAGTTATGACTAAGACAGAGTGATATATAATGTAGATATACATTAAATCGAGTGTGGTTAAGCTAAATTATTATACTTTATTCGTACCAGTTGAATTTGCACTTTATATTTTTTACAGTCTTCTAAACACGTGTTTGACTGAACAATAATACATGGTTGTTAGTATCTTTGTTACACAATCACTCTTTAAGGTTGTTTTATCCAACTTATTCAATTATTTTTCAATTCAATTCAAATTATATCAACACTAATACAAGTAACAAAAAATTCGATAAGATCAAGCAATATTGTATTATTGTCTGATATAAAACATTACACAATTTAACCCAAAAAAAATCATTATCTGCATCTTCATCTTCATCTTCATCTTCATCTTCATGTGGCTTCCTGCTGCTGCTGTCATCGAAACGGCGTGATGTTTAAAAATTGCGAAGCGTGAACGACTTTTTCTATATATTTTGAAAGACTTTACTCGCTGAACTTGAGAGATTTTATGGTCGGAATTCCAAGATTTTCTTCCCCTTTTTTTATTGGTTTGATTTGGGGAAACATAAACATCCCATTTTAGGTGGCTTCCACGCCTTTTGTTTATTCATTAATCCACACCTCTAATTTTTTTAATCCACTTCTATCTAGGGCTAAGTTAATAGGGATGGTATTTTAATATTCTCACTTTCAACTCCGATTTTTACACTACTATCTTTTCACTTTCAAAAAAATTACTTGTAAATTAAAAATTATTATTCAGTAAGACAAATTTTTGAGATCGGTAGAGAATTTGTCAACTTAATTACGTTATTGACCCTCTTCTTGTACTACTATGACCATGTCCAGTTCAGCTTATTTCCAGCATATCCAGCACCCTCCAACACCCTCCCGCACTTGTCACTATTCACAGACATGAATGATTGAATTTTAAAAAAAAATGATTTTTCTTTAGAATTAGTTTCAATATGTTTTGTATGAATTAATCATTTTTCAAATATATAGTTTCATAATTATACAATTTTAATTTAATTTCAACACCCTCTAACACCCCTCCAGAATCTTTCAACACCCTCCGACACTTTCCAGCACCAGCTACCAATTGCAACACCCTATTGAACAGGGCCTATGATGATGAGTGTTGAACGAGTCCCTAATACAAACAAAACCCTAGATGAGGTTCTTGACGTGGAAGAGTTTAATTAATTTGACCGTTTTCGTCTCTAGATTTTTCAGAATACATATAGGTTTAATATTCAAAGTTAAATGAAGTCATTGATATAGACGGATGCATGCATTAAGGATCATGTCTAAGTTCAAATTTTGTGTTAAGATTATTTTATGTTAACGTGTAACCGATGTTAAACATAGCATCAATTCAAATAACATATTAATAAATGTTTTCAAGAACTTGTATTTGTATTGGACAATAAGTATTAATTTTGACTTAAGATCATCTAAAAATAATAAAGATGGTCCAAAAATGTAATCATTCAAATTAGGGCTCGCCATATACTTAATCATTCAAAATCATCAGTTTATTAGTATTTTCTGTATAACTTTAAGAGTTAGAAGCAGATTCAACCGGGTATTTATTACTTTGCACTGCTATAATGAAGAAAAAAATGGGCAATCCTAATGATTTCCATTCCTAATTGCTTTTGAAAACATGGAGGAAAAGAAAAGTTGTGTGTTTGTGTGCGTGTAACAGTAATGCAGGCATAATTACACTAAACAAAATGGATGAACAAAGTGTCCGTAAAATCCGCAAAATGAATGTGTTTATAATTTCATCTAATTGCACGGGTCAAGCTTTGTGCTTTGAGTTGCTACACTAGTCTACTTCAGAATTAAATTTGTTCTTTTCGTCTAAATAGAAAGTCTTGGGTGAGACATGTGCTTCTGGAAATCAAGGGGAAAGGGAATGATCATTTACTGTTTTTGCTTGATCTATTAGTCAGTTTGCTTGATGTTTCAGTCAGTTCCCTTGAGTATACCTGTTTTGCCTTGATCATTCAATAAATTTGATCTTTCATTCAATTTGCTTGATTTTTCAGTCAATTTCCTTGATCATTAATTCCTAGTCCTTGGTATTACTGTTATATAGTATAAATTCACATCGAAACTCAGTCTCGAATAAGTCCATATGAGCTGGATTAGCTCTAACGACACCAACAGTCTAAAACCTAACCGCGGCGGTGGGGTTGTAGCTCATCAACGACAATTTCAATTGATAACGGTCTCTCATAGTGCTTGGTTTTTTGTAGAGACAGGTCTCAAATGAGAATTTGTATCGTCTAAATTAACTTGGATTATTCTAAATATAAAACAAAATACATTTCTACAAAAAAAAAATTGGGGACAAAATATTAATGTTTTATTTTTGGTATCACTTTTCCAATTATTCTTAATTCTTCCACTTTACCATCACGTTGTCACCAGCGATCCAAGCCTCTAGTGCCCCCAAAAACCTTCATAGTACCTTCATAGTTCAGCAATCAGCACCAATCAGCGCACATTTTCAGTTTAACTGGGCAGGGTCAATTGGTGATCGAAAAGCTTAATGTCAACTAACCTCAACCGTAATCAAAGTCTCAATGCTAATGACTTAAACCTCAATACTGGTAATTCAAACTTCACCTCCGCTACTATCAAGTTGGAACTGCTCAACCGCCATCTTCCTGCATAATCACACTTACTCATAAAGTTTATAAAATTAGTGCCATGCACAACCATGGTGCTTACCTATTGGCTATTGGATAAGTAGTACACGTTTTAAAACTAATGCATGCGTACGTAGTGCAATTTTTCTCAGCCTCACTATCAATTTTAACTTATACTAACCACAAATGAAAAAAGGAGAAAAAACTTCAGAGCACAACCAATCAATGTGCTATCTAGCAAAGAAGCCACAACCCGATCTAGACAAAATTTAAACGTATGATATTTTTATAAATTTAATGATTTTTCTTTTTCATCCTTTTCTTGAATGGCATACTATAGTGCAATTCAAGGGAGGAATTGAGATAATGCAAGAATGAAACTCAATTTAATTATAAAAAATATATATCAATATTAATTATATTTAACACTTCTTCTATCCACCCCAAAAAATTAAAATTGCATTTTATATCATTGTAATTTTTAAATTATTAAAATTTAGTACTATAATTTTAGGCCACCCTCAACTTTAAAAATTTGCATTTTACATCTTATAATTTTACTTTTATTCTATTAAGTTCACCCTCAACTTTAATTTCTGGTTCCACTTCTGTCTATATATATATTGTTCTGATTCTGCCACCAGATATATTATATAATTAAATCACTTATTTATTACAAAAAGAATTAGCATTGACTAAGAAGTGGAAGTTCAGTGGTATCATGGATCGATGGCGGAGTGCATGGTGAGGTGTTGAATCCAACTCTGTAAATTGGGTTGACAAATTTTCCTTGACGATTTCTAGAAACAAGAAATGGTTTTTTAATAGTTTTTAAATTGTAAAAAACGTAGTATTCACAACTTCATGTGTAACACTTTGCATGTCTTTTTCTACACTCTCGCGTGATATTAATAAATTGGTTTCCAACATCATGTTCATCGTCGTCATTGTGGGAATAGAAAGTTTCCAAGTAATGTAAATTAGCATACCACATGTAACATGTTCCCACGTAAACTTTTCTTTCTTGTGATTCAAGGGACGTAAACTTGCAACAAGAACAACCTCTTTCAAAATCATCATATTTTGTTTTTAGTTTTTATGAGGAATCATCATATTTGTGCTTTACAAATTCTCATTCGAGATATGTTTCTATAGAGACCAGGAACTATAGGGGACCATTATTGGTCGAATTTGTTATTGGTGAGCTTCAACCCCGCCCGCGATTAGATTTTAGGTTGCTGGTGACGTCGGAGTTTAGCCGGCTCACATGGATCGACTCGAGACTGAGTTTCAGTGTGAATTTTGTATAGAATAACAATAAGGTACTATGGACTAGAAATGATCAAGGAAATTGACTAAAAGATCAAGTAAATTGTATGAAAGATCAAAACAAAACAGTAAATGCTAAAACAAATTAAATAACAGATGAATGCAAAACATGAATGCTCAATTGAATTGACTGAAACAGCAAATGTTCATTCCATTGGCCCTTGATATACACAAATACTGGTCTGACAGGAGATGGACTTTTGTTATATTTGTATCCTGAGTTTATGTTATGCTGAACTGAATTGAAAACTAGTATATTCATTATTGAAAAAAGAATCATCATGACTAAAATAACGCGAATTTTATCAAATTACATTTTTACTGAACTGAACTAAGCCGAATAGAGCTGAACTAAACTAACTGATTTATAGATAGGGTCAAGATAACATGGATTAGTGTATGTTTCAAATATACTAATTTGATTTGACATCAAACCCCGTTTGATTTCACATCTATAAATCAAATGCAATGCATCAAAATGATGTTTTATCAAATTTATGTCCTTTTGATGCACATATTCATGTCCACCACACGTGTATGATGATGAAAATTCAAACCTAACACACAAAAACACAGCATTGTAGCTAGCTCCCATAATCTAAAAGAAAGACAACACCATTTCCCCAATGCTTCCTTAAAGAAAGGAGGAAGATGATAAGTGTAGAGCGCTATGATCAGGGAGGGGCTCCTACGTTGACACTTTGTTATTATGATTTTAATTAAACAAAAGGGGTTTTTGGGATAAAAAGTCTAAGAAAGTGGGTGCTAATGTTAGCATCATATAAAATTCCCCACTTTTGCGCTGCTTTAATTCATTTCTTGGATTGTGTTTTGAATTTATCAGTATATCAGTCCAGTTCATTTGATTGAAATTATAATTTGATAAATTTCAGATTATCTAACTTTTACTTCCGTTTAATTCATTCCCGTTCAATTTAGTGTCGTTTAACAAAAAAAATACGCTCAGAAGAACCTGACCTAACACTCCAATTAATGTATTTCAAAAAAAAATTGATGTATTTTTGTTTAAAAAAATGTAATTAAAGGGGGCATAATTAGTAAATTGGTAGTGCGGCCTGGTGGAGAGGGTATTTATTGATGAGCAAGGTTTAGCTTTGGAAGCGTGGGATGTTTTTGTTGGAGATTCCACAACCAAAATGGCTCCATCGTCTCCACCATGTCCCACACACTTCACCACTCCTAAGGCCATGTTTAGGCATAAAGCAAAAAATCATACTTGCAAATCAAGGTGCATGAATACCTTAACTAAGGGTTAAGAAAAGAATGGACCTTAGTAGATGTATCCATGAATCAATAATGAGAAAGATGAAAGAGAGAGTTACTTGAAATGATAGGTGAAAGATGGTCCAAATGTACCAAGTTCGAGCTTTTTTCTTTTCAGTCTAGTTGTATCCAATTCGATACATTTAGATTCAATTTGTTTCACTGTCAACCATACTCTCGGCACATCGTTATTTTGAAAAGTTAATTCAATGGTGAAGATGGAACTGGAAGAGTAAATAACCTATGCAGAGAAGTTGTTGCTTCGTAATTGCACAGTACTGTAACTCCTTTCTTTCGCCGGTCCACGAACTTAATGGAAAAGTAAATCACTTTTCAGTATAGGCAGTTGGTCCTCTATTGCATATTTCATTGCATTCTATCGTCTTATATCGTATTGTATCGTATCAGGTTAGATTTTTTTTTGTTAATCATTGGTTTAGTTTGGTGGTGTTATTGGGAAGTATATATATATATATATATATATATATATATATATATATATATATATACATGTAGTATTCTAAATCAAGCATAATATGATTTGGGCATGCAGTGGAAAAATCTTGTGAATGTCAAAATCCAGGAAGAAATCTGAGGTTGATTAATCATAAGAAGGTCCCCATCCATTATTCACCACAAAAACGAGATGTCTATTTTCATATATTTCGATCATCACCTCAAGATTGAACCTTCATGTCCCGCGTGTGTACTGCTATGTACACTCTTTTTAATTATGCATCAGTGTCACACCTTGAAAAGATCCAACACCAACATATTTCATGCGTGCATTTACACTAATTCGCGATATATAATGTTCATTATAAGATTGTTATTATTATTTCGAATAATAATTTGTCTGCAGCAACGTATTAAGTGAGATTTCATGGTTTGAGTCATTACACGGGTTTCTATATGATGCATGGGTTAATGGAACTTGGAAGTGATTTTTTAACATTCGTTTATTCTAAGTTTAAACCATTTAAGTAAATGTAAAACTCAGTAAAAAAATTAATCTTTTTTTCAATTTTAATTTCATGTTCTTCTCGACTTATTTACATGCAAAACTTTTGGTGAAAAAATATAAAATTCTCTATTGAGATCTGTCTAAGTTGGTTTCACTGAATGATCATGTTTAATATGTAAAAGATCAGTGTTAAAAGTGAAAAAAATCAGACATGAAAGTAAGAAGATCAGCAGAATTACACTGAATGATCATGCTTAATAATATGTAAAAGTCAGGATTGAAAGTGAGAAGATCAACATGTATCATAGGTCTCAAATTCTCAATTAATACTAATCTCCCTTTTAAAAAAGGCAATAAATTTCATATGAAAAGGTATAATTTACATGTTAACATTTTTCTATGGTACACTTCTTAAGTTATAAGAGGTAAGAAGATTTTCCCGGAGGTGAAGGAAAGTTGAAAGTGAATTCTTAGGAGATGGATTCTTTAACTTAATTTCAATCTATTAATTTATATATATATATATATATATATATATATATATATTATTTTTGCATATTTGACTTTAGTTCAGTTCCGTTCATGGTTTGTGTCTTTCGAGATATAGTTTGAAGAGCATAGATATTATGCTCCAAATCGAATGTTATAATTTTTTTTAGGTCTCCGTAATGTTATGATACAGACGTATAATTTTATTAACACGTTTATTTAATTTGACTACCCTGTTTAATTGGAAGTCAATAGTCAATTCCACTGTATGTGCTGCTAGCAAGGTTTTTCCCAACAACACAAAAACATACTTACTTGTAAGTATAAGCAAGCTTATATATATTGTACTAGTAGAAATAAAAAGAAAGACGTTTATATATAAGAAGTTTGAATTGCATAAGTAGATGTGTTTGCTTGTTGAAGAGCTTTACATCTCATCCATATTAGGAAAAGTGGGTGTGGAGTATTAGTGCTACCAAAAGTGGGTACTCCCTGGTATTCAATTTTTTTCATACCATATTTGACCATTAATAACTTTCATTATACTTAAAATTAGAGTAAATAATTTTAATTTTTAAAAAGTACATCGTACGAGGATTCTAACGATATCTCGTATGAATATATATTATCTATATATGGTCAAACATTGATTGACTATTTCAGTATGACATTTATAAGGGGACGGAGGGAGTATGTATTACGGAGAAGACAATTAGGACTTGATTGGGGGCGTGTTTATTGTTCCCTCCACTCCAAACATTAAGGGATGAACCTATCCCATTTTTATTTAACCTTTAAAGTCTGTCCCAAACCCAGGCTTATCATTTCTAAACAGTACTGTAACTTATTAATTAATTGGTTGATTAATGTGGGAGATTAAAACTATTCCGGCCATGGCTCTGCTCCAGGATCTTCTGATCAGGCCCTAAGATTTCCTGCAGGTGGTTTAAATCATGTTCTGCACACCGGCCACGGCGCCGTACTGGTATAATATTATCACCCCCTTCCTGCGTTAACAACTTTTACATTTTACACTGTTATATTTGGGGTTGCTTTACGCAGGTACATTTTTCTTATACATGTCCACAAATTTACAAAAATGTCCTTAATATTAGTAAGAGTAAAAAAGCTAACCAAAATACAGGAGTGCATGTAAGGGTTATTTTGGTAAAAATATGGACACGTACTTGTATGGAGAAATCCAGTTATTTTACCATATATTAACACAATAGTGTTCTCTTGATCTTATCATATTTTTATGTTTAGTCTCGCAAAAATGTAGCTCATCAAGAAAATCTACGAGTAACTTGTTGCAAAAGTAATTTAGACCGGCTTTGTATTTTTCTCTATCACTATCAATATGAGAAGGTATGAAATGGAAAGCTAGTGTCTAAGAGCAAATCCAACAGCTTTCCAAATTGGGGAATTTTAATAAATTTTCTTTTAATAAATTTAGGAAATTTGAGCCAATTTTCAGCTCCAACAGTTTCCTCAAAATCTACATGTTACTTCCACAAATCTGTAGAGAGGAAAAACATTTGGGGAAACAAAATTTAATGTTTTTGCATTTATGATTGATTATTTTCCTATTCATGTGTTTGTCTTTATTTTTTAACAAATTAAATATACATTTCAAATGTAAATATCTTTAGTTATACACAACAAAAAATTATAAAAATTATATATTCTTAATTTTCATACTATAACGAACGTAACAAGATCTTACATGACTATGTTCGTATGTATCATGTATGTATAAATTTGAATATTATCATGTGAGATATTGTTGTGTTCGTTGTAATGTGTATTTTAATAATATATATTTTCACATTTTTTTCATTTTACGTAATTTAAAATATTAAGATTTCAAAACATATATAAATACTGAAAAACAGAAATAAAGAGATAAAATACTGAAATCTAATGCATATGCATTAAATTCTAATCCCACACTAGGGAAGCGGTTGGAATTGAAGCAAAAAAATATAGAGATTATGGGAATGTAGTATATCTTGGAGAATCTTAAATAGTCATTTCATTAACATTAAACTACTTCAATAAATAAATAAATATATATATATATATATATTCAAATAATTGATTTGAGCATCAATTGTCAAGTGTACACATGAAAGATAACAACTTGTATGATTAATAGATGGATCGCGAAGTCAAATTTTGAAATTTGACTATCGTTTTCATTAAACACCTACTCTAGACATAAAAACAAGATTTTAATTATGATTGGAATCTATTCCCCCGTTCATGTATAAAATGGATAACTAGTCTTGAACCACCCTATAGCATATGTGTCCAAATTGCATTCGCACATTAATTAATTAGCATTGCAAGATTATTTCGTTCGATCACTCTTTGATTTTGATGTGCATTTGCATAATAATATAATTACTAAGATGTGTGAACTTTTGAACCGGCCGAGAGGGTAAACCGGACGAGGATAAATTAGGTTAAATCTCATTTTAATGCAATGTAATGAGATTATGTTTAATAGGTAAAAGATCAGTTTTAAAAGTAAAAAAATTAGACATGAAAGTAAGAGATCAATACATTAAATATTCATACTTAATATATACAAGATTAACCTAGTGTCAAATGAAACTAGTTTCACAAGAAACCTGTAATGAATAATTTTATAATAATATTGTAGTGATTATGCCTTGTCACCATTAAAGTCCTATTTTTAACTTGATTATAGTTCACTTACTTTAGATTAGATTTAGTTTATCCCAATTAATTCATTGTTATATATTTATCTTTTTAGAAATGTAAAATTTATTATAGTTGAATTCTATTTTAATTTAGTCCAATTCAGTTCAGACATTACATTACATTTTATTTGTATTGGTGTTTGTCATTAATTGTATATATAGTTCAAAGGATGGTTAATTAAATTCACGGAATTTTAAAGGATATTGACGAAATTTGTCTGTCAAATTAAATCAAATGAAGTTAGAATTGTCGACACATAATTAAATCTAGGGTTTGATGTGTTCTACCAGATAAGATTACATGAGTGATTAATTTTAATATTATATGTTTTAATTTATATCGAAATTTCGATAGTAAAATGCTTGTGCTAACTGCTAAGTAATGAGATGATTCCAAGCGTGTCACACGACTGCTTTAATTTGCTACCACATTTAGCATAATAATGGATATCATTATCACAAGACTGTTATAAAGTTGAAAGAGTGGTAAAAGATAAAGGGGGTGCCAAATTGGTGATATTCCATGTATTATTATTGATGTACAGTTTATGATAATTATTATTATATTATACTTATTCCTCCCACGTAGTAAGTTTTTTTTTTTTTAAATCAAATATCATTCATATGTTGCTGGGAAACGCCCAACATCGATTTACAGTGGAATTGACATACAATTAAATCAACCTATGAAAAGGGTAACCAAATTACATGTCAACCAGACTATCTGTCTGTACTATTACATTAAAGAGATCCAATAAAATTGTAATATCGCCCTCGGGGAAATTAACTTGCTACCGCGAAAACTATATCTGGTTGGCAAAGAGGAGCATCACGCATCAACCACAAATCCAATCAGGGATCTGATATAACTGCAACACCACCTGATAAAAAACATGATTTATATTATCCAAGATTTCAGCCCTTGAAAGACACAAATCACTAATAGAAACACGATCCACAAAAGCAGATCAAGAACAAGAAACAAAAAAAACATGAAACACAATCTGTAAACTAGATCGCGAACAAAACTTCAACATGAACAACCAGACCGAGCATCATAAACACAAGATCTAATTGATCATATCGAAGAACACTATTAATGTGTGAATTCACACTTATTTAAAGCAAAAAACAAATAAAAAAACAAATAAACGAAGTTTTTGGCCGGTTGCTAAGGTTTATAGAGGGGAAGAAGAAGAGAGAGGAAGAAGGAGACGGTAGAAGTATTGAGTTTTAGTTTTTTGAAGAATTGTAAGTTGCTTTTTTTAATGCTTATACAGTGAGTGAATTTAGTCTTTCCAAGAAAAGATTTAAGTGAAGACAAAGTATTGATTGGGACGGTCTTAACTAGGACAAGAGGGTATATAAGATTTTAGAATTTTGGGGCGTATTTGAAAACTCCGAAAACCCTAAGGGTCCGATTTGCAAATTCCAGAATAAAAGAAAAATCAGCCCCTACCCTCACCGCATCTTCTTCTCCTCCAGTTTTTCATATTTGATGTTCTAATGTTTTTACTTGATGTTTACTTTTTTATATTTTTTACATTATATTTATTTTATTATTACTTTTCAATAAAATTGATGATTTAAATGTTGACGATTTATAAATATTACTAGATGATTTTAAATATGATTTGACGTTTTAAATTAGACAATTTATAAATATGACATGATAATTTAAATTTTGATGATTTATAATTATGATTTGATAATTTATAAATATTACATGATTTTTCAAAGGTTGATGATTTATAAATACGATATGATGATTTTAAAACAAGACTTCATGATTTGAATATATGACTTGACGTTTTAAAATTTGATTTTATAATTATGACTTGATGATTCATAATTATGATTTGATGTTTTATAAATATTTTAAACTTGACGATTTTAAAACACGACTTGATGATTTTAATATATGAATTGACGTTTTAAAATTTAATTTTATAATCTTGACTTGATGATTCATAATTATGGTTTGTTGTTTTAAAATTTGATAATTTATAAATATGACTAGATGCTTTAAATGTTGATTTGTAATTATAACTTGATGATTTATAACTATGAATTGATATTTTTAATTATATCATAAAATTTTGGTAATCCCCAACTCCGGCCACCGGTAATCAACTCCGCTGTCATACCACCACCTCATGACCATCAAAATTATTAGTTGTGGCAAAGTTACTTTTTTCCGGTTTTTACACAGGCAGATAAATAGCAAAATATTCAACAAACAACTCTGTTTCCTAACAAACGAGCCAAATTATGGCTATATTTTGCTAACAGATTATAAATATGTTGAAAAAATATAATCATTCAGGAAAGTTGTCACCTAATTTTGGCTCTCTGCCGCCTGATACTCGAACGGCCGAGATCAGCCCAAGTTGTAGAAACATCAGAAAACGCCCCACAAACCCGCAAACCAAAGGGATAGGCCAAAATATGCGCGATTGTTCGGAGATACGGGCAGAAGATCTAGGTTTTTGATCGGAGATGCGGTCGAAGGATCATACTTGGCCATGCTCGTCGATCCAGTTGCTTCCTTACTCTCGTCGGCGCTGCTACGGCGGAGATCGCGGCGAGTCGTGGTGGAGAATAGAGCCCAGGCGGCTACGGATCATGGAGAAATCTAATTTTTCTAGAGAATTTCATTTTCATCCCTGAAGTTCAGTCTAATGTTACTATTTCGCCGAGTCCTAAATATTAACATATTGACCCCAAAATTTGGAAAACTCCTATTTTGTGTATATAGGTGGACTTGGTTTGCCTCTCTGTCCTAATTAGGACCGTCCTACCGGAAACGCTCTCTTAAGTGAATAGTTCCAATAGAACTAGTACTGCTGTTAGGGTTAACAATCAAAATGAACGAAATCCAATATTATACACACACAAAAATGTCAACAGTTAAAAAAAAAAATTTAAACCGGCGTAGATGAAGGTATATCGTAAATGAAAATCCCCAATATCATATTAACATATAAAATAACTTCACAAGTGTTGATGCAAAATATAAGATTACAGATAAGTTTCTAATCTGTCGTTAATCTGATCATAAAATTAGACTAGTGATTGAGGGGTTATAAAATAATAATTGTATATACCTACAGCCCTTCCGACTAATTCGATTTGAACTAGACACCTACATGCAAGATATATGATATTGGATTATCATAGCAAACCAACCATCACTCCCCGAAAGTCTCTTTAACATTAGGGTCTGTGTGGTTCGCTTGGTTTTGAGTTTTGGTTTTTGGGTTTTGAGCAAAACCTGGTTTTAGAATTGGTTTTGATCAAAATCAGTTTTGGGTAAAACCTTGTGTGGTTGGAGGTTTTGGGTTTTGGGTTTTGAATTAACTATTATTATATATATTTTCTATCATTTTGGTTTTGGACTGAAATTTTGACATGTGCCATTTAATTTTACTTAGTCATTCATAATATTTTATTAAATAAAAAATTTGGTATATTAGATCGGGCTAGATAATATTTTGTATAGCATTTTATATCAGGTTGAGTTATGAATTTATGATCAATTAAAAATTTTGGATTTTTTTTGACCCAACCTCATTTGACATTGTTTGCACAAAAAAATTAATTTTTATTTTGGATGGGATCAACAATTTTAATTTGACTCAAATAATTCAAATAATGCATAGTTTTAAATTTAATATAATATTAAAATAATAAATCGTCAATTTTTGAGTAAAAAATATAAACCCACCCCAAGACTTATTCTCTAGATGGGTGATATTTTAAATTTTTGATTAAGATGAGTGAGATGTTCTTTTTTGAAAAAAATCGAAATAGAATTCTAACTTGACTAAATTTTATTATTTTAAAATTAGAATGAGATTTTAAATTTTGATCCAACCGTTCAAGGTATACAATTTTAACTCGACTAAAGATAAAAGACAAAATCAAATGTGTAGTTACAAAACTATTTTTAATGTTCTTTTTAATGTTCAATTTTGGGCCAAAACACGATTTTTACAAATTTACATTTTCAGGTTATAAAAGGTAAATTTTAATTATAAAATATTTAATTTTAGCGGATTTATAATGTTCAGAATATTTTAGAATAAAAAAATCAACTATCAATCATATGTTTATTACCTATGTAATATAATAATTTATAAAAAACTTAGAGTAATTCTTCTATGAGGCAGCCTCACCCATGAGGCAAGGCCAAATAGGATAGTTTCAATGTTGTCACCTCATCCTATATCGCTACCAACTCATCAAATCTCAACATCACCACATCAAACCTCGGTGCCAATTCATCAAACATAATCAACTCATCAAGTCTTGAGGTGCCAATTCATCAAATCTCATAAAAAAATGGGTTAAATTGGTTCTACCTCATGGGTGAGGCTGCCTCACCCAAGAATTGGTCAAAAACTTATTATAATTTATTAATAAAAATTACCTTATTTAAATAAGTTTATTGTATTTATAAAATATATTTAGTTTACTATATATTTTTCCTAATTTTGTACAAAAAAATAAGAAAAATATAATTTAAAATGAAAAGTCAAAACCTCGTCAAAACTTGGTTTTGCACCAAAAAATAAAACATTGGCGAAACAAACAAGGTTTTAGGTTTTGGGCAAAACCAAAATCAAAACCCAAATAAAAAACCTGAACCACACAGGCCTAGGACTTAAGAAAATCT
This sequence comes from Cruciata laevipes, assembly GCA_963678965.1. Lineage (NCBI taxonomy): Eukaryota > Viridiplantae > Streptophyta > Magnoliopsida > Gentianales > Rubiaceae > Cruciata > Cruciata laevipes. Next base: position 5,901,444 of record OY787639.1, read on the forward strand.
CATTAAATTATGACAAATTCTTGGGTGAGGCAGCCTCACCCAAGAGGCAGGACCTAAAAATACTTAAGTACAGTACATGGGGCCTTTTTCAAAAGGATTTCCAATATTGAGGGACTAATTTGCAAACTATGAAAAATATATCGCTTTCTCCCCAATTCCCAAGCTTTACGTTCTGCAACTTCATTCAACAGCAATCGACGGCAGCGATCGACGGTTGCAGAGCCGCGACAGACGCACCAGATCAGATTCATCGACTATGGCACTAGATTGGGCTCGACGACAATCTCCTTTTCCATATCGACGGCGACAAAAAATTGATTGAGATGAGGTGAAGCGGCACAGATCTATGATGTGGCAGCATTGGAGCACCCGAATAATTTCGCAAATTCTGAAGTTTCTGGTGGCAGCCTCAGAATTTGACAAGAGAGTAGTGTTTTGTGACTGGAAACAACATTCTGAGAATAACTCATGACTATGTCTTGAGCCTCTGCAGTTTTTAGCCAAATTCATTCGTCGTGAGGGTCAAATTTGGGTTTTTCTGTTTTTTTCAGTATTTTCTTAATTATGGTCGCGGCGTTGCGGTGTCTTGGCCGGGATTTGGTGTCTTTCCCACAAATGGTGGTGCACTGCTGGATGTATGATGGCAGTTCTGACGGGGAAGCGTTGGTGATTGAAAATGAGATTTGTGTGTCTACGTTTGATGAGGTGTCATCGAGGTATGCTGGGATGACGCCGAGGTATGATGGAATGACGTCGAGATTTCATAATGTGGCATTGATATTTGATGAGCTGTTATCGAGCTTTCATGATGTGGCATTGATGTTTAATGAGGTGTTATCGAGGTTTGATGAGGTGACATCGAGGTTTGATGAGGTTTCATCGAGATGAGGTGTTGTCATGGTTTGATAAGGTGGCACTGAGGTTTGATGAAGTGACATTGAGGTTTGATGAGGTGTCATCGAGGTTCGATGAGGTTTCGTCGAGGTTCAATGAGGTTTCGTCGAGGTTTGATGATGTGTCATTGAGGTTTGATGAGGTGGCACGGTTGTAGGGTTGGGTGCTAACGTGGTGGTGAAACGGTGGTGACGTGGTGGTGACGGGACGGTGATGTGGCAGTGACATGTCATTGAGGTTTCCGTCTCTGGTGTTGAGGTTTATATCGCCGACGTTGATGTTTATGTCCTCGAATATGAGGTTTGTACCATTGAAAATGAGCTTTATATCGTTCTATATGAGGTTTTTGTTTTTGAAAATGAGGTTTGTTTCGTCGACGTTGAGGTTGTGTAGTTGACGTTGATGTTTATGTAGTCAAAAACGAGGTATGTGTTGTCAAAGTTGAGGTTAAGATCTTTGATGGTGAGGTTCGTGACATCGACATTGAAGTTTGGTGTGTTGAAAATGAGATGGAGTCGAGGTTTGATGACGTGACAAGGTTTAGTGTTGTCGAGGTATGATGAGGTGGCGTCGAGGTTTGGTGAGGTGGCATTGAGGTATGATGAGGTGGCATTGATGTATGATGAGGTGGCGACGAGGTTTCATGAGATGGCTATGAAGTTTCACAAGGTGACATCGATGTATGATGACATGACATTGATGTATGATAACATGACATCGAGGTGTGATGAGGTGGCATCGAGGTGTGATGAGGTGGCATCGATGTATGATTAGTTGACGTTGAGGTATGATGAGGTGGTGTTGAGGTATGATGAGGTGGTGTTGAGGTTTCATGAAGTGGCGTTGAAGTATGATGAGGTGGCGACGAGGTTTCATGAGGTGGCGACGAAGTTTCATGAGGTGGCATCGATATATGATGACATGACATCGATGTGTGATGAGGTGGAATCGAGGTATGATTAGTTGGCGTTGAGATATGATGAGGTGGCGTCGAGGTTTGATGAGGTGGCTGCAAGGTAGAATGATGAGGTGACGAAGAAAGAATGAAAAATTAGTGATATTTACAAATTAACCCCTGAAACTTTTAATAATTAGTGTTTTTTTATATTTATTTATAATATGGACCTTATTGGGCCCTGCCTCATAGGTGAGGCTGCCTCACAAGAGAATTACTCTTAAATTATATGCTTGTAAGCTTATCTCCACGACTGTGATACGAAAATTTAGAAATGTAAGAGACTATCCAATTTATTTTACCAACATATATCAATTTTTAATATTTTCTTATAGAAAGATTCTTCAAAACTTTAAAAACTGAACTTTGGGGCTAAAAATGAACTTTTTTTCCCGTCATCATTAAAGATCTAATATAAATCCCAATTCAGCATTAAATCTGTTGAAATGATTAAAACACTTTTTATATGAATATTGTTTTATTTAGTGAAGAATGTCATACTTTTTTCATGTGTATATTAAGAGGAAATAATGTTGTGTTGAGCTATGCTGTGCCGGAGAGTTTTAGACTGAACTGAAGACCTTAATAAAGGTCGTGCTATGCCGAAAAATGTTGAAATGAGTTGAAAAGTGCTAAATATAAAAGTGGTGTACCATATTAGTGAGTAATAAAATGAGATAAAAAATGCTATTGCGTGTTATATTATGCTATATTATGCTGAACTGATATGTATTGGAAACAAATTGATGACAACATTTAAATTCGTCTCATTTAAAAATTCATATATCATCAACGTAAATTTGTTTCGGTACATAAGTGTGACAGTTTTAGAAAACAATATAACGGAAGAATATAATAGTAGTAAAATGCAAATGACAAATGGAATGAATAAAGGGTTAAGAGGAGAAAAGGGGAGGAAATGGTCCTGTCTGTCTCATTTAAAAATTCATTTATCATTAACATAAATTTGTTTCGGTACATAAGTGTGACAGTTTTAGAAAACAATTTTTTTTTTGAAGAATGTAATAGTAGTAAAATTAAAATGCAAATGACAAATGGAATGAATAAAGGGTTAAGAGGAGAAAAGGGGAGGAAATGGTGCCTGTCTCCTTCCTTTCCTCTTTCCCTGGTTTTAGGGCAGCAACCATTGATGGCTTTTCTTGATGGCTAAAACACGGCCGTAAATCACATCAATGTAAAGTATTATTATTTGCAGTAGAGGCATTTTATTTTTATTTTTATTTTTATTTTTATTTTAGTAGGCCATATTTCCACCTCTTTTTCTACTAAATTTTAACCCCAGTCTAAAGTAGGTTATTGATGGGTATATATTTGCATTACATAACTGGATATTGGAGGATCAAAGTGTCAGGTGGGGTGAATTTTTAGATATCATATGCCAAAGAGCTGTTTTTTTCTTTTCTTTTTTGGGGCCACTTTTTTCTATTGTGTGTGTATGTGTTTTGCATCATGATTCTTAGTTTGAATGGTCAAGCTATAAATCATTGGTATTCATATGGTTAAACATAGGATGCCATACCATGGCTTTGTAATTGATCATTCACAAGTAGTACTACCCTTTTATAGTTTGCTAGAAAAACATCTTTTTTGGTTTGATGCATTTCTTGAGCATTCATTAATCCAATCTTTGATTGTATAAGGGTCTTTAGGGTTTGATGGGATTAAACAAATTGATACAGAAAATTGTAATGTAATGTCATGTCAAACTTAAAATTAGGATTAGAGTCATTCATAATTTCAACTATAGTGAGAGATACAATGAAGTGAGGCATATAACCCACTTCTATAGATAAACAAGCAAGACAAGTCTGACCTTGACGGAGAATCGCTCGACTATGATGACTTCACTGAAGGTGAAATTTAACGATAGGATAATTTTGAATTACTCGACTACATAATGCATCCGCACAACCATTAGTTATTTTTATGAAATACAGTCTTGTGCAAAACTCCTCTGTGCCTTTTATCAAATGCTAGTAGACATTTTTCCTGAAATCTCATTTCATTACAAATAAATAAAAAATGTCACATCTCTTTGTGTAATCTTTAATTTTGTATTCTAGCCCCAAACCTACACAAGTGAGAAACCATGATGGGGTTATTACCAATCCAACTACAATTAGAACTTAATTGTTTGATTAGGAATGACATAATTATTTTGCAACTAACCAAAGTAGGGTTTCACAAACAGTGGCTATGAAGTGAATTGACTATTTTGTACTAACTACATTTGGAAAATGATAATGTCTTAGATCATAATTAATAATCAATCAGGTGAGAGTGAGACAATGAGAGACTCTGAAGAATTTGGTCATAAACGGTTGGTGAAACCTAATACTCAAAAAAAAAAATCATAATAATATGTAACTGAATTAAGAAACAAAAGTAGACTTAGAGAATGGTTTTGCATTATTTTCTTGTTTGTATAATTTGGAGTAGCTAAAGAGTCGGTAATTTAGCATCCTCTGCCACTAGCCCGAATCAATTTGTAGGGACTTAAATCTCTTAAAAATCAACAAATAACTTTATCAAACAATTATTAACAAATGAAGATTCCTGCTAGAACTGAAATGAAATAAGTTAAATTGAATTGAACTGAATTAAAATTAAGCATGTTAAATTAACTCAAAAGAGATAAACTAAGTTTGGATGAAAGTAAAACTAAGTAAATTGCATTAAACTAATTTACTTATAATTAAATCAAAACCACATTATCTTGTACTCACAATTATTGATGTTTGTATATAAAATAAAGAGTGGATTAATTGATTAAGTAGGAAGCAAATCTAGCTAGCTCACGAGTAAGATCGGCATTGCCGTGCCACTTTGTCCTTTTCTTCCGAATTAGTCACTAATTAAGTAGTTCAATTATGGGTTTAGCTTAGCTAGTAGCTTGTCTTGCATGAATGTATTATTAATTAATAAGGAGTTGGCTTATGTGATTAAATACAATTATCCAACGTCATTTCATGACAATCAAATATCTTATAGTAAGAAAATTACATATCAAATTGAATTTTAGAATGAAAATGAAAAACTACTTCTATGAGTTTCATCTAACTACATTTCATATGGTTATGACGAGTATCTGATAACAATTAATTGTTTTTATTTAACTCTCCTGTTCAGTTCAACTTATTCCAATCAGTTTTCAACATCAATCAGCACATTTTTCCCTAGGCCCTATTCGGTTGAGCTGAAAATGTGTTGAAAATATGGTGAAGAACATCGATAGATGCTGAAAATAAGGGAAAATAGACTGAAAATGTGCTGATTGGTTCTAAGTGCTAATTGAATAAGGTGAACTGGACAGGGTCCTGATTTTCTACTACTTTCATCAACAACCAACACCAATAATCACCTATCAGATATAATCAACACTAATCCGCACATTTTCAACGCTCTAACAGTTGTGCAAATCACATTGCAAATTTATTTATGACTGAAAGACGGGAGAGACGGTGTCATTGCTCACACCTTTAATTTGTCTTATATGCTAATTTATTTTTAATATATTAGCCGAATTATATCAAGGTGAATTATAATTATTTGTTTCTTCAAGCAAATGAGTGACGCGGAGGAAGATTCCATGGAATCGTAGTTCACAAGAAAGAAACAAGAGGAAAATAAGTCGTCACTTACAATAGAGGAAAAAAGAATAAAAACGAAATAATTGGAGAAACAGAAAATAGAAATATAAATACGAGAAATAAAACCAAACCACACCTAAGAAAAAATAAAATAAAAGAAGAGGGCCTAGTCAACCAAAGCCCCCAATTGGAGAGGCGTTTGTGGGAGAATCATGATTCATTTATACAACCACCCTTGGGTCCACCCACGCCACTCTCTTCCCCCCACGAACCCTTATTATTATCACACCATCAACTAATTACCCCCACATTTATTTTTCCCCTTTCTACTATTCATCTTCAAATTATTTAATAAATTAAAAGGTTGTTGAAAATAAAATTTCATAATTGTGTGAAATTATTAGTTTAGAAAATATATGTTTAAATTTCTTATTTTTATGACATTCTTTATTGATTCAATCACATATTGAATAATGGACCTATGAACCCCTTTTTATAAATTTTGGGTAAAAGAAATAAGTATTTTTGGCGACACAGTGTAATATTTGTGAAATTTCATGAACCTTTCTACAAATAATGCCAACAAATTTTTTTTATTTTTCTCTAATGACATTGAGGTTTGAGTAGAAGTGTTGGGTGTGTGGTCTCTGACCATGAGGTTTGGGTCGCTAGTGTTGAGGTTTGGAATTGCTGACGATGAGGTTTAAGTCGTTAGAGGTGAGATTAGGCTTGCTCATGAATAGATTTGGGTTGCAAGCTTTGATGTTTCTGGACATCATCGATGAGGTCTTTCTCTTGACATCGAACCAACAAAAAAACTCGGAAAAGAACCATATCGTTTTGTCTTACCAACCAAGTAGGGGTGGTAGTGAATGAAATGAAAATCACAATTAAACTACTTTATATCAATTTATCGATAATTAAAACAACTAAATTTATAATAAAACAAGTTAAATATCAGTCGAACATAATATAATGAATATTGATTTTTTTATTGCAATATAATGAGAAGCTAACACTATAACAAATCAAATGAATTTTGTTTGTGGCACAATGCAAAAATTAAAGATGAACATTTAGGTGGATGATAACATAATAATAATAAATTAATAAAAACAATTATTTGTACAAAAAAAAACACACACCAAGCGTGCGGTTCACACGTATGAGAGAAGCCAATTACCACGCATCAAAAGAGGACATCCCCCATGTCAATTATTTTGTCTATATAGTCCTCACCCTCCGTGCACTCCTCACATTTGACTCTCTCTCTCTCTCTCTCTAGCGCCATTCTCTCTCACACACTCACGCACCCCACTCTCTTTCCCACACCACTGCTTCCTTTGCTCACAATCTCTCCGGCATCTTCAAGGATAAGCATTTCGGATCCCTCCTACTCCTCATTCTTCCCACTGTAAGCTCCCAACCGCACAAATTCATTGCTTTCTCGTGTTTTCCACCGTTATAATTGGCGGCCTTGTCTAATTGCTGATCATAGGTTGTGAAATTAGCTTAGGATTGTATGTATGGATTTCTAGTTTTGTTGGCTTTAAGGGAAGATCATGAAATGAGGGAAAGTTGGTATCAGTCTTTCAATCTTATGTGTTTGTAGCATTTTGTGGGATGATGTGTTCATCTGATTAGGGAATCACAGTGAAGGAGCTTGCTTTTTTGTCGTTTATCTGTCCTGAAATTGCATTTTCTGCAAGAAAGATTGCTTATTTGTGGTGATTTCTTGCTGAATTGAACATACTATGTCCTTTTGCTGTTTGCTGATCCTGGAATTTTTGAACAGGGTACTATATTGTGCTGTAATCTTTGGTTGTGAAGCGCGTTGCAATTGATTTTTGAAGGACAGCATGCGGTGGATCAGTCTATCAGTTGACGTATACCGGAAAGTTATCTCCCTCAACTTGTATTGCCGTGTCATTCTGTAAATCACCCCAATTTTCCTAGCAAATTGTTCTTGATTCTTGCTTCTTTCCACCTCTTTTTCTAGAAGATCTGATATATTCAAACTCATTTTCCATGGGATCCACTCACTTTATCGTCATCCCTTGTTACGTCCGCAGAATTCTGTAATATCTCCCCTATTTGCTCCAATTCTCTTTGCTATATTGCTTTTGTAGTATTTGATTAGTTTCTCTAGTTTCAGCTTCTTCGGCATTTTAGTTGTTGGAATCTGTCTGTTTCCCTGTCATTTTCGGGTTGGAATACTTTCTCTGTCAAGTTCTTTGTGAATTTTGCTAGAAATCAGTCATTTTCGGTTATCTGATCATTCTCTGCCGGAAAGATTGAGGTGGTATTTGGGTTTTATAAGGGTTGGGAAGAAGTAGTTATGGTAAGCCAAGCAGCCAGTCAAACCAAATTCCGGGCATTGAAGCACGAAAGTGGAGTTGCCGGTAGTTCCCCCATAGTTGTTAAAGTAATAGCATGTTTTCAACCTCTCCAAGATTGCCAGGTTTGTAAAGATTTTTTTTTTTTGAATATCTTCTTTTAGCATATTATTGTTCTTGGCTTTTGAAGATGCCTTGTATGTTGGATTCTAATCCATCGGTTGGATGTATTGTTGCAGGCTGAGTATTTCAGACATTTGCTGAAGCCTGTCACGTAGATATATTCCCTTAGCACCGCGTTCAAATTAAGCAAGAATCCTTTCAGTTTTCCTGATTTTTATCTTCGTCAACATTATTCATCAACGAAACAAAAGCAGTCCAATACCTTTTGTTATTGCAGTTTTAGAACTGGTATGTATTTTTACTTGTTAAGTGATTGTTTTTCTCACTCTTACCTTGTTTTTGTTCTAATAATTATGTTGGTTACTTGTTATTAGGTGATTGTTGTGGTTGAATGGAAAAGGACTTCGGATCCTGGTTCCATAACCAGCATTCAGGGCGGCAATCACCCAACCTGAATCACTTGAGTTCTTCATTCGAAGTCGGGTGGCAGAATTCTATTTCTGCTTATGCTTCTAATGCGAACCCCTGCTTCAATGAGCTCTCTAACCACGGGACTTTTCCCGCATTTGGTTCCTCTGGCCTGCCGCAATTGAACCAACCTTGGGTTCACACTCTGCCCCAGAATACGCAGGCCTTTGCTCATCCTAAAGTGAACTCATCGGTTCCTTTGAAGCCCACTGAGAATTATGGCAGAACTGGAATTCTTAATGCAGACATCACAGGTTCTGCACAGAAGAAGTTTCTGGTGTTTGATCAGTCTGGTGATCAGACAACCTTGATTTACAGTTCTGGGATCGGAGCTCCTGTCCAGTGTCTGAAATCCTGGAATCCAAACCCTCCTGTGGTTAATGATCCGATAAAGGAAGACTTCGGGGCCAAAAGATACATGCTCCCTCACTTTAACCCCTTTGGAAATGACTTGTATAACGAGGGTAATCAGAGAGGAGATGAAGATGAACTAGAGAGCCAGATGCATGAAGACACTGAAGAGCTTAATGCATTGCTCTACTCTGATGATGAAAGTGAGAGTTCCGAGGATGATGAGGTTACGAGTACTGGCCATTCCCCTAGCTCCATGACTGAACATGGTATCCAGGATTCTCTTGAGGAAGGTGAAGAGGTAGCCAGTTCTGCCAGTCCATGTAAGAAGCGAAGACTCTCAAATGGGGAATTTGATGTGCATTCTCCTAAGAATGCTCCCATGTCCAAGAAACCATCTAAGCTCTCTGATCCAGAGAATGATGCAGAATCAAGCTGTGGCAACTTTGACCACGACCAAGTCTCCGAAGAATCAAATTCTTCACTGTCTGGCAAGAAAAGATCAAGGAAGGAGAAAATCCGCGAGACGGTCAGCATTCTGCAGAGCATAATCCCTAATGGAAAGGGTAAGGATGGTATGGTGGTTATCGACGATGCCATCCGTTACTTGAAGTCCTTGAAAGTCCAAGCCAAGGCTCTAGGGTTCGACACCCTCTAAAGCCCCTCCTCTGCAAATGGTACTGTGGACATCTTCCACTACTACTACTGCTACTATTATTATTTATCTTTAAATTTCCAAGAATAAGATCACCATAGTGAATTCAGTTGAAAAGGAAGTGGGGTTTTTTATGGAGGCAAGATTAGTAGATATCACACTTCAAGTCATATTCCAATGATTGAGCTAAGAGGGGAAGTTTTTGAAACCTGTGTTGATAAAAAGTGTGGAGAAGAAAATCATGGTCTGGCATGGGAGGAGTGTGAGGAGGACTTAATGGCTTCATCCCTCTGCCTTTGGGGTAGGCCCTCATGAAAGTGAAGCTGCACGCCTGATCACTGATTGTTGCTGATTAGGGCCCCAATCCTCACTTTCTTGCCCTTTTTTCCTGTGATTATATTATAATATACTCTTCTCTTGTTGATGAAAGGTTAGTTCTTGAAGGATGATCATCAATGGAGGAGAGTAGTTCCTGTAATGAAGCACTGTTTCAGTGTTTGACCTTTTTTCAGTGTGTGAGTGTGTGTTTTCTCTGTTGTGCTATGTAAGACTCTTATTATGTTTATATATGCGGCATTGTAATTACCATCTACATTCTTTTTGTCGATATAGTGTCATCTGATTTCAACCAGCAGGCTGTGTGACATAAACTCGTGCTATAGCGATAGTGTCACTAGATTTCAATCGACGATATTCGAAGTCAAAGGAAGTGCAATGGTTTTGATTCATTCCTTGAACTTTCTTTTGTGAAATGAGTGAAAAGAAAAACTTTTCTCCATGGTTTCGAAAGTGTGGTGAGATGGAGGGACCACGCGCGGTCATTGTTTTGGGGGGAGAAAAGAGGAGGTGTTCATCTGCATGCGTTGAGGATTCTTGCAAGTTTTTCGTCGCTTGCCTTTTATTCGTATGGTTTGATGTGAACAACCTGAGAAAAGAATCCTTATAATAGCCTCGTGCTTTGTCTCTACTTGGGGCGTGTTTATTATGGTTTTCAATGTGAACGCATTCCTCACTCCTCACTTTCTGACTTTCATTTTTTTTTCAATAGTAAAAAATCCCCTCAAATCTCTTGTTGGAGTTCACAATAATCACTTGTTTGATTTCTACGTTGTAATCGAAATTCTTATAAAAATTTTACATGAGTGAAGTAGTATAAAACCATGTGATTTGCTCATATGATATCGTTCTTGAATGTCACGTATTTCTGACTTTATAATTTAAAAGTACTAAATGTTGTAATTTAGTTAAGTGAAATATTATGTGTAATTCAATATTTTATGAAAATTTTACACCCGTAAAGTATAAACGATGCTACTTTGCTCATATGATACTGATCAATAAGTGATTTAAAATTTAAAGGTAACGTATATTTCATCTCATAACTAAAATGTAAATCATACAAGTACAACGATAAAATAGATAAATTTTTTAAAAATAAAATAATAACTTAAGTCTCAAACCTACAACCCCTTCACGTTATTAGCATTTAGCACGACGCACTAACCAACTGTATCTGATGTAATGAATAAATGAAAATTATTCTAATTATTCTTATTGTTATTTAATACTAATACTTTTACAGCCCACTCGGCATATCCAACAGGTGGTGTTTTGGCATTTTTTCTCTCTCCAGAGCCTCCCGCAAAACCAGACCCCCACTTTTGCCAACCGCGCCGGGGAGGCACCGGCCGGCGTCTCTCGCCGGCCCGGTGGTGACCTCCCCCCCGACCTAGCTAATCTCCAGCCACCCTCTTTCTCCCCCTAAAATCGTAAATCCTCCCGACTCCGCCAATTTACGGCGTTAAACCATCGGCGACTCCGATCCGGCGACTCCCAGCGGCGACCGATCCGTCTCGGCGAGTCCGATCCCGCAGAACCGTCCAGCCAGAGGCGACTCCGCCAGCCCGGCGATCCAGTGGCAACCCGGCCCAGTCCAGATCCAGATCCAGCGGCAACTCCAGAGGCGACCGGGCCTAGCCCAGTCCAGATCCAGGCGCCCGTAGATCCCAGCCCGATGCCGACACCGAAGAAGACCAGATCTGCACAGTCCCCGTGCCGATGAGCCTCGCCGGAAAAACTAGGAGAAGGAGTAGACAGAGTAAAGTCGCCGGTTCACACGCCGCGCGTGAGGGACGTGCCTCACGCATAGCAGCGTCCGCGCGTGCGGAACACGCTCTGCCGCGCCGGAATCCGCTACCGACCTCTGCCGTCTCCGTCAGTGAGGAGTTACTTCCTTTTTCATTTTTTATTTAATTTATTTACAGTTTTTTAAATGTTTTTAGGATGCATATTTAAGTTTATGTTATACTGATGCAATTAGATGAATGCTATCTGCCAATTGTGGTTTTTCCAACATGTTTGGTTAAACTGGTTTTGGCTTAAGATCTGATGAGCAATTAGGAGAAATCCGAGTCATAAGTAGTTTGTTAACTCACTTTTTGGCGATTTTACTTTAGATCTTTAGACCGTTGGAGATGTTTATCATTTTCATACGTGTTAGATGGTTTTTGCGCACTCAACCTCTCATTTGCCTGCTTGAAATCTCTACAACCTGAGATGACGAGTAAGCGAGGGTTTGTGTTGATAGAGTCTGAACGGACTGGGGTGTTTCTTTTACCACGAAACTAACCGGAAAGGAAATGACAATATCTAGGCGTGATCTCATTGTTTATGTATTAGTGTAGGGAATATGATTTGGAATTGGTCTTTTTGTGGAGTTATCTGACAGACTTGGGGAGTATCCTTGCCCATTTGTTTGTTACGTCCCTCCTAACCCTTCATTGGCGGGAGGGTAAACCCCATGGGCTTCTGGTCTTGTTAGACTGGTAGATTTCGATTAGGTAGTTTAGAATGCGAATTAAGGTGCTACGCTTGTCAGGTAGTTTTATTCGACCATAGATTTTACGATGTATTTCCCTTTTGATGTAAGCGTTCGGACAACTCCTTGCTTCCAGGTGAAAGTTTAGGAATATGCCTTCGGGCAATAAAAAAAAAACTAATACTTTGGGGTGTCTTCCTACATCATTATTTACTTCATCCATAGTGATATTTATGATAAAAAAAACTCGGTGCATAGCTAATCTTTGGACAAAATACTAAATAGACTAAGGCTTTACCAAGTTTAAAATTATTGTATGGGCGATTATCACAAGGACGAATTATTTAGATTTTAAAAGCTAATAATAATGTCAGCAGCACCTGATTTATTTAGTCCTAATTTTATCTAAGTGGTTGACAATGATATCGAAAGTATATTGGGTTAGGTTTGTAGAAAATTGACTACGACTTTTTCTTGAATAAAAAAAAAGTTGTAATTATAACCTGGCAGAATAAACGTTATCTGTGTTGTCCAAGTCTCCTTCGCTTCCTTACAAAAATATTCCGTTCCGTCCAATTGTTCTTCAAAAAAGTATGAATGCGCATGTGAATTCCGTCCAATTTTTTGCCATATTTCTGGTGTAAAACTGAACATCAAGCCAGCTATTTCGAAAATTGGCAAAAAGTTTGAATAATTTGTCAACACTCTTTCGAGCAGGACATCATACTTGTTAATTTGATATTTTAATATATACTACGATGTACTGAAGATATACATCACACATAGGCCTGTCAAACGGATAAAACGGATATATCCGTGATCCATATCCAATGGTATCATTTAAATGTATCATATACCCGTTTATCCAATGGATAAACTCATTGATCTATTGGATCAATGTATAATAAATCGCATACTACTTTTGACTTAATTATTTCGAGTTTGATTTTATTTAGTTTAACTCAATGTTACTGAACTGAGCTGACGTGAAAATATTAAGTCTCTGTTCTCACGAGCTTATGTTTTTCTTAATACCTATAATTTCTCTAGGATAAATTAAATTAGGTTGATTTGATTGGTACTAGGTTAATTTGATTGATACTAGATTAATTTGTTTGGTACCATGTTACTTTAAAATATAAACGAACCCATGCAAGATTAGTATTGACAATGGTATAACTATGATATATAAAATAATCGATCATTTTGATTGGTACTATGTTAGTTTGGTTTGTACTAGGTTGTTTATTAGGTACCATTTTACGTCGAAAATAAATTTAACAAAATTTGGAAAATGTAACTAATGGTGTCATTGCTATAGAGTGTAAAATATTTGATGCGGTTTGATATGTACAAGATTTTTTTGTTTTATACTAGGTTGTTTGGTTGGTGCCGTGTTATAACGAAAATGAAAATAACATTTAACACAATTTATATAATATCAATAATTGTATCAATATTGCATATGAAGCAACGGTTGATATTTGATTTATACTAAGTTGTTTGATTGTTACTAGGTTATATGCGTGTTTGATCCAAATGGGTTGTTTGATCCAAATTATCCAATGGATAACCGTTATCCATATCCATTTAACCCGTTTGTCTAATTATCCAATAAATGTTAATCCAATAAGCTAATTATCCATTTAACCTATTTATTTTTCTATGAATTTTATAGAGCTCCCTTAACGTTTTCCAAAGTACCGGTTTGACCCCTATCGAATTTTCATGTCAAAATGGCCCCTCAACCTTCGGTTTTTGCTTCATTTTGATCCCCTATGGCTAACTTGACCGTTAACTCTTTAAAAAAAGTTAAATATTAGGGGTATGATAGTAATTTTAAGTTTATTTAAGTTGGAAAAAAATCCTTGTAATTGGGTTTGAACTTGGATCTCTCAAAATTATAGACAAAGCTCCCACCACTATGCCAAAAGTCAATCATGTTAGTTTATTGACTACATTTATTTTAACTCTAATCCTCTGCATATCTTCCCATCATCCCCGCCGACTCCATTTCTCCGGTTAAACATGCAAAGCTGACTTGAAGGACGCAAAGCCCTACCATCGTCGGCACAAGGTCTGCGAGCACCACTCCAAGGCACCGCTCGTGCTTGTAGCTGGAGCCCATCAGCGATTCTGTCAGCAGGCCCGACCCAGACTATGAGGCATGTGAAACATGGGCCTCAGACCACCATTTGGATTGATAAATTAGGGGCCTCAATTTCAAAACTTTGTTTACCATTTATAGTGTGTTTTTATAAAAAGTGATGAAATTAGCCCAATTATGGACTAATCAGGAGTATATTTTATGCAAATGAGCTTAATGTAAGATTAAAAAGGGCCTCAAATTTAAACTAATTAGACTCTATACATATAAAAAGTAAAAATTAGACTATTATTTAAAATTTGTCTCAGGCCACCAAAAGTTTTGGGCCGGCCCTGTCTGTCAGCAATGTAGCCGGTCTGTTTTCTGCATGCTTAGTCAGGTTACTTGTTTGGAACCAATTCTACTGAACTACGCTCCCAATGATTAAAATACACAAAGAAACCTGTCATATATCTGATCTATCATCTGATCAGAAGGCGATTTAAATCTTGAATCTAGAAACATTCCCAGCTATCTGTCCCAAATTTAAAGTCCTCTCTGTAATACTAAAACCAGAGCCATAAATTAGAGTCTAATTTTGAAACGGAGAGGCTTCATATCTTTCCTTTTGCCTTCATGCCATAAGAATCCACATATTTATAGGTATAATATTCAAATTTGACCACAAAGGAACAAAAAGGACTTGTTTTTTTATATATATAACAGAGAAGTGTTGTTTTGACTTTTCTCTTTTACTAGATCTTCAGTGATTCTAAAATGAAAAGCTAAGGCTAATCTTCTCTAAGCTAGAATCCTCTTATACTTTTACAAACTTCCCCATAAGATGCAGTTTCATCTTCATCTCTCTCCTTCTTCATTTCTGATATTTGCTATAGGTTTCATGACTTGGCTGAGTTTGATGACACTAAGTTGGGCATGGACAATACCCTCCCTGCTCCTCCCCATCTTCATTCCTCCAACAAAAGGTATGCCAGGAAAACGTCCATGGTGGGAAGATATGCAGGGGCTTAGAATTAAAATAAATTTAGTCAGTAAATAAACACGAATGGCTTGTAGCTTAGTGGTAGGAGCTTTGTTTGTAATTTTGAGAGACCCAGGTTTAAACCTAATTACAAGCATTTTTTTCAACTTAAATAAACTTGAAAATACTGTTATACCCCTAATATTTAACGGTTTTAAAGAGTTAACGGCTAAGTTAACCACAGGGGGCCAAAATGAAGTAAAAACCGAAGGTTGAGGGACCATTTTGACATGAAAATTCGATAGGGGGCCAAACTGGTACTTTGGGAAACGTTAGGGGGCCTCTATAAAATTATCTCTTTATTTTTTTATCCAATAAACTCATCATCCAATAAGTTAAAATTGTAAATGGATATGAGTTATCCAGTTTGACATGCCTAAACACCGTATCTTAATTGCAGAGTAATTCTGTAATTTTATTGTAATGTTCCAAATGAGTTATATGTTGAGTAGTGAGTCTGAATTGTAAAGAAAGAGAATCCCAACTAAAGTTTCTCTGAGGATGCCAAATGCTGCTGATAAGTATATAACAAAAATATATAACTACTTTGGTAGTGAGTCTGAATTGTAAAGAAAATTCTGATGGAAATAGGGCCAGACAACTGTGGATGTCCAATGTAAATGCCCCTATGTAGATAATCTAACGACATCACAAAGTAACCCACTACCAAAGTAGATGTAGGCTCTCCCAAAAAACACCAAGAAAATAAAAGCAAGATTCTGTTCAAAAATATTGCGATGATCACTAGACAGCAAAACAATCAACACTTTGGCACCAAAACATCCAGAGTATATATGTTTTTCAGATAAACCAGTACTGTACTGAAGAAGGAATCAAAAAACGAAGGTGATATTCAAAATCAAAATTAACTCTTCAAGAAAATATAGAATTGCTATTCTACCAAGCTTATCAACTGTCATTACTAATATGTTAGTCATGAACTTTCCTCTGAACAAGCTTTTCTCCGTCTGTAAAAATAAAATAAAAAACCCAATAACAATCAATATCATCTCACCACATTTTCAACTATGCCATTTTAACTTCAAAAAACTTCTCACTAGTTTCAGACTCTTGAAGTGAAAGTGTCAAAATATGCCTGACATCAGAAAACACATTTTTCCAACTTCATTACATCTAGGTAGTAAAATATCATATACCATATTTCAACAGAAATCCTGATCAATCAAACAATGGAGGAGAAAAATCAAATAATTATAACATCAAACACAGGAACAAATCAGCATATTACTAATAACCATCAAAATCGTCTGAAAAGAGCAATATATAACATGAAATCATCATATACGAAGCACAATAACAAATTTTCACAAACTTGGAAGCAGAATCAACACATGAAGCAAAAACCTGAACGTGAATGTAACCATTAGCGAAAATAAGAGTAACCATTGCTGACCTGCAGAGGCGGACCAAGAGGCGCCCAGAGGCAGTGGCGGAACTAGGGGTGGCCAAGGGGGGCTTAGCCACCCCAAAAAATTAAAAAATTGCATTTATACTCTTATACTCTTTTATATATATTAAAATTTAGTACATATATTTTTTTATATTCTATTATGGCCCCTTTCAACTTTAAATCCTGGTTCCGCTACTGCCCAGAGGGCTTAACCCAACCAAAAAAAATTAACTGCACATTTTACCCCTATATATAAAGTTTATTACTTATAATTTATTGATGTTATATTATGATAAATTTCAACTTTACTTTCTGGATCCGCCCCTGTTAATGTGATCTTTATCAAATCAACTGGACAAGTTTGGACAATATCAAACATGGTTACTTGGCACAGTTTGTTAGAGATTATTTCTTGATGAACTAAACATAACTGAACTGAATTAAACTAAACTAAACAGAACAAAACTGAATTGAACCGATCTAATCTATAGAAAAGCTCAGAGTCTTAAGTTTAAATTATCCCTAACACATTATTAATATAGTTATAAAATAACATATGAGATAGTTTTGGTTACATTTCCACTTAACTAAACTGAATTGAACATAATTGAAATGAAATGAATTGGACTAATATATAGAAAAGTTACGACAAAGATAACATTAGAGGAAAAGTTTAAATATCCCTAGCACATTACTAATATAGTTATAAAATGATACGTGACTCCGTGAGATAGTTTTTGTTACATGGATGTATAAATATTATTTTTTTATAACTATCAATTTTAAAATATCAATGATCAAAAGTGTTAAAATTTTAAGTGTATTTTGTACATATTGTCACAGAGAAAATAATTTATAGTGTGGCCCTGTTTACTAGATTTTATTTCTTGATGTACTGAACTGAACTGAATTAAACTGAACTGAATTGAACTGAACTGAACTGAATTAAACTGAACTAAACTGAAGTGAAAATTGATGTATTGAAAAATGGAATCAACATGACTGAATTAACCTGAATTTCATCAAATTGCATTTTCACTGAACTGAACTGAATTGAATTGAACTGAATTGAATTGAACTGAACTGAACTGAACTGATCTACAGATAAGCTCTGGTAAACAGGGCCTGTATCTTATTGTTATTAACATAGTAACCAATACATTTATTGATGAATTCATTGAATTGTACTAGTACTAACGGCATCCAGAATGGAGATCCTTGAAAACACTTTTCTTAATAAGAACCACTCTTTATTGATAAATGACCATTGTGGAGTTCTTAACACTACTCCTTAATAAGGAACCACTCCTTATTTATGGAGTGGTTACCTCTTTTTGTGTGCTAGATTAACCAATAAAAAGAAGAAATCACTCATCCATTGTCTTCCAAATTCAAATAAAAAGTGCTCCTTATAATTCTTACCATTGTTGATGTTGTTTCTTAATTAGTTTTTATCAAAAATAATGATGTGGCACTAAAGAAGTGTTCCTTAGCATGTTACCATTGTGGATGCTTTAATAATTTTTCATGAAGATTGAAGGGTGAAGGGACGTCATTAATTGTGTGCATCTCCAGAATAGAATAAACCAGATGACACGACGACCTGCCAAAATTATCATCATACAATTACAAGAAAATACAATTAAAAGAAAATAGGAAAGAAGAGCCGAGAACTAGAGCTGACGTCAGCGTAATTTTGCACCGTATTGTGCTTTTAGCGCAAAAACCGACTCACACCTTCTGAAACAGCTGTTTGATCCTCTCTTTATTGTAATTTATCCGTACGATTTCATCATCATCCTCACCGGCGCCGGTAATTGACATAGGTAATTGTTGTTTCGCCGGAATCGTATTTTCCTCTACTTAATTTCATCTTGGTTGTGCGGCCGTTTCATTTCTGCAAGCTCCCTTCAGGTGATGGACTGGACGACCTTTCACGACGGGAGTATCGCGAACTTGGTCGCTCGCCGGAGTATCGAACCGCATCATGTATGTGTAAAACGCTCAATTCGTTTGCCGTTTCAGTCATTTCGTGATCGTTTTACTGTTTTTTTTATCCCTTGATCAAGCTGCAATGTTGTTCGGAGTAGTTAGTTGTTTCCCCCCTTGTTAGCTAAAACCCTGATTTTTTAAACTTGCCTAACGTGCCTGTTAGTGTAATCATCTGCTATATGAGTAATTTTTAGCTCTCAATTAAAATTCTACCCTGTATCTTGATCCTAACCCCAGTTGCATGTGATACTAATTTTGGTGATTATCAATTTAATGAATTTTTTTTAGTAAAAAGGTATTCTTACTCTGCACATTTAATTTCGCTTGTTTCGTAATATGAGGGCTGTAGATATGCTATATTGTCTGTTATAGTTTGGGAACCCTCCAGATTATAAGGTGTAGATGAGTGTCTGTGTTTTTCCTCATAATTGGGAGTGGGCTTAAATCTTTGTACGAGAGATTGGTTATGGTGCTAGGAGAGGATTGAGTAAGGATTCCATGCTTTTAGCTAAAAAGGGGAAAAAGGGGAGGGGCGGGGGGGAATGTCTCTTGTTAATAAGCTGGATAATGAGTTCTTTGGCGTTCATTATTGCATAGATTGAAAAGAGTGAGTATCTTTTGTATATATGCATTTATGTATGTCCTCCATCTGACCGAGAAGCTTTCAGCACTGCACATTAATGTCTATTTTACAACAATCTACAACTATTGGGAGAAGCACTAAAGATTTTGGATGTATCTCTGCTCTTAAACATGCCGATTTCCCTCCTTTATTTATTCATTTAGTGCTTGACTGCCTTCTTAATTGTTTACTTATTTATATGTTTTCTTGGCTCTGAACTTCTCACCTTAATGTGGTGCTGATTCAATGTTGGACAGGAGACCAACAACAGTTTGCAAATGCACTCCTCCTTGGTGAGGAGGCTATCCTTTGAGAGGGAACTTCAGGTGGATAATCGTTGAAAATTATTTTTGGTTAATCTTCACTGGAACTTTGTGGTTCTCCTTTTATATGTCTGTGTAGCTCATATACATCATCTTAGTTGGACGTGTTGTTTTGTCTGACATCTGCTAACTGTTAGGAGAAATTCTTTTGATCTTAGTAGCATACATCAACCTCTTAAGATGTTTGTTCAGGTTTGCTCATTTGCGGTATATATGTTTTGTGGTTGCATTGGTTAGGATAGTGCTTCCATTTGCTTTATATATATATTGCTATAATAAATTATGTTTTAATTTGAACAGGGGCATCAGGGCTGTGTTAATACCATAGCTTGGAACTCAAACGGTTCACTTCTTATATCTGGATCTGATGACACCAGAGTAAGATATTGCAACTTACAGATTGTTCTATCCGTGTATAGTCTTTTGTTTAGAAATTGATGAATTTGTGTGATTTGTCTGTTTCAATTCTTGACTTGCCTTGGCAACTGGCTTTCCATGTTGACAAGTAAATTTTGTGTCATTAGTGAATTGTTAGAAACTTTTTGCTTTTATATGTGAACTGAAAAATTGCCAGGATCTATTGACCATGTGGATATTATTTAGGGATATACGTCTTAATCTTATTACTTGTCAATATTGGATTTGACGTATTTTGAGGCTGTATGGTCGCATTAAGTTGAATCTGAACATCCTTTAATATGTAGAACTCGTGGGTTTTCCATGTGTACTGCAACTCAGCTCCATGTGCATTTTGTTAATATATGTATCAAAATACACTGTACCATCCATTGCTTCTCATCTTAGCATCCTTAATTTAATATAGCGTACTCATGCAAGCTTCTTCATCGCTGCAGATCAATATATGGAGTTACTCAAGCAGGAGTCTTTTGCAGTCTGTTGAGACTGGCCATTCTACCAATATATTCTGTACCAAATTTGTTCCCGAAACATCAGATGAACTAGTGGTTTCTGGTGCAGGAGATGCTGAAGTAATTGTTGATTTATTGGATATATGGCTTACAAATGGTTGAGTGATTCTATTTTAACTTGTCTTTGCATGTGGCAGGTTCGTCTGTTTAATTTGTCTCGATTAAGAGGCAACGGTCTTGAACAAAATATCATTGATCCATTGGCAGTTTTCCAGTGTCATGCTAGGAGGGTTAAGAAATTAGCTGTAAGTTCACATTTCATCAGGAATATAATTTGTAATTTGTGTAAGTGTAGTGTATGTGAAAATTAATATCATAATGGTGTACTTGTTGACAGGTAGAAGTTGGAAACCCAAATGTTGTGTGGAGTGCAAGTGAGGATGGGACTTTGAGGCAGCATGATTTTCGGGAAGGTGCTTCCTGCCCTCCCGCGGGCTCTTCATCCCATGAGTGTCGCAATATTCTTGTTAGTTCTAAACCACATAATTTCTTTACTTTAATGTTTAATATGTGGTGCTTGATCATTTTAATTACCTGCTGCTTCCGTATTCATCTAGTCAGAATGAATAATGTTTCTTTTGTAGTTCCAAGTGGCACTTATTTTGGCTATCTGTTTGGATTATATGGTTTGATGAAGTAAGAGTTGTACCTCTCATGCATAAGCTTATTGAACCAAAATGCAGTAATGTATGTTGAGTTAAAAATTTAATCAAATTCAGGGAGCAGTTCTATAGTGGGTTGATATTATGGCATCTTCACCCTGCCTTGTGGTTAATGGTTGGTTTTATATGGTAGTCTCTGATAAACTTCCTATTTCTGTTTTTGTTGGTTTCTTTTGGTGGAAGCTTGATTTGCGTCGTGGAGCCAAGAAGTCGTTATCTGATCCTCCTAAGCAAATTCTTCAGTTGAAGTCCTGCGATCTCAGTGTCACTAGACCCCATCTGCTCCTTGTTGGTGGAAGGTAATGTGTTGTTTTGTCTCCCTTTTTCTTGGAGGTGACTGTTTCAAGTAATATCCAAGTGGATTAATTTTGCAGTGATTCATTTGCTCGACTATATGATAGAAGAATGTTGCCTTCATTGTCTTCAAGTCAAAAAAGGTTGCCAGCTCCACCATGTGTTAGCTATATGTGTCCTATGCATCTTTCTGTCCAGGTAGATTGTCTTAAAGCTCTGCATGGATCAGTTGTTTGTATTTATTTCTTTGAAATTGGTGCCAAAAGTATTGATATTTTGCTGAAAATGAATAAGTGTATTGAAAATTTAAGAAATATTATCATAAAATAAATAAATAAAAGGAAAGTGAACTTAACCAGATATAGCCTTAGAATGTTTCTTCTGGCAATGTTGGTTAATTTCCTGTATTTGTTGGACAAGAATGCTTTGTGTTTTTTTCGGCACTTTTTTTAAGCTGCTGTCATGTAACTGTGTTATATTAACCGAATATTTGTAGACTCAGTTTTACATTATCATTGCTCTGGATTCACACATATCACGCTTGTTGTATTATAAGTCTGGGTGCACTGCTTAATATTGTTGTATTATAACTCTGGGTGCGCTGCTTAATATTGATATATTATAACTCTGGGTGCACTGCTAAGAGTTTTGAGTGGCAACGTGATGTTTGGATTTAAGTCACGTGTAATAATTTGTGACATTGTGGCTTACTAAGCTTGTCTTCAAAGTACAAATGAAATTCTTATATAAGTTTGTAATCTAGATTAATGCAATTGGATGATCAAATATATTTCCTAGTATTCCACTATTTTCACTGGCAACTGTTAACAAGTTATATCTACTTCAGGGACGTTCAAGCCCACATCTAACGCATGTCACTTTCAGCCCCAACTCAGAGGAGGTGCTCCTTAGTTATAGCGGGGAGCATGTTTACCTGATGGATGTGAACCCAGGTATGTTGTTTGTGCAGACATGTGTATAGCGAATTGCTCAAATGATTTTCTCTTTGAAGCTAACAATTTTTATTTTCAATTTGGCTTCGTGTTTGACAATTTGGTGGAAAATTTTAATTTGTTTTTTGATACCTATTATGTTTGGCAATTGAATATGTGCCTACTTTTGATAACTGGAACTGAGGCTCTAATACAATTAAGAGCAGGGATTTCTCTTATTAAATTTTAAATGCTAAATGGGTGTTTTCTTATGTTTAATTTTCTCTATTTGTCCCATAATTATGATGCATTATGTTATTTTACGATTCTGTAAAAAATCATTTCAGATGATTTAGTTGTTTAGCGTGTTCATAGTTGCAATTTTACAGAGATTCATGGAGTTGTAGTACAGTAAAGAGTGAAAGCTCTGAGGTCATAATTTCATTGCTAAATTAGGGATTTATGCATATTCTCATCCCTTATATGGCTTATGACCATAATAAGGTGTTAATGTAGTAGAATTGATATAATTTTGCAGCAGATGGAGGGTGCACGCGTTATACATCGGGAGATGCAGCGAAGCTTACTAGCTTCATTCCCGTATTCAATGAGGAAGAACTGCAATCATCTGTGCAGCACATCTACTCAAATAGATCTGGTTTAAAAGGCCACGTTGCTTCGATGGTGTGCTTCTTTGTATTCTCTTCTTCTCCTGTTATGATTTGTGTCACTTTGTATCAATGCTTGTGCCTGATTTTCTTCGTCCTTTCTGTGAATATTCAGCTTGAAAGGTGCAGAAAACTCATTCAGTTTGCTGGAAAATCATTGATTGAAAAAGAAAAAAGTTATTATTATGGAATTGAGGCTTGTAATGAAGTTCTGGATGGTTGTGGTCCTAAAATTGGTCGTTCATTAATGCTCGAGTGTCTTTGTATCCGTGCAGCCTTGTTACTTAAGGTGTACACAACCTCTAATCCAAGAGTTTAGCTTTATATATTAAGTTGCTCTACTAACCCTTTTGTCTTATCATTCTACAGAGAAAATGGAAAAATGATGCTCATCTGGCAATCAGAGACTGTTATAGTGCTAGGAAGATAGATCCTTCTTGTGTGAGGCCACTGCTTTGTATGTCTGAAGCATTATTACAGGCAAGTGAGAGTGTGTGTGCATATATTCTTCATCTAAATAAACTAATTTAGCACAATGATTGAGGTAATGATACTCCGCCAGACGTAAATGTTGTGACTTCTGCCAACTAGCTTTCGCAGTAGGAGTGGGTGTAGTAGTCATTACTATACCTGTAAACCGTATGACACTCTCTGTATTTCTGTTTATGTTGCAATATTAATACTTTTGTTTAAATACTCGTGCAGTTAGGACAACACAAAGAAGCTCTTGATTATGCTAATTCAGCCCGATCGCTGGCTCCATATGATTCTGAAGTCATAGAAAAAGTGGAACATATAAAGGGTGTTGTTGCTGCAGGTTAGTTTTATGAAACTAGTAGAGCGTATACCTAATTCCCACCTTCTCTGGTATACCTAGGTGGTGATTTGACTGTATTTATCCCACTGTCTTGATTTGTTTGCTGTCGCCCCCTCTCTCTCTTTTTTTTTTTTTTTTTTTTTTCCTTTTTAGTGTGTTAAAAGGAGATTGCTTTATGGAGGTAGAAATTTGCAAAATGTGGCCGAGCTAAGTAATAGTTATAATGAGTGACAAAGAAATAAATATTAATAATAGGTAAATCTGGTTCACATCTTCTCTCTACCCAGGTGGTGAACTGATTTGACTGTACTTATCCCACTGCCTTGATTTTGTTTGCTATCTACCTCTTTTTTTCTTTATAATGTGTTAAAAGAGGATTGCTTTATGGAGATAGAAATTTGCAAAATGTGGTCTGGGTTAAGTAATAGTTCTAATGAATGACAAAATAAAAATAATAATAGGTAAATCTGGTTCAAATTGTGCTCCCTAGAATTAACCAGAGTGATTTGATGAGACTTATTTTAGTCCACAATGGTACATGAGTATGACTTAGCTCTTCAAACTGCTGCACTGTGATTATGTTATATTTTTTGCCTTACATCTCTTCCCACTACTAGGCACTTATATCTGATGGTATTGTGGGTTCTTGACTATTGATAACGTTTGATCATCAAATTGCTAAACTCATACACGTTGTTTTGTTCTGAAGCATGGTTGTGTAAGTTGTGTTAATGACAGTTTAAGGCTATTTAGGATCTCATTCCTTCTTTTAATAGCTGAAGCAGAAAAGGTTAACAAGACTGTCAATGGAGGGACTAATGCCGAATCTCAATCTGCAAGGCTACTAGCTTTGAGTGACATACTCTACCGTAGCGAGGGTAACAGTGATACTTCACAAGAAGGTCCTAGGTCCGACCGAGAAGATTCAGATTATGATGATGAACTAGAGCTAAATTTTGAAACATCAATGGCAGCAGGAGGGCATGAAGTGGAGTCAAATTCTCTTGATGGGAGTTTAAATTTGTTAACTCACGGGAGACCTGATTATTCTACAGAGAGTGGACATGTGAATGGCTCTAGTGAATCACCGACATCTCCAACTGAAAACGATAAATTCCAGGTCCGACTATGGTCATTGTGTTCTATT
Source organism: Cruciata laevipes (assembly GCA_963678965.1). Classification (NCBI taxonomy): domain Eukaryota; kingdom Viridiplantae; phylum Streptophyta; class Magnoliopsida; order Gentianales; family Rubiaceae; genus Cruciata; species Cruciata laevipes. Next base: position 5,926,580 of record OY787639.1, read on the forward strand.
TAGCTTTTGACATTTCCCTATTTTAGAAAAAATATGGCCACGTGGTCTTTGTATATTAGCGTGACTTGCAAAAAGTGCACCAATTTAAGCTCTTTGTTTTCTTGCTGGCGAAGTGAGAGATTACTCGTTGAGTATCTTAAGGAAGTGAGTGATTATAAAGAGTATATTTTTTGTGGAATTCTTATCATGACACTGGCTTTTCTTGATTAAACTTCTGTTTGCGTGGCAGCTTGAGGCAGCTATTGACATGAAACAGAGATATGTTGGACACTGTAATGCGGGGACTGACATAAAGCAGGCTAGTTTCCTTGGGCAGAAAGGTAGTTTCAATCTTCTTTTGAGCATAATTTTATTCACTGAACTGCAAATTTAAGTTGCTCCCTAATTGGATGAGGGTTTAAATGCAAGTTAGCTACGAGATATTGGGATGTTGTTGGGATACTATGATAAAGTGTTTAACTTAACCTAATGTCTGCCGAAAGCAGGTGACTATGTTGCTAGCGGAAGTGATGATGGAAGGTGGTTTATTTGGGAGAAGAAGACTGGTAGACTAGTGAAAATGCTTAGTGGAGATGGAGCTGGTAATATTTAGTTTGGTTTTTACTGTATCTGGAGAATCTCTTGCTTTCAAAATGTTCAGTTCAATCATCATCTGTCTTTCTAAGCTCCTGCTCTTGGATCTGCAGTTGTGAATTGCATTCAGTGCCATCCATTTGATTCCGTCGTGGCTACCAGCGGGATTGATGATACAATAAAGGCGAGCATTATGAAAATTGTAGACTTTGGGCCTGTACAGTACTTGCATTTAGTCGTTGAGAGCATATTGTGTTTTACTAATGCAGATTTGGACACCTACTGCTCCAGTCCCTTCAGTTGTAGCTAGTTCATCCGCCGGCCCTGAAAGAGCAGATGTGATAGAAGTAATGGAGAACAACCAGCGAGAATTAAGACGGCGCCAGACTGCAGTTTTGTAAGCCCCCCCTCTCTCTCTCACACACACACCCACACCCACAATACAACCAAAGTTATAATGTGGATGTGAAGTTTTTATGAATCATGATATGTGGTGTTGTTAAACAGGCCCTTGGAGATACTGGAAAGGTTTCGTATGCACGAATTCGCTGAAGGAGGTCTACATCCATTTGAGTGCACTCAGAGCTAGCAAACATCGTCACTTGAGTGCAAGTGGCTTCTCCCGCTTCTCCCTGCATACATGAGGTACATTTCTACTTGTTTATCTCAATTTTTGAATTAATAAAGTAGAAGAACGATGCACCATATATCACTTAGGAACTCAAGGCATCAGATGTTATTCTTGTTTCTGCAGATGCTTGATAGCCATGTTCAAGAATATGGATTGGCAATGTAGAGCATTACCGTCGAGGAAGTGAGGAATTTTGTAACTTAATCCTGTAGTTTCGTGTTGCTACGTGTTGATGTTATATTTTGGTTGTGTATATATTTAGCTACCTAATCATCTGTCATGTGTATTAGCTCTCAACAAGATGTATGCAAGCTTTTGCTTGTGTCAGCTCAAACAGGTTTTTGAATAAAGCGATGACGGAAGTTGTGAAAGACAGGGTTGTGCATGGTTTTTAAGGGCACATTATTTAACACAATGGCAAACTATATGTTCATTTCTATAAAGAATTCATCCTCTAGTAAGATGAGCAAAACATGCACTTAACTGGAGATGCCTTACAGATGGCCAGGGATGAAGTTGATCACGTACAATTTATTGTTTCAAACTCAATTGTAAGTATACATGATAAGGTAGAACTGTAGAAGAATGTGGTCTTGAGACACCCTTCTAAATCCCTAGAGATAGAAATTATCATGACCATCGACATCACTCCCAACGAACTTAGCTGATACCTCATACCATTGTATGGGATGTGCTGTCTCGCAATTTTTCTTGGTAGCATATTTTGGACGATATGTTATGTGAAATAAAACTTTACTTTTTAAAATAAAAAAGTAACACGAGATCAAAGTTATAATTAAATAAAGTTGCAGATAAAACCTACTTGAATTTTTTTCATTTCATCAACCAAACGTAATACGAGAGACTTTTAAGTTGCTCAAAACAAAGTGTTACACTTTGTTAAAATATTATTTATTATTACAAAGCTAACAAATTTGTTCTTCATAGATTTTTATTTTATTAAAATATATAATATCATTTTGTCCGAGACTCTACGTGCAGGGATGAATTGCCCGTTTCTCATTTTCTTCATTTACTTTCTCAACAAGACATTCAAAATATATATAATTTGAGCAATAAAATACTAACAATTGTTTGTTCTACCTACGAATCGAACCAAACGGAGGAGATTGCGTGGTCAATTCCTTCGCCTGGGTCCAACTTTTATATTTAATTTCCGGGCACTTTCCCGCCTGCAATAAATATATAAATTCAGCGTGTTGAAATTGAACAAGAAATTTAAGAATGAAAACTAACCTATTTTATTTATTTATTATTCAAAGGTGGTGACTGATATTTTATTCTATTCTGTGTCCCCGAATCAACTTTATTTTCCAGGGGTTCCTATTTTCCCAATTATTTCTTCTCAGTGGACCCCCACAGGTCACGTACAATTGAAAAATGAATTGCCGTGAAGAATAAAATAATAGGGAATCCTGAATATTTGTTTTTTATTAAAGATGAAAGAACATTGATGTACTTTCTCATTAACTTTTGTCATGATATATTTTAATTATTTATTTTAAAAAAATCTTTATCTAAAAATTGTAAAAATCTATACAGTTAGTTTAAATATTTTCATCATTAATTCAATTTTATTAAATTTTTCTTTGTTTACTCTAATTTTTAAAAATATTGTATATTAACTAATTGAGTCAGTAAGACAAACGAATTTTATAAACAACCTTAATTAAGAGAGAGTCTTGGGTGATACATGTCCTTTGGAGACCAAGGGCCATGGAAATGATCATTTACTGTTTTTGCTTGATTTTTTAGTCAGTTTGATTGATCTTTCAGTTCCCTTGACCATTCCTTTTTTACCTAGCTCTTTCAGTTAATTTGATCTTTCCGTCAATTTTGATCATTCCTAATTCTTGGTACATTATTGTTATTTCATACAAATTCACACCAATTCTCAGGCTCGAGTCGGTCCATGTGAGACGGCTGAGCTCTAGCGACACCTGCAACCTAAAATCTAATAAAGACAACTTCAACCGATAATGATCTCTTATAATACTTGGTCTCTGTAGAGACAAGTTTCAAATAAAAATTTGTACTTAATAAATATATAAAAATCCTCCGTCATACCATAATCTTATGAGACAATTATTGGTGATCAATTTTTTACACATTTTTAAGTAAAAGTGTGACAGTTTTATATAAAAACAAGAAACTATGTAAACAATGGAATGAATAGCCACCTGGCCATTTGGGGGTACAAATTGTCAAATGTGAATTATTTAAGATTGGAGTACTTGTCATGCACGGCCACCGCGACAGTGATATGCCATACACCGATGTGCACGCAATAATCAACTCTCAATTTCTTCCTTTCTTTTCTTATTCACACAAACCAACACCATGCAACTTGTCTTATTTCTCATTACCACTCATTATGTTTTGCATATTTTCATACGAACCCCTTCATATTCAAAAGGCTATTGATCACACCCTTGGATGATTGGTTCAACTAAATACTCTAAACCCTTCTCAATGATATTTTAACAAAAGTGTTTGCTCCATGCAGATTTCATTTACTTTTGCAGGACCAATATTTGACCATATTTTCTCTGCTAATTTGCTTATGCAGGACCATGCATTTGACCATATCATGACACTATACTCTAATTTGGTCATGCAAGGAGTAAACAGGTCATGCATAGAGCAACACCCTTTAACATAATCATTGAAATTTTGATAATGTTAGTTGATTAAAGAAATAAATTCAAGTGAAAGTAAGATAAGTAAGATAAGTACTTGTGCACCAAATAATTTCAAAAATACAGTTTATTTTTACCTTTGTTACTTAATTATTTTTACAGAAATTTATTCCCATTAATAAAAAAAATCGTGTAAATAAAATTTATATATTCAAATTTTTATTATATATTTTTTAAAAGAGTGGTCGTGCTTGTGCGTGCAAAAGACAACTTTGTCAATTCCATATTTGCGCATTTTAAAGTAAAGGAAGTGCCTAACGATAATTGCACCGAACGCTTCTATAATGAGAAATCTTAATCTTTTATCTTCCTAGCAGTCTAACACCGATCTATTTTTCTGCAGAACATTCTCTACAATCTCGTCAACACAGTAATTCAGTATCGACTACAATCATACCTTTAAAGTTAAGGTAGGCTTCCCTGGTTACCATCCACCACACCTTTTAATCTTTACGGATCATCATGCAATCTCTTGTAATTTACAAAGTCATGTCACTTGCACACAAAAAACAAAATCATATAGGGAAAGAATGGAATAAGATTAGCAAAAAGGGCTTTCTTCAAAATATCTTACATTATAAGGATATCTTGTCAATAATCTCAAACCATAATCATTTTTCTTCACTAATTTATTCTGTGGCGGACAGCCCACAGCAAACGCACACTGGCAGAAAGTCTCCAAACTATAAAGCTTAATATTTTTGAGTGACTCCTCACAAAAACAAACGAGATGATGACAACCACCACAAAAGGAGGTAGCGCCACCGCTTCTCCGTCGCCCAAGGCTGAGCGCCAAACCGAGTGCTGTATGTGCGGCGACTTGGGCCTCAGCTCCGAGCTGTTCCGATGCAAAATCTGCCATTTCCGATCCCAACACCGGTATAGAAAACGCCCCATCAATTTTCTTCTTCTTCTTCTCCGTTTTTCTGATAATTTATTAATCGATCTGTTTCAAATTTTACAGGTATTGCAGCAATATATACCCGAGAGCAGAGTCCTACAGGGCATGCAATTGGTGTTTGAGTGATCAGAGGGAAGGCTCGCCGGAAAAAACCCAGAACTCCGTCAACTCTTCATCCTCCAATAGAAGTACAAGCAATCAAGATGATTCTCCGGCGAAGACCAAGAAGAAAATCAGTGGAAGCAGTAATAATAACAATGTGAAGGGCTCGTCGTTGAAGGTTAGTGTCAACAACCGTTCGATCAAGAAACACAAGTCCTCGTCATCGCCGTCGCCCTCGCCGGAGAGTCAGAGGTCGCCGATGATGGCAGCCAGGAAGAGGATCACCACCGCCGGTGACGGGATGAAGAAGGATCATTTGAGGAGGACAAAATCGGACATACCGAAAAGTGTAGTGTATAAACATGGTTTCAGAAATACTAAGGTTAGACGATACAAGCTGCTAGACGAGGTTTCGACTTGATCAATTACTTTTTCTTCTTGTACAAATACACAATTATTATATCATTAAAATCGAGTCCTTTTCTATTTTCCTTTCCTTCTTCAATCCTTTTTGAAAAGAAATTTATTTACCCTGGTATATATTAAATCAAATTCTCTATTCTATTTTCTAGAGAAGCGTTATTGTACTTAATACATTTTGATACGTGTACATGTTTATATGAGGTTTGCTATTATATAAAATATGTATCAAAATAGTATCATATTAAAGTGCAAATAGCTGAACAGTTTATAAACTTTGCTTGTATAAATGGAGTTATATATGCATGATGATGTTTAGAGGTCAAATTGAGATGATGTGTTGGTAGTCACCAATTGTGTCACTTGCTAAACAAAAACGTCGACAAATTGAATAGAAAAACATTAGTTTAGATGTGAAGGTCGGTTTTGTTTGGTTATTTAAGGAGAAAGTCGGTCAAATTTAGTGCCACATATAGCAAGTGACAAAGCACTGTTGATAACGCTAGTAGCAATTCCGAATTCACACGTAAACAAATGCACTAGAGAATTAATTTATTGGGTCGGTCGATCTATGTAATAACTAATAACACGTACGTAGGTTTGTTTTGTTCGGCCCTGTGCAATTGGGTTGAAATTAAATTGAATTGAATTGATTTCTGTTAAATTGAATTAAATTGAATTGAATTGATTGCTGCTGAATTGAATTGAATTGAATTGGTTGTTGTTGAATTGATTAGAAAACAATTTAACATCATAAAGACTAGACGGATACCACGGCCTTCGATCCTCATTTGATGAGCATTTTAATATACTATTACTATTTGTTTAATTATTTCATTGTCATTTTTTTAAATTCAAATATTTAGATATATATATGTGATCGTCAAATTCACATTCGCTCCTCATTTGATGAATATTTGAATGAAAATGTCTCTTGTAAGGTCCACTTACGGTAAGAGCATGCCAAAAGAGACTACTTTCTACAAGATTGGGGGTTACTATATAAATTGTTTTAATTATTTAAGCCATAAACATAAAGATTAATGAAATAAAGTGAAAAGTAATGCCCAAAACCTAAAAGATCAAACCAAATAAAAACATCAGACAAAAAAATCTAAAAGATCAAACCAAATGAAAGATCAACCCAAATAAAGGTCAAAATCAAGTGTAAAAACATCAGGCAAAAACAAAAATAATTCAAATAATTAAAATAATTGTTTAATAATCTCAAATATTATAAATGTGGTATTCTTTTGTCATGCCTTTACCGTAAGGTGTTCTTATATAAAATTTTCTCTATTTGAATATACTATTACTATTTGTTTAATTACTTCATTGACATTTTTTAAAATTCAAATATTTAGATGTACATGTGACCATCAAATTCACATTTGCGCCTCATTTGACGAATATTTGAATATACTATTATAATTTGTTTATTATTTTATTGAAATTTTTGAAAATTCAAATATTTAGATTTATGTGTGATTATCTAATTCACATTTTTAAAATATTTGTAGCAAATAATAAATTAATTAATATCATAATATTATTATTTTGGATATTTGGTATATAGGATTGGTTTATAACTTAAATATTATGAATAAGGCAAATTCTCATTTGTCTCAAATGAGACCAAAGATTATAAGACTGCTATTGATTGAAATTGTCGTTGGTGATCTTTAAACCCGCCGATTTCCTTGATTGAATTTGACGTTGGTGAAATTGACCAAGGAAATGATCAAGAAAATTGACCGAAAGATCAAGCAAATTGAACGAAAGATCAAATTAACTGAAAAATCAAGGCAAAACAAAAATACTCAAGGACATTGATAGAAAGATCAAACAAACTGACTAAAAGATCAAGCAGAAACAGTAAATGCGCATTCCCCTGCTCTTGGTCTCCACAAGGACATGTCTCACCCAAGACTTTCTCTAAGAATAAATAAAATTGGAAAATAAAATAATAGGCAAATTCTCATTTGAGACCTGTCTCAAATGAGACCAAAGATTATATGAGACTGCTATTGATTGAATTTGTCGTTGGTGAGCTTTAAACCCGCCGATTTCCTTGATTGAATTTGTCGTTGGTGAAATTGACCAAGGAAAATATCAAGAAAATTAACTGAAAGATCAAACAAATTGAACGAAAGATCAAATTAACTGAAAAATCAAGGCAAAACAAAAATACTCAAAGACATTGATTGAAAGATCAAACAAACTGACTAAAAGATCAAGCAGAAACAGTAAATGCTCATTGCCCTGCTCTTGGTCTCCACAAGGACAGGTCTCACCCAAGACTTTCTCAAAATAATATCATATAAAATAGGGTATATATTGTTTAAAAAATAGTGTGCATATTTTGGTAGAAAAGTTAACCATGTTGTTTATCCCACACACAATTTAAAGAGAATAACTTAATTAAAGATGATTTAAACTTAATTAAAATGAACCAAAATAAATTTAAAATAATTTGATAAAAATATTTAAATAAATTAAATTGAATTGAACTGAATTGAATTGAATATTGTTGAATTGAATTGAATTGAATTTAATGTTGTTGAATTGAATTGAATTGAATTGATTGCTATTGAATTGAATTGAACTGTGAATAAGTTGAATTGGACATGAACTTCCTTTGTCACAAGACTCACAACTGATGTTGCTTGGCTAAGAACTCGTTGTTTGTGTTGACAGCGTAATACACATGTTATGGGCCTGCTGAATTGTGGCCGAAGCAGAATAAAATATATGATATATGATATATGAAATAGATGAATGTTATTAATACTATCATAATATGATTGACAAACGTTTAATATTATTATAACTTTTTTTGGAAAGTGCAATTATTAATCCTTTGCACTTTCTGATTTGATAATGCATTTATTCACTTCAATTTAGTTTAGTTTAAGTTTAAATGCTTTCAAAAAAAAGTTTAAATTTAATTTTTTTAATTATATTACTATTCATGACTCGTTTAACCCAACTGACTTTTGTACTTGCATATAAAGGTTATATAAAGGTCGTACCTTAGTTACTTATCAATGTATCAATATATATGTAGTTAGACCATTTTACTATATCTCTTTTTATTATGGTTTAACAGAAATTAGTTTGAAAAAAAGGGTCTAAATTTGGATTAAATTAGGTTCCTTTTAATAAAATAATAAATCGGAGACTATGATGAGGACGACACACGTGTTAATCACTTTCATGGGAGCGACTAATGGTGTATTATATAAACATAAATGAGCTATTCCATTCGTATCAGCTAGATCATCCGCATAGAAGATTTTTTCAATTACAAATACAAAATTTTAAGTGCATTTAAAAATGTATAAAAAAATGTTATCGTATTTAATATTGTTGAAATCGTCATAACATTTAGTTGATATTAAAGTTTATTAATATCAAACTTTTATATCTTGATAATATATGTAGTTAAAAATATTACCAGTTATACACTTGTTTAGAAGACCGTGAAAATCTTCTGTGTAAGTCTAGAAGGTACGGAAGAAGTACTAAATATGATTTTCATGTCGCCTGTCGGTACTTGATCATCTCCAAAATACCTACTCATCTGCTTATTATACTCTCTCCGTGCCAAAGAGATTTATCTAATTTTCATTTTGGTGCGTCCCAAATAGATTTACCCATTTCCTATTTTGGCAAAATATTATAATATAAACTATCAACCTTCTCTCACATACTTCACCAACCCTACCACCCACATCAGTGTCACATCAGATTTCTTAAAAACCGTCCCAAAAGGAATTGGACACAAAATAGGGGGACGGAGGTGTTGGGGCGAACCACGGAAATACCCACTCACGACCACGGCAAAACAACCAACCAATATTCAAAACACAATCACCAAGATGGAAACAGACCAGTTAACAAGAAATTAACGAGACAAACAACACACGATATTTTTACGTGGAAAGCCCTTCGGTGAGAAGAGTAAAACCACGGGACTTAAGGAGTCCACCCAAACTTTCTTATTATGATAAAATGAGGGTAACAAACCCAACCCAGTCTACAAAAGGTTAAAACCCACTACAAGCATCATACATAAGAACTAACCAACAACAAGAGGAACAAGCGGTGCAATATCACCACAAACAAGGTTGTTGTTTGAACTGCTGTATCTCCCAAACCAGAACATAAACTGACAATCCAACCGTCCAGATCAAAGCCCTAAGAGTCATGAACATGCTGACAAAATTTCAGCCAAAACGGACTCCGGTAGCCTATTGATCAGACTTTCGAATCAGAACTGCTCACACCAAAAACGAGAATACTTCTCAGCTCATTAAAAACCCTTTTCTCTTCCTCCAATGTCTCGTGTCTCTCCTTCTTGAATTCTCAAACCGCTCGCTAATTTTCCAAGAAGATATAAACCTCTTTTATAGACACCTTATCCCTATCCTTCAAGAAATAATAAAAGAAGTATTTTCCTTTTCCAATTAGTATACCAAATAAAGCATACCAATGTGGGCTGGATCCCATGCACCCAACAATCTCCCCCTCCAGCCCATCACGGAGAAGGTACAAGTGCATCCTTGATCACTTGAAGCTCATCCCGGCGAGCTTACCACAAAGCTCAAGCTTAACTCCGGGAATTACCTTCGTCAACATATCAACAACTTTCTTGTCGGTGTGAACCTTCTTCAGCTTCATTTGCTTCTTCTCAATCACATCTCGTAGCCAATGATACCTCACATCAATATGTTTGGTACGAGCATGATACATGGAATTCTTGCTCAAATCCATAGCACTTTGACTATCACAAAGCACAACATATTCACCTTGCTTCAACCCCAGCTCTTGAAGGAACCTCTTTAACCATAACATTTCTTTACCGGTTTCCACTGCTGCAATATACTCTGCCTCGGTTGTTGACAATGCTACACACTTTTGTAGCTTGGACTGCCATGAGATGGCTCCCCCTGAAAATGTAAACAAGTAACCCGAGGTAGATTTTCTTCTATCTATATCTCCAGCCATATCGGAATCAGTGTACCCTTCAAGAATGGTCTTGTCACTTCCAAAGCATAAGCTCAACTTGGAAGTCCCTCGCAAGTATCTAGGAATCCATTTCACTGCATCCCAGTGAGCCTTACCCGGATTGGATAAGTACATACTCACCACACCAACAGAATGTGCTATATCTGGCCTCGTACACACCATTGCATACATCAAAGAACCAACAAAAGAAGAATAAGGAACATGAGACATATGTTCTTTCTCCTTCTCTGTTGTAGGACAATTTTCCTTACTCAACCTGAAATGAGATGCCAATGGTGCACTAACGGGCTTAGCATTCTTCATATTGAACCTTTCAAGCATTCGTTCAATATATTTCTCTTGTGACAACCACAACTTTCCAGCTTTCCTATCACGAGCAATCTCTATGCCTAAGATCTGCTTTGTTGGACCCAAGTCTTTCATATCAAATGACTTGGACAGTGCTTTCTTCAAATCGTTAATCATCTTCGCATCTTGACCAATGATCAACATGTCATCGACATATAAAAGAATTATAATGAAGTTACCTCTAGGGAACTTTCTAAAATAAACACAAGGATCAGCTGTAGTTCGTTTATAACTATTGCTTGTCATAAACGAATCAAATTTCCGATACCATTGCCTCGGTGCTTGCTTCAGCCCATAAAGACTCTTCATCAGCTTGCACACATGATTCTCCTTCCCATTCACTTCAAATCTTTCCGGCTGCATCATATATATTTCCTCTTGCAAATCACCATGCAAGAAAGCGGGCTTCACATCAAGCTGCTCCAATTCCAAATTCAGGCTTGCAGCTAAACCTAGAACGATACGAATCGAAGTCATCTTGACAACTGGTGAAAAAATCTCATCATAATCAATGCCCTTCTTCTGGTTGCATCCTTTGACAACCAACCTGGCCTTATGCTTCACAATCTTATCACCATCCTTCTTGAGCTTGTAAACCCATCGGTTTCTCAAGACTCTCTTGCTTTTGGGAGCTCTCACCAAATCATAAGTATCATTCTTCTTCAAGGATTCCATTTCATCTTTCATTGCCTCAACCCAAAACTTCTTGTCTTTGTGAGACAACACTTCTTGAAAATTCTCGGGTTCCTCATCTGCGGTAACAAGAATGAACTGTGAACTTGGATACCTTGTTGAATTTATCTTCTGTCTGCTGGACCTTCGAGGATCCACTTGCGGCACTTGAGGGGTAGGTTGCTCCCCTCGCTAATGATCCCCTTCATCCTCATTCAGAGGAATCTCACCACCTTCGGGTGCATCAGCCTCGTGTTGGATGTCCTCAACCTCGTCAGGTTTTACATCAACATTCTCATTCGATGGCTGACTAACAGGCGTAGAAGAATCATTAGTGAAATCAAAAGACGCATCTGAGTTAGAATTGTACCTCGAACTCAGAAGATCAGCACCCATCTCGTGCTCAAAGAACACTAAATCTCTACTTATCACCACTTTTTTCTTCTTGGGATCATAGATTTTATAACCATATTCTTCATCACCATATCCAACAAATACACATGGATTGGTCTTGAAATCCAGCTTCGACCTTTGTTCCTTAGGCACATGAGCAAACGCCTTGCATCCAAACACTCTAAGATGCTTATATGAAGGATCGCGCCCCTTCCAAGCTCTCTCGGGTATTTCATAACCCATAGGGATTGATGGAGATAGGTTGATCAAATAAATGGCACAATCAACCGCTTCAGCCCAAAATGACTTAAGAAGATTAGACGTTTTGAGCATGCATCTAACCTGCTCAACAATGGTTCTATTCATCCTCTCAGTAGTACCATTGTGTTGGGGGGTTCCGGCCACTGTCAACTTATGCCTAATACCGTGCTCCGAACAATATCTCTTAAACTCATTAGAAGTATACTCTCCACCATTACCAGAAAGAAGACACTTCAGGTTCTTCTCCGTTTCCCTTTCAACCATAGCATGAAATTTTCTGAAAATTTCAAACACTTCTCCTTTAGACTTCATCATATACACCCAAGTCTTCCGAGTAGCAGCATCTATAAAAGTAACAAAATAGTTGTTGCCACCAATTGACTCACATTCCATGGGACCACAAACATCGGAGTGTACCAGCTCCAACTTTTCTTCCTTCCTCGTCGACTTTCCAGAGAAAGAAACTCTACGTTGCTTTCCAGCTAAACAATGATCACATGGATCTTGAGTAGGGATGTCACTGGGGCGGGTTTGGGGCGGGTACTAGCTATCCCATCCCCATCCCCATCTAATATTTTAAAACCCATCCCCGTCCCATGACCCATGATGGGTACAAAATTAAAAACCATCCCCGCCCCATCGGGTTTTATTATAAAACCATCCCCGCTCCATGACCCGCCCCAGTCCCCACCCCATGCCCCATGACCCATCCCCGCCCCATGACCCATGAACCATCCTCACCCACCTCTTATATCAGTTTAAAATACATTTGCTTATATGACTTTTACTCAAATGCAATAATAATTATATTGAGAAATATAAAATCTTTAAAAAGACAAAAATCTCAAACCCAAACAAAAAAATGTAATTGAAATCTCACTCAAATTTGAAGCAAACAAGAAGTTTGTAATTATAAAAACGATTGCCAAAGAATAATCCAAAATACATTATTATTGTTAGTTTTCTTCTCATTTTAACTATTAGGGGTTGATTATTAAATTATAATAAGAAATTAATTAATATTATTTTTTATTAATTAATATATAATAATATTATTAATATAATAATACTGGGGCGGGGCGGGTATGGGGTGGGTATAACGGGGATGGGGCGGGTTGAGGCGGGGATGAGGCGGGTGATGTATAAAATCCATCCCCGCCCCATGACCCATGACGGGTTGTGATTTCATCCCCATCCCCGTCCCATTACCCATCAACTTTTCCCCATCCCCGCCCAAACCGGTGCAAATGGGGCGGGTCACCACCAAAACCCGCCCCAGTGCCATCCCTAATCTTGAGAAACACTAGAATCCACAGGAATAAGAAATTTTCCTGCAAGAAGTTTCATCCCTTTATCACTCATGTGTCCCAACCTTCGATGCCACACATTAGGAGAATTCTTCCCTTCAATGACATTCAACCAAAGAAGAAGAAGAAGAGGTCGAAGTCCAAAGATGGGAATGAGAAAAGGACGTGTCACTATTGCAACAAGCCTGGTCACATCAAAAAGTACTGTTATCGGTGGAAGAAAGAACAAGGGAAGAAGAACGATTCACCAAATGAGAAAGGTGATAAAGCTATTGCAGCAGTTGTTTCCCATGATGATGATAGTGATGACGGTGTTTCCTTGGCTTGTGCTACTTGGGATTGTCATCATGTTTAAGGTTCAGATACTGAATGCTTGATTAATTCAGGAGCTTCTTTTCACTGTGTTCATAAAGAGGATTACTTCATGAACTACGAAGCTGGGAATTTTGGTAAGGTCAGAATGGTGAAACAAGAGCACCGCATATGTAGTTGGTCGAGGTGATATTTGTGTAAAGACAAATTTTGGATGCCGACTTGTGTTGAAGAACGTGCGCCATGTGCTGATTTTCGCCTTAACTTGTTGTCGGCTAGTACACTTGATCGTGAGGGATATACACACCTCTTTGGAGATAGCAAGTGGAAGATGTCTAAAGTTTCAATGACATTCAACCCATCATGACATACAGTCAACTATGTCTTGTATAACGTGCAGCACAACTCTCCACGAGTAACTGTCATTGAACCTTTAGACATCTTCCACTTGCTTGCTATCTCCAAAGAGGTGTGAATATCCCTCACGATCAAGTGTACTAGCCGACAAAAGGTTAAGGCGCAAATTAGGCACAAGGCACACGTTCTTCAACACAAGTCGGCATCCAAAATTTGTCTTTACACAAATATCACCTCGACCAACTACATCTACGGTGCTCTTGTTTCCCATTCTGACCTTACCAAAATTCTAGCTTCGTAGTTCACGAAATAATCCTCTTTATGAACACAGTGAAAAGAAGCTCCGGAATCAATCAACCATTCAGTATCTGAACCTTCAACATGATGACAATCCCCAGTAGCACAAACCAAGGAAACACCGCCATCACTATCATCATCATGGGAAACAGCTGATGCAGTAGCTTTATCACCTTTCTCATTTGGTGAATCGTTCTTCTTCCCTTGTTCTTTCTTCCACCGATAACAGTACTTTTTGATGTGACTAGGCTTGTTGCAATAGTGACACGTCCTTGTCTCATTCCCATCTTTGGACTTCGACCTCTTCTTCGACTTGCCACGCCCTTTTGGACCTCTACTCTTGCTTCTTCCACGAGTTTCAACAACAAGTGCCTGCGAATGATCAACTCCCATCTCATTCCTTCGTAATTTTTCATTAAACATGCTCTCCTTGATAACATCCAAAGAAAGCACTCATTCAGGATCAGAGTTGCTAATTGTCACCACCAAAGTCTCCCAACTATCGGGCAAAGAACTCAGTAAGAACAAAGCTTGTAGTTCAGGACCAAGCACAATCTTCAATGTAGTCAACTTGTTAATAATATCCTGAAAGTCGCTAAGGTGCTCAGACACAAACTTTCCACTTTTCAACTTCAAATTAATAAGTTTCTTGATCAAGGAAGTCTTATTATAAGCTGTCTTTATTTCATATAGGCCTTCCAGTTTCTTCCACAAAACATAAGGGTCGGACTCTTGAGAGACATGATTGAATATGCTAATATCAACCCATTGTCTAATAGTCCCCAAAGTTTTCCTCTTTAACTTGACCCAATCAGCTTCTTCAGTTTTCGCTGGTTTAGTCGGTACAGAAGAACTACTACCCTCAGTTTTAACCTCTACAATCGGATCATACAAATCTTTGCAGTACAACAAGTCTTCCATCATAGGTCTCCAAATTGAATAGTTGGATGATGTTAACTTAACCATAGAACTACCTCCACCGGACTCCATGATTATGCTAAAGATAACACTAGCTCTTGATACCACTGTTGGGCCGAACCACGAAAACACCCACTGACGACCATGGCAAAACAACCAACCAATATTCAAACCACAATCACCAAGATGGAAACAGACCAACTAACAAGAAATTAACGAGACAAACAACACACGATATTTTTACGTGGAAAGCCCTTCGGTGAGAAGAGTAAAACCATGGGACTTAAGGAGTCCACCCAAACTTCCTTATTATGATAAAATGAGGGTAACAAACCCAACCCAGTCTACAAAAGGTTAAAACCCACCACAAGCATCATACATAAGAACTAACCAACAACAAGAGGAACAAGCGGTGCAATATCACCACAAACAAGACTGTTGTTTGAACTGCTGTATCTCCCAAACCAGAACACAAACTGAAAATCCAACCGTCCAGATCAAAGCCCTAAGAGTCACGAACACGCTGACAAAATTTCAGCCAAAACGGACTCCGGTAGCCTATTGATCAGACTTCCGATTCTGAACTGCTCACACCAAAAACGGGAATACTTCTCAGCTCATTAAAAACCCTTTTCTCTTCCTCCAATGTCTCGTGTCTCTCCTTCTTGAATTCTCAAACCATCTCGCTTATAAACCTCTTTTATAGACACCTTATCCATCTCCTTCAAGGAATAATAAAAGAAGTATTTTCCTTTTCCAATTAGTATACCAAATAAAGCATACCAATGTGGGCTGGATCCCATGTACCCAATAGGAGGGAGTAATTTCTAACCAATTCGCCAAAGTCTGGATGATCTTCAAGGTCTACAAAATAAAGAAAGGATGTAATCAGCATGTTCGGGCTTTAGCAATGTATAATTTTTTTTACTGAAGATGCAACCACAATACCATTGAAAATGTAAACAAGAGAGAACTGTTTTATTCATATGCCATTATTACAATCATGTTGATTTTTCAACTAATGAAATACATTCAAAAGTTGAGAATGCAACAACAGCAACAACATGAAAGAAACTAACTAAATGGAATTGATGATACAAGATGTGTCACCTATTAGTGAGAAAGGTGATGACTCAGCTACTTAAGGAAATATTCAGGAAGATGCACGAAGGGCACGTGAGAGGATCTTAAGCAAGATACTGGAGGTACAGTCTCACGTGAGACATACTTGGAGATGAGAAACATGAATGATGAGTCAGCAGGGAAAGGGGATGAGGAAGGTGTCCTAGGACGCTTGTAAAAGGAGGCCATAGTCAGCCATTTCAGGTAAGTTCTATAACTCTTGAATACAGAGTTTTTACCTTTTAAAGAACGAAATCTCATTATCACACCGGAGCTACCACCCCCGGGGTAGCGCCGGGGGGGCTTGTTTTGCAGGCATCAGAGGACAGGTCTCAAGCACGACCTAATCAAGGCCTAGGAGCTCGGATAGTCAGGAGTCATTAGCGAGCAGTCTGCATACTTCATTAACCATCGACACCCAGAAGCCCTCGGATATATCAGCTATCCGAGACCCAGATTACTAGTGCGGAATCACCCCGCATCAGTTGACACGTCCGGTGGGACCCAACTTTGAAAGTTCTTACTCTCGATTGTCATGTCGGAAAAAACAAAGCGTCATCCTGGTCGGCAAATCTACCACTACTCCAGCTTCCACGGTGGCAAATATGGATGGGGTGATACAAAATGAAGATGATCCTACGTTGTTGCAGCTGTAAGCTGAAGGGCTGAGACAAAGAAACACGCCTGAAGGCCCGACCGAGGGGGAGCCCATCACAGAAGGAGAAGAGGATGAGGCCGAGAACTATCCTTTAGAGCTGGGAATGAGAGCATTACCTGGGGCAGAACAGACAGAAATTGCTCGGGATAACCCGAGGCAAACAAGCACGGTTCAAAACAATCCGAGACCACCTGGCACGGTTAGGAACAACTCAAGACAGAGGGGTGAAGATCTATCAACGCTAGATTTTATGATGGCCCACAAGGAGTTATATCACCAGTGGATAATACAACATCGGAGAGAGCAGGAAGGAGGACCTGGTCCACCCATAAGATCGTTGATCGACTTGGAGGCATTGAACAGATTTGGGGAGCCAGAGAGAAGGGTGCCGGTTAGCTCTAGCATAGTGTCCCCAACTGTTCCACCTCTTAGGACCGGCACAGACTCATGAAATCTCCAGCCTAACCCCCTGCATGAAAATACAAGACATGAATGATGGGTGTATCCCCCAGGACCAGCGTTGCCGGCGGTGTCATTTGGAACACCAGGATTTTTGGTTTCCACCCCGATGAGGTTATCCAACGAGTCGCTACCTGCAGAGTACTATGATGCGATAATCTCGGGTGGGTATCAGATGATGGGAATGCAGGGCCAAAGTCATCTGACGACCTCGGCTGGAATATGAGGACATCAAGGAGGATACCAAGGAGGATATCAAGGGAGAGCTTATGAGGATAGGTATTATAGAGGTGAGAACGGGTATTATTCGGATCCAAATTCTCTGGAAGCGCGCTTGGATAAATTGATCAGGAGGAATGGGGCTAGGCCCGCCTCTCCTTAGATTCAGAGATTCTGGCCGAACCATGGCCTCAAGAACTGAGGCCGCCAGAGGGGATTCCTACCTATAATGGAGAAACGGATCCCGAGGTGTTTCTGTGAACCTATCAAAACTTGATGATTTTCAGGGATATCCCACACAACTTGAGGTGTAAATTGTTGGGATGCGATTTTCGAGGCAACTGTCTAATATGGTTTGACTCTCTTCTGAGGGAGAGCTTGAGGAGTTTTTAGTCGAGCCCTATTATACAGGTATTTCCAATTGAAGAAGTCAGGAAAACTACTGGCCGAATTGCTGGAAACCAAGCAGAAGGCCTCGGAGGAACCAATGGAATACTATAGGAGGTATATGTATGACATCATGCAGGTATCGGATAGGCAGCAACAAGAGAAAACTGTTATCAGTGGATTCATCAACGGCCTGAAGGATGAGGCGTTGTTCCGGAAACTGATGGAAAACATCCCGAGTAGTTTCCATGCACTACAGATTGCCATACAACTGTACTGTGATGTCAACGATGCGACCCGCAAGAGAAAGAAAGATAATGATACCCTTCTCTCGGTAAAAGGCGACAAAAAGAAGGCGCCCGAAATAGGAAAGAGGGATTCAGGAGCTATGGTCATCGGGAAGTCTCGGATAGAAATTTACACACCTCTAATCAAGCCACGCTCGGAGATACTAATGGTGTACAGGAACTTGTTCGGCGATCCCCCTCCGATCCAAGGGATCCCATTGAAAGAAAATGCATAAAAGTGGTGTGCTTACCACAAATCTCATGGGCATACCACATACGGTTGCCGCACCCTAAGGAATGAAATAGAGAAATTGATAGAAAGGGGGCAGTTGAGGGATTGCGTGGCTCCAGAGGCCAGGAAGGAAGGGCAACAGCAGTTCGGGAAAAAGAAGTGGAGATGGGCCAACCAGTATGGTGCCAACCAATATCCGAACCAGGTTTGGATCCAGGAAGGAGAGCAAACTTATGGAAACAATGGGGGTCAAGTCCTGAATCAAATCGTAACAGTTGCTCAGGACCCCGAGCCCATCCCAAACCGAATGATCAACGTTATCAGTGGGATGGTAGGGGACAGCTGCCAATCGGTAACAGCGTTGAAAACACAAACTAGGTATGTGCCGCCAGGAGAAGAGCACGGTAAACGTTTTCGACCTGATGAAACCATAGCCTTTTCTGAAAAGGATGCAGTGCCCACCCAGGCCCTACACTCAGATCCGATGGTGGTCACGGCAGAGATCGAAGGCTTCGCTGTGAAAAGAGTTTTTATAGATGATGGCAGTAGTGTGGAGATAATGTTCGCCACCTGCTTCGACCAATTGGGAATAGGAAGGCATAATTTAAGACCACCGATGTCACCATTGTCAGGGTTCACCGGAAAAGCAGAGATGCCCCTCGGCGTAATCACCCTCAGGGTAACAAAGGTAGACGACATGGACAGAAGCCGCCAGACTTCGACATTATGCAATGTCACGGTGATGGATGCTCATTCTCCCCACAACGCCATTCTTGGGAGGTCTTGGTTGACACAGGCCAGAGTGGAGAATTGCCCCTATCTGTTGACAATGAAGTTTCCGACAAAGCAAGGGGTTGCATCCGTTCGAGGTAGCCAGGCAACGGCAAGAAGCTGCATGCTAACATCAATATTAGATGCAAGAAATGTTGTAGGGGCCACCCATTAAGGATCAGCAAGCAAAGGGAGGACAAGGGTTAAAAATTCGCCTTTGGAAAAGGGCAAGGCAAAGGAAGGGAAACACTCCGAGGTATCAGAAAAGGAGAAAAGTGTCAACACCTCGGATACAGATGAGGAGAGCCCAGAAAAGGATCTGTCAGGAAAGGGGTTGAGGTGATAATGGAGGAAAATTGAATCAGGTAAACCCCACTTTAAAATTCAGGGATTTTTAAAGAAAGAAAAGGAGAAACTTGGTGTGGACACACTTATGCCAGTAGCGTGGATACGCCTACTGGTAGGTGGCGTGGATACGTCAGAAAGTTGTAAGGTATTGGATAATACTTTTGCGGGAAAAGAAAGGGTGTGGATACGCCCTAGGAGGAAAATTACTAGGTATTGGATAATACTTTGTAATGGGAAGTCGGGACCTCGAGGTCGCTCCCACGATGGTGCCCAGCAAAAGAAAGGTATTTTATGAAGGAAATCGGTTTCAAAGAACTAAGGATTTTTAAAGAATCCAAGGTTTTCAAACCATCGGATGAATGTTCTCATCAGGCCTATCCGATGAACGCATAAGATTTAATTAACGAGTTAAAACTTTAAAGGTTTTCAAACCATCGGATGGATGTTCTCATAAGAAGAGGCCCATCCGATGAACACATAAGATTTAATTAAAGAATTAAAACTGTAAAGGTTTTCAAACCAGCGGATGGATGTTCTCATCAGAAGAGAACGCATAAGATTTAATCAAAGGATTAAAATCTTTAAGGTTTTCAAACCATCAGACGGATGCCCTCATCAGAAGAGGCCCATCTGATGAACGTATAAGGAATACTATATGGATTAAAAGACTTTAAGGCTTTCAAGCCATCAGATGGATACCCTCATCGGAAGAGCACTATCTGATGACAACATGAGAGAAAATTTAAGGTTTAAAGAATTTAAGATCTTAGCTCCTCGGATGGATGCCCTCTTCAGGCGAGGACCATTTGTTGAGCCCACAAGAAATAATACAAGGCTAGACTTCTTCGGATATATCTGAATGATGCAGGATGTCAGGAGGTTGATTACCCTCGCCAGAAGGGGGGAAGATTATGACGATCTAGCTTGGATAGTCAAACTATGAAGTCGGGAAGGAAATGACGATAAAAGATACGAGAATTATTTCTTTCAATATATGGTATATGCTTTAAACCATCGGGTATTCTTTGCACCCAATGCTCCAAGAGGGAGAGAAGGAGGGGATAAGTAATAAACAATGCATATGCACAAGGGTAAAAAATTCAGACGCATAAGGTAAAACTTGGAAAAGAAAGGCGCATAAAAGAGAAAGCAGAGCAAAAGTATCTTTTTCTTAGATATTAAATAAGGAAGGATAGATTACAAAATAAGGAAAAAGGAAAAATTGCAAAGAGTAGATGCAATAGAAAATTAAGGACCAGGAGGACGGGAAGCTGGACGGGTAGCCTCGAGACGCTGTGTCCGAGGGTTTTTGCAAACTAACTTTGGGCGACCCTCCTGAAAGCCCACAGAGAATCCATATAAGAAAGGATGAGTACAGTATTCACGGTAAACAGGGGTTTCAGGGCAGACCCTCAGGTCATTTATAACATTCTCGGGAGGAAGAGAATCAAGAGGAGAGCCAGGAGGAGAATCCGAAGAAGACGTAGGAGAGCCAGGGAAGGGTAAAGGTCCCTCTACAGCAGACAGGGCTCAGAGAGAGGAGGCTGAGAGAGGAGGAGAGGTAGAATAGAGAGCTTCCCAGACTTTGGGAGCCAATTGGCCTAGGGTTTTGTTCAGAAGACACTGGAACATATAAAGATAACGCTGCTTGGCACCATGCTTGTAGAAAAACTTCTGGTAATCGAGCCGGGGCGCTCCGGGAACCCATCCTCGCATTTGCTTATAAACCCAGGTGGTCTAATAGTTGTTCGACTCGGTCACGACCTCTTTTACGGTTTTCTCAAACTCAGGGGATCGGATGATCTCTTCCGAGAGGGCAGCACTATACTCACGAAGGTTGGAGCCATCCTTCCAGGGTTGTAACTCCTGCTCAAGCTCGGACACGCGGGATTCTAGCTTAGCCGAGCAGAGTTTTTCTTGCTCCAACTCCCGGGCAAGGATAGAAGATTCATGCTTTTCCTCGGCAGGAGCGTGAGAAAGGCGGCGTTGGTAAGTAGATTCTAGGAAATCTCAGAGGTAGGCCGATCCAATTATCTCGGAGGAAAAGTCAGGTACCTGAAGCATGAAAGGTTAGAAGGTAGTAATAAGATGCATAGAAAGCATAATACCATAGAGAAAAGGGAATTACCAGTGGATTTGAGTGAGGAGCCCGCAATTGTGAGTCAGTTGGGGAAGGCGAGGGCTGAGGGATCAGATCCCTAGTCCGAGGTCTTCTCCGGCTACAACTTAAAGGACCGTTGGCAAGATCGCAGACCAGATTAGGAAAAGGAACGAGTATAGAAACCACAGAATCAATACCCACGGGAAGAGTCTCGCTTGGGGGGCTCGGGCTGTCCAGCTCTGGCAAGACGGTAGAATCAGGATCGGGATGATAAGACAGATTATCCTCGAGAGAGCGCAGCACTGCAAAGGAGAAAATTGGGTCAGAAGTCAGAAACACCGGGAAAAGGGGAGACCGGTGTTAAAATAAAACACAAAATCTTGAGGGACAACCTTGATCGGGCCAGACGGCGCGATAGTAGGGAGTGGAGAAAACCTCGTCAGGATGCACTTTGGGAGGCCAGGAAAATCCCCCGTTCTCAGGAATCCAGCATTGAGACGAGTCTACTGGGCTATTCAGCAGAATCTCATAATCCGAGCTTAGCTCATTAGGGAGCCAAGGCACCTGATCCTCGGATGTGATGTCACGATTCCACCAAGGAGCCGGATAAGCCAAATGGTCATAAGAGTAATGGCCGTCTACTAACCATCCCTTCGAATAATTAACGAAGCCTAGGAGGAAGTGGGCACCGGGAACATGGGATGCAAAGCCAAAGATGCCGGGAATTCAGCTCGCATTCCCGGAAAGACAGAAGAAAGACCGAAACAGGTCCACACTCTCGGAGACACTGCATCGGCGGCAGTTGACTAGAAACGCCATGATAACCACAAACCCATTAGGATTAATTTGAACAGGAGAAATCTTGTAGTGGTAAAGAATGTCAGAATACAAAGGAGGGAAGGGCAGGCACATGGCCCGTTAGTCTGGTATGCATCAGATTGCATGGGGATAAGTTGAGCATCCATGGCCAGAGGGCAGAACATTCTTGAGGTGGCTTTGATGATCTCAACGCGGATCCAATCCTGCGTCGGATCGGGAGGGGGCCCTTGAACATTAGAAACTATCCCTAGCGGCCGGATACACAAGGATTCACTTGGAGCTTCACCAGTTCCTGTCCGAGAATCTAGACGGCGAGAGTTGGGGCCCTCACCAAAAGGAACAATCATGGGGCGACTCATATCGTTGCGAGAAGGTAAGTCGGTGACGCTATCAGAAGATTTACCAGAAGTTGGCGAAGCCAAGCGAGAACGATTCAGAGTAAAAAAGAAGAATTGCATGAAAGGTAGTCAGCCATGCGAGTGGAATGAAGAACATAGGGGAGGAATTTATAGTACAGATAAAAGGAGCAAGGCAGTGGAAGATAAAGGGGCAAGGACAAGCCGTACCTAGGTAGAAAACAAAATGATTAAGTAACTCAAAAAAAGAGGGAAAATTGGATACTATGCAGTCGTAAGGCAAAAATTGCGCCAATCGGGGCCCACCCAATAAAAGGATGTCACCCGAGATAACGAAGCGGCAAAGCCCAAAAAGTATCGGCCAAGAGAACTCGGATAAAAGAAAAGAAGGATCGGAAAAAGTTAAGTCAAGTGTTGCTCTTCCACAGCTAACACTCGACTTAGGGGGCTTGTGATGATACAAGATGCGGCACCTATTAGTGGGAAAGGTGATGACTCAGCTACTTAAGGAAATTGCCAGGAAGATGCACGGGCACGTGAGAGGATATTAAGCAAGATACTGGAGGTACAGTCTCACGTGAGAAATACTTGGAGAGGAGGAAAAGAAATGATGAGTCAGCAGGGAAAATGGGATGAGGAAGGCGCCCTAGGACGCCTATAAAAGGAGGCCATAGTCAGCCGTTTCAGGTAAGTTCTCTAACTCTTGAGTACATAGTTTTTATCTTTCAAAGCACGAAATCACATCATCACACCGGAGCTACCACCCCCGGGGTAGCGCCGGGGGGGCTTGTTTTGCAGGCATCAGAGGACAGGTCTCAAGCACGTCCTTTCCGAGGCCTAGGATCTCGGATAGTCAGGAGTCATTAGCGAGCAGTCTGCATACTTCATTAGCCATCAACACCCAGAAGCCCTCAGATATATCAGTTATGTAAGGCCCAGATTACTAGTGCAGAATCGTCCCGCATCAGGAATGAAATAACATTGACTTGGTTTTTTATCCATCATCTACTAGGGTTTACCCTCAGACTCACAACACTAGAGAAAAACAACACCAAGCCGCCGCCGCCGCCGAATCACCATGCTGCCGAAGAAGAACAACAACTCCCTCAACAACAACAACAAAAGGAACAACAAGGGCGAAAACAGCGAAAGCAAGGACAACAACAGCGGAAATGAGATCAAGAATGAGCCTGTCCTTAAGGACACTTCTACAGATATTGAGAAGGTGTATCTTGAGCCTGTCCTTAAGTTCTTGGAGGATGGGTACAAGTTTCTAGATGAGCGGATGGCAATGTTTGCGAAGAAATTTGAGAAGGACACCAAGTGGAATCTAGATGACTCGGGCTCAAAGACGTCACATCAAGGTTGTTTCCGGCTGTGAAATTTTTTTGGGAATCTGAGGTCAAAGCTGATTGGAGTCATCCTGATCCAAATGTCCAGATTTGGGTCCCTTATGAAGCTAACAACACGGATCCTGGCAAGAAATTGAAGATTATTGAAGATGTTGGAGATGATGGCATTGTTCCGGCAATGGAGAAGAAAGAGAAGCCTCTTAAACACAAAGACAAGAAGAAGCAAGCCCTCTATGCCAAGAATAAGAAGGATCTCAAGAAGGATTGAAATGAATTGGGCCTTTTAACTTTTGAGAGAACAAAGACTGTCTATTTTGTGTACTGTGAACAAAGGATGTATTAAGTAATATTCTTATGTTTTTTGTTGATGAATGACTGTTAAGATGAATTGATGTTTAATATTTAGCAAGAATTGGCATTTATTCTTCAAAAAAAAAATTGACTTGCAAAAACTATCTACCAAAGACGTCTCAACTCAGAATAGTTATGTGCCTTTAAGCACATTCGTCGGGTACAATTCTGGCCAACTTCGCACCACACTGTCCTATCGACGCCGGAAAGGACAAGTAAACATGTAGTGTGGATCCCTCCTAGGAAAGGGTACCCCCTTAGAGGTGTACATGACAAAGTAATTAATCAACAGAGCTCAAAGGATACCTGCCCAACCAATTCCACATTGACGGTTGTTGTTGTTGGAGTTGGATCATCAACACAAGGGCATACGGTTGTTTCTGTTAGAGTTTGCTGTTGGAGTTGGATAATCTGACTACTATGCTCAATTCAAATGCAAATTCAAATGCAGTATGATACTCCCCCCAATCTCTTTTCTTCCACCAAATGGAATCCCCTGGCTTCATGCCTTTGTTTCAAGAATATATTCTTCAAGAAGAATTCCCCCTATCGGATCCTGATCCCTTTCTCCAGGATGGCCACCTTCACGTACGATCCAAACTAAAGCCCTATATTTAATTTTTTTTTATATAAAAAACCAGGAAAACAAATTCACTCATCTCTTCGGATCAAATGATTGATCAATTGAAATATCAAACCTCTTCAGATTGAATGATCTTCAATCTGAAGAGTTGAATAAAAAGGGTATAAACAAAATAACACAAAAGTTAACTTTATGGATGAATTGAACAAAGGTAAATGACTAATACTGAAGGAAGATTGAAGAAATGAAGTGATGAAAGGTAAAAAAGATTGAAGAAGATTAAAGGCTCTGAGATTGAAGAGATAGAATATGAGATGGGAGGGAGATGGACGAGGGCAGTGAGAGAAGCCATGAGCCATATTTTCTTTTTGAATTGTAGGCTATAAATATTATAAATTGATTTAAAAATACTTTTATTTATAAATTTTTATATTTATAGGTTTCATTATTTACTTGAAATATGAGAAAGTACATTATGAGACAGTTCTATCATAATATTTTGATGAGTAATAATAGTCTAATTAAGTGAATAGTTAGAGTGGAAAAACTTCGGAAAGATTTTAATTGCAACCTTTATTAATAGGCAAAACCCGATTCTAATTAAATGTTGTTTATGAAAATGACAAATTTTCATTGCAAACTAATGATATTATTACTCAACATGTTGAACATGTGAGAACAAACAATAGTATCTAAACCTTAGCAAATTGTAGTTTTTTTTTTTTTTGGAAGAAAATCATTCAAGGTCCTGGAAACGCCCAGAAGCGATTACAATGAGTGGAATTGACATCCAATTCGACTAGTCTATTACAGAATAACCGAACTATATAGCTACCAGACTAATTAATTCAAGAAAATTGTAGCAAATTGTAGTTCTAGAAACACATAGGCAAAATGAATCGAAAGTGGTCCTAATTAATTCAGGGCATCATTGAAGAGGATTATCATATCCGTGGAATTACAACCACTGATATGCCTCTTCGTAAAGATGACTGATCAGTTCATTCCACATGCTTCCCAACAGCTAAATTGTGTTTTGATTGAGATTCACTAAGCTATTTGTGGAACTACATCTTTCTCGGAACTAAATTGTATTTCGACTTATCGATTCCTTTATAACCAATCCATGCATTATAACAGATTTCATTTGTTCGAATCGTAGTACATAAGCATGAATCGTACTAATGCACATATATAAGAAAGAGAAGGTCTTGTGTGAGACCGTCCTACAAATCTGTCAAACACATGAACCCAGCTTATAACAAACAAAACTGTGAAACACATGAACAAAATTGTGAAACACATGAACAAATCTATTAAACACATGAATTATCATTCGTCCTACCATAAGCTCATGGTAGGACGGTCTCACCCAAGACTTTGTATGTAAGGAATAGCTAGCTTCTTAGCTACATCGTTTGTTTATTTTCAAGTTTTAAAGGTTAACCGTTTGGTTGTTAACCATGAACATGAAGTGGCACTAGGCCTACATCGTGCTATGTGTAATCTTGTTTATAATTAATATTAGTGTTATTTAAAAAAAAAAAAAAAGGAAAAACGTGAGTGTGAAGTGGAGATGCAGTGAAACATGAAATGGGGACGGAGAAATTTAATTCGGTTGACTCCCACCGCCTCTGCCGTTGCCCTGCACCTTTCTTAAATGATACTACTGCAACAACTTTGTGGTACCAATGCCAATCCATCTCTGTACTTTTTGTTCTAATTGCATGGATCATGATTCTTCTTTGTTCTAATTGAATGGAACATCAAGATCGAACTACATCTGAATCATTTCATATTGCTCAATTTAAGAATATGTATATCTCCATTCGCTTCTAAGATAATTGACTGTTTTATCGTGGTCGAGTATACAAATTTTATCTCAACCTAAAAACAATTATCGATGGTCAAACGATACATGAAAATGTCTATATTTTTAGTTTCCATTTGATGATCAAGTCAACATTCAACAAACTCTGAAATATTATTATAATATTTGATGATTATGAACGAATTTCAGATCCAAAATAAAAATAAAAATTTGAGAGGCTTGAAATTGTCAATTGGATGTGAGTGATTTTGCAGCAGAAAAAGAAAATCCAGATCATGGAAATTAAGTGGCATTCATTATATTGTCGCTACGGACTCTGAGATACTTCAAAGATGTGGGCGTCTCTGCGCCTCCTTCCACTTATTTCGGACACTGAGAAATTGCAGAGAAATTAGACTTTGTCCACTACAGAGACTAAAAAAATAAAACTAATTCAATATTGACTATAAATATATACATGTAATTTGATCAAATACTACTATCACAATTGCTATCAACCACTAATTAATTTGTATTTTTTATTTACAAATTCTCAAACATTTGTTTCAATTGGTCTCAAAAGTTTAACATGTAAAATATCAGACTTAAGAGATAATTTCAACACAAAACATCATGCATGAAGATCAACAATACACTGAATGTAAAAGATCAGATTTCGAACGTGAGAAAATCACCAGACCAGACATAAAAGTGAGAATATCAACACTTTAGGACAGTCCGCGCTTATATTTTTATTTATCGTTCATTTGGAGTAGCCCTGCATGTATAATTAAAACTTAAAAGGAAAAGAAAAATGGATCATAAGCGCTCGTTAACCATTGGAACAAAAGAATACGATAAAAATCAACACAAATCAATTGGTCAAAAAAGTATGGTCTAGATTGTCGCTGGAATTGTTTGTAATAAACGAATAATTCATCACGACTTAATCAATGAATCAACAACTCGATAAATCCAATCCCTGTTCAATGAAAATAATGGATGAATGGATTATAAAGTAATATAATAATTATAATTAAAATAGTGAACGACCACCCCATCAAGTTAGGTCAATGTGATGTGTAATTAATAATGTATTAACTCAATTTTCATGGGGACCCATCTGATGTAAACTCTTCCTTAACTTCACTTTCTAAACAGTACTTTAATTATTTTTTTATTGGCTGCTTATTATACGATCTGCTCTCTCACCCAATTCCTCCTTCGACTGGGATCGATCACCTGAGACTGATTAATCAGCCAATCCGTTCTTTGCATATCTCGCATTCTCACATGCATGAAAATTGGGGACTATGATAAAGTGTTGAGATTAAGGAAAGAAAATTTATGTTAGGAATATAGATATTTATGTATATTGTTTTCTTAGTAAGAAAGTTATTGATTATAATATTTTTCCCATTTAGTTTGTATTGTAGGTTTGTAAATATTGTAACCATCATCATTGATGAATGGCCTTTGGATGATAATACGAAGTGCCATGTAAATACTATTATCACCTTATTTTATATTTTATACTTTATCATAAACAAAACTATTATATCAAATTGAGCGTCATTATACAGTTGAGCGTTAGCGGAACTGCAGTGGTTTACTGAACTTGCATGTAGTTTATTGGCGCCGCATACAGCTTATTGGAGCTGCAGCAGTTAGTTTAATTTATGAAAATAACTTGAACTTGACAAGGCTTTATAGTGGAACATGGATCTTTCTTAAAAAAAAAACTCATAAAACTTACTCACTTCGTCCCAAAGATATATATCAAATTTCCCTTTTGGTCCGTCCCAAAGAGATTTACCCATTTCGTTTTTTGGCAAAAAATTATAATATAAACTATTAACCTTCTCTCACACACACTTTACCAACCTTACCACCCACATTAGTGCCCCATCAGCTTTCTTAAAAAGCGTGTCAAAAGCAATTGGGTACATGAGAGAGTACATGGTATCATAGTGGAACATAATTTTAAACATGACACTCCATATAAAACCAAAATGAATAAAAAATGGATAAATTAAATAAGAGTGTCACATAATTAGACGAAATCTTATTTTAATCATCTACATAATGAGGCATATGTCTTACAAATCCCCAATTACAAGTTTCAAGGGTCAAAACATAAATACTTTACTCTCAACTGAATAGTGAAAAATAGTAAAATTCATATATAACGTTTAATTACGTACCTAGATCCCAATCATTTTCACCATCATTTTCTAATTACCTATAATATTCACTCTAATTAGATTGTTTGAGCTAGTAAATTGAATTCCCAATATGGAAAAATTGGAAGAGAAAAAAAAGAAAGATTAGATTATGGCTAAATATGCATGTAAAAACACCAATGTATACTAAAGTGTTTACAGATTTAGAACAATGATTCGAGTTAAAACTTTGAATGACCCCAAATTAGTTGCAATCATGTCATTTTTTATTCTCTTCAACCATAATCATATTGTTGCTTTTGAAAAAACAAAAGCCAAGCATGCAAAACCACAAAAAAAAAAAAAAAAAAAACGGTGATTAAGAGCCAAGAAGAATGAATTTGGCAAATAAAGCAGCTCAGTAACTTTAGCTTTACATAATTCATCGTTGCACGATCTGTCTAACCATATATGTACTATACTACTTATTAATTTTTAACACAATAGGTACACATATATAAGAAGATTCAAATTCCAAGTTTTGAAATTTCAACTTTTATAAGACGGTTTCCTAGTGTGATTAATTTGTATTTTTATGTGGTTATGTTATTCGTTTATAGTAACTTGTTTTTTGATTTGAGGGAATTGAGCAATGGTAACTTTAAAGTAGTTGTTTATATATAGATGTTCTTTGAGGAATATAGATAATATTTTGAATCGGGTTGTATAATTACATTTTTAGCAGATCTTAGATTAGTTGGTTGATGTTGGTTATATCAGGTTTTCGCTATCAACAAGTCAATATATACAACGTCAATCATCAACAAAAAAATTATAGCAAAGTATCAACATAAAGGCCCTGTTTACTAGAGCTTATTTCTTGATGTACTGAACTGAACTGAACTGAATTGAATTGAGCTGAACTGAACTGAAGTGAAAATTGATGTATTGAAAAATGGAATCAGCATGACTGAATTAACCTGAATTTTATCAAATTGCATTTTCACTGAATTGAACTGAACTGAACTGAATTGAACTGATCTGAACCGAACTACGGATAAGCTCTAGTAAACAGGGCCAAAATCACAAAATATCAATTGCTTAACTTTCCTCCATAATTTGTACCAAAAAAGTGGAAAATTGATTAAATGATCTAATCCATAGTATGAAACAGAGAGGATTGCCAACTTTATGAAATCTAAGAGTAGATGAGAAATGTCTCCCAAACTGTATTTATTAAATTAAATGGGATGGGTTTTTGCAACAATTTATTGGACGGAGAGTGCGTAGTTTAAACTTTAAATTAGTGCCCAACACGTTTTAATTATCTTGTCTCGCCCTCACCAAACTTGGATGTTCATTCACATATTCTTGATGTTGGATTTATTTGTTGATTTTTACTTTGTTTTTAATGGTTATCAATTAAGGTAACCTTTGTTCATATGTTCAATATGTAAAACTTTATCTTTTATGTAAAACCTAATTTTTAAACGGTCTTATATAAATGTTTGTGATCGATCTAATACTAATCAAAATCATGTTTCATAAAATAATAGAGCGGGAAATAGGGCATGATATTTGGTGCGTACAATCCCATAATTAGCACTTAACATTATTGTTGGTAAAAGCTAAGTTCCAAAATAGGGCTGCCTACTGGTTGACATAAACGTTCCGGCCGGGAGGGTTTAATGTCACTGTAATTGCGACGGAAGCGCTGAAATTCCAATAATGGACCCTTTCATTAAACACACATAATCAATAGACTTTCCTGTTTTGATAGTAGCTAATTAATCTCTTTCAATTATCAAAAAATATAATTAAAATACATCTAATCTCTTGCTATATCTCGCTGCCAGATGCCCCCTGCCTAGTAAATTCAACACTGGTTGAATAATCAAACTAACCACACGTCATTTAAATTTTGTTCTTTTTATTATCCTACATTTCAACGAGACTGATCTTTATACTGTTTTCTAATAAAACTATAAAAGTGATAAAAATTGATAGAACCTATGAAGGTGACTAATCTAGGGTGCATGACTAGTTTGTTTTGTAGGATCAAAATTGACCGTAGTGGTATGATATGGAAAAATCACCTTAATTTAAGATGAAATTAAACACAATAAAGCACCTACATGCCGATCAAATAATTAAGTGTCGGATTAAATAATCCTCGCGTTAATGGTTCTAATTCTGATAGCAATAGTATCCGAATTTGGTGTGGCTTACTTTCTCACCAACTCGTGATGTCAAGATGACGGGATCCTACAAGTTAACAGATATCGCTTTTTCCTACTCATAAACACAAATAAAATTTGAAGTAAAACACTTTTGCAATGACTAATTTCAAAAAAAGAGAGGATAAAGATGAAAGTGAACACCACATTCACAAATTTTATTTTATTTTTGAAAAAAAGAAGAAGCATGAGAAATAGGCATGCATGTCGATAATGATATTTGACCTGACCGCACCACAGGCATCAAGCAAGCAAGGGATAAACCCACCCCCGAGATATTCCCAACCTCTAATATATCAAAGCCATTTTCTCACCTTTATTTGCATCTCAATTTTCTAACTTTTCCATTAATTAGTTGTAATCACGGTTTACTACAATATATATTCGCAACAAGAATCTCACCAAAAAAGTTTATTCCATAGGACCACTTAGATATACATTTGGGTTTGAACGAGATATTAAAGTATAACATCCTCTGTTTGTTTCGTAACCTTTCGCGCTTCTTCTTTTTTAAAACTAAAGATCGCATAAACAAAATTCATAAACTAATTAATTATTGAGTGAACGGAATATTGTTATGATACTTCACTTTATTTGATCTTATTTTTTGAACGGAATTGAAGTGATCTACTCTGATTTGAACTGAAATTGTTCAGATAATAATGTTGAAAAATAAAGATTTCCTTAAACACCCTTTTTGTGAATTTTTAGAAACAAAATTAACTAATACAATAAAGTTTCTTATAATGATTCTAGCACTTGATACCATAAGATTGTGATGAAGATGATATAGTACCTTTATCAAGTTATAATGGCTTAATCATGATTCATGTGTGCACATTGCCCTTTGTCAATGTTAACATAAAACGGTGGATTATATTTTGATTAATTATCAACAATGATTGTTTAATCCTTCCCTTTTCATCATTTTATTCAAACTGGAAAAAATCAAAATTGTCATAGGAGTACAAAACTTTCACTTTAGTTTAATTTAGTTCAGTTCAGTTCTAACGAAAATATAAACATGATATAGAAAAATAAAAAATCCATTTCCATTGTTTACCATATCACACACTTTATGCATTTAACAACACAAAGCTTCTTCACTCAAGATCACCACCACCTCACTAGTTATGGCCACTCTCTTTTCTCTCTCTATAATTGTACATTCTCCTTTCTCCTTCTCCTTCCTCAAATCCACCATTTCTTCATCTCCGTCGTCATCATCATGGGATACCTCTCATGCAATGCCGAATCGGCGATCGCAGCTTGCGATTCCCACAACTTCAAATTCACCAAAACCTCAAAACCATCGAAAAACACAACCAGACCCGTCAAAAAGATCCTCGAATTCTCCTACTCCGATCTCCTCTCCTCCACCAATGGCTTCTCCCAGTCCCACCTCCTCGGAAAGGGTAGCCACGGAAGCGTCTACCGGGCACACCTCGGCGGCGGCCAGCTCATCGCCGCCGTCAAAAGAATGAAGCCGGTCAATCACAACAACCCGGCGGCGAGCAACCCGGCTGAGAACGAGATTGAGATTCTCTCCCGGGTCAATTCTTCCCGGGTTGTTAACATTCTCGGGTACGCCGTTGACGCCAATAAAAGCAGGTTGATCGTGGTCGAGTACATGCCGAACGGGTCGTTGTTTGACTTGCTCCACGGGTCCGCCCGGGTGCCGGGCTGGTCCAGGCGGGTCCGGTTCGGTTTGCAGGTGGCGAAAGCGGTTCACTATTTACACTCCTCCGACCCGCCGATTATCCACCGCGACGTCAAATCGTCGAATGTAATGATCGACGCGAGTTTCAACGCGCGTCTCAGCGACTTTGGCCTGGCGTTGAGAGGCCACGTGGAGGACGTGCGCGTCAGCTGCACGCCTCCGGCGGGGACGCTCGGGTACCTCGATCCCGGCTATCTTGCGCCGGGTGATCTGAGCACGAAGTCCGACGTTTTCAGCTTCGGAATTCTCCTGCTGGAGATTATCAGCGGCCGGAACGCCATCGACGTCAACTTCTCGCCGCCGTCAGTGGTGGACTGGGCGCTGCCGGCGATACGGTCCGGGGATTTTCCCGCCATTTGTGACCCGAGGATTGGCCCGCCGGAGGACGAGGCGGCGCTGATGCAGCTGTCCTTGCTGGCGGCGAAGTGCGTGAGGTCGGCGGCGGGGAAGCGGCCGGCGATGGCGGAGGTGGTGGAGACCTTAAAGCACGTGCTCAAAAGAGTGAGCAACCCGATTTGGAACAACATAGGCCGGCGCGTGGATTGCGTGAGGGACAGCACGAAATACGAGCCGTTGGATTACGAGGATGGCGGAGAACCGATCAAGGCCGTTAAAGTAAGTATCCGAAGGAACAGGAAAGTATCCAATGCGGAGGAGGAGGTGAAAATGCAGACGGATCTCGGCCGTTTAATTACCGCTAAAGGTAGCGATCGTATTGGACGTTCGAGATCCATCGGTTCGTTCAGGGAGATCGAATTCGGGACGTTGGATTTGGACGTGGATTTGGGTAGCAATAGCAGTAACAGTAAAAAGAGAGGCGGATTGGCTGTGGTGATGCCTACGGTGAGGTTGCGGAGGTCGAGGTCAACGGGAATGTTGCAGAGTAGGAATAGTAGTACGAGATTGTTTGGTAGTAACGATGCTATTGATGTGAAAGTTAGGTTTGTTAGGACTCCAAGTGGTAAGGAAATGCAAGACTACAAGTTGTTGAAATGTGATGACTCTAAACTATGAGTTTCTGGCTATAACATTTGATGTATACCACAATTGAAGTGATGCTTGATTTAGTTGAAGCCATGTTCCAAGCATCATCTTTAATTGTACATTCATATTCTTACCATTTCTCTTTTCATTAAATTTGCTTAAAGCGTTATGATTTTGATTCAGTTATTCATATTCAGTTTTAATAATGTTATGAAGTTGTGTTTGCCAACTGATTAGAACCGAAACTAAATGAACTTATCCAACATAACTAATTAAAATTAGGTGACTTGAAGTTAAATGAACTTACCTAACTATATCAAGTGATATTAAGTGAAATGAAATAAATGTAAACTCTAAGAGCACCTCCAACCCAAACATCACTTTGTAAAA
Source organism: Cruciata laevipes (assembly GCA_963678965.1). Classification (NCBI taxonomy): domain Eukaryota; kingdom Viridiplantae; phylum Streptophyta; class Magnoliopsida; order Gentianales; family Rubiaceae; genus Cruciata; species Cruciata laevipes. The sequence goes on from OY787639.1 coordinate 5,961,171, forward strand.
AGTCACTTGACATATTATATTGATTGACTTTTTGTCTTAAAAACACCTCCAATGCAAGGATCAAATAGGAGCATCAATATTACATAGCACATTTTTTAATTGAAAATGTCAAGTAGAGCTTCAATATATATATGGTCAAATTGACATTTTCACTTGCTATTTTAAGAGTATTAGTGGGACCTATCACAAATTTAAATGGACCAAATTTATTTTTGTCTATTCAATAATTGACACATCATACTAACATTTTACTTGTGAAGGTTGGATTGGAGATGAAAAATTAAATACACCTTCAATTTTTTTTTAACTTGTTTACATCATATTGAAGTCCCAATTAAGACATGACATGTGGAGGAAATGACTTTAGTTAATTGACTTTTTGGATTGGAGATGCTCTTAACCTGCATATATGCAAAGCCGACTCTTGCAATCTATGAACCAAATTAATCAATGTAGACCGGCCGGAGTGGGGCTCATTTGTGGTACGACTTTGCTAGTGGTAGTATATTCCCGAGGGGTTCGCTCAAGAGTTTCGCCAAGCACACAAAATCGAACCAATAAACTAATCTATCAATCAATTATTAATGATTAAAAATTAAATAACATCATTAAAATATTCACTAAAATTGTCTCTATGTCCTCTAAATTTTTTTTTCAATTAAACCCTTTAAAATCTAGGAGGTGTAAGGCCTATTTGATAGAAATGTGAAACAATTCAGTTCAATTTAAATGTATTTATAATTTTTTAATTCAAATAAATTTATTTAATTTAGATAAACATATTTATATACTTTTAATTCAGTTCAATTCAATAATTTTTTATCAAGTGTTACTTTATTATTATATATTACAATAAATTTAAAAATGATTATAGTTCAGTTCAATTCAGTTACATATATTTAAATTTATTTTAGTTCAGTTACATATATATTTAAATTTGTTTCATTTAAGTTAAATATATTTTAACAACTTATAATTCTTCTGATTTCCTCTAAAGTAATAAACTAATATTTGTTCCAATTGTTTCGTTTTTGATCATGCAAATGGAACTTTAGCTCGATCATGTAGGCTTGCGGTTCAGGGCTCAAACAGTCCTGAATTTAAATGGTCTAGAATTTTGGGCCATGGAAACTTTTCCTCCCCAGGCTCCCTGTTGTGAATTCAAGATATTACCAGGGGCAAATGAGTAATTACAGCACAAGTCAAGGTGGAGTTGACTGGCCGTTGAGGATGGTTCATCACACTTTCCTAATTTTGTCTTATAGGGATTGCATTCCCATTTTTGGTCATTCATTCAATTTGTAAAAACTATTCTGTTGACTTTTTCGTACAAATCCCAGCTCCGTCGAGCTGTTTACACGTTTAATCGGAAATTGTGAACTTCAGTTCACAACATTTGGTATCAGAGCAGGGCAATCCCTGGGCGGTAACATGACTGAAACACGACATAAGCAATTTGAAGGAAAGATTGGAGAATTGGAAAGCTCGATGGTGCTTCTCCGGCAAGGGCTGGTCGATAACAGCGCGGAAGTTGGGAAGACGCGAGCGGAGATCGGAGACCTCACGCGCAAATACGGGAGAATCGGGCTGTGGCGAATCGAGCAAGCAGGAACTACGATCAGAGAACGGGATTCAGTTCGGAAGCCAATCGGAGAAAGGGATACAGTTCGGGAAAGAAAAGGGATCGCATCATCATTTTCAATCAGAGGTAAGTCATCTCATGAATGAAGAGCTTAATCGTACTGCTATTCCTATTGTTCATAATAATAGGGTTATGAGTAGTGAGGATCTGAAATTTAGGGGTAATGGTGATGAGATAATGTTTGGCAGTAGGAAGGTTTCACTCCCTAGATTACAGCCTAGAAACGAGATTGCCATGTTTAGTGGGGATAATCCATTGGAGTGGCTTAGGAGATGTGATAAATTTTTCAGATACTGCAATTACTCTGATCATGATAAGATTGATATGGTTGAGCTATACTTGGAAGGTAGGGCTGAGGTATGGTATAATTCGATGTTTTGTGTGCAATTTGTGGAAACTTGGAGAACTTTAAGGCTGCTGTACTGAGGAGGTTTGGAGTAAAAGGGGGAGATGACCTTATTGAAGAGTTTAACAAGCTTTACCAGAAGAATGGAGTTGAGGAGTATATGGAGCATTTTGAAATGTTAAAGGCTATGATTATGTGTCTGAACCCTTATCAACCAGATTCATATTATATGTCCAGCTTTTTGAGTGGATTGAAGTATGATTTGAAGCTAGCAGTCAAATCATCAAGACCTAAGGATCTGCAAGATGCTATGGAATTAGCTGTATTAAAGGAGAAACTCTTGGATGCTGTGTACAAGAAACAGAGAAATCAGGGGCAGAATTCATGGGGTACAACACCAACTAAGAAAGAAGCTTGGGGTACTGGAGCTGAGAGGAAAGAGGCAACAACTGATAATACGGGGAAGAATAGTAACAGTGACAAGAAGATACAGCCTGCCTTTAAGAAGATCACCCCACTAGAGCAGCAATATAGGAGGGCAAACCAGTTGTGTTTTAAATGTGGGGAGAAGTACAACCCTGGCCATATTTGCAAGTTCAGACAAATCCATTACATCTCTAATATGGAAGAGGGACAACCACAAGATATAATTGTAGTGGAAGATGAGTGTGACTCTCTGAAACAGCTAGAAGACTTGGAAGAAGTGGTGGATGAATTGAAAGAGGAGCCAGAACTATTGACACTGAAATCTATTGGGAGAAAACACTCTGAATTGGCTGAACCAGTGGAGGCTGAGACCTTGCATCTCACTGGATGCATGAAGGATAAGCCAGTAGACATGTTGCTGGATACAGGCAGTATTAATATCTATATTAGCCCCAGATTGGCTAAGTGTTTGGGTTTGAGGGAGGAATTCACCAGACCATTCAAAGTCAAAATTGCAGATGGTAGTTTAGTGAGTGGAGTATCAAGATGCCCTGGAGTGAGATGGTCAGTTTAGGATCATCATTTTGTATTCACTTTGAATGTGATGGATTTGGGTGGCTTAGATATGATCTTGGGAGTGGATTGGATGAAATGGTTTAGTCTCATCTCATTTGATTTTGTGACAAATGAGGTCAACCTGACCAATCAATTCAATGGGGAGAAATGGTGGTTAAAAGGGAATGGCATCCAAAGAATGAGGTTCAACCTGATGAGAGGCTTAGAAGCAAAGGAACTTTCAGAGTGCGAAAAGAGAGCATCATTCACAAGCTTCATGGATGAACAATGTCTGCTGGAGAATGGAGAGGCAGATGGAAGCATTGGTAAGATGTACTAGGTGGAAGCAAGTAGGGATGAAACTCAGGCAGAGGATTTGCAAGGGATTTTAGCTCAGTTTGCAGATGTGTTTCAAGAACCACAAGAACTACCACCAGACAGAACCATTGACCATCAGATCAATCTGAAACCAGGGGCTGAACTTTTCAAAGTCAGACCTTACAGGTATCCTCACTTCCATAAGACAGAGATCGAGAAACAAGTGGAAAATTTGAAGGAAAATAAGGTGCAGGTCAGCACTAGTCCATATTCATCTCCTGTATTATTAGTCAAGAAGAAAGATGGCACTTGGAGTTTATGTATTGACTATAGGATACTGAATGACCTTACAGTGAAGGAAAAGTTCCCTATACCCGTAATTTACGAACTACTAGATGAGCTACACGGGGCAAAGTTCTTCACTAAGTTGGATCTCAGGTCAGGGTACCATCAGATCCGGGTGAGGAAAGAGGATATCCCAAAAACTGCCTTTCAAACTCACCATGGCCATTTTGAGTTTGTAGTAATGCCCTTTGGCCTCACCAATGCTCCAGCAACCTTTCAGGCTCTCATGAATCAGGTTTTTCAGCAGTTTATGAGGAGATTTGTCTTGGTGTTTTTCGATAACATTTTGATTTACAGCAAGAGCAGAGATGATCATTTAAAACATATACAGATGGTGTTGGAAGTGATGAGGGATAATAAGTTATTGGTCAAGCTTTCTAAGTGTGCTTTTGTGGAGTCTAGAATTGAGTATCTGGGGCACATCATTTCTGAGTAGGGGTGGAGATGGACAGTAACAAAGTTAGCTGCATTCTGAAATGGCCTGAGCTAGTTTCATTGAGGAATTAAGGTCATTTTTGGGTTTAACAAGGTACTACAGAAGGTTCATAAGAAATTATGGGGTGGTGTTTAGACCTTTGAATGATCTGCTGAAAAAGGATGCATTCAAATGGAGCAGCCAAGCTTCAGAAGCTTTTGGAAAATTGAAAGTGGCTATGACTGAGGCACCTGTTCTAAGGATGCCTGATTTCTCTCTGCCATTTATTGTGGAAACAGATGCTTGTAATATGGGGATGGGAGCAGTGATAATGCAAGAAGGGATACCTATTTCTTTTCTAAGCAAATCTTTTTGTCCAAGAAACAGAGGTTTATCTACATATGAGAAGGAATTGTTGGCTTTAGTAATGGATGTAGACAAGTGGAGGCACTATCTGGTGGGGAACAGATTCATCATCAAAACTGATCATCAAAGTTTGAAGTTTCTTTTGGAGCAAAAATTACACACAACCATTCAACATATATGGATAACTAAACTGTTGGGACTAGATTTTGAAATTCAATACAAATCTGGGAAAAATAATGTAGTTGCAGATGCGTTATCTAGATATCCTCATGATGAAGGAGTGATACACAGTAGAGAGAAAGATGGAGTGGTTGAACAGAAGGGCACTGAGTTACAAGAAACAGGAGCTGAAGGAGCAGAATGTTTACCATTAATTTCTTTTACCTTAGTGCCTACTTGGATAGCTCAGTTGGAGGAAAGCTATGAACAAGATGAAGATGCACAGAAGCTCATAGCTCAAGCAGTGGTAACACAGAATCAGAATCAGGAACTTACCTTCACTAATGGGATTTTGAAGATGATTCAGAGGATTTATGTTGGCAAAAGGGGGAATATTAGAGATGTGATATTATCTACTATGCAATCTTCTGCTATTGGTGGTCATTCAGGTCAGAGTGCAACCATGAAGAGAGTGATGAACACCTTTGTATGGCCTAAAATGAAAAAAGAGGTAATACAATATGTGAGAAGCTGTGTAGTGTGTCAGAAGAACAAGGCTGAGCACTGTTTTTCTCCAGGGTTGTTACAGCCACTCCCCATTCTTGATGGAGCATGGAAGCACATTACAATGGATTTTGTGGAGAAGTTACCATTGTCTCTTGGATTTGATACAATATTAGTTGTGGTGGACATGTATACTAAATACAGCCATTTCATTGCATTAGCACATCCCTACACAGCAAAACAAGTGGCTCAAGTTTTCTTGGATGAGATACATAGGTTACATGGATTACCTAAGTCTATTGTGTCAGACAGGGATAAAGTGTTCACTAGCCATTTTTGGAATGAGGTTTTTGGGAAGCTAGTGGTTAAACTGAACTTCAGCAGTGCATATCATCCAGAGAGTGATGGTCAAACTGAAAGGGTGAATCAGATTTTGGGTAACTATCTCAGGTGCTTCTGTAGTGAGTATCCAGGAAGGTGGAAGGAATAGCTAGGGACTGCTGAGTGGTGGTACAATACCAGTTACCATTCCAGACTAAAAATGTCCCCTTATGAAGCTCTATATGGGGTTAAGCCTCTAACAGTTTCCTTGGGAATTTTGACTGATACAGTGTTTCCAGCTGGTCAAGACCTCATTCTCCGAAGGAATGAAGTTCAGAAAAAGTTACATGAGCATTTGAAGGATGCTCAAGATAGAATGAAGGTGTATGCTGATTCTAAAAGAACTGATAGAACCTTTGCAGTGGGAGATTGGGTGTTGTTGAAGGTGAATAAGTATAGGTAGACATCTTTACAGGAACTAGAGAAATACAGTCCCAAATTTATCCCAGATACCATGGTCCTTTCCAGATTTCTAAGAAGGTGGGAACAGTGGCATATGAACTGAAACTTCCTCTGAATTGTAAGGTACACCCTGTTTTCCATGTCTCTTTACTGAAATCTTTTGTTGGAGATCCTTCTCTGGTGCCTAGTCAAACTGCTAATATCAGTTATGAGAACTTGGAACTGTCACAACCTCTGAAAGTGCTGCAACGGAGAATGACTTCTAGAAAGGGTAGCCATGTGGTGCAATGGTTAGTGCAGTGGAAGAATTTGGGTGTGGACGAGTCATGCTGGGAAGATACTGAGTTCATTGGGAATCAATTCCCTCATTTCCAAGCTTGAGGACAAGCAGGTTTTAAGGGGAAGGGAATGTTGTGAATTCAAGATATTACCAGGGGCGAATGAGTAATTACAGCACAAGTCAAGGTGGAGTTGACTGGCCGTTGGAGGATGGTTCATCACACTTTCCTATTTTTGTCTTATAGGGATTGCATTCCCATTTTTGGTCATTCATTCAATTTGTAAAAACTATTATGTTGACTTTTTCGTACAAATCCCAGCTTCGTCGAGCTGTTTACACGTTTAATCAAAAATTGTTAACTTCGGTTCACAACATTAGACGATCAGCCCAGAAATAAGAATATCCAATAGAAGATTTGAAGTTTTTTTTTTTGAAGTATAGAAGATTTGAAGTTGGGATAATCTTCTCACTTTCGTTGTAGATCATTACCGGTACTTATGTGTTGAACTTCTCACTTTCAAATAATATCTTTAACGCACTGAATTTTTTAGACCAAGTCTAAATAAAGAATTTATATAAGTGATATTAATTGAATATTACGTTATAAATCTTAGCACTCACATAAAATGATAGTGCAAAAATAGAGATTTAAAAAAAAAAATAGATAGTGGTGGATACTTGGGTGTCATATTTGGTGAATCATTACGAAAAACAAGGACGACCGAGTTAATCTTAGGTATGGCAAATTCAAATCTTAGGACAAGGACGAAAAAAAGGTTTAGAATCACGTTTACACGTTTAATACGAAAAAAAGGTTACTTCAAATTCATATTTAGGACATCAAACCAAGCAAGACGAAAATCCAATTAGCCATTTGAATGTGATTAGAAGTCCCCAACTGTACAAAGAGGAGTAGAGGTGATATGGAGCAGTAGGTGCTTCTAGGTCCATTAATTTGAAGTAACCTTATTAGGTTAATCTTTTGATATTTTAGTGGTAGATTAATGTACGTATGGCCTTCAGCCATTATATTTCATTATTATTATACTTTTTCATCAAAAAACACATATTCTAACACTAATTTTACTAACAATTACATGCATAGAACGATATTTTGTAACTTTGATTTTTATTTATAACTTTATAACTTCGAATGACAAACTAGAATCTGAAAATTTTCAATCTCTTTAATATAAAAACTCTTCTATGTATGTTCTTCTAATATCTTCTTCCTCGATCTTCCTTTGAGTAGATTTGAAATGGAATAATTAGAGTTATCAACCATTTTGATTAGTTTTTTATGCAATCTCATTTTTTATATCTTAATTAACCCATATATTACGGGTGAAAATTATATATCATTAGTTAAGGTATGCCCCACCACTAAATATTTATACGTAATTAAAAGATTATAAACAAAGTTAATTTGCATACATGCATAAAATGATAATACAACTTAATTATCATGGGCGGAAGTGGGTTGTGGCTTATGACTGCATCCACAATAGAATTTAATCTAGCACACTTATGAACAGTGACATTTAGGGTGTGGTCGAGCACCACCAGTATTACGATGAAAGTGAGCTTTTGCTATCTCTACCATAATTTACACAACTTTTAACTCATAATTTACGCAACACTACTAGGAGACCCCTCTATACGTACCGGTTTCCAGCAGCACACCACCAAAATCGGTGTTGCACCTTGCTATAAGCACCGGTTTATAACAGCGATTCACCGGAATTGGTGCCGGTTTATAGCAGCGCTTCACCGGAATTGGTGCTGGAAGTACAATAATCATCAGTTTATAGCAGCGCTTCACTAAAACCGGTGCTGGAAGTACAATGAGCAACGATTTATAGCAGTGCTCCATCGAAACCGGTGCTGGAAGTACAATAAGCAGCTGTTTTAATCATTAGCATTGGTGCACCACTGCTAAGATTTTTATACATCATGAACAAATATGTAGCAACGGTCAACGCATCAGAATTGTTTACCGCTGCTTAGTGTGAAATAATAAAACTAAATTTTCTTTCAGTTTATTTAATTAAAAACTAAATTACTTTTCGGTGTGTGGAATTATTTACCGCTGATTGATTGATGAAAGACGATTCTTATATATTATATATCAAATATAAAAATAATATAAATTTAAATATTTTTAATTAAAATTGAGTATTGTATTTTTGACTAATTAATGTCAATTTATTTTACTGTAACTCTTTTAATTTTATATTTAACCAATTAAATTTGAAATGGAGTTTAAATTTAAATTATGCATCCGATAAAATAGATAATATGTATATGAAAATTATGAAATACGATCATGAGTATACTATTTTGTGATTATTTTTAAAAAATGAAGTATGTCATGTTACTTTTAGTGAAAATGAGAATGTCAAAACAACCAAATTTAAGACCACAAATTTGTATTTGCAAAAATCATTGAATTCTCATTGGTATTGTTCTAATATTTTAAACACATATTTTTCTCAAAACTAAATGAAAATTTGTGTTAACTTATCCATTAAACAAACCAAGAGACCAATCTCATGCGAATTTTTTGCATAATTTATTTTTATTTCTTAGAGAGAATTTATAAAAATTAATAATTAGTGTATTTATGGTAACTAGATTATGCCCGGGCTCATGCACAATTCATATTAATTTTGTTAGTCATGACAATTTTACATATTTTAAGTTTTAAGGTTTCAAAAAAAAGTTAATATATAGATATGTATGACGATTAATCTTCTTTAAAATAGTATTAGTAGTCATCAAATTAACACATGATGGTTTATTATACTCCATAAATTTCATATCTTGATTAGTAAAATATATTTCATTAATTCTATTTTTAATAGAATTAGGTGGCAAATTTATTATTTTAAATAAATTAGCATCAAAAAAATTATTTAGAAAAGTCAAACATGTTAATTGACTAATTAAGGAAAAAAGAAAGATTGCATGAGAAGATTTTTCTCCAAGAACAAAAATATATATTCTAGTGACTCTTATGAAAATAGTTTTTTTTAGTATTTTCTTAAAGAATGAGAATATTCTATAAGAGCGCCACGTAGCTCTTCCATATGCTCTCAAAATGTAGTACTTTTATCTATAGTATAGATTTTTAAGTATCCAATGATACCTTCAAATATTATGGCATAATTAGTGTGTTTATGGTAACATTAATTGTGGTAAATCAATACAAACTTTTGCACAAATTACTATAGAATCACGTTAATCTCTTTTAAGTTTATCAATCAAATCTCACCTTAAAATATTTATCCTTTCTCTTCAAGTATCTCTATCTTCATCCATTTGTCCCTCAAAATTCCTCACGCTTGAAATTGCATCCCTTGTCCCATCATGACGGCGTTCAGCGCCCAGCTTTTTTTTTCTTCTCGTCTTCCAAGAGGTATCCAAAATAGGGTATTGAGGCTTCCACTGCAGGTTCCAATTCGTCCTTCGCCCAGATCGTCCGCTCCCGCAACCTACAGATACCATTGTCATTTTTCTCGCTTCTCTGTGCTCTCATGTCGTTTTGGGCGCGACCCGATTCATGATTTGGTGGGTTTTATGTATACGTGAACAGTTTTTTTAATGTGCAGATTAGGTGTTCGATGAAATGTGTGACTGACTTTGCAGGTCTTGGAATCACTGGATGCGGTGCTTGATGTGGACGAGAAGGATGTTGGACTCAGTTAGTAATCTCATTTACTATATATTACAGCCTTGAGAGATATCAATGAATAAACTGTAAGTATTCACTTATACTAAATAGCCGGAATCATGATAAAGTAATGCGTAAATTAGATTACCGGATTGATGAATCGTCTATCTCCGGTATCCGATGTTTGCTTGATGATGTCGATATTTTAGTCGCACAAAAGGTCCGACCTCTGATAGTATCCACATGAACTCGACTACTGGGACAGTCAGTTAAACATGCCAGCTCCATTCACCCAAGACAAACTATATAGAACTAATTTCTAGAATAATTGTGTGTTATCTTGTATCCCTTAGATGAACTTGATTGTTGCTATATATAGAGAGGTAATGGAAAGGAGAGGAGAGTTAATATTGTATTCATCATATGAAATTGTAACGTCTGATGTTATTACAATAATACCTCCATATTTATGTTCTCTATGTAACTGACAACTGTTTTGTCATCATAGTATGAATACCATACAATATTCATCTATATTAATATTGATTAAGAGAATGATAACTCTTATCATTTGTACAAGTCCAAACCATGTAATTCTCAATTAGCCTTTATGAATTAATTACTCCATTAATCCAACATAACCCCAATAATTTGTTCTGTTGTGTGTGACCCTTCAGGTTCCCAAATACCCGGTAACAAATAATTACTCAGAAATTCTATTGGCATTAGTCCATAACCCAACAGACTCCCACTTGGACTAAAGACAATATTTAGTCGTGGTATTTCTGAAACTGATCAAATTAACAACTTAATTTATCATCATATTTGTAGATCAAGATTGGCCTCTAGCCAGGCATCATGACCACCCAAGTTTTTAGGAATAAGTCAAATGATCGACTTCACCTATCCATGAACAAGATTTCGTGCAATAAATATCCTTTCACCATACTATATCCTATACCAGTACAAGAGTAAGGTACTGTGCCAACTCTTTACCATACTGATATTTTCTTGTTCCCGAATTCAACTCCCTCCTAATAAAGTTAGAACTCTTCTAACTTCATCATATCGTTTGCAAACATTTTGAGTTGAAATTCCAACAAGTGGCCATCTCTTGGATATACTCTCCCACTGGAGTGGTGAATCCTTTATTAATCATAAAATATCAATCTATACTTCTTGTCATACCCAATCCAACCGTACGCGGAGTCAGTTACGACCAAGGACGAGAAGGGTCAAAGTACAACGATCCACACAAACTATACTCTTTATGATCTCAAGTCAAAGGATTACTTTACACTACTGTCATGTAGAGAATTTCCATTAGCACTAAATAATAAACCTTATGGAATCTCTAAATGGTCATTCCAATGAACTATTCTCCAATAGCTCACTCATGTATCACGATACAAGCTAGTCTGTCTGTATTAACAACACCCTTATTATTGTTAATACTATGACTAGGGAAATTTAGAAATAATAAAATATTATTCTAAGGACTTTACCATTTTAATAGTTGCCTCGTACATAAATTTAAAATGATAAACTGTCACATTATATGTGTATAAAAGATAATTGATAAATGTCATATTTTCATAATCCAATGAAAAGTGAATCATAAATGCATTTCTTTTACTTTTCTAACAATACATGTCACTAGTATATATTCATCTTCTTGTACTTCTCAAGTACCTAAAGCATAATCATAATGCATATGTGTATCATACTTCTCAACACTTGAGATTCATAAGTATTTTACGCTTCTCAACACTTGAGCACTGAATGAATTAGTGAGCATTATCTAATGAATTAACATTTCACAAATCTCAACACTTGAGCATTATCCAATGAATTAACGTTTCACACATCTCAACTCTTGAGATTCATCATAGTGAATTAGTGTTTCATAATTCTCAACACTTGAGCATCTTTAAATGAATTAACGCTTTTCACATCTCAACTCTTGAGTTGTCTGATCTCTTTTACGTTGTAAAATGTGCACGACTATGCAGCGGAAGCATTAAATGCACACATATCACGTTGATAAAGACGTTAATTAATCACTAAACACTTTAGGTTTACCATTTCATTGAGAATTTACTATTTACATCCTTAACATACTTAAGGGTAAATAAATCATTTCTCATATTCATCCTTAACATACTTTAAGTTTTAGAAATATCATAACACTCCCACTTAACTCTTGTATACCCGTAATTTATCAAATAAATTAACTAGTATACTTATTACTTATCATATAAGCTAAACTTATCATATAAGTTCTATTCAACCATTTTACTTATCATATAAGCAAGACTTATCATATAAGTTTCATTCATTCAATGTTGACTACTAGTTTGTGGCTTCAGAACTTCTCTAAGTTCAATTTTCTCCCATTAAATATTTTAAAATAAACCATTTATTTTAAAACATTTCATAACAAACTAGATCTTATTCTTCTTCTAGGAAGGCTGAACAACCTCAAAATCACATGGTTGAAAAAGTGGGTGTTAATTAAAGCATTATAACATATCTATGAAATGATTAGAAAAATCACATGGCTAACTAGTAAATGAACAATATCTAATAGGTTCAATAAGATAATCATGTACTTGAAATTACATTCTAAATTCTCAACGAATTCAGAAAAGTATTTCGATAAATACTTGTAAACATTTTGAAGTACGGAAAAATCGTCCAAACTTACATAAGTCTACATTCATCAAGATGTACTAGACTTAGTATTTAATAGACTGTTTTACCTCCCACTTGAAATATGTATAAACAATATTTGCATTGTCAATGATTCAAAATCAATTAACTTAAAAATGCATCTCATGCAGTTTAATTGCATATATTCTAGTTAATAAGTCTACATTTTTCAGGAAAGATTTCTCGTTGTATTATCTTAATATCCTTGTACTAGGTGAAAATATTCCTACAGCCTATGCAACAACACTTGCTCCACTATAGGTCAATTTCTGTATCACCTAATCTCTAACTATTCCATCGGTCCTCCATATTTCAGAAATATGAGAACAAGTATCAAATACCCACATTTTAAAAGTATATAGATTTATTCATTTTACACATATCTAAAGTGGAAACTTCTCTAAATCTCTTCACTTTCATGGTATCAAGATATTCCTTGCATTTCCCTTTCCATTGTCAACTTTTGACCATAGTGAAAACAAATGCTCTTAGCCTTTTTGTCCTGAACTTTCTTAAAGTTTCCTCCTTTTATTGGAAAGAGGTACAACCGATGACACATTTCCCCAATATTTCTGAATACACTCCATGGCTGATAATATCAACATATTCAGCAATTGAAGTAGACGGATAACTTCTACATCATTCATGTCAAAGTTGATCACAAACGTAGAGAAAATATTTAGTAAGGAATTGCACAATCAAGTTAACATTTAACTAGTGTGGCAAAATAAATCCTAAACTTTCTAATTTCTCGATGAGACTCATCATCTTCAACACATGAGATGAAACAACTGACCTTCATGAGAAATGCCACATCTCTCATTCCTAACCTTTTTATGATACTAAGACTTAAGATGCATAAGCATTCCATAAGCAGTCATGTCTTCGTATTGCTTTTGTATCTCAATGCTCATTAAGACTAACGTAAGACAACAACCATTCCCGGAATCATCAACATGTTTCCAAAAGATACGTTTGACTACTTGACCAGCCTCATCATAAAGGGAGTATCAATGATATGGTTATTAAGGACATAAATGATATTTCATGCCTCAAAACAATTTTAAGGTTATGGATCCATCCATTCAATGAAAATTTGGACCAATGGGCGCATTCTAAAAAGTACGTTATGCAGATTCAAATTGGCAGACATTTCTACAATAACAACTTATTGAAAAATAAATTATCAAACACATTGACAAAACTAAAATTAATATTGTAAATGACATAACTCCATTTTAGTTTTGCTCCTACTATTTTATCCAAATCAACATCTCTCACTGTTGATTTCGAGAATTTATATATAAATTCATAGCAGGCTAGGATCCCAATCTTAGGTATCGTAACCTTGGGTATGCCCAACAAATCACAATAACATTAATAAGGTAGGTAACTCCTTACCAATTATAACAATCAGATATCATCATATCTAACTATCATGTCATAATCACAAATAACTGATTTAAACACTTCTAAAATTTCCTCAAAATTCCCAGGAAAGACTTGTGGAGGGGTCACAAACGATCCCCACTTAAAATCGCCAGTCTCCTTAGACAGAAATTTTTCTTGGTTATTTTTAAGAAGTTGCTCTTAAATCTTATTCAAAATGAACGCTTCAACCATTATAACAAGATACTTATAATTCCTAGATACTTGCCTCAAAACCATTTAACCTTGGGTATGCCCAACAAGTCAAAACGATTTTGGTAAATCGGACCCATTATTCACAAATCACATTTAAAATGGTACAGATTATGATTTTGGTGGAACAACCTTGAGCATGCCCAACAAATCATTCCACAAAAAATTTATTTAATACCACCAATAATGGAAGACAACGATTTCTGATTTAATATTAAATTGAGGGAATTTGTAATAATCACATTATTACGTTACAAAAGATATACATATTGGTTAAATAAACATATAAACATTTTATTTCCCTTTATTTACTCAATAACAATCTTTTATTAATTCTATAATAATCACATTATTAGTTTAACATATGTTACAAACAATTGGTGCTATTCAATTATCATATTAATTTCATTAAACTTAAATAATCTCATTATTAGTATAATGCAACCACCAATTAACATTACTCATTTAATCAGATTAAAATTAAATAATCATATTTTGAGTAACATATGTAACCACCAATCATGCATATCTAATTAATCACATTAAATTCAAATAATAATATTATCAAAATAACATATGCAATAATTTTCAAATTAAAAATAATTTAATCACATTAAATATATTAATTACACTGACTAATTTTTAATCACTTTAAAATCAAATTAATCACATTAATCAGTAAAACATGTGTAACATTCAACTGAAATTATCAATTAATCATATTAATTTGATTTAATCACATTAAAACTCAATTAATCTCAACAATTAATTTGTAAAATATTCAGTTTGCATTTCCAATTAATCACATTAATTGGATTACACAGGTTTAATCACATTAAAACCAAATTAATCTCATTAACTTCTATAACATATGTAGCATATAATTTGTATTGTTAAACTAATCAAATTATATTCAATTAATCACATTAACTGAAACAATACAAAATTTTAAAGTCAAATTAATCTCATTAATTTCAATCACATATGCAACTTTTCATTTGTATTGTTAACTTAATCAGATTAAATTTCAATTAATCACATCAACTGATATAACAATACGTAAGTATTAATTATATTAAGACTCACTTAATTTCATTAAACTGTACACACTCAAATTGGTATTATCTAATTCAAAATGTTAATTAAATTTATTTATTTTTTTGAAAAGAATCAAATTTAATTTAATCACATTAAATCTCAATTAATCTCATTAATTTTCATAGCATATCTGACATGTCATTGAAAATAAAATTAAAACTCAATTAATCTCATTAATTGATGAAACATCACAAATTTATTTGAATAAATAAAATATAAACAATTTACATCCCTCTATCTATTCAATTTAATCATGAATCACAAGACAACAAGTCTCGAAAATTTAGTTTCCCATTCCGTCGTATTTCAAAAATGAATTTAACATTGAAAACTTATTTTTCAATCAAATGAACGTAGATCAATTTAGTGGGTTTTTACAAAATTAATCCAATTAATTTTTCATCAACAACGCATGCATATCATATTGGCTATGATACCACTGTTAATATTCACTAATACTAAATAGTCAGGATCATGATAAAGTAATGCATAGAAATATTAACGGATTGACAAATCACGTATCTCCGGTATCTGATACTTTCCTTGTTGACGTGAGTCCCCAATTGATCCGATGGTTTGACCGTGGAAGATCTCTCAGTGGTGTCGATCTCCAACCGCACAAGTGGTCCGGCCTCTGATGGTATCCACACGAACTTTGCTACTGGGACAGTCAGTTCAACGTGCCAGCTCCATTCACCCAAAGCTATATTTAGAACTGATTTCTAGTAATAGTGTAGTATTGGTGAACCTGACTTAGTAGACTATTTATAGAAGTAATGGGATTGTAGAAATAAGATCATATTAATGATACAAATTCATAATCATGGAAACGTTTCCCTTAATCCCTCTCAATTCATTCCTTGATTTATGTCTCCATAAATGCTGATGAATGAGAATAATGATATAACACTAATGCTCATATTAGTGCTAATATCAATTCCATATTTATCTTGATTATCAAATAATCCATAAATATATAATTACCAATTAGTCACCATTAATTAATCACTATTAATCCATTCCTTCCCAATGACATGTTCTATTATGTGTGACCCTTCAGGTTCCAAAATACTTAGTAATAAATATATTAATAGAAATTCCATTGGCATTAGTCCATAATCCAACAGACTCCCACTTGGACTAAAGACAATATTCGGTCGGGTATTTCTAAAACTGATCAAATTAACAACTTAATTTATCATTATATTTATAGATCAAGATTGGCCTCTAGCCAGGCATCATGACCACCCAAGCATTTAGAAATAAGTCAAATGATCGACTTCACCTATCCATGAACCAGATTCCATGTAATAAATATCCTTTCACCATACTATATCCATTATTAGTTAAGAGCAAGGTATTGTGCCAACTCTTCAACAAACTGATATTTTCTTGTTCCCGAATTCAACTCCCTCCCAATAAAATTAGAGCTTTTATCAAATATGGTGATGATGAAGTATGAGGGTTTCAAGATGAATACTTTTTTATGGAGATGAGATTTCAAGATGAATTTTATGGATTTGCTAGGGCAGGTATAGAAATTTTAGTGTAAATTTATAAAAGGTAGATAGTATAGGGCTTTTAGAATAAAATTATAAGTAAAAAAAACTTTGTAAGCTGATTTGTTAATATATAAAATTACTGGATTTTTTTTGCAAATATAAAAGTTTTGATAGTTAATTGCAAATGAGAAAGTTATGGGGACTGAAATTGTTACTAATCTAGCAGTGGTTGGCGAAATTCAGGCGGTGCTATATTTTACCGCTGCTAGAGAAATCTAGTAACGTTTTAAAGCGGGATTAAAGTTGCAACGGTACAAAAACCGTTGCTAAGAAAAGTCCAAATTTAGCACCTCTATACGGTCAAAAGTTGTCCTAAAAACCGCTGGTTGAGGGGTAAAAAACCGGTGCCTATAGGGGTCTCCTAGTAGTGCAACTTGTCCATGGAACACGAAGAACATGCAAATAAAAGGATAATGCTATGATTAGTGTGTTCATAACTTATAAGACACATCAATAACATCAATGGTAGAAGATTATTAACGAAAACAAAGATCATTTCATCAGAATCGATCGTCAACGCCAGGGAAATAAGGAGGGCTGTAAAATGGATCATGTGGATAAATATATATATAGTATAAGGTAGACCAGAGGAGGCGTGGATTGATGTCGGAATATTGCAGAGCCCACATGTTAGTTTCATGTTCTTCCCCGACAGCCTCTCTTTCTCCGACATCCATATTCATATTCCTCCCGTTCTCTCCTGTTTCCGGTTCCTCCCACACTGCAACTTCCACCGCGCGTCATTAATATTTTCAAATTACGCCCATCATTCTTAATTCATAATTTACCTCTTCATTTTCCTTCTAATTTACATCACCGATCCATATCGTTTCCTACACCCATGAATTAGGCCATGTTCAGTTGAACTTGTCAACACAATTCAACTAAGTTCAGCAAAAATCAGCTTTACAAAATTCGTGTTCATTAATTTAGTCTAATTCTTTTTTTCAATATAGTTATCAGTTCAGTAAGAAATAAACTCAGAAAAATAAGACAATATTAAACACTATATTCATATTTATATTGTTATTTTATGTGTTAACCCTAAAAATTTATCACACACAATATTAAACACGTGAATTAAGCAAAATATATATAAACGTCTCCGATTTTACCATATATAGATGCATGGTGAAACGGTTTCATCCATACAAACGTAACAGTGATGGAAATACATATTATCTCATTTTGAGATCCAATACTGTCTCTCATTTTCTTCATCTGCACTTGGACAATATTACTGGATCTGAGCCGTTTATTTGTTTTATATACACAACAATTAAAGTTCGCATCGTTATTGCATACTGATCATATATACTGGCAACATTAATTAGATTCGTCTGCAGTTTGTCCAGTGCAGTGCATGCATTCCACATTTTGTGTAAACAACAAAGAAATTGGCACCATAAAATGTACACTTGTGAATATTGTAGGATTCAGAAGAAGAAAAAAATATTGACCCAGAAATTTATACTAGTAATATAATATTAGAGCTAGCCATGCTTATTGGGAATTGGAAGAATTTTTTGGGATCATGTGAACTAATGATAAGGGTATATATATATATATAGCAAAACCAATTTTTCATCAAGAAAAATAAATATCCAAAATTCTTCTACATGAACCACATTTGCAAATATTTTGTGCAAGAAATTTGTTATAATAATTAATTTGATATAAATCAAGTATGTAACACACTAAAAATTAATATATCATCACTTATGAGCATTGATTTTAGAATGAAAGATGAAGATCATAGATGAAATTCAGCAAAATCAATCAGAATTAGTGCAAAATCAATCACAAAGCGCTAGCTAGCCTAGGTCCAGATTTCAAGAAGGAGTGAGTAATTGCAGAAATGGAGCATGTGAATTGTAGGAAGAGAAAGATGACAGTTGTAAGATGTACTGAATTCTGCAGCTTTGCATGTCAAACACGTACTACTGAATTCTTACCCAGAAAGTCAGCACAATTTCACATGAACACAATAAATGAGATCATCACCAAATTAATTTGCAGAAATCAGTCAATTCATTAATAACAAAATGCTCATATTTAATTTTAAAAAACTCATCATCTTCTTCTTCAAATGTCACTACAAAAGATGACCAGAAAGCAGAAAAATATGGAAGAAATTAACAACGGCCATGATGATTCGAGAGGTCAGATTAACAAACCCTAGCATTTCTAAATCTCTACCCCTAAATTACACTACAAAAGCCGCTTTCTTCGAATAACTAGGGATGCTTATAGAGCGAGTCGATTGATGATCTATTGATGAAGCAGCATTTTCCGGTGGATTAAAGGAAGAAAAACACGCACACACACAGTGAAAATTAGGTTTTTTTACCGAGGGTGTGTTTGTTGTTGTGCATCCAGACTTTGAGCACGTTGGGCGGCACGTTAGCCTCTGCGCAGAACTGCTGGACTAGAGCCCCGTCTTGCTTCTGGATGCGCCACCCGAGCCTCTCCGCGAAGGACAGCATTTTCTCCTTCTGCTCCGGCGTGAACCGAGTCCGGAACCGCTTCTTCGACCCGTTTCCGCCGCCGACGCCGCCGCTGCTGCTGGGGTTCGACATGTCCTCCTCCTCCCGGGAGTTCGACGGCAGCGCCAGGGGTCGCGCCGACGGCGGCGTCACGTGGAGGTACCCGGAGGGGTGGGGCGAGCGGAAGGAGTAGGCGGTGGCGAGGTGGGGGTGGTGGTGGTGCGGCGGCGGATGCGGTGGCTGCTGGTGGTGCTGGTAGAACGCTTCTCCTAGCCCTTCCGCCTCCTTGCGGTGGAAATTGCGGTGGCAGCTGCAGGCGGCGCAGTTGAGGGACTCTAGGGTTCCGTCAGCTCCCGCCGCCATGAATTCGCCGCAGCCGTCCACCGCGTTGCCGCCGATCCCCACCGCGTGGTTCTTCAAGCATTCTCTGTATCTATAAGTAGTCGCAGGAATAGTCGGAGTAGTAGCACCACTAACAGAACCCGTCGCACCTCCAACTCCGCCGCCTGCAATCTTCCTTGCACCGGAATTGTTCATCCCAATTTCTCCTTCCTGCTCTTCATGCTCATCATCAAACTCCATTTCTCTCTTGTTTTTTTCCCTTTTTCCCACAAAAGACAGTTTGAGGAAGAATGGTCAATAGGTAAGAAAGAGGAAATTGAGGATGATCATGTTGTTTTCTATGTTATGAAGATCAATCCAAAGGAGGTAAGAAGAGGTTGTTAAGAAAGTGAATATATTTATGATTTAAAAAAAGATGAAATGTAAAAATAAATGTTGAAGAGTGGGGAAATGATTAGTGATGGGGATGATGATGATCAGAGAAGAAGATAAGAGGGAGAGGAGGGTGTGGACAACAATTAACCCAACTCTGCAACCCCCTCCCAATAAAAAAAATAAAAGATAAATAGGAAACTAGCCTCTTTCTTTCCTACTTTGTTTGATTATGTGAGAATTAATATTTTTGATTATTTTAATATTTTCATTTAATGTACTTGTACAACATTTCCTTTTCAACTAATTGAGATTTATATATAGTTGAAAAGAATTTGATTGAGTTAGTTTCACACCATTTGATGATTGACTTTAACTAGTGATTGTATAGATGATTGAGATAATTTGTGCTGAAAGTAGATATTTATGAGTTTTAAAATTAGATGATTAAGTGCTAAATGTAGATGATTGTAGGTGAAGATGATTGCAATAAAGTGAACTGGACTATGCCTTTGCCTGATTAAATGTAAGATGTTTACTTTTTACTTGTTTGATTTAAATGTGAACTAAAAATTAATTTGCAAACATTGATTAATTAGAAATGTATATCATAGTACTCCATAATTGTTATTACCAAATACACTTCAATATAATTATTACAATTTTAATCCCATCCAATGTGTGGAGTACTACTAGTTGGAATAATTCTTTTTCTTTTTGGAACATTAAAATGATTAAATTGGGGTAATAATAGTCATGACACAGACAGATATATGCACCAGTCTTTTTCTTTTGGGATTTGTCGTATTGTGTTGTGTTATGGTGGGTAAATTATTGAAGCTCGGAGTACCGTAAAATACAGCGGTAAATATCGTGCTCCCTTTTGTGGAAGCAGATTCTACTGTTTGAGCTTTTATCTTTCTTTATCAGAAGAAGAAAAAGCAAAATACAGCAGAGGAATAATTAGGTTGCTTATAAAAGGGTAAAAGCTTGAGGACCCTGAATTTACTTTTCAGTAAGCATGAGAATGGAAACCATGGAGACCGACTGTGTACTGGTCAATGCTTTGAAGTCTTGCTGAATTCTCTAGAAACTCCACTCATTATTTAATTGGCTTAGCTTCTACTATATAATAAAATAAAACATGGTTAAAAAAATAAATATAAAGAAAGTTAGTTCAAATTTTAAGTATTAGTTCATTTTAAAATTTTATTTATAATAATTTTAATTCATAGATACATGTGTATCCGTGTTTCATGGAAGTCCGTGCTAGAGGTACAGCGAATTCTGGTGAAGGTCGATCACTCAAACTAAAAATCATTGGTCATTGTAATATTCTTGATCGATTATAGAGTTTGGGGAAGCCGTTAAAATTTTCCATGATTGTAATTTTTAGTTTTTTATTTTAAGGATTCTGGGAAAATGTAGAGTTGAGGACAACGAGGAGCTAAAAATTTTCAATTGATTTTATTGTAAGATTATGATTAATAGGTAAAACATCAGTTTTGAAAGTCAGAAAATCATAAATAGCACATTTAATAATCATAACATATAAAATGTCAGGTTTAATAATAAGAATATCAATATTTGTGTTGTGTTCGGGAAAGAGGATGATATCGTGAGCCCTAGCCAAGAGGAGCCCACGTTTCCGATGGGAGATGAAGCTTATGGAAGTGAGGTGGAATGAAGTGCACTAAGCACTGAAACGCTGCACCAAGAGAGCTCGGACCATCAGGTCACTTACATGACCTTTTCTACAAAAGCGATAGTGGTGACACCGTCGCATGCTAGGGCTAGAACAACCGAAAAACCGCTAAGTCCATTCCTAGATGACACTCAGGTTCTCCCGAATACTCCAGCAAGGAAGCTCGAAGCAATGGAGGCAAGACTGGCCAAAGCTCGAGGCCGCGGCACTGGTGTCAGGGGTTTAGCAAGTGGTGGTGGTCGTGGGGGAGCGACTGGGGGAACCCGTGGAAGAGGTAGAGGCCGTGGGAAAGCGGCGGCTGCAATCTTTGAAAACCCGATGGGGGCAAAAAGGAAGTTGACATTGGAGGACATCACTAATAAAAGAGAGAGCTCTCTTGAAAACAAGAAACCAAGGGGCAGCGGGGACATCGAATCAGTCGATGAGAACACTAAAGTTCAGACGGAGACTGGAGAAGTGACCTAGTCCCGCCAAGAATAATGAGTAGACCCAGTTGGACTGTCGGGATGGTCTCAAAGCTGAGCTGAGAGATCTCCAGACATTTCAGGAGATGCGCACCATTGTGCGCCTATGCTTTCTTTTATTTTTTGTTATTTTTTCAGTTCAGTATTTCCTTTTAGTTCAAATAACAAACGAGAAGTTCATCTCGTCGAGGAAGAAGCAGATCCTCGAGGGTCTTCCGGAGGCAAGACATGGGAGAAAGATGTTGGAGACTCCCTATGGAAAACCTTTGTTGTAAAGGAACGTTGTCCGGCAGTCGCGACAACGACATGGGAGAGGATCACCCTGCTATACTCACAAAGTCGAGCACCCTGCTAGTTAACGCATGTGAGCTCCTCTTAGTCTTGTTCTACTGCTTCTGGACGATTTCCAGTAATCACGAATGAAATAAATATTTTATTTTCAATGAAAAAAATCAATATCTGACTGTAATATATAGAAGACTAGTAGGCAAGGTGAAATTAAAGAGTGTATTGAGATTACCATGCAAAGTTTTGTAGGATTGAGTAAATAAATTGAAATTTCAAAACCAGATGATAATTGAACCAAAATCGAATCGAATTTCAATTAATCGAACTAAATGGTTAGGAAATGGATTCTTAGTTCTGAAAAATCAAGCATTCAATTACGGGAAGTGTTTTTATCTTCAAAACTAGTGGTTAATTGAACTGAATGGTTACGGTTTTATGTCTGGACCAGATATTTGCCGCTTAAATATTAATCCAATATGAAAAATAAATGATGTTGATTTGTGATTCACCTTGAACTGTCATATGTTTTTAATTTCAAAGAAAAATGTAGTACAAAGTACAACTTTTCGAGTGAGACATTAATCACTCACTCATGTTCCTAGCACAGTACCAAATTTCTACTAATCCATCGTATTTTGTCTAATCCAGACATCAAATTATAACGTCGATATATAGGCCCTGTTTACCAGAGCTTATCTGTAGATCAGTTCAGTTCAGTTCAGTTCAATTCAGTTCAGTTCAGTTCAGTTCAGTGAAAATACAATTTGATGAAATTCAGGTTAATTCAGTCATGCTGATTCCATTTTTCAATACATCAATTTTCACTTCAGTTCAGTTCAATTCAGTTCAGTTCAGTTCAGTTCAGTTCAATTCAGTTCAGTTCAGTTCAGTTCGGTACATCAAGAAATAAGCTCTAGTAAACAGGGCCATAGTTAATCCATGTTAATTAATAATTATAAAACGTTGTGGTTTCGTTAATTAATTTTTAATGTTAACCCATTAGCTACTTAGATTAGGAGTGTAAATGAACTACACCGTTCGTGAGCAACTCTCGACCAACTCGGTCAAAGTTCGAGCTCGAACTCGCTTGTTTATATAATGAGTTGAGCGCGAACACATTTTTACCAAATCGACAAATTGATAGGCTCGACGAGTTTATCGAACGAATTTGTATAATATATTAGTATTATTATTATTATGGATTTTATATGAATAATGAAACATTTAATTATAATCAAAATGAAATGAGTAGGATAAAGAATAAATAATCATGAACACATCCAACTCATGTTCTTCGTTTTTATAGGAAAAAATTTATTTTCTATAATTTTGAGTATCGTTGGTTACGATATTTCATATATGAGATCTAAATAAGACAAAAAATCTTGATTTTGAACTTATTTAGTTTTACTAACTTTGCTCAAGTTCAAACTCGGATTTTAATGGACTCACGAACCAAAATGGTATTGCTCTCAACCTTTAATAGTTGTTGGTCTATTTTTTGGAATCAGATGGCTAATTAGGTCGATAGGAGGCGGCTTTTTAGCATTACGTTTTCTGTTGACTTAAGTTAAATGTGTTTGTAACTATTGAACTTAATTATGTGATAGGTGATTATGGCAAATTTCGTTGTGCTTTATACTCTTCAGAGATTTGTGTGTGGATATTTTCGATCTCTTAAAAAGATAAACGAATCGAGTTCGACCACTTTTTTTATTATGATCAGTAAAATTTAAACTTGAACTCAAAAGTTAATATTTAACGAGTTCAACCCCGAGTACACCCCTACTCAAACTTAATTAGACTCGACTCATTTATATCCTACACTTTAGACTTATACATTCTTAAGTCGTGCTTGATTGATTACGCATCTATAAACGGAAATTTGAAGGTAAAGAATTCTTACCGCGGCCAAATGAAATTCCTTTAGTAGTAGAAAGGAAAAATGAACAAACAAACAAAAAAAGTAATAAATAAAATTCACTGAATTGATTGAACCTTTCAATGTGTACAAATGCGTAGCTGCTGCGTTGTCGACTTCCAGTGGTTTCTGATATGTTCCCATTGTGTGTCGACTTACATTTTATTCTTACCTTTTCCAATATATTTTGATATAGAGTAGTACAACATTGTAGAACATTTTGTTATCACATTTTTCTTATATAAAAATTAGGCAATTGAGAATTGATAGGTTAGACCATTGAGATGTGACGGAAATTAAATGTTAAGAAATTCTACATTTTTTTTAAATCTTTACTTATTTAAAATTAGTGTATTGAGTATTTTTTACCGAAAAGTTTTTGATTTCAATGGAGCCAAATTCAAAAATTGTATAGCGTGAGTTTAGTCGTGCCTACATCGGTGTCCGTTATCAATTTCTTGAACCAAAACCTCTCATAAATATATATAGAACGAGGCACATAATCATAAAATTAGGCAATTTCTTTATGAGAAAGTCTTGGGTGAGACCTGTCCTTGTGGAGACCAAGAGCAGGGGAATGAGCATTTACTGTTTCTGCTTGATCTTTTAGTCAGTTTGTTTGATCTTTCAATCAATGTCCTTGAGTATTTTTGTTTTGCCTTGATTTTTCAGTTAATTTGATCTTTCGTTCAATTTGCTTGATCTTTCGGTCAATTTTCTTGATCATCTCTTGGTCAATTTCACCAACGACAAATTCAATCAAGGAAATCGGCGGGTTTAAACCTCACCAACGAAAAATTCAATCATATAATCTTTGTCTCAAATGAGAATTTGCCTTTCTTTATGCATGTACATTTTCTCTTGCAGATCCACATTTACCATAATGCCCCTGATGGAACCTTACGATTTTAAACCCATTTTTTTTCCTTATCAATATTAGGAGTATTGTGGTAAAAATACGGAGGTGCAAGAGAAAAATCTACATGCGTCTAGCAAACCCCAAAAATTATTATCATACCTTACATTTTGCACGGTACCATATGTTTATATTAAATAGAATGTATAAATTTAAAGATAAATACTCTTCCTAAGTTTAAAAGGCCCTTTCAGTTTTATTTTTTCTTCAAACAAATGTATGGATGATAAATTGGTGATGATAATTTTTATAACAGCAAAACAAGTTGGAAAGTGGGGTGGGGGTCATATTAGCTGGTGGTGTGTAGAGTCTAGAAATAGAGAATCGAAAATAGAAATAGAAATAGAAATAAAAGAGAAAAAGTTTCCAAATTAAGAATTGTTTTAAAAATTGGAAACAGTTAGGGCTGGAGGGAACATGCATGCCGCCATTGCCCGGCTTCCCCCTCCACCCAACAGTCCCCATCCGGCCAACTCCCGACCCCCGTTGCCCATACATTTGCTGCTCATCCTCTTTTTACTTATTCTCAGTAAGCACCTCTAAATGTTTTGTCACTTTTGAATTTATTACAAGTGCCATTCAAATACAATCGGTGACAGAACCAGAGACAAATACCTGGGGGTGTGAGATTGAATTGTGAAAAACTTATTTTTCAAAGGTTAAATCCCCGATTGCTACATTGACGTAGGCTGGTAGTCGGTCTAGCACTCCACAGTTCCACCACCGATAATATCGATGTTATTAGTGATATCATAATCTATTTTCGCATAAATTGAATTTAACTGAATATAGAATACATACTATAACAGGAATAGATTATCTTCCCAATAGAAAGGGGCAAAATTTGACTTTCATCATTATTAATATATTTGATCCTATTTCTTTAAATTGTTTTGAAAAGTTCTTTCTTACTATTAGGAAAAACGCTCAAAATCAAATACAGTTGAATTAACATTCAAATCAACTAACATATTACGAGAATAACTAGAATCATGTTCTCTTGATATTATCCGTTTATGAGTTCAGTTCAGTTCAGTTCAGCAAAATAATTTCTTTTGTAAAAGTCAAATTCATTAAGTCACAATGATGCTAGTTTGCAATACATTAATTTTAACTCATTTTAGGTCAGCAACTTGCAAATATAAAATGCATATCATGATAGTAATTTTCTTAGTAGTTTCCTTTCACATACTCCCTCCGTTTCTACCACTTTGGCACCCAGGCTAACTTTCAACTATTCATTTTAATTTTTGTCAAATTAAAAAATTGTTCATGTTAACTTAAATAAATAACAAAATATATATTACAATATTATACTAATCAACTAGATGCTAAATAAAATTTTAATTTATTATATTTATATAATAATAATGTCTAAAATTTCATTTTTTTCTCGTTCTACTTTTTGTTGGCACTATTCAAGGTGTCAAAGTTGAAGAAACAGAGGGAGTAGTAAACACAACAATCATCAATTTCACAACAAATTACGTGGTAATGGTTTCAACCAAATTATTGCTTAATGCTTACTTTAAAAATAGAGATTATTGCTAGTAATTAAGCCGAAATTAGAAGGAGGGGGGAAAGGTGGGTGGTGAGTGGTAACATGTGAGGAATGCAGGGTGGATGAAAGGATGCCTGACGCGACGGCCAGCTGACACTCTGCTCGGTTTCAGGCTTTCAGCCTCTGAGGACTCCAATCATTTTTAATTATTGTGGACCATTCACTAACCCACTTCATTTCCTCTCTTAAACCCCCTTTTATAACCTAATTATTCCGTGTACCCATTATCTTTTATGACCTAATTATTGAGCACTAATCATTTCATAAATTACAATCCATTATTTTAATCCGTTTAACTTAGTATATATGGTTTAAATTCCATTTTTTTATAACTCTAATGGTAAATAGTAAAAGTCACTCGACTTTAGATAGTTTACATGTTGTACTCCCTCCGTTTCACTAGTTTTGACAACATGTATAGTACTATCAAAAGTTACTCCCACATGGGAAATAACAAAAGACAGGTGTAAGCTTGAGAGATATCTACATGGTCAAGTTTTCAGCCACTAATTATGTTAAGATCTCATTCGATCCAATTTATCATTCTCGTTGAAAAGGGAGGAATTTTTAGAAATTCAAAATTGATACCCATTATATTAATTACAAATATAGTAAGATATTTTCCTAACTAACCAACTTTTATACTATTTTACTCCAGGACTTGCATCTAACTATTACAAAATCATATTTCTCCAGGACGTGCATCTAACTATTACAAACTCATGTTTATCTTTCGCTTACAATCATCCATACTCCAAACAGCAAAGCCATCACCGATCATTCATACTAACATCTCTTCATTTCTACCATCTTCCTTCACACAGCCATCATTAATGGAAGGTTCTCACATAGTAAGGCGTCCAGATAACGCCGAAAGATCTCGAATATGAGCCTTTTTACTTTAGCACAACACCAAGGTATCATTGAGAAGGGTTGTAGGAAGGAAGTTACCGTCCGTTGGGGAGTTTCGGTAAGAAGCATTAGTCGCAATGCTGAACTGCAAAGAAATCAATTACAAGTTATTGATCTAAGGTCCCGTGAAAAGGGAAAGAGAGGGTCCACGGAAATGGTTATACTAGACAAAGATGAAGGCATGGCTATTCCGCTACAACATAGATGCACATAACGAAGATTTGGAAAGGAAATGAATGTGAGTCTTTTTACCATGCATATATGGATAAAAAAGAATGAATCCAAGAGTCACACAAATGTTGTAAAGCCACAAATGACCAATTGCCACAAATTGCGCCGTTTACATCATTCGGTTAGAATTTAGTTCATGATATATACCATTGCTGCCAAAACAAAGTTTAGGGACATGTATGTAATTATTCATTTTTCTTTTTGTGACAGTTTTTTTTTAGTCAAACATGAATATTTAACAAAAGTCAAACGGACTAGTGAACAGTAAACAAAAGTCAAACTCCATCCATAACCTAAACAGAGTCACTAAGCAACCAACTGGACTGTCAAACCTCAAAGATTACTCATCTTCATCGTCCTCCTCGGCATCATGGGAAGGGTCCTCAGCATCATCGTTTCTTAGTAGATCGTAACCCTCGCAAGACTTTGCATGGTGGTGCATCTCATAAGTTGTTTCATATTCAACCGCACACTCATCACACAACTTGTACTCCTTCTTCATCAAATCCTTGTGATCAATGCGGTTGCGAATCTCTATTTCTTTGAAGTCATAGGCTATCATAGCATCCTACTTCACACAATTGCGGCAAACCACCCTCTTAAAGACCCTCTTTATGACGGGAATACGATTCCCCATAAACTTGCGGCGGGCTTCCTTCTTTGAAAACCTTCTGACCTCATTTTTTCTTCCTTGGCGATTCTCTTTTCACGACGCTCTTTCGCTTTTTTTGCCATTTGGATGAGTTGGGAGCGGATAATGCGAGATCTTGAGATTGGATTCTATGGAAGTCTGGTAAGAGGAGGCATCCATTTTTGTGACATTTATAATGCTAGTATTGATATATGTGTTATTCATTATTCTTATGTATTATCTTTAATCATAATTATTCAATTATTATGCACTTACACAACAATAATTATTCAATTATTATGCACATACACAACATTCGACTATTTTACCATTCTACCACATATTATATATGATGTAGGGAGATTTTGCCTGAGAATTGAGGAAAATCTGTCGTCGGACAGTCTGGGAAGTTTCGGGGCAGATTCAGATATCAACGTATGAATGGTATCATATTATATCTTTTCGGAAAGGAAAATGAGTCAATAAACATAACTCACTACAATGTAGTGAGCACTATGCTCTTTAGGCCATTTGAGCTCGTTTAGAGCCTTAAACTGGAGTTTTAATATTTTTAATATTTATTTTCTATTTTAGAATTAGTTTATTTTTACCATAGGGTTTAAGATTAGTATTTATACTCCTTTTGTAGCAGCCACGAATTCATTCAATCTATTATTATATTTTCAGAGACTTTTCTCTTCTTCCTGGTGGATTCCAGATTTCGGATGGATTTCCGACCCTAACCCTTGGATTCGTGCTGGAGAATCCTTGATTGTTTCTTACAGATTCGTGCTGGCGAATCTCTCGATATTCCCACCGCGTCAATGATTTTGCCTGAGAATTGAGGAAAATATGTCGTCGGACAGGCTGGGAAGTTTCGGGGCAGATTCAGATATCAACGTATGAATGGTATCATATTATATCTTTTCGGAAAGGAAAACGAGTCAATAAACATAACTCACTACAATGTAGTGAGCACTATGCTCTTTAGGCCATTTGAGCTCGTTTAGAGCCTTAAACTGGAGTTTTAATATTTTTAATATTTATTTTCTATTTTAGAATTAGTTTATTTTTACCATAGGGTTTAATATTAGTATTTATACTCCTTTTGTAGCAGCCACGAATTCATTCAATCTATTATTATATTTTCAGAGACTTTTCTCTTCTTCCTGGTGGATTCCAGATTTCGGATGGATTTCCGACCCTAACCGTTGGATTCGTGCTGGCGAATCCTTGATTGTTTCTTACAGATTCGTGCTGGAGAATCTCTCGATATTCCCACCGCGTCAATTGGTATCAAGAGCAGGCTTTTTCCTGTCTTTTTTCGATTGATCCACGATGGGAGATCAAACTATCACTAGGGCCGATTTGGATGCGGTTATCGCATCAATTGCCGCTTTGGGGAGTCAGATAGAATCGTTGTCAACGCGGATGGATAACCGGAGCAGCGACAATCGATCGGGCAGGAAAAATTCTTGGGGCAAGAAGGTGTTCGATGAAATGACAGAGAGTGAAGGCATTGGATCAAACCATGGTAATCAACATGTCAATTTGTGTTCTGGCGTGGTTAATGATATTCCCTTGTTCTATGGAGGAGGGGAAGAGTTTATGGATTGGGAGATCGAAGTTGACAGGTTTTTTAGTATGAATTATGTTTCTGAAGACAAATAAGCAAAGAAGGTAGCGAAAAGCTTACAAAGTACCGCATCTAGGTGGTGGGATAGGTTGGTTGTCCAGAGGCATAGAGAGAACGCGTCATCAATCAAGACATGGAGGAAGATGAAGCGATACATGAGAGATCAATTTCTACCTAAAGATTATGAGGAGATTCTTCGTAGGAGAAAGAGGCTTGAAAGAGACAAGGAGATCAAATCACGTGATGATGATAATTGGAAGGGATTAATTGCAAACCTTAGCACCACTACTTCGTCGAAGGATGAGCTCGTCGTTTCTAGTCATGAAAAAGATATCCTTCAAGTTAATCATCATGATTATAAATCTGAAGTTGTCAACGTCATGGATGGAGATTTATTCGATGTTCCTTGTGACAACGAGGGTTTCGAGGCTTCTTATGGAGACATGAATTTTGTTCAACCATTTTTGTCTAAAGTTATTTGTGAAGAATCTGAAGGTTTTCTTGTTGGACATGACAATGGAGTTGAGGATGAGAAACTTGGAGTCCAAGGTTTTGAAGGCTTTGTGGGGGAACCTCAAATCAATGAGAGGACCTTTGAAGACATCAATTCTTTGGGTGATAGGTATGAAGATTTGAATATTCAAGTTTCAATCTTTGAATGTGCTATTGAAGTTGTTCCTGTGAGGGAGGATGAAGATGCGAAGATGAAGCCTAGTGAAGGAGAAAAAATTCATGTTGAAGGTGGTTTTGCTAAGTTTGAAGAGAAGTCTCATCTTGTTGAAGAGTTTATCAATATGGCTGAATTTTTTGAGAAAATTCCAGAATTTGTTTTTCCGGAATTGGTGTTCATAGACGAGCCATTAATGTTGAGTTGGAATTGGAAGATGGTTCTTTATGTTGTCTTGACATCAACAGAGTTTGCTATGGAGGTTGAA
Source organism: Cruciata laevipes (assembly GCA_963678965.1). NCBI lineage: Eukaryota > Viridiplantae > Streptophyta > Magnoliopsida > Gentianales > Rubiaceae > Cruciata > Cruciata laevipes. The sequence goes on from OY787639.1 coordinate 5,992,396, forward strand.
GCTCTTGATGGTGGAGGGGAGAACTCGGGGCGAGTTCTTTTTGAAGTGAAGGAGACTGATGTAGGGAGATTTTGCCTGAGAATTGAGGAAAATCTGTCGTCGGACAGGCTGGGAAGTTTCGGGGCAGATTCAGGTATCAACGTATGAATGGTATCATATTATATCTTTTCGGAAAGGAAAACGAGTCAATAAACATAACTCACTACGATTTAGTGAGCACTATGCTCTTTAGGCCATTTGAGCTCGTTTAGAGCCTTAAACTGGAGTTTTAATATTTTTAATATTTATTTTCTATTTTAGAATTAGTTTATTTTTACCATAGGGTTTAAGATTAGTATTTATACTCCTTTTGTAGCAGCCACGAATTCATTCAATCTATTATTATATTTTCAGAGACTTTTCTCTTCTTCCTGGTGGATTCCAGATTTCGGATGGATTTTCGACCCTAACCCTTGGATTCGTGCTGGCGAATCCTTGATTGTTTCTTACAGATTCGTGCGGCGAATCTCTCGATATTCCCACCGCGTCAATATATATATATATATATATATATATATATATATATATATATATATTACTTAGTGTAGTTATATTAAATTACATGGTTATGATAATAAGATAATGATTGATGATTTTTATTGAACAGTAGATTTACACTAACGTGTTCATACAAGTTTTTATTACAACGGTTACGCTTTTAAAGATCGGGGTTTCACAAATGCCGCAACATCAATCACATAAGATTTTCTCAAATTTACGGTGGGACGTGAATACTTATATAAAATGACAAATATACCTTCCATTGATTTCTCTGACTCTGAAATTTTGTTCACACGTCCAACAACTACCGCGATCAAAGCTACCGGAAATGCTACTTGAGGGTCTTCAGCGTACAACGAGCTAGTGATTAGCGAACCAAAGTATAAAATATGGACAATTAACAGATACAAACATCCAATGGAAAGAGTTGTCTGAATGTGTGTCTCTCAATCTCTTGCTTCACATACCATCGCACAACATTCATTCGCAAACTCTACACAACTTGTTATAAGTTCGCAAAGCAACTAAGTCCTAGGGGAGTTTTGATTAATGATGTGAAGTCCATCTTTCTCCTGTGAAGTCGAACCCCACCTTTCATCGGTTATAGGAAGAAATTATCTGATGGAGCACTAAACCCAACCAGGTCAGGTGAAGGTTCATAACCGGCCTCTTCCCTTGGCTGCATTATTATGGTAAAAAAAAAACCTCCCATCGTCAATAATTGGTTTGTTAGTATTTTGCGCTTAATTTAATGTGGGTGATCAAATTTTGAGTCATTTTATCAAGTTTAGTAGTACATTCTTGGTAAAAAATAGTTGAAAATTTAACCAAAGTTGGATGATAAATTCTGAACTTCACTAATTCCGAACAAATAGAAAAGAAACTAATGGATAAAATTGGATAATCCCAGCCAATTGATAAAGCCTACGACTAACAACAAATATACTTTCATATATACCTAAGCAATTTTAATCCATTTTTCAAAAAAAAAAAAAAAAAAGCAATTTTAGACCCTTATCTGTAGATCAGTTGAGTGAAAATGTAATTTGGTGAAATTCAGGTTAATTCAGTCATGCTGATTCCATTTTTCAATACATTAAATTTTACTTCAGTTCAGTTCAATTCAATTAAGTACAATGCAGCAAGAAATAAACTCTAACAAACAGGGGCGTAATCCATTTATATATTTTGCAACCCCTTAGAGCACGAGCTTCACCCACATAACAACTTTCATATATATATATATATATATATATATATATATATATATATATATATATATATATTCTGTTTCAAGTTTTGCAATAAAAAAATTGGTTCTCCAACGAAAAACTTCAGTTTACTATTAACGTAGCCATCAACTTTCACACAAGTAAAAATGCAGATTAATTATTAGGTTTACGTTGGATTAGAAGATGGGGTTAAAAAATGGCCGATCGCAGGAAGGAATGAATGGTGCGGCCATCTCCTGCAAATGGTGTTTGCAATGGTGAAGATGATGAGATGGAGAGAAGATTGCGGGGAAAAGAGCAGTGGTGACGTTGACAAGTCGATTAAAGGACTCTCCTTTTCTGCTGCACCCTTTTAATGATCATGCTCTATCACTAATTCTCAATAATAATCTCCTTTCCATCTTTCTTTGCTCGCTTAACCATATCCACTTAGAATTACTCTTAGTTAGTGCATGCACACGTGTCATTGATCACTCAAGTCGTATTTCGAGTTCGTGGAGCTGTACTCAGGGACGGAACTGGGGAGCGCGGGGCTTTTAAAGTGCGATCTCACTCCCCCCAGTCCAATATCGCTACCCGGTTTGATCTCGCTCCCTAAGATATTTGTGTCTGGTTCCGTCACTGGTTGTACTCTAAAGCAAAGCATGCATATGTGTTATTGATCCCCTAAGTAGTGTTTCAGGTGCTTCGTGGAGCTGTACTCGTAAGTAAAGTTTGCATTCGTACATATCTTTGATCAATAAAATTGTGTTTGGTGTTTGCGGAGCTGTACTCTTAAGCAAAACTTGAGAGCGAGTCGAGACTTATATGTATAGTCGTTATAGTTTTATGTTATAACTATAAATCTTGGTCACTTCAAAACCCCATCTTTGTGGTGGTACGTGAATGAAGGAAAAAATTACTGTTTTGTGATGGAAAAAAAAAATGGAAATTTTTGGGGTGATTTTTTTTTGGCTTTCTAATTGTAGGGGTTTCGCATTTGGCAAATGCGAAATAGTTGATAGTTCGCATTTGCCAAATGCGAACTATCTTTTTTTTTTTTTAAAACCAAAATTACACGTGGATATGGCCACGTGTACATGTAATTCGCATTTGGCAAATGCGAATTACCCCTAATATTAAAAAAAAAAAATTCGCAAAAAATCAATTTCGCAAGATCTGTTTCGCATTTGGAGATCGGCGAAAATCAGGCGATTCCGGCGATTCCAGCGCCGACCGGAGAGCGGAGAGCGGGGCGTGCGTCGAGCGGCGGGGGCGGGGGCGAGCGGCTGCGCCGTGGGCGTGCGGCGGGGGCGTGCGGCGTGCGGGAGGCGTGCGGCGGCGTTTCAGCGGCGGACGGCGGCGGGCGGTGTTCCAGTTTACGGCGGGGTTTTTCATCGGCGGCGATTTCCAGGTAGTTTTGATTTGTCCCTTTTGTCATTACAAATAAATGTAGAATAATTGAATGCAAATTATCATAGTACAATGCAAATTATGCTTAGTTGTGTGTTAAAATGGTGCAAAGTTGAGCACTCTAGTATGTGTACATTTATTTCATTTACTTAAATGTGTTAATGATTTTTTATTTTTAAAATGAAACATTTATTGAGATGTTACAAATATTTTCAAATAGGTGTCTGAGTGCCTATATTACCATGGTTAATCCTGGACCACTATCCACGGAAGTGTTGTTCATGCATACCGAGCATCGTGCTAGGAAGGTATATGATGGCGTTCTTGATGAAACCCTCACAGTTAGGAGGTGTGACGGAGAGTTGTGGAGAATAGTTCATCGCTTGTCATCTGAGGTGTTACATTACATTAGGATGGCTGGTTTTTATGGTGTGTTAGGTCTGGTCATATTAAAGTTGATCACTCCCTTATCACAGCCCTTGTGGAGCGTTGGCGTCCAGAGACACATACATTTCACTTTCCTATTGGCGAGACTACTGTCACGATGCAAGATGTGGGAGTGCTTTGGGGTTTGCCTTTAGATGGCCTTCCTGTGACAGGTACAGACACTACACATACATTAGAGGAGTGACAACTCATGATTCATGACTTTTTGGGGTTCACACCGCCGGAACAATCCATTCAAAAGGGTCGAATTTTGTTGTCTACTCTAGCTGCACATCTTCATACACCAGCTCCAGACACTTCACCAGTAACAAGTCAGCAACGAGCCAGGTGTTTTATTATGTTACTGCTTGGTGGTTTGTTGCTGTGTGATACCAGTGGTAGTGCTGTGCCACTGTTGTATCTGCCCATGTTGCTTGATTTTGATGCTATATCACAGTATAGTTGGGGCGGAGCTGTTCTTGCCCAACTATATATAAATCTGTGTGATGGTGCTTTGTGCAAGAAAAAGGACATTGCCGGTGCTCAATTATTATTACAGGTATAATTTTAAATATTGTTTTTTATTTTAGATTTCATTACTACAATTTTATGTTACAAAACATTAATTTATTTTTGTGATTAGCTTTGGGCTTGGGAGAGAATCCCAACATTGTGTCCACGTGTTGAGAAGCCGGTTACAGTGTATGAGTATGGATACGGAGATAAGTGAGTCTTGTTTTTTTAATCATTTTTGATATTAATTCAATCTATGTGATATTGATATCTTTTCTTATTCATAAAGGTGGAAAGGTCCTTTAGATTTATCCAAGACTTCAAGGTTCGTTCTTGCTGCGTATCGCGATCAATTGGGAAGCATGCAACATAATCAGGTCAACATTTTTTTATTTATATCTTTAATCTTTATATGTTGATTATATATATTTTATTATTTATACTAAAGTTATGATTTTACGTGTTCAGTTTATATGGCAACCGTATACACAGGAAGTTTTGGATTCCATTCCTGATTACTGTTCAGCTGGTCGTGATATTTGGATGTCTGCAGTGTACCTCATTTGTTGGCATGTTGCTGAGCCACATTGCCCTGACCGTGTCCTCCGGCAATTCGGATTCCATCAACATATACCAGTCAATAGACTACATTCACAGGCCGAGTTCAAGAACATCCATAGTCATACTCGTCGCGGCAGACCTAATACTAATTGGGAACATAGACTTCGTCTATATGTGACTACTTGGTCTGAGCGACGAGAGCACGTTGTACAAGGCAGTGAACCAGGTGATCTATCTGAATACATGGCTTGGTATATGCCAAGGACTGTGAGATATGTAGAGAATCCTGCACGACTTCCTATGCATTACGAAGGCTTTCAAGGAAGCACGAGCAGAGCTACTTTATTTGTAAGTACTTCATTTATCTTCATCTTATATTACTTATAAGGTTTTAATATTATTTCAACTACAAGCTTATTCACATTCCTTTTTTTTAGGAAGAAGGAGTGGCAAATATGCACCACATGTCTCAGTCAGCCATGCAACACCCTGGATGCTCTATGGATCAAGTCACTTTTGCACAGATGGATCGATATGCCGCACCTTTCTACACATATGCTCGGGATCCCATCGAGTTGCATCTTCCTCGGCAACACCAACAAGCTGATGCCCCCCACCAGTTCACCATGTTCAGGTTGACATACAGCCCAGAGTTAGAGTACGACGCCAAGGTGGCAGACGCACTCGAGATCAGCTTATTCCACAATTCAGTAATGCAACTTCGAACCAAGGTGGTTCTTCACAGTCAGGTTCCTCACATCAGTCATTGGGATTTGCAGCATTCAGTCAAAAAATCATGCAGCCCAAAAACTGACAGCCTTTTTCAACTCTTCCTTGCTATCAAAAAGCATGCCACACTTAATCAAGAGATTATCTCGACTATAGATTGGGGCTCCTTCGCTATCTCCATCAGCAGTTGGGTCAGGATTATAGTCATCTCCAATATCATTCAAAAAATGCAACACCCTAGAGTTACTAGATGTCCCGAATCTCATACCTCCAATGTTCGAATTACCAATGTCAGCATCATTATCTGAATCTCCAGAATTACAATCTGAATCAGATGAATCGGGTTCAACCTCTTCAATCTCTTCATCAGAAGATGGTGGAGCAGATGAATCGGAAGTTTCTTCATCTACTTCACAATGGTAGTCGTCATCATCTTCATCCTCATCACCACCATTAGCTCCATCTTCATCGCCACCACCACCAGTGACCCTCACATCAAATTCATCACCCCCAAAATCATCATATGCATTTGATATTTGGGAGGCGTACAACTCTTCTTCAATTCTGGTGGATTGACTACACTGGCCATTTATCATAAAAGGGGTAGAAGGGGCATGATGCTGAGGGTAGGGATGATGTGGATAGTTCGATGAACTAGGGAGATTGGGAGGATGAAAGCCATTTAACAATGAAGTAAAGGAGTATTGGGTTTCATGTCTAGATAATGCCTCGGTCTCTATGAAAAGTTCAGCTACAAATAATGATAATTGGTCAACCACCTGAAAAAATGTCTCCATGGCAGTATCATTTTGTAGAATCAGTGGAGAATACGTTTTGCTCGCCCCAACAATTTCAGGGTACCGGTAAAATACCGTAAGCTTGACCACATCCCTACGAAGTTCGGTCTCAGCATAAATCAGGTCAACCAATTCGGAAAAGTTTAGCCTTCGACAAATTGTGGTTGATTTCCTTGGAGTAGGTGGATCATAGCAGACACCAAGACCAGAGAAAAAAACAATTCGACCACCCCAGTACAAATTGATCATCAACGGCCTCATACTAATTCAAAAAATCAAATACCACAGTATAAGCAAATTTATATTCACAACCAGAATCACTAATATTTATTCAAGTTTTAAAATTTTATTTAATACTATTTTCTACTCATTTGTATTCTTTCAGTATCATATTAATAATACTAAGCTAACAAATGTATATAAAAAATCAAAAAAGTAAATTGCCAATTTAAGAAGTAACCTTTGAGTTTATAAGCTTCAAACCTTGCTAAGAAATCTGTCAGTGAGCTCCAAAATTCAGAATAGCACTCTACGAACTAAACCAATGGGGAGTAAAACCTACATAAACTTAGAATCATTAGAACCAAAATTTATAAAAACTTCACCCATATTCTACTAATTCATACAATTATTTTAGGCATCAAACACAATTACTAAATTACCTTTGAAGAACCGCCGCTGCCATCCGCCGCCGCCGCTGCCATCCGCCGCCGCCGCTACTTGTCCGCCATTGCTTGTTGATTGTCCAAAAAAACCAAAACCGAGCCACCCAATAATCACCGAATCTTAAACCGATCAATATTATTTGATTCGGGGTTTGATTTGGATTATATTTGGAACATTTGGGTTTTAATATGGATTGTAGATTTTGGGCGGAAAATCAAATCGGATTGTAGATATGGTTTTTGATAAGTAGATTTGCCAAATGCGAATTATGTATGTTTCGCATTTGGCAAATGCGAAATATACAATTTTTTTTTTTTTTTTAAAAAAATCCACGTCCGCACAGGATTGAAAAAAAAAAAAAAGGCTATTTCGCATTTGCCAAATGCGAATTATATGACAACGTGGCTGCCAAATGGATTAATTCATTAAAAAAAAAAAAAAAAACATAATTCGCATTTACATAATTCGCATTTGAATGAGTTTTTTTTTAACCCCCTTTCGGGAAGGAGCTCGTGAATGAAGCTTATATATACGAAAATTATATATATATATATATTAAATTATTAACTTTGTACGTAATGAGAATGTGTAAGAAAGTGCCTGGATTTATCATATGGCCTTTCAGAAGGGATCCGAAGCTCGTATATTGTCGTTAACCTAATGAATTCATAACACAAAGAAACGAGGACCACTATGTATTTACGTCGTGGAATATTTTTTGCTCAGTGTAATATAGTTACTAGAGAAAATTTACATTTTAAAAATTCTCATTTGACACTTGTCTCTACAGAAACCAATCATTATAAAGAACCGCTATCAGTTGAAATTGACACCAACGCGGTTAGGTTTTGGTTGTTGGTGTCACTAGAGTTCAGTCAGCTCACATGGATTGACTCAAGACTGAATTTCGGTGTGAATTTGTACGGAATAACAGTAATGTACCAAGGAGTAGGAATGATCAAGGAAATTGACTGAAAAATCAAGCAAATTGAATGAAAGATCAAATTCATTGAAAGATCAAGGCAAAAAAAGGAATATTCAAGGGAACTGACTAAAACATCAAACAAACTGACTAAAAGATCAAGCAAAATCAGTAAATGTTCATTCTCTTGGCCTTTGGTCTCCACAAAGACAGGTCTCACACAAGACTATCTCTTTTAATTCTACACTGATTTTTTTTTTAGGTGAACCAGTGAATCTCATGTTGCGAACAGTAAAAAAATGCAGGGATATAGTTCTTGAAACATATAAGAGGGTTAATTTGGTGTTCTTACAAGATTTATTTGACAATATAATTGTCCTTTTTTTCTGTCAACATAATTAATTGTACTCTGTGGATGTTAATTTTCATGAACAGTTCGTTTTATGAAAAGACTCTTTTTTTTTTTTAAGGAAATGAAAAGACTTAACCTTATGAAGTTATGATGTTTATAAGTGGACTCTTGTGTTTGGGACGGGAATAACTTTTTGTTTAACAATTTTTTCATCAATCAGAGTGATAATTCGAATTTTACTTTAACGCGTGAGTTATTTCCCCCCTTTTCGACAATTGACAATTACAAATAAAAAATGTTTTCGATTTTTCTCCGATTCCAGCACGAAGTTGTTCATAGCCATGCATGGTTCCGGCGATTATTTAGAAACTTGATTTTAGATAAATAATGATATGGTTTGCCAGCTATTAGATATAGGAAATGCTCTTCGTAAATATATTTGAGAAAATCTCTTGTATGGCAAACTTATAATAAAGCAGATTGAAAAATCTTATTTGTTGTTAAACTATTAAACTAATCAATGAAATATGTAAGTCTTTTAGTGGTCTTGACTCTTGATGGGGAATCCAAACAGCGTTTTAAGGAGACTTACAGAGAGATTGTATAGAGCAGAAGTAAAAAATGAAATTGAATGGAAAAGGACCACATGTTTGAGGTGTTAGTCCAATATTACAACCCGAGCTGGTTGAAAGTAGGGGTGTAAATGAACTGAACCGTTCGTGAACAACTTGCGAACAACTCGGTCAAAGTTCGTTTCCAAACTCGGTTTGACCAGTTTGAACTTGAACTCGAGCTCGTTCGTTTATATACAAGTTCGAACTCGAACTCATACGAGCCAGCTCGATAGGCTCGTCGAGCAGCTCGAATATAATTTTTATATAAATAAATTTAATTTTATTCATTAATAATTCATGTTCTAGTTAACAAGTTCGAACTAGCTCGAGTTCGAGTTCGAACTCGATTCTTTATCGAGCTCACAAGTCGAAGTCGAACTTTCTAAAAGAACTCGAACTCGAACACAGGTCTGTTCGAGCTCGACTCGACTCGTTTACAGCCCTAGTTGAAAGTACTATTGGCTGAGACCCTATCCTATCTACTTACTATCATGTTTGCTCTATTTTAGATTAGTTTTAGTGTAGTCTCTACATAAACTGTTACAAGTTTCAGATACAAAGAAGATTTAAACTTGTTAGATTTTTAGATTCTCACTCAAGATCTTGATTGGATGAGTTGATTGAATGGTCAAGATCTTGAGTGAGAACTTCAGTAAGAATAATGGAGTGAATAGAAACCCTCCCATATATGGTTGATCCAATAAATGGATCACAAGTAACATAAATTGGTTCTCAAATATAACCCTGATATAAAATACAGTTATTTAACGTCAAACTTCATATCAATTTATCGAATACTTAACTGCTTGAGAGCTTTCATGAGTATATAAATGAAGCTCTGATAGTTAATGTTACGAAAATGCTTATTAAAATGTATTATGTGAAGTAAAAACACTAACCCTAACCTAAAGATACATGATCAAAGCTATAGTTTCAATAATCATTATGAATTGGCCACGCAAATGACGTAAAGCTAGTCACAGTACTACTAGGTTTGGGCATATTGAAGCAAGCTTGAGGTCTTGATCAAAGGCTTTCCCCTCTCCCCCACAGGGATACCCCAAAATCTGCACAATATCGTCCTCTTCGGATTTGCCTGGTCCCCTTGTTCTCATTTCAACTTACATTTTATAGTTATAGCCCCATTTCCTTTTCTCACCTTTTTAGTACTAAATTCATTTTTATGTCAGCAATTTATCAATAAAGTAATTTTGTACGCAATATTTAAATTATTTGAATGTTTCTTCTAAGTTCTAACATTTACAAATTGTTTTGTTTAACATTTCTTTGAATTTGACAATTAAAAATTAGTTGACTTTCAACAATCTCATTATTTTAGGGGTATTTTGGTCATTTCACATAAAATTTTATTGCTTTTATGCCAGTTCCTTCGCATCCGTAACAGAGAACGGTGAGGAGCAAACATGAAAGAGAAAGGCGTAGAATATCACATTAAAAATAAAAGGAAACAATTAAACATAAAATAGAGGAAATGTGAAATAACCAAAATATCCTTGGTGGTTGATTTGGCTGAGAAGTATCGGTGCGGAGTAGAAGACGTGAGGAAATTATTTAGAAATTTTAATGACAAGTCTTTTTTTTTAAAAAAGATAACCACCGTTGGTGGGGGGAGTTATATTGGCTTCCACGTGCCTTTTAAATGACCAAAAAGGAAAAAAAGGAGTTAGAAAAGCTGCATACAGGTAAGGCCTATAGCACAGTGCGGTTAAATAGAAACCTAAACTAGGCATCTATGGTGTAGTAGCACTACACAAGGCACAAGTAGGTGCCTTCAAAAAGAATGGTAGAAGCAAGGCTTCTCATTCTATACAACAAGAAGTGGTGGTAAAATAATTGACAGGGAAGCTTCAATCTACTTGCTTGTTAGTGATTTCATGAGCAAACACAAAATCCCAATTCAGCCTATAGATGATGCTTACCCATATTATTTTACTAAGGCAGAGAGAGGTGCACCAGGGTGGGACAAAATTCCTTGAGACATTTGAGGTGCAGCTGAAATTGGTGTAGACCTTTGAGTGTAGCATAAAAATTTTGCTAGTGTGTATTTGATACTTCTGCATTAAAAACCAACAAAATTGGTAGTATCTAGTTCTGGATCCGCAGAGAAGGGAGCTCCATTTTATCTAAAATTAAAGCCCCACTAACTCTGACTGAAAGACTGTGCAAATTATACTGATCATTGAGTTTACTTCTCAGAGCATGTTTGGCTAGCAAATCAGCTACACTATTCCCTTGCCTAAGAATATGAGTAAGAACAGCATGGTAAAGGCTTAAGGATATGTAGTCTACTAGAGAAAACATATTCCATGGAGCCTTATTATGGTCATGGATCATTGCTGCCGCATTCAAGCAGTCAGATTCCATAGAGAAAACAAACAGGTTAATAGAGTGAGCAACAAGAGTGCCAAAGCTTATAGCCTGCAGTTCTGCTTCAAGGGGAGAAGAGGAATTAACATAAAAGGATCTAGTAAGTATGAGAGAACCAGTAGAATCCCTTAATATTATTCCAAGCCCAACTTTTTGACTAGTATGACTCCATGCAGCATCTACATTCATTTTTGTACCACTAAATGGTTTGAGCCATTTAATAGGAAAAATGTTCAGTTTAGGAGGTTTCAACCAGCATTTGCAATATCCTTATCATGCTGTTTTGTAATGTAAAAAGGCTTGGCTAAAAAGGCATCGAATATCATATCTTTTATTTCCTTAACTAAGCCTTGAACATTTGGAGTCACAGAGTCAAAAAGTTTTCTATTTCTGGCTTTCCATAAACACCAACACACAAAAGATGGAACCATATTAACTAGATTGGTATGAAGTGTAGTGAGTCCTTTAAAGAACCAATAGCTAGCAAGTCTACTCCACAGAGAGATAAAATCTGGATTGCCAATACATAAGAAGGAGTGTATAGCAGTCCAGACTTGCTTGGCTATAGTACAGCCATTGAAAAAATGATCTATACTATCAAAGTTAACACAGAAAGCACACTTAGATACAATGTTGAAACCAAAGAATAACAATATATCATCAAAAGGAAGTAAACAGTTAAAAAGTTTTCACATAAAAACTGAAACCTTTTTAGGAGTTCTGGGAGACCATATCTTTACCTTAGAAGAGATGTTACCTCTTTTAGGTCTGAGGGCATTGTAAGCTGAAGAGAAAGTGAAGTTTCCTTTCAGATCAGGTTTCCAGATGAGTCTGTCTTTTCTATGTGGTCAGAGCTTTATGTCCTGTAAAAAATTCAAGGCATCAGTCTGTAGCAGTGGAGCTAGAGAGTGCATGTATAGATCCTTATGAATGATAAAATCAGCCACAGTGCAATCAGATGGAATATTTGTAGCATTAGGTGAGATAAAATCACTCAAGACACCAGAGTCAATCCAGATGGAGTTCCAAAAGCTGCACATTCCATTACCAATAATGATTTTAGAATTATGAGCAGCAAAGGAATCCATTTTGCATATCCTTCTCCATGTTTGTGAAGTTCTGTCAGTTAAAGGGAGGGAAGAAATAAAAAGTGTCCATGGGGCTAGTGCTTTTTGATACTTCCACCATAATTTAGCTGAGTAAGCTTCAATAATGGTGGAAAGAGATCTGATCCCAATACCATTTTCAACAAAAGGGTAGCACAGGTCCTTCCATTTCCTCCACTTTTTCTTTTCAACATTTTCACTATGACCCCAGAAGAAGGAGGAGATAACTCTCTCAAGATTTTTTAAAATGAGTTTTGGGGGTTCATAAACTGCCCAAATATGCTGAGGAATGGAATATATGCAAGATTTTATCAGTGTTAATTTTCCACCAGTGGATAACCACTTGTTTTTCCAGCTATCTAGCCTTGAGTTGATCATTTCAAGCACATGCTGGAAATGTGAACAAGTCATTTTCCCTGTAAAAATTGGACACCCAATGTATCTAAAAGGATAGTTACCTTTTTTCATCCCTAGGATAGACTGAATTAGTCTAATGGTGTGTAGAGAAGCATTTTTGCTATAGAAGACCTCACTCTTTTGAAAATTGATTTTTTGACCAGTTGTTTTTTTAAAAACCACTAAGAAAGCTTTAAGCACAGTTAGACTGGACTTATTAGCAGTTAAAAAAATAATGGTGTCATCTGCATAACTCAGATGAGAGATAGGAAAGGCACCATCTGGTAAGTTAAAATACTAGATTTTTCCTATGTGATAAGCATATGCAAGAGATCTAGTGAAAGCTTCAGAAAACAAGTTAAAAAGGAAAGGAGAAATAGGATCTCCCTGTTTTATTCCTCTGGAAGCTTTGAAGAATCCCACAATTTTTCCATTTACTAGGACTGAGAAGCAAGCTTGAGACAAGTTCTTGATGATGTTATGAACAAAGGATCCATGGAAGCCAAATTTCAGTAACACAGAGCTTAGGAAGTGCCATTCCACTTTATCAAAAGCAATCTGAAGATCAAGCTTAAGTATACAGTTAGCACCCCTAGTTTTTCTATTAATGAATCTTATCATTTCCTTAAAGTAAAGGACATTGTCTGAGATTTCTCTGTTGGCTAAGAAGGCAGATTGATGTTGAGATATCAAAGAAGGCATCAATGGTTTAAGTCTTTCCATCAAGATTTATGAAAAATTTTTATTGCTAACATTGGAAAGACTTATAGGTCTGTAGTCATTGAAGGAGATTGGAGCCTCTTTTTTAGGGATAATGGTAATCTAGGTGCTGGCTATTCCCCTTGGGATATTAGGGTTATGAAGAAAGTCATTTGCAGCATTAAGCACATCTTCACAGATAATATCCCATGCTTTTATGTAAAATTTAGCTATATAGCCATCAGGTCCAGGACAGCTGGATTTGTTGAGACTGAAAACCACTTGTTTTAGCTCATCCATAGTGACAGGTTTTATCAAAAGCTCATTTTGGTGTGGACTAACAAGGGAAGGGATCTGACTAAGGAAGTGTGAATGAAAAGGAGCTCTTTCTGTTGATTCAGAAGATATGAGATTTTCATAGAAAGGGATGACTTCATTCTCAATTTCAGATATATCATCAAGCCAAATGCCTTGTGAATTCTGAATTTTTGAAATCCCAAGCCTATTCTTTCTATCCTTTACTGATTTATGAAAAAACTCAGTATTTTCATTTCCTTCTCTGAGCCATTTAATTTTAGCCTTTTGCTTCCAAAAGTGTTTTTCTTCTGCTAGAGCTTTATTTAAAATGGTTTTGGCTTCTTTGAGTTTGACAAGTTCACTATCTGATTGGTTAAGATCATAGATTATTTCCAGAAGTCTGAGAATTTCTTCAGCTTTAGCAACATTATCATTAATATTGCCAAAGACTTCTTTATTCCAAGTCTCCAGGACAAGTTTTAATCTATTCAGTTTCAGGAATAATCTCACCATTCCAAACTCAGATAGAGGAGTGGTCCAACTATTACTTATCACCTCAATAAATTCATTTCTTTTGAACCAGGTGTTAAGGAATCTAAAGGGCCTAGGGGAGGAAGGGATTGCACTTCCTACTGTTAGCAGAAGGGGGCAGTGATCAGAAGTCTCCTTGTTAAGTACTAAAATAGAGGATGATGGAAAATTGGAACTCCATAACTGGGAGCACAATCCTCTATCTAATCTCTCTATTGTGGGGTTCAACCTTGCATTGGTCCAAGTGAATAAATTTTCCACAGTTTGGATTTCAGAGAGAGATAGTCCATGAATAAAGTCATTAAAGTCCTGAATACTTCCTAATTTAGGAGAGGATGGACCTTTATATTCACTCACAGATCTAAATGCATTATAATCACCTATATAAACAACATTATTATAACCTAAAGCAATTAAATCTTTCCATAGATCTTTTCTTCCCATTTTAGTCCTTAAACCATAGATAAAAACTCCTTCCATTGGAGATTTTAGTTTATGGCTAAAAATGTCAACAGCAAGAAATTGTCTTTGGTCACATTTAAGGGAGATAGAAAGAGAGTTATTCCAGAAAAGCCAAATCTGGCCAGAGGCAGCATGCATACAGTTTTCAAAGTGTAACAATTTCATGTAATGGGCACATTCAGAGTTGGGATGTTTAGGTTCAATTAAACATATCAATTCAGGTCTGTGAGCAAGAACAAGTCTTTCTAGCCCAAGCATTGAAGTATCCATACCTCTAATATTCCATACTAGCATGTTAATTCTTATTGTTGTACTAATCATTACAGACTGCTTTTGGAGCTCTTTGTAGATGACCTAAGTAAATAGGCAACTTGATGCAACTGACTGTTATATGAGTTTTTCCTACTTTTCTAGATGTTCTCTTAAGAATAGTAGAGGCTTGTACCTTTGCAGTGCTTACCTGAGTGGATGATGAGGGGGTGTTGTTATTATCCTTCCCTTGAGAACTACCAACTTCTTCACAGGTTTCCTCAACTTCCTTTGAACTAGCAGTTAGACCATCCACTTCTTGGTTAATGAGAGGTGCAAACCTGTTTTTATTTTTTTTCCTGTGAATGGAACAAAAACCTATTAGCATGAAAAAGAGGGATAGTAGTGGAGTGAGACAAACCTTTAACTAAAATGCCATCATGAGAGTATGGAGCATTTGTATTTGGATTAATGATCTCTGCTTCCACATGTGTTTGTATCATTCCCATCTCCCTGCTCCTCTCATCTGATAAATCCCTTGGAGCTACCAGACTGTTCTCCATAGGCACAGAGAGTTTCAGCAGGTCTAGAGGAAGCTCAGAGTTAACATTGGTAGAAGCCTTTGATTTATCCCTTGTGTCTTTGGCAATTTGATTAGCATCCTCAGAATGAGTTGGAGCCTCTGATTGTAAAGCATCTACAGTTATGATTTTGGCAGTCACATTCTGAGGAGCAACATCAGTAGTAGTAACTCCACCTGATTGGTTAACCTTTTCCCCTTGAGGAGCTACCTCAGTTGGAGTGATTTCAGTGGGAGTAGTCCTTACACCAGTTGGAGTAATTTCATCAGACTGAATAGGACTTTCAGTAATCAGAGTATTTCTCTTGGGAATATATTTGGTGATGAGTCTGGCAGCTTTGGCTGATTTGTATCTGTATTTCCTTCTATTATTACCCTTGAGAGAAACTTTAGCAATAGTGTTGGTGGCTGGTTGAATATACTGAGGAGTGGCTTCCTTATCAGATAGAGTGAGACCAGAGGGGCTTGGATTACCATTGTTCACCAGTAGTTGAGTACTCACAGGCACTGGAGGATTGTCTACTACTGTGTTGCCATCAGCAGTAAGCTTAGCATCTTCTAACAGCCTGGGTTTTCTTAATTCAGGGTAAAGGAAATCACAGTCCTTATCAGCATGACCAACAGCCTTACAATGATTGCAATAGCTAGGCAAATCCTCATATTCAATGGGATATTCAGCTATGTTCTTTCCTACTCCCACCACTATAGTATTAGGCAAAGTAGCTAGTAGGTTAACCTCTACACAGAATTTGATTGCAGAGGGCCTAGTAATACCTAAAGTGGTTGCATCCATTTTCAAAAATCTACCAATTTGACTACTAACACCAATGATTGCAGAAGTGTTATAGAAGTGAATTGAGAGTTTTTGAAGAGTTACCCAAATCTGAACAATGGATGATTCCTGCTCAGGAGAGAATTCAGGTGTCCATTTATGAACCTTCATAACAGAGCTGCCAAAACTCCATGCACCTTTCATCCAACATCTCTGGTAGTCTTCTTTTTCCTGGAATCTAATGAGGATGTGCTTGAAGTCGAGCGAACCCAGTTGATATTTCCCTTTAAATCCAATTGATTTGAAAGCAGTAGTGAGAGCTTCCATAGATGGCTTCGATCTGATGAACTTTCCCACCAGGGCATTATGATAGTAGGATGCGAGCACGGCCCCTTCTTCCGGTGGGAGAATGTAAGCAATCTTCCCCTTATATTCAGTAATTGGGTGTAAATCTGGTGTGTTTGGTAGAGTGGAGTAGAGGGGGATTGATTTAACTGCTAGAGCTTGAATGAAAGATCGAGGAGAGGGGATGCCACCAGTGGGGAGCGGTGGCTCCGCCATGGGGAATAGTTTTATAACCATTATCAGACCGTTGACAGCTTTAGAATAGTGAAAAAGAAACGGAAAATTGAGGAGTAATTGTTCAGACCAAGTGAAAAGTAGGAGAGAGGTTGGAGAATTTTCTTAGAGAGAGAGAAACGAAAAAGTTTTGAAGCTGATACATGTAAATCGTCCGAGACGATTAAATGACAAGTCAACTAACAATCAAATTTAACGGATCAATATTTTGTAAATGTTAGAGTCTAATAAGAATATTTTTAGAAGGTAAGGGCGAAATTTGAATGATGGTGAAGTCTAAAATTATCTATCCAACAAATGTTGGATATATCTATATGATGATTGATATGGTATATCATTTCAAATATTTGTTAATTTTTTATTGATAATCTCCATCATTGATTTAAAAGCAATGTATTGATAATCCAACATTATTTCAACGAATTTGATACGCTTGTGTATTTATTGATTTATTTAATACTAAATATGAAAGATTTGATAGCTAATACAAAAGAGAGAGTCTCAAATAAGGGCACCTTACGGTAATTGCATGCCAAAAAGATATTATATTCTACAACATTGGGGTTACTATACGATTATTTTAATTATTTGAGTTATTTTTGTTTGAGCCTGATGTATTTATACTTGAGTTTAATCTTTTATTTGTTTGATCTTTTATTTAGTTTGATTTTTTATTTTATTTGATCTTATAAATTTTGCGCCTAATGTTTTTATTTGGTTTGATTTTTTAAATTTTTTGCAATATATATACAATTATTTCCTTGATCTTTTATGTTTTGTGGCCCAAATAATTAAAATAATCGTATATTAACCCTCAATCTTGGTTTGCCCGGTAAGGAGACGCTCTCAATAAAAAATTACGTATCTAAATTGTTATTATTTCCTAACACCATTTAAACCCATAAATGAAACGAAAGTTGTGGCTCAAAATATTAATTTAGTCCTTCCTTGAATTCTCCAACGCAAATATTTGGAATAACAAAAGTTATATCCTCTTTCTTATCCCCTGTTTTCCTAAGCTTTTTCCGTGGATGTCCAGTTCAGTGGAAATGTAATTTGATGAAATTCATGTTAATTCAATCATGCTGATTCTTTTTTTCAATACAATAATTTTCAGTTCAGTTCAGTTCAGGAAGAAATAACATTTGTAAAATTTGGATTGATGCGGTGGAAATTGGGTCATCGACATTTATGTTTATATCACATTGAGGTTTGAGAATTTGGATTGATATTTGAATCACTAATGGTGACCTTGTGTCACCTATGTTGAAGTTTGAGTTGTCGACGGTGAGATGAAGATCACCCTTCTTGATGATGTTTCAATTGGTGTCATTGAGGTTAGGTAACCAATGAAATTTGGGCATTAATCGTTGACTTTAATTTGGCAAATATGCACGTCACAGGAAAGTGGTTTGAAAAACACTAAGCGTTTTATCTGACCTTTGATGCATTATTCTCTCAAAGTAGTAGACGTGCCGCTAAGTATTAAACATGAACTCGACAGAACTCCGAAGACTTAAAGAATGATACGGCACTCATAACGTTGTTATTACACCCAAAGAATTCCAGACCATATCACTAACAGCGTAGTATAGTGCAAAGCGTAAAACAAAGAATTCCAGAGCATATCGCTAACAGCGTGACCAAGGGCTACAAAATTACGATGAATTCACGAATATAGGTTTATGGCAATCCACACACTCTCCACGTATAAGCATAGCATAGTGTATCCAAGATGATCGCAGAGTGACCAGTTCTTTATCTACAAGCTGAAGCCATATCACAAACCAACTACTGCGGAGGAGGAGGAGCCTGTAAAATGCCTTTCAGATTCTTCACCGCGCTATCATAGTACACAAATCCCATGAACCAAAACTCGTGGTTGTCAACTGAGATTATCTGAATGTACTTCTCTGCAGCGTTTGTTTTGCTCATGGAAGTGTTTACTGCTTTCAACTGATATAATGGGATAACCACCTGTGTGTTGTAAAAGACATTTGTTCATCAGACTGGTTAGTTGATGAAACGAAAAAACAACTCTAAAAGTTATAACAAGAAGGATTGAAAAATGCAGGAAAAACTGGCCAAAAGAACCTTTGAAAGACAACAAAAACACAAGTAATGGTCTCAAGAAAGTCAGGTACACAAGCAAATACTCGCAAAATAATTATAAGCATCAGAGTCAAGCGAGATTGTTCAGATTTTACAAACAGGCCAACTACAGTAGTTCCCAATTTCCCATTTAGTCTCCATCTTAATTCATATCTGCTATCAATAAACAACTGCTTCTAATGCTTATTTCAGAAATTATGATTCAACAAATTGTTGCAATTAAAAAAAAATTGATGAACAAATAACCAAGTTTGCACACATATACCTTCAATCCTAAGTCCTGCCTAAAGCTTAAACAAACTATGAAAATAATAAAAATACATGCAACGGCAAAACTCTGGAGATAGACTGCATACCTTATAGTAACTCCACTGAGTCTCCTCCCCAACTTTATACTGAAGTGGATTATCACTACAAAATGCTAGCTTCATATTTGACAGATACAGGACTCCCATCACAGGACCAGCAGATGTAGACAGGTAACAAGCGTAGTATTTGAGAAGCTTCTCCTCAGGGGTGGTCTCAAATGATTGTTTGAATACTTTCTCATACCCACCTTCAGCCAAAATCTTGGTGCCCTGAGCTATTCTTCCGACAGCAGCATCAGCCAAACTTGGACCAGTTTTTACTAATGGCAAAAAAGAAAAAAAAAATAAGTTGATGGAAGTAATGAGAATAAATACTCGGAGTAAGAGAGACGATATAGTGTATCCATTTGCGTATAAAATGAACATGACCAGCAAGTAGAGAGATGCACCCTAAACTTACACAGAAGATCATATATGTTCTCAATGCCAACACTAAATTAAAGTGAAACATTAAACTTATAGTCCTATTAACAGAAAAATGCAAGTTAAAACATGTCAAACTCTATGGCTTAAAGCTTCAAATATTAGAACCATATAGGTGCCTATTCTTCAAAAGCATAACCATGATAACATCATCAAAGAACATTCAAATATAAAAATAAAAAACTTTGATAGAAGTACTTATCCCACAATTGCATTTATCTGACCAAACCACCATTCTTAATAAAGACTACAAACATAAAAACACTAGAATTCAGCAGAAACAGGCGAAAAGCAAAACTCACAGTGCTGCCACATGTTGCCAGCCAAATCCTGGCCCTTCTTGGTGGTTTCTGCCGCCTTCTTCCCCCATTTACCGAGCACATCTTTCACTGAATCCATAGTATCTGCATCATTTGCATGGCATAATTAGTCAACCAATCGTATCCCCACTAAATAATGCTGTGCAATCAAACTAGCATGCAAGTTTATTTTTTTCATTCGAATTTCAACTGAAGCCCTCCTCAAGAAAATCAATTTTAACTCAATTGCAATCAACCGTCCACACAAACAAAATCAAGAAACATAAAAGAACAAAGCTACTAACTTTTGACAGAAGAACCGGACCCACGTGCCGGAGCCGGGGACACGTAGGGATTGGATTCCGCCGGCATGGAGGTGGCAGGCGTACCGGTGACCGGAGCAGCGGGAGCTTCAGACGCTCTCGGAGCAGCAGCCGGAGCCGGAGCGGATCCTGATTCGGGACCCGAACCGATAGGGACAGAAGTCCAAGACCCGGGAGAGGGAGAGGGAGCGGGAGCGGTATAAGGCGGCGGCGGCGGCGGCGGAGGAGTGATGTCCTCTGGTTCTAGGTTGGGGTAATGAACGTAGTCGCCGGAGCCGGAGGAGTTATGGGGCGGGATTTCGGGTTTCTGGGCCTCTGAGGATTTTGGGTTGGGGTTTGAATCCATCATTTACGGGCGCTGTGGGAAAGATATAGACGGGATTCTTCGGGAATTCCTAGGATTCCAGACGGGACTTGTTCGTGAAAAACGATGAAGATGAGTTGAAGAGGGTTTTTGACGACGACAACGAAACGGCTAAATGAGGGAAATTGATGATGATTGGGTAGTCTGTCAAATGGATTTTATAAGGTTATCGAAACTTCGAACGCTATGACTCACTTTTAGTCTTTTAAATTTGATGTCGGTGTTCTATTTCGAAACTTCCAACATTTCACGCCAAATCATTGTTTAACCAATCACGGGATATTTGCACGGATTTTTTTTTAAACTCTTCTAATAAAAATTCCCATTTAAGACATTATTGTTAATGGATAAAACATCAATTTAAAAGTAAAAATCAGACATGAAAGTATAAGAAATCAAAAAAAAATTAGACTGAAGATCATGATTAACATGTTAAAGGTCGGGTTTAAAAGTGAAAAAGTCAATATTTGTCTTTGGTCTCAATTTAGACCTGTCTCCTCTTTTAAACATGTGTTTCACTAATAAAATTTTTAATTAATTGGGCTATCGATATATAAAATTTGATACGGATAAATTATGTATTATGATGAATTCAATAAATAAGTACGAGTTTTCGAGGTTACTTTCATTTTTAATACGATTACTATATTGAGAAAAGATCATTATTTTTTCAAAAAACGTTATATACATTATTTCAATTCAATTGAATTATTTAAAAATATTACCACAAATCCTGTCAGGTGACATGGAAGCCACATTGTCTGAAATTATACTATCTACAAAGAATGTGTATGTGCAATGAATAAAACAGCTTTTTACTTAGTGAAAATTGTAAATGTTTTTTGATTTCAAAATGGCAAATTCTCATTTGAGACCTGTCTCAAATGAGACCAAAAATTATATGAAACTGCTATTGATTGAATTTGTCGTTGGTGAGCTTGAAACCCGCCGATTTCCTTGATTGAATATGTCGTTGGTGAAATTGACCAAGGAAATGATCAAGAAAATTGACCGAAAGATCAACCAAATTGAACGAAAGATCAAATTAACTAAAAAATCAAGGCAAAACAAAAATACTCAAGGACATTGATTGAAAGATCAAATAAAATGACTAAAAGATCAAGCAGAAACAGTAAATGCTCATTTCTTGGTCTCACCCAAAACTTTCTCAAAGATTCCTTGGTCTTTTTAAACAATGGTTGAACTTGTTATTATATTATGGACGTGCATGAAACGTCGTAATCCTTTTTTTCTTCTCTTAAGGGAACGCGTAATACTTTACTTAGTGAAGTGTATGGAATTAACTTGGTACCGAAGATAGAATTTTTGCAAATCTTATTTGGCACCACAACACGTTTAAGATATCTGCGAATGTGAATGGCAACTTCCAAGTTTTCCATTTTTTTTAAAAGTAAACTTTTGTTTCATTCAAAATCAGGAAGTAAAATAAGTTATAGAGCATCTCTAACAAAGCCGCTTTGAATCAAAACGGATTCGACCAGTGGGGAATTGGAGCCATTCGAAAATCATTGTAAAGCCGTCAGAACGAAGCGTTGTTGCTGGTCGAGCACTACGATTTTCATGCTTACCGAGCCATCGTGAGGAGAGCTGGTTGTAATAATTTTGACGACACCATCCTTGTGCCGCTGTAAACTTATGCAAACATACAATCAATAATGTAGTTAGATCTGGAGCCTCAGTGTGAGTCTGATCAAATAGCTGTCTATTCAGTTAAACTCATATTCCATCGCAGATCATGATAGCAAGCTCACAGCAACAGTTATTTGCATCCCTGAGAATCTCCCTAAACCGATTCCTCAAACTCAAAAAAAATCACATTCATAAAATAAATATTTATAGCATTGTAAATTTCGGAATAGATATAATTTATATTCTCTATTGTTCGAGTATGAGTATATATAATACTAATTCTCAAATGAGACCTGTCTCCATTGAGACCAAAGATTATATGATACTACTATTGATTGAATTTGTCGTTGGTGAGCTTTAAACCCGCCGATTTCCTTGATTGAATTTGTCGTTGGTGAAATTGACCAAGGAAATGATCAAGGAAATTGACCGAAAGATCAAGCAAATTGAACGAAAGATCAAATTAACTGAAAAATCAAGGCAAAACAAAAATACTCAAGCGCATTGATTGAAAGATCAAACAAACTGACTAAAAGATCAAGTAGAAACAGTAAATGCTCATTCCCCTGCTCTTGGTCTCCACAAGGACAGGTCTCACCCAAGACTTTCTCTATATATAATAGAGTGTACAAAAATTAAGTAATATTTTAGTTGTAATTTCAAGTTTAATTTATCGTTCTGATTAAATTTTGTTAATATGATTTTACTATCAATGTAACTAAAATACAATAATAATTTGATGAATCTTTCTTATTTTATATAATGTATATTTACAGTTGAAATCCTATGGATGGAAGATGCTCTAACTTTCACACCTCATCTCATTATTTTACTTTAATTTTCAAAACACTCATAATCATCCTCATCATCTAGATAGTAAATAGGTATTGTTTGTGAAAACCAGATCCATTGTGTGGAGATGAAATTTATGTCGTTTTGGCGTAAAGTTAGTGTAGAATATTTGCGTAGAGAATTCGAACTTCATTATTGTGTGTATGTATGAATTATGATGGGAGTTTATGGGGGAAATGTTCCATAATGGTTGTCTTGGATTGCAGAATCCATCAAAGCTATGACCAATAGTCAATTAAACTGACCTGGGCCTTAAACTGGACTTCTAATATGAACTCACTGGTCTGATTCAGCTAAATTCTCATGGGCTGGTTGGCTGATGAGATTAGAATTTAACTGTTTTTTCAAGTAAGATGAGATTAGAATTTAACTGTTTTTTCAAGTAAGATGAGATTAGAATTTAACTGTTTTTTCAAGTAAGATGAGATTATTTAAAAAAAAATAAGATGAGATGAGAGATAATTTACAGGGTCATGTATTTTGCTTAAACACGCAATGAAATAGTGTAAATATGCACTAAAATATTTATTTTTGTTAAGTTTTTCAAACTAAATTTATATTTCTGCCACGGAAAATTAAACACGGTCTAAATACATTTCTTAATTTTTCAACTTCATATTATTTTAAAATATAATCATCAAATAATAGTAAAAATACAGGGCGTGAAATAGCAACACCCATAATTTATTCAAAAAAAAAGTATCTTACTAAAACACGCTCTGTATTTTAATTATTATTCAATTATATAATTTGAAATAATTTGATTTTGAAAAGTTGGCTCAACTCTACTCGTACTTTCGATTTTTCAGTTTAGCATGTGATTGGTGCCAATTTTTGACTCACCCCAAATCCCTACTTGGTAGTTAGGCTTCGTTTGGGACATGAATTATTGCTTTTGTTCTTTTATCACATGGTCTCCTTCACTTTCATTTAGATACCAAGAACCTGCCTTATAACACATTATAGCATCTAAGGCTTTGCCTTTGTTTTGTCAAATCTTACCACTTGTCTTAATTTGCTTCAATCTTCACACATTGCAGGTTCTTGTGGGATGTGACCTGATATTAATACTAGTTATAACTGTTAATATATATATATATGTAGGTAAAGGGTAGTATAGTCATTTGACTTATAGAATAGGAAGACTATAAAATCACTCTTGTAAGACCTTATCTTTATTCATTCATTCATATGCAAGCCATGGTTGGCTCCCAAATCTATTCATCTTCTTTATACTCTAACATGGTATCAAGAGCATTGGTTTTGATCCTTGGAAAAGTTGTTAATCACATACCCAACAAGCACCTACAATTATTCGGATCTATCAGTTGTTTTTTGGATTGTTGGTATTGGGTTGATTCAATTTCGTTTGAATTGGGGCTGTTTGCTTGTGTTATTGGTATGCACATTAGGGTTTGCTTGTGATTTGGGTTTTTCGAATTGGAGTTTGTTGTTGGGATAGTTTGTGATTGTTGGGATAGTTTGTGATTGTTGGGTTTCCGCTCTCGTGCTTGTGTTTGTTGTTGATTTGGTGATTGGATTACTTTTGGCCAGTTTGTTGATCTCGGAATTGTGCCTCCAAGTTTGGTTGTGTCCCTTGTGCTTTTGAATTCTAGCCTTATAATCGTGGTGGGTGGTAGGGATGATTCCCTTCAATCGATTAGTGTACAATTGGATAGTAAGAATTACTCTCATTGGTGCTCTGTGATGAGGAACTTTTTGCGTGGAAAATATATGTGGGAGTATATCTCTGGTACGAAGAGGCTGCCCATTTTAGGAGTTGAGGATTATGAAGATTTGTTGGAGACTTGGGAATCTGAGAATGCAAAGATTCTTACTTGGATTAATAATTCAGTTGCTCACTCCATTGGTGCTCAGTTGGCCAAGTATGTGACTGCAAAGGAGGTTTGGGAGCATTTGGAGAAGCTTTATACACAGTCCAACTTTGCAAAACAGTACCAATTAGAGACTGATATTCGTGCACTTAGGCAGAATGGGTTGAGCATTCAGGATTTCTATACTACCATGACTTCTTTGTGGGATGATTTGGCAGTCACTGAGTCCGCGGAATTGCGAGCATTTGCACCTTATATCGCGAGGCGTGAAGAGCAACGTTTGGTTCAGTTTCTGATGGCTCTTCGCCATGACTTTGAGGGGCTGCGTGGGGCTATTCTTCATCGTAATCCCCTTCCTTCTGTTGACTCCGTGGTGAATGAGTTGCAAGTCGAGGAGATTCGTCTCAAGTCTACGGTTGCACCCGAGCCTCCTCTCATTCAGTCACCCTCTGTTTTTGTTGTCCGAGGTGTCAGTAGCAAGCCCCATGGTCCACGGGTTTCTTCAGATGAGTGTGCATTTTGCAAACAGAAGAGTCATTGGAAGTCCCAATGTCCATTGTTGCTCCAGAAGGGTGCTCCACCACAGCGACCTCCTTATCAGCCTCCTGTTCCATGGGCACCCGCCCACCGGCTGTGCCATTTGCTCGGCCCCAGGCTCTTTGGGTCCCTCGTCCACCTCAGTTTCCTAAGGCCCTAGGTGCTGCTCCTTCTGTGGATGCTGAATTGATGGAGAAGATTCAGGAGTACATTGCCTCACAGTCACATCCTCATGCCATGGCTGCCACTTCCTATCCTTATCCTTCCACTCCTTCTTCCTCTTCAGGTTTGCCATCATCCTCTGTCTCACATACTTGGGTTATAGATTCGGGTGCTACGCACCATATGTCTCCCAATCTTGAGTTTTTTGCTTCTTTATCACCTCATTTATCTCATCCCATCATGACTGTTGTTGGCACTTCTATGCCATTTGAGGGTGTTGGTCCTGTTATCACATTATCTGTGTCTCTTGATCGTGTTTATTATATACCTAGCTTTACTCTGAGTTTGTGCTCTGTTGGTCAATTGTGTGATTCTGGTCTAAATGTTTGGTTTTCAGATTCCTCTTGTGTTATTCAGGATCGTCGTTCCCAGGTGGTGATTGGGACAGACCATAGGCAGGGGAGACTTTATGTGTTGGACGAGCTCAAAGTATCAGATATTGTTGCTTCTAGTGTGGACTTGTCCTCATTTCGTTTGAGTAGTTCATCTTCACCATTTTATTTGTGGCATTCTCGTTTGGTTCATGTTTCTGCTCCTCGTTTAAGGTTTCTAACCTCTACGGGAGCTTTAGGACCATTGAACTCTCATGACATTTCTGATTGTAGTGGTTGTAAACTTGCAAAATTTTCAGCTCTACCTTTTCAGAACAGTATTTCATCTTCATTTGCTCCTTTTGATCTTGTGCACTCTGATGTGTGGGGACCCTCTCCCGTATCTACGAAAGGGGGTTCTAGATATTATGTTTCTTTTGTTGATGACTTCACTCGTTATACTTGGGTTTATCTTATGAAACATAGATCTGATTTCTTGGATGTTTATCATGATTTTCGAGCCCTTGTTAGAACTCAACATTCTGCTGTCATTAAGTGTTTTAGATGTGATTTGGGGGGTGAATACACTTCTAATGCTTTTTGCCAGCTTCTTTCATCTGATAGCACTATTCATCAGACTTCTTGTACTGATACTTCTCAGCAGAACGGTGTTGCCAAAAGGAAACATCGTCACCTTGTTGAGACAGCTCGCTCATTCTTGTTGTTAGCCGATGTTCCTAGAGTGTTTTGGGGGGAAGCCATTCACACGGATGTTTATGCATTAATCGTATTCCAACATCTCATAATTCAGGTTTGTCACCTTTTGAAAAATTGTTTGGACACGCACCTGATTATTCCTTGTCACGTGTGTTCGGTTGCACTTGCTTTGTCCTTAAACCCCATGTTGAGCGTTCTAAATTGTCTCCAAAATCCGTGTTGTGTGTTTTCTTGGGGTATGGTAGTGGTCAGAAGGGATATCGGTGTTTTGATCCGGTCAGTGGGAAGTTATATGTCTCTCGTCATGTTGTGTTTTTGGAGCATATTTCCTTCTTTTCTATTCCGGCTAGTCCACATAGTCTTACTCAGTCAGATCTTGTTTGTATTGATCCTTTTGATGTCACCACCGGTGATGTTCCACTACCGGATACTGATACTTTGGCTCCGGAGACTGACACTCCTCCACCAGTGCCTCCTCCGCCTGTTCCATCACCTCCTGAGACTACGATTGTTCTTGTTCGTAAGTCCACTCGTATTCGTAAGTCCACTCAGATGCCTGATTTTGCTTATTCCTCATACTCTCCTTCTTTTGCTTCTTTTCTCGTCTCTATTCACTCTTTGTCTGAGCCCACATCCTATAGAGAGGCAGTTTGTGATCCTATTTGGCAGGCAACCATGGCTGAGGAACTCACTGCTCTACATCAGACTCACACTTGGGATTTGGTACCGTTGTCTTTGGGAAAACACACTATTGGTTCTCGTTGGGTCTATAAGATTAAGACCAAGTCTGATGGATCAGTTGAGCGATATAAGGCTCGTCTTGTTGCGAAGGATTATTCACAAGAGTATGGCACAGATTATGATGAGACATTTGCACATGTGGCCAAGATGACCACCATTCGTACTGTCATTGCAGTTGCCTCTGTATATCAGTGGAAGATTTTTCAGATGGATGTTAAGAATGCATTCTTGTATGGTGATCTTCATGAGGAAGTTTATATGGCGCCTCCTCCCGGGGTGGAGCATGCGCCTGAGCATGTTTGTAGGCTTCAGAGATCTCTTTATGGTCTCAAGCAGGCCCCTAGAGCGTGGTTTGAGAAGTTTTCCACTGTGGTCACATCCCTTGGTTTTCGCTCAAGCTCTCATGATTCTGCTTTGTTCCTTAAGCATACAAGTAAGGGTCGTATTCTCCTCTCTCTTTATGTTGATGATATGATTATTACTGGTGATGATTGTGAGGGGATTGAGTCCTTGAAGCGTGATTTGGCTCATTGTTTTCCTATGAAAGACTTGGGTGAGCTCCGTTACTTCTTGGGTATAGAGGTAGCATCTTCTCCTAAAGGTTATCTTTTGTCTCAGTCGAAGTATATAGCAGATCTCTTTGACCGTGCCCGTCTTACTAACAATAAGACGGTTGACACCCTTCTTGAGCCTCATGCACACTATTTCCCTAAAGATGGCATTCCTTTGGCGGATCCCACTCTCTACCGTACCCTGGTTGGCAGTTTGGTTTATCTTACAGTTACTCGCCCGAATATTGCACATGTTGTCCATGTGGTTAGCCAGTTTGTTACTGCTCCTACCTCAGTTCATTGGGCTGTTGTCCTTCGCATTCTCATGTACCTTCGGGGCACTCAGTACCGTAGTCTACTCTTTTCTTCTTCATCATCTTTGGAGTTGCGTGCTTATTCTGATCCTGATTGGGCTGGTGATCGAAAGTCCACCACTGGGTTTTGCATCTTCCTTGGTGACTCTCTCATTTCTTGGAAGAGTAAGAAACGGGATGTCATTTCTCGCTCTTCTACAGAGGCGGAATACCGTGTCATGGCCTCGACTACTGCTGAGATTGTTTGGTTGCGTTGGTTGTTGACAGATTTTGGAATCAAACTTCATCGCCCTACTCCACTGCATTGTGATAACCAGAGTGCTATTCACATTGCCCGCAATTCAATCTTCCATGAACGCACCAAGCATATTGAGATTGATTGTCATTTCACTCGCCATCATTTACAGCTTGGTACTATCTCTTTGCCATTTGTTCCATCATCTCTCCAGATTGTTGATTTGTTCACGAAGGCTCGCTCAGTTGCGCGCTTTCGTTTCTTATCAGACAAACTCTTAATGCTAATTGCTGTAGCATCGTGAGTTTGAGGGGGATGTTAATATATATGTAAAGGGTAGTATAGTCATTTGACTTATAGAATAGGAAGACTATAAAATCACTCTTGTAATACCTTATCTTTATTCATTCATTCATATGCAAGGCATGGTTGGCTCCCAAATCTATTCATCTTCTTTATAGTCTAACAATAACATCAATCTAGTTAAACATATTGTGTATTTGTATCTTAAAAAAATATATTGTATATTCATATTCATATTTTTAACGTTTTCCGGTTTACAAATATTTATTTATTCATGATATGTTATCTTTTACATCCTTAATTAACCTGATGAATTCAACCATGTAGAGGTGCACTTCTTTTTTAAGTGCTCAACTAATATCAGCTACAGTTTTACAAAATTTTAAATAGTATTCTTCGAACTTTTCTTGGATTTAAACGCCTCAAGCATAGTTTCCCTACTTTTATTTCATCATTTTACGAGTTCTAACTAATATATTTGCAATTAAACTCTTGCCGGATTATCCAAATTGGAAGATCCACACCAGTCAACTTTTTGTGCCTTGGAGCTTACTCGCCCATTGACTTGCAATATATTATTTAAAAATGTATGGAAACTTTTTGTCCAATGATAAAGGAGTGTTGTGTAAGAAAATGAACCGGTAATAGAAATAGTTATATCTTAGTTTGCAAAACTAAGAGCAAGTCCAACAGGTTCTCTACAAAATTCTCCAAGATATAATATTACATCTCCATAATTCTTATCTTTTTTTGCTTCAACTCCAACAGTTTTCCTAGTGTGGGGATTCGAATTTAATTCATGTGCATTAAATTTCAGTATTTTATATTTTCATTTTTGTTTTTCACTATTTAAATATATTTTGAAATCTTAATATTTTAAATTACGTATAATAAAAAAATGTGAAAAATATATATTATTAAAATACACATTACAACGAACGTCACAAGATCTCACATACAACGAACGTCACAAGATCTCACATGATAATATTCAAATTTATATATGCATGCGAACATAGTCATGTAAGATCTTGTTACGTTCGTTATAATATGAAAATTAAGAATATATTATTTTTATAATTTTTTGTTGTATATAACTAAAGATATTTACATTTGAAGTGTATATTTAATTTGTTAAAAAATAAAAACAAACAAATGAATAGGAAAATAATCAATCATAAATGCAAAAGCATTAAATTTTGCATAACTAATCCATTCCCTTTTCCCAAAATATTTTTCTCTCTCTACAGATTTGGGGAAGCTAATCCATTCCCTTTTCAAAATCCCCAAGTTGGAGAATGGGTCGGGGAAGCTGTTGGACTTGCTCTAAGACTAGTGTATTATTAATATTTCACACTGATGAATAACTGAATCAGAAGCTAGTGTTACAACACAGCTGGGAAGGTGACAACTGTCAACTACTTTTGGCGCCAATATCAGCTAGAAGTTTAAAACTGATCCAAGTGGATTCAGTCAAGTAGATTAGATTTTGTAACCGTTTTCCATAACTGATCTAAGGCTATGCATGATAAATACATGCTAGTTTGTACAGATCAATTAAAATCTTTCTGCTACATTTTGCAGTTAGAAGTTCTTCAATGAAAACTTCTTCCGCCTTTACTGTGTTTTCATTGAAGCTGTTTTACATTCTTGTTATGGTATCAGAGCAGGTCTTTTCCACGACCTGTTTTTGATCGGTTCCATTCTCTGTACGTTCCTGATCCTTGCGGTTCCATTTGATCATCATCTTCTTCACGATAGCTGCTGCACTTTGAAGCTTCCTCGCAATGGCAGAAAGTCACAGCGATAACGAGGAGAACTCTGTGCACGGTGGTGATAATTTCAGAGGAGGCGCGAATGGAGCGAAGCGAGGAACTGCATCGGAAAAGCAGAAGATGATGTATCTTCATCCGAACAATTCACCGGGTCTGCAACTGGTGACGGATAAGCTAACCGAGCATACTTTTCACAACTGGAGCCGAGCGATGCGATTCACTCTCGGTGCGAAGAAGAAGTACAAGTTCGTTGCAGGTTTTTATCCAAAACATGAAGAGGATGCAGAATATTTTGAGCAGTGGACAGATGTAGACATGATGGTGACTTCCTGGATTTTGAACTCGATCTCGAAGGAGCTTGCTGATGGATTCATGTACTCTGGAAGTGCTGCAGAGATCTGGAAGCATATTCATGAACGTTTTGGTGATACCAGTGGAACTCTGGAGAATCAACTGCTCACAGATATAGTCACAATGAGGCAAGGTAATACATCTCTTCCAATATATTACACAAATATGAAGAAGCTTTGGGATGAGTTAGGAAATATATGTGATGCGCCTTTGTGTGTGTGTGGCTGTACTTGTGGTTCTATGAAGAAAAGCTCAGATAGAGAAAATAGGACAAGAGTGCTGCAGTTCATCATGGGACTGAATGATCGTTTTGAAGCTATAAAGGATCAGGTTCTTGTCATAGATCCTTTTCCACATGTTGATAAGGTTTTCTCTATGATGATGCAAATAGAAAGAAGAATAAGCATGCTCAATCTGTGGAGTCTGTTAGCCAAACAGCTTTTCTGAGTCAACCTGTGCTTGCTGGAGCAAACAAGTCTGCTTCTAAGAAGAAAGTGCCTGTAAGTGGGAGCAAGAAGGACTTGAAATGTGACCATTGTGGAGGTGAAGGGCACAACAAAGACACTTGTTATCATATCTATGGGTTTCCAGATTGGTGGAAAGGATCAAGGAAGATGCCTAATCAGAGGAACTTTGCTCATCAGGCTGAAGCTTCCACTGAAGGAAACAATTCCTCCTTACAGTCTGTGATGGAAGGGCTGGATATAAGAGCTTTGATTCAGGAGGAGATTGCAAGAATGATCAAAGGGAAAGGCAAAGCTGATGAGGATGGAGCAATGATCAATTTTGCTCACCTGGATAATTTCTCAGGTACAACTATTTGTCATGCTCTCAGTTCTCTTGATTCCATTTTTTCAAATGCTTGGATTATAGACTCTGGTGCTTCTGTTCATATGTGTGCAAATGAAAGCAGTCTGACTTGCTATAAGGAACAGAAAGATTATATACCAGTTTATCTTCCAGATGGTTCAATCAAGTGTGTTAAGAATGTAGTCACAACTGAGCTTTCTTCTGAGATAAACTTGTCTGACTGTCTGCATGTTCCTGAACAGAAAGAAGTCTTTTGACAAAGCTCATATAGCACTAGAGATTCAGAGGTTATCAAGATACCCTAGTGCTGTTAGTAATGTGTTGAGTAAGTCCATATCTTGTAATAGTGTTGTAACCATTTCCAAAGATAGGCTGTGGCACTTAAGAATGGGACATCCTTCCAAGACTGTACTCAAACATTTGCCTATAAATGAAGATGTTGTTTTCTCTGATGATGAGTGTGATGTGTGTCATCTTGCAAAACAAAGAAGACTGTCTTTTACCTTAAGGGATCATTGTGCTGAGAAGTGTTTTGATTTAGTTCACTTGGATGTGTGGGGACCATACAAACAAAGTTCATTTACTGGAGCTTTGTATTTTCTCACCATTGTGGATGATTACTCCAGATGCACATGGACCTACCTTATGGCCTCCAAGACTGAAGTTTTCTTTATTTTCAAGGATTTTACCAAGATGGTACAAAATCATTTTGGAGTCTCCATTAAAACAGTTAGATCAGATAATGGAACTAAATTCAAGAACTCCAACTTCCAGACTTTTCTTTCTTAGTCAGGGATTCTTCATCAGACAAGTTGTGCATATACCCCTCAATAGAATGGAGTAGTTGAAAGAAAGCATCAGCATATCCTACAGCTTGCAAGAGATTTGCTATTTCAGAGTCATATGCCTACAATATTTTGGGGTGAAGCTGTTCTAACAGCCACTTATTTGCTGAACAGTTTACCTTCTTCTGTTATTTCTTGGAAAACATCTTTTGAAATCTTATTTCAAAGGCCTCATGATCTTCAACATTTAAGAGTTTTTGGATGTCTGGTGTTTGCCTCCAGGAAAATCAAAACTTGATCCTAGAGCTAAGAAGTGTATCTTAGTTGGATATGCTTATGGTCAAAAGGCTTATAGGCTCTATGATCTATTTGAACATAAAATTTTAGTTCCAGAGATGTTGTTTTCTATGAGACAAGTTTTCCTTTTGGAACATCTCATTCAACTCGGCTGCATACATCAGTACAGTCTTCTCCTCTTGTGTGTGAGGATGTGGTTATATCAGAAGCTTCAATTCCTCCTGTTTCATGAGGATTAATTTGCCATTGCTTCTTCAAGTGATCAAGCTTCTTTCCATCCTGATGAGTTTGTTCATGAGGATATTTCTCCTCAACTTCCTCCCAGGAATATGCAGAAACCAGCATGGCTTCAAGATTTTGTCTCTCATCAAGTTTTCAGTAATTTTCCTGATCAGTTTCTTGGAAATGTACTGGACACTCAAGAGCCTCAGTCTTACAGTCAAGCATGCTCCAAAGCTGAATGGATACTTGCTATGCAGAAGGAGTTGGGAGCTCTTGAAGCAAATCACACTTGGGATTTGGTAATTCCTCCCAAAAATAAAAAGGCTGTTGGTTGCAGATGGGTTTTTAAGGTGAAATTTAACTCTGATGGCTCTGTTGAAAGACATAAGACCAGGTTGGTGGCTAAGGGATATACGCAGAAGCAAGGGGAGGACTATAATGAGGTTTTTTCTCCTGTGGCAAAGTTTTCTTTGATGTTGCTGCTTCTAGAGGTTTATCCCTTCATCGGCTGGATGTTAATAATGCTTTCTTGCATGGGAACTGGAAGAAGTGGTGTATATGCATCCACCTCCAGGTTATAAAGTACCTTCACCTCATCATAAATGTCTGTTGAGAAGGTCCTTATATGGATTGAAGCAGGCAAGTAGACAATGGAATCAGACTTTCTCAAAATCTCTTTGTAAATATGGTTTCAGTCAATCACCATATGATCCATGCCTTTTCACTCTTCATGATTCAGACAGTTTCTGGCCTTATTGGTTTATGTGGATGATGTTTTACTGGCTGGAAGCTCTGAATCAAATATTTCAGCTGTAAAACAATTTCTGCACACTGAGTTCTCCATCAAGGATTTAGGAAATGCTAAATTCTTCCTTGGTTTGGAGATAGCTAGGGATGAACCAGGGATTATCCTTCATCAACAAAAGAATATTGCTGATCTACTTCAACAAGCTGGGATTCAGAATGCAAAGCAAGTTTCAACACCTTTGCCTCCTGGAACTCAGCTCACTGAAGACTCAACAGCACTTTTGGTTGACCCTAGCTCATACAGAAGACTGATTGGGAAGCTTTTGTATCTAAACTTTACAAAACCTGACATCAGTCATGCTGTTCAACACCTAAGTCAGTTTGTTCAGGCACCTACAGAGGCTCAGTTCAAGGCAGATATTCATGTAATGAGATACCTTTCTGGATGTCCTACCAGAGGTTTATTTTATCCCTCTCACACTGGAGTTGGAATAAATAGCTTTGTAGATGCTAATTGGGCAACATGCAAAACAACCAGAAGGTCACTTACATGCTATTGTGTATTCCTTGGAAATTCTTTGGTTTTTTGGAAGACTAAGAAGCAACCTACAGTTTCATGTAGTTCAGCTGAGGCTGAGTACAGAAGTATGGCAGCAGTCACTAGAGAATTGCAGTGGCTAGCTTTTCTTCTAACATATTTCAAGATTTCAGTACCCAAGCCTATTCCTTTATGGTGTGACAATCAGGTAGCCTTATATATTACATCTAACCCTGTGTTTCATGAACGCACAAAACATATTGAGTTGGACTGTCATGTGGTCAGAAATCAATATCTCCTTGGGTTTTTGAATCCTCAGTTTGTGTCAACCAAACTACAAGTGGCAGATTTCTTCACAAAGGCTTTGGCTCCACCACTGTTTCAGTTCTTCTTGAGCAAGTTGGGAATGCTAACTCTGCCTATTTCCAACTTGAGAGGAGGGTGATGAATAACTGAATCAGAACCTGGTGTTACAACACAGTCAGAAGCTGGTGTTACAACACAGCTGGAAAGGTGACAACTGCCAACTACTTTTGGTGCCAAGATCAGTTAGAAGTTTAAAACTGATCCAAGTGGATTCAGTCAAGTAGATAAGATTTTGTAACCGTTTTCCATAACTGATCTAAGGCTATGCATGATAAAGTTTGTACATATCAGTCTTCAATGAATACTTCTTCCGCCTTTACTGCGTTTTCATTGAAGCTGTTTTACATTCTTGTTACGCACAATATTTGAATCACAATTATGAAATAATTACCAATTTTAAGAGAAGAGGTAATTTATTATATGATGCGAAACAGGGACTGAAAGATTGTCGTTTTCATTGACATTTTGGTGCCTAAACCGAGTTAAAACTCTGATCGAGAGGCGTTTGAATATGAATCACTTGAAAATATACTAATTAATTCCACAGTCATTTTCAGCTCTGTCCAATTAGTAGAGAATTTTCTTTCATTAGTCTGTTTTCATACTTTGATTTGCCACCTAATTATATATGCTGACATTGCCATCACTTCACCAGTACCCTAAATGATTAATATCTACACATTGACTTTCTTTTTTTTACTTGTCTTTTATTTTTTATTTTTTACCTTTTATTTTTTTACTTTTCTGACTTGGAATTACTTGTAAACAATTCAAGGAAATCTAAGATATAGACAAAATTGTTTAGGGAGAAATTAAAAAACAAAGAGTAATTCAGAAACACAATGATTTCAAAGGTTTTACATGCCTGTAACTGAAGTGGGATCAATGATAACCCAGCCTTCAAGTTATAATTGTTCCTTTCTAAATATTAATCAACGGCAGCAAATCTTCTTTTGTTTTTGACAGCTTAATTAAAACTTCTCTTTTACTGCTCTGATACGTTTAAAAAGTGGCCATGATTTATTTGTTTGTTAATCATTTTGATTAATTAAGTTCTTGTTCGTACATTGCTCTGATCTGACTTGCATATATTATAGTTTTAAAAGTAATCTTATGACCTTCTGAGTAAAAAGCTTAATACTAATTTATGTTTCTTTTCATTAATTGGTAGAAAATACTATCAACCTTACAAATTTTCCATTGAGACTTAGTGTCACTGAATAATTATGCTTAATATATAAAAAATTAATTTTGATAATAAGAAAATCAGACATGAAAGTAAGAACTTTTATTATTATTTTTTGAAAAATGATAAAAAGCAAGAAGATTAATAAAAAGAATAACATTTTGTCCCGGTTCCAATAGAGATTTTCTTACTAATGTACTTGGAAGAAAAAAAAATCGTTTCTTCACCAACGTTGACTGTATTAGTAAATTGTAGGGGTAATTTTGTACAAATTAATGAGATCCGAGGTCCCATAACCCATAAGGCAATGTTTTCTGGAAAATTTAATATTTCGAAGACAATTACATTGCAGGCTGTATTAATAAAATCTACACTACATACTTCCAGAAAAGCTCAAGAACTTTATGGCAAGATGCATAACCTTTTTTTAGAAAAATAAAATTAAAATTAGTGAGGTCATTTTGGGCACAAGTGAGATGACGAGAGATAACATAATATAATTAATGGGAGAGATTAAGTTTAATAATCAATTAAGAAGAAGAGTTGAACACGTATTTCAAAACAATTAGTAGCAGTCCATCTTTTGGACCCATGCAAGAGCCACTATTTAGGCTGGCAAGAGAATTAATTACGTAAAGCAGTTGATGATAATGCAAGTTATTAAACTAATTAATGGGATAATTAAGCAGGCCTTTCGTTTGGCTTTTTTGTTACTAGTCTCTTTCAGCGTTTGTATATGTTTTCTCAGCATGAGCTTGTATATATATTTTCTTTACTCAGGTTCAATTTATTTATTTTGAATCAATCACGTTTAATATAATTTGTACATGGATATTGGAGTTGGAAACAATACACCAGTAGTTGTAGAATCGGGATCTATATATATATATATATATATATATATATACGAATTGATTTTTAAGTAGAGGGATTAATGAGATTAGACTTTTTTTTTTTGTTTAAAAAATGAGTTTTGAAACAAGATTGTATGGAATCGTTTGACGTGAATATTTTCGGGTAAATCCCATGTTAATGGTTGTACTATTATTTGTAATTGCGTAACAAACCAAAAAAAAATGATAACACGGGTTACTCTCGAATATATTTTTGGTGACAATGACTATGACAACAAGTTCAATCTCATTATAAATTACGAGATTTAAAACGTCACCTACTAACACCTTCTTTTGCGAGTTATACTAACCGTTAATATGTGACAAACTCAAGTACTTTTGTATCTGCTAGTATTCGTATCTGCTAGTAGTTGATCATTCGGCAGTGCTCTCCAAGTTATGTGTTGCGTCTCTAATGAACCCACCTTTCTTGTCTATTGCTAGCACTTTAGTTACAACGGTGTCATTTCTAATCCCAGTGTCGAACATGGTTCTCGATCAAGCTGAAATGCATCTGAGACTCTTTCCGGCCAAAGATTCATCACATGAAATTAATCTTCTCAAGTTCATCTCAATCTAATCTATAATTAAAATAATTAAATTTAGTACTATCTCTTGATTGTACTTGAATTTGAGTTAAATTTTATAAAATAATTAAACAAAACTAACCTTGTCTTATATTTGATAATAAAATCGATGAATATAAAAGTTTAAACAGATAATATTCGGTCACTCAAACCGCATTATGTATGAGTGAATCAACACTTAAAAAGTACACATAAAAAAAACATAACCGTCATGTAAATAATGGAACCTAACCGTGGTGGGTGATGGATTAATTAGTAACGCAAATTAGAGAGTAGTTTAGGGAGATCATGCAAATCATGCAATCCAAGTGATAAGCCAAGGAAGAGAGAGCCAAAATAGCAAAAGATACCATGACAATCTTTTTCGTTTGCCTCAAATTCAACTATGATGATGATATTTTTTTACGCTAAAACACTAGGAGGATTATTCATTACTCCTCAATCGAAATAAAAAAACAGAACATAATACACAAAAGACCAAATAAGGGACTTAGTGGTTACAAGTTGCCTGAAGGAAATTCTCCACAAGTGGAGGCAGATAACAGGAAAATTCCTGAAACGTAAAACAAATATAATCTTCCATTCATCTAAATGTGATGTGCCCCGAACGCTATTTCCTAGGCTTTCGTCCGGAAGTAAGGTGGAGTCCAAAGACTGTTGTGGCCCGAAGGCTGCAGTGCCCGAAGGCTTACATAAAAAAGGGGATACATCGTAAAAATCTACGGTCTAATACTCGAGAGTATCAAACTACTTGACAAACGTAGTACCTTAACTCGCATTCTAAACTATCTAATCGAACTCTACTAGTCTAGGCACAAACGTTACCTAATCCAGAAGCCCATGGGGTTTACCCTCTCGCCAATTAAGGGTAAAGAGGGATATAACAAACAAATGAGCAATGATAGTCCCCAAGTCTGTCGGGACAATTCCGCAAAAAAAGATCAGCTCCAAATTATATCCCCTACAATTTATTGCCGACTGATTAAATAAATAGTTAAATTGCAAGTTTAGCTATATAGAGGAAGTATTTAAATCTTTGATATCGATGATATCGCAATATGATATTTTCAACTGTTTTAATACATGACATGCACATCATATAATCTTTGTAATGTTAATTGAATATAATTTTCAAATATAATACATGACATGAACATGAACATTTTTAATATTGATGATATTCATAAGTACATCACAAATTCACTATTCACAAATTGTGAGAGAAATTAAAATGGAATTCATCCATATTAGGAAACTTTCCTGTGTTTTTGGTTTGGATTTTGGTTTTGGTTTTGCCCAAAACCCAAACCTTGTTTGTTTCGCACACGCTTTGGTTTTTGATGCAAAACCAAGTTTTGACTTTTCATTTTAAATTATATTTTTCTTATTTTTTCATATTTTGTACAAAATTAGGACAAATATATAGTAAACTGAATATATTTTATAAAATAAGATAAACTTATTTAAGATAAGGTAATTTTTTGTTAATAAATTATATAATAAAATAATTTTTTATAAATTATTATATTACATAGGTAATAAACATATGATTGATAGTTGATTATTTTATTCTAAAAATATTGTGAACATTATAAATCCGCTAAAATTAAATATCTTATAATTAAAATTTACTTTTTCTAACATGAAAATTAAAATTTGTAAAAATTGTGGTTTGGTCCAAAATTAATCATTTAAAAGAACATTACAAACAGTTTTGTAACTACACACTTGATTTTGTTATATGCCTTGAACGGTTGGGTCAAAATTTATAATCTCATTCTAATTTTAAAATAATAAAATTTAGTCAAGTTAGAATTCTATTTCTATTTTTTTCAAAAAGAACATCTCACTCTTTTTAGTCAAAAATTTAAAATAGCAGCCATCTAGAGAATAAGTCATTGGTTGGATTTATACTTTTTACTCAAAAATTGACGATTTATTATTTTAATATTATATTAAATTTAAAACTATGTATTATTTGAATTATTTTAGTCAAATTAAAATTGTTGACCCATCCAAAATTAAAATTAAAATTTTGGTGCAAACAATGTCAAATGAGGTTGGGTCAAAAAAAAATCCAAAGTTTTTAATTGATCATAAATTCATGACAAATTCTTGGGTGAGGCAGCCTCACCCAAGAGGCAGGACAAAATAAACCATATTTTTAGTGAGGTTTGATGAACTAGTAGTGATGTTTTGATGATGTGACGTGTTTAATGAACAGACATCGATGTTTGATGAGACGGCGTCGAGTTTTGATGATGTGGTAGTGAGGTATGATAAAGTGGTAGCAATGAAATAAGGAAATTTGGTCTTGCCTCATGGGTGAGACGGTCTCACAGGAGAATTACTCTAAATTCATAACCCAACCTGATATAAAATGCTATATAGAATATTACGTGGCCCGGTCTAATATACCGAAATTTGCATTTAATAAAATATTATGAATGGCATGTCAAATTTTCAATCCAAAACTAAAATAATAATAAATATATAATAATAATTAATTCAAAACCCAAAACCTAATACTTCCAACCACACAAGGTTTTACCCAAAACTGATTTTGATCAAAATCAATTCTAAAACCAGGTTTTGCTCAAAACCCAAAAACCAAAATTAAAACCCAAAACCAATCGAACCACACAAAGCCCAGTTTGTGGTTTTTCCATGTCCATTTGGGGTATTATATGACTACATATCCACATACATGACCACACTATAGTATCGTATACTAGGTTGTAAACGAGTCGAGCTCGATAAAAAATCGAACTCGAACTCTAGCTAGTTTGAACTCGAACTCGAACTCGAGCTAGTTTGAACTCGAACTCGAGCTAGTTCGAGTTTGTTAAACTATTAATGAATAAAATTTAATTTATTTAAACTATAAAAATTCTATATAAAAAATAATATTCGAGCTGCTCGACGAGCCTATCGAGCTGGCTCTTATGAGCTCGAGTTCGAGTTCGAACTGGTTAAACCGAGTTCGAAAATGAACTTTGACCGAGTTGTTCGATAGTTGTTCACGAACGGTTCAATTCATTTACAACTCTATCGTATACAGTATACGTACTCTATGCTATACATAGTAGATATGATTCGCTGTAATAAATGATGTATATTCTCGCTATTGGGAAATCAACCTTTTTACATGGTGAGTAGGACTGACAGTTAAACTTGACTGTGCTTTAGATCTCTGGTTCTTTTGTTTTCCTTTTCTTTATATCCTAAAGTCAGAATAAGTTAAAGGCTGAATGGCTCATTATTGAATCTCGAAAGTCACTTGGACTACTGGGATAAATGTTGAGAATATATTTTCAAATT
This sequence comes from Cruciata laevipes, assembly GCA_963678965.1. Lineage (NCBI taxonomy): Eukaryota > Viridiplantae > Streptophyta > Magnoliopsida > Gentianales > Rubiaceae > Cruciata > Cruciata laevipes. Next base: position 6,033,234 of record OY787639.1, read on the forward strand.
CTCCACTTGGGGTGTTCAATTTAATTTTCTATAAATACTTGATTTTAGAGGTGATAACTGAAATGAGAGAAGTTTTTCCTTCAAAAAACTTTGATATATTTATATCAAATCATTGAAATCACTGGGTGAATGAATTTGAATGAAGTACTCCTCAATTCATCTTAAAACTTGTTCATAAAAAGGAAAAATACTCATCCATCAATAACAAAAAGGGAAGAAGAAAAGTGACAGCCACAGAAAATGGAGAAAACTGGGAATGAAAGACAAGTTCTTAGACAACAGCATGATCATGAACAAAAGGGAAAGTATATACCCCCCAATAATGGATGCAGATGTATGTGGAGAACCATTGCAAAGTGACTAATTGCCAAATTACATCCATATAGTTTAGTAAATTACCCAAATTAAGCATTTTCCATTAGACATAAGTATGAAGAATCCCATTGCCAACCAACACAATTTAGATATTAGTAGATGGATCAAGAAAGATCAAAGAAATAAACTGTCCCCACTTTGACATGGACAGCTCAACTGAGCTTGTTCTATAGACCCCTACCACCATCCCCAAATCCCATATTTATATAATTAAAATTATTAGTAGTATTAATTTTTTAAAATATTAAATTTATAAATTGAAAATTTTAGTGTATATGAATTTGTTACTATGATTAATTTCTTACCGTTGTTAAATCTATTTCAATAGGGATAGAGTGTCATAAGAATTTCCCTCCACACTTTTCAATGGTTATTCAAATTACAGTATAACCTCTATAAATTAATAATGTTGGGATTGATATATTTTTTTGATTTAGCGAGATATTATTATATCGATAAATTAATAATTTATTAATTTAAAGAGGTTTTACAAATGACCTTTAAATTCCCAAGTCCAATATACTAGTTACAATGTAATAGAGATGAAAAATAAATAAAAAAACAAGTTCATAGGCACATTATGAATGTAGAATCACAAATTAATTGAATTTATCAAGTTCATTGTTTTTGAATAAGGAAAAAAGTTTGTTCATGGTACCAAAAAGTTGGTCCATGGTACCAAATACACTATATTAAATATGGTTAGAAATTGATCACTATAAAATGTCCAGAGAAGTTAATCTAGATTTATTTTTAAATAGACAATCTTATAATTTTGATATATATATGGAATTTATTGTAGTAATTATTAATTTATAGTTTCGATGGGACCAATATATATACACTGGGTTTCAAAAAAATTATTATCTTATTATTTAATCGAGTGAGATCCGATTTAATACTGGTCTCGAGTTGAGACCAGACAAATTATTAATTTTATCGAGGTTATTAATTTATCGAGTATTAATTTATTGAGTTACACCATATACAATATATACTACTAGGAAAAATGATATGTTTCTTTCTAAATTATTAATATTTATTAACAAGTATATAATTTGTGATAAATATTATTAAAAACAAGATAATAGCATAAAACAAGATCTGCAATATTGATAAATTAATTAGGTCCATGTTATCTTTTACTGATTTGAAACGACTTAAAAACTGCAAATCTCAGCAAGATAGACACAAAAAAGATCACGAACTTTCTCAAGTCTTTGTTTACGTGCTCATACATAAATAATTAGTCAAACAGACACGATAATAAATAAGGAGGGTGGCTGTTCTACTAAAAATAATTAGTAGTATTTAGAAATAAATAAACTTAGTTTTAAAATAAAATTAATGTATTACTAAGACCCTGTTTTTTGCTTGAGTTTATTTTTTGCTACACTGAAGTAAAATAAACTGAAGTAAATTAATGTATTAAAAAATGGAATCAGCATGACTGAATTAACCTAAATTTCATCAAATTACATTTTCATTGAATTGATCTGAACTAAACTAAACTAAACAGAACTGACTATAGATAAGATCAGGCAACCAGGACCTAAATTAAGTTATATTTAATTATCACGCACTAATAAAACCTTGGAAAAAAAGAGAGAATAAATGGAAATGGGGAAATCTGATTGAAAAAGGGGAAAAGGGGAAAAGGAAAGAAAAAAGAAGAGAATCAACCAACCCAAAACCATTCCAACTTTATGATCTTGAAGTGAAGCCCCATAATATTATTTAAATTTTTTTAAAAAACGGGAAAATATTTTTTTTAAAAAAAGTTATATAAATTATATAAATACATGATACACTTTCACTTGGGTTCATAAATCCAACCAAACCTACTCCACTCCTACTCCTCCATGAGCGGTGAGGATCGGTCCGAGATGTCGGAGGACGAGCAGCGCCCGCCGCCGCCAGATCTCGCCGGAGCCACCAAGCCCCGCACCACCCTCGCCACTGACCTGGGCTGCTACATCACTCCCAATCCAGATCAGGTCCTCGAGAATGTGCTCGAAAACGTGCTCTGCTTCCTCACCTCCCGCAGCGACCGCAACGCCGCCTCCCTCGTCTGCAAGTCGTGGAAACGCGCCGAGGCGCTCACCAGATCCGAGCTCTTCATCGGCAACTGCTACGCTGTGTCACCCCGCCGGGTCACCGACCGGTTCAAGCGGATCACCTCGGTGGCCCTGAAGGGCAAGCCCCGGTTCGCTGACTTCAGCCTCCTACCGCATGATTGGGGGGCCCACTTCGACCCCTGGGTGAACTCCATGGCCGCCGCCTACCGAGGTCTGGAGAAGGTATACCTGAAGCGCATGTCCCTCACCGACGATGACCTTGCAGTTCTCGCTCGCTCATTTCCCAACTTTAAGGAGCTCGTTATTTTCTGCTGTGACGGATTTGGTACCAACGGCCTTGCTATTCTTGCCACCGAGTGCAGGTCAGTTCGATTTTCTCCATTTTCAGTTTGTAGAATATCCGATCACTTTACTGTTCATGCTGATTTGGTTTTTGTTGGTAGATCTGTTTCTGTTATTGTAGTCAAATGGTAATTGAAAATAGATCTAGTGCTGTTAATTGCTATGTAAGAAATGGTGATTGATGCAATGAAAATGATGTAAAACTTTTGACTTGATCTCAGGAAGATTAAAGTTCTCAATCTGATAGAGTCTGAGGTTTCTGATGATGAGGTGGACTGGATTTCATGCTTTCCTGAAACTGTCACAAGTCTCGAATCATTGATTTTCGACTGTGTGGAGTCTCCGATCAACTTTGAGGCGTTGGAGCGTCTGGTTTTAAGGTCACCAGCGTTGAAGAAGCTTAAATTGAACCGGTACGTGTCAATCAGGGAGCTCCATAGGCTGATGGTTAGAGCTCCACAGCTTACCGACTTGGGTACTGGATCATTTAGCGATACTGAGATTGTGGAGCGTGTTGAGGAGACTCCAGACTATGCTTCAGCTTTTGCTGCCTGCAAATCTCTAGTTTGTGTGTCCGGTTTTAGGGAATGTATGCCTGCGTATTTGCCGGCCATGCTGCCGGTCTGTGCTAATCTCACTGCTATGAATATTAGCTATGCCAACATAAATGCCGAGCAGCTGAAATCAGTCATTTGTTACTGCCATAAGCTTCAAAAATTCTGGGTAAGGTTTCTTGAGGTTTACTCTCTTCTTTTGATATGATGTTCCTGTGTATTTAAACTCTAAAGTCTAAACCTTGTGCACAGGTACTTGATTCTGTATGTGATGAAGGGCTTCAGGCAGTGGCTGCAACATGTAAGGATCTCCGCGAGCTTCGTGTATTTCCCATCGAAGCTCAAGAAGATGTAGAGGGACCCGTTTCTGAAATAGGGCTGCTTGCTATTTCAGAAGGCTGTAGGAAGCTGCAATCCATTCTCTACTTTTGCCAGCGTATGACTAATGCTGCTGTTATAGCAATGTCGAAGAACTGTCCAGATATGGTGGTGTTTCGCCTCTGTATCATGGGACGGCACAGGCCCGATCATGTGACTGGAGAGCCAATGGACGAGGGTTTTGGTGCTATTGTGAAGAACTGCAAGAAGCTAACCCGGCTTGCTGTTTCTGGCTTGTTGACTGACATGGCTTTCAGCTACATAGGACAGTATGGGAAGCTGGTTAGGACATTGTCGGTAGCGTTTGCAGGGGATAGTGACCTAGGATTGAAGTATGTCCTAGAAGGCTGTCCCAAGTTGCAAAAACTCGAGATCAGGGATAGCCCGTTTGGTGATACAGCTTTACTTGCCGGTCTCCATCACTATTACAACATGAGGTTTCTCTGGATGTCAGCTTGCAGAGTAACCCTACAAGGCTGTGAGAGAATTGCTCAACCGTTGCCTCGCCTAGTAGTGGAATGCATTGATTATGATGATTCGAGGGATCAAGATTTTGTTGGGACATTATACATGTACCGGGCTCTTGATGGCCCCAGAACTGATGCACCTAGGTTTGTGCAAATATTGTGAACAAGTGAATAAACAGAGGTAATCAAGATGTTTGTTTAGGCTGATATAGAGTTGAACACCCAGAAATGATTAGTCCTGGTTATGGTATACTTGATTTTTTGCGGGTGGATTTTACTAGCCAATGGAAAGCCTGTGAACATGATCAATCCTTCAAAGAGGCATTCAGCACAGGCATCGGAAGGGAAGCATTCCATGTTGGATTGGTACGCGTTTACTTTTTCAGTTTTAGTTTCTTAAAGCTTCATAAGTATTCATTTCATAATCGGAGCATCCGAGGAGGCTATGGAAGGAGGGATTCTTGATCACTTCAGCAGAAAGCAAGGCATAGGATCAGAGTTGGAGAAATAAAAGTTACAAGAGAGAAATGGCTGGCTGGTCTAGATAGTGAATTCGATATGTCGAGATAGGGTTCAGCAGGCTTATTTTTTCTTATAGATATCTTAGTTTCGAGATTCTGCAGTGTAGCTGCTGATAAACTATAGTCCTCAGAATCACCATCAATCAATCTCTCCATCTAAACCTTTTGACAATGTTTGTTTTTCAGATATCTATGTTGACAATGTTGAATTTATTGTTGTTACTGTTAGAAATGTATGAGATGAGTAATAAATGCCATATATGCACAAGGACATTTTCTGAAAGTTGAATGATCAGCTTGATAGTGAGGTCCATTAAATATGTGAATGTAAAGCATTTGTTACAAGTACACATTGCAGGACCAATAGTCACACCTGATTATCTCTCCTTTTTACTCACCATACTTGTTTGCTTTCACATAATGAAAGGTGCCATGTGTGAAAAATTGCAACTGTTGCTATTTCTTCATCATCATGATTCCTTGAACCTGTTTTGGATAGGGTTTTCAGCCTGCAAATTCTATCATATGAATGCTTGTGTATTGGATTCTTGATTTCTGCAGAAAATGATTGTACATCCTTGATGGTGGAATGGTGTGGGGCCCATGTCTTGATCACTTGTCACTAACCTGGAAATTTGATGACTTCCTCAAATCCCTTAAAGGGTCTTTTTTGTGTTCTTCATGTCCTCCATACATTTGTAGTACAGAAAAGCAAGCTTCTTGTATTCTCATGAGTGGGATCCTAGTATGCACAATTGCTTGTAAGCCATTTCTAACTAAAGTGGATAAAAACCAATCCCCTCCACTTGGTTAAGCTAAGTTATCGTTGGTCTTTAAACATACCCTAAATGAGTTGATCGAACATTGTAAAGTTTGAACTGAGACAGATGTTGGTAATATTTTAGGATTGGAATGGAACTTGTAGAATAAGGGCATCTTGTGGTGTTTTTTTACTATGGGAACATTTGAATGATTATGACATTACTATGAGGATGTAGGAACAGGCATCTTTTGATGTTACCACCTTAGCCAAAGTCTATGTGTAAAATGACCATATTGATAAGCCTGTCTAACCTACCATATAGTGAGGACAAGATCAATAATAGAGCAAACAACAAATTGACACAAAAAAATTTGCCTAATTTCTAACATTTGCTTGTGAACCAAACCCACAAGAGACAAGACAAAAACCCCCAAAATGACATCTTAGTAGAATGCTTAAGCCTTGTTCAAATTGATGGTTTTGCAATAATATTTTCTTTTTACAGCAAAAATGGGGAAAAAGTCAAGCACCATTTGTGTGATGGCTGGCTATTTAGTGAAGAATTCCCAACTCATGAATATGATGCATACCTTACCCCACCAAAAACTCATCAAATTGATTTTGGTGGGCTATGCATTTGTGCCTCTCTACCTACATAGGGGGTTGAAATTTTTTTTTTTTTTTTTTTTTTGAAATAGAAAATAGACAATTTAAATACCTCACAATCAAATTGAAATAATGCCTCCCCCATGTAAGCAACAGTCATGTACTGTTACATGTGGTAATTAGGTCATCAACATCGTGATAAACCTAGGATTTAATGGAGCTTGATAGAGACAGAATACTTAAAATGTACTGTGTATTTCTAATCAAAGATATTTAGTATACACTTCAATTTGTACGGTTTTCAATTTTACGTTATAATTCAACAGAATTGTTAATAATATCAGCTACGATTTTATTATCTTTAAATAACTCGCTCAATTTATGGTATTAAAAATTATTCAGTAACGTTTGACACGAGAAAGTTGGGGAAGTTGCTACATTTGTAAAATCAATAGGATTACAATATCAATAGCTCTAAATGTATCATTAGACTAGTTTAGTGAGGACAGATACAGCAACAACATGATATGAAACCACATGGTGGAGTGGGGGGGAAAAGTCGGTGAATTGAAGAGAGGGGTTAGGGTTTTTATTATATTTTCAACAATTTGTTAACCACATTTCATGGCTGAGCTAACCACCCTGGTCAACCACTAAACTACTGTGCCCTTGCTGGCTTTTTTACTGCTCCAATTTTTTTAATATCATTTTAATTACTTAAAAAAATATTATATCATAAGTCCACTAGAAATTATAGCAGAATTAACATTTAATTCAATTATCGAAGTAAAATCAGAAAGTTGTTGGTCAAGCACCCTTATACCAGGAATTTAAATTTTTGTTCAACTTCATCATCGAAACTCAGATTCCGACGAAGAAGGTTGTGGTGGTGATGGGTGAGCCCGTGGTGGTGTTATAGTAACAAGGCCAAAAAAAAATTTATCCAAAAAGTAAAAATATTTATGTCTTTTTTGGCTGATTAGGTTTAAGTCACCAACCATTTTAAACGCCACTTTCTATAATAACCCAACTCTTTTTCTTATTGATAAGTATAGGTCCCATTTTTTAACTGCAAAATATTTATTTCGTCTTGAAGGGGTATCAATGTGAATATCAAGGATGGCAGAGGTTAGGTTATTAATAATGCAGTTGAACTCCGTATAGATGTACTTGTAAACTTAATCAAACTTAATTAAACTAATTTGATACTGTGCTGGAGATCGGATCCCATGTTTCAATATTAAACTTTGATGGGCTGTTACTTAATTTAATAATCTAGTGTTTATTTTAATTAAGTTGTGGTCATGGAACACTGCGTGCCGACATTTTTTGGCTGGGTCTGCATAGTTTATCACTTCAAATTTCTTTGAATCGTAACAGAATCTCACACTTCAGATTTACATTTCATTAGCAAGAACTCAAATCTAGAATTTATAATGGGATCACAGTTCTAATTCTTTAATTAGCTGTTTTGATGATGTTTTGTTATGAATGTATGAGTTTTGATATGGAGTATTACATATAGAGAAAGTCTTGGGTGAGACATGTCCTTGTGGAGACCAAGAGCAGGGGAATGAGCCTTTACTGTTTCTGCTTGATCTTTTAGTCAGTTTGTTTGATCTTTCAATCAATGTCCTTGAGTATTTTTGTTTTGCCTTGATTTTTCAGTTAATTTGATATTTCTTTCAATTTGCTTGATCTTTCGGTCAATTTTCTTGATCAGTTCCTTGGTCAATTTCACCAACGACAAATTCAATCAAGGAAATCAGCGGGTTTAAAGCTCACCAACGACAAATTCTATCAATAGCAGTCTCATAATCTTTGGTCTCATTTGAGACAGGTCTCAAATGAGAATTTGCCTTACATATAAATCGTGTTTGGGATTGAATAGTCTTAGGCCTAAAATATATATTATGCATATATATTCTACATTTGAATCGGAAGATATTTCACTCTTCTAATCGATTGTAATATGTACGAATGCAAGATAATATCCTTAAAACGAATCAAGGTAAGGATTGAGTTTCATAAGTTTTCATTCATAAAAATATAAAAAAATAATTTAAAATTGTGAAAACATGCACCTACAAAGAAGTTAGGGACAACGAAAACCTGCACCACGTTAATAATTTAATGAAGGATTCTCCAATGACCAATTCTTGGGTGAGGCAAGAGGCAGGACCAAGTAAACAATTTTTTTGGTGAGATTTGATGAATTGACATCGAAACTTGATGATGTGATCAGGTTTGATGAATTGACACCGAGTTTGATGAGGTCACATCGAGATTTGATGAATTGCTAGCGAGGTAGGATGAGGTGACAGTATTGAAAATTTTCTTATTTAGCATTGCCTTATGGGTGAGGCTGCCTCACAGGAGAATTAGGCCCTGTTTACTTGAGCTTATTTCTTGATGTACTGAACTGAACTGAACTGAATTGAATTGAACTGAACTGAACTGAATTGAACTGAACTGAAGTGAAGTGAAAATTGATGTATTGAAAAATGGAATCAGCATGACTGAATTAACCTGAATTTTATCAAATTGCATTTTCACTGAACTGAACTGAACTGAACTGAACTGAATTGAACTGAACTGAACTGATCTACAGATAAGCTCTGGTAAACAGGGCCTTACTCTTCTTCAATTGTACGTACGTATTTTATTTTTTTAAAATATGAAATAGTAGATATATAAAGTTACATAATGTTTGAAGGGTATTTTAAAGGTAATTATTATAGAAAAAAGATAAATTAATCCATCCAAATCATGGTCCACCTAGCTTTACATCTGGAGATCCATGTGGAATCAACGTGCATGTGCGGTGCCGGTGCGGCTCTATGTCGTGCGAGACGAATGGAACTCTATTCAGATCGATTAGTTTAAATTTTGTTGAAGAACAACGACAACAAAAAATAAAAAATAAACACAAACATTTTAACTTTGAAAAATTGTTGATAATCTGTAGTGTGCAAACAAAATTTAAGACTTTCAAATTAAAAATGTCCCAGTTTGTTTTCTGATCCTAGCTAAGCCGCCAGCATATTCATGAATCATCCCTGATTATTTTTATATTTAAAATCTAGGTACAAAAGAAGTGATTAATTATTTATAAATAAACTTTGTGCATAGCATACAGTAGGGCACTATAATTACAAGATTTAATCATGTATTGATCTACTATTTTGTCTTTAGCATAAACAATATTTGCAATTTTCAGAATGTGAGGAGGAAATGTATGACATGTCTTCACTGTAAATTCTTTTGCAAAATTTAAAAAGTGAAGTGAAAATGAAATAAATTTTTGATTTGTGATTATTAATGGTATTTAGTAGCTAATCATATTGCTATTGTCCTTTTTTCCCTCTCTCTGGCGGCGGCGCTAGGGTTTAACAAGTAATTCTGACGTTTGGCCTTCCGACGATCGACGTCTGCACCATTTTTCTGTCCTTTTCAAGCGCCGCTGCCGTGTGATCGCAATGGCTTACAGTATGGAGGAGATCGTTAGGCTTTGTGGCAACCTTACCCTAAAAAAGAGGGAGATGTGAGGGATCACGGGAATGGCTGACGATGAGGGTTTCAGGTTTGCGGTTGTTGGCAAAATCCTTGCTCCCCAAAGGATTCCGCGTGATGATGCTTTGGGATTGTTCAAGAATTTGTGGGGAATTTGTGGTGATCTCAAGGGTAAGACACTTTGTGAAAATACGTTTCTCTTTCAATTTTATAACGATGTAGATAAGGGTAGGGTTTTGGATACCCAACCATGGTTGTTCGACAAATATCTGCTAGTATTGAAGGAGCCTTTTTTGGATATGAATCCGACATTTATGGAGTTTAATACTACGCCTTTTTGGGTCTTGATGCATGGAGTCCCTCTGTTGTATTGTTCCCCGCAAACTGCTGAACGTATTGGGAATGAAGTGGGGAAGTTTATTGCTGTTGACTGTGATTCGGTTGGCTCGACCATTGGCCAATTTCTCCGTGACTTGTGTGAAGTTGATGTCACTAAACCTCTGTTGCGGTGTCAATGTGAGCGTTTTGGTGACCAAGAACTGTGGGTAGGGTTTCAGTATGAGAAGTTATCGGATGTTTTCTGCTCCTTTTGTGGTGTGATCGGGCATTTACATAAGGACTGTGATAAGAGGGTGCTCGTCCCTGTCGCTGATCGCATCAAAATTTATTATAGCGACGGGATGCGAGCCTCTTTTAATACCTCTCCCTTCTCGGAGGAAGCTAGGAAGCCGTATGGGTTTCATCGCGGGGAAATGAGCGTTCCTCGACAGCGTTCATTGCAGCCACGCCGTTGGGACGGAAAGGAGTCAAGCTCCACAGATGCTGGTGCTGCAGCCGTGTGCTCTCCAGGAAAACGAGTGCAAGGTGGTGGAGCTCGCACTCGTGACTTGGCTGCAGGTGAGGACTCTGTGCGAGTGGTGGCGCACGTACATGTTCTTGGGCTGGATGAGATGCAGCAGGAGAACCCTACTGCTGCTACGGAGAATTTGATTCCAGTTTCTCGGGTTCTTGCTTCTCTGAAAACTGATCTGGGAGGAGGCAGCTAGTCTAGGGTTTTGTCAGAAATTTTTGCTATGCCTACTAATGTGACCCCAAGCCGAGAAGATGTGGTCCCTGCTACTAGTGACCTGGTGGAGCTGGTTGTGCAGACCAAGGTTTCTGATCCTGCTATGACAGACGTGCAGGTTACTAAGGATGACCTCGACCTTTTCTGGTGGCTGTGCCGGTGGTCTTCAAAGCGCAGTGGGGTGAGAATAAGAAAAGGGGCAGAGGGCGCGGTTTTAAAAGCAGGACCGGTCTTGGGCGTGGAAACAAGAACTCTATTGAACAGGAGGCTTCGGGCACTAACTCAGGGAAACGAAAGCACCCTGTACATGATGTTTCTCTACTCCTAAATGAGGATTTTTGTGAGATCAACTACAAGAAGGCGAAGACAAGTGATGGGACTATTTCTGGTGGTCTTGATGCAAGCACCACATTCAACACTCAGGCAACGACTGGCGCAGAAGGCCAGTCCTGCCACGAAGCATGAGTCTCTTAAGCTGGAACTGCCGCGGCGGTTCAGGAATTACGCACGTTGGTGCGCCTAAAGCCTCCGTCTATTATTTTCTTGTGTGAAACCAAGTCTTCTATTTCTTTTATTGACAATTTGAAGTTATAGTTAAATTATTTTGGGGTTTCCGTAGCTTCTCAAGGTCAGCCTGGTGGCCTTGCTTTGTTGTGGGATAAACAAGTTAATGTTCAATTGAAGTCATTTTCTTCTCGCTATATTGATGTTCATGCTACTTTGTTTGGTACCATTATTCGTGTAACTGGTGTTTATGGCGAATCGAATGCTTCCTGGCGCCGCCAGGCTTGGGAAACCTTTAAGTTATTGGCACCAAACTCGGACATCCCTTGGGTCTGCTTGGGTGATTTTAATGAGGTCCTATTGCAGGATGAATTTAGAGGTGCTCATCCCAGGGCGGAATGGCAAATTTCCAGTTTCAAGGATGCACTTGATTATTGTGGTCTTTTTGATATGGGGTCTTTTTGATACGGGGCCATCTAGATCAAGCAGTCTGTAACCAGTGCTTACTAGATCATTTGTCGTGGTCTACTGTAACTGTTGTTCCTATGGTCTTCTCTGATCATATGCTTCTCCATGTTGTATTGAGGAAAATGGATCCAAGTGCTCACCGTCGAAAGAAGAAGATGGGTTTTCGCTTTGAAGCACATTGGATCAAGTCTGTTGACTGTGAGAAAATGGTAGACCATTCCTGGGATACTACAGATTTCTCTTTTCTTGAGAAGCTTAAGAGCTGCAAGGTTGGTTTATTGAACTGGAGTAAAAACGCTTTTCCAGTTATCCCGAAGCGATTTGAGGAACTAAGGAAAGAGCTGCATAGCCTGCAGAGTGGAGTGATTACGTCTTCTGTTCAGGATCATATCTTGCCCGTCTGATCGGAGTATGAGCTGCTTCAGGAGGCCGATAATATCAGATGGAAACAAAGAGCCTAACAACACTGGTATAAGGAGGGCGACCGAAATACTAGCTTCTTCCATCGTCATGCTACTCGACGAAGGAATAAGAATCTTATTGATGGCTTGAAGGATGATCAGCAGATCCTAAAAACTGAGGAGGGAGCTATTCAGAGAATTATTATGGATTATTTTGGGGGTTTATTCTTCTCCTCCGATCCACCAGTGGACCTTATGAAGCGTGTTCTGGAGAGGGTACATTAGAGAATTTCTTTGGAGTCAGCTTCCTATCTTATTCAGCCTTATGTAGATTCAGAGGTTTACCGGGCTGGTAAGCAGATGCATCCTTTCAAATCACCGGGTCCGGATGGTATGAGCACATTATTCTATCAGAAGTTCTGGAGGATTGTTGGTCGGGATGTCACCTCTTTTGTTCTGAACTTCTTGAACCATGGGATTTTGGAGCCGGAATATATTAGTCAGTTTCGTTCGATTAGCCTGTGCAATATGGTCTATAGGCTGGCTCTTAGGTTGTCGCAAACCGCCTTAAGTCTGTCATGCCAGGTATTATTTCGGATTCCCAATCTGCTTTTGTGCAAGGGCACCTGATTACTGATAATGTTTTGATTGCTCATGAATTCATCACACTATAAATAAGAGAGTGTCTTAGAAGATGGGGCATATGAGTATCAAACTTGACATGAGCAAGGCTTTGGATCGAATTGAATGGAAATTTGTTACGAGCACCCTAACTCATATGAGGTTCCCAGATAGATTTGTGAAACTGATTGAGCAGTGTCTGCCGACTATGGCTTTCTCTTTTGTTTTTAATGAAGGGGAAATGAGTAAGATCACGCCTATGAGGGCCTTTGCCAAGGGGACCCTCTATCACCGTACCTGTATATTATTTATTCGGAGATCTTTTCTGTCATGTTAACAGATTTGGAGTGTTCCGAAAAGATTAAGGGAATAGGGGGCTTCAAGACATGGCCCTAAGCTCACACATCTCTTCTTTGCGGATGATACCTTGTTATTTGGCGAGGCAACGGAAGACCAAGCTACCCACTTTAAATGGGTGATTTCACTTTTTGAGAACATTTCGGGGCAAAGAATTAACTATGATAATTCAGGAATACTTTTCAGCCCCAACACCCCGGCTTTGGTCAGAAGGAGTGTTTGTGACATTCTAAAAATCCCAGAGGTTCCATCACATGGGAAATATCTAGGCCTACCTTCAGAAGTTGGTCGTAGCAAGTCAGAGATCTTTCAGAATATAAAAGACCGCATTCGCCAACGTATAGATGGATGGAGTGAGAGGTATTTGTCAAAGGCCGGGAAGGATGTTATGATCAAATCTGTGCTTCAGGCAATACCAACTTACTCGATGAGTTGCTTTCTTCTTCCAAGATTTATTATTGATGATATCAATTCTATGATTGGTAGATTTTGGTGGGGTGATTAGTGAGGAGAAACGTAAGATACATTGGTCTTCATGGCACAAAATGGCGAGAGCAAAGCAGAATGACGGTCTTGGTTTTCGTGATTTGGAGGCTCAAAACCTAGCACTACTTGGAAAGCAAGCTTGGAGGATTCTTACAAACCCTTCTGCTCTCTTGTCCCAGGTTTATAAAGATAAGTATTTCTCGAGCTACTCTCATTTTAATGCTCCTTTGGGATCGAGACCATCTTGGGCTTGGAGGACCATTCACAAAGGTATCCAGGCACTCACACTTGGAAGCTGGAAACATGTTGGATCCGGAGATAGCATTAGTATTTGCCACGACCCCTGGCTGCCCAGAGATGTTTCTTTCTTTGTCGAAAACCCGGATCGTGTCCCTGACCATCTTCGGTTCGTGAGTGATTTAGTGGATCCGTTAACTAGAGGGTGGCACGTGGAACATCTACATAATTTCTTTGAGCCGACAGATGTTATGACCATAAAGAATATCCCCTTGAACCGTGTTAGAAGGCGTGATGAGTGGCGCTGGCACTACACCAGCTCCGGTAAGTTTACAGTCCGATCACTTTATCACATTTTGGTGGAATTACCACAGAACAGGCTTCGTCATACTATTCCGGATGTGTCCCTTGGCGAATCCACTTTCTGGAAGAAGCTTTGGAAGCTTAGGGTTCCAAACCGTGCCCAACACTTTGTTTGGAGATTTGCTACAGACAGTCTACCGACATCAGAAAACCTAAGAAGACGCACGATGCAAGTTTTAGCAGTATGTCCATTCTGTGGCGATGACAATGAACTCTCTTCCCATTTATTCTTCCAGTGCTCTTATGCACATATGGTTTTTTCATTAGCGGGCCTCTCCAATGCAGTTCTGGCATCGCAACGGAATCGGGGCGAACTATGGTTCAGGCAAGCTTTGGTGGATAATGATTTGGAGACCTCTGAGTTATTATTAATGCTTTGTGATGCTATATGGTGCCTGCGCAGTGCGAAGATATTTGAAGGAAAATTTGTTGATAGCACCATTCTTGTGGGGACAGTAATGCATTCGCTGGCAAGCTTTCATCATGCCAACCGCTGGCCCGAAAGGTTTTCTCCCAGTTTGGAGGCTTCAACTTTGCTGCAGGCTCCTAAGGGCTTTCCGGTGATATGTTTTGACGCGGGAAATGGGGGCAGATTCTACAGGCTTGTGCGTGGTACAGTTTGACGGCACAGCCTGCTTTGTGAAAGGGTTGGCGTGATAAACATAAAATTTGCAATCTGTTCTGCTGGCCGAGGCTTAGTAGCCCGGGAAGCTGTGATCTTGGCCATTACACTACCTTTTACAACAATTCTTGCTGGGGACTGCATGGGATTAATTCAAATGATTTGGGGCGATGTGGATTCTCATTTGGAGGTGATGGATATAGTCGAAGACATTCAGACTTCGCTTCTTTCGAATGACCTTCGTTTACCTTTTTGGATTCCTCATTTAAACAATTCATCGGCTCATTTATTAGCTCAGTTTGCTAAGTCGAGTGCTTTACCTTTTGTTTCGTGGGATTCCCCACCCACTTTCCTTGAATCAAATGATTCTAGACGTCATCCAGGACCTTGAAATGATAACACGTTTTACTTTAAAAAAATGGTACTTAGTAGCTAAAATTAAGAGATAAATATCAATCTTCAAGATGATCACATTCTTAGTGAGACTTATACACTTTTAACCCCTTTCATTTAACTCGCTTACTTAGACATCTTAATCCTATTAGGAGGTCCCACCTTTTTAAGTCCTTTTTAACAAAATGAAGAGGTGATAATGAATGATATTCGCCAACTTTCAATCTCCAGGATCATGGTTAAATACAATATATCACGACAACAGAAAAAATATGACAAAAAATGATATTACATAAGAAAGATAAAAACTGGTAAAAAATTATATTTAAGCATTCACTCAAATATCTATACTATCAAGGTGGTTAATGAACTAGAATGATCACTCTAGCACTATTTTAAACATGATTAAAAGAGAGATTGTAATGAAAAATTGATGCATATTAGAATTTGGGGGGCAAGGACAGTGGCCCAACTCAAACCAAACTCGTACGTACGGATCATCTAGGGCACATTTTATTGGCCTTTCAAGCTATGAAAAGATATCGATTTATTTTTATTTTTATTTTTATTTTCTGGAGTTGTTTGTTGTGCGCTGAATCATGAATGAACAAACCCTTGATGTGCTTGATTTTTGCGCATTAATGACAACTTTGCGGGGATCAATTAAAAGTTGTTTGCTTCTCAATTTTCTCCACTTTGCTACCACTTTAATACATATTAGCAATACACATTATTTCCGTTAAGTTCAAATAAATGGTAAAGAATCTCTCAATCATTCTTCTTAAAAAATGTTTAGATTTGAAGTAGGGCTGTTTCATAATTATTCTAGGTAATTAAACATGCCCTTTTTGTTAAGATGACATCAAATCATGAAAAACTAATCATAATCAATTAAAACATTTTTAGAAATTTAACGACCTCGTCCACTAAACTTGATCTACAAGAGGCCCAGCATCTGAATTAAGCACCACAAAACAAAACTGATCGGATTCCACACATTAGTCAAAGGATAAAATGGCTTTAGAACAAAAACCTCAAATGATCAATCAATGGAAAAAAAGAAGCCATGCTGAAAAGAGAAAGCAGAAAGAGACACAAGTTTTTGGCTATGGAGAAATGGAGTTTTAAGGGCCAAAACTAAAGTTGATAAAAGTCGAATGGTCGCCTTCTTAGTTGGGAAAATAACAAAGTAGGGCAAGGTTTGTCAAAAGAGATTCGAATGCATGCAAACTGCAAAATGTGGTCAAAAGCAGCTTTCCAAAGACGTTAATTCCTAATGTTTTCCACTGTCTTCAACCCTTCACGTCCGAAACTCCATTACCGACTATCAAAACCTCAATGCCGGAGAAAATATAATTTTACACCCAGGATAAAATACTCTAGCGTCATGTAAGAATTGTTTCGAAATTTGACAAATGTCAAATGATTCGGAAATGATGATTGAAGGCAGATGTGATGAGATAACTATATTAACCATTGTAATTGTTACGTCTAAGCGATATTTGCTTCTCTTCCCCTGATATTCCATCATGACTAGGTTTTTCATCAACATTTCCACATCATTTGATGTTTCTTAAATACCAAAATTACATATACCTGACATCACTCTCAAGTAAGGTAATTTTCAACCTCATTTGATTTTTTCCCGTTAATTGACGTGGCACTAATGTGGCATTGGCGCATTTTACCCACTATGTAACTATGATGGGCATTCTCATCGTCGTACTTTATGCGTCATTTAGTTAATTATATTAATACTCAATAGTTATGAACATCGTGAAAAACATTATGCGCAGTATAATCCAAAATACAAAGTATTTAAGCAAAATGTATGATTAGATTCAAAATACAACTTCCAAAAGTATAGACTAGTCTAGGATTTTCTCTCTACATGGACAAGAAATAAAGCAAAAAGTATGTCTTGAATTTCGATGATTGATGATTCGCTGTTCATCTATACATTATTGATATCGAACAATTAGCACATTGACATAAAATTAAATGAACACCAATTATTTATTTTTATTTTTGAACACCAATTATCTACTTTTATATGTGTTGCTCTCACAAAGAAATTCCCTCCAAAATATATGTTTTGAAGTCCAGCTCCTCAACCAAAGGAAATTATTAATTCCTTGGCACTTAAGTATTGGTTCAGAATTTATTTTCTTCAATTTTCAAATTCCTGAACGGGAGGAATTAAATTGTACTCGTTCGAAAATCACCACTTCACCAGAAATACAACTAAACTTTTTTTTTTCTTTTTTTCAAACAAATATTTAAAAGTTGAAAAGAAACCTGAAGTCCTCAAGTTTCAGTGCCAACTGGATGGTTTGACATTCTCCAGATAAGGTTATTGTGCAGCCATTCGTTGTGACTTTCCAAGTCAATTCTTCATCATTTCACCACTAAAGTTTTTCTTTTCCTTTTTTAATTACTCCATTCAACTTCAGGGTCGTGAAAATCGTCCTGAAACAAATGATAAGAAACTTGGGGTGTAACCCAATAATCGTACAACTGTGAATTCGACTTTGCATAGTTAGCTAGAGTGCGCTATAAATTTCTCACTACGGGGAACCCAGAAGGGGCCTAGGTAGTTACCATTCTCTAACAAACTTCGAAATCTCTGGATCGTCTCCATGCAGTGCACCGAAGCGTCTGTTTCCTGGTGAATCATCTGACTACGTGGAGGACATCCTCCATCAGCTTCATCTCCGGCTGATCTAACTTTGCGGCAAGGATGAGGGCTTCCTCTAGAGCAAAGCTTTCTGCGAGGGACGGATCGCTGACATTCGGGATTCTCCGTGCAACACCCGGAATAAATTTTCCATCTGAACCCATAGCTACCATCCCTATTCCCGCGTCCCCATTCAGAATACCAGCATCAATATTGATATGGATCCCTGGGTCTGGCGGTCTCAGCAACGTCTTCGGCAACAATGAAGTCGACGTCTCCTCCATCCACTGTTGGGCATCCTTGTAACTCCTCAGATTCTCCATCACCCCCGCGACCATAACAACTGGCGCCGTCTGGGGCTGCTCGAATATCTGCTTATTCCGATGGAACCAGATACCGTCACAGACCATGATCGCCAGTGACCATAACTCATCATCTTCATCTTTCAGCAGCGTCCGAAACCAGGCATCTCCTCTGGGTTGTTCCGCCGCCGAAATCTTTCCAAGTAACCCCACCGAGCTCCATGCAGACTTGGCATAGCCACACGAGAAAAAAATGAAATTCTATCTACTCAAGCCAAACAATTGCTTATTACTAAATTCTGCCTATCATGATGTTTCAACATAAAATAAAGTAAAGTGCAGAAAAGTAAATAGCACAAGCAATTGATTACGCAGTTCGATGCATCGCATCTACGTCTGCAGGGCCTTGCCCTGTATAGTAACCATCCACTAGTAAGTCAAAGATACAGATTACACGAGAACTTATCTTTACTACTCTATCTGTGGATTCACAATCCCTGCTACCAATTGGCCTGAATAGCTATACTATCAGTTGATGCACAGTCACCTCTCCCGAGGTTTTATACTACACTAAACACTCACGTCCCAGAGTAGGTTTCATGAAGTTTTATGGACCTTGCTGCCTGGCGCTGCTCTTGACAATCTCGAGTGCAGAATTGTTCTTCAACAAAAGCGGTAGCTTGAGCGTTGCAGCCGCTTTTCTATTTATAGCTCAGAGCCTTGTCTTCAATTAGCACGGCTGAAGAATTCTCTTTCCATAATAACTAGGGCTGGCAAAATGTACCGAAATACCGTACCAACCAATACCATACCAAAAATACCGTACCAATTATATACCGACTTTAGTGGTATGGTATTGGTATTGAATTTTCAATACCATGGTATTACCGTATCATACCGAAATAATAATATAAATTAAAAAATAAATAATATTGACAAGACTTAAATATTTGTTGCCTTAAATATTTTTTAAGCGAGTGCTTTTTTGTTCTATTTATTTTTTTGATAATGCTTATGATATTTTTGTACAAATTTATCTTGTAAACGTCTTTTACCTAACAACACTCTTTTATTATCACGGTAAAAATAGATGGGATCCCAAAATAGATGCACGTATTTTACCACTTCATTGTCTAGGCTCCAAGTTATTTCCATTTCATTTTTGTTTTTTATGTTAAACTCTTAAGATTAAATTTTATTTTTGAATAATGCCATAATTTTCTTGATGTAATATCATGAGTAAAAAAATTAGTAGTTATTTTGAACATGTCACATTGATTAAAATTTAATTAATTTATTATTTTTAGACGAATTTCATATTTTACATGTATTTCAATTTCATTTTTCAAATCATTTTTTTGGTACAATTACGGTATATACCGAACACCAACCGAACTTTTTGGTTGGTATTGGTATTTAAAATATGTGTACCGAAATACTTGGTATGGTACATGGTATTGAGAAAAAAATGGTATTGTACCGATTCTACCCCTTATAATAACTCTCAATCAGATCGCAAACAACATGGAAAGAAGAATCCCGAATATCTCCAACTCCTTGATTACCGCTAACAATCCTTATCTCTTCAAATCAAATCCTTTGCGATATTCTTCGAAATCCTGAGCAGAGAATATTCCATCGACTGTATTCATTCCACAAATACTAGTGTAGTAATATTCCTTAAAACCAAGTTTCCATAAATAAATCTTGCGGTTTCCGCATTTTAAACCCTGCTGGTGTAAACCGATGTTCCAACATGAACATCTCTTTCCACAAATTAACCAATTAAAAATACGGACCTTACAGATTAGATGAGTTGTCGTATCCGCATCCTCCTCCAAGTAAAGTGGACATGTAGAAGAAACCTCTAATCCCCCCTCCTGTGGTTCGCCACCGTTGGCAGGGAATCCTTACACAACCTCCAAGCGAAGTGAAGTGCTCGTTTCGGAACTCTAAACTTCCAGAACCTCTTCCAGAAAGCCGCTGCGTCATCATGTACTGAGCTCGGAGCTTGGTTCTGTTGCCTGCTTTCCACCTCCACGTGATAGGTCGTCCGAACCGTATAGCCATCATGTTTTGTGTGGTGCCATATCCACTTGTCCGACGAGTTCAAGTTCCGCAGTGGTATCTCCAAATTATTTACCACCTCATGCGGAGTGAAGAGCTGGTTCAATAAGTGCGTCTTCCACCATCCTGTATCTCTATCAATCAGATCAGACACCGTCCGTAAGTTCCCTGGAATAGTATGCGGATGCTGGATCCAAAAATTGCCAAGGCGAGGTATCCATGGGTCCTAGCAGATAGACGTGCCATTCCCCGAACTAATTGATCTCATGGATCCACTTCGAACCAACCCTAAGGCACCATGGATACTCCTCCAAGCCCATGACGGCCTCGACCCTAGCTCCGAGGTCATCAAGTTGCAATTCTTGTAGTACTTAGCCCTGAGAACCTGAGCTAGTAGCGAATTCGGCTGTGAGAGAAGCCTCCACGCCTGCTTCCCTATGGGCGCTTTATTGAATGCCCCTAGGTCTCGGAAGCCCAATCCGCCAGCTCCTTTCGAACGCGACATTCTCTTTTAAGCCACCCATGGAATCTTCCGCTCCGTAGAAGATCCCCCCACCAGAAATTGCTCAATAGACCATGTATCTCCTCCAACACATAATCTGGAAGCTGAAAACAAGTTTTTGTATAACTCGGTATAGCATGTAGAACAGAAGACTTTATCAGTATTTCTTTGTCCGCTTTCGACAAGTTCTGCTCATTCCAACCATCAATCTTCTGCCTGATGCGATCTTTGATGGACTGGAATATCTCCCCCCTCTTCCTTCCAATGACAGTCGGTAGCCCAAGATACTTCTCATGAGCCTCTACCTCCGGAATCTTCAGAATGCTACATATTCTCGGTCTGATATCCAATGCCGTGTTAGGGCTGAACAAGACACCCAACTTATCTACATTTATCTTCTGCCTGGAGATGGCCTCGTACAAAGCCAACACCCACTGTATATGCCTCGTCTTCTCCTCCGACGCCTCACCAAAGAGAAGGGTATCATCTGCAAAGAATAGATGGGAAATTCTCGGTCCGTTTGGGGAAGCACAGGCACCCCTAATCCGTCCCACACTCGCCATATCTGTGAGTAACATCGAAAGGACCTCTGAGCAGATAATAAATAAGTATTGGGAGAGGGGGGCCCCCCTGTCTAATACCTCTGTTCGGCGTCAGCTGCCCGAACTCCTTACCATTCAGGATGAATGAGAATTGCACCGAAGACAAACACTGCCGAATGATCGATACAAATCCTGGTGGAAATCCCATCTGCTCTAGTGTCCCCAGAACAAAGCTCCACTCAATCCTGTCAAAAGCATTGCTCATATCCAGCTTAATACTCATCTCCATTCTCCTCCCTGTCGTTTTCACTTTCATCGTATGGTGTATTTCGTGGGCCACCAGTACGTTGTCAGTAATCAATCTCCCTGGTATGAACGCCAATTGTGATGGCGAATGATGCTTCCGATGATAGGTCTTACCCTATTCGCCACCATCTTCGATGCCAACCGGTACACCACATTGCATAAGCTGACTGGTCTGAATTGGGTGATCAGCTCAGGCTGCAAAACTTTTGGTAACAGTACAATATGGGTGTAATTTACCCTAGGTTTCAGATCACCCTTATTCAAATCTAAATCACATGCAACTATATCTTTCTTAACTACATGCCAGAATTTCTGAAAGAAAGTAGGGCTCATACCATCTGGCCCAGGGGCTTTGAGGGGATGCATCTGCTTCACCGCCTTAGAAATCTCAGCCTCCGTGTATGGCCTGATCAGCTTCTCCGCCATATCCGGTGTGACCTTCTGAGACATTCGTTCCAGAACCTGCCTCATCCTCCTCTCATCCGGCTCCGATGACGAGAATAGACCCCCGAAGTAGTCCACAATGATCTTCTCCATGCTCCCTGCAGCATCTGTGCGCAACACCTGTGCCGCATCTTTGTGGTCTGAGATGTAATTCCTCGACCATCGATTTGTTGCGAATCGATGGAAGAATCTGGTATTTCTGTCACCCTCCTTGTACCAGTGTTGTTTCGCCCGTTGTCTCAATTTTATCCCCTCCGCCTCTTGGAGAAAGTTGTACTCATGTCTGAGCGAAAACAGTTCATCATGGCTTGTATCCGTCGGGTCCCTCATCTCCAACTCTAAAAACACAGACACACAGTACATTGCGAATCCAGTGATATTTAAAAAGTTTGGATGCTAATTTAGTTGTTTAGCTAGCGAGCTTTTTTGTTAAAAATAATGCGTTTTTTCGTTAAAAAACACAGTAGATTTTTCTCATACTTGACAAAACAATGCGTACGTTGAGTTTGAAGAGTTCTTGAATGATGTTTCTCAGAAGATGGTTGGATGAAAATGCTTTCCTTTTATACATCTTCTAATCTAGGATCATCAAAACCCAGAAGGTCAGAACTTCTTCTTGGCCCTTTCCTTTTTAATCAACTGATCTTAGATATGAATAAAATGGCATCTTCTTTTTTTCTTGTTTCTAAACATTAAACTTACGAGTTTTATATAATTAGGTTTAGAGTCGGAATTATGTACCAAGATAGCGTACCAACCAGTGACGGAACTAGAGATACATAGTCGGGGGAGCGTAATCGAACTGTATAAACCTATTTTCCGAATCCTAAACTCCGATTACTATAATAATATAAGCTGTAATTTTGATTTTGGGGAACGGCCGCAGTCCCGTGCTCCTCCAGTTTCATCCCTGGTACAATTTGACCAATCAACCGTGTCATTACCAAACTATACCAATTAAATCGGTTATCGACATTCTTTGTACAATATCACCGTACCATAACTTAATATTGGTATTAAAATAATATTAAATTTTTAGAACTATTAATATTAACATCAGTATTACTGTAGCATAACTTAATATTGGGACAAATCATTATGCACCTCTCCAAAAGTGAAGACACAAGTTTATCGTTTATCATCAAATCATATAATAATGCACATATTATAATGTTTAGTGGACTTAAAGGTGATAACGCTCGCTAACGCCCCATCCGCCCGACACAACAGAACTTGGTGGAGAGTTAAATCATGCTAATCCAACGCTAGAATTTGTTGGCCGGTCAGTGCTTGATATGCACTTATTACACAGAAATTCCCACACTGCCATTGTCGAGACTCGAACCATTAACCAATGGACCAATGAAACAAATAATCTCAGCCGCTGAGCTACACCCATGTCCATATTTTAGTTTAGTGATTATTCACCTCCTACAGAATGAAGGTTCTGGTGGGAATGTACCACCTGATTATAGTTTTGGCTCAAAATAACTTCTACTGCCCATTCAAAAAAAAAAAAAAAAAAAAACTTCTACACTTAAAGCAAGCTGATTCTTGGTAAAAATGTCATTTTACCAAACATTAAATTGTCCATGTGGTTGAGATTTATTAGAATGTGTATATCCCTAAACTCCATATTTTATTAAAAATTAATAAAAACACGACCGTTTTGGAAAAAAAACATGAAGGTATTTTTTAGTTTGAGGAGAAATTTTGGAACTCCAAAACTATCTTAAAATCTCTCACCTTCTAAGCAAAAGTCAATCTGTGTACCTTCTGCATGTGGAATCTTTTTGAAACAAAGATGATTTCATTCTTAATGATGTGCAAACCTACGACGTGGAGGCCTTTTATTTCTAACGTAAACCAGTTGACCAAAACTCCAGTATTTAAATTTGTCCCAAATTCCGAGGCACAAACCTTGATTCAGCTTCATCTCCGTTTACAGTCTCTCAAAAATGGAGGGACCCGGAAAACCGAAACAGAGCTCCAAGATGAAGAAAGCAACGTGCTTAAGAAAGTTCGTCCCGTGGCTAGCTTCTCTGTTCTTCATATTCATCGTCTTCCACGTTCAATCTCCCTTATGGAAAGGAGAATTCAGTCCCAGTTCCACCGACAAAGACAAGTTCAAGGCTGCAGTGACTTTCCTACCCCTTAAGGACCTTCGGTTCTCGAAGAATCCAATGGAAGCCAACACGTGGTTCATGAGCTCACTGAATGACATCGTCGAGGAAAATGAATCAGAGCATATGTACTTCCCTTCTACGGCTTCTCAGGGCCGGATTCTGTGCCTCAGGGGACGGGACTCGCACGATGGCACTAATAACTCGTATGCATTGGCCTGGAAAGACAGTCTTCCTGATTCAGCTGTTCTCTTAGATGGCCTCACTTTTGTGTCAGACACTTATTATGATCACCTGAATCTGTGGCATGGAATTGGTGCTGCTGTTCCCTTCGTGAGATGGTCGATGAAGAACGGGTGCTCGAGGCCGGCCAGATGGGTTCTGTTCCACTGGGGGGAGCTCAGGTTCGGGATGGGATCTTGGCTGAAACAGATGATGGCAGTTTACTTCGGAGATGTTCAGGTTGAAGGGTTTGATGGGGGGAATGGTCAGACCTACTGCTTTGAGAAGGCTCTGGTGATGAGGCACGATACAGGATCAATGTCGATGGAGAACAAAATGAAGGTGTTCGACTCTCTACGCTGCAAGGCTAGGAGTTTCTGTGGTTACAAGGAATCAGGATTAGATGTTGATGAAGGAGGTGCACCTGTCATAAACATGACTCTTTTGATGAGACGAGGTTCGAGATCTTTCAAGAATCCTACAGCTGTGGCAGAGCTGTTTGCAAAGGAATGTGCAAAAGTAGAGGGATGTATCCTAAATGTTGTCCAGTCTGAAGATCTCAACTTCTGCAATCAGGTATGTAAAATCTTCGATTTCTTAGTACAAATTCTAAGGATACTGTTTTTGCCTATTGTTTACACATAACAAAATCTAGGTTTGAGATAATGCATTTCAGATTCTCGTTCCATTACTTTGTATATAAACTCTAACTGTAAGTACTAAGAGGATAGAGAATCTGAATTGCATTATCTGAAATCATGAGGTAAGAAAACCAGAAATTTAGAGAGCTAACCAGCACAATCTCCTTGTTGGTTTCAACAGGTGACAGTGATGAGCAGCAGTGACATTGTTGCATCTCCTCACGGAGCTCAGCTTACAAACATGTTCTTCATGGACCGGAACAGCAGTGTGATGGAATTTTTTCCAAAAGGGTGGCGGGAGTATGCGGGGCCAGGGCAATTCGCTCACCATTGGATGGCACATCAGACGGGTATGAACCACCGGGGTGCATGGTGGGAACCAATCGGAGAAGGAGAGGACTGCCCCAATCCCAAAAATGAGCTGCAATGTTTCCTTTACCATAAAGATGGTAAAGTAGGTCATAATGCAACATACTTTGCAGAATGGACCAAAAAGGTTCTTCATGAGGTGAGAAAGACCAAGCTGCAAGAAGCTATAAAATACCAGGGTAACCAAAACAAGCATATCTCAGACGCATGTTCTTGTTAGAATACTCAGTCAGCAGGAAAAAAGGAGTTTGGGATAAAATTAAGAATAGACGCGCCACATATATGTAATCATAGCTATCATTATTACTTTTGCTTTGTAACTAATCAATTCTTTTATAGCACAATAGAAGATCATCAAACTAAAATCAAGTTATCGTACACTTCCATTTTCGGGGTGGAGCAACACCTAAAGCTGTGTATTGCTTTCATCATATATCTCTCAACAAATTACAACATAGAGGATGCAGCTTTACATGCTATGTTGGGTTTTTCTACAAGTCCCCTATAAGATCATCCAGGATGATAACAGAAGTGACAAGCATCAGTCTTCATCTTCGTGAGAACTTCAATATGAAGTAGATGAAAAAGAAAAGCACTAGGGCGAAAAGAACTACATGCATGACGTGATTTGCACCTTCTTTAACAATGCTCCTGTTCAATCTTCTTACGTTGTTTTTCACCCCTGCTTGAGCTTTAATCAGAGTCATTTGCTGCAAGAAAAAAGACCCCAAAATGAGCAACTATGTTAACCAGTGGGGGATCTTGTGATCCAGTTCCTATGATATAGGAATGTTAACTCTAAAATAAATTACAGAAGCTTGCAATGGCTCTAAAATAATTTAGGAAGACAGCTAATGAAGAAACAATAAAATCTCTGAGCGCACGCACAACTTAGAGCTATATTTAAAGATTTCAATCAGATTTAGCAAAATTATAAAACAATAGTAACATTAGGCTGGGTATAGTATGCCTCTAAAACAACCTATAATTCTTATCGTTCCATTTTTTATCAACATCAACAATTACAGTATCATCAACACAAACTGGCTAAGTAGAACATAAGAAAGATGAGCCCAGACAACAAATAAGGAAAGCCATAACAGAGATGCCACAAATTTCTTATTTAGACTTAAACTTCCTCTGCTAGCTTTTTAACCTACCATCTAGTGAGAGGTTCATTAATTTTCGAGAATCACCATGGCTAATGTGGCCGGTTAGATAGAAAGTAATCTAACTAATACATAGACCAAAAAAATGTGATAGACAAAAATAATCTTGGCATACCAGTTGGCTGATGAGATCATTCTGAGACTTCGCTTCTGTCTCAATATCTTGAGCTACCTGCAATATTTTTTTACAAAAACAAAAAATTCAGCACAGTCCAAAATGGTTACACTCGCAAAAGGCCAAAATACCATCAGTGTATAACATGGATATAAATAACTGAACTAAAATCCGACAACACCATTCAGGCTTCTAAGATAACATATCAGCAGACCAACTGGTTGGATCTATGATGCAAAAAGGACCACTTAACAAAGACTGTGACATACAAACCGACAACAGCCCCTATCTAACTAGGCTACACAAGACTTCAGCAACTAGCAGAATGGTGTCACTGATGTCTTAAAGACTGAAGACATGGATGGAAGAAGTTTTCTGCATGTAACACAATCAAGTTTATGTACTATCACAATTCTACAGCGAACATATATGATCAGATAGCTTAAACAAATTCAATGTTGATGTTTTACCTAGCACAATAATCAACTGCTTTAAATAAGTAAACTGATCATATCTAGAAAAACTTAATTAAAATGACAAGAAGAAAATATATGCAAGGAAAAACTCACGTTTCTTAGCTGACGAACTTGCTTGCGAAGACCGGAGATGCCTTCATCGAGGTCTGCGTCAATCGGATCGATCCTCACCTGTATTTCATCCGCCGACCCGACCTGCCGCGTGCTCAAACCCTCCCTGCTCAATTTCATCAACCGTCAGTTTCTGGTGCAGTTAGGGCAAAATTCACCGCGAAAATGAACTGTCAGAATCAGAAAATTTACCTCGATCTATAAGCTCCCGTGCCATGGAAATCACCGGGTCTGTTGAAATTCGACGCCATCGGAGCGCGGATGATGAACTCGCCGCCTTGATTTCGACGGGATTTATACAGATGGTTTGAATGAAAGTTAAAAAAGGGACTGATTTCTTCTCGATGTGGTGGCTGGGTCCGTGACTGTGGCGGAGGAATGATATCCGCTGGATCGGCTAAGTTGGCAATACCAACGGCTGATTATTAATCTTAGGGTGGGAGCTTCTGCTGACCTGTCAAACCCAAATCCAAAAATAAAAATAAAAATATAGGTAACCAAATTAATGTAGATTTCGTATTTTTTTACTTCAGTCACTGAACAAACCGAACCAAACCAAACCGGCGGCGACGGGCGGCGCCCCTAAAACTAAAACCCTTGTTTTTTTTCAGAGACTTCTCATCGCTGGTAAGTTTTTGAATGAGTAATTGCACGGATTTATGATTCGAAATTTGAAATTTTTTGTTTCGTGCGCAAATTTGATAGGGTTTTGTTTTGGATTTTGTTGCTATGAATCGGTTTCGAGGATTTGTGCATCTTGAAGTTGTAATCAAATTGCTGCTTTTTTGAACTGTTGTGAATCATGATTCAGTTTTTTTTTTTTGTGTAGAATGGCCATGGAAATGTGTTAATTGTGTTCTTATCTCTGCTTAGAAATCTGGTCTTCTAGCTTGGTACTGCATTTTTGTCTGAACTGTCATTCACTTTAAAGGATGCATTTGTGAATAGAATGAACGTAAGCTATCTGTTTTCATCTTCGAAAACAAGTAGGATAGGATCAGGGGAATAACCTAAGTCTGGCCATGCTTAGTGAATGTTAGTTAGTGATCGAAAGGAGTATTTTAACTGAGTTTCCTTTGATGTTTTATATGTTTCTCGTGTTTCATAAGTCATAACCATGGTGGAAATGAGTTGGCTACCTGTTTGATTATAATTTCCGTACGTATAAATTTCTCCCATTTGATTCCCAGGTCCAAATATGAACCGCATGTCATCCCTGTTTAGTAGACTAACTGTCACAGATTTGATATCGAGTGTGCCTGTCTATAGCTCTGCTACAGGTAAACAAACATGTTGTCTTTCTTGTAAGGTAGTTTCCATGAAAAATCTCCCTATTCTCATGAAAGTGTGTCATGAAAAATCACACGCAAAATGCAGATGTTACTAGAGATGGATTAAGCTTGATGTTCAGACGCTGGGCTACCAAAAAGACGGCTGGATCTTCAAAGAATGGACGAGACTCCAAACCTAAATTTCTTGGAGTTAAGAAATTTGGTGGTGAGGTGAGAATAGTGAGATCACACTGTTTAGTTTTTTTGCATCTTTTACTTTCCATTCTGCTCTTATCTATACTTAGGCAAATTGTGTTTCTGATTCTTGTCTCAGAAAGTGATTCCGGGAAACATCATTGTTCGGCAAAGGGGGAC
Organism: Cruciata laevipes; assembly: GCA_963678965.1. Classification (NCBI taxonomy): domain Eukaryota; kingdom Viridiplantae; phylum Streptophyta; class Magnoliopsida; order Gentianales; family Rubiaceae; genus Cruciata; species Cruciata laevipes. Next base: position 6,062,061 of record OY787639.1, read on the forward strand.
CCGTTTCCACCCTGGAGATTACGTTGGAATCGGGAGAGACCACACCTTGTTTGCTCTGAAAGAGGGGAATGTTAAGTTCGAACATCACAAACTGAGCGGCCGAAAGTGGGTGCATGTTGTGCCCAAGGATGGTCATGAAATTCACCCCGTTTACTCGACTGGTGCACCTCCTAAGATGGAAACAGCAGCTCATTAGGTGTTAGGTTTAGTTCTTGTCCTTCGATTGTTTGTTCTGCATTGATTGATTATAGAAGTTGGCTGTTCTTAAAGGGCTCATTTTGTAGCAGATAATGATGGTTCTTATAATAAGCTGTCACTCGTTTTGGGTTTTCATTGCTGTACTGATCTATGGCTGTTTTTACATTGCTCAGGGTGACTATTTAATTACACTTTGATTACAACATCTCTCAAATGCTCATTATTCATCGTTTATAATATTTATATATTTGAAATATACGTGTACAAATAAGAGAAGGTTAGTGCCACATAGAGAGGCATGAGCTCATAGGCTCAATACAATAAAAAACATTCCAAAATAAAAATAAAAATTCCTATATACTCCCTCCGTCCCAGCCAAAGTGTCTTAGTTTGACTTTTCAAAGTCAAACAGAGACAACTTTGACCATTAATATCTATTAGTTTATATGCTAGATTAGTATCATGTAATATATTGTTGGATTCATAATAACATATATTTTAAAATAATGCATTTTTCAAAAATAATTTACATACTTAAGTAAAGATATTAGCAGTCACAGTTGTCTCTGTTTGACTTTGAAAAGTCAAACTAAGACGTTTTGGCTGGGACAGAGGGAGTAGTAATTTAGAGGTCAATAATTTTTTAGGTGTTTTATCACCATTTTTTCTACCAACTTCTTCCATCATGATTTAACATCACCACCGACAACCACCACAAGACCAAAATCTCATAGTTGGAGGCCCGAATCTGACCATTGGATACTCAAACTTCACCGACCTAATCTTAACACTAACAACCCAAATCTCAACATTGGCAATCAAAACCTGACCACCAACTACTCTTAACACAAAAAATGACAATGTCAACAACCTAAATCTCAACACCAATGATCTCGACGCCAGTGATCCAAACTTCACCGTTGACAACACCAACCTCAATTGTCGATGATCACAATCTCACTTCCGACAAATCGCAACCTCATCACTAGCGACCACAACCTCACCACCAATAATCATAACCTCACCAATACTAATGTAGAAATTAAACTATTATTTAATGTGAAGTGTTGCACTTAAACTCTAGTGTGTCGAAGTTCAACAATGGCGCCAAAATAAGATGTATATATTTCTGACCCCAAACTGTATAGAGAATTTATTATGTCTTGGTTGACTATGTGATTATATGAACAATACTTTGTTTATGAAGAATCTATAAATATTGTTAAATATTGATATTAAAGCTAATTAATAAACTTTTATGGTCAAAAGTGCGGTAACAAAAAATTAAAAGATTGCAGAAAATATTTAAGAAAATCAGAAGTAAAGCACTTTATGATGGAGTGATGAGTAAATATAACAATTTTTCTACTGCACAACCACTAAATTTTGATTATTAATATCTTTAGTTAAAAATATTAGTGATAATTAACTTCATTATCTTTATAATTAACTACACCCTTGATAATGGCCCTGTTTACCAGAGCTTATCTCTAGATCAGTTCAATTCAGTTCAGCTCAGTTCAGTTCGGTGAAAATTCAATTTGATGAAATTCAGGTTAATTCAGTCATGCTGATTCCATTTTTCAATACATCAATTTTCACTTCAGTTCAGTTCAATTCAGTTCAGTTCAGTTCAGTTCAATTTAATTCAGTTCAGTTCAGTTCAGTAAGAAATAAGCTCTAGTAAACAGGGTCAATATATTATGATACTATTGATGAATACATAATCCAACATTTGCAATGAATCACAACAATTCCTTTATTTAACACTACCAAATCTTCAACATTAAATATGGTGATGGAAAAAATCAAACGGGTGGAAATATGACACGAGCAAAAAAGGAAAGCTATCAAACGCCTAATTAATTGTTTGGACTTTGTCGTCTTCGTCAACCTCTCTACGTTTCGTCATCAGTTACAATTCACAACAGAGCGTTTCCATACTCATGGTTCAAAATCACGTGTGAATAAAGTCAAACATTCTGCCAGCTTTCCCATGTTTTAGGCCACTCGATTCACCAAACCGAATTTCATTCGCCCCGACTGCCGGCACCACGAATCTTCCGTCCACGAATATTCCGTCCACGCATTCTATATATATACTTGCTGGCCAGCAGAAGCAACAGAGGACAGAAAAGATTCGATTTTGAGAGATGGGGAGTGAAGGGGCGGTGATGGTGAAGCCGAGGTTTCTGTGCCTTCATGGGTTCAGAACCAGCGGCGAGATCATGCGCAAACAGTTGACTACAAAGTGGCCTCAATCTGTTCTTGAAAAGCTCGACCTCGTTTATGTCGACGCCCCTTTTCCCTGCGCTGGAAAATCCGAGGTTGAGGGCATCTTCGACCCGCCTTACTACGAATGGTTCCAGTTCAACAAGGTTGGACCTTTTTTCTCCCGTTTCTTGAAATGTCTGTCTTCCTGTTTTGTTTAGATTGAGGTTGGTGGTGGTGGATGGTGAATGGTAATGAATGATGATGTTCTTTGGTTTTGTTGTTTCAGGAGTTTACTGATTATGAGAATTTTGATCAGTGCCTTGCTTTCATTGAGGATCTCATGATCAAGCATGCTCCTATTGATGGCCTTCTTGGTTTCTCACAGGTAGCTCCAAATGCATGTCTTTCATTTGTCATCTGTGAATGTATGATTCAAGTGCTTGTGAAGTTGATAACTTGTGTTTATTTTGTGTATGTTGTGCTATGGTTATGTCTTCATTCAATTACGATGATTAGATATGAAATGCACTCCCTCTTTCTTGCTAATTTGTAATTATAGTTAACATTCAAAATGTACAGTGTTCCCCCCCGGTGCATGCTATACATTTAATATAAAATCAGGTTGAGTACATACATGAGAAATATTCTCATAGAACTGCATGAAAATTGTACATGTCCTGTGGTAGATTCTAGTTATTTGGTAGTGGAATTCTATTGTTGAACCCTGCATAGTGGGAGATAAATGTTTGGTTGTTGTGACTTTCGAATCTAATTGAGTTGTCTGGACAATGTAGGGGGCAATATTATCAGCAGCTCTACCTGGACTTCAGGAGCAGGTATTTTGAAGAGTTTTAGTTTTGTTATTTTCTTTGGTAGTTTAAAAGTTGCAGGAAATTTGATGCTGCGTTGTTTGTTAGGGTGTGGCTCTCACTAAGGTGCCTAAGATAAAATTTCTGATAATAATTGGAGGGGCAAAGTTCAGGAAAGAGTCGGTGAATGAGAAAGCTTATGCATCACCAATTCATTGCCCTTCTGTTCACTTCTTAGGTACACTCTTAAATGTCATATTTGTCATGTGGAGCCTTTATCACTATTTTACTCATGCTGATCATTTTTGAAACTGGATATCAATGCTTTGTATCATGAAATTGGGGTCTAGTCCTTTATTTGGCGAATTATCTTTAGATGACAACGGCTTTACTTTGGTCCTCCATGCCCTATACATATCTGATATCTGAGTATAATTTGAGGATGCCTTCAAAGGGTGGGAATTTTTGAATTTGGGATTGTACTTTGATTTGAATCTTGTGAGAATAAATACGGGATCATGTTGTATACATTAGCTCCACTTGTATTTTGTGCTGTTCTGACTGGTTGTATGGCTAAGGAAACGTAGTACTTAGTTGGTTTTGATGAAACTGTTTTGTTTTTGCTGTTCTGCAAAAGATGATTTTGTACATTTGGTACATCACACTCATGTGATCACAACCAAACCACGGTATCATGTATTGTGGAGAATTCTGTTATGACCCTCTTGTTTCTATTATCCAGGAGAGAACGATTTCCTGAAGCAATATGGAACCGAGTTGATAGAATCTTTTGTCGACCCTTTGGTCCTTCATCATCCTAGGGGCCACACCATTCCCAGATTCGGTAACTCTCGACTCCATTCACTTTTTCCTTTCCTTCCTTAAGATAATATGACTTGACCTAACTGATGAAAACCCTTGCCTAACTGCCAGATGAGAAGACCTTGGTGCAGATGCATAGCTTCCTCGAGAAACTGCAAAGTGAGGTTACAAAGGGCACTGAGCAACAAGACCGATCTTCAGAGATAGCCGTGGATTCAGAACTATGTGTTTAGAGGTTACAAAGGCAAGAGTATGTTGAGTTTATAATGCTCTCATAGCTATGTATTCATGTCTTAAAGAGTTCAGTGCCATATTGTAGCTATGTATTTGCAGCCTACTAGTACTGGCATTGCTTATGGAAACGGGTGGTTTTCATACTCGGTTAACTTTGGAATTTACTTCTTCTTTTACTTGTCGTATGTTGGGTTAAAATAGAAGGATATTCACCCTAAATAGTAAAAATGTGAGTGATACTGATAACTTATAATTGGTGCTAACAAACACATGAATCTGAGTTAAGCTTGTCTTGGTAAGCAAGGTATTGGGCATCTGCAGCCTCTTGCAGCTTGCTCTGCCGCATCTCATTAAGCACTTTTCCAGTCCATTCTGCAAAGTAAGTTTCATTATGCCCAACTTTACCATTCTTGAAATGGTGGAGAAAGCACGGGAGCCGATCCTTCGGGTTTGGGCAGTCCTCCCCTTCTCCGATGGTGTCCCACCACGCTCCCGGGTGCTTCATCCCCGTCTGGTGCGCCAGCCAGTGGAGGCAGTACTGCCCGTTGCCGCCATACTCCTTCCACCCTTTCGGGAAGAACTCCATCACGCTGCTGTTCCGGTTCATGAAGAACATGTTTGTCAGCTGAGCTCCATGGGGAGAGGCAACAATGTCCGTGTTGCTCATCACTCGAACCTGATCAAACACGAATGTAAAAAAACAAACTGTCAATAGTTAGAAATCATTCTAAACAGTAAGGCTAAACGTTTAAACGTTTAGTTGTTAGATGTTACCTGATCGCAGAAACTCAAATCTTCGGATTGGACGATGTTGAAGACGCATCCCTCTACTTTTGCACATTCCTTGGCGAATATTTCCGCCACCGCGGTTTGGTTCTTGAAAGGCCTCGTTGCTTTTCTGTCCAGCAAGGTCATGCTTATGACCGGTGCACCTTTTTCGTTGACATTTTGCGTCGGTCTTTTGATGCTGCAGAAATTCCGAGTCTTGCACCGGAGCGAGTCGTAAACCTTCCACCTGTTCTCGAGCGAGATGGAGCCGGTGTCGTGCCGCACCACCAGGGCCTTCTCGAAGCAGTAGGGCCGGCGATCTCCCTCGTCGAACCTTTCAACCTCGGAGTTTCCGAAGTACACTTTCATCAGCTGGCTCAGCCATGCTCCCATCTCGAACCTGAATCCTGCCTGCATTAGGCTTAGTTTAGCAAAAGTGACCGTGTAACGATATATCTTTTGATTTCGTTGAAAATTACATATTCAAACAGCTGATCCATACCTGATGAAACAGCACCCACCGGCTCGGCCTGGCGCAGCCGTTCCTCATGGACCACCGGACAAACGGCACGGTGGCGCAGATTCCATGCCACAAGTTAACATGATTATAAAACGTGTACGACACAAACGTAAGACCATCCAAAAGAATGGCAGAATCCGGCAGACTATCCTTCCACGCCAGCGCGTACTCGTTCTTGGTCCCGTCGTCGCTGTGGCGGCCGCGGTAGCACAGAACGCGGCCCTGCGAGGCCGCCGACGGGAAGTACAGGTACTCCGGCTCGCCGTCCTCCGCGGTGTCGTTGATCGAGCTCATGAACCACGTGTGCCCCTCCAGCGCGTCTTTCTCAAACCGGAGATCCTTGAGCGGGAGAAATGTGACTGATGCTCGGAGCCGATCGTTGTCGCTGAGGTTTGATTCGGATATTCGTATGTTGTTCCATAAGGGCTTGAATGCGTTTGAAGCAAGATTTGGGTATGATAAGTACAATGGAGATTGAGCGTGGAAGACGATGAATATTATGAACAATGAGGTTAGGGATAAGAGGAGCTTGTTGGAGCAGAAATCTCGCTTCATGTTGCAGAGATTTGTTTATGCTTTCGACGTTTTCATCTGTTTTGATGGGATTAATGTTGTTGAAATGGAGTTTGTGCATCGAGATTGAGACTTTTTTGTTTTCATTAACATATACTTTGGCAGTTATTTTAATGATTAGCTCCATATTCTTGTTTTGGTCAACTGGTGCCATGCATGTAGATCAGATTTTATCATGATGATAAATTTAATTTTGTGTTATTCAGAACTCATTTACTTTGTATTTTCATGTCCAAATTATGAGTTTAAAAATAATTTATGGATTATATAGGTATCAAACAATATTTCAACCTTAACCAATTTATATTTTGTATTATTGATTTGATCATAAACTCCAGTTCACCAATCTCAGCTCTTAAGTGTATACATAACATTGATATTAGTCTTATATTCCCATCATATTAGATAAATTTCATATGGAACTTGAATTGAATTTAACCTAATATATGTGCATTTTAACATTTGACTGAAAATTCAAACAAAACTGTTTAAATTTCAGGTTGACCATGGATATTAGTCCGTGTTTCACTCGTTTTGGGTGGAAGCCTGAACATCATGTGCAGAGGCTCTCCCAAGATCCAACATGTGAGCACATTCACTAAACAAGTTAATTAAGTCAACCTTAATAATTAGGGCGGGAACTGAACAATCTAAGAATGACAGCATCTTTAATGTTAGAGATGGTATAGAACTGAGAAAATATTATTATCTGCTCTAGGTTTAATAAATTGCAATCTATGTACCAAGGATTTGAAATGAGAGGCAACCAGTAAAGTTGCCGCAGCCAAACATATCACTGGATCTGATCCACAGTTTCGAAATCTATTTACATATATATTTACAAACACCTTTCAGCTGTTGGTATAACAGCACATTACAAGTTAACCTACTAACATTCGATCTATAACGTTATTCCTCATCGAATGAACACTCTTAAATTTAGCAGCGCCATCGTCCAGTTGGGTGAGCGTCATGTCAGCATCTAGTTGCATCATCAGAGAGTCAAAATGCCTTGCACAGGTTGCTAGCAGTCATGTTAGACGAGCACTGCTCCCTAATTGGGCTGCTGGGAAGGCACAGCCGGCTCCTCTTTGGCTCAGATATCGTCACATGGGAAATCGCAACAGACAGAGCATCCACCAATTCCGAGTCATCTTGCTCTGAGTCTCTCAGGGGACTTTCAGGTGATGAAGGTGGAGTTGTAACTGCTTCTTGCGCTGTTCTTGGAGCTGCAGCTTGTGTGGCTGTTCTGTGCTTCGACTTGATAGAAACTTTCAAGTTCCTTTCTGTATAGAACAAGATCCATGGATGCCCTGATATGATAATTTTGTTTAGCTATGATAATATTATTATATGAGAACAAATTAGAAAATGTTGGAGTAGGGATAAATAGGAACTTACTGAGTACTTCATCAGCACTTATTCTTGCTGCGGCATCCCTTGTAAGAATGCGCTCTAGAAGATCCCTTGCGAGTTTAGAGACTGATTGCCAGCTTTCAGAATGGAAATCGAGCTTTCGATTCTTGATGCCTTCGAATACAGCTTCTAAGCAGTCTCCTTGAAATGGCAGAGCACCGAGTAAGAGTGCGTGTAGAAATACGCCAGCACTCCAGATGTCAGCTTTTTCAGTGTAATCTCCCAGTATAACTTCAGGTGCTACATATGCCGGACTACCAGCCAAACCAGTTAATTTCTGACCTGTATCAAACATCCAATTATATGCTAGCAACCTCAGTAACCAGAGATGTCACTACAACAGATCTTTGAGTGGCATTTCACATACCAGAATACATTCTAAAAGCAGCAAAGTAATGCGAAAGTACCAAAGATATCATTTGAATCCCATAACTTATGGTGCTAACAAAAGAAAAAGTGGCATGCATAAGCCACAGATGGACAACTAGTCAAACTACACCTTTCAGGATAATTGTAGCTGATTCCTGTCTACATTCAGCTGACTACGTCCCAAATCTTTGCTGTCTTACTACACATGATATCTCCCCCACATAATATTTATCTCGGTTAATGACATGTTCCTCTTTCTATCCATTTTCAGTTCATTAAAAGAATTTAATCCAAGTTCTTAGTTTCATGATTGCTCAGGCTACAGCAAATGACCCTAGCTACTGATGCCCTGATACTAGTGCGAAATACAAAAAACTCATCATGACATGGTTCATAAGGAACGTGACCAGTAATTTCAAACATCAAATGTTCCTTTTACTACAAAGGCATTGATGCATGACATATGTACATCATTGACTGCATTTTCTCCTATATGGCCTACTTTACATGGAACACCACCACTAAATGAAGGAGAAACCGACCTATCTAATTCCTGCTGTAAAAACTTACTCTGACTATTAACCGAATATCATAAACAGTTAGCCTTTTAGCAATACACCAGATCACATATAACAGAGCCAAAACGATAAAGATGAGAACAAAGAAGGATAATATTCAGATTACCGAATCATGTATAACACCAAACAAGGAAGGAAAACTTCATGTGAATGCAGAAAAGAGTTCAACTACTCAAAGAACAGACAGGGCACTAACACTTACCACCAGCAATCCTCATGGCTAAGCCAAAATCAGCAAGCTTTACCTTCCCCGAACCAGTTAAAAGAATATTCTCGGGTTTTATATCTCTGTGCACAACGCCCATTTCATGACAATACTTAATTACCAGCATCAACTCCTTAAATATGTTAGCAGCCTGATGCTCAGAGTAGCAGCCCACTTTATCCATCTGATCAATCAACCTCCCACCAGAACACAATTCCATGACCAAATGGAAGTTCTCTTCCTCCTCATAAACCGACTCCAAAGTAACCACACCAAAGTGCCCCGACAAATGCTGCATTATCTCCACCTCCCTGTGAACAGTCTCTTCCCCCTTTTTCAATGTCTTGCACGCAAACTCCACACCGCTAGTCTTACTCCTGCATTGCACGACTGACCCAAATTTCCCCTTCCCTATCGCCTCACCCAAAACATAATCTTTTTCTATCTTATTCTTCCTCCCCATTTGAGTCTTGGCTTCTATACACCCCACCTTTCTCTTCAAGCCTCTCCCCGATGACACAGACGAGGAAGACCCTAATGGTGGTGCAGTGGCAGCAATCCTCCTCCTATCTGTACTTTTACATGACTTCACAATCACACTGCTTTCCACACCTCCACTATGGCCACAATCCTCCTTACACTTCTTCTTCAACCTGGAATAATCTTCCAAAGAATAATGCGCCATTCGATTGGACAAGGACGAATCCAGATCATGGGCCCCTTCAAAAACGTCATCTTTCTGGGGTTCCAAAAGCTCGCTCCCTTTTCTCTTCTTCCTCATCCCCAAAACAAGAAATCACATAAAACGACGAACTTTTCACATAAACCCCAGCTCGGCAAACCAACAAATACCCATCTAATCGATTCTGCAAATCAATCAATCAAGAAAATATGCCCTTAATCAGTGATCACTCCCCCATTCACATGCATTGAACACAGATGATCGGATAGGATCGAGCACATGAAGAAGAAAGCAAATAAAGTTACAAACTTTACAACTAAGCAACGTTACCTTTGTGATTCAAAGAAGAAACCCAGATGGGAAATCAAAGGATTGGGTGCAGCAAGAACCCTATATTCTGCAACGGGTTGATTCGGATTGGGATTAGGATTGGGATTGCGATGGGAATAGGTGCGTGTTAGAAAGGCGCGAGTGTGGTGTATTTTGGTTGTGGAGACGCGGGTATCATCATCCTTTTATGTGAAGAAACTCTTTGATTCCAACAGAGATTCGATATTTAATCGTTAAGATTTTCTTTTCCCTTTTTCGGGAGAAAATTTTCTACACAGAAGACCGGATAAATTAAATTTTAAAATAATCCAAATAGGCCGGAATTAAGAGAAAATCTCAAATAAGTGCACCGGCGTAAGTGTTATTATACAATTACGATAAGTGTTAAAAAAAAAGTCATTTCTTACTAGATTGAGTGTTATTATACAATTATTTTAATTATTTGAGTTTATTTTGTTTAGACTTGATATTTTTTATACTTGAATTTGATCTTTATTTGGTTCGATCTTTTATTTTTGATTTGATCTTTAAGGTTTTAGGCCTGATATTTTTATTTTGTTTGATTTTTTAGATTTTGGGCAATATTTTCACTTTATTTCCTTAATCATTTATGTTTTTTGGACTAAATAATTAAAATAATTGTATAGTAACCTCCGCTTTTGTATAAAAAAAAAATCTCCTTTTGACATGCCCTTGCCGTAAGAGTACCTTACAGGACACGTTCTCTTGAATTAAATCTCACCATCCGCTTATCCAATACAAAATAATTTAATTGGATAAAATTAAATTAATAAAAATGGTAAAATTATATTTATATTATTTATTATTATAAATATTGTAATACAAAGTTTTGTTTGAAACAATTATAAATTTCGGGGTTAAAAAATAAATACTCAAAATTTGACGGTATAGTGGAAATCCGTCAAATTTACAAATACACATTTGATATTTTCTCTCCCAATTCATCCAAATGACTTCCCAAACCGCACCACCTCGGGAATTATGCAAATTCCGATAAAATTCTTTCACCACCGGACAACCTCCGTAGACTATAAGGCAACACCAAATATACTTCATGGCAACACTCTGGTATACTTCGAATAATGGACACCGTTAATTTGCAAAAAGACACATTTGATATTTTCTCCCCCAATTCATCCCAATGACCTTATCCTAGACCGCACCGCCTCGGATATCATTCAAATTCCGATGAAATTCTTTCACCACCGCACAACCACAAAAGCTTCGTGGACTTCATGACGACGATGTGTATACTTCATGGCTACGCTCTAGTATACTTTGAATTATGGACACCGTTAAAGGAGAATAGTGAACAGTTTGAGGATTTGTTAATCGACCATATCTCAAATCTCCAACATGTTGATTTCCGCTTTTTGATTGTCTTATGAAATTCATTTTGAATTCAAGCTGGTAGGTTAATCGTCGTTGCACCACCACCATCACGTCGTGCGATAAAAATATTTCAGCACACTATACAAAAAATATTAGGTAGACCTAACTATACTAGATGTTTGCAACTCAGCAAAGCTGCCGAGTGGTTTACTCTCGTTGAATAGTCAATGATGGTCTTAGGCATGTGCTTGGCACAACATATCAGCTGATTTGTTTATAAGCACATTAGTTTATAAGCCTGTGCTCGACGAACTATTAAAATTCAGTTTATCATCAAAGCATAAGCATTTTTGCAGGTAAACACAGAAGTTGTTCATATAATCTTTCAAAATAAGTGCTTATTGGCCAGTTTTACTTATAAGCACAACCATGCCAAACACAGCCTTAGTCTATCCCATTTTAGTGAGAGCATTCACACTAAGGTCCTGTTCTCTTCACAGTATTTGAACTTATCTCAACTTAAAAAACTTTATCTGAACTTAAAAAAGTTTATCTGAACTCATTTGAACTTAAAAAAACTTTATCTGAACTCATATGAACTTAAAAAACTTAAAAACTGGGTTGAATTTTAATAAATACCCATTTGGTTATGGGTATAAATGGGTAATGGGTATAAATGGGTATGGGTTAAATGGGTAATTAAGATAAACGGGTCGGACGGGTTGGGTTCACGGTCTTCGCGGGTTTGAGTGTTTATGTGTAACAAATAAATCTAGTACCAAACAAACAACCTAATATCAAACAAAAAAACTTATTAACAATCAAACCGTTATTATTTGAATTGTTCTAAATGTTATTTTCATTTTCGGTATTATATGGTACCAAACAAACAACATAGTACCAAACAAACAAATCTAGTACCAATCAAATACCAATCAAACCGTATCAAATATTTTATACTCCATAACGATGACATTATTAGTAACATTCTTTTTATTTTTGTTATTTTTTTTCCATTTTTGACGTAACATGGTACCTTAAACAACCTAGTACAAATTAAATTTATAGATTTGTAAATCAAATTTGAACCAACCTAACCCATTTATGTTATTTTCAACCCGCCGGGTTTAACGGGTTTACTCGACCCGTTTAAGACCCGACATGTTTAAGACCCGTTTTTAAATGGGTTTAAACGGGTTAGACCCATTTATAGAAATTACCCATTATACCCGACCTGTTTAAGACCCACCCGACCCGTTTGCCAGACCTAAATGGTCGATTATGCTTGGATGTGGATCCATTGTTAAGCAGATTATGGCTCAAAAAAAAAAACTCAACAATCAACCATAAAGAAACCAATAATTGTTGAAACAGAAGATGTCAGAAAACAAGCATCTAGGAGTGCAGGTCTCAATAGGAGGACCAAAAGTGAGTCATTTAATGTATGCAGATGATTGCATACTTTTTTCAATGGTTACATATGATACAGTTAATGCTCTGGCAAAAACATTAGATTTATATGCCAGATTCTCTGGGCAGAGGCTCAATTGTGACAAATGCTCTGTCCAATTCAGCCCCAACACATCTGTTGAGATGAAGCAGTATCTCATGTATACTCTGAACATTCATAATCAAGGACTTGGGAGAAAATACTTGGGGATCCAGATCAATATGCAAGGTCAGAAGAAAGAAATCTTCAAGAATTTGATCTCAAGGGTAAAAGAGAAGTATGGTTCCTGGAAATCAAGACTGCTGAACTTTGCAGGAAGAGTCACTCTAGCCAAGCATGTTCTTTGCTCTCTATCCTCTTACCCTCTGAGTATTTTTAAGATTCCAAAGTGCATTCTTGAGAAGGTAGACAAGATGACTGCTGTTTTCATATGGAAGGGAGAGATAGAAGGAAGAACTACACATTGGAGGTCTTGGAAAACTGTAACTAAGTCAAAGAGAGAAGGGGGACTGGGGCTCAGGTCTGCAATAGGTATGAATCAAGCACTCTTAGCCAAACATGCTTGGAATATTCTCAGGAATAAGGACTCCTTACTGGTAAAAGTCCTAAGAGGTAAATATCTGAGGAACATGGATTTCAGAGAAGTTAAATCTAGGCCTGGTGATTCCTGGGGATGGAAGTCCATTCTCTGGGCAAAAACCTCATCACTTCAAACATGGTCTGGAAGGTAAATAATGGGAGGAAAATAAGACTGGAAGAGCAGTGAATTCCCACAACACACAACCCTTTAGGTGCTAACAACATCTTTGCTCAGACTACTGAACTAAGAGTAGAGCATTTGATTCAGGGCCCTAATTCCTGGAGGGAACCACTGTTGAGGACTATTTTTCCAAGAAGTATAATACCTCATATCATGGCAATAAGAATGAATACAGACCCTACAACTGAGGATGTGCCACTATGGATTCATAACAGGAATGGAAATTACACTGTAAGGAAGGGATATCATATTTCTATGACAGAGGTGGGGTGTGTGGTCTTGAGAAGGAAAAAGCTGTGGGACAAAGTCTGGAATCTGAAGGTACCTTACAAAATTAACACATTTATGTGGAGGCTACTGTCCAGGGCTCTTCCAACTCTGAAAAACAGGGAAAAAAGAAGGATCTCAGATCAGGTGACTTGCCCTTGATGCAATCTTCAGGAAGAAGATGAGTTTCACTTGTTTATGGGCTGCAGGGATATCAGAAGTTTCTGGTCTAACTCTCCTTTGAGACTTAAATTGGAAAACTACAGGCTCAACTTTTCCAGCTCTTAGCTACATCAATGGTTGATAGCAGATAATCTGGCTGATGAGAACAGGCTACTTCTGTTTTCCCTATGGGAAATCTGGATTCAAAGGAACAAAAAAGTCATGGAAAATATGGATGTGGATCCCAGAATGTGTGCTAACCTGGCAACTGCAAAATTTATGTTATTCAAGAAGCATGAGGTCGTACAGAGTACACCTGCACAATCAGCATCTCAGGAAAAGCAGTCATTCTCAGAAGATTTCAGAACGGACTCTATTGAGGCTCAAAGTGATCAATTAGCTCTTATCAAGGTGGATGGATCATTCCAGAAATCTTGTCATCTTGGCACAGCAGGCTGGTCAATCTCTACTAATTCTGGGACAACAAAGGGATCAGATTTTTTCATTTCTACCTCTCCACTACAGGCTGAAGCGGAAGCATGTTGGAGAGCGATCAAAGCAGCAACCAGGGATCACCCAAATGGTATTTGTTTGCTAACAAACTCGTTGGAACTGGTGGCGGCACTCAACGATGTGGAGTTAGCGCCATGGGAGATAAAGGGCATCACAGAGAGCATTCTTGCTTTACTAAGATGCTCCTTCTCCTTTTTTAGTATAAATAAAGTATGTAGAAGTGTATTGGGTAAGGAACATGACTTGGCCATTCACTTAGGCCGAACACTTTGTAATCGATTTTAATATAATTAATGAAGCTTATTATCAAAAAAACCAATAATTAATGGTAAATTTTGCACTTTGATTTTCTCTCTCCTGCTCCGTGCGATTCGGAAAACTCCGTCTATCTCCACGCTACTTTTCTTTTCGCCGCCGGCTAGGGTTCCGACCTATGACCGCTGCGGCCGCTACCGCCATGGCGGTAAACCCCTCCCCGCCCCTCACGCGATCTTTCACTCAGATCCTAGCCCCAATCACCGCTGAACCCACTGAACCAACAGAATCACAAAATCCCCAGAAATCCCAAATCGCTAGGCCTCTCTTCAATATAAAGGCTAAGATCACACATCTGGGTGAACCAGGTCTCAAGTTTTCCGACGAGGAATGCGAGCAACTCGAAGCGCCCCTAAAACTTACTCTTGTGGGGAAATTTTCCACAATGGATAGGTTACGACAGGATTTCCAGACGGCGGGTTTCACTGTAGGAGCCGACATCAACCTTCTGGACTGGCGTCAAGTATTGATCTCATTCTATAACCAGGATGATTATGTTCGTTGTTGGCTACACAAAGTCTGGAACTTTGGTGAGTATTCTCTTAGAATCACTAAATGGACTCCTCTTTTTAATCCTGAAGCAGATTCCCCTATAGTTCCTATCTGGTTGGCCTGCTATGGTATCCCTCAGCAACTTATTGCTCACGATCCCATGATAAACATTGGAAGCCTTATCGGGAACCCCATAAAGGTTGATAAGGCAACAATGAATCGTACTCGCCCGCACGTTGGTAAGGTTAGTGTTGAAATGGACATCACCAAGCCTAGACCTAGCCGGGTGTGGTTGGATTATAGGGGCATAGGTTTTGGCAGCCTGTTGAATATGAGAATGTGCCTGATTACTGTGGTAAGTGCTCTAAACTAGGCCATATGGCCTCAATCTGTAAGTCTGGAGCTTTGCAAAGGCAGTCTGAACCATGGAGACCTACCCAAAACCCTGCCCCTAGAGCTGAAAACCAGATTACTGACAAATCACAAGTCAAACCACACGCTGCGACCCAGACTCACCCAACTGAGACACGGCCTCAATCCAAACCCTTTCAGCAGAACAAAGGTAAGGATAAGGTATTTCTGCCAAAGCCAGTTGAACAGAACATTGTAGCCATTACTAGTAAGAATGCTTTTGCTGCTTTGGTTTCTGAATCTGATATGCATGATCATAATGTTTTAGATGATGTTTTAGCTTCTGATAAACCTGCCAGTTCTACTCAAATTGACCTAGTCGATAAACCTGAGTCTTCAAAGCAAAATGATGAATTATTAAGTCCAACTCACTTTGTTCTGCAAAATGATAATAATTCTAATACTGATATTTATGCTAGTCTGGCTCAGAAACATTGTCCTACTCATTTTGAAGAAGTTTTGGTCTCAATTCAACCACATGATGATCCTGTTTTAGTTGAAACCAGTGGTGCACCAACAACCACTGGTATTATTTCTGCTAATACTTCTATTGGCATGTTTCAGGGGATACACGGATGTTTTTGCAAGGAAATTCAGCAACACCCACGGTAGAAGGGGATCAACAGGTGCAACAAGCTATTCATCAGCAGAATCAGCTACTCTCAATTTCAGAAAATGAAGAAGAGGGGCAGGTAAGTTCAGGTATGAACCGAATCCCAATTTCTTATGATGATAATGGAGTGATTGAAAAATTACAATGGTTAGTAGAAAAGAAGTCTAAAGAACATAGAAGGGATTTTATTCTAGAACCAGCTCTTAAAGATCAGGAAAAATTCAATAAGCTAATCAAGCCTGTTGAGATAACTGATGCAGAGTTACTAGATAATTTTCAAAACACACAACCTACAAAATCCACTAGGAGTAGAAAAAAGGATTTTACCAGTTCAACAAAATTAGTTGCACCTAAAACTGTAACCACTAGATCTTCTCAAATTGACTCTCAAACCATGTTTTAAAATGTTATACAACCTTTGTGTATGAAATGTGAGAGGTATAAGGAACATTAAGGCACAAGATAGAGTTTTAAATATGAAAAGAAAACATAACATAGGTTTATTTGTCCTGCTAGAACCTTTTCTAGGAAGCAATCAAATAGCTTCTGTTAGTTTTAAGCTTGGCTTTAACAATTATTTTTCTGAACCAAGAAATAAAATTTGGATTTTATGGAATGGGGATTTTAATGTTACTGTCAAGCCAATTCATGATCAATTCATTCTAGCTGAGATTAAGCACTTCTCAATGAACCAACCTTGGCATGCAGCATTTATATATGCTAGACATACAAGTTATGCTAGGATCCCTTTATGGAACTCACTTCATAGCCATTGTAATCAGCCAATTATGTTTATTAGGGATTTCAATGCCATGAGGGAAACCTCCGAATACCTAGGTCAATCAGCACCTGACTTAGTTGCCATGCTGGAATTCAATGAATTCATAAGCGATAACCAGTTGGTTGAAATTCCAACTTCGGGAGTTCATTACACATGGACTGGGGTTAGGAATAAAGGACAAGTCTGGGAAAGGCTTGACAGGGGTCTAGCTAATTCCGAGCTTGTAAATTTATTTCCAAATGTAAGTATACGAGCAAAATCTAGATGGCCTTCTGACCATTCACCACTTCTAGTTAACATGGATGACCAGGTTTCAAATCAGGGCCCAAAATCATTCAAATTTCAAAATTACTGGACCACACACCCTGGTTTCATGCAAACATTTATTTCTAGCTGGTCAGAAGGTACAAACACATATGGTATGCTCAATTTTTCATTAAAACTAAGGAGATTAAAATCAGTTTTAAAGGGGTGGAACAGGGACACTTTTGGCAATGTACATGATAGTGTAAAACTGGCAGAGGATAATGTGTTAGAAAAAGAGAATGATCATCAAGCATCAAATACTGATAACAGTAGAACTGCATTACACGTGGCCCAAGCGGAATTAGCTTTAGCCTTAGCCAGGGAAGAGACATTCTGGAAGCAGAAATCTAGGGTGAAGTGGCTAAAAGAGGGGGATTTGAACACAAAAGTTTTTCACTCAACAGTTAAAGCAAAAAACTCTAGGCAAAAAATTTCATCAATAAAAAATGAGGATGATCAGTGGATCACAAATCCAGATGATATTGGTAATGAAGCAATCAACTTCTTCCAGAAACTACTAACTGAAGAACAATCTGGGGATAATACCTTAGTTGAGGAAGAAATGCTTTCAAATGTACCAAGTCTAGTAACTAACCAGATGAATCTTGATCTGATGAAATTAGTTTCAGTAGAAGAGTTGAAACATGTAGTGTTTCAAATGG
Organism: Cruciata laevipes; assembly: GCA_963678965.1. Taxonomy (NCBI): domain Eukaryota; kingdom Viridiplantae; phylum Streptophyta; class Magnoliopsida; order Gentianales; family Rubiaceae; genus Cruciata; species Cruciata laevipes. Next base: position 6,079,864 of record OY787639.1, read on the forward strand.
ATTGCAATTCAGCTCCATGCCTTAATGGTTTTTCTGGTTTCTTCTATAAACACTGCTGGGATTTAATTGCAAATGACCTATTGAATGCAGTGCATGAATTTATGATAGGGGTACCTATTCCTAGAGCTATTTCTGCTTCATTCATCATTCTCATTCCCAAAAGGAAGGTTAATACTAAATTCTCAGACTACAGGCCTATTAGTCTTTCTAATATTGTAAACAAAGTTTTTTCTCGCATCATCACTAATATAATGAAGCCCTTTATGCCCCTTCTCATCTCACCTGAGCAATCTGCTTTTGTTCAAGGTAGAGAAATGACAGATAGTGTCTTACTCATGCATGAACTAACTGAGTTTGTAAATACTAAACGGGGGGGGGGGGGGGGATTCAACGTTTTTCTAAAACTGGACATGATGAAAGCTTTCGATAGGGTAACCTGGGGCTTTTTAGAAAAACTACTTCACAAGATAGGTTTTCATGTAGGTCTAATTAGGAACATAATGAGCAACATTAAAGCACCGAGTTTTTCTGTTCTTGTGAATGGGAACCATATGGATTTTTCAAAGATTTTAGAGGTCTGAAACAGGGAGACCCTCTGTCTCCTTATCTTTTCATTCTTTTGACGGAAGTTTTTACAAAAAATCTTTGTTTCCTTTTTCAACAGTTAAGAATGGAACACTACACAGTGCCACATGGTTCTAGGAATATACTCATCTAGGATTTGCTGATGACACAGTTGTCTTCTTGAAAGAAACTAATAGAAGCTTAGAAACTTCATGGCATTCTTAGAAAAGTATGAGATAGTATCGGGACAGAAAATAAACCTTGAAAAATCATCATATTATCTGTCTGATTCAGCCTCGAGAGCTTACCATAACATGATCAAACAGGTTACTTCTATGTCACAAGGTGCATTTCCTTTTAAATATTTGGGATCCCCTATATTTACTGGAAGAGTTCAACACTGTTATTTCCAATCTCTATTCGATTCAATTGCCTCGAAACTAATACTGTGGCAAAATAGGTGGTTGAATCAAGCTGGTAGGTTGGTACTAATCAAACATGTGCTCAGTGCTATCCCTCTACATATTTTAGCTGTTATCCAACCCACAGATGGAGTGATTGATAGGTTACATGTCCTTTTTGCTAAATTTTTCTGGGGTAGCTCAGAATATGGGCAAAATAAGATATGGAAATCTTGGCTTAATATGTCCTATCCTTTCATTGAGAATGGACTAGCTGTGAAGGATCTTCATAGTGTAATATTAAGCTTCTCTCTAAAAATCTGGTGGAAACTCCAAATTGGAGGCAGCTTGTGGGCAGACTTTATGTGGTCTTTACCGGACACTAAAAGAAAGTCCAAGACATGGAGGAGATATAGAATAACAAATGATATTTCCATGGAACATTCAATAGTCAAATTGGGAGAAGGGGCAGTATCATTTTGGCATGCTAATTGGACGGGCAAAGGTCCACTGTTTGATCTTTAGGATGACGATTTTACAATCATCAATCCGGAGATGTCTATCAAAGATTTCTTCTATGATCAAGACCATCTAAAGGAATCTCTAATCCAAGGTTTGCCCTCTGATATTCATACTTTTATTACAAATGATTTGATTCTGCTAGATGAATATCAAGACAAGCTGATCTGGAAACCTGAAACAAGTGGGAACTTCACCATTGCATCGGCATATGAGCTTGTCAGGCCTAAAAGAATCCAGTTGAACTCATTTCAATACTTATGGTCAAAATTTGTTCCTCGGAAAATATCGGTTTTCTGTTGGAGGCTCTTGAATAGGATTATACCATTGTCTGATATTCTCCAAGAAAACCATGTTCAGTTAACATCTAGATGTTGCTTTTGCTTTAACCATGAAGATGAACTGCAACATGTTTGTAATGAGTGCATAATGGTAAAAAATTTATGGATAAGTGTGGATTTAAGCTTTGATATATCACCTGTGCATTTTGATAATTTATGGAATAAGTTTTTCCATTATTGGAACTTGCCCTCAAATTCAAAGATGCAAAAGACAGTTGCTAGAATGATACCCATAGTTTGGGTCTGGGTAGTTTGGTGTGCAAGAAATGCTTTCTTATATGATAACTTACTGCCCACTTTTGCAAAAATGAGGAAAATGTTTATGGATGTGATGCAAGAAATTGTATATGTTCATAACATGACCTGGAGTCTATAGATTTAAATGTTATGTCTGCTGATGCTTTAGCTTTAGCTCCATTGAGAAGATTCATACACTCTGAGATTGTGATGCAGGTTTCATGGAAACTTCTAGTGTATGATTATAAACTAAACACAGATGGATCTAGTCTAGGCTTTTCCCATCATGCAGGGGCTGGTATGGTTCTCAGAGACAAGGAAGGAAAAGTGGTGATAGCAAAATCCCTATATCTGCACCAGAAAGATAGTTTGGAGGCTGAAGCCCTAGCTCTTGTACATGGCTTACAGATGGCCTATTATCATGATGTGGCAAACATGGAAGTGGAAGTGGACTCCCTATTGCTACTTCAGATGGTTAAAAAGCAATTCAAGGTCCCATGGAAACTCATTGATCAACTCAGAGTTATATGGGACCTGCAAAGTGAGTTTACTATAACTTTTACTCATATTTTTAGAGAGGCTAACTCAGTAGCTGATTCATTGGCAAAGCTAGCTAGTACCTCTACAGTATCACATGATTTTGATCATCTTACTTTACCTAGAAACATCAAGGGCCTAGTGGCACTTGATAGCAGAGAGTTTCCATATATAAGAGTTAAATGATGCCTAGAACTTTTTACTGGGGTTTTTTTGTTCCTTCTTGTCAGGTGGAAACTGGCAGAGCCCATCAGAGAGTAGAGTATTGCAATGGAAATCACTTGAGCCAACAGAGCCAATCAACTTCATCAACACACCAATTCAGTCATGTTTTGTCTCACCTTCAGAAACTAATGTTCTCTATTCACATTCAAAGGGCTAATCTGTTTTTCATCAAGCATGGCCTTGATGTCTACAAATCTGTCCTTTGCAATGTTATTCTCGCCGGGGCAAACTTGTTCACTCGCCTGGGAAACTGGCCGAGCACTAACCTAGATCGGTTGAGTAGATATCGAATAGAAACATTTAGCTATAGACTCAATGAGCTTGTTCTTACCAAGTTTTTTCATCCCAACTTGTTGGGGTTTTTCTTGACATTCAAGTTTTTTCATCCTAACAATTTGGGATTTTTCTTGGACATATTTGTGTACATCTACTACTTACAAGCCTTTGAGCTATTTAAGGTTTGGGGAACCTAATATAGACCCCCCACCATTGGTGGTTTTAAATTTTTTTTTAAAAAAGAAGCAGATTATGGCTTTTGCTTGTACGACAGTATATTCCTGAGGGGATATTACTCTTTTATTGGATCTCATCTTTGTAATAGGACAATTTGTCTGATTAGTATTTAGTTTGATTATCCTTGATAGAATACCTAGACTAGATGTTTGATTCCACTTATTGTAAACGGTTGGGCGTTTCCCAACATTATGAATGAATTTTTCAAAAAACAATTGTTCCTTCCGTGATACTTGAATTTATATTTTGACTGTAATTAATTTGATTGTAAAATGTGGTGCAAAAAAATTACAAACCTAAATGAAAAAATAAAAATTAAAATAGCCATGTACATGTTGGTTTAGTTAAATAATCTCCATTTTATCGATCGCAAATCCTCCAATATGTCTTGTTTCATATTTGTGGCAAGTCGGCAATGGGTATTATCAGTAGTAATTATGTGTTGTTCAAGGTTCAATTGAATCCTCGACTTCCTCAAACATAGAATGTGTATCATCACCTCTATTTTTTTTTAAATTGAAGCCACCATTGGTGGGAGGTATATATTAGGCTCCTCAAACCTTTTTCTAAATAGACTTGTTACAAAGATAGAAAATAAAACATAGAAAGCAACAGAGCTATGTGAGCTAAAGACTTCCTTATAATCCTTGAAGTTGATAGAGTGAGAGGATCTTATGAATGATTCATTACCCTGATGCACCTACCCCGGTGCATCTACATCCCAAAATGAACCACTCACAAGCCACCTCCCATTCATCAACTGAGTGGATTTAAAGGAGATACAAGACAACTTGCAGAATATGCATGAGTTGTTGATACACCATTGAAGAGGATTGCAATCAGAAGCATCTTTGGGAGCTTGGATGTATATAAAAAGGCTGGTGGTTGTGATTTGTATGCTGAATGGGATAGTTCCTCAGCTGGCTCCATCCTCCATGTGCCCCTACCTTTGTGAAACAAAGGGTCTTCATCTGCATGTAAAGAGGGGGAGAGCAGAATCATAATATCCAACAATAATCATGTTATGTATCATCATCTCTAGTAATCATGTTGATATTGTGTTTGGGCTCCAACAGTACTCAAGCTTAAAGTAAATGATGAACTCGACCTTCCGATCAACTTTGAACAACTTTAGAAATTTCGCCCTTATCTATATCTTGATATTCAGGTAACCCCTTCTCAAGTTTAATTCATCATCCAATCTTAGACACATCGTGCTGAATATTTGGATCATTAATTCTTGCTGTTCTCACCAGCCTACGATATAGTAGCTTTGGTAGCTGAGATTCGTGCCATTCCTTTACATCTATCCTTTGTGGGCGGCAATTCAACAACATACCTTCTAGAATTTCCATGGCCAGATGAGCTTTAGGCTCGTACTCCCATCTCTCCATGACAAGTTTTTGAATAACAGTACCAGGAAGGCAGGCCGAATATGAAGAATTTCGGTAATCGGCATGAATACAAAATTTCGTGACTCCCTCCTTGAAAGAAATAGTGACTTGAGTTTCGGGCATGTTTGATGCAGGCATGAATTTCTCCAATTCCATGAACCAAGAGGTGTCTATGTTGGCATTGCTAACTTCAAATCTCATTAGTACAGAAATCCATCCATCCGAGTTACCTGCAATTGATAACTTAGGTTGAATGTGGTCGCTTTGGAACTCCAAAACCTGAACGTTAGGCACATCAAAAGCCGCCTCCTCCAATAATGGGTTAAGGGTGAGATTTATCGTTTTGAGCGAACAACTTGATATATTGATTCTTTTGATATTTGTACTAAGGATGCATAACTCTTGTAGCAGTGGATATTGATGCTCCGTGTTGGTGAAAATATCACCACTGAGTACTTGTGAATAATTGAGCGATAACTTCTTCAGTTTATGGTATTCCTTCCCACCCGGCCATATCAATCTGTCGGTTCCCAGAAGAATGATCATTTAGTACTAAAGACTCCAAAGTAGGTGCTGCATCCACTTTAAGAGACAAGTATCGAGCTGTCTAAGGTAGCCAAGATTGGAAAGCTTGATATGAAAGTGTGTGATATTAAAAGAAAATGCATAAATCTCCAGGTTTTCGACGAAAGGGCAACCTCTGATCATACTGTCAAACACCCCGTCTCCAAGAACCAGGTGGAGTGTTTTAAGACAGGGCCACGTTATCGTGCAACCAGCTGGCCCCAAAACACAGCTCCACAAGTCAAGCTGCACTAGCGACTCGACTCTTAGAATGGCTTGGGGCAAAACATAGGAATGCCACGTCCTTATATGAAGGTTGCTGAGACATGGACTGTTGGTGGCAGCCAGCTCGAAGCATCGATCAAAACCTGAATGATCATCAGAAGTTGGATGTGAACAGAGACGATGACCCAGAGCATATCTGACTGTCAAGGTTTGAAGATGGCTGTTATGTTTCATATATTTGAGTTCTTGCAAGCACCTGGGATCATCGGTCCACTGGAAACACAAGGTCGGACACCTTTGCAGGGCGATGGATATTTCCTTGGATAAGAGGCTTAATCGAACTGCATTTTTGTCGCTGAGGCTGGATCGCGGAGTGCGTAGATGCTAAGGATGCGATGAATAACGTCATCCGGCAGATTCGACATCCAGCTTTCCATGATGGATGGATGGATAATCTCGTATGGGTTTTTCTTTGATTTTATATGGGTTTAATTTTGCTTGTTCCACAAACCAATTCGAAACCAACTACACAACCATCCCTTTTTTGTTTTCTTTATGTTAGGACTTAGGAGGATTCAGACTCTTTGGCCTTATTTGCCAGGGCTTATATGTATATCAGATCAGTTCAGTTCAATTCAGTTTAGTGAAAATATAATTTGATAAAATTCAGGTTAATTTAGGTCCTGTTCTCTAGAGATTACTTGAATATTTTTTAGTTCAGATGAGTTCCGATAAACTTTTTTTAGTTCAGATAAACTTTTTTAAGTCAGATGAGTTCAGATAAAGTTTTTTAAGTTCAGATGAGTTAAGTTCAGTAAAATTATTTAGTTTTCAGATAAGTTAAGTTCAGTAAACTTATTTGTATTTTAGTTCATTTTAGTTTAAATCAGTTCAATATTTTTATATTTTTTCATGCCAATTCAGTTCAGTTCTGTTCAATATTGTATATTATAATAATTTAAATAATGCTAAAAATATTTTGTGATTTTACTATCATGCGTCGACCCTCTTCTTTGAGCTTAATTGTTCATATCAGTTCAGTTCAATTCCATTCAGTTTAGTTCAGTTTCAATATTTTTACATTTTTCATGTCAATTCAGTTCAGTTCTGTTCAATATTGTATATTATAATAATTTAAATAATGCTAAAACTATTTTGTGATTTTACTATCATGCGTCGTAATTATAGACCCTCTTCTTTCGAGCTTAATTGTTCATAGCAGTTCAGGTCAATTCCATTCGGTTTAGTTCAGTTTCAATATGATTTGATGAAATTTAGATTAATTTAGTCATACCAATTCTTTTTTTTTCCAAAACATTAATTTCACTTCAGTTCAGTTCAGATCAGTTTAGTTCAACAACAATATAATTTGATGCAATGAATTAAGGTTAATTTATTCATACCATTTTTTTCCAACGCATTAATTTTTACTTCGATTCAGTTCAATTTAGTTCTGTAAAATATAATTTGAGCAAATTAAGGTTAATTTAGTTATACCAATTCAATTCAGTTTATCTACTTCAGTGCAACTCAGTTCAGTATACTTTAATATTAAATGTATTATGTTATATTTAGATTAATAAATTTCAAATATATTGGAAATGAATCAAATGATCATATATTTTAGTTAGTTTCAATTTAGTTCAGTTCAATTTATCATATATTTCAATTCAGCTCAATTTTTAAGTTCAAATGAGTTCAGCTAAATTTTTTAAATACAAATGAGTTCAGTTCAGATAAAGTTTTTTAAGTTCAGATGAGTTTAGATATAGTTTTTTAAGTTCAGATTAGTTCAGATAAAGTTTTTTAAGTTCAGATGAGTTCAGATAAAGTTGTTTAAGTTTAGATAAAGTTTTTTTAGTTCAGATAAAGTTTTTTAAGTTCAGATGAGTTCAGATGAGTTCAAATAAGTTCAAATAATCTCTATAGAACAGGACCTTAGTCATTTTGATTCCATTTTTCAATACATTAATTTTTACTTCTGTTCAGTTCAGAAATAAGCTCTAGGAAACAGGGCCTTTGTATAATATTCATAGAAAACAAAATAAAATAAAACAAAATCACCACATGTGTCTTATTCAAAGAAAAATAAAAAAAAATCATCTAAAACAAGCATAATGTATGGTCTACAACTTATACATAATCTTCAAATCGACAGCAAGCCAACTCAGACAAATTTTCTGAACTGGTCATATTTCACACAGACACACACTACCTGGTGCCAGAAGAATCTGAAACAATGAAAGTCGGGCCATCATTCAGCGGAAGGAGGCTCTGATAAGAACCATCATCGTCCACGAAACAGCTCTGCCATTGGATTCTGTAAGCGCCCACTGGAAAACCAGATATATCCAGCAAGCAAGATGAAAACCCCTGGCCTCTGCCATTAGGTTCGAAATGCAGATACTCTTCCACGCTTCCGCTATACCTGCCACTATCATTACTCGAGCCAGAGATCACATACCGTGCCAGCTTTCCATTCAGCTCAACAATATCATCACATTCACTTCCGCTCTGAATTCTGCAGCTGATGATGCAATACAACTTAGCTACTCGGGCGATGTTCCTCCCTTGAAGACATACATTTAGAGAAAGAGGTCTTCCTGAAGAAACAGACATTCCTTCTAAGGTTTCACCATCTTCATTCATGAGAAATAGCTCAGATTGAACGCTGTTCCCGACCCTAAAATAGAAACTGGGACACTTGAGAGGAATGTGAATATGCATACCTTTACAAATCAGTTTTGGCAACAGCTTAGAAACATCAAGTACAAGTTTTGACACAGTTTGATCACTGTGTAATTCTTTCTCCCTGTTGTTCAAGTAAGTGATCTCCATAACAGCATATCTGGAGGCTCTGATGAAACTTCTTTCTCTGCAACGAGTGCTCAGGGTGGTTTTATGTTGGGATTGGGTCTTATACACCTTTGATAGCATAAACAAACTCTTCCTTGTTTCAGATTCGGTCAAACACAGCCTATCCAGTAAATCTTGTAATAGCATGGCGTGAAATTGCACTTCTGAACCATCAGAAACACAGCTGGGGTCTTCAAAGCAGTATGGCACAGATAGTGCAAAACCAGTACCGAAAGCCAATAGGGAACAGCTTGCTGCAAGTGCCGAAATGCTTGTTGCACTGTTTCTATCCATGCCAGAAAAAGATATTGCTAATAAATCATATTCGTTTGCAACCTCGTTTAACCTCCGTGAAATCTGTGAAAGAGACCGTGCCAATGAGCATACTCTTTCCAATGGTGTTCCAATAGGAGATGAAACGATAGCCTCTTGTTGCATACTGCTATCTAAATCTTCTGTAATTGAAACACCGCCTAAAAGGCTAATTGTGTCTTTCATAATCTCCAGAAACTTTGCTCGGAGAACCAAAAACCATTTTTGGAATTTAGTAGAAAGCACGAGAATGGAAGTATCAAGTGCTCTTTCTGCTGTACGGAGACCACTGATAGCCTCGTCCAATGAACCAACACAGTGACTCCAATTTAATACCGAAGCAATGCCTTCTCTTTCCCTTAAAAAGCTATCTTCTGTAGCAAAAAACCCAAAGCTTTCAAGCTGTCTTTCAGAACGTGAGATCAAAACAAAGGATTGCAACCACAACTTGTTAGAATCGGACAAATCAAGCTTCAGAAGTTGCTCAAAAACAAAAGTAGCTGTGGACCATGATCCATGGCATGCTGCGAGCTTTCCAGCTTTATATAAAGACCAATAATCTCTTCTTTCACACAATTTGTTGGCATATTCAATAGCAAGAGAGTCGTATTTTGTTATTGAATCTCCAAAAGATTGATCATGCTTTGTCTCTTTCCACATGCACACATAGGCATCACGAAAATGCAACAAAAACATGTATGTACTTCGTGTATCCAACTGAAATGAGACAGAAGGCATAATAGAGCCCACTAGAAGCTTTACTGGATCGAGCACTTCATGATGAGCATCATAATCTTCTTCCAGGTTACCCAGACAAATATTCATCATTTTCGTTAGTAAAAACACAAAATCTAAAAGGTCATGTCTCTTATCTTTCATAGCACATTTGTAGATATCACAGTCCATTGAACCTTCTTTCTCCAAGCAAACATCCCCAAGTACATTAGCTAAATGCTTCATCAAAGTAGGGATCTTATGCAACACCAACCCACAGACATCAAAATGATTTTCAACTAGATTAAGCAGAAGCCTGAGCAAGTGTGTTACTTCTTGCCCAGTCTTCTCATCGAGCTGATGTTTACCGTCACAAGCATTCAACAGCGCAGATATATGATCCATTACAAATGTAATTACTTGTTGTGCTAGAGTATGGGCGACAGCCTTCGATCCTAGCCTCCCCCGTCCCATAAACTTCCCCACAACATCTAAAAGAATCCAAACAGAGAAAATTCTCTCTGACATGGTTGAAAATTTAAATAGATTCTCAATAAATCCAAAGAGCATGGTGAGCACATCAAGCATCTCAGAGGCATGAAAAGTGGGCAAGTAATAACAAACTATGACATGCAAGACTTTAAGAGCTTTACCTAACAGGGCAGATGAATACTTGGACCTTTTCACCACATCGATCATATGCTGAATCACACCTCTAGCTGCAAGACTAGAACAAGAACCATTTGCTAAAACGCATTGAAGACATTTCAAAGTTGTAACTTGCAGACACAATGCTGCATCTTCCTTAACCAAGAAATTAGAAAGCAATTCCATATGTGCAGGTATCAGCATAGTCCACCTAGAAGCGATTTTTGTGAGTGAAATCAGCATGCCAATGGAAAACTCCAGGTGAGATGAATCTAAGAGCAGTTTTGAACCTGCCTCATAAGCTCTGTTAGCAAGCAAATAAGAGCATTGCATTTTAGACCAAACTTTGAATCCCGCGGACTTGATCACTGGTGAAGTGTCAACTGAATACAACCTTTTACAAAGTATATTCAAGAAAACTCTAGCAAAGTCATCAGCCAACACAGAAAAACATCCAGCAGCGAAAAATGAGGCCTTTACCTCAAGCACATCATCAGAAACAGAACTTGAAAGTATACAGTATCGAATGGCAGCATGATCCTTAGCAAAATCAGCCCAGCAACCGAACAAATACAAAGCCAAGGCTCTATCTTCCACGTCCCCATCATCAAACACCATCTTAACTCTTCTTAAAACCTCTAAACAGTTATCCAACTTATATTTGAAGAATATACTACTCTCCTCCTTTATTTCCCTACTCGCAGAATTTCGAGCCTGCACAAAACTCTTGACAATGCAAAATTTTGTGTGCTTATCTCCAGTTCGAAAAGCATCTGCAAGCCTGAGGAGGATTGCATTGAGGAAGAGCTTATCCTCACTGGGAACTAGACCAAACATTTTGTATTCAGCCCCAGATAAGCTACATTGTCTGTTCCACCACTCGAGTTTGGCTACTATCTGTGAAATTGCGTCAATCCGTTTGGAGGGAGTTTTAGAACGCAGGCCTTTCTCAAGTTCAACGCTCCACTCCATGGAACAAGCTGCCGGAGTTTTTTCCATAACATCACTCTTCAGGGGTTCCCCTTTCTGCCTCATCCACAACTCAGCAAAACAAATACTCATGTCTAATCAATTCTGCAAATCAATCAATCAAGAAAAGATACTCTTAATCAGTGATCAAATCGTCGACGAGGATTTGGAGATCAAATCGTCAAGATTCTTTTTCCTCAATTCTATTTGTATAGCTCCAAACCGACACTGTACACAAATTCCTAAAGCCTAATCAGTCAAACTAAGAACCTGCGACAAAATGAAACAGCTTTAAGGTTCTGAGCTGTATTGACTGGATAGTTTCCAAAAATAAGAAACCAACTGCAATTTCTAATACTAAGCATATTGATAACTTCAAATAAACCATAACATGGAGGTAATCTCATGTAATTTGAAAAGGGGTTTTTGAGATGAGGCCATAAATTTCTTCAAATTCGAACAAAAACACAGCCAAATCCGTTTAGTGCCTTCAACCAAGAAATTATAATAAAGAGCTATTCCAGTATTTGTTTAGTACCTTCCTTTTTGACCTACGGTGGCACTGGTGGTGGAGCGGTGGTGCGTCGGGTCCACCGGTGAAAATGTGCGGCGGTACCGACGATGATGATTGATGCAGTGTCGCCGGTTAATGCACTGGTTACCGTAGGTTACACTGCATCAATCTTCATCGTCGGGTAATTCGCGGGAACCCATTTATTCGGGACGATGAAGAGTGAGAGTGTGAGATGTTTAAATTTAGAAGTTCGCAAATACTTCTTGGGAGAAATTTCTAGAAAGAGAGAAACCGAAATATAGGAGAATTATGTATAGGGTTATGATAAGCTAAACAAAAAAAAAAAAAAAAAAAAAAAACTTCCACAAGAAAAAAGCTCAAAATAAATAAATGTATAGGGTTATGATATAAATGACCAATTCCTCACCCAAGAGGCATGATCAAATAAATACTGTTTTTGGTGAGATTTGATAAACTGATATAAATGTTTTGATGAGATGACATGTTTGATGAACTGATTTCGAGGTTTGATGAGTTGGCGTCGAGGTTTGATGAAATGGTAGTGAGTTATGATAAGGTGGTAGTAATAAAATTATTCTTATTTGGCCTTGCCTTATGGGTGAGGCTGCCTTACATGAGAATTACTCTTGATAAATATAGGGTTATGTATAGGGTTGTGACTTCAGTTTGTAAATTTGATATTTTTTGGTTTTATGCACACTAATTTGGTTTTTAAATTGGTTAAAAATCTCAATATTTTTTGTATAAAATTAACATTAATTTTATACAATTCGAACTCGAACTATTCAGGTACCCACACTTCCGGGTCAGAATCCAGGCTGCATTTTCAAATACCCGAAGGTGCGGGTACCCTGTTATAAACACCCCTAGGCTAATATAGTGAATACTGAATACCATGGTTATGGACGATTTTATACTTTCATTTAAGTGCTAAAATTTCTATATGTAATAACTCATTTGAATATCATCATACTTTAATATTAACACTTTAATGGAAAAAAATGGAAAAGCTATATTATATTTAAACTACATTTAAAAAAATGCCATTTTAGTAGAGGTTATGAGGTCTTGCTGGTAGAAGAATGAAACTCCCCAGCAAATCCCTGATATATTTGTGCATTCTATTACAAATTTTGATTTCAATTTTCAACTGCAAATTAAGCACGTGATTATGAAGTATTGAGAACATAGCTTCAATTGCTGTTATTTGGAGTCCTATGACAGCAAACTGTTGTGAGAGCAATATCTGTTGAGACAGTTGAGAAACATTCTGTGATAGTCTCCAGGCATCGAATCGTACTCAAGCAACTCCTTGAGACAAGTAGCACCCGATCCAAACTATTCCGATGTAGTTGATCTACCAAAACAAACCTGGCCATCATCTCCAGATCCAATCAACCCTAAAACAATGTCCAACAATCTCAGCCACTCCATCATCTGGCCACACATATACGACAAACTCGCGCAACTTCTTCATTTTGTTAGTCAAAGCAGCCTCAGTGGTGAAAGGAGATCCATCGGTCAATACCAGGTCAATCCACAATTAGCTTATGAAATATCCATCTTCAACCGGCATGTATTAATGTGCTCCTGCAACAAGCTGCACTCCACCTAAAGTATGGGAGAAGAGCATGTAAACCACCACTTTTTCAAAATACAGATGTTTTTCTCTTGCAGTGCTCATACATCTCAATTACAGAGGGAATGAGACCCACATAAGTCACACCAGCAACCCCAAGCACTTACTGCTATTGCTGAGTTGGGAGATAGACACCATTTTCTGATTGGTGCCGAACTTATAGACATCACCCGGGGAGTCAAAGGGAAAAGCCTTGGCTCCATAATAATTAAAGCCAAAAAATGGATCAACTTTTCCACTTGCATTCACTAAAACACACTTAAATGAAGTACCATATTCTTTAACAACAAGGCTGAGTACCTTGCATATGTAGTCACATCTTTTCCAAGTCCTCAAATGGTACTGCAAAGAAACCATTCAGGGGAGGCCCAAAAGAAGTGGTCGAGAACCTCCACCTCATCATCAGCCTCCAGGCCTTTCATCCTCATAACCATTATCATCCTTTACTTTTCTGGTGGAATCCAACTCATGAAAGATTAAATAGGAACTGTAATCCCACGTTGCTCCAGTAGACGCAGGGCATGTGCACTGAAAACAGCAAACCAAGAGTCAGGAATAAAGCACTTTCATCTACGCTTCACACACACAATTAGGAATTAGATATGTGAACATATATTGTTTCTCTTCTTCACCTGTCCTCTCTTGCTTGAATTCTGACCATCCTAAGCTTTTACTAACAAAAAGCTTGCCCAATTACACCATGTTTTGTCTGATAGTCTTCAAGTTACTGTATGATCAGTATCCCACCTGAAATTTAAGACCAAACATGTCAACATGTGCCAAGTTGTTCTACAATATATCTTTCTCACTCCATATAAACAGTTAATCAATAACAGGATTATGCAACATATATAACCATTTTGAAAATGTAATCCCATTTAGATAGCATACCTGGACTTAATTTTTCTCAAGATGCAAATGATCTTTCTTTTGTCAGCACATTACAAACTTGGGATACAGTGAAGTCGAATTCCCAGCAAAGTCAAGAAGTGCCGCGACGACTATCAAACCCATCCTTTTGCATAATCTCGATAATGTCTTCAACAGGTTGTTGAAAATGGGAATGCACTCTCAGCAGTGATTCATACACGGGAAAAGTTGCAAGACCGAAAGGTCTGATCATCCCAAGATACTGCTTTGCATCTTCAATCCTTCCCTCTGACTCAAAATACTCAGCAATTGCCACAACCATAGTAGCTGATGGTCTCCAATCACAGTTTTCCATTATGGATAGACCATTTTTCATCGCATCGATAGCTTTATCCATATCACAGATTCGTGTCCATCCCTCCATGAGGATCTCCCATGTCTTGTAATTTGGGATTCCGCCCTTTTCCATTGAACATAGGTGTAAAGCTTCAGCTTTCTCTGTTAGTCCATTCCTCATATATGCCCCAAGAAGAATGTTGGATACTCGAATATCATATCTCCTGCGTTGGGATTCCCATTCTAGGAATATCTGTTCAGCATGTTCAATATCACCGAGTTTCACCAAACAAGACAAGATACACATGTAGTTGGCACAAGTCAATCTTCCTCTAACATGCTTGCATGCTTCCCACAACCGAAGAACTTCACCTTTCTTACTCAAGGAGGCATAGATTGTGATCAAAAACAGATAACCAAGGCGATTACAGGCAGACAATTTCTTTTCTGCCTCTCTAAGTGCCCAGCAAGCCTTATTAGCTAATTCAAACTTCTGATAAATATTCGCCAATGTACACAACGAACTCCATCCTACCAAAACACTCTTATCCTGCAGCATTTCCTTGTACACATTCTCACATGATCCAACTCCTGACAATTCTGCACAAGCATTCATCCATAGGTTGTAGGAGAGGACATTTCTTGGAATCTGGTTTTGTTTCATCAGCTCAACGACTGCAAGCACTTTACTAGGTTGACACGTGACGATATAAAGCTTCATCATCGCATTAAACGGATGAGGGCTCACAAGAAAACCCGACCTGTTCATCATCAGCATCATACCCTCGGCTTTCCCAGTGGACCTTTCTTTAACATAAGAATACAGAAGAGGAAGGCAGGCAGCTTTGCGCGAAATGGTGTCAGGCAGATTATCAAAATACTCTTCAGCTTCTCTTAAACTAAGCACTTTGATTGTCAATTCCAACCTCATTGCACGATCAGCACATGACATTCGATATCTATCATTTGCCTCCATCCAGGTCAGTATCTGAGCTCAAGATTAAAACAAAACAAACATCATTGCCAAAAACTGTCACACTTACTATATTACGCCAATCAAAATGCTCATTTAAACATCGCTTGCAATGATATATTAATATTATCTATCTTCCAAGATGTAAACTTTGACAAAAATGAGCAAGCAGTGACATTATGAGCGGGAAAGAGGGAGTATGAATAGAACAAGACCTCTAGAGCATGCTTAAGGCGGCGTCGTTTGAGCAGCAGCCTGCAAATGCCCCGGAGCTCCGAGATTGGGAGCCACGCGCCGCCTCCATCAACCCACTTCCGGAGGACATCCTCCGGGCTTCGCCGAGGATCTACGAGCTTCAAAATCCGAGCTGTGAGACGATCACCATCACTAGCCGCGTGGCCTAAACGAGCAGTTTCGCCATTAGAAATTCTTACAGATGAGAAAAACCTCAATAACCCCAAAACCCCATTCAATTTCTTCCTCACAACTCCCGCCATTGTTATTCCCGAAGCTTTCAGCGACCAGAATTTAACGCTGAATGGAAAGGCGTGAAGAGAAATGAGGGCCTTGCCTCACGCTTTCATGATGACAAATTCAAAATATACCTGACTTGCAAAGAAAGACTCTACTGCCCCTACTACGACGTCGTTTAACACTTCGTCGGCGCCTAAAACCCTCTGAAAACCTCCAAACCTCCCAATTCACGACCATAACTCTTCTAGAATCTTCCCGCGATTATGCCTGATTCTCTTAGGGTTCATAATTGAGCTTTGCTTCAGAATGCGGAGAAGCAAGCATCTTTGGTCTTCTACAAGTTCGATTTTACACAATGTTTTGGTATGAGTTCCGCAACAAATTTTAGTTTTTTTTACAATCAATTTACTGTGTGTTTTTGAATTCAAGTTGTTGATGTTATCTCCCTCTATGCATGCAGTATCGGGGTTCAAGCTTCCCAAAACATTCATTATTAGTACACAGGCAGTTACATAGAGCTGCTGGTTCAGCATTATACCATGGCCGCCCCAGTAATAACCTCACTTAACTCAATTTTGTTTATATCTTATTGATGGAGGAATTTAAAGTTCATTAAGAGTTAATTTGACTTTGATGAGGTTTGTAAATGATTTTTTTTCTGCTTAGTTCTATTAAAAAATATAGATGTTATGGTGCTGCAGGATTGTGGAGATGCTCATTCATATCGAACCCTGTTGATTTTGTGAGTGATGGGATGTTGACACCTAAGCGCTTTATTCATGCCACAGGTTTTTGACTTTCTCTGCAGTCATTTGTTGTGATTTGATGCTGTGAAATGTAGATGCAAAAATGTGATGACTGTTTTCCAGGAGCTTCCCATGCCAAGCAACGGGATTACTACGACATTCTAGGAGTCCCCGAGACTGCCTCTAGAGAGGAAATCAAGAAGGCTTTTCTAGCTGTGAGTCTAATCTTGAGTCTGTTTTAACGTCTAGGAATAAGTTATGTTCATTTTTAATTAAAGGAGCTATGTGGGAAATGGTAATGGTTGTTTCAACATGTGGCAACATGCATCAGTTTTGGTAAATATCATGGCTTCCAGAGCAGCAGAATTACTAAAACTTTAAAAATAGTTTGCTTGCCAGGCTAATTTTCAGCTTAAACATAATTTGAGGCTCAACATAGGCTAGAATTGAGCTTTTTATGCTCTAGATGGAGTATAATTCTAATTACTCAGTTAAATAATACCCATCCTCGTGTTATATCATTCTAACTCTTGAAATACGCTTCAGCTTGCTAAGAAGCATCACCCAGATGCAAATAGGAATAAGGCTTCTGCAAAGAAAAAGTTTCAAGAGATTAGAGAAGCTTATGAGGTTTGTTGCTGTTTTAGTATTTACTTTGTCTTAAATTCATGATTGTTTCTTCCCTCGTTTTCTAATCATGCACTTCCCTGAATGGTGGATTTCAGACTTTACAAGACCCTCAAAAGAGATCTCAGTACGACAAGGTAATCATTTTGGTCATTATTGTGCTTTTAATCAAAATGGTGCCTGTAGGATCAAGTCAATCAATTTTTTTTTGTGAATAACAGATGAAGGAGGGTCATGGAACTGCCGAAGATATGAATTTCTCTGCAGGGAATGCTGATGGCTTTAGTTACAAACAATATGACTTTCGTTTTTCTGGTTCATTCCATGAAGCCTTTTCTGAAGTAATGCAGTCTTACTATCGTAATTTTCCAGCGTTAGTAGTTTGCGAAGTCATCCTTGATTTACTGTAATTTATGTATTGCAGATATTTAAAAACGCTGCTAGGTTTGCCAAGGATACTGAGGTGATCACTTGCAAGAGTTAGATTTCACCCCTCCCCCCCTTGCATGTGCCATCCTCCGATGAGCTTATTTACTCTACTGTTATTCTTTGTATGGATGAAACAGGTGGAGATTTCACTCTCTTTTTCTGAAGCTGCTAAGGGATGCACGAAGCAACTTTCAATGGATGCAGATCTCCCATGTGATTCTTGCAGTGAGTAAAAAATTATTCATGTCTAACATATTGACACAAAGTCCAACTTCGTGTTCTATTCAGTTTACTGGAAAGGTATTTGAGTAACAGCTAAAAGATATATGCATCAGTTGCATATTGGAGATGTCCACGGATTTTTCTGGTCTTTTTGGTGTTCAGGAGATTGGTTTTCGTATCTTATTCTTTGTATTCTTTTATAGTATCCCTTGTTGAGATTCTATTGGTGTTTCTGTTTTCTCAAAATTCTAGATGGGCGAGGCCATCCACTGAATCCTAAGTCACAAATGTGCCGTAATTGTCAGGGCACAGGGAAGGTAGGCAATAATGATGATAAGTGCTCATGCTACTTCTGAATTTCCCTCCATATTTCTGCTTCTGAAGCACCACGTTTTAGGAGATTTGGTGGTGTTTTGAACTTTCAAATATGTTTCATATACATTACATTTTGTGGTGTTGTAGGTTGCATTTCCTCCTTTTATTGAAATATGCGATAGATGCGAAGGATGTGGCTATGTTGTCAAGGTTAGTTTCTTGTGAGTTAATTTAGAATTCGATCCATCGAGATGAAATCTAACACCTATTTCATACTAGGAATCCTGCAGGGAGTGCAGTGGATCAGGCGTGGTTCAAGGAGTGAAGGAGGTCACGGTAACACTTCCAGCAGGTTGGTAAATTATAATCACAGTGATGGTTAAAATTGGCTGTTTAATATGAAGAAGGAAGTGATTTTGAATAAATTTGAAATCTGAAGATAGCTTATTGATGAGAAGGACTCCTTGTACATATTGAATTTTTTTGAAGGAAACCTTGTCCATAATTATTAGGAAGAATGTTTGTGACTCCTTGTCCATGAATTGGTTGGACAATTGCGTGTTTCTGTGTGTGCGTGACAGAGAGGGTTATGTACATGTACATATATTCTTAAGAAACAGAGATAGGTATTTAGATGTAATATCCAATGTTAGGATGCCACAGACAATACAAATATCTGATGAACTTTCAATGTGATAAGGGTCTGCATCATATATTAGAATTGAGCCTCTACCTTGTTGCCTGGGTTCTTAATTGGATGTAATCAGCAGACAATATAGTATTTTATTGAAATGGACATGGGGATTAGTAAATTTGAAGTTAAATTCTTTGCTCGAAGGTATTAAACTCTATAAGATTTCCCCTACATAGAGCTATAACCAAACATGTTGAGTGCCACTTTAGTAGTCCCAGGAGTAGAATTCTTACATTGATTCGATGTTGAGTGCTAATTTAGTAGTCACAGAAGTAGGAATGGAATCAATGTGAGAATTTGTAGCCTTCTATTTTTCAGATTGCTTACTCTCAACCAAGATTTTCTGTATCCGGTATAAACCGAGATCTACTGGCAAATAGAACACTGGAAAAGTAAAAGGGGTCACCACCATTACTGCTCCTGTTGAATTTTTTCCTTATTTGTATTGACTCAGGGTTGGATACTGGGGATACCATTCGTGTTCCAAAAGCAGGCAATACTGGTAGACGAGGACAAGAACCTGGAAACTTATTCATTAAAATTAAGGTAGCACACATCTCTGTTTTATGCTCTAAATTTATGAGAATGCTGCAGTTCCTTTTTTGAATTCTCCTTGATATAAAAATTGTTCCAGTTTCTCTATTTCTTTTTCAGACATGAAAGTATATAAATTGAATTGTTTAGTTGAGATGCTGAAGGGACATTACTTACTTTGAATTGTTATCAGGTGTCTGAAGACCCCATATTTTCCCGGGACGGTGCTGATATATATGTAGATAGTAACATTTCTTTTACTCAAGTAAGATACCGTCCTGCTCTTTGAGTCCTTTCAGGATAACGCTCATGGATTTGGATCACCAAAATAAATACACACGTGGCTAATGATATTCTTGAATTTTGACTTGTAACATTCTCTGTACTGCTTCGATGATGAATTAAAATGAGCAAAGTTATCTTTAATTTCATTTCCCTGCATATTCCGTCAACCACTTTGAGCATTAGTGGTCTATTAATGGGTTTCTCTTTGTATGTGAATTGACATTCTCTGGACATTTGAAAGTTTTAGCTTATTGGTATTGATTTCTGAAATCTGTTGTGAAAGAAAGCTGTTGGGTCATCAAAACAGAGTTGAAACTGAAAGTATTTGAAATTGGTATCTGTAGAATTTGAAATTGGACATTTTAAAATTTTGACCAGAACGCTTCCTACTATTGTGCATAAGCAAACTTTGTCTCGACTCTCAATAGCAAGACACTAATTAGGGATTTTTCATTTTAACAATAGAAGCATCTGGATGTGTGTTTGTCTGTTTTTCTATCAGTAATCGTAATATCATATCGATATCTTGTCATGCAAAGATTTGGAAATGTACATAGAGTTTGACATGCAGTACTATTTCGAATGTGCTAACAGGCTATCCTTGGAGGTGAGGTCGAAGTACCAACTCTTTCTGGAAAGGTGAAACTGGAGGTACAATTTATATTTTGCCTTATGGTCTTTATATCATCCATAGGTATATCCTTCTGCTAATGTGTTCATGAAATTCGAAGTTTGATGGAATTTACCTAACTAGTTCGAGTCCACTGGTGCTTTTGTGCTTGTAGCTTATATACAACCATTATGGTGGGATTGCTTTTAAATTTTTATGACTTTTTCTATGTTGTCTAAAGTTCCATATTGTAATAAACCTTATTAAAGAAGGCTGAAAGACAACCTAAAGAATTAGATTTTATATGTGATATCATCTTAAAGGAGGCAGCAACACTACCTGAGGTTAATTTGTTTTTTCTCGAGTTCTTACATTGAGATGTAAACTTAACAGTTTACCTCCTTAAGGTTTGGGTTTCTTTAATCAGGTTTTGGTTTGGGTTTCTTTAATCAGGTTTTGGTTTGGGTTTCTTAACAGTTTACCTCCTCGCGCTCTTAGTGCTTTTTTTCTCTGCTCATTTCGCTATCTTATGGTTTCTTACAAACCGCCTCCTTTTCATTGAGCTTATTGTACTCAGGAGATTTTTTCTCCTTTTTGATACACCTCTTTTAGGTGTTTTCCCCCCACCTTTCATAGGTGGTTTATCTTAAAAAAAAAAAAAATAATAAAAAAAATCAGGGTAAAAGTATTAATTCAAAGATTTATTTGGTTTGATGGGGAAAATGTGCATCTCCTAATTTGTTTTTTAATTATTTAGATTCCCAAGGGGGTTCAACATGGACAGCTTCTGAGACTGAGAGGAAAAGGTATGATGATCCAACAGCTTTCTTCACCATAATTTTTTAATATCATTTTGATGTTCTTTCTCTTAGTTTGTATTATCCAGCCCTCTTTTGATACTTTCATATGGCATTGTGTGCAGGACTGCCAAAGAAGGGTTTATTTGTAGACCATGGTAACCAGTATGTGCGGTTTCGCATACGGTTCCCTGTGTAAGCTCTTTGTTTCACTTTTATACTATTTCTCTTGGTTCTCTTTTACAGGTTTACTTAAATGTAAGAGTTAGTGATTTATAGGTCCGGATACTATGTAAGCCAATTGAAAAGTATGTGACCAGTGAAACATCTTGTATGTAGGGAAGATTTGTGCTTTTTAATAGATAGTATTGTGCATGTTTGAGTTAAGTTCCCTCTTCAAGGTCCATAGACACATAAAATATGATAGAATCCCTACCAGGCTGGCTACGTTTTAGTATAGACACTTCTTCTTACCATTTTGTTTGTAAATTGTGTATTTGACATGGGGTTTATGTATCCTACAAATGATCACACAATTACTTGATTTTTATCTTGTACAGTTTCTTAAATGAACGCCAACGTGCAATAATGGATGAATTTGCCAAGGAGGAACTTTCCAGCGACATGTACAGTCAAGAAACTTGGTAAGAAGTTTCGGAATTTAAATTATGCCTTTTTGCTATATTTCAGTTCTAATCTGAGGATTTGTTATAAATTTTAAATTAAGATTCCAACTCTATAGCTTTACACTGTTGTTTTTGTTTACGAAATGTAGGAGTGATTACATTTTCTGCTTCTATAATTCTATTCTCATGTGCTATGAAACAGATGTTTGAGTAAAATGAGAAAAAACTTAATATACCAACATTCATTCGTATGAAGGATATCTTCAATATTATTCTGTATGAGGAATCTTTTTCAAGGTTAAAGCCTTACTCCATAAACCAAGATTTAAGTAATTAAAGAGAATTTCACTGCTCCGGTATTATGGTTATGTTTGCAAGGACACATATTCTCCATTGATGCCTTAAATGAGATAATCATGAGTAGCTGATGAACTTAAATGAATGTTGATTTTATTTAAGGAGTTGGGAGCACACATTATTAGTGCCCTTTCCTTACAAACTGTCCTTTGAATTAGTAAACTCGTATCAGCAAATTTTCTGTAAATCGTCTTTGATTTTGAATGATTGTAAATCGTCTTATACCCAAAACCAATATGTTCTATAGGTTCTTAAGAAAGTTAGAGAGGTTTGGTTAGAGATGCTGGCCCACTTAATCAGTGAGCATGCTTTACATGATTAACAGGCTTTACCAGCAGCTGTCTCCTGGTTGAATTACAGGTGGCAGCACATTGTTGATCGAGTTCTGGGCAGCCAATATTTGCTCAAGTTTTCTGTGTTGATTCTTATCCTGATCTTGTTGAAGATCCACTGAAGCACCAGGAGAACCGAAGCCTGCTATTAAGGAACCTATGAGCAAGGGCAAGCAGAGACGCATGTTACCAATATGTCATTGGCCAGTTCAAACCCAGCATATTGCTGATAAGTTACAGAAATCGGGATTCTCTGGTTGGCACAATTTGCAGCATAGCTAACAGCATTTTGATACCATATCTGTTCGGCATTAAACACATCAAGCTATTTATATACTACTAGTATATATACAGAAATCGGTTTAGGATTGCACTACGAATATTGTATTATCTAGATTCATTGAATCTATAGCTAGAACATACTCTGAAAGGAATAAACAAGAATGGGAAGGCAATTTTGTCAGCAGAGAGAATCACAGAGTAGCAATTGAATGCATCTCGGTTTCACTGATTTGTTTCTGCTTCTTCTTGTTGTGCTTGATCTGACCATACACATGAGAAGCAAATCCCCAGAGGGACATAACCAGAGCAACGCCCTTCTCGGCCTGGAACTTTTCATGGTAGATAATAACGGCCAAAACCTCCGTGACCGGAAGTAGAACCGTGATCATGATGCCGGAAACCAAAGACGAAGAACAGAAGATGATCCCAGTCATTCCCAGAGTGAAAAACTGCCAAATGATGCCGATGCTCACAAGTACAACATAGTAGCTCGTTTCTCCGAGCTCAAATGTCCTAGCTTCGTGAGAAATCGCCTGCAAGATTTCACATTCATTAAATTATACACATGAAGATAAAATTGTTACTCCAAAAAAAAAAGCGTCACTAAAGATATACCTGAAAATCTTTGTTAATTAGCATCCCAACAATGTTAACCAGAGATGCAGTTATGCATAAGACTATCTGAATCTCCATCACCAGAGTAAAAGTGATGGCCTGCTTAGCTTTCATGTACGTCAGCTCGATCAACGGAAAAATTGCGCCGCCTATCGCCGCCGAGCTGAACGTAAAAATAAACCCCAACACGTACTTGCTCCGGCTCTCTCCGGCCGGCCGGTCACCGCCGGCATGCATGGCTAAGACGACCGATCCCACGGTCAGCAACACCACAGCATTCACAGTGTAAGCATCGAACTTCTGCTTAACAAAAATGACAGCAGCAAATGAAGTGAAAACAAGCTGCGACGCAAGGATGAGGCTCGAGGTGGACACCGGCAAGTGGCCGATGCCGTAGCAGTACAAGTAATTCACCGCTCCGATAAGAACTCCGATCAGCGCTGCTGCTAAAGTGGTCTGAAGCTTGATGAGGACTAGCTTGGTGGCGGCGGTTTCCGATCTGCGGCGGTGGAAGTAGGAAACTATGAGTGGGATGAGGATTATCGGCCACCCGCCGGTGTGCAGCCAGCCGGTAAGCCATACTCTGGCGCCGCCGTGGAGGAAGTAAAGGCGGGTGATCAGCGGTCCACCACAAGCACCGATGACTAGCACAATACTGCTTAGAACTAGAAATATTTTCTTGACGGGGACGCTAATTTGATCGTCCATGATTTCTCTTAATTATATAAAAAAAATAATAATTTGTAAGTTCATAAAAGCTAGCTAGAAGTATAATTTTCTTTTTTTTTGATAGCAGGTGGGTTTTGGACAATAAAAACTAACGGTTGGAAATAAAGATGGGAATTGCAACTGGCTATAGAATCTGCATGAAAAACGTGCTTTGTTCCCTTGTACTACTACTTAATTCCACTCGATTCAAAATTTAGTTGAATTGAGATTTATTATCCACAAGTTCATTTATATCAAAGGGAGAGAAATTTGGAGTTTCATTAAGCTATCACTCAAGACCTTCTCTAATTTCATTAAGCTGGTTTATTTAGAAATATAATTTATCAGATAATTTACCAACTATGTAAATCACACCATTTAGTTTATTAACATTTTTTTTTCTGAAAAATATTATTAAAATGTCCGACTTTGATTACAAATGAATCAACCATTTAGCCTAGATATTCTTTATACTGAATGATAATCAAATCATTGATTTATTTAATTCCAAAAAAAAAACATCTTTCAAATATGTAACATGATTGCACATTTGTTTAAATTATTCAAGGGAACAACGAAATCCAAGTAGAGACTTTGGCAATCGAAATACAAGTTGACAACTTGGGAACGAACTATGACTGCTCATTTCCTATCGTCCAAGCCCTAGGGTGAGCAAATTGATTGACAAGTCAAAAACGACTAAAAAGTCGTTATTTGTTTTTTTGGTTAATTGCACGTCGAATTGTTTTGACCATATATATTGGATAACTTTCTTGTTGAAGAGCTTCTTCCGGATTCTCCGGTGAATGCATTCAATCATTAGGTCGAAGTAATTGAGATTTAGAATGCTGATTAGGGTGGTTATAAATGCATGTTAAATTGATTTTTTTTTTCTTTTTTAAAGAGGAGTGGGGTGAAAAAAATAAAAATCAGAAAAAAAAATTACAAATCCTTTGAAATATGATCATCCTGACTTGAAATAGGGAAGGTCTTCCATGATCCATTCTATTTGATACTAGAGACAAATGTTGATATTATCACTTTCAAGTATGATCTTATAAATATTAATCATGATCATTCACTGTCTGATCTTCTCATTTTTATGATTGATCTTTTTTACATTCAAGACTGATATTTTAATATCATGATTATTCAGTGAGACCTAATTTGTACTTGAGATATCATCGACCGTATACTTTATTAAAACGCCATAAGAGATCTACCGAATAATATGTTAGGACTAGTAAAGCTACATTTATTATTATTTTTTTATCAGAGCTACATTTATTTTTAATGAGGTCAGAAATCCCCTTCTCAAATTATGTTAAGGTCATAATTAAAAATCAACTGTAAAATAGCAAAATTTCATGATAAAAATAATTTTAAATTAGAAATGGCTCCATGTACTTTAATGATGCAAAATGTATGTTAGGACTCCATGATATATACATTATTTTATTTGAAGAATCATGATACATTATTTGGTGGACCTTCAGAAGAACAAATTCATGGTGGGGCATAAAAACCAATCTAATCTTTCTAAATTTGTTTGAAGTTCTTTAGAAAGTAAATATATATTGGTCTCATTTGTAAATCAGCGGTTAACTATTATAGATGTTAGCGTATTGTGACTATTTTGGTGCATGCATGACTACCCTAGGATGTCATTAGAAGTCTTGAGAATTCCTTTGAAGGATTACAATGTCAGAGAGATACATATTACATTTGCAATACCGCATGATCAATGTTCTTAAAACTGTAAATACCTTGAAAAGGAAAAATGGATCAGAACTACTACCACATTAAAAACCTCGTGGGAAAAAGAGTGTAGCGATTCCACTTAATTTACGCTCTGAAATCGCTACAACCGCATCCTTTTATGCATTTAGCTCCAAAACTCCCCAGTCCATCAATCTGCATCAGAAACACACCTAAAGTGCACATTAATCTCGTAAAAGTACAATATAAAACATCAAATAAACAACATAAATCACACGTATCAGCTTTATTTAGATCCAAAGTTAATAAGTTTCAAGTTACAAACTAATATGAAAATCATTCTACTGCATTCTTCAAGTAACCAGCAGCAGTCACGAGCAGCAGTTCTAAGTCACCAACAACGTTCTTGCCTTCTTCACAACAGCAGAAGTCTACAGGAAATCAGCATAAGGTATGATGTCCAACAAAAGTGACTTAAAAGTTTAAGTTTCTCCACAACTTCTATCTCCTCATCCGAATCATATTTCTCACGGAGTCCGCGCAACTCCATAAGCATGTTCTCCAGTGCAGTCATACCTCCTTTCCCTTTTGACTGTGTGAAGTACTCTGCATATAGATGATGGCCAACAAATGCAGGTTTCGAAACTCGTTCAATGAAGCTGAGGATGATAACCATAGCTGAATCCAATTCGTTCGAATTCCATTTTTCAAAATTTTGTCATCCTCGGTTGTTTCCTTCAAAAGCTGCCTCAACTTCGCCTTTGAAGGAGTAAAGCGCGGATGAAAAAAGACCAATGCCTTATCTTTTTTCACCTTTGGTGATACTTTAAACTTCAAATTGTACAAGTTTAGTTCCTCTAGGAGACGTCTCTTCATTGCAAACTCCTTGAACGTTGGAGTTATATTGTTTCCAAACTTCTTTAATGCATCTTTTGCCTTACTGTCAGCCTTTATCAACCTTCTCACGGCAAATGTTTTAGCCTCCCTCGAAGGTGAAAGCTTCATATTCTTCAAAAAATCTTTGAATCGAGAAAATCAGGACTGGAGAATGCTGATATGGAGTTTGACCAGCCTCATTTGGTGCTCCATTCGGGCTTGCTGAGCCGTGGCCTTTGGTGGTATTAGGTGCAACTGACGTAACTTTGAAACCATCCCCTTCAAAAATTATGCCATCTCCTGGAATTATGGAGACTGATGACGGCGACGGCGGTGTTCGGTGATGGTTGTGCGAGAGAGTTTTGATGGAGTGAACCGATACGTGTGGAAGACTATTGATGCAGCGCAAGGTTAGACGGAAGCGTCAAATTCACAAGATTCACCAATATATCTAGATTAGCCTTTAAAATCCGTTGATTCTAAGAATTCCGGAAATTAAACTCTATCTTGATTAGTAAATTTGATATATCTAGATTTGCCTTCAAGGTCCGTTGAGTCTGAGAATGCCCGGAAGTTGAATTCAATCTTGATTAGTATCCAACTTCCCGTTGAGTCTGAGAATGCCCGGAAAATTAGAGAATAAACTGGAAAACTAAATTATATTATCTCAAATCAAAATCAAAAGGTTCCTAATTACAAAGCAAAAGGCAATATTTATAACCCATCAATCTCTATCCTATTACCCTATAGGATACCGATTCCCACTCTGAATAGGAGATCGATTCCTTCTTACCAAGATTAAAAAAACCTTTTCAGGAAAACTCTAAACCTTGATAAGGAAAGCCCAAAAATCCATCAATGATTATCTTTGGAATAATCCAAAGATCCAACTAAACCAACCAAAATACGTATATGGCTCCCATGACTCGGAAATGTGACATATTTGCATCTTCCTAGTCCTGCCTGCACCATTCTCCCGGGGTTTGACAGAATTCGCCCTCGAATTCGACCTCGCAGTGATCCCTTATCGAACAACAAGCATATTGTATGAACAAGTCGGAAGCACATTGTATGTTTCCCAGCCTCTTTGAACTTCAAAATAAAGTCTTTCCTTTTACCAACATTAAAATCATTCATCCCATGAGCAGGTAATCCATCCATGTCTCGTCGTAAATCACTGTGTTTGGCGGGAGTGAAACTGGTCATATAATGAGGCCTTTGGGGTAAAATAGAACTAGGTTTCATCTCTAAAACGTGTTGTATATCACTGAGAAGAGGAAATCCAACAGGTAGATCTTCGAATAGCACATCCTTGAATTGTTCTAAAGCAGGCTTCGCCATTTCGGAAATTTTCTCACACTCAGTAGACTCAAGCCCAATCAGCAAAGTCATTTTATCTTCAGCCTTAACCTCTTTCTCAAATTCTCTCGTGGATGGTAAGCTTGTAGTTTTTCCACTTTCATCATTTAGAACATCATTTTTTCCACGTTTCTTGGGGAGCAACGTGATCTTTACTCCTTCAAACTTAAAGCTATAACTGTTCAAATGATCTTCATGGATAACTCGTCGATCATTCTGCCAAGATCTTCCCAACAACAAATGGCACGCATCCATATCCACAACATCACACCATATTTCATCCTTGTATTTAGGTCCAATCGAGAAAGGAACAAGTACACGTTTAGTGACTAATATCTCTCCTCCATTCGGCAGCCAAGTAAGTTTGTAAGGTCTGGAATGATTCTCCGTTTGAAGACCTAGCTTTTGAACAGCCTCAGTGGAGATGATGTTATCACAACTTCCAACATCAATGACAAATTTGCAGATTCTCCCGAATATCGTACAAGTAGACCGAAAGATGTTGGTTCGAGTCCACTCAGATTCATCTATCACCTTTGGATACTTTGCTTCATCATCAACGACACCTTTAAAATCTTCTACCAACAACATTCTTCTCCGAGGTTTCTTACATTGAACTGATCGATGACCATTTTCTCCGCAGTTGAAACACTTTAAAAAGCGAGCATTTATGACATCGTCGGGTTGAGGAGTAATCACATCTGCTTTTGGAGTTAAAGCAATACAATCGTTATATCGAAATAGTGGATTACTACTTGTGGAAAACATTCTGCCTTTCTGATTTTGTCGTTCCACAACCAAAGCTTGCTGATGTACTTCTGTGACAGTAGTCGAATTAAACATATTAACCAATTTCTGAACTTGAGGACTCAAACCCCCAATATATCTCGCTACGAGTTGATCTTCCATTTCCGTAAGCTCATTCCTAGCGATTACTTGGAAAAATTCCGTTGTGTAGTCCTCAACCGAACGACTTCCTTGTCGTAAATTCTGTAACTGCTGGTACATCAATGACCGATAATTGAAAGGCAAAAATGCCTCTTTCATTAGCTTCTTCATTTTTTTCCAAGTCACCACTTTCGGTTTTCCCCTCCTTTCACGGTTTACTTTGTCTTGTTGCCACCATGTTATGGCCCTTCCTCGCAAATGAGTTGCAACCAGCTTTACTTGTCTACCTTCTGGAACCTTGTTGCAATCAAGGATTTCGTCGACCGTGGATATCCAATCAAGGAATTCCTCTGCCTTCATTCCTCCTTGAAACACGGGAATTTCAGCTTGCGGATTTTGTTGATTCATGCTAGTGTACCCATGAGAAAACATGTTCCCTTGCGTCCTGGGATCACATTGATTGATCAACAAATTTGGGAACAGTGTGCGCGGCTTAAAATCCTGAAATTTTTTGTTGTGATCGGCGAAGTGCTGCTCCAAACACCGATCCATGATACGCCCAATATGCAGCACCAATTATTGTGTCATCTCGTTGACTGATCTTCCCTAGAGGTTGTTGTCGTGGTGGTATTAGTCCCCAAAACAAGTCAAACTCCACCTTATGCAGCACAGATCAATTCGGCTCTTGGTACCAACTGATGCAGCGCAAGGTTAGGCGGAAGCGTCAAATTCACAAGATTCACCAATATATCTAGATTAGCCTTTAAAATCCGTTGATTCTAAGAATTCCGGAAATTAAACTCTATCTTGATTAGTAAATTTGATATATCTAGATTTGCCTTCAAGGTCCGTTGAGTCTGAGAATGCCCGGAAGTTGAATTCAATCTTGATTAGTATCCAACTTCCCGTTGAGTCTGAGAATGCCCGGAAAATTAGAGAATAAACTGGAAAACTAAATTATATTATCTCAAATCAAAATCAAAAGGTTCCTAATTACAAAGCAAAAGGCAATAATTATAACCCATCAATCTCTATCCTATTACCCTATAGGATACCGATTCCCACTCTGAATAGGAGATCGATTCCTTCTTACCAAGATTAAAAAAACCTTTTCAGGAAAACTCTAAACCTTGATAAGGAAAGCCCAAAAATCCATCAATGATTATCTTTGGAATAATCCAAAGATCCAACTAAACCAACCAAAATACGTATATGGCTCCCATGACTCGGAAATGTGACATATTTGCATCTTCCTAGTCCTGCCTGCACCAACTATGAATAGAATTATCCTTTCATTCTTGATGGCTGATGGGCATGGGCTGCAGTTTGATTCAGCCCAATGCAGATTTAATCATATTGGACAACTTTCTTGTTGAAGAGTTTATCCAGATTCTCCCGGTGAATGCATTCAATCACTAGGTCGAAGTAATTGAGATTTAGAATGCTGAGAATGGTGGTTTGGGAATGCATGTCAAATTGATTTATTTTTTTTCCTTTAGAAGAGTAGGGTGAAAAAATTTAAAATCCTAAAAGAGAATTACAAATCCTTTGAATTATGATCGTCCATGACTTGAAATAGGGAAGGTATTGTGTGAGACAATTTCCATTTGATACTAGGGATAAATGTTGATCTTCTCACTTTCAAACATGATCTCTATATTAAAAATGATAATTCATTGTATTATTGTCGATTTTCTCCTTTCATGTCTGATATTTCACTTTCAAAACTGATCTTATATATATTAAGCGTATAAGAAACCAATTGAGATAATTTATACTTGAGATATTGTCAACCGTATGCTTTATTAAATTACAAATTCTCATTTGATACCCGTCTCTATGGAGGCCAGGGGCTGTAGGAGCTTTCCAGAAATTATAGGTACAAATTAAAAAACGCACCTAAAAATCAATTTAATATTTCTAAATTGGTTTGAGTTTCTTTAGAATAATGAAACTTATTTACCATATAGTACATCTATAAGAATATATATATATGGATGGGATCAGGTGAGAACCTCTTTTTAGGTGAGAACCATTTTTTAGGTGAGAACCAATCTTAGACCGTCCAAATAATTCATCCAGTGGCTGAGATTTTGACCCATTTATTATAAAGAACGCGGGTCGGGTCGGGTTATAAGTCATAATCTGGGTGAAAACTCGATCGGATTCTGCAACTCTCGTTCTGTCTTTCCGGCGACTGATCGACCCACCGTACTTGCTCCAAACTCCGGCGATTCGCGGCGTTCAGTTCCTAGAAAATTTTCGCCGTCAATATCCGGAATTCACGGCTACCATAGCCTGGATGTTCTTCTTCTACAGAACTCCGGCGGTCTCCAGTATCGCGGCGTAGATCTGAAAATTTTCAGTTGCGAGTAAATTCAGTTGGATAAGACGACATCGAAGAGAGGGAATCTCCTGAGAATGAGAGTGGGCTCGCTGGAGAAGATGGAATGAAAGAGGACGGAAATTCAGTCGCCGGAAAAGTGATCTCGCCGGTGAAGACAAAGGTCTGCACATCGGGGAAGACAAAGAGCAACTTTTTCAAAATTTTCTAGTTGTTTGCATTCCAGTCCCTGTAGTTTAGCTGGTCTTTTAAACAAGACCCCATGGATAAGAACTCCATTTTTAATCAAATTTAATAATATTTGAAACTATCAATTAAACTTGAAAGTACTTCCAATTTAGCTTAAAAGTACTTCACAATTATGAATTTTTTAATTTATTAGTATTTCATGTAATACTTGAAAGTATTGCACATAGATTTTGAAAAATATTTTAATAAAAGAATTCATTTTTAATTTATTTGTATTACGGTTATAAATAAACGGTTGGTACTTCTCATGTGTATATAACTTGAAGGTACTGCTCGTTCATGCTGTGAGTGCTTCCTCTGTCGGTACTTCCTCTCTACTTTGATGGTACTGCTCGCTCTTGGTATGAGTGTTTCCTTCGTCGGTACTTCCTCTATAACTTGATGGTACTACTTGCTCATGCTAATCAAACAGTACTTCCTATATTTACTTAATGGTACTGCTCATTTGTGCTGTGAGTTCTTCCTGAATTACTTAAGGGTACTGCTCATTTAACTATGAGTGCTTTCTCCATCGGTATTTCCTGTATAACCTGAAATTACTGCACGTTCGTGTTGTGGGTACTTCCTCCATCGGTACTTTCCGTATAACTTAAAGTACTGCACATTCCCATCGGTACTTCCCGTATAACCTGAGAGTGCTGCACGTTCGTGTTATGGGTACTTCGTCCATCGGTACTTCCCGTATAGCTTGATAGTACTGAACGCTCGTGTTGTGGGTACTTCATCCATTGGTACTTTCCGTATAACTCGAGAGTATTGCACGCTCGTGTTGTGGGTACTTCATCAATTGGTACTTTCCGTATAACTCGAGAGTACTGCACGCTCGTGTTGTGGGTACTTCATCCATCGGTACTTCCCGTATAGCTTGACAGTATTGCACGCTCGTGTTGTGGGTACTTCATCCATCGGTACTTCCCGTATAACTTGACAGTACTGCACGCTCGTGTTGTGGGTACTTCGTCCATCGGTACTTCCCGTATACCTCGAGAATACTGCACGCTCGTGTTGTGGCTTCGTCCATCGGTACTTCCCGTATAACTCGAGAGTACTGCACGCTCGTGTTGTGGGTACTTCGTCCATCGGTACTTCCCGTATAACTCGACAGTACTGCACGCTCGTGTTGTGGGTACTTCGTCCATCGGTACTTCCCGTATAGCTTGACAGTACTGCACGCTCGTGTTGTGGGTACTTCCTCCATCGGTAATTCCCGTATAGCTTGACAGTACTGCACGCTCGTGTTGTGGGTACTTCCTCCATCGGTACTTCCCGTATAGCTCGAGAGTACTGCACGCTCGTGTTGTGGGTACTTCCTCCATCGGTACTTCCCGTATAGCTTGACAGTACTGCACGCTCGTGTTGTGGGTACTTCGTCCATCGGTACTTCCCGTATAGC
The DNA here is from genome assembly GCA_963678965.1 of Cruciata laevipes. Classification (NCBI taxonomy): domain Eukaryota; kingdom Viridiplantae; phylum Streptophyta; class Magnoliopsida; order Gentianales; family Rubiaceae; genus Cruciata; species Cruciata laevipes. The sequence goes on from OY787639.1 coordinate 6,112,717, forward strand.
TTGACAGTACTGCACGCTCGTGTTGTGGGTACTTCCTCCATCGGTACTTCCCGTACAGTACTTAAATTATTTTTTTTAAGAAATCCGGTGATGGAATAAGTTTGAAATACATTAAATTATACTTCATTACTGGTACTTTAAATATCGGTACTTCAAGTTTCTACTATAGGAACTTCACGCTAATACTATCGGTACTTCATACAAAGTACTGCGAGTTAATTTAATTGATTAAAAAATTTAATTGGAGGTAATTATAATATTACTTAATCAATTTTATCAAATTTGTTTAGAAGTAATAATTTTAAATTACGAAAAATTGACTCAAAATCCAATGAAATTTCAAAATAAGTGTTAGTGCAATATATTAACTATTAAGTACTTTAGATATTAATTTAGAGTGCATGTAATTATTGAGGCAAACTACAATGAAGGAAAGCATTAAATACAATTTATTTAAAAATGGGTGGTAGGTTTAAAGACTCTAGAAAACTTAGGGACTGAACCGAAAATACACAAAAATGGGAAAGCCTCTGTCCCCGTTTATGTTGGTCGCCGGCAAAACCGCAGAAGCTACTGTCCCTGCTCCATCCCCATTCTCCGGGAAAGATCTCGGCCGCGTCGGTGGAGATGGCGGAACCGGAGTTGGTCGGAAAACTTAACCGTGGATGGGTTGAGCTCCAGAATCGCGGCGGGAATCCAATTTTATTCTTATGACCCGATTGCGCAGGTTATGACCCGGTTTCATACCCGCGAAAATTTATTTTCCCCAATAAATTTGGACTGTCAGATTAAATCCAATGAATGGTGTAAGATGGGTTCTCACATAAGAGATGGTTCTCACCTAAGAAGGTGGTTCTGATCCTAATTCTATATATATATATAGAAAGAGGATCATGTGTGACACCCTATGTTATATGTGACACTTTTCTTATGTGTGACACTCATCTGGGCCATTCAAATATTCAATCCAGTGGCTAATATTGTAAGCCCGTTTACTATTTTCGTGGGTTAAAATCTGGGCCAAAAGCCCATTTTCGAGTTATAACAATATATGATTTTTTTTATGCAGATTTCATGGCCAGCTTCATCTTTTGCACACCTTTTAACTCAAATACCTCATGTTTGAGATTATATGATTAATCTTTTGTATTACACCTTTTAACTCAAATACCTCATGTTTGAGATTATATGCTTCACCTTTTGCGCACATTTTAACTCAAATACCTCATGTTTGAGATTATATGCTTCACCTTTTGCGCACCTTTTAACTCAAATATCTCATGTTTGAGATTATATGATTAACCTTTTGCATTACACCTTTTAACTCAAATACCTCATGTTTGAGATTATATGCTTCACCTTTTGCATTACACCTTATAACTCAAATATCTCATGTTTGAGATTATATGATTAACCTTTTGTATTACACCTTTTAAACTCAAATAACTCATGTTTGAGATTATATGCTTCACCTTTTGCGTTACACCTTTTAACTCAAATACTTCATGTTTGAGATTATATGAATAACCTTTTGTATTACACCTTTTAACTCAAATACCTCATGTTTGAGATTACACCTTTTAGCATCTCATCTTTTAATTCAAATACTTTAAGTTTTTGTTTATATCATGCATCTTTTGAATTAAAATGATCATCTTGCCATAAAAGGTTCATGTTTTGAATTAATTTCCTCAAGTTTCAAAACGATCACTTTTTAAATTAAATTCCTCATGTTTTATTTTGGTTTTGCTTAAATAATTAGCTTTCATATTAAATGCTTCATGTTTTATGTTAAATTCTTCATGTTTATTTCAGCAAAAGTCAAAACATGACAAATAAGGAAAATATAAAACCAAATTTATAAACTTTGGGTTATTGTAAAAGTGTCCCACTAATATAAGGATTAAATTGTAAATAACTTGAAAATATGGGAAATCCAGTCCATCTTCTCCAGACGCTCATCTTCTCCAGACGCTCATCGGTCGTCTTCGCCGGCGATCCCAAAATTGATCGATGTTCTCCAATTTCCTCATGATCGGCGACCTCCTACTAGACCTCGGCGATCTCCTTCAAGATCTCTATGTTTCGGCGCCGGAGGAAGAAGCTGGAGCTCCGGCGAGAACTTGGATGTGATCTGAATTGCATAAATCCAAATTGCAGATCCGACCCGACCCGCGACTTTTGTCACTTAATATCTAATTTTTGCAGCCATCCGATTTGCTCACCAACGGCGCAGATTTGTGCCACACATAAGTAGTGTGTCACACATAAGAGGGGTGTCCCACCGGATCCCTCCCCTATATATACATATGTATATATATATATATACATATGTATACATATATATTCATATATATATACTAGCATGTTACTAGCATGTTAGATCGCGCATGTTAGACCCTAAACCCATATATATATATACTAGCATGTTAGATCGCGCAAGGCGCGATCATGGCCCAATTTACAAATTCAGATAATATCGTGAATATATAATTGAAAACATTGTTGTATGTAACATTTATCTTAAAGTGTCATTTTTTTTTGAATAATCTTAAAAAGTAATTGCATTCTAAATGTTTTGAAAACACGGAATATGGTTGGTTTAATATAACATAATTATATGTTTAAAACAAAATTCTTTCATAGATTATTTTCAAATAAAGCAGATTTAGTATAAAAATTAGACTAAAGTGTATTGTATGGCACAACAAATATTATTTTGGATAACTTTGGCCCTTTACCACTTCACTAACTTTCATTATGGTAAATTTAATTTTTATTTTTTTAAATGTTATGTTTTCATATAAATTAACTTCTTAGTAATTAATTATCTAAATTATTTTTGGGATAATAGGTACTTGAGTTTTGAAAGAATAAATGAAAGCATAAAATTACTGAAAGTGCCTCATAGAAACTTAAAATTTTAACAAATTTATACGTGATAATTTGTTAAACATATGACCATCTACTTTATCTTTTTGGCATAAAAGTAATTTAGTCTATAAACATAACTTCCCATCTATGAAGAAAGGTAGTGTCACTTGTTTTTCTATGCTCCGCATTACGATGAAAATCACATATTAAATCAAAGAATATTTAAACACCTCTTAAACCTTATAACATGAAGTACTTTTGTTTAGTGATCATTCAAATGTAAAGCTGAACTTGATCTTTCAAGATAGAAAAAGAAGATAAAGGCTCGTCACTCATCAACCATATAACGTCTACCAAAAAAGATTAGGTTTTACAGCAAACATGCGTTTTCAAGGAATATATAATCTAGACAGATCATATTAATTCTAATACTTGGCTTGAGTATACAGTTTGAAAACTAAGAATTATAATTGCTTGTGTCGCATCTTGAATGAGTGGATTTGACTCACCAATATATACATGAGTAGCACCAATTCAGCGAACTACCAATTCATCCAACCTGTACATTTCCCGTCTTCCCAATTTTAGAAGCTGCTTGATAAGTTGGCCAAGTTCTAGAATCAAAAGGATTATGAATGGTTAAATTTAAATTTAGCATATAAAATTTGTTTGAATTTCAAAAAGAAAGAAAGAGTTTACCTTTGTTAATGAGTGATGAGAAGAAGTGAGATGGTAAGTCCTATTTATAGATACAGGAGATGCCAATAACCCTCTGGAATATGAAAAATTACTCTACAATTTCATAAATATTATAAGGGTAGTAAATTGCAATAATTGCATAAGTTTTATTGTAAAAATGAATTGATTTAATAACAAATTATGAGGTTAGTAATTGAAGGAAGATGAGGGGGTTATTAGCAATCAAATAAAGGGTAATGAATAAGGGAATTGATTTTAAAAAGAAAGAAGAGGAAGAGGTGCCTTTTGTCGAGAAGATTAATAGCATGAATGAAACTAAAGAAAATTGAATGAATTGAAGAATGAAATCAATGGATTAATTTTCAAAAAAATAAAAATAAAATCAATGGATTAATTGAAGAACAAAAGGAAAAGGAAGATGAGAAGGTGTTTCCGGTCTAGAAATTGTAAGGTCACAAGGAAAAATAAATTTCAGGAAATAATTAAGAGAATTAAAGAAAATAAAATTGATGGAGGATAAATGACATTAAAGAAAACAACGGATTAATGGACATGAAATTGAAGAGGTGATGAGTTAAGGAAAATTGGGAGGAACTCTTGTGAAATTGAAGAGGTGAGGAATTAAGTTTGTGAATTAATGGGATGAATCAAAAATGAGGTGGAGGTGAGGTGGCAGATGAGATGTCCTGCCACATGCCAATAAGAGAGGTATGTTTTGTTAAAAACTCTTGTCTTCTTATATATAGTTAGATATATTATAGAGAATAGTGTCCACAGACCATCAATTTTTTTGTTAAATGCTCTGTATCCCTGAATTTTAGAAAAGTGCTCTGCTACCACTGGATTAACGTTAACTTTGTAAATCAGATCTCTAAAAGCCCTACCCGGCACCTGAATGTTTATTTTCAAGTCACCGACCTCATAGTTGGATATACACATTTGGATGGCCGAGCAGAGTTTTTAGAGGTAAAGTTTACATAGTCAGCGTTAGTCCAAGGTATTAGAGCACTTTTCAAAACTCAGGATACATAAGCACTTATCAATAAACTCAAGTGTACACATACACTTTTCTCTGTATTATAAATTAATTACATAATCATATTAACATATGTCATACACTTCTTATATGTGTGTGAGACTTTATAGGCTTATATGCTTTCTAGTTAAAATATGAATAATTTTAAGACATGAACCAACAAATTAACTCTCACATGATCAATTGTACTGTGATATTTCCAATCCATATTCAAAGACCAAGATGAATGACCTCTAAAAAGAATATCTTAAGTGAGAGAATATATATGTGATCATATTTTTAACCTCTCTAAACAACAAGACGCCATGTAATTAATATCACCCTACTATACACTATATCTGAACCTGTTCAAAAGTATGATTTATCAAGAAACATGATATTATCGGTAGAGATATTACTATTTTGGTGCATGACTATTCTAAGATGGAATTAGTAAGTCTTGAAAACGGCTGCACGTACGTGAGAATTCCTTTGAAGGATTTTGTACAATGCCAAAGAGATACATGTTACATTTGAAATACGGCTTAGTAGAGAGCAGGATCGAGGCTAGATCTAGAATTAATAATGATTAATCAGATGGAAAACGAACATGACATATACAAATAGATTGAGAAACAAAACATGGAGCCATATATAGTGTAAAATGTTGCACATTCATAAACAAAAACAGATCAAAATGGATATATATTATTAATTGAAGTAAAAGTAAAAATAAAAAAACATGGTCATGAATCAGGGAAAGAGTACTACATCGATCACAGCCCTCTCCTCTTGATTAAAATGTGAAAAGATAGAATGAATTAAGAAACCAGTCCAGGAGTATATAGGCAAATTTGGTTTAGGCTTTGGTGTTGGCCATGAGGGCCTGAGCTTCCTGTGGTGTGGGGAGGGCCGGGATGGCTCCTTTCTGAGTGGTGCACAGCGCGCCGCACGCATTAGCCAGCGCCAGAGCCTCCTTGAGCTTCCCTTCGTCCTGCAGGATCGAGCCGTCCTTGGCGATGGAGCAGAGGAGGGACCCCACGAAGGCGTCCCCGGCGCCGGTGGTGTCGACGGCCTTCACCGGAAATCCGGCCACCTTTCCCTTGAAGGCCTTGGTGTAGTACCTGCAGCCCTTCTCGCCGTCGGTGACGACCATGAGCTTGAGGCGGTCGTGCCAGAGCGACATGACGGCCGACTCGTCCTGCGAGCTCTTCTGAGTCAGGAACTCGACCTCGTCGTCGCTCACCTTGATGAAGTCCGGCTCGTTCCAGATGCTCTTGATGCCCTGCCTCGCCGCGTCGGCGGACGGCCACAGCGGGAGCCTCACGTTGGGGTCGTACGACAGGAAAACTCCGGCCTCCCTGGCCGCCTTCACGGCGGCGATGTGGGCTGACCTGCACGGCTCCGAGATGAGGCTGATGGAGCCGTAGTGGAAGATCTTGGCCTTCTTGATCAGATCCATGTTCAGCTCCGACTCCTTGAGCAGCATGTCGGCGCTGGGGTTCCGGTAGAACATGAACTCCCTCTCGCCGTCGTGCCTGAGCGTCACGAACGCCAGAGCTGTCCTGGCGTTCGTGTCCAGGCACACTCCGCTGCTGTTCACGCCGTTCTTCTTGAGGATCTCCACCAGCATTTTCCCGAACTCGTCGTCTCCCACCTTGCCGATGAAGGCGGAGGAGCCGCCGAGCTTGGTGATGGCGCATGCGACGTTGGCCGGAGCACCTCCGGGAGCCTTGAGGAATCCCTTGGATTCAGCCAGAGAAACACCGGCGGTGTCCGGCACAAAGTCGATGAGCATCTCACCAAAGCACACGATTTCTGAACTTCCCCCCATTTTTATAATTAGATTTTGATGGATAATTTATTATTTGCTTATGTTTGTTTACAATATGCATTTGGGGGTTATATATATAGCATTTCGGAAGGGAGGGAAGACCACAAACATGCATATTATGTGGTTGATGGACGTTGAATCCATCCTCATTCATTCATTCATTTTTCAAAATGGATGTCCCCGCCATTTGCTCCTGCTCTCAATCTTATCCACACATTATCTTACATAGATTAAACCTCTTAAATCAGTACGACCAAACATTAGACTAATTTTGTGAAAGAAAAAAGGAGATTAATACACGTGAAGGGATGAAAAAATCATGGAGTAGCAATTGAATGCATCTCGGTTTCATTGATTTGCTTCTGTTTCTTCTTGGTGCGTTTGATCTGACCATACAAGTGAGAAGCAAATCCCCAGAGTGACAAAACCAGAGCGATGGCCTTTTCAGCCTGGAACTTTTCATGGTAGATGATGACGGCCAAAACCTCCGTCACCGGAAGTAAAACAGTGATCATGATGCCGGAAACCAAAGACGAAGAGCAGAAGATGATCCCAGTCATTCCCAGCGTGAAAAACTGCCATATGATTCCGATGCTCACAAGTACAGCATAATAGCTCCTTTCTCCCAGCTCAAATGTTCTAGCTTCGTGAGAAATCGCCTGCAAGATTTCAAACTCGTTAAATTATGCACACAAAGCGTTAAATTATGCACACAAAGCGTGAATAAAGACATACCTGAAAATCTTTGTTAATTAGCATCCCAACAATGTTAACCAGGGATGAAAATATGCAGAGAACTATCTGAATCTCCATCACTAGAGTGAAGGTGATGGCCTGCTTAGCTTTCATGTACGTCAGCTCGATCAACGGAAAAATCGCGCCGCCTACCGCCGCCGAACCGAACGTGAAGATGAACCCTAAAACGTACTTGCTCCGGGTCTCTCCGGCCGGCCGGTCACCGCCGGCATGCATGGCCAAGACGGCCGATCCCACGGTCAACAAAACCACCGCATTCACAGTGTAGGCATCAAACCTCTGCTTGACAAAGATGAAAGCAGCGAATGAAGTGAAAACAAGCTGTGATGCTAGGATGAGACTCGAGGTGGAGACTGGCAAGTGGCCGATGCCGTAACAGTACAGGTAATTCGCCGCTCCGATGAGAACTCCGATCAACGCTGCCGCCAAGGTGATCGGAAGTTTGATCAAGACTAACTTGGTGGCGGCGGTTTCCAGCCCTCTGTCTCTTCTGCGGCGGTGGAAGTAGGAAACTATGAGCGGGATGAGGATTATCGGCCACGCGCCGGTGTGTAGCCAGCCGACAAGCCACACCCTTGCGCCGCCGTGGAGGAAGTAGAGGCGCGTGATCAACGGCCCACCACAAGTACCGATGACTAGTATAACACTGCTAAGGACTAGGAAGATTTTCTTCACGGGGTTACTAATTACTTGATCGTCCATAATAGTTTATGGATTGTAACAATTTTATGATCAAGTTCAAAAAAGACCAATTTAAGCTGATTAAAGCATGCAAGATTGACTAATATTAGGCCAACCAGAAGAAGAATTTGCTTTGTTATCCCAAATTCCACCATTTATTATATAATGGCGTGATTAAAAAAAATAGACAAGATTGATTATGCAAATGGAATCTTGTTTTCACTGGATTTGGTTTACCTAATACAATCTTGGGTACTATATATATATTAATGTTAACTTAGTAGAATTATCATTTCTGGTTGGCTTTTGCATGCATGCAATGGACTTTCAGACAAAGCGTTAGGAAGTTAAGACATGGATTAAAAGTTGAACTAATTTGCTAAGACAAAGAGTTAAGAACTAAAGACATGAATCTAATGTGATTAGTTGGTCTAAATGGCGTTCTACAAAGGATTAATTAAACTTATCTTAACTATTTTGATAAACTCTGAAGTCATATATGATGATGCTTGTGTCTAAATTTGTTTCAACCACTACACTTATATCGGATATATACCAGTACATGATAAAATGTTCGGGTGTTATATTTAATATTAAAATAATTTTTTTGTATAATATGAATTACATATTACTTGAAACTATTTTATGATTGTTGGTTTGGGAATTCCACTTACAATATCCCTCCTCCCTTGGGGGTTTCACCTTAAAAAAATTGAAACTAATACTTCCTCCGTACTAGCTAGCTGGATCCACAAAGCTAACTTTCCATGGTCTTCAATACACAAAATTATAAATGAGTTAAGTGTCATGGGTTTAAATTGAAATTATTAAGAAATTAGGAATTAGCTAGCTAGCTAGAAATTCAAAATCAAGAATAATACAAAATGTATAAAAAAATCTGACAAATTATGTATCTGAAAAATTACAAGTGATCAATACAAAAATTCACCATATATATGGAATTCAGGTAATCTCTTCCTCTACTGATCGATGAGTAGGTAACAGACTTTCATCGGCCTTGGCCTTCTTCTTCATCTTCTTATAATCCCCATAGAAGTAAGAAACAAATCCCCACAGAGCCAAGAAGAGTGCAAAACCCTTCTGAAACTGGAACTTTTCATGGAAGAAAACCACTCCGGCAACCTCCGTGATCGGAATGCAGATAGCTATCACGATCCCCGACACCAATGCGTTTGCAGAAAACACCACCGCGCTGCTTCCGAGGAAATAAAATTGCCAGAGTACGGAGTTCCAAATCAGCACCTCTACGTAGTTCGACATTCCTAGCTGATAGTTTATTGCTTCTACTCCAAGCCCCTAAGAGACACATCATGTAAAACAATATATATACAGTTCAAATATACTATTATTATTATTATTATTATTATTAGCATATGTAAGATACATTGTTAAAGAAATTAATACATGACATGCAAAGTTTTCTCTCATACATCGTTTTAAAAAACTTCAAGTGATTAAAAACATGTGCACTTGGCCCGGTTCTGTTGAACTTATCTGTAAATTAAATTAGTTCAGTTTAATTTTATTCAGTTCAAATATACGGTAATGAAATTTAGGTAATTAATCAGGCATACTGGTTTTTTTTTTCAATACATTAATGTTCTGTTCGTTAAATTAAGTCTAGTTAATTTCACTTTAACAAAACTAATGTATAACAGGCAGACATGCATATATAACATGCATGAGCAATAAAAGAATAAAAGAAGAAGATAAAAACGAACCTTATATTCTCCACTGAAGAACAATCCGGCGGCGGAAACCAGGGTGGCGAAGAGGCTGATGACAAACTGAATTTCCATCACCAAATCAAACGTGACAGCCTGTTTGGCCTTCTCGTACATCTTCTCCACCAACGGAAGAGCCAGCCCGTTCAGCGCCTCCGCCGCCACGGTCAGCGCGAACCCTATAATGTACATCTTCTCCGACTCGCCGGCCGGCCGATCGCCGCCTGCGTTGAAGAACATGATAATGGGCCCCACGGTCAGTAACACGATGGCGTTGACGGAGAAGAAGGTGAACTTTTGCCTGACGATGAAGAAAGAGAACACGGCGGTGAAAGCGAGCATCGACGAGGTGATGATGTTGGAGGTGGATACCGGCAGAGCGCCGACGCCGTAGCCGTAGAAGTAGTTCAGGGCGCCGTAGATAACTCCGACGCCGGAAGAAGCGGCGAATAACCACCAGTCCATTAGTACGAGTTTTGGTCTGTCATCGTTGTTTTTTTCGGCCTTGCGGCGGCGGAGGAAGTAGGCGGCGGCCATCGGAATCAGAAGAATCGGAAAGGCGGCGGCTTGAAGGAAGGTGGATAGCCATACGCTCTTGCCGCCTTTCGTGAAGTAAAGACGGAGAGTCAGAGGGCCGCCGGCGCTGCCGATGATCAGGAGAAGTATGTTGAAAATAAGCAGGATTTTCCCCCCTATTGATTTCCTGCGTTTTTCCATTGTTTCTGGATTTTAACGGTTCAAGAAGTTTCTTATAAATTGCCGCATTTTTAAATATGTTCTGATTGTTCTAATACATGTTGATTTTGATTAGGAAAATGGGTTTGTATCATACATGTAATTGGTTTTAATTAATACAATGAATCCTATTCAGACAATGAATATCATTGCACAATTGTGTATGAAACACACAAAGAACGTTTTCTAGCTGCAATTGTATTTGTTTCTGAATCATACAAAGAACAGGTTTCCTATTTCAACGTGGATTCAATTACGATAAGAAAGCCACAAAATTATATCATAAAGCAAGGATATTATATCATAAAGTTATTACGTACTGTACAATCTGTACTTGTCAAAAGCAAGGATAAAAAAGTTATTACGTACTGTACAATCTGTACTTCTTGTCAAAAGCAAGGATATTATATCATAAAGATTCTGAAATCTACAAAGATTTTCTATCATGGTGCGATGCAGCTTTAATTTTGAAGAATGTTTCAATTCAGGTGATGAAAGTCTAAGACTCTGAAATGTGTTCGGAGATCCTGAAATAGTGGCGGTGAAGCCTCATGCAGTAAAAACAACTTGTCCTACTGAGCCATTTACGAACTTCAACCAGATTCGCTACCGATCTTAATGAAATGGTGCAAAGCCATGGTTTTTTGGTCACATACATGCTAATTTTAGGTCACATACATACTGATTTTGTGTAGTAGAAAAGGCTTGCATACTAAGTAGATTTTGACTACAAAATGAAAAGGAACTTGTATGTAATCTGGGATCCTACACCTTTGTTTTAATAATATTTTCTTTTTCATTCAAAGTTTTTACAGTTTACTAGAGCTCATTTTTAGCGTGTCAAGAGTTAACACGTGTTTTGCAGTTTATAGTAGTTAGCAAACTAAGTATGGCAGCAAAGGTAGTAAATTCAGTTGTTGTGGCAAACTAAATGAGGGTTTTTCCTGAAGACTAACTTGGAGAAACCATAGTTAATAAGAAGCTAATTTCAGCGGGTTTTAATTAGGGGTGTAAATGAACTGAACCGTTCGTGAATAACTCAGTCAAAGTTCGTTTGCGAGTTCAGTTTGACCAGTTCAAACTTGAACTCGAGCTCGTTTGTTTATATGCGAGTTCGAACTCGAGCTCAAAAGAGCTAGCTCGATAGGCTCGTCGAGCAACTCGAATATAATTTATATATAGAATCTTTATAGAATTAAATTAAATTTTATTCATTAATGATTCATGTTCTACTTAACAAACTCGAACTAACTTGAGTTCGAGTTTGAGTTCGAACTAGATTTTTTATCGAACTCACGAGTCGAGTTCGAACTTTCTAAAAGTTAGATGAATCAAGCTCGAGCTAAAAAATCTCAACTCGTACGAACTCGAACTCGATCATGAACATGCAAAATTCTCACAAACTCGAACAAAGGTCTGTTCGAACTCGACTCGTTTATGACCCTAGTTATAATACTAATGCAGCTGGAATTCTATGTTTTTTAAGTCCATATAATAATCTCAAAAACTGCTAAATCTTATTGTAATTATTCTTTGGCATCATATTTTTGTAGATCATATTTTTGTCAATCTCGTGTTTACTTAAATGGGTAGCTATGTTTTGACATATAATCTTTGTGTAATGAGTATCATACCAAATTTATCATCGAGCCCTCCACACAACGCGTGGAGAGACCATGATAGTATCATAAATAATAATTAAGAAAAGTTTCATTTACGTAGTGGACATATATGCCCAGATCAGACTAGACCAGCCCAAAACAGCATTACTATTAAGAAATGTTTCATTTATGTAGTAGACAGATAGGCCCAGGCCAGCCAACCCAGCCCAATTTTAGAAATTATGTTAGCAAACTGGAACGAATATTATTGGGCTTCGTTTGATATGTTGGTTCCTCTCTGATTTTCCACTTTACGCGCTCTTCTCGATTTGGGATTTTTATATTTTCATCCGCGATTGTCTCGATTCAATCAACGATTGCGATAATTCCGGTGGTGGTTATCTCCTCTCCATCAGTTGGAGATATTTCCAAGGCGATATTTCTGATTCCACTTATATGATATTGTTGTGGGTTGCTATTAACTAGCGTTGTTACGAGAAAATTGGGATTCCGAATTTCTATGCAATTGATTTCCAAATTGATGTGATTATGGTAACTTCACAGTATATGTATATATGATAGTTTCGTGATTGGTTCCATTCATAGATTGTAGTTTCGTGATTTGTTCAACTGATATGGTAGTGTTTTAATTGGATTGCAGAATTTGCGTTTGGTAGCCATTTCAACTATCTGCATCCTGTTAGCGTAAACAGGAAAGGCCTCTATGAGATCAATGTTAGTGGTTGCGAGAGTCGAGCAAGGGCTTGTGTTGATAACCGTTTGGTGATTTCGGCTACTGGTGAGTTTGTTTGCGAAGTGGTTTCAAGGGCCGATGTTGTGAAAAACACTCTCGATCTAGACCACACCTACATTGAGACAGGCTCTCTTCTGGAAAGAATTGAGTATCATCATGTCGATGAGTTTTGTTATGTGAATTGTGAAGTTCATGTGTCTGAGAATGGTTTGTCCATGAACGCCCTTAAGTTGCTGCGTGATTTACTTTTCACATGCACTGTCCACTCGAAAACTGCCATGGCAGTGGGTATATCTATTTTGGAGGCTATGGAAGTTAATCGATCTTTGCTCATCAAAGGTAATAGAGTCCGTCTCTGAGGAGACAGTTGATTAGGGACTAGATTGTAAATATAGGAAATAGGAGCCAATTTTCGCGGGTTGACCCGACCCATTTACCTACCCGCATTTGTAGACACACGCGGTATATATTATAAATCCCACCCAAAAATTGACGAAACAAACCGCGTGATTTTGAACCCCAAATTCCCAAATTCCAGAACCGTAAAATCACGGCCCTTTCATCTTCAAATTTGGATCTAGATTCATCCGATCGGAATTTGATTTTGATTGCGCACGTTTCAGAAGCTGTGAAAATCCAAGCAGCTTGCGATGGAAAGCGAGATCGAGATGGAAACCTTCATGTTTATAAGACAAAACATGGGGATAACGTTTTTCAGAAAAGACAAAACAACATCACTACCTTTCAAACATACAAAACAACAACAATTAAGCGCGGGAATAAATTCAAAATCAAAAACATACATGTTTAAGCATAAAACTAACACTTTCAAAACTAGCAGAAACACGTTTTAAAAAACAACAATTTTACTAGTCAAATAGTATTCTGAAACACTCGCCTATGGCACAAAACAACTACTACAGCAAATCAAAAACAACAAAAGGCTAATGACACAACAAAACAGCAGCAATCACCTTTCGGATTAGAAGTTTCAACAGAGGCTTTACTGGAACCATCATTCCCCTGCGGTACAGTACCTCTCCTTGTCCCTCCCCTCGATTTCACCATGACTGCTTCAAAATCTAGCACAATCTCCACAAAAAATGAACGAATTAAATAACTAAGAGTCATGCAGCTCGCGTCTTGCAGATCGAAAACCGAAAACAACACACACAACTAACCTGGCGGATTGCAGCGCGAAAACCGTCAGATGAAAGCATGAATTGCCGCGACTGAGCTAGGGTTTCCGAAGAGCAGAGCGCGACTGAGAAACCGTAATTCGGCTGAATCCGTCAATTCTCACCGGACTGAATCCGTAAATCCTCGCCGGAGTGCCGCGACAGAGCTAGCGTTTGCCAAACCGCGACGGAAACCAGCGCGACGGAAGGGAGAAAATGAATCTGAAGCTGCAGAAAAAAATTGATCAGAAAAGGCAAGAAAATTCAATATATGTATGACCACATTCTACGCGCAGCGCGTGTGTGAAGTCTGAAAATTGCAAAAAATGAGCCGCGCAATTCTTATTTGCAATTGAGCCCAGACCTTATATTGGGACGGTCTCTTCCAAAACTTTTCCAATGTAATATTGGAGTATATTTTCCTTTTCCAATTCAGCATGAAACTTTCCATTTTTACAGAGGCATATGGCTAATGAAAGTAATCTTTTCTTTTTCAGGATGGTAAAGGAATACTAGGTAAACTTTATACCCTGCTAACTCCTACTGAAGCAGATTTGGCCCAGTTTATTATGCCTAGTGGTGAACTATCTCGGGTCATTCAAACATCTGTGGATGTGGACGATGTGATTAGCCGTTTATTGAGCACAACAATAGCACCACCCGAGGATGAGGTTGCTGGATGGATTACAAAGTTGTTGCAGAGAGTTATTCCACTTTGGAAAATGAGGCTGGAATCTTCATCCTCCATCAACATGATGTTGATGATTCTTAATGCACGAAATGTCCTTCAAAGACCTCTGTTCCGTTTTCATGTGCAAACTATTCTACCACCACACTCCTTCACAATGAAGATGCAGGGTTTGCTTCTATTTACCGTTACTCGGAATCTATTGTGAAATATGCTTCCAAAATATTTCTTCTGATATAAGGGTTTTGAAAGCTCACATGGATCTTGAGTGGATGAATGCAAGTCCCAATTAGCAAGAGGTGGAGAATGGAGAACGTGGATCACTTGCAGCCCATTCAAATTAATGTTCTTCCCATGGAGATGTGGAAGAGCATATGTAAGAGGAGGGTGTGGAGGATGTAAAAGAGAATCTTTTGCAGCCTATTCAAGTTCACCCAATTGAGTCTTGGGAGCATGTAATATGGGATAATGCTTCCTCTAATTCCTCTCCGTTTACCACTAGTGGTGATGGTGATGGTGTTGTTCTAGGACACTGCTTTATAAACAATCAAGATCAAATTGCATCTGATTTGAGGGAATTGGGTGTTTGATTTAGCGCTAAAGAGGAATACAGGTAAATTACATATTTATATAGTATACTATAATTTTGTAAGAGTTATTTTAATAAATTTACAATAAGTGAATATTCTCCGATGTGTGTTTATACGTGTTTAACCAATGACACTAAAAATGAAAATTGATTTAAAAAATAGAGAACTAACTGAATTTTATTAAGTGCAATTGGACAAATTTAAGTGTAAAAGAATCACGGTATACCAAACGTGAATGATGATTTCTGGCAGATGCTATGAAAATTGAAAATTCTAGATAGGGAAAACACTGTAACGGAGAAGTTGAGAACTCGGACTATATATGTTGCTTCCGCTTTCCACAATGGCGAATGGAACAATTCAACACCTACTTTTTTAATGCAACTATGTACGCGAGGTTTGGTGTATGCTAGGGATTGAATAAATTAATTGCATATACTTGTGAAAAATGTAAAGGAGACACGTGTTTAGAGTTTAGACAACTTTTTATGGACAACGAAGATAGCACGAGGGAGATGATATTGATGGTTGTGGATAGTACGCGTATGGTTCAAAGGAACAACAAGTTGTACGAACTCAGAATTTAGAGCGGACCATCTGGCAGCCTGAATGTGAACGAATTGACTTTGCAATTTTGACTTAGTCTTTGTGAATATTCTTTAGTTAGTTAAAGTGAATATTTTGTGGTAACTACTATAGATATTATAGGTTTCTTTTGGTATAATCAATGAAGTCACGGTGCACTTTTAAAGCGCGGCGTCAGTCGAGTGCCAGGACGACTAGTCGTTACGGTGTTCACCTTGCGACGTTCGCGGTGTTTTATGTATATATATTAAACTATAGACATGTTTAGGATATATATTTAAAAGTGATAGTGAAATATTTATCCTAATATTATAATTTAAAAAAAGAGAGTTTAACCTTAACTATAAATGAGAGTAAACTCGTTTCTAACATTGAGATATAAGATATTAGAGGATAATTATTTGGTCTTTCTATTTAATAAGGTTTAAATATGTTTTTAATTGGGTAAAATTTTTCCCTTTTTAATTTAAATATTCTAATTTACTTTGCAGAATTCACTAAAACAACGTCGTTTGGATTTTTTCGTTTAAGGCGCCAAAAGGAAAATTTCTGCCATGACGACTAGTCGTCCATTAGGCGGGTCTTGGTGGATGCCATGACTTCCATTGTTGTAATCTGCTGCATAAAACCAATGTCACACTGATGAGAAAAACCTTTTTACCATATTTACCAATTCTTTATATGGTATCAGATTAAAAGGCAGAAATTCCTTTTCCCCATGGCTTCCGGCCCTTGCAGTTCGTCTTAATTATTCTCTTTGGAGGGGCAATGTGTCATCGGCTCTTGAGCCTTATGAGCTCGAGTACTTTCTAGATGGCGATTCCACCTCCGCTCTGCGCTACCGCCCACCGGGAACACTACCGTCGAAGAACTGAACCCGGTGTATGCTTTTTAGATCCGCGCGGATCGTCCCATCTTTATGTGGCTTCGCTCGACCTTGACAAACCCTGATGCTCGACCATGTTGCTCGCGCCACCACCACGATGGATTGCTGGTCTCTTTTGGAGTAGATGTTTCAGTCGTAGTCTCATCCTCGCCTTATGCATCTCAAGCAACAACTTCAATCCCTCTCCAAGGGTAGCATGTCCATTCTCGACTACGTTGATAAGAAACGATCGATCTCCGATACTTTGGCGGAGTGCCTAACCGATGTTTCCCATGATGACTTTTTTGAGCTTGTACTTTATGGACTTGGTCTAGAATATGCAGTATTCAAAACGGCCATTGGTTTGCATACCACTCCTATTTCCTCTAATGAACTCATTACTTAGTCTCCTTCTACAAGAAGAATAACACATTGTTGATTCATGTGTAGATTTTGCAATGCCCTCGGCTCAACATTCCATCGCGTATGACTCGGCCAGTTCAGACCAGCTACGCTAGGTGTGCCAAATTTGCACTAAGTCAGGTAACAACGCGCACATTTGTCATCAGCGGTCGTCGTCTCTGCAACTCTGGTAGTGGCAAGCAAGCACTCGCAGTCTACCATGCCAGCTCGTCCACTCTCACTGATCCATGGGTGGTTGATTTTGTTGCAACTGATCATGTGACGGGATGGCAGACATATCAGGCCTCAACCTCTCGGCTGCATACACCGGCTCCAACAAGCTTCTCGTTGCAAACAGTTAGTCCATCCTCATTAGTCATTACGCATACTACCAATTATATTTTACCTAGCTAAGCATATTGCTAATTCATTGTCTCTCAATAATGTTATGGTTGTTCCTAAAGTATCCAAATATCTTCTCAGTGGTCGTCAATTATGCCTTCATAATAATATTTTTGTTTAGTTGGATGCTAATCATTGTTATGTTAAGGACCTTCAAGGAACGAAACTCCTCAAGGAAACCGTTGAAAATGGCCTTTACCGAATACCTCTTCCATCACATGCTCCTCCTGCAATTGTGACTTGTTTTCAATTACTATTACTAAATAATTTTGACTTTGTTTAAAATTGTATTTTCAATATATTGTTTATTATACTTAATTAATTTCTTAGTTTACCTCGTATAGAATTTTTGTTGGACCCAAGTAGATTAGCTATTGAATTATAAAACTCATACTTTTGAAATAACAAATGTTATAAAAATCTGAAATAAAAATAAAAAGACAATTTCATGGGGCAACCATTTGGACCATCCTCATATCCATGGGTTGATTATGTGGAGGGGTCTTGTCATTATCAGTAACTTCTTCTTCACTTTTCTTCTTCTCTTTATTATGTTTAATTTCACCGTAAAAGTATGAGATAAAACCCCAGAGTGAAAGCACGAGAGCAACGCCCTTCTCAGCTTGGAATTTTTCACTGAAGAAAACTACCGCCAAAACTTCTGTGACTGGGAGTAAAACAGCGATCATAATTCCCGACAGCAAAGAGGATGAGCAAAAAATTACTCCGATGGCTCCCAGAAAAAAGAACTGCCATATTACGGCACTCCACGCCGCCACCATGTAATACTTGGTTTCTCCTAGCTGGTAAGCTCTTGCTTCCCGTGGAATTGCCTACCAAATAATAGTTCAATTTGTCACTCATACTGAATTAATGATCATGTTTAGTGAGTAAAAGATCGGAATTAAAAAAAAAAAAAACTGATCTCGCAGTGTTAATTTAAGTTGATAATTAAGCTTGAACGGTGCTGGCCGGGCGGCAAAAGGTACATGGTTTACGGCATCTTAATTAGTAATTAAGATGTGTAATTAAACCTTAATTTCAATCGTTTTCATGCGCATTAACTTAGTCTAATCTAATTCGACAAAGCGCCGCCGGCCAGTGGCAGTAATTAATCCACAAAATTACAGGGCCTAACTTGTAAAGCAATTTGGCTGTATATGTGTAGTGTATTAATATACATTCGACAAAGATAGAGCACGTTTCCTTAAACAAACCACGATGACGATTGTTTAGCGCGCGCACTAGGTTTAAAATAGTGTTTCTTTATCGTTTTGAGGTTATCAAAATTGTGTGTTTATTACCTCCACCATCGTCCCAGAAAATCTATCTGGCCATTGTCAAATCTAAACGATTTAAAATTTTCATTTTTAAATCAGACATTTTTATGTATGTATTAATCATTCTTTATATTTTCATGTATGTCTGATTTTCTCACTTGTAATACTGATCTTTTACATAGTTATTGAATGACACGGTTTCGTTGACAAATTTTCAATAATAATATTCATCCAGAATGAGTGAAAATGTGAGAATAATTATCCAAAAATGAACTCGAATATTCTCCTTATCCTTAATTTGTCCTGTAGAGTACTCATCACCTTTTAATCTTCGTGGTGGATTGTGACCGGCATCTTCACCGTTTTATTTCGACCATTTCATAAATTATAGATTGCGATTGCGATTATATATCATCTTAATATTCTTCTTTTTGTGTACGTTTATATATGTTTTGTGGTTCATAAGTATTGACGCGTAGCCAGAATGCTTTGAATGAATGTTAATTTATTTCAATTACAATTGTTGGTTTATTATTATTGAGGTTTAATTTTGGGTAATGATTTTTCAATACTTTAAAAAAACAAGCGGTTGGAGAGAGAAAGTCAGACGTAATAGTCATCTAGTTGACTTAGAGTCTTGTTGAAGTGATTGATTATTAGTACATCCCATGTTCTGTGGGGTGTATGGTCACATCTGTTTTTTCGTTTCTGTAATCTCTCGCAATGAATTTTCTCATCCTACTTCTTCAAATCTTAGTGATCTAAATCAAGAATTCATGTTAAAATATGATAATTATTCGAGTTCTGAACTTTCATATTTTAAAATATTTCATATCAGATTTGAAATTGAGAAAATCAACACAGAAAAAATAATGATCAAATATGATAATCATGTTAAAATATGAAAGCCTAAACTTTATAAGTAAGAAGATCGGATCACTTCAATAAATATGTTATTTTTCGAAAATTCCAAAATATCACAAACGATAATATTCTAAAAGTATTTATATTCACGTTCAAAATCAACCAATTTAAAATGAAAGTTATTTGAAGACATAAAAAAGAGTACAATATTTCATTTGTTCCTTTTATGTCTAAAATATAGTTTAATTTCTTCTCAGAATATTTTCTCCTTTCTTATTATGACCTTCGAAATCGTCACACAAACTTAATGGACTTCAAAAGCAACGATAAAGCCAAAATAATCTTCCTATTACTTTGACGAAAATATCTATATATCCAGCTTACGTTGTACGTATAACCGCCAATATCTCAAAGGTAGCATCTAACAGAAAAGGCAAGCAAACAAATTCAAAGCCATACTCTTATTAATATAGCTACTTCTATATTTAGTTGTTCGTATATCAAGATATATTATTTCTAACAAAATGGAAGCCATAGGTCAAAATGATATTTACAATGTATATTACATTAAAAAAATGAATGATCTACAAGAATAATGAGTTTATTTAATCGTTAACATCAAGAACAAGAGAGTTAAAACTTGTTTTAGTTCTGTTCATATCATTTGAGCATAATTCATATATAAAAATGATGACAAATTTTCAATTGAGACCGGTCTCTCCCTGAATAATCATGTTTAATACGTAAAACATCAGTTTTTAAAAAACAAAATCAGACATGAAAGTGAGAATATCAACAATAATGAACCGAATAATCATTCGTAAAACATGGAGGTTTGAAATTGAGATGATTAACATTTGTTTCCAGCTTCATGTGAGACCGGACCTTTTTCATAAACCATGATACTACTAATTTTAATATATTTTCACTTTTCATTTTAGTTCGGGTCAAATTAATATGCTGAAAATAACAACTCAAATTAATTACCTGAAAGTCGTGATTAACCAGCATTCCGACGGTGCAAAAAGCGGTGGCGAAGAAACACATAACCATCTGAATCTCAAGCACCAAAGTGTACGTAACGCCCTGCTTCGCCTTCATATACATCAGCTCCACCATCGGCAGAATCAGTCCGTACAGCGCCGCCGCCGCCAGCGTCAGCACGAACCCTAAAACATACATCTTGTTCGTCTCCCCCGCCGGCCGATCACTGCTCGTGTGCAGCGCCAGCACGCCGGAGCCCAGAGTCAGCAGCACGATGGCGTTGACCGAGTACGCCGTGAACTTCTGCTTCACCAGGAAGAACGCGAACAGCGCCGTGAACCCCAGCTGCGTCGCGATCACGATCGCCGACGTCGACACCGGCAGCCGCGCAACGCCGTACGCGTACATGTAGTCGTCGAAGCCGGTGAGCACGCCGATGACGGCGGAGGCGAGGAAGACCGGGAACGTCATGAGGATGGGCTTTGCAGCGGCGGCGGTGGCGGCGGTGCAGCGGCGGTAGAAGTAGGAGATGAGGAGTGGGATGAAAATGACCGGCCAGCCTCCGGTTTCTAGCCAGCTGGAAAACCATACTCTCTTGCCGCCTTTGACGAAGTACAGCCGCATGATCAACGGACCGCCGCAGTTTCCGACGGCTAGGATGCAACAGTTGATCACCAGGAGGATTTTCCTCAGGTACTTCTTCCTAGCTAGGTCTTCTTCCATGGCTATTTTCTCTGAAACACAATCTATTTTATTTTATCCGTTCATCGATATTTTGTTGACGGATCAGAGAAACTGATGGAACGATGATGATTAAATAATGGCGGGATCTGCAAATCTAGGGAGGTGTATAATAATAATTGAATGGAGAAAGATTCAGAAATTTAATGCAATATTGTAAATGTGGGCGCCACTTTTAATTAAGGGTTGAAAATCCTTGGATGTTAGAAAAGTGTGAAAACTGGGATTTATATAAAAATAATTAAACAAAATGTGACGAAATGTTTTGATGATTGAAATTATGTGGGAGAATATAAATAAATGAAATGGGGTTATAGATTGAGACCGGCACTACTGATTATTCAACGTGAGAAAACCACTTGGCAGCTCGACTGAGTTGTCTCATATTAAATGGTCACCTCACCGGCCGACTTTAAAATCGAATATCTTGATATGTGTTATTTCCATCAGACGTGATAGATTTTGTATTTTTTTCTCAATACAAACTAATGGTCTTGCGGAAAATGAAGAAGAATAAAACAATATAATATATTGACCAAGAGTTTGTAAATGCTGCATCCAAACAATATGTGCTAGCTATCAAGTGGTTAACTATATTGTAGACTTATAAATTTGTACTAAACTAAAATGAATTAATATAGCAAAATTTTATTTTAATGAACTAAATTGAAATGAATCGATAATACAGTTTAAAGTGTGTATATATACATTTTTTCTTTCTCTAACCCATTGTAATAAAAACTTGCATATTACAACTTTCACTACAACTCTTTCAATCATAAATTCCTTTGCGTTCCTTTTCCATCAAAGGATATATAAGAGGTTTTCATGAACTTTATCGAAACAACGTCATCTTTGTGAAATATGTGAGTGCAAGCACGTCTAGTGTTTCATGAGAAAAGTGTTCATAGTCAATTTCAATGTACAATTCACCTAGCAAATAAAGTGTATGTTTTATTCATATGGAATTGAAATCTTTCAGCATCTAGCTCCATTAGCAAACAATCAGGACCGGCCCTAAAATTTTAGCAACATATTGGAATTCTTGTTGAAATCAAGTCTACAGTGCATGAAAACCATGAAACTCTTGGTTCCGTTCTTCAGTGCATGTTTGGGATTGTATTTAAGTCTTGAAAAGAAGGGATTAAGGGAGATTCCCTCCCCTTCAAACCGGTTTTGGGTTTTGGGTCTAAGTTCATTTCTTTTGGATAGAAGTACATTAAAGTTGTTTCAAATATTATTAGAAGAACCGACATAGGCCTTGTTTACTAGAGATTAATTCTTGATGTACTGAACTGAACTGAACTGAATTGAACTGAACTGAACTGAACTGAACTGAATTGAACTGAACTGAACTGAACAGAAGTGAAAATTGATGTATTGAAAAATGGAATCAGCATGACTGAATTAACCTGAATTTCATCAAATTGCATTTTCACTGAACTGAACTGAACTGAATTGAACTGAACTGAATTGAACTGAACTGAACTGAACTGAACTGATCTACAGATAAGCTCTGGTAAACAGGGCCATAATAGTTGAAGGTATCAAATGAAATCATTTTTCCACAATGCACTTCCTTTACTATACAGTTACTTATATACAATTTTTTTAATCTAGTAAACCAACGACACATTTGGTTATCCAAAAGCTTATACTTTAAATAGAGATTATACTTTAAATAAAGAGAGTTTTGGTGAGACCTGTCATTGTGGAGACCAAGGCATAAGGGATTGAACATTTATCGTTTTTACTTGATTTTCTAGTCAGTTTGATTGATTTTTCAGTAAGTTCCCTTGAATATTCTTGTTTTGCCTTAATATTTCAGTTCAATTGATCTTTCATCCAATTTTCTTGATCTTTCAATCAATTGCCTTGATAATTCCTAATCCTTGGTACACTACTACTATTCCGTACAAATTTATACCGAAGTTCAGTCTCGAGTCAGTGCATGTGAGCCAGTTGAGCTATAGCGACACCAACATCCTAAAATCTAAAAGCGGCAGCGGGTTGAAATTTGCTAATGACAACCAACCGATAATATATAGTCCCTTATAGTACTTGGTCTCTGTAGAGACAGGTGTCAAATTAAAATTTGTATTCAATAAATGGTTAATTCTAATTATTGTAGTCGTCGTTGAGCGTCTTTTTATAATCGTGATATTTTTAAAAATACAAGTTTAGTGAAATATTATTGTACAAATTCGAAGGATCATGTAATCTAGTTCCTTCTATAATTATTGACAAATTTATGGGCCAACAACAATAATATTTGGAGTGGCATGAACCATATTCGTATCACGAAAAGGAATTACCTCGATCATCCTCTCCTCTTCATTGATGTTTTTCTTTTTGTTATGCCTAATTTCACCATAAAAATAAGAAGCAAAACCCCAAAGGGAAAGTACAAGAGCCACGCCCTTCAAAGCTTGGAATTTCTCGGCGAAGAAAACCACCGCCAAGACTTGGGTCACCGGCAAAAGAACGGCCATCATAATCCCCGACACTAGCGACGAAGCACACGAGATCACCCCAATTGCTCCCAAGAAAAATAGCTGCCAAATTACAGCGCTCCATATTATAACCAAGTTGTAATTTGCTTCTCCTAATTCGTACTCTTTTCCTTCCCGTGCAATTGCCTTCAAAAAGTTACCACAATTTAATCAATTTCATCGAGACCTCTTAAATCACTTATAGTAAGTTTTACTTTTAAAAACTAGTGTTGCAACAAATATAAACATAATTTAATGGATATTATCCCCAACTACTGTACCTTTTGTCCCAGCATAAATTACAATTTTAGTTATCTGTTTAGTAAAGTGAGGTGATAAATAAATTTGAAATGATTGTACGTGCATGCCATTATTAGATTTGAGAGTTTTTCCGGTGAAACGGTTCTAATCGATACAGAGGAAAAATGTTGATTTTCTCACTTTTGAATCTGATCTTTTACGTATATACTAATAATGATGATCTTTTGCATATCAAACATGATCATTTACTAAGATCAATTGAAACAAGTCTCGGTTGAGAATTCACTAAGAATATATATATTCTTGAGTTTGTTTATTTCATATTTATACAGAGTTAAATATATTAATAATCAAATATTTTCTGAATTAACCGATTAAAAGTTATAGTGTGGGTACGTGATATAGCTCAATTGATACTACTTTAGCTAGCTAGGGATTAAATTATGTATACCTGAAAGTCGTGGTTGATGAGCATCCCGACAATGCAGAACACCGTAGCAAAGAAACACATAACAAGCTGGATTTCCAGCACCAGCGTATATGTAATGGCCTGTTTGGCCTTAATATACATTAGCTCGATCATCGGCAAAACCAGTCCGTACAACGCGGCCGCCGCCAGAGTCATAACAAACCCCAAAACATACGACATTTTTGACTGATCCTTCGGCCGATCGCCGCCACTGTCAAGGGCCAGAATGCCGGACCCAAAAGTCAACAGAACGACAGCATTGACCGAATATGGAGTGAACTTTTGTTTCACCAGAAAGAAAGCGAAGAACGCCGTGAACGCCAGCTGCGACGCGATCACGATGGCGGCGGTGGAGACCGGCAGCCGAGAAACGCCGTAAGCGTACAAGTAGTTGTCCAGACCGGTGAGCACGCCGATGACGGCCGTGGCGGCGAAGATCTGGAAGTTCATCAGCACGGCCTTGGTGGCGGAGGCGCTGCCTTGTTTCTTGCGGCGGTGGAAGTACGAGATTAGTAGCGGGATGAAGATTATGGGAAATCCGGCGCTCTGTAAGAAGCTTGAGAACCAAACTCTTTTGCCGCCTTTGATGAAATAGAGGCGCGTGATCATCGGACCGCCGCAGTTTCCGATGGCCAGAATCAGACAGTTTAACAGTAGGAGGGCTTTTTTCAGATAAGCTTCCTCCATGGTTGATTAATTAGTGTTAAGCTTTGATGATTCATGATTAACGTTGTATATATGCAAGAAACTGTTCATACAAATGACAGAAAAAGGAACATATCATTGTGATTCATATCATGGAGATCCTGCATGGAAATCAAAGGTTTTGTTTTAACGAAATGTTATGTAAAATCGAATTATAAATTATATATATTCGTCCAACGCAACGACAAGGTGCCGAATAGATGTAGTTGGGCATGTCAATACGTTGGAAAAAGGAATTAAAATGAAAGGACAAGGTCAAATATATATACCAAAGAAAGGACAATATATATTAAGGTCAAAATTTTCCTTCAGAAAATAAAATAAAAGAAATTGTTACAAATAATATAATGAGTTCGGTAAGTTTTACAATAATGCCTTATTTGTGAGAACTTATCATTATATTAGTTCATTTCATTAAAAATGTATTTTTATGAAATTTAGGTTATAAATTCAGTTATGTTGATACTTTTTTCAATATATTAATTTTTATTTAATTTCAGTTCAGTTCAATCCAGTGAAGTGTGGCAAGAAATAAGGCCTAAGCATATAGTACGAATGTTACCGGATCAAATTTAATTATATATATTGCACATTATTTATAAGTGTTTCATTATCCTTCCTTTTGTTTCACAAGGCACTCATATATATCATCATCATCAACTAAGGTGATGTCTGCACATTCTTCTTTTAACCCTCTAATGCAATTTTAGATTTGAGCTAGGAAAGATATAATTAAGGAACTCGTTATTCATGAGCAGATCATAGATTTCGTATATTAATGAGGTTGTATCTTATATATATTTTTCTTCTGCAAAACAATTATTTGATGTACGTTAATGCTGAAAACCGTGGTAGAAAAAACCTGAAAGTCGCGGCTCACGCATCATCTTGAATCTTTTGTTTCATTCTGTTGTGTTAAGGGTTGTCATTGATATATTTGCAGGTTTTCTTCAAAAAAATACATTAATTAATGTATTAAAAATATCAGCATAACTGAATCATGAATTTCTTCGGCGTACAGGGCCTTGTTCTTTCCAATTTTTTCACACATACACATTAATTAATATTATGTTATTTCAAGGCATTTGAGTCATCTGGACGACGTCGCTCACTTCCTTTTCCTTTTCATTCTGCTTCTTCATCATCTTCTTCTTCTTCTCCAGTTTGATTTCGCCGTAAAAGTACGAAACAAAACCCCACAGAGAAAGTACAAGTGCAACGCCCTTCTCGGCCTGAAATTTCTCTCTAAAGAGAATTACGGCCAGAACTTCGGTGACGGGGAGCAAAACGGCGATCACAATTCCGGAGAGCAACGAGGACGCGCATGATATGACTCCGATGGCTCCCAAGAAAAAGAACTGGCCAGTTATGGCAAGCCATACTGCCACCATGTAGTATTTTGTTTCTCCTAGTTCGTATGCTCTTGCTTCTTTTCGAATTGCCTGCAACAAAAATATCCAGACTTTTTCATTATTGATTATAGTCCTGATATTACAATTTTCCAGTACATTAATATATTTAACTTGCTTGCCCTTCCCAATTTTGCAAATATGATTTGTTTCAGTAAATCAGAGGCCTTGTTCTTACTAATGTAGCACTTCAATAGCAGTGAATGTATAAATGTATTAGAAAATTAATTCCTACTGTTACCAAATTGAATAAAACTAAACTCAACTGAAATGATGTAAAAATAAATTTAAAAATCCCTTAAATTCATTTAAATTAAAACCGAACTAAATTTAAAATCATTCGAATTTAATAATAGAATTGAATACAAAGTTTAAAAAATTTAAACTTATCTGATATGAATAGAAATGAAATGTAATTAGATTGCAGAAAACAATTAGGATTTTTTTACTATTTAAAAAAAGTCCTTATTATCCCTAAGGCCTAAACTTTATTAGATTAACCGTAGACTTGAACACGGAAATATATCATTATGGAAAACATGATTGCTGAGCAGATTGATTTCAGCACGTAACTGTATGATAAGTTTGTCATATTCTCAATTTGATAAAATGGTGCATTAATTTTAGAGTGGACTTGTTCAGCCACTACAAAGGCATCGAATTATATTGTAATAGCAACGGATAACTGCCGTCGTCCCAAATCATGATAAAATCTATAATATGTTGCATGTTTAATTTAATTAATTATTATTTTCCTGAATATGATCAGTAACATATGAATAAGAATGTTTACTTTCAAAAAAAGAATGAATATTAATTGATACTTATCAAGTTGACATATTGACACAAATTAATACGCATGCTTGAAAACGAATTAGATGTATATATAGTAATTACTTCTTGAAGATATTTATATAGATAAGATCACATTCTATGTACGTACTTGTTTTCATACTATATATAGCGACTTCCCATCATCGATCAAAGAAAAACTTGCAATCGCTTAAATTTCAAGCTCATTCAAATATATAGTATAAGAAAATTTTCAACAATATTTATATAACATGCTCAAATTGGAACAAAAAAAGCTGCTTTGTTGATTTAAGAAAAACTGAAAACAAATAAAAAACCTGAAAGTCGCGGTTTACGATCATTCCAACGGTGCAAAAAACGGTGGCGAAGAAGCACGTGACCAGCTGAATCTCCAGCACCAGAGTATACGTGGTGGCCTGCTTAGCCTTCTCGTACAAGAGCTGCACCATCGGAAGTATCAGTCCGTACAGCGCCGACGCGACGAACGTCATCACGAAACCGAGAGCGTACGTCTTGTTCGACTCTCCCTCCGGCCGGTCGCCGCTGGAGTGCAGGGCCAGCACCACCGCGCCGACGGTCAGAAGCACGACGGCGTTCACCGAGTAGGAGGTGAACTTCTGCTTCACCAGCAGGAAAGCGAACAGCGCCGTGAAGCCCAGCTGCGACGCGATCACGATCACCGCCGTGGAGACCGGCAGCCTCGCGAAGCCGTAGGCGTACAGGTAGTTGTCAACGCCGGTGAGGAGGCCGATCACGGCGGAGCCGACGAAGACCGGGAGCTTCATGGTGACCATGTTTCGCCGGCGCCTGGAGAAGTAGGAGATTAGCAGCGGGACGAGGATGATCGGGAATCCTCCGGCTTGGAGCCAGCTGGAAAACCATAGCCGCTTGCCGCCTTTGACGAAGTATAGGCGGAGGAGCAGCGGCGCTGCGCAGCCTCCGATGGCAAGAAGACCGCAGTTGATGACGAGGAGGGCTTTTCTCCATGTGTCGCTAATTCTGCCTTCTTCGGCCATGATTCTCCTTTCTGAATATTCTTAAACTGTGTCCATGCTTAATATAGTATTAGTTTAGCTATAGCTAGTAGTTTTAATCATTTCATGTTAATTAATATACATGTAATTATATATATAGTTATATTAGCTGAAGAGGACACTTTCTATAGTTCTACAGTCTACACAGTACACTCCCGCGTGTATTAATGTTAAATTAATCCTTGGATCTAGGTTAGAATTATTTTAATGGAATTTATATTGAAATCAACTTGTATGTCATTGTTTCAAATTTTAAAAAAAAGTCTTTAAAGTTTGCTATTTTAAATATTCAATATCACATCATAAATTTATCATGAAATCAAAAATTAAATTCATATTTTTATATCAATGATATTTACGATCTCTTTGAGAAAGTCTCATATAAGGGCACCTTACGGTAAGGGCATAACAAAAGTATATCATATTTTACAAGATTTTGTGTTATTATACAATTATTTTAAAATTTTGTATTATTTTGGTTTGTGTCTGATGTTTTTATACTTGAGTTTGGCCTTTATTTGGGTTGATCTTTCATTTGGTTTGATATTTTAAATTTTTTGCCTGATGTTTTTATTTGGTTTGATCTTTTAGGTTTTGGGCATTACTTTTCACTTTATTTCATTAATCTTTTATATTTATGGTCTAAATAATTAAAATAATTTATATACTAACCCTAATATTGTCGAAGGTAGTCTATTTTGGCATGCACTTACCGTAAGTAGACCTTACATGAGACGCTCTCAAAATAAATTTTGATTTGAAACTTGTTATATTCTAGAATTATTATTATTTTTTTAAAAAAATAGTCGGACAAAACTAGATCCGGTCAATACCAAATCTGTAAATGTAATGTAGATATCCATTTTATATTTTTTTCATCTACATCTAAATCAACAACGGTCCCAACACATAAAGACCACAATTTTAATATAGAGTAGTACACACTAACACTAACCCACCATCACTATAAAATCAACCCTTTTCCATATACCTAGTCACCACGAAAATGCCAATTTTATTTGTTTTGCCGGTTTCCAGGAG
Source organism: Cruciata laevipes (assembly GCA_963678965.1). Lineage (NCBI taxonomy): Eukaryota > Viridiplantae > Streptophyta > Magnoliopsida > Gentianales > Rubiaceae > Cruciata > Cruciata laevipes. The sequence goes on from OY787639.1 coordinate 6,142,214, forward strand.
AAAAATAATAATAAATATAGGTAGAAGCACTAGTGCAAATCAGGGGATTTAAGGCACTTTTTTAAGATGGTTCCGTAGACCACCTTGGAACCGCCGTAAATGGTCATGTCTTTCGAACTCGAAAGACCAATTCGTAAGGTATGAGATGACGGGTGACCAGAGAAGGCGGTTCGTGGTATTTTTATGGCGGTTATAAAAAAAAGTGCCGTAAAACTCATTGTTTTTCGAATTCGAAAGAGTAGTTCTGCTGCTTTATTTATTTTTTCGAATGAGAAAGAGTAGTTCTGCTGCTTTATTTGTTCTTTTGAATGAGAAAGATGGTTCTGCTGTCTTTCGAATGAGAAAGATTTGTTCTTTAAATTTTATACTTTCTTTTTTCTCTCTTATCCTCTCGTGTCCCCAAATTGTCTATCCTTTTCACTTTCCGGATCGAACTTTCTTCTTCTTCTATCTCTGGCCGGAATCCAGGTCGGGAACTCATGCCGGGAGCTCTACAGCCTCGAGCACATCATCCAGCCCAATGGCATGATGTCGAGGTATGCATTTCTCCGATGAATCGCCGCCGCAATCTGTCACGGGTAGAAAGCCTACCTCTCGAGAGTGCTAGGGTTTGCTTAGCTTGGAGCAGGTCTCGCATGGGAAACATTCCAGGAGGCTTGTTTTCGGTTCGGCTATTAATCTATTTGATTCCGATCAAAACGCACAACGCTTGGCTCTTACTCTCTGCAGAATGCGTGGAACAGCCCTCAAACTTGGCATGTATAGGCTTAGCATTCATGATAAATATCTCTTGCCTGCTCCGGTAATCCTTCCTTCTAATTGCTGAATCCAAAATATTCAACTTTGATGATAAGCCTCTTTTAGTCTCTCTGCATTTCCCATTGTGTATTTATGCAATGGATATATTATCATTACTTGTAGAAAGATGCATTCTATAGAATGGTACACTCTAATTTTCACTAATTATAAGGATATAGTCACTGTTTTTTTAATATTATTCTCCCACTGATTTGTGATTTTGATTTTTAAAGTTTGAATTTAACTTGGTTTTTCAAACTTGAAGGCTTGAAGGGAATTTGTAATGCATCTTTCCTGGTAAGAACAAATTACTACTTATTATCAGCAAAATGTTTATTGTGTATTGTACTTCGGTTTTGTGATCTGAGTGGAAATTTATTATTGATTTCAGGGTAAGTCAGCTTGTAGATATGGGTTTCAATGGGGTAAGTTTCTGCTTTGATCTGTTTAACTTTTAGTCAGATGTGCTCATTACGTATTTTTGTGTTTTAAGTGTATTAACATGACGAAATCTGTTTTTAACAATATGGAATTTTGATTTATTGCAAGCCTCATTTGGAATTCATTGAGCCTTTAACATCTTCCATGTTCTTTCAGTTTGTTTATTTAGTGTTGGTTTAATTTCACACAGATTGGGTTGCGAAAGGGTTCACGTTCTTTTGCTGAAGCCCGTGCTGCCGGACTCAATGAGGAGGATGGTACATTTGGAGATATTTGGGAGACCATGTCTGTTAGTGATTTAATGTTGCTCCGGATTTCTGATGCAGCTCAGGTATTTGAATTTCTTTCCTACTCAGCTTGTAAGCACCATTGTCTACTAACCAATGAACCGATGATTTCTCTAGCAACGTCTCCACCTGTGATCTGTTGTTTGAGCAATGTAATAATCTGAAAATTTCAAACTAGTAGTATTCATTGAGCCTGGCTATTTTTGTTCCATTTTTTGAAGTCATGTAAATGTAGGAGTGAGCTTTCTGCACTAGTGCGTCGTGAAGAGCTACCATAGTTCTTAAACATATCATTCTCCTTAGTAAGTACCTCAGTTTTGTCTTTTTTAGTTCTATGAGTCTGATCTTCTACTTATTTTGCACGCCAGGTCTATTTTCCATCTTAGCACAGCAACTCCAACCTGCTGACATTCTTAGTCCCCATCAATGCAGCGCCTGAAGATTACATACAGGAGTTCATCATGGAGAAACATAATGACGGTTCATATAGCTTAATACTGTCATATAACTTTTCGGAAATTCTCTTTTACCGTGAGATGACCGGAGAGTGAGAGTTTTGAGCTGATAGAGTCTGAACTGACCGGGGTTTCTTTTACCGTGAGACTTACCGGAAGGTGACGATAATATCTTTGCGTAGTCTAATTTTCTGAATACTACTTGGGCATCCAACGGGTGAGACCAGCACTTGTCGGATTGTTGGTAGTATTTGATTCCTTGTATCCCAATTCCTTAGTTTCTAGTCGTAGTCTAGTGTAGTTTTAGATATGCTGTTACAGGCATTAGACACAGAGAAGCACTAGAATTGCTACATTGTTAGAAAACTTCTCTGGAGTTCTACTCATCGCCTCCACACGTGGAGTTACAGCCTCCGGGCTACACCTTGCTTCCGGGCGAAAGCCTAGGAAATATCGCCTTCGGGCACCTGTATTTTATTTCTGTTCTGTTATTTACGGCATGGGGAAGCCAATATAATCCCTCCACCAACGGTGGTTTCATTTAAAAAAAAAGATGGTTTCTAGTGATGTGAGGAGTTGCATAGGCTAAAAGCAGGAAGGTTCCGATGATCCAGCTGAAGTAATTAAAGATGGGGTCTGTAGCGATGAAGGAAAGGGCTCAAAAGAGCATATAGAAGCTATTGATATTGATGTATTTTAGTATCATACAACCATAATGTATAAAGCTAATGTGATTGGTTTTTATTAATTTCGAGCTCTCCTATAAATGTTTTCACCCACTCGTGAGAGTGTTTACGAGTTCGTAAGCACTATCGCGAGTGGGTTTTTTTTGGATGATCTGTATCCTCTTTCGAATGAAAAAGACCTTTCTTCTGGTTTACAAGGTCTTTCGAATGAGAAAGACAGAAAATAGGTCTTTCGAATGAGAGGCATTTCTGCTGGGTGAAAAAAAATTACGAATTCGTAAGGATTTTACGTTTAAGGCGGTTATAATATATGACACTTTCGAATTCGTAACATGAAATGTGAAACTTTCGAAGTCGAAAGATGTCAAAAGTTTACGGCGGTTGGGGGAACCGCCTTAAAAAATCGGAAATTTTACGGCACAGCTAGAGAAGGCGGTTCTAATGTGCCTTCTCTAGTACGTTAGAACCGCCTTAAAACCTCTCCTCCTCCACTAGTGAAGAGAGTTTCAATTAAGACCAGAGACAAATACTGATGATCTTAATTTCAAACCCGATCTATTATATATTAATTATGATCACCAAGTATATTATTCATGATCTCTTCACTTTTATGTCTCACCTATAAGATTGGTTAAGTATGATCAATCAATTAGACTTGATAATACGTCAAAGGAGCAAAACAGTGATTATGATTTATGACTTATGAGCATGCGTAGCTGAAAATTAGAAAAATATTGAATATTTTAATTTTGTTTCATACGTGTTTGTGTCATTGTATGATTTTATTTTTTTTACTTATTCATTTGTTTGTAATTAAGTACTTCCTGATTATGATGACGAAAAATGTAATGATTAATATCTTCTCAAAACCAAATGATTAATATCATCATGAAAACTCTACTGAGCTAAGCTAGGATCGATTTATATGATCTTATTTCTGGAAGAAAAGCTTCATTGACCCATTATGGATTCATAGAGATAAAAATATATAGCTACCCACTCTCTTGTTTCTTTCGCAAAGAATGGTGCACATGTTAAGAGGACCCAGACTTTTTATATATTTTGAAACGATTATGTTATCTAATGAGGTGACATGAATGAAAATTCTTTCTTTTCAAAAACAAATAAAAAATTCACACCCTTGTAATGATTTTACTCATAAAAATGAAGAAAACTACATCAACAATAATCATAAACAAAATGAAGAACATCCCTTGCAACTATATATAAACAGAAAAATTAATGTTCATGGAGTAACAACAAGCTCTGTGATTGTCATCTGACTCGATCCGTTCCTCTTCTTCTTCTTCCGTTGTTTGATCTCGCCGTAGAAATACGAAAAGAAGCCCCAGAGACAGAGGATTAAAGAAACGGCCTTTTCAACTTTGAAGCTTTCATGGTAGAAAACAACCCCCAAGATTTCCACCACTGGCAGCGCCACCGCGATTATTATCCCGGAAAGCAACAACGACGCGCAGAAAACAGCTCCAACAGCTTACAGCGCTCAGAGCTAGCACCACATAGTACGTCGCTTCTCCCAGCTCATATGCTTTTGCCTCCCTTCCCATTGCCTGTAAAACCATATTAAATAATGCAATTAAAAAAAAAAACTTTCTGACAGTTTGTTGTTGTTGTTGATGATGTGTGTATTTTTCAAGAATATCAAACATTCAATGAAATTGAAGGGAGAATTAATTTGGTGCATTAGTCCTAGTTGTGCATTGTGGGAAACGCCGAGAAACATGTGTAGAGTCCATATTTTTGTTGGCTAATTTGTGCAGATTCGATGTTGCAACATCGATTAGGGTTTAGCAGAAAATTTCCAGAAAATTCCGATGCAGCTGTTAAATGGCATAAGGATATTGTGTGTTGGAATTTTATGGTAAATACAGTCTAGAGAATATCTACAACTAAGTATTTTTCACCGTGGAGATTTGATCATGAGCTAGATCGAATCTTTCCATATTTTTCAGATTGGAAGATATTCTTTATTCCTTATTTTCAGAGAATTTGAGAATCAAATCATCCATGATTCAAGGAAGGAGTTTGATGCCGTGAAGTAACCCTTTCAACCACGGCATAATGCTATAAAAGGGACATAAGCTGCGCTGCTCAGATCAAGGATTTTACACGCAACAATTCTGTCTTCAGAATCTGTTTTCAATCTTGAGCAAAAGGCAGCACAGTCCGTTTTACTTTATCACAACCATTTGGACGTGTGGAAGTCGGTGTGTTCGAAATCACCATAAGGCTCATGGTGTGGGAGTGATCGTAGACTGGGGAGAACTAGTGGTCCGATTGTAGCGAGGGATCGCAACATCGAAGACTAGGAGAACTGGTGGTCCGATTGGAGCGAGGGATCGCAACCACTTAGAAATTGTAAAAGATAAGTCTGTAATCTGTCTTTTGACAATTTAGTGGAATGATTTCAACACAGGGCTACGGCCCCGCAGACGTAGGTGCATTGCACCGAACTGCGTGATCAAATCTGTGTCTTTTATTTTCTGCAATTTAGGTTTTTTCATGTTGCAACATCGTTTATGCAGTAAAACCTAAAACACAGCTAGTCAGTATTTTAGACAACTTATTTGATCTGAATCTGGTAGATAGATATTTCATTTGGTATCTGAGCTGAGTCGCTTCTTTGTCCTCTTGCGAGGTGAGCGAGATCGACTATCTACCATGGCCAGGGAGGGAGGATCCATCTCTAGACCACCACTGTTGAACGATGGGAATTATCCCTACTGGAAGACAAGGATGGCAATGTTCATATCCCAGTTGGACGATGATGCTTGGGATGTCATTGAGACCGGTTGGGTGCCTCCAACTAGTGTGAATGAGGCTGGAGTTACAATCCCTAAACCTGCTCCCTGGTCAGAGGATGAGAAGAAAGGAAAAAGACTAAACAGCAAGGTGATGAATGCACTGTTTCAGGGAGTTGATGATGACCAGTTCAGATATATATCAGGGTGTACTCAAGCCAAGGCTGCATGGGATGCTTTGCAGAAACGTCATGAAGGTGCTAAACCAGTCAGGAAGAGGATCAGTGGAATGATCAAGTCAGAATTTGAGAGCTTGTAGATGATGGAACATGAAAGCGTCAATGAATTCAGTGTCAGACTTAAGGACTTATCTCATAGGGTACACCAGTTTGGAGAACATTACACTGATGCGCAAATAGTTGATAAAACTATCAGATCCTTACCTGATAGGTTTGACAATGTAGTGTTAAATCTGGAAAATAACAACATGCTGGATGAAATTTCAGTTGATGATCTTTTGGGGTTTCTGAAATCTACAGAGATGCTTCAGGAGAAGAGCAAGGAGAGGAAAACCATGGCTTTTCAAGTTCGGCAGTCAAAAGCAAAAGGTAAATTGGAAGAATCTGACTCAGGAGATACAGAGGAGACTAAGATTGCACTTCTAACAAGAAATTTCAGCGAGTTTCTCAGAGGGACTAATGACAGAAAAGGATACTTTAATAGAGGAGGAAGAGAGTATCATAGTAGAGAACTCAATCAGCACAAGGATGATGTGTACACAGATGGCTCTGGTAGAGGTGTTGAAGGGTCCAAATATGCTGGACAACCACAATGCAGGGAGTGTGGCGGTTTTGGACACATCAAGGCAAATTGTGCCAATCTCCGAAATCCCTCAAAAGCCTTGATTGCTACTGGAGGAACTTGGAGTGATGATGAAAATGATGCTCAACCTGAAAAACATGTGTCCTTTGGTGCAAAGGTCATAGATTCAGAACCAGTTGATCTGGATAGCGAAGACATTGATTTTGGAGGGGGAATTGACCTACAAACAGCTTATAATGAGCTATTTGATGCCTGGAAGCAAGGTGTTGAAACTATCACATCTCTGAAAGAACATGGAAATGTTAATGATGACTCTAAGAACTTGATGGAAGAGGTTGAAGATCTAAAGCAGAAGATCAATACCCTGATGAATGCTGCACTAGTAGAAGAAGAAGCTGTTGATGAACTGACCACTAATCTTGAGTCTATGACAAAAAGGGCCGAGGATGCAGAGAAGAAGCTTGATGATGTAATGAAGAGGGTTGAAATTTCCGAAGGAAAGAAACCAGTTGACAAACCAGTGAATCTTGAAAAATTGGAAACTATGACAAAGAGGGCTAAAGATGCTGAGGTTGCTGCTGAAATTCTTGAAAGAAAATTAGAAATCATGACCGAAAGAGCTCTGGATGCTGAAGGAAAGTTGGTCCAAAGAATTGCTGACTATGACATGGTTGGAAAGAAGCTAAGGTCTATGACTACTAGAGCTGAGGAGGCTGAAGCAACTCTTTAGAAATTAAACAAGGGTACTGCTCAACTGAATGATTTGCTGACCATGGGAAAAAATTCTGGAAACAGACAAGGTCTTGGTTTTATCCACAGAGCACCACTAGCCCCAAAAACTCAGGTCAAGAAAGCGATCTTTGTTTCAGCAGGAAGTCAGGAAGCATCCAGCTCACAATTCAACAATTTTAAGCATTCTCGTGTAATGACTGGGAGTGTCGATACTCAAACTCAGACAATCTTCAAGGCCAGGAAGGTTCCTCCCAGGTGTTGTTCATATTGCATAATGCAGGGACATGAGGAGCATCAGTGCATGAGGTTGCTGAGAGATATCATGCAGGGAAAACAATTTTCTTCATGTTACTACATGGAACCTGAGCAGCAAAAGAAGCTCACAAGAAAGGTATGGGTGCCTAAATCCTCTCTGAATTGTCGAGTTTATCGAGTTTAAGGTATCCCAAAAACCTTACATTGTTGTATAGTTGCTTTTGAAGTTTTGTTGTTATTTTGGTATTGTTTTGCTTTTACATAAACCCAAAAACACAAAAATATGTGAGTGGTACTGGTACTGGGTGTAAACTCTGAAAGTGCTGGGAAAATTTTCGATGTTGCAACATGAAACCCTAGAGAGCGGGTTTGCTGGTCAGACTGTTTTTGACGTTGCAACATGAAGCCCTAGTTCGTGCGTGGATAGTTAGTGGCGAGTGATGAACAGATATGCGGGACTAGTACTATTTTCTAGCTGACTATTGGTATTCTATTGGAACACAAACTCAGCCCTCTAAACTCTCAATCTCTCTGGAATCGTCTTCCGCTGTCTATAAATTTCTCCAGAGATATTTTGCTGTGTTTGGTGTTCAAGTTCTTCTCGGTCATCGGATTTCCGTCACAACTCGAAAGGGGGAGCAGAGCCTAGGGGTCGATTCACTCGTGCCTGTGTCCAGGAGGTTCTTTTGGTGTTGTTCCCACTATTTATTTTGTTCCTGAGCCAGAAGAGAACTTTGCAGGTTATTCACTGCTGAAGGCCAGGTCTTTTGCTCCTACTGGTTCTACCTCTAAGAGGGAAGTTTTGGATCTCCCTAGTGATACTCCTGATTCTGCCCCAAATTCAGCAGCTGCCTTGGATAAAATCCGGCTCAAAGCAGTTGAGATGAAGCATACATACCATATGAGTCAGATGGAGTTTCACTCTGAGATGGCTAAGAAGTACAGTGAGGATAGAGAGAAGTTGTTAAGCTCAATAGCTCAGCGGCAATCCAAGGTTCATGTCTCTTCATCTGCTACACATGCTGCTGGTTCCTCTGGAGTTAAAGCTTCTTCTGCATTAAAAAGAGTTGTTCTTCTCAGCTTGCCTCCAAGAAGTCCAAGACCAATAGTGCTAAGGATTCTGAATCACCTGTTCTTCGTCGTTCCAAGCGGAATATGTCTCCTCGTACGGATTAAATTCTGGTTCCTAGTCTTTGGCAGTTCATGGTCCGAGGGGGAGTCACTTTTGGATTTTGTTGTATATTAATATTGGATGACTGTATTTTTTAATAATTCTCATTTTCTGCTACATTATTGATTTTCTGGATTTGGATGGTTTGATCTGTTGAAGTATTGCTATCACTCAGGGGGAGTTGATTATTAAAGGTTGTTTGAGAAGTAGCTGTTATTTTGGCGCCATCCAAAAGTTGTTTCCGGTCCACAAATTGCCAAAGGGGGAGATTGTAGAGTCCATATTTTTGTTGGCTAATTTGTGCAGATTCGATGTTGCAACATCGATTAGGGTTTAGCAGAAAATTTCCAGAAAATTCCGATACAACTGTTAAATGGCATGAGGATATTGTGTGTTGGAATTTTATGGTAAATACAGTCCAGAGAATATCTACAACTAAGTATTTTTCACCATGGAGATTTGATCATGAGCTGGATCGAATCTTTCCATATTTTTCAGATTGGAAGATATTCTTTATTCCTTATCTTCAGAGAATTTGAGAATCAAATCATCCATGATTCAAGGAAGGAGTTTGATGTCGTGAAGTAACCCTTTCAACCACGGCATAATGCTATAAAAGGGACATAAGCTGCGCTGCTCAGATCAAGGATTTTACACGCAACAATTCTGTCTTCAGAATCTGTTTTCAATCTTGAGCAAAAGGCAGCACAGTCCGTTTTACTTTATCACAACCATTTGGACGTGTGGAAGCCGGTGTGTTCGAAATCACCATAAGGCTCATGGTGTGGGAGTGATCGTAGACTGGGGAGAACTAGTGGTCCGATTGTAGCGAGGGATCGCAACATCGAAGACTAGGAGAACTGGTGGTCCGATTGGAGCGAGGGATCGCAACCACTTAGAAATTGTAAAAGATAAGTCTGTAATCTGTCTTTTGACAATTTAGTGGAATGATTTCAACACAGGGCTACGGCCCCGCAGACGTAGGTGCATTGCACCGAACTGCGTGATCAAATCTGTGTGTCTTTTATTTTCTGCAATTTAGGTTTTTTCATGTTGCAACATCGTTTATGCAGTAAAACCTAAAACACAGCTAGTCAGTATTTTAGACAACTTATTTGATTTGAATCTGGTAAATAGATATTTCAACATGATTTGGTGCCGCCGTAAGCGCGCGTACAAGTAGTTGTCCATACCGGTGAGGACGCCGATGACGGCCGTGGCTGCGAAGATCTGGTAGTTCATCAGCACGGCTTTGGTGGCGGAGGCGCTGCCTTGTTTCTTGCGGCGGTGGAAGTACGAGATTAGTAGCGGGATGAAGATTATGGGAAATCCGGCGCTCTGTAAGAAGCTTGAGAACCAAACTCTTTTGCCTTGATGAAATAGAGGCGCGTGATCATCGGACCGCCGCAGTTTCCGATGGCCAGAATCAGACAGTTTAACAGGAGGAGGGCTTTTTTCAGATAAGCTACCTCCATGGTTGATTAATTAGTGTTAAGCTTTGATGATTCATGATCAACGTTGTATATATGCAAGAAACTGTTCATATAAATGACAAAAAAAGGGAGATATTATTGTGATTTATATATTCTTGTTGCATATGGAAATCAAAGGTTTTGTTTTGTTTTGTTTTAATGAAATGGTGTTATATAAAATCGGAAATAAAATTAGTTGATCTCGAATTACGAATTGTATTCGCCCAAGCGCAACGACAAGGTTCCGAATAAGATAATACGTTGGAAAAAGGAATTGAACATGATGGACAAGGTCAAAGATATGTCAAATATATAAAAGGTCAATTTTAAAAGTGATAAGATCGTACATAATACATTAAATTGAATGATAATAGTTAATATGTAAAAGTTTGTGTTTAAAAGTGAGAAAATCAACATTTGTCCACACTAGTATCATAGGAATTTTTCTTATAGTGTATTCCATGATCAAATGCATAAGTTAATTCATTAATCCAACAAATTCTCCATATCGTGAGAGCGGATATGTTGGTAATTATTAGAAAAGGATGTTGGTAAATTCGCCTAAATTGACATGCATGCATGCACATTATATATACGAACCTGTGACTTGTGAGAACTTAATTATAAATAATCAATGAGAAAGTGTTGGGTGAGACCTGTCCTTGTGGAGACCAAGAGCAGGGGAATTAGCATTTACTGTTTCTGCTTGATCTTTTAGTCAGTTTGTTTGATCTTTCAATCAATGTCCTTGATTATTTTTGTTTTGCCTTGATTTTTCAGTTAATTTGATCTTTTGTTCAATTTGCTTGATCTTTCGGTCAATTTTCTTGATCAGTTCATTGGTCAATTTCACCAACGACAAATTCAATCAAGGAAATTGGCGGGTTTAAATCTCACCAACAACAACTTCAATCAATAGCAGTCACATATAATCTTTGGTCTCATTTGAGACAGGTCTCAAATGAGAATTTGCCATAATCGATATAGGAATACAAATGTGAATTCATGCTAATTAATATACTAATTCGACCATTTTCTTTGATCCCAGAGGGCATTTCAATTTTTGGGTTTGTGCATTATATTAAAATGCAATACTAGTAGTTTAGAGAATGTGCAAATGTGCATATTCATTCTTTTCAATTTTTCACACACACTTAATCAAGAAAGAAGATAAATTCCACAATAGACACTAATTATTATTATGTTATTTCAAGGCATTTGAGTCATCTGGACGACGTCGCTCACTTCTTTTCCTTTTCCTTTTCCTTTTCATTCTGCTTCTTCATCATCTTCTTCTTCTCCAGTTTGATTTCGCCGTAAAAGTAAGAAACAAAACCCCACAGAGAAAGTACAAGTGCAACGCCCTTCTCGGCCTTAAATTTCTCTCTAAAGAGAATTAGAGCCAGAACTTCGGTGACGGGGAGCAAAACGGCGATAACAATTCCGGAGAGCAACGAGGATGCACAAGAAATGACTCCGATGGCTCCCAAGAAGAAGAACTGGCTAGTTATGGCAAGCCATACTACCACCATATAGTATTTTGTTTCTCCTAGCTCGTATGCTTTTGCTTCTTTTGAAATTGCCTGCATAAAAAATATCCAAACATTTCCATCATTAATTATATGCCTGATTTTACTAGTTTCCATTTTAAATTATTTCTTTTCTTCATTTCACTTGCTTTGCCCCTTCCCACTTTTGCAGATATGATTTGTTTAAGTAAATCAGAGGCCTTGTTCAGTATTATTTCCTACTAATCCAAACCAAATTGATGATCATGAAGTTCAGTGAATGTATTAATGTATTAGAAAGTTAAATCCTACTGTTACCAAATTGAATAAAACTAAATTCAACTGAAATGATTGTAAAAATAAATTTAAAAATCCCTTAAATTCATTTAAATTAAAACCGAACTAAATTTAAATCATTCGAATTTAATAATAGAATTGAATACAATGTTTAAAAAATCTAAACTTATCTGAATTGAATAGATATGAAATGAAATGTAATTAGATTGCAGAAAACAATTAGGATTTTTTTACTATTTAAAAAAAGTCCTTATTATCCCTAAGGCCTAAACTTTATTAGATTAACCGTAGACTTGAACACGGAAATATATCATTATGGAAAACATGATTGCTGAGCAGATTGATTTCAGCACGTAACTGTATGATAAGTTTGTCATATTCTCAATTTGATAAAATGGTGCATTAATTTTAGAGTGGACTTGTTCAGCCACTACAAAGGCATCGAATTATATTGTAATAGCAACGGATAACTGCCGTCGTCCCAAATCATGATAAAATCTATAATATGTTGCATATGTTTTAATTAATTATTATTTTCCAGAATATGATCAGTAACATATGAATAAGAATGTTTACTTTCAAAAAACAAATATGAATATTTGATACTTTCAAATAATCCTACATGTCAATTGATATTTTTGAATATTGGAGATGCTTTAAGATCACTTCTATGTACGTATTTGTTTTCATACTATATATATAGCAACTTCCCATCATCGATCAAAGAAAAACTTGCACTCGCTTAAATTTCAAGCTCATTCAAATGTATAGTATAAGAAAATTTTCAACAATATTTATAACAAGCTCAAATTGGAACAAAAAAAAGTTGCTTTTGTTGATTTAAGAAAAACTGAAAACAAATAAAAAACCTGAAAGTCGCGGTTTACGATCATTCCAATGGTGCAAAAAACGGTGGCGAAGAAGCACGTGACCAGCTGAATCTCCAGCACCAGAGTATACGTGGTGGCCTGCTTAGCCTTCTCGTACAAGAGCTGCACCATCGGAAGTATCAGTCCGTACAGCGCCGACGCAACGAACGCCATCACGAAACCGAGAGCGTACGTCTTGTTCGACTCCCCCTCCGGCCGGTCGCCGCTGGAGTGCAGGGCCAGCACCACCGCGCCGACGGTCAGCAGCACGACGGCGTTCACCGAGTAGGAGGTGAACTTCTGCTTCACCAGCAGGAAAGCGAACAGCGCCGTGAAGCCCAGCTGCGACGCCATCACGATCACCGCCGTGGAGACCGGCAGCCTCGCGAAGCCGTAGGCGGACACGTAGTTTCCCACGCCGGTGAGGAGGCCGATCACGGTGGAGCCGAAGAAGACCGGAAGCTTCATGGTGACCATGTTTCGCTGTCGCCGGGAGAAGTAGGAGATTAGCAGCGGGACGAGGATGATTGGGAATCCTCCGGATTGGAGCCAGCTGGAAAACCATAGCCGCTTGCCGCCTTTGACGAAGTATAGGCGGAGGAGCAGCGGCGCTGCGCAGCCTCCGATGGCAAGAAGACCGCAGTTGATGACGAGGAGGGCTTTTCTCCATGTGTCGCTAATTCTGCCTTCTTCGGCCATGATTCTCCTTTCTGAATATTCTTAAACTGTGTCCATGCTTAATATAGTATTAGTTTAGCTATAGCTAGTAGTTTTAATCATTTCATGTTAATTAATATACATATAATTATATATATATATATATAGTTATATTAGCTGAAGAGGACACTTTCTATAGTTCTACACAGTACACTCCCTCGTGTATTAATGTTAAATTAATCATTGGATCTAGGTTACAAACCCGGTCTATTACATATTAATTATGATCACCAAGTATATTATTCATGATCTCTTCACTTTTATGTCTGATTTTCACACTTATAAAACTGGTATTTTACATGTTAAGTATGATCAATCAGACCTGAGAATTCGTCGAAGGAGCAAAACAGTGATTATAATTTATGACTTATGAGCATGCGTGGCTGAAAATTAGAAAAATATTGAACATTTTAATTATGTTTCATACGTGTTTGTGTCATTGTATGATTTTTTTTTTACTTTTTCATTTGTTTGTAATTAATTAGTACTTCCTGATTATGATGACGAAAAATGTAATGATTAATATCTTCTCAAAACTAAATGATTAATATCATCATGAAAACTCTACTGAGCTAAGCTAGGATCGATTTATGATCTTATTATTTAAATACCTCACTTCAAACTTGTTTTAATGCGTGATAATCCAAGATTAAACTTTCTCCACTAGGCCAGTCAACTTTACGATTAGTTGCCATCTGATATTAATAATACTGATTAAGACTTGCATGAAACAGTTACTCTGTCAAGATTGATTGTACGTTAGGGTCAGTTTTAATTAACTCACCACAGAAATATATAGAACAGCTCCAAAGAATTAAATCCATGCACGTTGAATTCACAAAATTATTGGCAGATATGAATGAAAACCTCACTTTCATTCAATACCAAAAACTGTTGTAAAAATCTAGTTGCCACCAAATTTAGGAAATAACAAGAGGTCTCAAAAATTCAAAATATTAATAATTAAGAAAATACTGAAAAACATATACATAAGTGCAAATTGTATGTAATTAAATGTTCCATGGGGGCCATGATAAAAATTTTAAAAAAACTTAGAAGTGCAAAATTTTAATATTTAAAATATATAAATGCATATTAAACAATTTTTAATTTGTTGGAAGGGGTCTGGCACCTTTAGCCCCTTCCTAGTTCCGTCATTGCTCACAAGACCCCAGTTAAAATCCGCATGTGGCTATTACGTACCTTATTTTAGGATTTGTGTTTGTAATTCTTTATTTTTAAAAGATTTATATTTGCGATCATTTTCTGATTATAATTCGATCAATGCTTCACATAATCAGGTTTTACTTGCGAAAAGTAGAATTATAGATTTATGAAATCGATCTAAACCATATAATGCTATTGAGGTGACAATAACTTACATGCAACGGTTGGAGAACCCGAAGAATTTCCGCAAATTCTGATATTTCTGGTGGAAGTATTAGAATCGAAAAGTGAGTAGTAATTTTTGACTGAAAATCGGTGTTTAACGAGAACTCATGACTATATCTTGAGTGTCTGCGTTATTTTCTTAATCTCGAGTGTCTGCGTTAATAATTAAGAAAATACTGAAAAACACAATAATTTTTTTAATCCTAAGATAGAGTTTTATACATATACATATGTAGCTAAGGGGCACTAGTGCAGCGGACGAGGCTAGAAGGCGGTTCCTGGATACAAATTACGGCGGTTCTGAACCGCCATTGTTGGTGGTACCGTAAACTTAAAATCGATTTACGGCGGTTGGTAAGGTTGTTACGATATCGTATTGCATTTCGTACCCTTTTGGATTAACTTACGAGTTCGTAAGTACTTTTGCTACTTGAAAAAAAATTCTCACTTCCGAATGTCGTAATTAAGTATTATCGGAAGTGGGAAAAAAAAGTTTCTGATTCCTAATCGGAAGCTCCGGCTTAATCAACAAGAGGCTTAAACAACAACATCCAGATTAATCAACAACCTTGATTTATATTCCAACAGCAAGAACTAAAACACAGATATACATGTATTCCATCAAATAATATGTTAACTAATCTAACAAATCTCGGTAAAACTAATCAGAAGTCCCCAGAACCATCAACCTTCTTACAAAAAGTATCACCACCATGAGGCATCGAGCACAGCCGAATGCCTAGCTCTGCCTCCATCTGGCGAGGCAATTTTGCAGCCGATAGCATCCACCTATGACCCATGTTACCCACCTACCGTTTTCTGTCCAATTCATCCCGTAGTTACAATTCCGCTTCGATCCAGATCTAAATCGTCACTACCTCCCATATCGTTCACCCTCCTCTACCCCTCCAACCCGCCGTTTTAGATAGCCAACAACGAATTTGAGGTCAACGATATTGGAATCGTCAGAGAAACACCAGATCAGCCGGGCAACTAAAGGTGAACGGCGGAGGGCAGAGAAGTGGGATCGACTAAGAGAGAAGATTGGAAAAGTGCTGATCGGTGGAGAAGTTAGAAGTGGGGATCGGAAAGAGGGGAGGGGAGACTGCGATCTATTTTGTGATAAGGTTTTGGAATTATCCTAATACTTTAAGAGCAAGTCCAAGAGATACTACATTTTGTAGATTTTGGAGGAAGTATGGAGATTTTATCCCATTATTGAGCTCCAAGAGATACTACATGTGCTACTACAAGATGTAGATTTAGAATAGTAAGAGAAAATCATCATCTATATGTGTAGAAAGAGAAAATCAATTTGTAGTATGGAAAATTAAATGCCTACACATTGATCAATGCATTCTTTCCTATTTTAAACCCAAATTTCACTCTCTCTCCTCTCATCTTCAATGCAAAGCATTAAAAAAGGTAGAAAATAATATTAAAAATGTTTATAATATTAATGATAATCAATGCAATAGCTACAAAATGTAGTGACTATTGGAGATGACCAAAAATTTCATACTACATTTTAGCATTTCGTACTACATCTTAGAGATTTTTATGTAGTATCTGTTAGACTTGCTCTAACTCATACACCAATCACCGCCCCATTTTCCTAATTTTCCTTTTTCTTCTTTTTTTTTTCCCATATACCTCATATTTTCCCTATTTTTCCTTTTCTTTTTCCTATCTTCCTATAATAATTAATTATACTAAAAATACATTTATACTGATGAGATCAGTTCAGTTTGCTAGAGCTTTTATGTAGATCATCTCAGTTCAGTTCAGTTTGCTAGAGCTTTAAATATAATTAAATTTATTTCAATTCAGATAAATATATTTATATTTTTCAGTTCAGTTCAATACATAATGAAGTATAATATTTAATTAGAGTTTCAGTTTATTAAATTCAGATTAATGAAGTCATATTTGATAATATTTTCAATACATAATTTTTACTTTAATTTTCATTAAGATTTGATCTTCAAATCAACTAAATTTAATTAGAGTTTAAGGTTGATCTTTGATCACTAAAACTCAATATAGGTATTAATCTTTTACATTTAAACTCAATATAGGTACTAAAACTTGTTATAGATGATCAAATACAGATTGAGCTTTTACATTTAAACTCAATTTAACTATTAAATATAAACTATGATTATGAGTTATCACTTATTAGTAATTATAAAAAGTTAAGCACGGGGTGGTAATATCTGACCTTTTAGTCACGTCTTAATATGGTAGGTTAGATATTCACGTGTTAATTACCATACTTTCTATTATAACCAAAGAAAATGTTATGTATCTCTGACCTTTTGTAAGTTAAATTTGTTTTAATTAGCTAGTGTCTACATAAAATCTATAAAGAACTAACTTTTGATCAATTAAAACTCAATTAAGATTTAACCTTTGATATATTTAAATTAATTCAGTTATCGTTGTTAGAAACTTACGTAAGGTATGACATCTAATTAGTTAAACTCAATTTAGTAGGTTTAGGATTTAAATTTTAATATTTTTAGTGGGTTTCGGGTTTATTGGGTTGAAATTTTGAAAAAAAAAGGCAAATAAATAAACAAATAAAACAAGGCAGAATCAGCATGACTGAGTTAACTTGAAGTTCAGCATGACTGAATTAATATGAAATTCATCATATTACATTTTCACTATACTCAATTGAATTGAACTGAACTGATATACAGATAAGGTCTGGCAAACAGGGCCTAAATCAATTTAGAGAAAACAAAGTCAATTTTTTAATTGTTAGTAAAAATTAATTGATCACTGGTAATATAAATTCACACTAACTATGAAAAGTTTAGTGATGGTTGACCTTTATTAGTTTAACCAAACTTAATTAGAGTTTATAAAATGTTAAGTAAGTGGCCTTCAATTAATAAC
The DNA here is from genome assembly GCA_963678965.1 of Cruciata laevipes. Classification (NCBI taxonomy): domain Eukaryota; kingdom Viridiplantae; phylum Streptophyta; class Magnoliopsida; order Gentianales; family Rubiaceae; genus Cruciata; species Cruciata laevipes. The sequence continues at coordinate 6,159,782 of OY787639.1, forward strand.
CACTCAATATAGTTTTTCTTCGTAGAAAATCAAGTAGCGAGAGACGTTTGATTAGTTAAACTAAATTTAATTGGTACAGAAAAATAAAGTACAAATCGACTTTAGATTAGTTAAAACTAATTTTGAAAACTCTAATAGAGTTTAACCTTTGATCAATTAAGCTTAATTTAGTTAAGTTATGTAATGTATGAAATTTGATTAGTTATACTTAATTTAGTTTAGTGGATTTAGGGTTTAAATTTTTTTATTGCTTTTAGTGGGTTAAGGGATTATTGGGTTGAAATTGAAAAATAAAATAAAAATCGAGCAGAATCATGTTAAGATATTGTAAGTCTGCAAAAAACGTTGTAAGGTAGTGAGTTTTACGGCACTTTTTTAAAACCACCGTAAAATTACAACCAACCGCCTTCTCTGATCACGCCCCATCACCACCCCTCACAAAAGGTCTTACGAGTTCGTAAGACCATCAAATTTACGGTGGTTCCATTTAAAAACGCAGAATCGCTTTAAATGGCTGCCTTCTATTCCCATTTTTGCAGTAGTGGGGGCATGTGAGATTTTTTATCATATGTTTAAAGGATTATTGGTGTGAGTTAATAGTATTTCTTTTATAAATTTTCTAATCTTAAATTAACATTTTTTCTATTCACCCAATTATTAATCCAATTAATCATCTAGCTCCTGCATTTTTTCTTTATAATTAATCCAATTACAGATATAAATATATCAAATTTTGTTTCTTTTGATTAAATTTCAATTTTATAAACGTTTAAATGTTAATGTGCCCCCAATCAATATAATATTCTCTAGATCCGCCCGTGGTAATAGCAGAGAAAACAATTTTTAAAATATTACTGTAAAATATAATTCTCCAAAATGTATAAAAATTTGTAAAATCTAGGAGTTCAATTTTATTTTATTTCAAAAAAATACTTCTAGAAAGAATTTATATTGACACACGTTGGTCAATGCATCAGCTCCTCCTAAGAATATTCGGTCGCATATTCTTCCATATAAAAACCCGCAGACATCTCATTACAGCATATGAAATCCTGATCAACTGTTTCTCCGACCAAGAGGCTGCGGCGCGTGCACGTGCGTACGATGAGCAAATCCGACGGTGAAGTGAGCAAGAGGCGGCGCGGGGCAAATCTTAAAGATCTCCCCTAGCACTATTTTGGTGGTGTAAGGATTGATTTCCAGGTTACCGAAAGAAGGAGCTCAAACACAAGAATTTTAGTGTTTCAAGGTGAAAAAATGCACTCTGACATGAGAAAAAAATCAGTATTCACGGCGGATTTTCCGATCCCGACATCGGCCCTGAAAATCGGCCCTGAATACTGATTTTTTTCTCATGTCTGAGTAGATTTTCCTCCTTGAAAATAGTAAGATTCTTGTGCTTGAGTTCTTTCATTCGGTAACCTGGTAATCAGTTTCTACAGGGGAGAAAGAAGATCCGTCTGCGAGGCTACCAATTGTATTTTGAGAATCAATTTAGGGCTATTCGATCTGGAATATATGCAATTATATTCACGTTGTGTTGCAATTAGAATAAGGATATGATAAATGTTTGTAAATCATCCAATGGCTTTAGTAGGGTTTGATTTTTTTTTTATCCTTTAATTGGGATTTATTTTCTCCTATGAGATTTGAGAGTAGTTTCTTATTGAATTGATAAAATTACATAATTCGCAATTCAATACTTATGTTCTTACGAAAATAAATGAGATGGATGTCAGGAATGTTGAGAAATTTTATTTGAATTTTTTATTAACACTATAAGAATTTCAATTCATACGTACCACTAAAAACGGAAAATCTTGATCAAAATAAATTCACCTAACCTAGAATTCACACTTTGTACGATTCTTTGCATGCAATTAAACCAATGGTTATAAAGAACATTGGAAGGACTATATGAACAGTCTCTTCTTCATCCGCTTTCCAATGTACCTCGATCGATTCCTCTTTGATGCTGGGATGGAAATGCTTGGAGTCCTAACTATTCAAGAAGATAGACTTAAATTATTGAATTTTTTTTTGGTATTACAGACCCAACCTATTCTGAGGGCATGACATTGCGACCTACACAATTGCAAATCGGAATCTTTAATTTGGTTGGAAAGTGCTTGTCCCTTGTACGTGTGGAGCTAATAAAACAGACCTGAGCTTGAATTCTGCAAGAAAGCTTCATTAACACTTTCTGAATTCCTATAGAATAAAAGAAATTTGAGCTCGAATTTTGCAAGAAAAGCTTCATTGACCCATTATGGTAGTTCGATACTCAAGAGTATCAGACTGTAGATTTTACGATGTATCCCCTTTTTGATGTATGGCTTCTGGCACCACCTTGCTTTTGGGCGAAAGCCTAGGAAATAGCTTTCGGGCATGCCACCTTGCTTTCGGGCGAAAGCCTAGGAATTAGTTTTCGGGCCACATCACATTTAGATACAGGAAAGATTAGATTTGATTTACGTTTCAGAAATTGTCCTGTTATCTACCAAATTGCCTTCACTTGCGGAGAACAACCTTCGGGCAACTTGTAGCCAATAAGGCCCTTATTTGGTCTTATGTGTATTATGTTCTGTTTTTATTTCGGTTGAGGAATCATGGATATTCCTCCCATCTATGATGGTTTTAGCGTTAAAAAAAAAGAAAAAAAAAACTCATTCTGGATTCCTAAAGATAGAAATATAGCTACCCACTCGCTCATTTCTTTCGCAAAGAATGGTGCACATGTTAGGAGGACCCGCACTTTTTATTGTGAAACGATGACATGAATGAAAATTCTTTCTTTTCAAAAACAAATAAAAAATTCACACCTTGTAATGATTTTACTCATAAAAATGAAGAAAACTACATCAACAATAATCATAAACAAAATGAAGAACATCCCAACTATATATACACAGAAAAATTAATGTTCATGGAGTAACAACAAGCTCTGTCATCTGACTCGATCCGTTCCTCTTCTTCTTCTGTTGTTTTATCTCGCCGTAGAAATACGAAAAGAAGCCCCAGAGACAGAGGACTAAAGAAACGGCCTTCTCTACTTTGAAGCTTTCATGGTAGAAAACAACCCCCAAGATTTCCACCACTGGCAGCGCCACCGCGATTATTATCCCGGAAAGCAACGACGACGCGCAGAAAACAACTCCGACAGCTCCCAGGAAGAAACATTGCCAGTTTACGGCGCTCAAAGCTAGCACCACATAGTACGTCGCTTCTCCCAGCTCATATGCTTTTGCCTCCCGTCCCATTGCCTGTAAAACCATATTAAATAATGGAATTAAAAAAAAAAAACTTTCTGACAGTTTTGTTGTTGTTGTTGTTGATGATGTGTGTATTTTTCAAGAATATCAAACATTCAATGAAATTGAAGGGAGAATTAATTTGGTGCATTAGTCCTAGTTGTGCATTGTTAACAATGATAAAACTCAATTATGTAAAGGATATATACAAACATGTTTATTCATCATCAACATTTTATGTTATTCATGTTTCAATATCTTTACTAGCTATCACCTAGACAATTTAAACTTAGACCTTGTTTACCGGAGCTTATCTGTAGACTAGTTCAGTTCAGTGAAGTGAAAATGTAATTTAATGAAATTCAGGTTATTTCAGTCATGCTAATTCCATTTTTCAATACATCATTTTTACTTCAGTTCAGTTCAGTACATCAAGAAATAAGCTCTATTAAACACTAAACAGGCTTTAATTTGTTTAACAGTACTAAAATTGTCAGGAATGAACCATACATTTTAATATTTAATATATTTTATAAACTTTCACTTTCTATTCCAATAATTTTATGTTAATATTAAAGCGCACATTTTAATATTTGATCTATTTTGTTATACAAACTTTAACTATCTATTCGATTAGACATGTCAGCATCGATATTTAAATAAAATATAAATATTAGTATTTTATGTGCTAATCTATTGTAATTATGTTGGACCGTTTTCCAACATTATTTCAAAAATAATTACGTGCTGATAAACTTATTAAAAATATTAATGGAGAATGTGTGGGAAATGTTCCCTTTAATATAATTTAATAGAAATGAACAAAGCCGTATTAGTATTGTATATACTAGAATGATGTCAGTTTACCTGGAAATCTTTATTGATGAGCATTCCGGCGGTGCAGAACAGCGTGGCGAAAAGTGACATCACCAACTGCGCCTCCATCACCAGCGTATACGTAATCTCCTTCTTCCCTTTATTATAAGCAAGCTCTATCAATGGCAGAACGAATCCGTACAGAGCAGAAGCCGCCAGAGTCATGAAAAACCCCACAAAATAATCCCTCTTCGACGTCCCCGCCGGCCGGTCGCTGCGGCTGTGCATGGCCAGAACTCCGGCGCCCATCGTCAGCAGAACCACCGCATTGACGTGTTAGTAAATAGAATATTTACTGAATATTAGTTAGCATATTTAGAATATACTCTTTCTGTAATTATCTGTTATATTAGGTAATCTAGTTGTACAGACCTCTATTTATATGAATGAATACAGAAAGCTCAGATGAGCAATTCAGCCATTCAGTATTGCACTCTAACATGGTATCAGAGCCTTAATCAATTTTTTTGTATCTTTTTCTCTTTCTGATCCTATGGCCTCAGTTACTACTCCCACCGGTGATCAGACTCCACCACCACCACCACCACCACCAAAACAAAGCTTCCATTCCGCGCAATCTGTCACCAACATCCGAAATCAAATTCCCCTTATTCTTGATCTCCATAAGGTCCAATACCACACATGGGCTGAACTTTTCCAAATTACTGCTCGCGCACACAGCGTGCTTCATCACATTGACGGCTCACCTCGACCTTCTGATGTTTCTGCAGACACTTGGAACCAGCTTGATGCCATAGTTCTCAGCTGGATTTACGGTACCCTTAGCGAGGATCTTCTCCTCACCGTCATCCAAGTCGGATCATCTGCACGTGCTGCCTAGCTTCGTGTCAAGGGTATTTTCCACGACAACAGCACCGCTCGAGCAGCCGATCTCGAAAGTCGTTTCATCAATGCTCGTTTAGATTCTTTTCCCTCCGTCTCAGCGTATTGCCAATATCTGAAATCACTGGCAAATCAGCTTGGAGATGTCGAGGCCCCAGTTAGCGAACAACGCCTTGTTCTGCAACTTATCAACGGGTTGTCTTCATCATACGACACTGTTGGCAGCATCATCAGTCAGATGTCGCCTCTTCCTTCGTTTTCCGTTGCCCGGAGCATGCTCACCCGGGAGGAATCTCGCCGGAGCCGCCACATGGAGGAGAACCATGCCCTGATTGCAGCCACTACTCCGCGACCGTCCACTGGTGCAGGTCCCGCCGCTGAGCACAACTCGGCTCGTCGAAACCGATCGCGCGGCCGTCGAAATTCCGGCCAAACCAACACAAATCGGCTGCCATCCGGAGCTTTCAACTCAGGTCCGCGACCTATGCAACCGGCGGCCTGGTTCCCGACGGCGCCGGCGGCATCTTGGCCGAGTGGATGGGCACCACCGCCATGCGCTTACCCTACCGCCGCGGCATCCTCGGGCGGTCAGATCTTCCCCCAGGCGGCGCAGCCGACTCCACAGGCGCAAGGATCTGGGCTCCTTTCAAGCCAGCAGCTGGGCCTTGGGCCGTTTCAGCCCGCGAGTCCTGGGTACTTTGCGGGTCAAGACGCGGGTCCTGGATACTTCGCGGGTCAGGCCCTAATTGGGTCTCATCTGGGCCAGCCACTTCTTGGGCCAGCTTATCAGCATTTTGGGCCCCTCCAGCAGCAGAGTTTTGGGCCGCAGCAGCCCAGTCCACCAGGATTTTCTCCGGGTTTCAGCACGACGTCGCTGCAAACACCTTCCGACAATTGGTACATGGACACCGGAGCGTTTTCTCACCTCACTGCAAATCCAGGTATCCTTCGTACCTATTTTAATTCGAGTAATTTAGCTCCCATTTATGTTGGTAACGGAAATAATATTCCTGTCATTGGTCTCGGTTCTGCAATTTTACCCACATGCCCATCTTATCAGCTAAAGAATGTTTTACATACTCCCGACATTGTTAAAAATCTAGTGTCTGTTCGTAAATTTACTACTGATAACAATGTTAGTGTGGAGTTTGACCCAATCGGTTTTTCTGTCAAGGACCTAGAGTCGGGGAAAATCAAAACGAGATGTAATAGCCTTGGGGATTTGTACCCGGTCACCACCAACACCTTGCCACCCACCGCCCTTGTCGCTTCCCAACCACCGCCATGGCATGCTCGATTGGGTCACCCGGGCGATCATGTTTTGGACCAGCTCAAACGTAGATTTCCATTCTTCAATAAAGCCACTTGTTCGGCTATTTGTTCTTCTTGTCAAATTTCTAAACATAGACGTCTTCCATTTTCTCCCTCTCATACTGTTACTTTTAAACCTTTTGATATAATTCATAGTGATATTTGGACTTCTCCCATTTCCAGCACTAGTGGGTTTAAATATTATTTGTTGTTTTTGGACGACTACTCTAATTTTACCTGGATTTTTCCTCTTAAACACAAGTCTGAAACCTACCACAAATTCGTGCTTTTTCATACAATGATCCAAACTCAATTCCAGTCCAATATCAAAACTTTCCAGTGTGACATGGGGGGTGAATTTGACAACAACCTTTTTCGTGCCTTTTGTGCCCAAAAAGGGGTTCTTCTACGTTTTTCCTGCCCTCAAACCTCACCTCAAAATGGGAAAGCAGAACGAGCTCTTCGCACACTCAATGACATTACCCGTACATTGTTAACCCATGCATCCCTACCTTATCGTTTTTGGGTCGAATCTCTCCAAATGGCAACCTACCTACATAACATATTGCCATCCAAAGCTATCAATAATCAAACCCCCACTTTTATCTTATATCATCGGGAACCCACATATACACATCTTCGGACTTTCGGGTGTCTGTGTTATCCTAACACCTCAGCCACTGCTCCTCACAAGCTGGCTCCCCGTTCCGTTCCTTGCTTATACCTGGGTCCTTCTCCCGACCATAGAGGTTATCGTTGCTTGGATCTTAACTCACATCGAGTCATCACTTCCAGACATGTTGTGTTCGACGAAACTACTTTTCCTTTCGCCACTCCGTCTGGTTTTACCCAACCATCCAACAATGATATACCCTCATCTGATCCTTCACCCATTCTTCTGGATCTTGTTCATCAAATTTCACCAGATACCTCACCCATGTCATCCCCACCATCACCACCTGGGTCTTCGCCCACTTTCAGTCCGCCTACCCAGTCACCTCCTCCACCTCCTCCCCCTCCACCTCCTCGTCACCCGATGACGACTCGCCTTAAGGCTGGCATTTCCAAACCTAATCCTCGCTACAACCTTTTGGCTTCTTCTACTCAAGTCTCCCCTCTTCCTAAATCTCCGCTACAAGCCCTGCAGGACCCCCATTGGCGTGCCGCCATGAATGATGAGTTTAATGCTCTTATTAAAAATGGTACTTGGGACTTGGTTCCGAGGCCGGCTGGTGCTAATATTGTTCGCTGCATGTGGCTATTTAAGCATAAGTACAGGTCGGATGGCACACTTGAGAGATACAAAGCCCGTCTGGTGGTTAACGGTAAGTCTCAACAAGTCGGGGTGGATTGTGATGAGACGTTTAGTCCCGTGGTTAAACCGGCTACCATTCGGCTCATTCTCAGCATCGCCGTCTCTCGGTCGTGGCCTATTCACCAGTTCGACGTGAAGAACGCTTTCTTACATGGGGATTTGCATGAGACTGTTTATATGCATCAGGCTCCTGGTTTTTCCGACCAGCGTTATCCAGGCCAGGTTTGTCTTCTGCGCAAGTCTCTCTACGGGCTAAAGCAGGCACCCCGAGCTTGGTACCACCGTTTTGCTACTTATCTTTCCAGGATTGGTTTCCGTGGCAGTCAGAGCGATCACTCGCTCTTCATATACACCTTCCGGAATGAGACAGCATACTTGCTCTTATATGTTGATGACATCATTCTCACCGCCTATTCTGATGACCTGCTTCACCGCCTCACAGCATTGCTTGGTGCTGAGTTTGCTATGACGGATCTCGGCCCTCTGAGTTACTTTCTTGGTGTTTCTGTGACTCGATCCGAGTCCGGCCTTTTCTTGTCTCAACAGAAGTATGCTAGGGATATCATTGATCGCGCCAAGATGACTTCGTGCAAGCCTGCTACTACACCCGTGGACTCCAAGTCAAAACTTGCTGCTGATGTTGGGCTCCCTCTAGCTGATCCTTCAGTTTACCGCAGTCTTGCTGGAGCTCTTCAGTACCTCACCTTCACGAGGCCGGACATTGCTTATGCCGTGCAGCAAATTTGTCTTTTTATGCATGACCCTAGGGAACCACACTTTCAGGCTCTCAAGCGGATTATCCGGTACATCCAGGGTACTCTTACTCTTGGTCTTCATCTTCAGGCATCCTCTACCTCAGCCCTCACTGCTTACTCAGATGCGGATTGGGCTGGCTGCCCAGACACTCGTCGGTCTACTTCTGGTTATTGTGTGTACTTTGGTGACAATCTCGTTTCATGGTCTTCCAAGCGCCAACCCACTATCTCCAGGTCGAGTGCCGAGACTGAATATCGAGGAGTTGCTAATGCTGTAGCTGAGACGTGCTGGTTGCGCAACTTACTTTGTGAATTGCGTGTTCCTCTTCAGCGGGCTACTTTGGTCTACTGTGACAACATCTCCGCCGTGTACCTTTCGTCTAATCCGGTACACCATCAACGTACTAAGCATGTGGAGATTGATATTCACTTTGTTCGCGAGAAGGTGGCTCTCGGACAAGTTCGTGTTTTTCATGTTCCATCGGCTCATCAGTATGCTGACATCTTTACGAAGGGGCTTCCATCACCTTTGTTTCTAGATTTTCGTTCTAGTCTTTGCATTCGCTCTGCTCCTGTTTCGACTAAGGAGGAGTGTTAGTAAATAGAATATTTACTGAATATTAGTTACATATTTAGAATATACTCTTTCTGTAATTATCTGTTATATTAGGTAATCTAGTTGTACAGACCTCTATTTATATGAATGAATACAGAAAGCTCAGATGAGCAATTCAGCCATTCAGTATTGCACTCTAACATGACGGAGTACGCCGTGAACCTCTGCCGGACCACCAGGAACGCGAAGAGCGCCGTGAAAGCTAGCTGCGTGGCGATGATCAGGGCGGTGGTGGAGACGGGGAGGAAGCCGACGCCGTAGGCGTAGAAGTAGTCGTCGAGGCCCGTTAGCAGGCCGATGGCAAACGACGTGAAGATTCTGGGGTTGATGAGGACCTTTTTTGCGGCGGAACCCTGGTTTTTGCGGCGGCGGAGGTAGGCGGCAAGGAGGGGGATTAGTGTCACCGGCCATCCTCCGGTTTCCAGCCAGGCGGATAGCCAGATCCGTTTGCCGCCCCGGAGGAAGTACAGCCGTAGGATCAGCGGGCCGCCGATTGATCCGAAGGTCAGGAGAAGGCAGTTGAGGATTAGGAGGAATTTCTTTGTGCGTGGGGTGGTTTTTTCAGACTCCATTGTGCTTTTCGGTTTAGCTCGTTTAGTTTGTGTTGCTTAAACGTTATCCGAGGAATTTAAGGCTGATTTGTTAGAACTCAGGAGTACTGAGCTGATTTTGTGAATTTAGGTCTGTATATATATTTTCATTTTAATTGAGGTAATGATGAAATAGGTTGACTGTGTCTATAAATAGTACTAGAAGGTGACGTGTTTAGTAATTTGAGTTCAAATCTGATTAATTAATTTAATTCAATTATTTCAACTATGAATAATAACAATAGTAATATGCTTTGGCATTATTCGTCTAGAAAAATCATCAGAGTGATTGAAATTTTGAGAGGATATAATATCTTCCAAAATCAACCTCAAATATTCTCTTATCCCTTGTCCGCCAAATTGAGAGATTAATATTGTTTCCTAATTCCAGAGTATGACTACCGCAGAATATGGCTGCCACCTTTACATTTTCGTATGTGACTGGCATTCTGCAGAAAGCATATCAATGACCATGATAAGTAGGATTTGTTATGTGTCATATTTTGATTTTTAATAAAAATAAGTTAAAAAATTAATTATCGAAAAAATTTAAGAAGTATTTCTTGCATTTAATGTGTTTTATTTTAAGAATACAAAATATTAAATATGAGTAGATTCAGTTATTGGTGGGTTAAATACAAAAAAAAAAAGAAAAAAAAAAAAAGTAATCACTCCTTAACTAAGGAGCGGCTTCAGATCTTCTGTCCCTAATCCCTCTGGACCCTATCTCATTCATGTCCTCATTACCAAAATGACTGTTGTTTTGGTCTGAAGATTATTTTCCTGTTTTCCAACTTTTTATTATTGTGGCTAATTATTATTTTCCCCACACCCAATATCGACTCCAAACCCCAAGCCAAGCCACATCGTTTTTACTCCACGTCGAGTGTTACCTTCCTCCAGTTTTTGTCGACTGATTTTTTAAAAGAAAAAAACGTAGGATTGATTCCTGTTGGATAAAAGAAGTAAACAATGATCAGGTTCAAATTTTGCATCAAGTGTCTATTATGAATTCAAACCATCCGTGGGAGAAGTCGTCCTGAAAACGCTTTATATATTGAAGAATCTATATCTCACTAATATATCAAAGCGTGGAGAAATATTTTCCTTGGGAGAAGAAGAATTTCATCAAACTCAAAACTAAATAAAATATGCTTTCATTTTTCTATTCTATAGATGGCCCTATTTCGGTAGTTGTTTGTTGCTTTGTCTTTGTAGTTTGTAGCTCTGCTGCAATTATGCACAAATAATCCAGCAGAAGTGGCAAGACCAAGTTCCAAAACACTTACCCACAAGGTCAAGAAAAAATGCAGCGCGCAACACACTCAGCTTGTTTCTCATATATGTCACTTGGTCCCATGACCTAGGGGATTGATCATATGTCAAGGTATTGGGCCGGAATGAGATCAATTTCACTGTCTAACTGCAATTTATTCAGAAATGTTTCAGTGAAGAAACTGTAAGTTAATTGAGTGGACATGAATACAGAAGGGAACATTACAGTGGAGCATATCTCTTCTATGTCCAGATCATCAGGAGTTGTTTCTCTTTCAGATCATGAACATTGAAAGGGAACTTTCCAGGACTTTTCTCAAAATCAGCACACTGAAGCTAATTACCACAAGAAAGAAACCACATAACATTTAAAAATGTAACAATTGGCAGTGGGGAAAAAAAAGAACACCTGATAAGTTTGAATGTTCAAACAAGAACCAAAATGTTAAATTCATAAATTTCTAAGTCAATATCAAGAGTTCTGCAAAACCAGGATTTGGTTCTCTATATAAACTATGCACCACTCAAACTTATTCTCCAAAACTAACACAATCACATATCAATCTCTAGTGAAAAAGAGACACGAACAGAAGAGGCAAAAATCTTTTACTACATATTTTTCTCCGAAAGATTCATGATGAAAGTGTTTAACTTGAGAATCTGCTTATTTTTATTGAGATTGAAAAATAAGAACTTGAAGAGGCCATTGCAACACATAAAGAGAAAACCAGGAGTAGAATAATTAGATCCACTGCAGTCAGTCACAACAGGAGTAGAAAATAAGGCATAAAGAGAGCCAAGATTGCAAGACATAAAGGTAAATCAGCTAGCAACTATAACATTCTCTGTACGATTTGATCTGAAAGCCTAACTCAGTCACAAACTCAGACATAAACAGCCAGCGTTATATCAATAAGAATACGCCAAAAAAATTGATCAAAAACCTAATCGAAAAAGTTGTGAGAACCTAAACCGAAATCAATCACTCACCTTCAGATTGAAGGAATAGGAGAAAGCCGAGGATTGATGGCGACGGCAGGGAAAGCGCAGAAGCGATCGACGGAGACAGAAAATGCGACCCGACTTCATTTTCGGAAATTACCACACGAAAGTGACAACAAATTAATCAGTGGAAGAAATCAGTCGATGATGATAAACAGAAGGCTTCGAAAATCAGTAGATGATGATAACTGGAAAGAGGAAAGTATCAAAAGTCTGATTTATTGATTCAGCTCGGCTTGGGGTTTGGAGTCGATATTAGGTGTGGGGAAAATAATAAGCCATGCACAATAATAAAAGGTGGGAAAATAGGAAAATAATCTTCAGACCAAACGGCAGTCGTTTTGGTAATGGGGACAGGAATGGGACAGGGATTAGGGATAGAAGATTTGAAGCCGGATTAAGTCCTTATTAATTAAGTAGTGATTTTTAAAACTCAACTAGGGATATTTTTAAAATAATAAGGAGGGTTTTTAATTAAGAAAAATGAATTAATGAAAAACAATGTGGATGCTCTAGCTTACATTCCCCATTCATTTTGACCTTATGTACACATAGTTTTAATACTGCGACTTACCTTTCCCTGCTTAAAATTTTTTAAGGGAATTTTTTTATTAAAAGCGTAATAAGAAGATAAATTCTAAGTTAAATTGTAAAATTTTCAATATTTTACTCAAGTGCATGAAATTATATTTTTAGTTTAAGAAATAGTTACATAAAACAAGCTGCACCCGTTTCAACCTGACCCGTTTAACCCAAATTACTTAGACATGAACCCGAGTTTAATTTAAATTACTCTTTGTAAAAATAAACAACTTAGTTCAATAATATTTTGATTCGGATTTGGGTTCGGGTTAAAATATGAACACGGACATTTTTAAATGTCCGTGTTCGGATAAATGTCCATGTTCATATTGGTAATGTTGCCTATATTGAACATGGACATTTTGGCTTTAACAAACGTGGACATTTTAGTAATTTTAAATGGTTGGATTCGGGTTCGAGTATTGTTTACTGAACTAAATTGTTTAATTTAAATCTCCAAAATGTCCGCGTTCATATTAGTAGTGTTTTATATGATATGGTTTTTCTTAAAGGGAATATTATTTTTTTATTGGATATACTTTTATAGGATAAGTAACTTTGTTAGCAAGTTTGATTATCTTTCATAAAATATCTGGACTAGATATTTGATTTGGCTTTTTGTAATCGTTGTTTAGCGATTCAATGTTAATTGTTTCAAAATAAGCCCTATTTATCTGAACTTATTTATTGTTGAACTGAATTAAATTAAAATTAATTAGAAAAATATATGATATATCATTGTAATTTATAGTAATAAAGTAAAATTAATAAAAGAATTATTGAACTAAAATTAAATATGGTCATATTTGTAGTCAACGAATGCCCATTTAGTCAACCGTTCAGTTAAATGAATCGCTTCGTAATTCGTATACACTGTACGTTAAACTTCAAGCTGTGGTGATGACCATCGCCGCCGGTGAACCTCTTCTACTGCATCCCGGCGAAGATGATATCAAATCAGACAAATTGCTGACCCCCTTACGCAAGACTTGGTCGGAATCGAAACAAATATGGGGAATTGCGGGTCCCTCCAGCTTCGGCCGCCTAGCTATGTTTTCACTCACCGTCATCACCCAATCCTTCGCCGGCCACCTGGGCGATCTAAACTTCGCCGCCATATCCATTGCTACCACCGTCATCATCTCCATCACCTTCGGTTTCTTGGTAAGAAAATAATAGAGAAGTCCTTTTAGTTTTGGGGATAATTTGAGCTATGAAGTCATTAATCACTATATCATTTTCAGCTTCATAAATTGGTGGCTAAAGGTGTTGTTTTGTAGTTGGCATTGCGTAATTGTTAGCAAATAGAAACAAAACTATAATTACATTCTTTGTTTCATTTGCTGTGATCTTTGCGAAAATTGCATAATTTGTTGTGATGTTATCACAAATTCACAATGGTTTGAGCGTGATTCCGGATAGGAAAAGGTAAGGAATTGATTTAGGAAGAACGTAAAATTAGATAACTCTAAAAGGTCAAAATGGTTGTGTGGTTGTTTACTTGCTTAGGGAGCAAAACACTGTCAAGAGTATCAATTGTACTACTGGTGATGTTGTTATATCCTTTCATGGGATGTTTTCTTTGTGCTTGGTCTTTTGGTCAAACTTCATATTGTCTTTCGGTATGTTTTACTATAACAATAGGAAATCTCGTTCTTTGAAGTTCTCACTGTGAGATTTAATTATTGCAGCTAGGTATGGCTAGTGCACTTGAAACGTTATGTGGTAAAGCTTATGGAGCTGGAGAATACCAAATGTTGGGCGTTTACTTGCAGCGCTCGTGGATCATCCTGTTTATAGGCTCCATTTTCATGTTACCCCTCTTTTTATTTGCTGCACCCTTACTAAAGCTTATGGGGCAGTCTGAAGCGGTTTCTGAGTTGACTGGTGAGGTGGCATTGTGGCTAATTCCGATGCACCTGAGCTTTGCATTCCAGTTTACTCTAATGAGGTTCTTGCAGTGTCAGTCCAAGACAGGGGTAATTGCTTGGGTATCTGGTGGAGCTCTTGCATTTCACATGCTATTGAGTTGGATATTTGTTGAGAGATTGCGTGTTGGGATTTCCGTAACTGCTGTTACACTCGATTTTTCGTGGTGGCTGTCTGTTTTGGGATTGTTTGTTTATAGTGTGTTTGGATGGTGCCCCAATTCCTGGACTGGATTTTCTAAGCAAGCATTTCATGGCCTCTGGGAGTTCTTCAAACTCTCATTTGCTTCCGGTGTCATGCTCTCGTATACTTTCTATCCCTCTTTTTCTTGAATTGAAGAATGTTCGACTTCTTCTTATGTGAATTCTGACATACTCTTCTGCTTCAGAATGGAGAACTTTTACTATAGAGTGCTGATCATAGTCTCAGGATACATCAAGCAAGATGAGGTTGCTGTTGATGCCCTGTCTATCTGGTTGTTTTCACTTTGTTAACTTACTTCGTTGGCCCAGTTTGTCTAGAGACTCAATTTAAATTTGTTTCCTTGACAGTGTCACTATATACGGCTGGGAATTCATGATTGCACTTGGGTTTTTTGCTGCAACAGGGTAAGTATGATGAGATTCTTTGATCTTTTATGCATTTCCTTGGTATTTTTTTCACCAGCTATAATATTTGCATTGCTTTACAAACATAGGGTTCGTGTGGCAAATGAACTAGGTGCAGAGAGGAAAGAAGGCGCCAAGTTTGCCTCCATGGTTTCACTATTAAACTCTTTAGCAGTTGGTGCTTTCTTTTCTTGTTTAGTCCTGATCGTTCCTGATAAACTTGCTGAGATATTCACATCAAGCGCATCAGTTATTGAAATGGTTAACGATCTATCACCGTTCTTGGCAGTCACAATTTTCGTGAACAGCATCCAGTCTATCCTCTCAGGTAAAAAAAAATGTACACTCGTTTTATCATTTCATCCTAAATATTTTTTATCAGAATGTATTTTATCAATGTACCTCTAAATGGAGTATTTCAGGAGTTGCTGTTGGATATGGCTGGCAAGCTCCGGTGGCATTTGTAAACATAGGAAGCTATTATGTTGTCGGGATGCCAATCGGAGTCTTCTTAGCTCGATTTTACGACCTTGGAGTCCAGGTATTGATAGGTTTTCAGTGGTGGATTTAGTAAGCCCCCTATGATCACCAGCTCATCTGTTCATGATTTGTCAGGGTATGTGGGCTGGAATGATAGTTGGGACTGTACTTCAGATACTGATTCTTGTGGCCATGGTGTTTAAACTCGAAGGGAAAAGACTGGTAAACCTCTTACTGGGCTTCCATGTTGAGGAATATAGAAGTTTAGACACTTGATTTGGTTTTCGGTTGTCGGAAATGAACTGATCTTCTTGCACTTTTTGCAGGTTCATAGCTCTCAGGTTGAAACTGATGTTTAGGGGAACTTCACAGCGTTTGATAGTGTGCCTTTTAAAAATTACTCAAAATTGTGACTCTATATGCATCAATTATGTGCCCTGCTGAAGACAATTGCTTTGTGAATTCAGAGAGGTCATTGCAGAAATCAGGATAGTTTTATTTTAGTCTTATTTTTCTTACACAAGCTATTGGAGTTCTTTTTGTAACACTAATTAAAGTAGGATTGTTTATGCAGTGAAAGCCTTATAAATTTCCGTGTTTTACTTTTTTGTTAAAAATAATCGGTTTTTCTAACGAGTGCCCTAGGGCACTCGTTAACGTCAGTTAGATTCCATCGATAAGTGTAGTTTTACTCTTGTTAATTGTGTTGATAATAATTACCTCATAAAAATGCTTCGTTGTCTGTATTTACTTTTGGGTTACGTGTGGTAATCTTAATTACATCATTTAAGTACGTGGTTGTCTGTGTTACTGGTGATAAAATTATATTTTTGGTCACATGATTGATGATTATTTATTGAAAATAAAAATAGCTAATGTACCTAAATCAAAAACGTGATTTAACCACTCAAAATTGGAATGTAATTTTTTTTTTATAATTGGTATAATATTCTAATTGTTATGAAGTCAATAATATTTTATAAATTTAAATATTAGAAAATTCTAGAAAATTCTAGAAATAATTTTTTACATGGATATACATTAAATAATAATATTTAATTTCATGAATTAGTGATGAAAAAATAAATGTCATGTGGAATATTATTGAATCATTGATATATTACAAAAGACAAAAATAATATTTAATCGAAAAATTTTAAAGAAAATTTATTGTTTAATAAATACATTGAAAAGTTTAGTTATCCAAATTCGAGTATACTTGGTGTTGAAGTTGAATAATAATATTTTTATAAGTAAATTTTAAAGAATAAAATAAGCCATATGAAATAATCTATGTTGTTTAAATAAACCAGTAGAAAAGCGCCGAGTAATTATGATGCGACATACCTTTACCAAGTAAAATACAATTTATTGCCGTTGGCACGGACAACCAATTGGGTGGTGTAATTACGATAACACAATTAACAAGAGTAAAATACACTTACCGATGTAATCTGACTCACGTTAACGAGTGCCCTAGGCACTCGTTAGAAAAACCGTTTAGAATAAAGTTCGTATCATTTTGACTTGAAATGGTATCAAAATCAGTCAAAATTAGTTGAATTTTCAAAACCAAACTTATTACGCTTTGACCGTAATTATAACCTAATGTATAAAAGATAATATTTTGCTAACATTTTGCTAACATTTTGTTCATGCATTCTGCTGCAAAAGATTGCTGATAGGAAATCTGAGAATATGCTGAGATAGACTGATGCTATAGGAACAGGAAAGGAAGAAGGCCGAGGGTCCCGAACAGAATGCTTTCAAAGATATATAGATCACAGAAGAAGGAAAGTGTGGAGCAAGATTTGGAATTTTAAAGTCTCATATAAGTTGTTGTACCAGGTCAAAAGGGTAAAGCATGTAAAGAGGTTGGATGGTCATTGTAATTGGATTAATTTTGTTCTGGTATGGGCAAATGATAAGAGAAGAAACCTCTGGAGCAAGATTTGGAACTTAAAAGTGCCATATATGATAAGCACAACATATGATATTGAGGATTCCACAGGCTTTAACTTGAATCAAGTTGTGATGCAGACTAATTCAGGGCTCACCTTATGCATCTCTCACTCACAAGCAAACATGTTAGCTTGTTGGGGAACTCTCAAAGCAGCAACAAGGGCCTCGTCCCAAGCAGTTGACTTGCTTACGGTTTTATCCGTTAATCGGCCCGCACTCTACCATCATGAGTCAGTACCACAAGAGGATTGGTCCATTGAGGGGAATAGTTTCTCGTCAAATCCGTTCTCCCAGTCCCAAGTAGTTAGATTTATCAAGCTTGTATTATGCTTTGTATGTTTTCTTATCGTTATGTTGGTTTGTTTGGCCATAGGCCTAGGCGATGTAACACTACTCTTTAATTAATATAGTGTTATTATCAAAAAAATATATATATTACTATCACATAATATATATATTGTATTATGTATTTTTTCAAAAAAATTATTTTGTATACATTGTTATTATTATATATGATTAAATATATCAACAACCAAACATGATTATAAAAAATCGTGATGAGTCAATTGTAGATATCACTATAAGAATAATTATTTTCAAAATAAAGTTAATTCATCAGCGCTTCTTGAGAAAATAAATATACCTCTATATAAACGACACATTCTAGAATGAGATATCAAATTTCTACTAAAATTGGATATAGGCTTGAAAACGGATATACTCAACTTATTTTATATTTTAAAAAATGATAAAAGTATATGATTAAATGAAGTTGGATTTATTAAATTATGCTTCATCAAAACCCAATTAAACTGAAAGATAAAATGAAAGTAAAAACTATTAGCTGCTCCATTTTTTCTCTTTTAGATTGAGAAAAACAGAAATAGTAGGTGCAAGCGTCGGAAGTCGGCGGAATTATCCAGTTCTAGCTAAATATACTTTAACTGCATGCATGCAGCTTCATAAGCCACGCGGCAACCTTACACAATCCACGTGTTTCCTTCTCATATCTTTGACGAATCTTCGCCATTAATTTCCCTTAATATAATTCACGCCGATCAACATTTTCCCTTTTTCCCTTTCTCGCTTCTTTCTTTTCTAATCTTTTCAGAAAATGGGGGATCTTTCTGACATCAGAATCAACGGCGAAGAAAACGGCCGCCTCAATGATCCTCTCCTGAACAAAGATCAGTTTGCAGAGCCGGGAAAATTGGGGCAGAAACAAGAAGCGGCGGTGGCGGAGGCGGCGCCGCCGTCGGAGAGATTGAGGTTGGGGAAGAAGATATGGTTGGAGTCGGAGAAGCTATGGCAGATTGCGGGGCCGTCAATTTTCAGCCGCATCGTATCGTATGCTCTCAATATTGTGTCTCAGGCTTTCGCCGGCCACCTCGGCAACCTCGAACTCGCCGCCATGTCCCTCGCCATTAACGTCATTGTCGGCTTCATGTTCGGCCTCCTGGTACATAAACTTCTGATTTGATGCTCTTACCTTAATGTGTTCCATACAAATTTGGTTTTTAAAATTTGAATTAAGACTAGCTAGCTCTAGGTCTAGGATTATAGCAGATATGTGGTTTTAAGTTCGGTTTAGTTAATGTTGGTTTGATGAGGCTTAGCTTGATATGTATGGTTGACTTAATTTTAGTTCAGTTGAATCTAGTTCAAATGAGGCGAAATGAAAAATCCTAACACCTGTAAAATGGATTGATTAAGAACTCTTGTGATTTCTGTGTTACATCTATATATGTTTTTCCATTGCACTTGGCAATTATATGATGATCAAGAACTTGTCTATTTTCATGATTTAGTAATTGTGATGCAACATTTTGAACTTTGAAGTTTACTTTCTATAATGCTATTGCCCTAATTGATGATGAACTAGTTAGGAATGGCAAGTGCCCTGGAGACATTATGTGGGCAGGCTTTCGGGGCGAAGAGGCACCACATGTTGGGCATATATTTGCAGAGATCATGGGTGGTTCTCTTCATCACCTGCTTAATCCTCTCGCCGTTCTACATCTACGCAACGCCGGTTTTGAAGCTCTTAGGACAGCCGGATGACGTCGCAGAACTGACCGGCCGGTTAGCCCTATGGTTCATCCCGCAGCACTTCTGCTTCGCGTTTCAGGGAACGTTGCAGAGGTTCTTGCAGAGCCAGCTCAAGACCGCTGTCCTTGCTTGGGCATCTCTGCTGGTGCTTGTGTTTCATGTCTTTCTCAGCTGGATTTTGCTGTCTTACTTTGACTTTGGAGTTGTTGGGATTGTGGTTGCATTAGACTTGTCTTGGTGGTTGTTGGTGCTTTTGTTGTTTGGCTATGTTGTTCTGGGCGGTTGTCCTGATACTTGGAAAGGTTTTTCTATGGAAGCCTTTTCTGGGCTTGGAGAGTTTGTAAAAATTTCGGCTGCTTCTGGTGTCATGGTTTGGTAAGTAAGCTAACATGCATTTGATTTCAGAGAGTATATATATATATGTGTGTGTTTGATTATGTTTTTATGGTGTTTCGTGCAGCGTGGAGAATTGGTACTATCGGATACTGATTTTGATGACAGGGAACCTAGAGAATGCAACTGTTCAAATAGGTGCATTATCCATTTGGTATGTCATCTGATCTTGAGACAAATCTCTTTTTCTTTGAGCTAACAAAATCGGTAGCTTGTATAATGTATGAATTTTACATGGCAGCATGAGCATTAATGGATGGGAAATGATGATTCCAATGGCCTTCTTTGCTGCAACAGGGTAATGTAGTTGTGCCCTATTGATAGAGTTTGGTTTGATAAGATTCAATGATGTATATTTAGTTCAGTTTAGCCTACTATAACCATTCTTCACTACTTATTATTAGTTTAGTTCAAGTAAGCATAACTCAGATGAAAAGAACAGGTCCTTGTATCAATTTTCTTGACATGTGTGTGCAGAGTAAGGGTGGCCAATGAGCTTGGAGCCGGGAATGGAGAGGGAGCGAAATTCGCTACAAAAGTTTCTGTGGTACAATCGTTGGTAATCGGCTTGTTCTTTTGTGGACTAATAATGATCCTTCAAGACAAGATTGCAATGATTTTCTCATCAAGTGATCAAGTCATTGAAGCAGTTGGTAAACTGTCCTACCTCTTAGCCCTAACCATTTTGCTCAACAGCGTTCAGCCAGTTCTATCAGGTACTATAATTTTTGTTCACATCATTATATAGAGTGAAGTCACAGAAAATGTTACAAAATATACATATTGGCGTTTTTAGGAGTGGCTCTTGGATCAGGCTGGCAGTCGTTCGTCGCCTACATAAATCTTGGTTGCTACTATGTAATCGGGCTTCCTTTAGGTGTTGTCTTGGGCTGGGTTTTCCACTTTGGCGTTGAGGTAAGAAACAAACCTTTGCATGAACAAAAACGTCTGGTTTTTAGCGTTGAGGTTTATCACTGACTTGAGATTGAACTAGGGAATATGGGGTGGAATGATTTTTGGCGGGACGGCTGTGCAAACAGCAATACTAGCAGCCTTAACGATATCTTGCGACTGGAACAAAGAGGTAAACCACTGCAACATTTGCTATGATTTTCATAATCTCGCCATTAATTTTGTGCTACTAATGTGTGTAGCTTTGGTGGAAATTTCAGGCTATGAAGGCCACATCCAGTGTTCGGAGATTAGAGTGCTCACAAGCATGAATGGCAACAGCCAGAGAAATACAGGAATCCGGTTAATGAGATTCAGGTGTATATACATGATATCCAAGTACGCATG
The DNA here is from genome assembly GCA_963678965.1 of Cruciata laevipes. NCBI lineage: Eukaryota > Viridiplantae > Streptophyta > Magnoliopsida > Gentianales > Rubiaceae > Cruciata > Cruciata laevipes. The sequence continues at coordinate 6,180,918 of OY787639.1, forward strand.
TATATTCACTTGTTTTGGTTTTGTACCATTGTGTTCGATAAATGTGTGTTTGAATTACTGCTGAACTGATTCGGCATCATCATCAGCTCCTTCAACTTAAGTTACTGTTAGGTGGTCTAACTGTAGGAATCCTTTGAACCTTTCCCTCAGACAGTAACCACACTTGAGTCCTTTCCAGTTATCATACTCACTCTTTCTAACACCATTAGCAGGGACCTCAACATTATCAGCAAAAACATTCTGCACAATTTTCTTGTTCTCAATTTGCATCATCATAGAGAAAATTCTTGTAATTTCAGGCATAGATCCATCATCACAAGGACCTGATCTTTAACTCCATCAAATTCTTCATTTGATCTCATAAGAAACTGTATGAATATTCATTCCTGTTTTCTTTGTTACACATCGGTCTTTCTAGCTAGCAGAATCACAATCAAGCAGATCGGTATCAAAAACCCCGAATTTCTATCCAAGAATCAAACAAAAACGAGAAAAACCTACTATGATACCATCTTGAAATCGAAGAACGGAAAGGGAAATCACAGGAAAACTCCATTGGATCAGTTGACAACAAAACAGAAAACTGTATTGATTAGTGTACTTTTGCTTGAAAATGTACAGGTCCAAATCATCTGATAGTTGTAGCTAACTGAAAAAACTAATAGAATACAAACTGCTACAATCTGCTGTAATAAAAACGGTTACAACAGACTCAAGACTGAATCCAAAGTCAGCATAAAACTGGCAAAACTGCCAAGTGAAGTCGATGGTCCAAACAAACGTTCGCTTAGCCGCCATTGACTTTGAACCTTCTGACCCCCTAGCTGCCGTTGACTTAACTCAGCTGAACCATTAGCTGGCTGATGTTGTAACATCATTTCAAACCTTTTATTTCGTCAGTTACTGACTTACTTTTTCTAAACACAACATTTTTTTTTAACTGAACATTATAAGTATAAAATTTAAAACTGGCAAATCTCATCATTTAATCATAAATAAATGATTTTTTTTAGCTGAACATTTCATCAGTCCATCATACCTGTTGTTCCACCAAATGTCCATTTTATATATCACTTAAATTACTTTACAATACCTTCAACTATTTTTTTTAACACTTACGGTAAATAGTGTCGTAAATATTGGATTCTAATCTAGTCCTAATCTAATTCATTACATCGAATGGGATTGTTTGGGCTACGTACCTTTAACTTATGTGACCTATCAGTTGAATTATTTTGTAAAATTTGTATCATTGTGAATCGAAATGGTATCAAAATAGTAACCATATTTGAATTAAAGTAAAAGAGAAAATAAATTCCGTTTTATAAAAATGACAATTTGCAAAATGAGATATCGATTTTCTACTAAAATTGGATATCCGCCGTGACCTTCAAATTATTTGACCCGAATTGAACTATAGTGTGAAAGTTTGTATCATTGTGAATCGAAATCGTATCAAAATAGTAACCATTTTATATAACGACAAATTTGCAAAATGCGGTATCAATTTTCTACTAAATTTGGTATCCATTACCTTCAACTTATTTGACCTGAGTTAAATCATATTTTATGAAAATTTGAATCATTGTGAATGCAAAATGGTAACCAAATAGTAAACGTTTTCAAATTAAAGTAAATTCATCCGTACGTATTGAGAAAATAAATACCCTATAGTATAACGATAAATTGCAAAATGTACTTATTGTGGAATCGACCTTGTGAAACACATGAACAAATCCATTAAACACATGAACTATCATTCGTCCTACCATAAACTTATGGTAGTACGGTCTCATCCAAGACCTTCTCAAATAGTTATAGTCATTTGATAAATGTCTTTTGTATAATTTGTACTCTTTTATATAAATGACATTACAAAACGTGGTATCAATTTCTGCCAAAACTGGGTATAGGATTTGAAACCGTCACAAATAGGATTAAATAAAGTTGAATTTTGTCAAAGTATATTTCATCAAAATCAAATTTAACTAAACATAAATTTCTTGAGATACACTGGAAAAAAAGAAAGAAACTATTTGCTGCTCCATTTTTTTCTCTTTTTAAATTTTAGAAAACCAAATAAATTTGTATGTTATGAAAGACAAATTAAATTATGCCACGTGTATAATTTATCATCCACTAATCTATTTTTAATATTTTTTTTAGAATAAACATATCCTTGAGGAATGAGGATACAATATTTGAGAAAAACAGAAGGAGGAGATGGTAGGTGCGAGATGGACATAATGGGAAAGAATCCAAAGTCGTAAATCATCGGAATTACTAAATATAATCAATTGCATGCAAAATCTACGTGTTTCTTTCTCATACCTTTGACGAATCTTCGCCATTAATTCCCCTTACTATATATACTTCAAACCAATCATCATTTTCTCCTTCTCGATTCTTCTTTTCTAGTCTTTTCGGGAAAATGGGGGATCTTTCTGAAGTCAGCATCAGCAGCCTCAAAGATCCTCTCTTGAATGATGGTCAGTTTGCAGAGCCCGGAAAGTTGGATCAAGAAGCGGCGGTTGCGGCGGCGCCGGCGGCGGAGAGTTTGAGGCTGAGGAAGAGGATATGGCTGGAGTCGGAGAAGCTATGGCAGATTGCGGGCCCCTCCATTTTCAGCCGCGTCGTATCGTACGCTCTTAATATCGTGGCTCAGGCATTCGCCGGCCACCTCGGCAACCTCGAGCTCGCCGCCATGTCCCTCGCCATTAACGTCATTGTCGGCTTCATGTTTGGCCTCCTGGTACATCAACTTCTAATGCACTTGTTACTTTAATGTGTTGCATAATAATCTGGTTAATTTTTAAGTTCTATGACTATAGCATGGAACTTCAGTTCAGTTTTGTTAATGTTGGTTTGATGAAGTTTAGATTGATTTAGTTGACTTAATTTTAGTTCAGTTCAGTCCAATTCAAATGAGGTGAAATGAAAAACCTGACACCAAAAATGGATTTATTGATTTCAGATAATTTAGGCTATGTTGCTAGAGATTATTTCTAGTTGAACTAAACTAAACAGGATTGAACTGAATTGGAGTAAAAATTAATGTATTGAAAAAAATAATTAGTATGACTGAATTAACTTGAATTTGGTCAAATTACATTTTGACTGATTTACATAAAAATTCGGGCAAAAGGGCCTTAATGACTTAATTAGTTAGCTACTAATAATGCAACATCTATTGCTGAAATTTACTTGCTATTTTCACGAACTTTGAACTAATTGTGTAAAAATTATGCAATTTGATGATGAACTAGCTAGGAATGGCAAGTGCCCTAGAGACACTATGTGGGCAGGCATTTGGAGCAAAGAGGCACCACATGTTGGGCATATATTTGCAGAGATCATGGGTGGTTCTCTTCATCACCTGCTTAATCCTCTCGCCGCTCTACATCTACACAACGCCGCTTTTGAAGCTCTTAGGACAGCCGGACGACGTCGCAGAACTCACCGGCCGGTTAGCCCTGTGGTTCATCCCGCAGCACTTCTGCTTCGCGTTTCAGGGCACGCTGCAGAGGTTCCTGCAGAGCCAGCTCAAGACAGCTGTCCTTGCCTGGGCATCTCTGTTTGTGCTTGTGTTTCATGTCTTTCTCAGCTGGATTTTCCTGTCTTACTTTGATCTCGGAGTTGTTGGGATTGTGGTTGCATTGGACCTGTCTTCGTGGTTGTTGGTGCTTTTGCTGTTTGGCTACGCGGTTTTGGGCGGTTGTCCTGATACCTGGAAGGGCTTTTCCATGCAAGCCTTTTCCGGGCTTGGAGAGTTTGTGAAAATTTCTGCTGCTTCTGGTGTCATGGTTTGGTAAGTAAGTATAAGATGCATTTGATTTCAGAGAGTGTATATGTGTTTTAATCGATGTTTCGTGCAGCGTGGAGAATTGGTACTATCGGATACTGATTTTGATGACAGGGAACCTGGAAAATGCAACTGTTCAGATTGGTGCATTAGCTGTTTGGTATGTCAACTGAACTGGTCAAATATATATATTTGAAAACTATCAAAATCTGTAGCTTGCGTATTAATGTATGAATTGTAAATGACAGCATGAGCATTAATGGATGGGAAATGATGATTCCAATGGCCTTCTTTGCTGCAACAGGGTAATGATCTCCTTATGCCCTATTCATACATTTTGCTTTCATAAGATTTGATGATATTTACTTCATTCTAGGCCTACTATTACCATTCTTCAACACCTACTTTTAGTTAAGTACAGTTCAGCATAACTCAGATGAAAAGAAGAGGTCCTTAATAAGGGTACTTGAAATGTGTGTGCAGAGTAAGGGTGGCCAATGAGCTCGGAGCCGGGAACGGAGAGGGAGCGAAATTCGCTACGAAAGTTTCCGTGGTGCAATCGATGCTAATCGGCTTCTTCTTTTGTGTACTAATAATCATCCTTCAAGACAAGATTGCGCTAATCTTCTCATCAAGTGATCAAGTCATTAAAGCAGTTGGTAAACTGTCATATCTCTTAGCCCTAACCATTTTGCTCAACAGCGTCCAGCCAGTTCTATCAGGTACTATATATACAACAATCACTATATATACATATATATATATATATATATATATATGTATGTATGTATGTATGTATAGACAGAGTTACAGTATGTATTGGTATTTTTAGGAGTGGCTCTTGGATCGGGCTGGCAGTCGTGCGTGGCCTACATAAACCTTGGTTGCTACTATGTAATCGGGCTTCCATTAGGTGTTGTCTTGGGCTGGGTTTTCCACTTGGGCGTTGAGGTAAGAGAACAAACCTTTGCATTGCATGAACAGAAACAGCTGCTATCATGAACTGAGCTGAGATTGAACCAGGGAATATGGGGTGGAATGATTTCTGGCGGGACGGCTGTGCAGACAGTAATACTCACTGCCTTAACGATATCATGCGACTGGAACAAAGAGGTAAAACATTTAGCGATTTTTCGCGAATCTCGCCATTTTGTGCTACTAATGTGTGTAGCTTTTGGTGGAAATTTCAGGCTATGAAGGCCACATCCAGTGTTAGGAGATTAGAGTGCTCACAAGCATAAAGAAATACTGGGGATATTTGTTTGGAGGTTAATGAGATTCAGGTGTATATATATGCTATCGAACTACGTACGCATATATCTTGTTTTGGTTTTATACCATTATATTTAAACATGTTCGATAAATGTTACATTATTTTCCCCAATCTAGTTATGGAGTCAGAGAGATTGTGCATGACAGAGCTAATAAGTACATCAGTTTTTAGTTTTTGATGAACGATTAGAAATATTATGTTTAAGCGGTTTTGAATCTACTTGGCTAATAAAAGTCCATCATACAAATGTCACTTACATTATTTTCTTAGTTAAAAGTGGCTGATTTATAAAAAAAATTCAAAATTATTATTTATTGTGAATATTGATAAGGGACATTTTGAAATGAAATTGGAGTAATAGTCAAATATGCAACAATGATTATATATGTAACTTTTTTTTTTTTAATCCGATTATGTAACTGAACTAAAAGAGAGTCACAAAACATGTTTGGGAAAGTGTTTCTGGACTCTTCTGTAATTTTCATCCTATATTTCTTATTTATTTAAAATAATAAAAAATTTGTTACAAAGCGCACAAACATGCTTGAAAAGAAATATCACTCCACCATTTCAATTGAGGTGAAGTAAAGCTTACAAAGAGGGGTTCACATGTCACCTAGCCAAACAACAGCCTAGATATTTCATAAAAAAGTTCAGTTTACCACAACTTTTAAAATTTTGTTTTGTTCTTAAAAAAACAAAAACAAAATACATTATATTTTCATAAAGAAAGTTACTTGTGAGATTAATGTATTATATTTTTTAAAATATCAAATCATCAAGAACACAATGAGTAGAACATTACAGATAACGACCTAACCCATTTATATATCGATCTGATTCAATATTAATTTTTAGGCATATGAATATATATATGATTTATCAGTCACAATATAAATTAACCACTTCAGATTCAAGAGGTACAAAACAAGCATTAATCCAAGGATTGTTCAATTATTTTTCGAATAATAAAATAATATATCAACCCCTTGTTCTTTTCAAGAGGTACAAAACTAGCATTTCAAAAAGCAGAGTTGCACTCAATAATTTCTCTGCTTTCCATTCCTGTCAAACAAAAAGAAAATGGATGAACAGTTGCTGCAGAGCGACGGCAAGAATATTGGCCGAGAAGAGAAAGATCTGAAAGCAAGAGTTGTGACGGAGACGAAGAAGCTGTGGCAGATCGCTGGGCCGGCCATCATAACCAGGCTCACCAATTACTCCCTGAGCTTGATCACTCAGGCCATCGCCGGCCATCTCGGCGAAGTCGAGCTCGCCGCCATGTCCATCGCCTACAGTGTCATTGTCATTTTCAGCTTCGCCCTTATTGTAAGTTTCCGATCAAACTAAAAAAACATCTTTGGAATAACACCGTTGCAGACAAAAATATTATATGAATAATCCACTGTTGCAGTTAGGAATGGCGACGGCTTTGGAAACGCTTTGCGGGCAAGCATACGGGGCAAAGAGGTACAACATGTTAGGCATATATCTGCAGCGTTCATGCATCGTTCTGTTCCTGGCTAGCATTGTTCTGTTGCCGGTTTACGTCTTCGCCGGCCCGATTCTGATCCTTCTGGGCCAGCCGCGAGAGGTGGCGGAGTTGACCGGAAAAATCTCCATCTGGTTCATCCCCATGCATCTGGCCTTCCCCTTCATCTCCGCCGTGCAGAGATTCTTGATGAGCCAGCTCAAGATCAACGTTGTCGCGGTGAACTCGACGATAGTGCTCGTGATCCACGTGTTCATCAGCTGGCTGCTGGTGTTCAAGCTCGAGCTCGGCGTTTTTGGGGCCGCGGCGGCGCTGGTGATCTCCACGTGGATTTCTTTCTTCGGGCTGTTTGTGTACGTTGTGGGAGGATGGTGCCCTTTGACATGGAACGGTCTTTCCATGGAAGCATTTTCCGGCCTTTGGGAGTTTCTCAAACTCTCCACCGCCTCTGGCATCATGATTTGGTATGTACTTATTTTACTGGATTTCTCCGGCGCAAGACCGTTTTTACTATGCAAGTCACATTTTTACCAAAATACCCTCAAATATCTCCTTGCATTTTGGTTACTAGCTTTTTTTAAATAGTAGGAGCATTCTTATTAAAAAATGGATCTGCATAAAAAAAAACGTAGCAACCCTTATTTACATATCTATGTGTTCCAGTTGAATATGCACTTAATTTTGTGTGACACGTAATTTTTTATGTTTTTATCATATCTAAATAAAGATGAAATATATTTGTGGATTCAATTTTCTCCGTACATTTTTAGTTTCTTGTGTGTGCTTTTAATTGACCGTAAAAATTTGTTTACAGTTTGGAGTTTTGGTACTATAGAATTTTGATCATAATGACTGGTAATCTGAACAATGCCACCATAGCAGTGGATGCTTTGTCGGTATGGTACGTATTCTGATTGTGCAATACAAATTTTAGCATTTATTTAATTAATAATTAAAGTTACGGTGGAATCAAATGTGTACTAATTAATTTGATGTTTTATGAACTCATATTTTACAGCATGAACATCAATGGCTGGGAATCCATGATTCCTCTGGCTTTCTTGGCTGCAACAGGGTGATCTTCACAATCTTTACATACATGTTTTATTCAAAAAGTGAAGTATTAGTATGAATCAATTTCTATAGGATGTTATATTCTATTGTTGGAATCAATTGAATAGCAGCAGGTCATATATTCCAGTTTTTCTAAAACCGGTAACCATATTTTTTGTAGAGTGAGGGTGGCGAATGAGATGGGCGCCGGAAATGCAAAAGGAGCAATATTTGCAGCAAAAGTATCGTTGGTGCAATCAAGCATAATAGGGTGTGTTTTCAGCGTCATCATTCTCATACTTCGCGGCAATTTGGCCCTCATATTTTCAAATAGCCCAGACGTTATTCACGCAGTTGAGCGACTTTCCTACCTCTTGGCTCTTACCATCCTGCTCAACAGCATTCAACCAGTTCTCTCTGGTAATTACTCTATCATCTTGCCCATTTTTTCTACACCCATAATTCATATTTTATAGTTCTTTGCAAGTTAATTTGACTACATGCATGCAATAACTAAGAAAACTATATTACACAGTTGTAATATCTTCAGATTATTTGAACAATTGTTTAAATTGATCTAAACTGGATTACAAATAATACATTATAGTATAATAATATGATTAAATAAAGGTGAATTTCATAAGATCATATATTATCAATTACTAGTCTGTCCCAGCTGGAGTTCTAGGGAGAGAAGACATCATAAATATTAAGGAAGGTAAGATGGGTGAATGATAATTAATTTAATAAGTAAGTGGTAGAAATGAATGATATAGACCATAAAAAGAAAGTGTGCATCTTTTATGACTTGGTGTGATAAAAGTGTGAAGTTTCTGCTGGGACGGAAGGAGTAACTAGTAACAATAATGACTTGGTTTGGGTATATTTGTAAGGTTATATTATTTTATGTAAAATTAAATGTTGTAATCAATTCATGGATATATATATGGTACATTTTATGGTGCGTGACGAATGTAACAGGGGTGGCAATAGGATCAGGGTGGCAATCAGTGGTGGCGTATGTCAATTTGGGGTGTTATTACGTCATTGGCGTGCCACTAGGGCTTATTATGGGTTGGTTCTTCAACTTTGGGGTTCAGGTAAGTAAACACATATAACATTAAAATGAAATTATTAAACTAGTAATAAACTAACTAATTAAACTTGGCTTTAATTAATACGACCAAATAAATATTTGCTTTCAACTAATGATAAGGAAGCAAATTAAATCAACAGGGAATATGGTGCTCTATGATATTCGGTGGAACCGCAATTCAAACAGGAATGCTTGCTATTATCACAATTAGGAGGGATTGGGAAAACGAGGTAATTTATTTTTCTTGATTATCTTAGTAATGTTTTTTTTCTCGAAACGTAGAATTAAGGTTACTTTATGTGCAGGCTAGGCAAGCATTTGCTCGTCACAATCCGGCAGTTCTCGATTAAACACTATATGTTTTATTTGATAAAATAAAAATATTGATCTGTATCGCATTTGTATGACAGCAATCCGGCTCCAAGATATATGTGAATTTGTGAATTTTTATTTGAAATAATCACAAAGAGAATTAAATAGCCTTTGAAAGATAATTAACGTTTCATATTGTGGACCTCTTTTGCTGATTGAAGTGTGTGACTCCAAAGCAAATGCAATCGCACTACTGGTCTATTCCCACACAAGTCAATCCTTTGGAAAATTGGACTGGTCACGTAGAAAATCGAAATTAAATTAGTCAATCACATTACTGGTCCAATCCCACACATGGATAGATATAGAGGAGATATAACACTTACAACGCCGTCGTTTAAGGTCAAACGTGGATCAAAAACCATAAATACCCTTGGTAACCATTCTACTTGTTTGGTGATTAAAAAAGAAAAACATATAAACACGAGGGAACATTCATGCTGTCGTTCCTTCTTCTTCATCGCAGAAACTAATTTGCGTAAATTCCATTTCCAGAAACAAAAAATATGCAGAAACTCCGGCACAACCAGATGGATCCGGCTACATCTTCATCACCGTTTAGATTGGAGGATCTAAACGATGATGTGTTGTCCCGTGTTATGTCTCGTCTAACACCATAAGAAGGTTCTCCTCTCCGATTGATTTCTAAAAGGTACGATCGAGCATGGAAATTAGGGCTTTCTTTTGGAATTGATTGGGATAAGGTTAGATTGGACTTGGATTGTCTTGGTATATCAAATTTACTTGTATTAAGGAAGAAACCGATAGGTTTATTAAGAAAGTAAATAGAGTAATTCAAATTCATCAAAAATCTGGTTCTCCCTTGGTTGAGTTTAGGATAAATGTTGATTATAGGCTTCTTGATATTAAGGAAGATATTCTTATGGATTGGATGAGTTATCTCAATGAAAAAAAATTGGAGTTGGATTTTATTGCATTTTCTAGTTGTGCCTTGTCTTTCCGCGATCCCTCTACCTTGGTTACTTCATTTGGCACTGAGTTTAGGCTAGAATATCTCAACTTTTCAAATTGTAGGAGACTTGGGGTTTTAAAATTGGGAGGCCTTAGTGTGAGTAATGAGGTGATTGAGCATACTTTAGCCAAATTTAGAGTTCTCAAAAGGCTTCACATAGTTGGGGTTGAGAAATTAGATGATGTGATGGTTGTGAGTTCAAGTTTGATGTACTTTAGACTAACTCAAATCTCAAATGTGAAATCCATTTATCTACATTGTCCATACCTTGAATTTTTGAGCTTGGATGAAATTTGAAGTCAAAGCCTCCTCCTATCTTCCAAATCTACAAGATGTCGTCCTATACTTGCCTATCACGTTACCTTTCTCTCCTTGTTTCACCAATATTAAACAAGTGTACTTTTGTTCATCATCTATCATGGTACATTTTTTCTCTTAAATTATAGTTTTGATAATCTTTAAGATTCGTATTCTAATTATAAATCACTTATCAGCCCATTGTGAGGTTAGGTCAAAGCATGCCCAAGCTTTTACAAGTGAAACTTATATTTATTGGAACCGAAGTGTGGGATGAGGTGGAGAATTTGATCGGCTAATCCATGCTTCTATCCTCCTATCCAAATGTGAAGGAGGTGCAACTTCAGGTTTGCTAATGCAATTCAGTTAAATTATGATTGCGAAGTCATTCAATTCATGCTTCTATCCTCCTATCCTCCAATTTGTTGAGATTAGCCACAATTTTTGTTTTAAGATCAGTCCATGAAACCCCATCAGCAAATTCCATGATAGCACATCTCAATTTTTTTTGTGCAGTTACATTGGCATCCAACATCAAGGAGATTCAAAGAGTTGGAAAAGTTGGAGCATAAGTTGAGTTTGCATCATCTCAAGACTGTTTTCATAAGAGGGTATTCGGAACGTGATTGCGAAGATGAACTGATTGGGCACCTAGTGAAGAGCTCGGTTTCATTGAAGTTGTTGAAGGTTTCCCATTTCAGTGGCTATTGTGCGTATGGTATTCCTCTAACGTGTGATGCTAGGATGAAAGAGGTATTATCCAAGACTCGCTCTTTTCCAAAGAAGAAGCATATTTACACTGAGATGGCTTCTCACCACTGCATTCAGATCATTAAGACTGCCACAGTGCCCTCCAAACTGTGCAGTAGAGATTGAGTTGTAAATCTATCTAGATATTTTTGGAAACTCTGCTACTGACTACTTATGATGATATGGTATATTCTGTATTTCCTTGTAGACACATGTTCCACTATGACGCTTCTTGATCCAAACACAATGAATCTTTTTACGTAGAATTAAACATCAATGTTTAAAAAGTAGTTTTTTTTTTTAGAATTATTTTTTTCCCAGCAACGTAGAATTTATAATTTTGAGGAAAAGAGCAGTGACCAATGTAATAATAAATGTCATTTATGTTAGAAAAAGAAGAATGAGAAAACGGATTTCCTAGCTGCTGGGATTCGTACACACTGATTGAAGTCATTTATCTATAGTTAGAAATTGTTTTTAGAATTAATGTCTCTCCGAATGAGAAATTCTCCTATGAGGCAGCCTCACCCATGAGGCAAGACTTAATTTGGCCCATATAATAAGAGTATGGGCCTGGAAAAACACCTTTCTAAAAGTTTTGGGGTCAAAAAAATAAATGTTCATTTCGGGTCCACGCTATAAGGGGGAAAAAGTACAAGGACTTATTTGCAAACAAAACATTGTATTTCTCTCACTTCCATCTTTCTTCTCCCATCTAACTTCCACCTCACCATACCACTACCACACAGCAGCGGACCACCACCGCACCGCTACTGGACCGCCTGATAATACCGGCCCAAAGCCCTATTGGGCCAAGAAAGGGGCCCATGGCCCGGGATCAAGAAAGCAGTGCCTTTCCCGGGAAAGGCACGTCCGGACAAGAAGAAGGACAGATGGTGACAAGGAGAAGTGGTCCCGAGCCTTATCCAAAGTAGGCAACCTCAACTATAAATAGTAGTCTCAAACAGTGAACAAGGTATGTGACTTATATCTCTCTACTTTATACTGAGAGCACTTTCCGTACGTTTTTTCTTCCGCTATCCCTATCTCATCATCACGCCGGAGCTTCTTTCCCGGGACGCCTCCCGGGGATTGTTTTGCAGGATTGTGGTGGGCTGATTAACAAGGAGTCCCGGATAGCGTTAACCCCGGAGGAACGGGTGGATTTTGATAGCATCAATTGGCCCGCCCAGTGGGATCAGTTCCACCTTTGCAACGATGGAGTCGCCAAGGAGAGGGCGTGGGCGCCCGAAGAAGAACGCGACACCTTCAGGGAGTGGTCCTCCTTTACCCCCAGGAGATGACGTGACCTTGAGGCAGTTGCAGGAGGAGGCTAGACACCAGTGTGAGCTAGGAGTGCCACATGATGGTCACGTGGAAACTGCCTCCAACGAAGCCGACTCGGAAAGAGAGTACCAGGACGAGCAGGAGCCTAGGCCCGCGAGGGAAGGCAGTCCCCGGGCCCGGGAACCTGAAATCCGGGAGGAGGGGCAATACTTGGTAGGCAACCCTCAAACTCGGGAACCGGCTTTCCCGGAAGAGGGGCAACCAGCTAATACGGAGGAATCGGCAGCGTTGGAATTCATGAGAGCCAACAAGGAGTTGTACCGCTAGTGGGTACTCTCTACCCGGGAAAACTTAAGACGAAGGGAACCTGGAGGGAACCCGGCAGGCCCCCTGCGGGGACATCAAAGGGAAGTTATCGATCTAGACGGGGCTGTTCAGCCGCCAAGAGTACAGGGGCGAATTAATTCCTCAATCATCCCACCTTCATTTCCCCCGAATTTCGGAGCTCGAAGAGGAGTGGCTACTGGACAACAATCAAATTTAGTTCCACATGCTCCACCCTACTACCCGCGTTCTAGCTGGGGGACGGAGCAGAACGGGTACGACCTTCCAGTCATGCCCGCGGAATTATTGGGTTATCAGGCCCCTGGAACCCAGGGGAACCCGATCCAGTATTCTATGCCCATGTATGGGTCAATGAGGGTGAACTACGGTTACCCGGAGAGATACTGCAGAGAGGATGATAGGATGCGGGGCTATCAGGTGGCACGGCAGGACCCCAACTCTTTGGAGGCGCGGTTGGATAAGTTGGTGGGGAGAAACGGAGCTCAACCCACTTCCCCATGGGTACCTCGGGTGCTGGCATACCCATGGCCTCCGGGCCTTCGGGTCCCGGAGGGAATCCCTACGTATAATGGAGAGACAGACCCGGAGGAGTTTGTCAGGACGTACCAGAACCTAATGGTGTCACGGGATTTCCCGGAAGAACTAAGATGCAAGTTGGTAGGCTGCTACCTGAGGGGAAACTGTCTCCTATGGTTCGATTCCTTGCCCCGGCAGAGTCTTAGAGATTATTATGATTTCTCCAAAGCTCTACTGTTCCGGTACGCGGGATTGAAAAAGGAAGGGAAGCAACTGACTGAGCTTCTTGCCACCCGGCAGAAAGCTGCGGAAGGGCCAATGGAATATTACCGAAGGTACATGGACGACAGCATGAAGGTCATAGACAGACAGCAGCAGGAGAATGCGGTGATTAGCGGATTCATAAATGGCTTGAGGGATATGGCGTTGTTCCAAAAATTGATGGAAAACATCCCGGAAACCTTTCACAACTTACAGATGGCGGTGCAACTGTACTGTGCAGTTAATGACGCCACCCGGAAGAGGAAGGAAGAATCTGGGGGAATTGACTTGGTGGGACCTTTCCCGACTGCCCCGGGAGGAGCTAAGTGCGTGATTGTGGCGATCGACTACTTCAGCAAATGGGTGGAGGCAGAACCACTCACCAACATACGGGGACTAACTTGTGTTAAGTTTTGCTGGAAGAACATCATTTGTCGATTCGGTATCCCTAAGATCATAGTCACGGACAATGGGGCGCAGTTCGAAAATGATCCTTTCAAATCATGGTGTATCAAGTATGTCATAGAGCAGAGGTTGACATCTGTGTACCACCCCCAGGCGAACGGGCAAGTGGAAGTCACCAACCGCACTATCATCAAAGGGTTAAAAACCCGCTTGGAAGGCGCGGGGAAATTGGATTTGGGAGTTGCCCAGCGTCCTCTGGGCCCACCGGACTACAGAAAGCTCAGCCACCGGGGAATCCCCATATTGCTTGGTATATGGGTCGGAGGCAGTGATACCCGCGGAAATTGGGATCCCTAGCCCTCGGACTCAGCACCAACGCCCGGAAGAAGAAGATGCTGGACGGCGCCTTGACTTGGATCTCTTGGAAGAAAAGCGAGAGAATGCAGCACTCCAGGAAGCCAAGGTGAAGGAGCAAGTAAAGAGGTACCATGACAGAAGGGTGCGGAAAGAGGTTTTCGCCCCCGGAGACTGGGTGATGAGGAGAAATGACAAGAGCCGGCAAGCCCCGGAGGGAAAGCTCGCACCCAACTGGGAAGGACCATACAAGGTGAAGGAAGCACATCCGGGAGGAAGCTACGTGCTGGAGAACGAGCAGGGGAAGGAAATTCCTAGGAGATGGAATGTGGCTAATCTAAAAAGGTTCTACGGGAAGTAGAGTACCCCGCGGTGAACCCTAGCTACTAGGGCATGGATATGCCAGGCATGGATATGCCTCATCCCGTAAGCATGAATATGCGAGGAAGGATAATACTGGCGTTTGGCCTCGCCACGGGTTTAGAGAGGAAGGATTGAAAAAGGGACCCATGGGTAGCTCCCATTCGGGTGCCCCGCTAGATTGGATCCGGGACTTAAATGAAGCCCGGGGACCAAAAGAATGTAATGTTTACAGAGTTAATGAGAAAGAATTTCCGAAAAACTTTTATTCATGGATTCATAAATTTCAAAGCACACATGCTGATATGTTACAAAGTATCTTACATACAAATTTTTCTATCTATTTGCTACTATACCCACTTGGGGCCTGATCCGGAAGCACCCTCAGGGTTACCCGGACGGAAACCCCCTCCAAAGAATTGAGAAGACAAGAGGTCTTCGGCAAAGCGGGCATCTGGAGCTTGATTCCATGCAAGTTCCTCTTCCAGTTGCGTGGCGTCTTCCTCGTTCAATTCGGGAATAGGAACAACCACGGATCCTTCGAGAAGTGGTTCTGCCAGGCGCATCCTCCTTACCCCGGCTGATGTAACAAACTTGTACTTAGGAAACAAGTCTGCTACACTTTTACCCTTCTCCTCCCGACTGATGCGGGTGCCCTCAGCGGTCTTGACACCCTTTGTGGTAACTCCAGAATCAGCAATCTCCCGGACGCGTCTTATCCGGCGTGCTACTTCTTCCGGGTCAATAGACACGGACATATCTTCGTATCTTTCGTACGCCACATCCACCTCCACCCGGGCAGGAACTCGACGAAGGCTGGAGGGGTAGGGCTCAGCGTCTCCCGCGGCTATTTTATTATGCCACTCCATAACGTCCAGATAGGCCTTATGACTGGGAGCTCCCTCACCAAACTTTTTTGGGTTAGCCTGCATACGTTCCATCGTTCTGCGAACCCCGGCTGGAATATCAGTAAGAGGAGACACCCAACTAAGCCATTTTTGAGACCCAAAAGATGGTAGGATAGCCGGGTAACCAGCAATGCATCTTGGAGTACCCTATTCCTATGAGTGAGAGACCGATTCTCCTTCTCAAAGTCGCAGAGAAGCCTGTTCTGAGCAGAACGGGTCTCCAATTTCCTAAGCTTTTCTTGCTCCCGCTCTAATTCGCCCCACACCATACCCAACTCCTTGGCGGTGCGATGCTGAGAATCGTCGTGAAGGGCCTGTAACTCAGCGATGGTCTGGTGGGAGTTCAGGGCTTCCCGCATATGGTCGGACGCAAGGTCAAAGCACTGATTCAATGATCCAAATTTGATCTCAACCGCCTTGAGAAACGACACCAACACCTGGATTGACCCGAACTCCTGAAGGAAGCAATCCAATCCCGCCTCAGCTAATGCCCGGTTAGCCTGGTTGCCTCCAAACCTCCAATGCGCTAGTTTCCTTTGAAGGAAGGAACATTGGAGGCACCCAGTGCGGGGGAGAGAGAGATAGGTGCCGGACGAATGGTTGGGATGAGGAAAACCATAGGGCATGGGCCAGCGTGGGAGAATCTCCTCCAGAGGGCGCTCAGACTACAAAAGATAGTAACTCCATTAAGAAATAGAAACTTATATTAAAACAAAATGGGCGCTAAGGCCAAGTTCTACATAAGCCTCCCGGGGAGGTGAGTTACAAAATACTTAAAAAAAAAAAAGATTACAAGGAAAAGGGTAGACTAGAGTCTAGGGTTATACATGGTCTTCAGCGGAGCCATTTCCCTCTGGAGTAGCATGAGCCCTTTCAAACCTCCTCTCCAACTCCACGAGATCCTCAGTAGTCCACTCCGGGCCAGCATAAGCGGGGGCATCCACTGTGGGCTCATCGGCGGATCGCCCGGGAAACCCTACCCTCTGCGTAGCCTTCCTGGACTAGTACAACAGGTCGTCTTGACCCTCGCCTAGACCTACCCGGCAGTTACCCTCTTGGTCATGGACCGCGTGGTACCCGAAGTTATCAGGCACCGCGCAGTACTCATAGTAATTCTCCGCCCAGTGGGGCGTTTCCGGGACTATCCCATAGGCGTTGAAATCTTCCGGGCCAGGGTCGGGGAAGGAGGCCTCGCCAATTTCAGGAAGCTTCACCTTCTTGATTTCAGAAGCATAAGGAACCCGGGAGGACATCTCCAGTGATTGCCACAGCTGAGGGACCAGACTCTTCAGATCCGACTCTTGGAGGGATCTCCAGCGATGATTTAGCTCGGCAGCCGCCTTAGGCCGGTAATAAGACGCTTGGGCGTCAAGACGGGCGGGTCCTGGAAGCCAACCCCGCAGGCTGCGGTACATCTCGTAACAGGCTTCAGCGCTCGCGGCAGCGGCAATCCCCTCCAGTCTCTGATCAAATTCCACTGAGCGGAGCAGCTTTTGGGTCACAACATCGAAGGCTTCGAGCTGGGAGTTCTTCCTCTCATTCTTCAAGGAGGAATATTTCTTTTCCACTTCGCTCAGTTTCTTCTCCTTGTCAGCCAGCTTCTTCTCTTTGTCGGCCAACTTCTTCTTGGCCTCCTCCAGCTGGGCCGCAAGATCATCTTGCCCGGCTAACTTCTCCTTGGTTTCCCGAAGCTCTTTCTCCAGCTTGACAAAGAGCCCCGCGCTGTATTTAGAATAACTCCGATTCAGCGCCTCGGCAAACTGAGAGTCAGCCAGGAGGGAATCAGCGAAGGCGACGCTCTGCAAAACAAGGGGTTAGGAATCAGGTAACCTAGGGGAAAGATAAGGCCCCAGAAAAAATATATATATATATAGTTACCTCTCCCTTCTCCTTAGGGATGGCCCCCGAAGTAGCAGCCTGCGGAGGAGTTCGAGCAGGTGGAGGGGAACGAGGAGCATCACCCGTTCTTTGCCGGGAGGATGGGGGAGACCCGGGTAGAGCGGTGGCAAAGGGGCGCTTAAACCTGGAACTGGCCCCACCGCTGAAAGTAGGATGGGTAACAAAAGATCGCCGCCCGGGAGAGGGTGACGATCCAGAGGTAGGGGTAGTAACCGCAGGAGGGTTTTGCTGACGAGGCCGCGGGGGCGCCCGGGCCCTTTGAGGAATAGGGGCAGGGTTCTCAGAAGAATTCGGCCCAGATTGAGGAGCCACCTGTCGTGTAGACGGGGCTTGTTGGTCATTCCCCCCGGAAGGTTTGTCAGTAAACGTCATAGCGTCTGCGTATAAGGAGGGTTGAACTGAAATCAAGTAAACAGCACAGTTAGAACAAGAAAAAAAATATAATAATAAAAAAATAATACAAATAAAGCCTTAATAACCCGGGCACCTCCATCTGGCCATACCGCAGAAATGCGCGGGAGCGTGAAGAGGTCGCTGGGATAGATCCCGCGAGGCCAGAAATAACCCGTATTCCCATTCTTATAGAAGGCGTCCATATCTAAGGGAGAGAGGCGGAGGAGGTTGTGGTCGCTGGCAATGATAGCCGGGAGATCAGAGAGAGGTTTTTTGTCTTCGGGAACCAGAGAGTCGTTCCAGGCGGGCATAGGGTACACCCGGGCATCACACTGGAAGAAACCTTTTGAAGGATATCCTTTGGCGGATTTAGGTTTAGAAAGGATGAAATCCTTTATGCCGGTACGAATGGTAAAAGAAAAGACGCCCGGGAAGGACGCGTGCGCCTTCCGCAGGGCGTAGAAGGAGCGGAAGAGTAAGAGAGAAGCGGGAATGGCGCACCTGGCGCAGTTAAGCAAGAAAGCTAGGATGAGGACCACCTCATTGGGGTGTAGCTGGGTCGGGGCTACGTTATAGAATTGAAGAATTTCAAGGAAAAGAGGGGGGAAGGGTAGGCTAAGCCCATATTGAAAATGGATTCGGGGGATGCAAGCAACTTCTCGCTCGGAAGTTCCCGGAGGAAGCTTGGAGAGAGAGGCATTCAAAGGGAGGGGAATAAAAGAACGCTTGGCTAGATCTAAAACGTCCTTATCTAAAGAAGGAAAATCCCCGGGGACCTCGAAAAATTTGAGACCCACCGGACGCACTTCATGAGTAGGCCCCCGGGGAAGGTCGTCACCGACTCCCTCATCAAGTAACTCTTCATCCTGGTCTCCCCGGGGTGGACTCGGATGCTCAGTCGGGTGCAAGCCCGTCTCATTCAAGGTCGACGCACCCGGGACATTCGGCTCCCGGGGCGTGCTGAAAGCCTCGGAATGAGAACCCGGGGAGGAAATATGAGAGGAAACCAGGTTATCAGCGGCCCTAAACTGGACCTCAAACTGATCTTGAATCTCCTCGGTGCCCAAGGAAGAGGTGGAAAGAGAAGGGGAACCCATGAAGAATGAAGTGAAGTAGAGGGAGTTAGAGCTTACTTGGTTGAAAAAACGAAGGGACAGGAAAGCAGAGCGTTTGGAGAAATTTTGAAGAAAGTAAACTTGTGAGAAGGGGGTTAGGTCCCTTATATAGGCGAGCGGATAGGAATCGTCACCTCAAAAGAAGGAAAAGCAATGATGACACGGTGAACGAGGCAGCATCAAATGCAGAATAAGGAGAGGCGGCGTCAGAAATTTATTCCAACACGGATGGGCCCTACTGAACTAGTAGTGAAAGAAGGGAAGCGCGAAAGACCAATTCCCCGCGTAACGGAAACCCGGGAAACTGGTCTGGGGGGCTAGTGATAATACCGGCCCAAAGCCCTATTGGGCCAAGAAAGGGGCCCGTGGCCCGGGATCAAGAAAGCAGTGCCTTTCCCGGGAAAGGCACGTCCGGACAAGAAGAAGGACAGATGGTGACAAGGAGAAGTGGTCCTGAGCCTTATCCAAAGTAGGCAACCTCAACTATAAATAGTAGTCTCAAACAGTGAACAAGGTATGTGACTTATATCTCTCTACTTTATACTGAGAGCACTTTCCGTACGTTTTTCTCTTCCGCTATCCCTATCTCATCATCACGCCGGAGCTTCTTCCCCGGGACGCCTCCCGGGGATTGTTTTGCAGGATTGTGGCGGGCTGATTAACAAGGAGTCCTGGATAGCATTAACCCCGGAGGAACGGGCGGATTTTGGTAGCATCACCGCCGATTCACCGCCGGTCAATGTTAGTCAAACTGTGCCACCTCACCGATACATCACAATCTGCCACATCATTAAACCTCGTAGAAACTTCACTACAGAAACCTCATCATCATCGAACATCATCATTTATCGCATAACTTCATTGAAAATTTGCACAATATCTTCTATTGACACACAAATCCAGAGAATCAAATCACACAATCATAAAAGTGATAAAAATAAATAAAATATGAAACATTATTGACTAACAAGACAACCTCATTGAAAAACTATGTAACGTCATCAACTAAACTAAAAACCTCTTGACTAACAAGTCGAACTTCATTGAAATACTATATGTCATCCATTAATTACAAACCTCGACAAATTGGCATGAACCTCAACTCCGTTGGAACAAACCTCAACTCAATTGACCTCAACTCCATTGGCAGGATTCTCAACTCCGTTAACATGAACCTCAACTCAGTTGGCAGGACCCTCAACTCAACTCCTCGCCAGATTGCCAATCTCGCTACAACCAGGCCTGAATCACCGGCTAGTCCACAAAAATCATTATCGGCCGAGCATATCGTGATCTCTAAAGCAACAACTGGAGAAATCAGATCCGGACGGAGAGTTCCCAATATGTACGGAAACCTGGAGCCCGTACGTAACCGTCGGTCTGGAGGAAAATTTACGTCATCGCTCGCCGGGAACCACCGCCCCTGCCACCACCACTGTGTCGAAGTTTTCAACCACCACAGTGCCCCAGTTTTCGAAACCACCACATAAGTCATCACAGATCAATCACACAAATTACCGTGCCTCACGGACGATCTGGACAAATTACCTCACCAATAATTGCAGATCTGTTTTGCAGGAATGGCATATTGGACATCACAGACTCGCCGATGCCCATTCCGGTGGCCGGTTTTTTCCAGTGATGGTGGCTCAAACACCACCGCTTCCTCGCCTCTCGAATTCCCTCTGCAATTGTCGACCTGAGCTATTTCGCAAAGATGTAGGGGCATAAAATTTAAAATTTTCGTTTAGTCCCTATATTTGCGTGGTTTTTAAAACAAGACCCTTTATATTATTTAGGAACATGATAGATCCTGCCTCTTGGGTGAGGCTGCCTTACCCAAGAATTAGTCTCTCCGAATAGCATCATTATTATAAACCATCATTTTTAACCAACAATTGGGCAGAGTTTTCAATGGTATAATTTACAAAATCAATGTAAAATAAATTCGAAGTGTAGTTAAATTTAAGAAATGCATAAAGCCAATGTTTATCTGTTTATTGAGAAACGTTGGAATTAAAAATTAGCTATTAATAATACTATCACAAAATGTCGAATTCATATTTTACCAAGGAGTACGATGTTGTTGGAGATACAATATTTTAGCTACCATCCATTTTAAAATTAGAAAAAAAAAGGTCATGAGATATGGGATTTCCTCGCTGACGAAACATGATTGCTCTGGTTGGTGTAATATGTGATACAGATTTGTGTCATAGCATACCATTTCATTTATTTTTAGTTGGAAACGACTTTTACAATCGCCTCTTCAAATAGCAATTAATAATCATTGTTGGTACAAATAAGAAGCGAGTCATTTTCACTCCTTGCCCACCACACTTAGAGCAAGTCCAAGAGAACCTTTATAATAGGAGGTTTGTGGGTTTTTAGGGGTTTTGGCTTCAAAAGTGCTCCAACAGCTCCCTTAGAGCAAGGCCAACAGAACCCCTAAATTTTGTTCAATTATAGGGATTCAAATCGAACTTCTGTAAAAGCAATTTTATCCACTCTATTAGCTCCAACAGCTCTGCAACTTATGGATTCGTTTTGTATTAAATTAATATTTTAAAATTTCTCTCTCCTAGACGCAGGGTTACCAAGATCAATTCAATTCTTCTTCTGTGTTTTTTTGGCAGGGGAGGTGGAGGGCTGTGGCAGGGGTTGTGGAGGGCGGTGGAGGGCTGTGGCAGGGGCGGTGGAGGGCTGTTGCAGGGGCGGTGGAGGGCTGTTGCAGGGGCGGTGGAGGGCGGTGGAGTACTGGCGGAAGGATGGAGAAAGAGGAGAAAAGATTGAGAAGAAAGAATATTTTAATCCAAAACCACCCCTATAATTCCCACTCTCTCTCTATAACTTTGCAGAATTGTTTCTCTCTACAAGCTACAGATTTATTTAAGGGAGCTGTTGGAGCATTTTTCTCATCAAAACCTTCAAAAACTAGCAAAATCTATAGAGTAGGGGAGCTGTTGGACTTGCCCTTATTCACCTTCTCCATATTGTAGAGAGGGAAAACTATAACTTTGTAGAGAGAGAAATCTCTAGTTTAGAAGGAGACTTGATTATTTTAATTGATAGAAACCGTCACTCAACTTTCCTCTTCCTTCTGCTCAACCATAACTCAGGGGAAATCGATCAAAACCGTCGCCGCTAGGGGTGTGCATGAACCGGTCCGGACCGAAAAAATGGACCGGACCGGACCGGAAAGTAACGGACCGGAACCGGATATAAGGGATTCCGGTCCGGTCTCCGGTCCAACCTTTTTAGGAATTCCGGGTCTGGCCGGTCCGGTCCAAAATCGGGTATTTTCCGGTCCGGACCGGATGGACCGGTATTTAATATAATTTATGTTTTTAAATATTTATTAATTAATTTATGTGTTATTTTATTTTTGGTCATTAATATTTATATTATTCTATCAATTAAAATTATATTTATTGAAATTTAGAGATTTACAAAGGTGGTTTTTAGTTGTTATAAATTTTTTACTCTCATTTTTTTTGAACAATATTAATCTTTTGTGAGACCATTGCATCTTCTTTTAATATTTTAAAATCATGCAATCATGTTTCACACACTCTATTTTAATATAACTCATTTTTATTATAATTTTCATATTAATAAATTTTTTGTAGTAAAAAAAAGTTCAATTTTTAAAATAAAAATAAAGTTTAAAAAATAAAATATTAAAATTCCGGTCTAACCGGTCCGGTCCGGTCCAAACCCGGAATAATTCCGGACCGGTCCCGGTCCAGAATATCTCCTTTCCGGTCCGGTCTTCGGTCCAAGATTTATGGGCATTCCGGTCCGGGTCGGTCCGGTCCGGTCCGTTTCGGACCTGTTGCACAGCCCTAGTCGCCGCAGCCACCATAGTCCAACAGTGCCACCCAATTAGAACCGAACCATGCAACCTTTGATCAGCTAACGACGGTGAGATCATTGCCGACGAGATCGAAGTCCTCACGCATTTTCCGATCGCCCACCATTAGAGAATTTTCCAGCAACCCCAATACCCCGGCCACCAGGCAAAGTCAATCACCCCGACCAGGCAAAGTCGATCACCACGGCCCCGAATAAGAGCTCGCCTTCACCGCACCGGCCCAACCGTCGCCGATCCAGAACCAGTGAGCCACAATCGGGTAAACGAATCTGATTAAGAAAGGAGTAGATTAGGTCCGCTCGGTGATGGAGGTGGCTCGGTGGCGGATGATCAGGGTGGTGACAAGGTTGTATTCACCGGGATCGGAGACTGTGGTGGGTTGTGAGGCAGCGGCGGATTTGATCTCTTTTTCCCCATTCCTTTCCGCTTAATCTGAGCTCTTCTAAAAATAAATTATTTTATTAAAATTTCATTCCCTAAATATAGGGGAGCTGTTGGAGAGGAATGGAAAGTATAGAATAGGGTTAGGGACTTTGATTCCAACCTCTAAAATGAAGAAAAATATAAGGGGACTAATGGACTTGCTCTTAATGTTGCTCCATCTCTTTCCCCACCCAGTCGATGCACATGTTTTGTCCGATAATAAAGAAAAAATAATAATTTGATACGTGTAGACTTTCTTTTGTCCGATAATAAACATGTTCAACTTTTTCAAAATGATTTCTTATAGTCGAATAAGTCCCGGTAACCATGTTCTACTTACCAGTAACGCGAGCTTAATGAAAGTGGCAGTTGCTTATACGCCGTGCTTTAATGTATAGCATTTCAAGATGTAGAAGAATGTCCATATCTTTTGACAAGAGTAACAACATAATGGTTTTGAGTCTCGGTCTACGTATTAACTCTGCATCGCTATGCTTAGCAAAACTAGGTAAGAATCTACCATAAAGTTTTGATCTCTCTACATTCAACTACGATTCTTGAGCGTGCACGATGTAATAGAATTCGAGTATGAACAGTTTGTTCGATCTTCTCCGGGATTTCTTCTAAAATAACAATTTTGTGATTCCCAGAATTTTTCTTGTTTTCACCTGACTAAATTCATTATTTAGGCCCTAACTCTGCTCAAATATCATTTTTTTGGCCCCAATTTTAAAAGTGACCAAATTATAGCCCTAACTTTAACTTTATGTATTATTTAGGCCCCAACACTAAAAGTGACCAAATTATAGTCTTAATTCTAACTTAATGTATTTTTTAGGCTCCAAAATCCCCTCCGTCAATCTTTGCGCCGACAGTTGGCTCACTTGCAATTAACCCATTTTTGCATGGTGGTTTTGTCATTTTTCTCTAACTACATTTTCTTACCTCTCTCTGGAAAACAAACGTCTGCTTACTGCCTTACTCTTTCTCCCAGATTCTCTCCCAAAATGAAATGGATATTTGATAATGATTGAAGGTGGCGACTGTATCAAATTGCTTTCGAGGGTTGAGTTTGAGATGGATTTTGATTAGGGTTTCAAATTTGGGAGAAAGAGTGAAGCGGTAAACATATTTTTTTTTTCTAGAGATGAATAATGAAACGTAACTAAGGAAAAATGATAAAAATACAATGCAAAAATTGTGTTAAAAATGTAAATAAGCGAACAGTCGACATAAAGGTTGACGGAAGGAACTATGAGACCTACAAAATACTTTATTTTAGAATTAGGGCTATAATTTGGTCAGTTTTAGAGTTTGGGCCCAAAAAATACATTAAGTTATAATTGGGTCCTAAAAAATACATTAAGTTAGAGTTGGGGTTATAATATGGTCACTTTTACAGTTGGGGCCGAGAAAATGATATTTGAGTAGAGTTAGGGCCTATATAATAAATTTAGTCTTTTCACCCTACCGAAATACCATCCTCATCAATCAAACATGACACCAGCATTTGCACAGTCATCTTGCTGACAATTGAGTTTCTTTTTCGTTAAATGTTAGTTCAAATGAATTCAACTCCATTCTTTTTACTATATTCAAGACAATTTAATAAACCATAAGTTTATATAATTCCATTGCTGCTAGAGTTTGCAAAATTTCAGTTTATTTTAATATAATTCATTCCAAATCAGTCAAACGTGGTTTTGTTCGTGATTATTTGCACTCTTCCAAAAATTAGCTATTAATAATAGGGGGTTGCTCCATCCTCGCTGACGGAACATGATTGCTCTGGTTGGTGTAATATGTGATACAAATTTGTGTCATAATAAATCGAGCATACCATTTCATTTATTTCACTACTAGAAGACCCCCTTATAGGCACCGGTTTTTTACCCCCCAAGCAGCGGTTTTTAGGCCAAATTTTGACCGGTGCGTATGTATAGAGGTGCTAGATTTTGACTTTTCTTACCAGTGGTTTTTGTACCGTTGCTACTTTAATTCCGACAAGCGGTGATTTTAAAACCGCTGCTTTAAAACGTTACTAGATTTCTCTAGCAGCGGTTTTCAAACAGCTGCTTTAAAACGTTACTAGATTTCTCTAGCAGCGGTAAAATATAGCACCGCCTGAATTTCGCCAACCACTGCTAGATTAGTAACAATTCAGTCTCCATAACTTTCTCATTTGCAAATTACCTATCAAAACTTTTATATTTGCGAAAAAAATCCAATACTTTTATATATTAACAAATCGAACTACAAAGTTTTTTTTACTTACAATTTTATTCTAAAATCCCTATACTATCTACTTTTTACAACAACAAAAATTCACACTAAAAGTTCTATATTTGCCTTAGCAAATCCACAAAATTCATCTCGAAATCTCATCTACATAAAAAAATATATTCATCTTGAAACCCTCCTACTTCATCATCGTCACCAGAAATTGCTTCTATCTCTCTTCTGGCCATGCCAAGGCGGTAATATATCGTATGTAAATGAGATTACTAACTGAGTCCAACATCCTTCTTGTCCACATCAATCACGACATCTAGTGATTCCAAAACCTACAAAGTCAGTCAGACATTTCATCAAACACCTAGTCTGCATATTAAAAAAATTGCTCACGTATACGTAAAACCCACCAAATCATGAATCGGGTCACGCCCAAAAACGGCATGAGAGCATATAGAAGCGAGAAAAACGACAATGGTATCTGCAGGTTGCGAGCGGGGAGGATTTGGGCGAAGGACGAATTTCGAAGCAACCGAGCATCACAAAGAATTGGAACCTGCAGTGGAAGCCGTGAGGGATTTTGAGAGAGAAATGGATGAAGATAGAGATACTTTGAGAAAAATGATAATTATTTTAAGGTGAGATTTAATTGATAAAGAGATTGTCAGTTTACTTATTTGAGAATTATTTTAAGGTGAGATTTAATTGATAAAAGAGATTAATGAGTGCACTTGTTAAAACTTCTATAGTTATTTGTGCAAAAGTTATCTTGGTACTGATTTACTACACCTAATGTTACCATAAATACACTAATTATGCCATAATAGTTGAAGATATCAACGGATACTTTAATTACCATAAATACACTAATTATTCATTTTTATAAATTCTCTCTAACAAATAAAAACAAATTATGTGAAAAATTCGTATGAGATTGGTCTCTTGGTTTGTTTAATGGATAAGTTAACACAAATTTTCACTTATTTTTGAGAAAAAAATGTGTTTAAAATAATAGAACAATATGAATGAAAGTTCAACGATTTTTGCAAATACAAATTTGTGGTTTTAAATTTGGTTGTTTTGACTCTTCACATTTTCAATAAAAGTAACATGGCGTACTTCATTTTTTTTAAATAATCACAAAATAGTATACTCGTGATCATATTTCATAATTTTTATATACAAATTATCTATTTTATCGGATGCGGGATTTAAATTTAAACTCAATTTCAAATTTAATTGGTAAAACATAAAATTAAAATAGTTTCATAACAACTTAACTACAGTAAAAAAAATTGACATTTATATCAGAATTTGACATTAGTTTGTCAAAAATACAATACTCAATTTTCATTAAAAATATTTATATTTATATTATTTTAATTATTATATATTTGATATATTAATCATGTAATATTTAATAATCGTATTTCATCAATCAATCAGCGGTAAATAATTCCACACGAAATTTAGTTTTTAATTAAATAAATTGAAAAAAATTTAGTTTTATTATTCCACACCAAGCAGCGCTTAAAAATTTTAGTTTTTGTTTTAGAATGTAAAAAAATATCTTAGCAGAGGTGCATCAATGCTAATGATTAAATCAGCTGCTTATTGTACTTCCAGCACCGGTTTCGGTGGAGCGTCGTTATAAACCGGTGCTCATTCTACTTCCAGCACCGGTTTTGGTGAACCGCTGCTAAAAACCGGTGCTCATTGTACTTTCAGCACCGGTTTTGATGAAGCGCTGCTATAAACCGGTGCTTATTGTACTTTCAGCATCGGTTTTGATGAAGCGCTGCTATAAACCGGTGCTTATTGTACTTTCAGCACCGATTTTGATAAAGCGCTGCTGAAAACTGGTGCTTATTGTACTTTCAGCACCGATTTTGATAAAGCGCTGCTGAAAACCGGTGCCTATAGAGGGGTCTCCTAGTAGTGTTTGTAGTTGGAACATCAAATAGCAATTAATTTCACCGTTATTAATTATCATTTTTGGTACAAATAAGAAGCAAGTCATTTTCACTCCTTGCCCACCACACTAAATGTTGCTCCATCTCTTTCCCCACCCAGTCGATGCACTTGTTTGAATATTGGTTAGCAGCGGTAATAAAGAAAAAATAATAATTTGATACGTAATTTCTTTTGTCCAATAATAAACATGTTCAGCTTTTCAAAATGGTTTCTTATAGTCGAATAAGACTCCCGTAACAATGTACTTGCCAGTAACGCGAGCTTAATGAAAGTGACAGTTGCTTATACAGTGTGCTTTAATCATTTTAGGTGATGATGCTCGTAAAAAATGATCTCACTTTCTTTTGAAAATAAAAGATATATAACATTTCAAGATGTAGAAAAATGTCTATATCTTTCAACAAGAGTAACAACATAATAGTTTTGAGTTTCGGTATACATATTAACTCTGCATTGCTATGCTTAGCAAAACTAGGTGAGAATTCACCATAAAGTTTTGATCTATCGACATTCAACTACGATTCTTGAGACGTGCACGATGTAATAGATATGAACAGTTGCTTCGATCTTCTCCAGGAATTTATTTTCTTCTATAATAACAATTTTGTGATTCCCAGAATTCTTCATGTTTTCACCCTACCGAAAGACCATTCTCATCGATCAAACACGACACCAACACTTGCACAGTCATCTTGCTGACAATTGATTTTCATTTTCGTTAAATGTTAGTTTAAATGAATTCAACTCCAATTTTTACTTATTCAAGACAGTTTTATAAATAAACCATAAGTTTATATAATTCCATTTCTACTGGAGTTTGCAAAATTTCAGTTTATTTTAATATAATTCACTCCAAATCAGTCAAACGTGGCTTTGTTCATGATTATTTGCACTCTTCCAAAATTTGTGATACTTTATGGTCAGATCTCATTCTTATTCTTATGTCCCCATACCATTCTGAATTAAACACGCATTCTAAATTGGCAAAAAGTTCCATTAAGTAACTGAGATCGATCGAATTAATGCACCGACTCCCACTACGATTGGTAGTTGTCATCTTCTTTTTGTCCATATCTTTCACCTTTCAAATATATTTTACCAGCAAACGCTACTTTTGAATAAAACAACATTAACTTCTTCACTATTGGGTAATCATGGCCAGCGCCGCCGATGGAGACAGCTGCAACCTGCGACGGCCGCTGCTCTCAGATCATGATCATGGTACGTTTAGCAGCAAGACTAGGATCTGGAGTGATGAGAGCAAGAAGCTATGGTACATCGTGGGCCCCAGCATCTTCAACCGCGTCGCCATATTCAGCATGAACATCGTCACCCAGGCCTTCGCCGGCCACCTCGGTGACGTCGAGCTAGCCGCCGTCTCCGTCGCCAACTCTGTCATCCTCGGCCTCTCCTTCGGCCTCATCGTACGTTAACCATAACCTCACTCTTATTATATCTTTCGACTGGTTTAAGATTACCAGTGATGTTTTCCGGCGAATGTTTACAGTTAGGTATGGCGAGCGCGTTGGAAACCCTGTGCGGCCAAGCTTACGGAGCGAAGAAGTATCACATGATGGGAATATATTTACAGAGAAGCTGGATAATACTAACTGGATTCTGTGTTTTGCTGCTGCCGCTGTTCATCTTCGCGGCACCGATCATGCGGGCGGTGGGGCAGCCGGAGGACGTGGCGGAGATGACCGGGGTGGTGGCGCTGTGGTTCATCCCGCTGCATTTCTCGTTCGCGTTTCAGTTTCCGCTGCAGAGGTTTCTGCAGAGCCAGCTGAAGACGCCGATCCTGGTGTGGGCCTCGTCGGCGGCGCTGGTGTTCCATGTCGCCGGGAGCTGGCTGTGCGTGAGCTATTTCGGGTTCGGGGTGGTGGCGCTGGCGGTGGTTTTGGGGGTTTCGTGGTGGCTCATATTTTTCGGGATGTTTGTGTACGCCGTGATGGGCGGCTGCCCGGACACTTGGACGGGTTTCTCGACGGAGGCTTTTTCCGGTCTTTGGGAGTTTACGAGCCTCTCCGTGGCCTCAGGTGTCATGCTCTGGTAGGCCAGATTTCCTTCATCCCGTTTTAATTTGGTTAATTTCGATTGTGATTAATTATTATTAATTAGAAAATTTTGTATATTCTATCATTGTTTAAACGTTATAGTATATGAATAAATAATGAGTAGATATGAGTAAAATGTATGTATTGAAATGCTCATGATGTACCTACTTTTTCTTGCAAAATAGTTATTGCTTTTGAGATGATCTCATAAGAGTGGTTTATAAATATAGTGTGAAGTTAAATTTTATACGTAAGATTTGTGATTTTAGTGATGAAATAAGTATATATATTGAGTAATGAATTAATGTGTGGTCCAATTATAATATTTCAGCTTGGAGAATTGGTACTACAGAATTCTGATATTGATGCCGGGCTACCTAGAAAATGCCACAATTGCTGTTGATGCTTTATCTATTTGGTGAGCCTATTTATTATTTTTGTCCTCCTTACATTTTCATTGCAACCATTCCTATAATTATTAATCCCCTAATTGGTTTTTGAATAGTATAAGTAAAATAATATATTCTTATATATATATATCGAAAGGTATACGGTAAGACTGTCTTACCAGACCATAAACATGTTTATATTTTTTACTTTCAAACTCGATCTTTTACGTATGAACCAGGATCGTTCAGTGTATCATTGTTGATCTTCACACTTTCTTGTTTGATCTTTGTCAATTTCATTACTAATCTCTTACATGTTAAAGATCAATTGATAATTCAGTTACCTAACTTTAATATTTTTGATTACATATAAATATAAGATACAAAAAATAGATATTTAGGTTATATATGTTAATATTCAAATATATTTATCAACTTAAAATGTTCGGGAGGAACTAGCTAGTTTTGATGAAATGTTATTCTAAGATGATAAAATCGATAAAAAATAGTCATAACACTTATATTCATTAACGGTATGAATTTGACTAATATAAGTTATTTTTGTATGCATGCAGCATGAGCATTAACGGATGGGAGATGATGATACCACTTGCATTCTTTGCAGCCACTGGGTACTTTCTAGTTTCTTCCAATCTTCTCCTCAATCACTAACTCATTTATATCTGTTTTATTCGTCTAAAAGCGTGCATTTTTTATTTTATTTTTTGTAAATGAGAAAAAATTGAGTTTATTTTAAGAAAAAGTGAGATTTAATTATAACGTGCACGTTAATCAATCTTGATTATGACATGCGCATGAACATTTAGTTGGATGAATTATCTACGCTGATGAAAAAGGATTGATGTAATTAAATTGAATGGAATTTAATGATTTGTTGGATGAACTATGATGATGCAGAGTTAGGGTGGCGAATGAGTTAGGCGGCGGAAATGGAAGTGCGGCCAAATTCGCGACGGTTGTATCGGTGATACACTCAACAATCATCGGCGTTCTATTTTGCGGTCTCATCCTTATATTTCACGACCAATTTGCCCTGATTTTTACATCGAGTCCCCAAGTTTTAGAAGCCGTCAATCAAATTGCTTATCTCTTAGCCTTCACCATTCTTCTCAATAGCATCCAACCTGTTTTATCAGGTACGTATATAATAATCTATGAACACATTATTAATCGTATGAATTTTTTTTGTTATGTTTGTGTATATTTTTTAAGACGTATTTAAAGACTAGTCATGAATCTGACTTTCGAGAAATTAAGTGGAAATAAAAGATAAAAGATGAAGATGGAAACTAGATCAATTCAGTTCAATTCTGTGTAAATGTGATTTGTTGAAATTCAGGTTAATTCAGTCACGTTGATTCCTTTTTTTAATACATTAATTTTCACTTCATTGTAGTTCAGTTCAATTCAGTTCTTTTCAGTTCAGGACAAAATAAACTCTGGCAAACAGGATCTTCATATCATTTTTGTTTCATGTTTATCCTCACTTTCTGATCACTTGTTCTAATGCAATAGGTGTTGCGGTTGGATTGGGTTGGCAGTCACGTATTGCATATATAAATTTGGCCTGTTACTATCTTGTTGGGCTGCCAATGGGAATTGTAATGGGTTGGGTTTTCAAATTGGGCGTTGAGGTAAAGGTTTTATTTATTTATTTCCGTCCTCCGTATATTTAGAAGCATATAGCATATAATTTGATGTTTTGGTATAAAATATAAAGAGAAAGTCTTGGGTGAGACCTGTCCTTGTGGAGACCAAGAGCAGGGGAATGAGCATTTACTGTTTCTGCTTGATCTTTTAGTCAGTTTGTTTGATCTTTCAATCAATGTACTTGAGTACTTTTGTTTTGCCTTGATTTTTCAGTTAATTTGATATTTTGTTCAATTTGCTTGATCTTTCGGTCAATTTTCTTGATCATTTCCTTGGTCAATTTCACCAACGATAAATTCAATCAAGGAAATCGGCAGGTTTAAAGCTCACCAACGACAAATTCAATCAATAGCAGTCTTATATAATCTTTGGTCTCATTTGAGACCTGTCTCAAATGAGAATTTGCCTAATATAAAATGTAAACTCAGGGAATATGGGCGGGCATGATCTTTGGTGGAACAGCTGTTCAAACTCTAGTGTTACTCCTCATTGTGATTCGGTGTGATTGGGACAATGAGGTAATTAATTTACTAACATAGTGATACTAATATTTTATATTACTTCCATTTCTATGTGTTAATTATCAAGCAAATTTGTTGTTACTACCTTATTTAATGTATAATTTGTTTTGTGTTTCAGGCCTCAAAAGCAACCACAAATATTAAGAAGCTATCAAATGCTCAAATTAACCAACCGTAGCTTTGCTACACATAAGTTACAGGGTGTGGTGCTAATTAGAAGATGGTAATTTTGGCTAAGTTTGAATTTTTCTTCCCTTTAAATGAGACTTTCTTGTTAGAAGGGATGATTACTCATTCTTTGCTCGTCAAATCCAAAATGAAACGATACAAAATATTCAAATTGGTAATCAAACTATGGTATTTGAGTGTCCCTAATAATGCTCGAGAAGATTCTAATTACTCCCTTTGTAACAACTGTTTTTGCACATAATTTTTTTTTCCAATCAAAGATGCAAAATTTTGACTAACTTTTTAAATGCATAAATAAACAAAAATATTTTGGCATCTTATATTGTTGAACTCATCATAATATGTAGT
The DNA here is from genome assembly GCA_963678965.1 of Cruciata laevipes. Lineage (NCBI taxonomy): Eukaryota > Viridiplantae > Streptophyta > Magnoliopsida > Gentianales > Rubiaceae > Cruciata > Cruciata laevipes. Next base: position 6,213,544 of record OY787639.1, read on the forward strand.
TTATGAATAATTCCATCAGCCTAGCTGCTCCACCACTGGAGTGAGTGAGATCAGGAAGAGCTTCGGAGACAGCTCAGGGGTTCTTGACAGTTACTCGACACGTATTAAATTTGTTCGGTCGAAGAGATGGCGGGTTGCTAAGAAAACAGAGGAAGGAATGAGGTGGTTGCGACGGCGTGATACGGCAGCGGAGATGGAGGTGGGTGGTGGCCTTGGCTAGATGGGGACGGCGGTGATGGTGTGGTGTAGATCACTGGTGGGTGGTGATGGTAGAGGCTGAGCAAATTAATTTTCTCCAGAATCTCTTTCGTAACTAGCTCTCTTTTTTTAATTAATTTGGAATGGTTCGCTATTCTTTGTTCGTGTGTTTCAAACACTACAAGTTTCACTCCTTCTTCTTCTTCCCTTCTTCTGCACATATCACTTATTATCTCTCATGGCGATCAACTGGAATGTTAACAACTGGCCTGGTTACGTATTTAATGAAATTCAAGTTGGGAAAGGGAATCTTTTAGGGAGGTACTAAGAGCTAGATGGCCAGGGGGTTTGTCTGAGAATTGGATAGCTCATCTACCTGATAAGAGGGCTAAAGCCATGAGAATGGTCCAAATTGTCGCTGGAGCTTCTCCATGGATGAGTGGAGACAATTCATTTGGGGGTGCAAGACCCTGTTTTCCCAAGGGTTATCTCACTTGCTTTCAATCCTCAAATGTTGGTGGCTTATGGAGAAGAAGGAATAGTTTCCATGGGTTGGGTATTCTAGCCTTGGAAGTTGCTTTTGGACGTCTCCCCAAAAATGCCGGTGAGGCAAGGATGAATAGATTTGCTGAGAACATTGTTGCTCTGTTGCGCGCTAGGATCGTGGTGGATCCAACGGTGAAAGAGGTGCGACTACGACCAACGTGAACAAATATCTAGGCCAACGTTACGTAAACAGGAAAGTTCGTTAATGGACTAGGAAATCCACACACACGTCAACTTTAGGGGACCATCCTACCCTCTGAGCTATCCTGAAGAAGGGTTAAACAAAGTGAAGGGGTTATTTGTGAGGAAAGAAAAAAAAATGTTTTCTTCGCAATTCCTTCATTTAGTGGAGCTCTGTCTCATCGATGCGGTCCCTAATCTGGTAAGTGCAAGTGCTCATGTTAACACCCCCGATACCATGCCGCCACCTTTAGTGTGGGAAGTATTTGGGAATGAACACGGCAACATTTGTGACAATATTCCTAAGCCTTGAGACGTGCATCAAGGTTTTTTTAACCTGACTAGAAGAAGGAAGGAGACATCATCATCAATGGATTTTTCTCGGATCAAAAGCATTCAAGACATTTTTAATGTTTAATTTTCAAACTATTTTTAGCATTACAAATAATCAATTTTGAATGGAAATGATTTACACATTCTCTTATCTTAATCAAAACCAAAATTTCATTCTCATTCCATTTAAGTTTCATTTTATAATACTTATAAGCAATTTCTTCATGCATGTCCATTTTTCTCTTGCATGTCCGTATTTTTACCATAATGCCCCCCGATGGAACCCTATGATTTCAAACCCATTTTTTGCCTTAACAATATTAGGGGTATTATGGTAAAAATACAGACATGTTTATATGAACAAACCCCACCCCCCCCCCCCCACTTATATGATCAAAATAAAATCATAAAACATGATATTTCACGTTTTATAATTTAGATTCTCAACTCCTTATCTATTATATTTAAACATGGTATTTAATTTTTCATGTCCCTAATACTTTTTAAATTTTAGTATGCTATAATATTTTATATAAACGGTAGTAATACTTCATCCTTTCATTTTACTTTATACTTTTTTATATATATTAAAATTAAATTACTCTTACTTGTTCTTCTATAACTTTAATTAGTCCAACCAAAACATTCATATGTTTTTCGAAAGGACACAGTCTTCACACTAACTAGCCTCTTTGTAACAACTGTTTCTGCAAAAAATCATTTTTCTGTCAAAGATACAAAATTTTGACTCACTTTTTAGGTAGGCTGCAATTTGCATAAATTTGACTTGGCAGTTTGTGGCTATGAATTCATTGGCTTTTTCACTTGGTACTCCCTGGCTCTGAATTTGTTGGGGGTTTGGATCTTATGAACAATGTCATACTTAGGTTTCACACAACAAGTATGAACTGATACGGGCCAAATCCGCACTAGTAAATTTGGGCCTCGGATAGTCGAATTATCTGAAGGCTTTGGGATGAATTGCTGGTGAAGTGGGCAAGCTGCTCGCTAATTACTCATGGCTATCTGAGCTCCTCGGCCTCGGACAGGGATGACCTGAGACCTGTTCTCCGATGCCTGTAAAACAACCCAACCCCCCCCCCCCCCCCCCGGCGCTACCCGAGGGTGGTAGCTCCGGTGTGATGATGAGATTTCGTGTACTGAAAAGATAAACTCTGTATTCAAGAGTTAGAGAACTTACCTGGAATGGCTGATTGTGGCCTCTATTTATAGGCACTTTAAACCTCCCTCCTCCTCATCATCACGCGTCACATTCCTGTACCTTGCGGGGTCTTCTAACACGTGAATGTACCTCCTCATACCTTGTCATCGCCTTTGGTCACGTGAGCATGCAACTTCCTGGAAGATGACTTGAATCCGAGTCATCTCCCTATTTATCTATCATCATGAACCATCATTTGAAGAATCCGCTAGAGCAACCATCATTTAAAGAATCCGCTAGAGCAACCATCACATGTGTTAACTAACAAGGAGTTCGATTTCGCATAATTCGCTAGAGCATGAGCAACAAAATTCAAATCTGAGAATCTGAGATATCATGCAGCCAACCACGAGCCTCTAAGAAATGTCTCCGACCAGACAGAATAAAAGTTACCATGATATTCGAAGTAAGATGTGATTGCTCAAAGATTTGACGATTCCGCTGAAACTGGATAGCATCACAAACTGTAATTGCAAGCTCACATAATGCATCATCTTTCTCTCTTAGCAGTTTCCGAAACCAGAGATCACCTCCTGGTTAGCTAAGATCCAACACATCAGACAAAATTTTAGCCGTTGTCCAAGTTGCTCTCGCGCATAACTACAATCAAAGAAAACATGTCTTGTAGCTCTAATTTCCTAGTTTACGCTATCTTGCACTCTCAGTCTCACATTCCATTTAACATTTAAATTTTCACACTCACTACTTGTCTACGGGAGTATTGTCACATTTTTTCAACGTAAGAATATATACAAATATATTTCAATGTAAAATTTTAATAAATTATGTTTAAAAATATACAATTTTAAACCATTGAAGTAAAAGGCACACAAGATTTTTCTAGAATGTTAAAAATTTGGACATTTACAAACCCATTAAAATCACTCACCACCCAATAAAAATTAATAGTAAAATAATTTTTTTAAAAAAAAATCAACCAAAAAAATAAAAATTAAAAAAAAACTGCAAAGACACCACAGGCTTTGAGTTTAGATAAAAAAAAATTAATTCAGATAATTTTTTTTTAAGTTCAGATGAATTCAAATAAGTTTAAATACAATGAACAGAACAGGACCTTACAGATCGAACAAAATTACATATCATTTTCAAAATTATTTACAACTCAAATATGAAATATTAAAGGTAGAGAAGTTTAACTAAATAAATATTTAAATTACACATTCTTACGGGAGTAACACGTTTCGGATTGGATCCCCTAACTTTCTTACTCTCCAAATGATACCAGATGTGAACGGTAAAATAGTTTTAATAAAGTATAATAGTTCTTGACATGTCAATCTCTATTTATTTATATTTCAATATTCTTGTGATGAAATAGTTACACGCGTATATGTTCAATTTTGCACCACAAATTGTTCATTTATAACGTGTATTAATTTAAACTGAACCAGACCTCAATTTTATTTTGCTTTATGGATGGTGGGTGCAATACGACTACGACTCTGAAGTCGGCTATCAATTGTTTTCATTCATTTCAAAAATGAAAAACGTCATTAAAAAATATCAACCAGCAAAGAAAAATCAATTATATAAAAAGATAAAAGGCACGATAGTAATATTAGACATGTAGAATTCTTTTATTTCAATCTCACAAATCACTACCACATTTAAAAACAATGATCCTTTTATTTTTATAGAATCAGAATATCTCAAGTGTATCCTTGTACAATTGTACTTTGAGCTGTTTTTTTTTTAACTTTAACAATATTTATGATATAAAGTGCAAATATGCAAGAGAAAAATGAATCAAACAACCCTTATTTTTATTTCCTATTTTTGTTTGATTTAAGTATGGCTGGTAAATATCACTCAACTTACAATAATTTTAGAATATAGTAATAAAATATGACAAGTATGCAACGTAATATTACTCCTACTTAAAAGAAGCACATGATATATATTTGTCAAATAAAAATAGAATTCAACGTCACAAAAATACAACGAACGGTAAATATACAGCCACCAAATTTTTTATATATAATATCATTATCTTTAACATATCAATCAACATCTTTAATTGGTGATCAAATTTCTTATTTTATACTTTTCCCCTTTTTATCACATCTCGGACTCAAAATGACCTCTCCAGTCTCGACCTTATTCTTTAACTATCATTAATTAATTAATAACATTGTTTACTATAAAATATACAAAATATGGATTTTTTTTGAAATTATGTAAATCATGTAACAAATCATTCAAGATCAAATTAACACGAAAAATAAAACTACGAATATATTTCATAGCAGCATAACTAGAATTCAACAGTACATTTTCAATTTTCTTAAGTCATGATGAGTAACATCATATATAGTGACCATATATAATATGCCGACATGGTATTACATAATACATTATTATACTGATACAAATTGTTTTCAAATATACAAAATTTCAAATGGCTCAAAATTAACCTCAAAATTAACCTCAAAATATCAAACAATGACGCTTTGACATTGAATCGTGTTATATTCCAAGAGCTTAATCACCTCGCTCTTCCCCCAGACTGGGTCTCCCTTCCGAGTCAACTTCACCGGAATATGCTCCGCCACCACCACTGCCGCCGCCTTCACCACCACCATCCTCCCTCTCCTCCACCTCTCTTTCACCTCCTCCGCCGCCCTTCTCGTCCTCCCGACCAAATCCCAAAACCCATCGTTCCGCTTCCGGTTCGCGAACAATTCCGTCAGTCTTTCCCGGCAGCCCTCCAGCCGCTTCAAACACTGTATCAACTCGGTCGAATCATCGGAACTCAGCCTATCAAAACCACCGTCGCCGTCGCATAACTCACTGAGTCTGGCCGTGATGTGATACTGAGCGCCTCGGTAGTCTTCGCTCACGAGCAACACGAGCTCATGCACCAAGTCCACCTTTTGACAGTGCAACGATTCAGGCGCCTCGCAGATCCCTTCGATCATGCAGACCAAAGAATCCATTTCTCGTATCGAAAACTCGGTGCTGCTCGGAGATTTTAAGGTTGAACTGTTGATTTTGTAGCTTCCTAAATATTGTGACGAAATTATGTTACGTTCCAAAACACCAGCGTACCATTGGACCCATTGGGAAAGCTCCCGGATTTCGTCGTCGGCGATAAAAGTGTCGCTAAACTTCCGAAGCTTCAGAGAATTCTGGCCGCCGTGGGAGGGGCGGCGAAAGAGCTGTTCCTTGAGGAGGAAGGAACCGTGCCGTAGAATATTGTGTAAGATGAGGAGGCACTTGAGGGCCACGCGCGGGTCCCGCGTGCTGTGGAGACGATCCATGACGGAGTCTACACACGCGCCGGCGGCGGTGTATACTCCGGCGCGGCTGCCGAGGCTGAGGATATGCTCGACTTGGTAGTCCGGCGGGGGCGCGGCGGAGGTGTGCGTCGTGGCCTTGAGGATGGCTACCTTTATCCGTAGATTGCCGTGCTTCGTCGTGATCGTTGCTTTTATTATGGAAGCCTTGTCTTTGAGGATTCCGGCGAAGTTTCCGATCAGTTTCTTTTTTGGACCCATGCCGGTTCGATTGATCCGTGAAGATCTGATCGGAATTACGGGAATTTTCCGATGGAGAAAGGGGAGGAAGAGAGGGATTATCTGTTTCGAGGATATTGAAGCGTTAGTTGACAAATTTATATCTAACATTTGTTATTAATTGGACACGGTATGGTTGAATTTTCCTGTGGATATAGTAAACTCTGCGGTTAAGATTCTCCTAAATAGAAAAATGATTTGATTTCCTTCTAAATAAATGATAAAATTATTCATCAAATAGTCAGCGGAAATTTTACATATATCTTTGCTAATAATGCTGAAGTTTGGACTTTCATTATCAAAAAATAAAAAAAGTTTGGACTTTGGAATGGACGATAAAAAAAAATTTAATGGTAATTTATGTCACGTTACAAAAAAATTTATCTACAAATTTCCAAAAATGGGAAAAAAGTAAATTCTTGTATAACAAAAATGTCAAGCTTTTTATATTTACAAAGTCTTGGGTGAGACCGTCCTACCATAATCTTATGGTAGGACGAATGATAGTTCATGTGTTTAATAAATTTGTTCATGTGTTTCACAGTTTTGTTCATGTGTTTCGCAGTTTTGTTTGTTATAAGCTGGGTTCATGTGTTTGACAGATTTGTTCTTGTGTTTCACAATTTTGTTTGTTATAATTTGTAACAATATGTAAATGAATTAACAAAGCTGTGAAACACATGAACAAATCCATTAAACACATGAACTATCATTCGTCCTACCATAAACTTATGGTAGGACGGTCTCACCCAAGACCTTCTCTTTTATATTTACATAGAGAATGGAATTAAACTGAAGTAAATTTTAATGTGTTAAAAATAAGACTAAATCAATCTGAATTTCAGCGCTTATAGTTCATTAGAAGTTTACTCTCACCATCCTAAATATTTTTACATAGTTTAACTCTAAAAAGAGGTCAGCTGCATGAACAAGGGTGATCAGTGGTTCATACAATTTCTGATCGATACATAGATAGCAATAAGGGCATTTGGTTCCAAAGGAGTCAATGTTGTTTGCTAGACATAGACGGACAATTTGTCAGAGGTATTGGTCGTAGATCTGATGACGTTCGAGACCTTTTGTATGCTGAGGTAATAGCAAGTGTCGTAGATCTAACACGGGTATGTGTAATTGTTGCATTCGAATGAAGTCATGAAGTGTGAAACATGCAACAATTATTTCTTTTTGGGAATCAATGTCAGTTTGGGGCATTCTTTTTAAGATTTTCCAAGTACTCTTCAACTGATCGAAAGCTCCTTCTACTTTCATTCTTAAAGAAAAATGTCGTTTGTTAAAATGTTCATTCATACCTTGAGGTGGTGCGTTTCAAAATTGCGGTAGATGCCTTCGATTTATTCCATCACTATATGGAGCCAAGTATCCAATGGTGTTTGGATATCCTGAATCTACAAATAATATTTTCCTACACAGATTGACCAATACGTAAATACATTATACATTGTTATTTGTTAGGTAAGTTGATGTTTGGGTATTGTATACAGTTATTGTATTGGATATTATTTTATGATACACTTATGACTAATTAAACTTATGTTCAACTACTAAAAAAAATTAGTAAATGCATTTCAAAATGTAACATTCACATTATTTTATTAATCACAGCACATAATTATGTACATCATACAATACAATTTTAATTCAATTTCAGCATCCTTCAGCACCCTTCAATACCCTTCAGCACCTTTCAGCACCTCTTACCAAATTTTCAGCTCTATTGAACAGGGCCTTAGAGATAGCAGACCATTGATTATCTATCGTAGAGTCACTAAGGGATGATTTTAAAGGGGAACTTAGCTTGTAAACCATTTTTGGGTTCGCGGATCCATCATGCATCTACTCACTTGTTAGTCAGTTTTATGAAATCTAGTGTATTGGAGAGTATTGGGGGAGTAGTGTTTAATTTGTTAGTAAATTTCATGAAATCTCCCCCACCATTTTTATCATATACTGTTGGCGCTTTCCAGTAAATTGTAATGAAATCATTTTTCTCAAAAAGGATGTTAACCCTAAAAATGTTTGATAAGAAATACATGTTATTCCGAATCCAACAATATCAATAACCTTTTACATTATTTATTCATTATATTTTATAGTTAAAGTTAAATTGCCTTAATTAAATAAATAGTTTAATTCCAAAAACAATGAAAACTGCCTTAAGTTTGAGAAAAGGGAGTAACTTAAAACTATCAGGAGCCGTTTGGTTCATACAGGGAAACCGAAAGGAATCAACAAAGAGAATGGAAAGGAATGGAAAGGAAAAGTGGGTGATTCCCCATTTTGTTTAGTTCAAGACATGTAACGGAATCAAATTTCCTTTCATTGTCTTTCTTCTTGTTTGGTTCAAAATTCAGGGAATGAATGATGGCGGTGGTGAATGTACTGACGGTGACCGGGATGGTGGTGGCGGCGGAAGTGGTGTGGAGACGGTGACCGGCCGGGTAGTGGCGGTGATCGGGATGGTGAACGAAGTGTCGTTAACGATGACGGGGTGGCGGCGGTGGTGATCGGAGCAGCGGCGACAGTGGTGGCGGTGACGGCGACGGTGGTGGCGGGAGCGGTGACGGTGATCGGAGTGGCAGTGGTGGCGTGGCGGTGACTAAAGTGGTGGTGACCGGAGTGCCGGTGACGGTGACGAGGTGTCGGTGGTGGTGATCGGAGTGGCGGCGGCGGTGGTGGCGGTGATGGTGATCGGAGTGGTATGGTGATTAGAGTGGCGGCGATGGTGGTGACAGCGACGGGTGATCGGAGTGGTGGTGGTGGTGGGGTGGCGGTGATGGTGACCGGAGTACCGGTGATGGTGACGGAGTGGCAGTGATGGTGATCGGAGTGGTGGTGGTGGCGGTGACGGTGATCGGAGGGGCGGTGGTGGCGTGGCGGTGACTAGAGTAGTGGTGACCGGAGTGCCGGTGATGGTGACGGGGTGGCAGTGATGGTGATCGGAGTGGTGGTGGCGGTGGGGTGGCGGTGACGGTGACGGTGATCGGAGTTGCGGTGGTGGCGTGGCGGTGATGGTGACGGTGATCGAATTTGTGACAGTGGCAGGAGCGATGATTGTTGATTTTGGCTAAGAGGGAAATGGGGGAATCCCAAACCCAAGGGGGAGTGGGGAATGAAGAAAAAGGATTTGGGGGAAATAAAACATGGAAAATGGGGAAAGGGAAAGCAAAAAAATTGCAACCAAACATCAACAAAGGGAATCATAACCATTGATTCCCTTTCCTTTTCCTGAAACCCCTCAACCAAACGGTCCCTCATATGAAACGCATGTTGATACTATTAAAGGAATTTATAAATTTTTATATATTTATGCAAAATATAAAAAAATATATAATTTATTTATGGATATGGATATCCACCGATATCCATGAATATAGCGGATATGGATTCAGATTTTAATATTTTAGAGCATGCTTATCCCTGATCCAACCCAACCGAAATTTTCAATTAAATAATATATCTCTCTCATCCACCTACACAATATTCAATCTAATCATATATTTTTTCCTTTTTAAGGTTTATCAATGACCCAACCTAGCCACAATTTATCTTTTTCATTTATATTACTTAGTTTCTAAATAAGTAAATATTAATGTATCTTTACTCAAAATATTAATTCCTAACAATTTAATTAATATGATTTTAGTGGTTTTTAAATAAATATGAAAACATTAATATTTAAATTTGTATGAAATTATGGCAATATTGATGTTTATTTATAGATAATGAAAAAATAAATTTATTAGTATAATTTTATTAGAAAAATATTAAATATTAAATACCAAATATAGAGTATTAGATTCATGGTTAAATGGTAAAGATATTAACAAAAATTGTAACAAATTAAAATGTGACAAGTGGCCACTTCCCCAATATTTAATGAGCCCAGAAGACAAAACCAAGGGCCAGAGCAAAGCACGGTTGTTTCGTAGGCTCAAAATTGGAAGGGTTGGGCTGGACACTTTTTGTTTCCACTTTGTACTGAATAAAAAATAATTAAACTCACCCTTGTACTTGACCCAACCTTCGCGATAAATATGCTCTTAGATCCAATGGATAGGGATCGGATATAGATGTATGTATTAAGGGCAAATCCAACAAATTCCCTATAATTTTCTTTATTATAGGGGTTCAAACCATATTTCTCCAAACAAATTTTATCAACTCCAATAGTTCTACAACTTAGGAATTCTGATTTTGTTAAAATAATAATTTATATTTTCTTTTCTTTTCTCTCTTTCACGAATAAATCCTGCAATTTTTTCGAACCGCCGCCGGAGACGCTGCCTAGACGAGGCTAGCACCGCCGCCGTGGCTAGAAGATTTAGCCCGCCACACCGCAAGGACCGTACTCCTCCCAGGCCTCTTCGACTACGCCACGCCCCTCCGACGAGCCGCAGGAGGTATCCATCATCGTCAACTCCCGCACATGATCCCTGATCATGATCGACGGCGGGCTCGACGGGTTTTGATTTCCAGCAAAAAGGGCTTCGTCCCGGCCTCCAAGGAGGGCAGAATCCAAACGAAGGCGGGACTTCCAAATTGGTCGACGGCTGCGGAGGAGTTGCAGAGCAGAAAAGGGGGAAGAGAGAGAAAATTTGGGAGAGAAATATTAATATTTTAATTCATACCAACCCCTAAATTTTCATCCCATTTCTACAAATTTGGAGGTTCTCCCTCTTTTCTTCAAGTTTTTTCAAGTTTGAGATATGTTTGGGGGAGCTGTTGGAGCAATTTACCAACCAAAACCCCTATAATTCTCAAAATAGGGATTCTGTTGGACTCGCTCTAAAAAGTGGATTTGGATATAGTTTTAGAAGCTTGCTTGTATTAAAAGAGAAGTAATTAAACTGTAAAGCTAAACATTTGGGTGATCAATCAACTAAATACTTCATGGAGGAAATGGTAAATCCGCCCAGCTGCTACCTCAACTGAATAGCATAACTTCCACCAGCAATTTGGTAAAGTGGCTCCTCCTCCAACGGCGAAGTAGATCAATGGCCTAAAAGACATAATTTCCCTTACCAATATTCAAGTTCCTGAAAATCCCCCCCCCCCCCCCTCTAAAATTGAACTTGTCCCCAAGTCACCAAACAGCAGTAGTAGCAGAGAAACAAGAAGCGCCATAACAACAACTTCAAAATTTGGCAGCTGGAAAAAGTTGTTGTATCACATCACCTGATGATGCGCGTTCTAATCAGTGATCCAATCTTCGATGCAACAAGCGATCTGAAGTGGAAGGGTACCTGGACTTAACCGAGGCTCTTGCGAGGCCAAGGGCAGAAGAATGAAGAGCAATGAGGATATCTTTCCTGGCTTCATTAGCACTGCCTACATAAATCTTGTGATCATGTTTCAAGATCCCATTACAGAAACTAAGTCCTTCTGAAGAATGTGATAAAACAGCATTGGCAATGAAAGTAGTTGAAAACTATTTCCTTTGAAAAGTATTGGCCTCTATCAACTCATTGTCCTCAGGAATGTTTTGATCATCCCAAATGGGTAGAGGCTCAGTATCAACTGTATTACTAGCAAACTCTTCGATTTCTGCCAGTTGGAGATTTCTTGAAAGTGCATCAGCTACTATGTTGGATTTGCCATTCTTGAAAGTGCTCTTATAATGGTCAAGTTAACCAATGCCCTAAGAGACATACCCTTACCAATATTTCAGATTCTTAACATATAAATATGGTAAGATCCAGTCCAAATCCAATCCATTGTTATCCCACGAAGGGGGACGATGCGTCGCGTGTGAGACTGCTTATGCTCATCCGTCCTTACTTAGGTTAGATCCTAGTGGTTAGTGGTTACAAAGCTGGTAGAACAATTAGTCTAGTTAACACATAGTAATTAGAGAAAGTATGATATGAGATTACCTATTATAATTTTATGATATGGTTGTTCTTAACTTTCTATTTTTATAAAGTTCGTGTTTTTTTTATTAGCAACTTATCATGGTAATCGTTCTTATTATTATTATTTTGTTATTCAAAGGTTGTAAATATGTCTATATATAATGAATGTGTTTTTAGTTAATTTTTTATTTTACTTTCCTTTATTGAATCGAATATGTTTATTTAAGTATTATAAATAAACTAATTGAATTAGAAAGACAAATAAAAGTTACAAACACACAAAATATGATAATAAACATATGTGAGGCCTCATGGTAAACCGTTTCATTCAAAACTTTGTATGATGATTATATTTTATGATTTTTGTTTACTTCTCATAGTTATGCTAGATGGAGTTGTTACGCTTGTTTGGCAAAATTTGTTTGTTAATTATTCAACTTGAGCACTCCTAGATCTTGGTCAGAACAAAAAGTCACCTTTTCTCACAGCCAAATTAACAACAAAAAAATGATCTTGATACTAACAGAACATTAATCAAATAAAATTAGTGCTCCCCATGGAAAGAGTATCCCAGTTAAAAGGAGAAGCCCGAGAAAAAACACATTAAATGGAAGCTAGAAACTAGGGGGAATGTCCGAATCTAAATTAAATTAAAATTCTAATAATTGGAGGTTGAAGTACGTGGTACAAAATAATAATGCAAGACGCAGCAAAATGACAGAAAATGGGCACTGTAGCGTTGTTGGGAACGCAAGTCATGATATCATAGTTTACTGTTTTCATGTTTTGGTTTGGTGATGCCAGAAAGCGCAGGGATTCGTAAGCTCACATGCATGGATTCCCCCTGCATCACCACAGCTGACTTTTTTTTTTTTTTTTTTTGTTTTGTTTCGTTTCTGATAAGTAATATTACATGTGCACAGATTGTTTTAATAGTAATCTTTAAACCAAACGTTGATTTGAGTATTATCTGTCATGATAAATACATTTCTTGGATAATGGTGTAGCACATGAGAAATACTTCGGTCCTGTAGAGATGTAACACTGTGTTTAGCATAACTTTTAAGTAAGTTGTCCCGTGATCAACTTTTACTTTTACCTGCTAAAAACAGTTTCGTTATAGGTGCTTTTTAGCAATTACCAAAAGTTGATATAGTTATAATCACATCAGCTAAAACTTCTGTCAAGCACAGGCTAAATGACTTGGTATGAATTGAACGATGCCAAATGTTTTTAAAATCATGAGTTACAAAATTGTAGAGTAAAGTTGAAATGAGAAATTCACCAAAAAGTGAAATTAAGATGAATTGAACATGTGTTTTCAGCTCGCTTCAATTTTTTTTTTTAAATCAATTCATACTACTGAAAAAAAAAGTCAAAATTGATTATTTTCAACATTTAAATTGTATTATTATTAGTAATCAAATTTGATCGTGTGAGATTTTGTTAGATTCGTATTTTCATAATATCAAAATTTCAAAAGACATAATCATACATATATAAAAATACTGATGGTCAAAAAATATTTTGTCAATAAAAAAAAAGTGAATTTGTGCAGGTTGAGCTGGTACCAAGGGAGTATAATATCCAATGATGTTGTTGTTTCACGTTAAATACAGGTATATTATTATTATTAATAAAAATAAAACCAATCTAACCTTGAAAATATGACCTTACCCCTAATTACCATAACATTTTCTTTTGTTGTATTCATTCTGGACCGTGAAAAGTAAGCCGTGCACATCCAACGGGTACGGAAGGAGTAGTATTATTCATAATATAATGCAAACCCTAACATTAAATGAAAGACTCTTGTTAAATACTAGTATTAGGAGTAGTACTAGGGTACTAGATTATGCAAGGGAATCTCTGACCGAAATCTGACCGTTCGTCGCCGTTTCCATCTTCTTCCGTGCCACACTCACACTCATCCGACCGAATTATTATCCAATGACTCCCAACCCATTTTCACACCATCTTGGATCAACCCCACCATTTTCTCCCTTCATTATTATCACTTTTCCTGTTTATTTCTTTTAAAGAATGCTGTAAATTTCCAAGTGAATTTTGTGTTTCACCGCAATGATGATAGTGAAACAGAAGGGATCGTACGATTAATTTTGAATAGTGCACAATGGCAAAGAAAGTGTCATGTGGTTTTGTAGGAAATGTTCTTTTTATGGGGAGATGAAAACTAAACTTGAATTATTAAGAAAATTATATACCAAGACCCATCAAAAATTTGAAATTCAATGAAGAAATTGTATGTAGATAGGAAAACGTAAAATGAAGCAGTTATTTTGTTCAAGTGCAACAATTCTACTACCTACATCTCAATTGAATATTCCTACGTAAATTTTTTATTATCTTTTATAGAAAGGTCTATGGTGGAAGCGATCATAGAAATTCTTCCTTTCAGCCTCGTCTCCCCCATAGAACTTCAGAGTGCAGGACTGTGACCGCTTACCAAAATCAAAATAACAGCCTTCATCATTGTAGTAATCGGAAGTTTAGCCTTATTCAGTTTAATCTCGTTCCCCAATTCGATCTCACTTCCCTAACTATTTGACTCTGGTACACCAAAATTAATGTTTATAGCAATTCCGATGGCTCTTTATTTAGATATGAGAAGGAAGTATCACATATTAAATTTCAAGCATCTGATCATATGTAATCAATCGAGAGCTAAAGAAATGGAATTGCATTGGTTGGGGTGGACTCAAAGTAAAGGTCAAAGTAATGTACGAACCGAAGAAGCTCAAGAAGGTCCCATGGTTGCCTCATGGGAATGTGCATGAACCCGAAAGGGTCTATCAATTTGCCAAATATATTGGTGAGATATGTCATTGTGTGTGTACGTACCAGGCAATGAGCCATGGTGGGAAACGTACCATTCCCCCTGCATTCCCATCCATAGTATACCAAATTTGCAAATGAATTCATGTGAGCTTTAAAACTATGATGATCCATCACTCACTATATTATTATGTCGGAATCATCCCATATAATTCTTAGAGAGGTCTCCTGTCACGCCAGTCTCAATTGAAACCATATACAAATATTGATCTCTTACTTTCAAATTTGACCTTTTATTAAATATGATCATTCAGTGTATTATATCTGATGTTTTTTTACTTTTATGTCTGATGTTCTTACTTTCAAAACTGATCTTTTACATATTAAGAATACTGACCATTCAGTGATACCAATTGAAACATGTCTCAATTGAGAAAGTTTTTTATTGTTATCTCAACAATCAATAATTTGGAGTACTACAATATATCATTTCTTGCTAAAGTGTAATTAGTTTATATCCAAACTAAATTAAAATCTCAAAATTAATAGATAAAGTCTCAATGATAGTAATATTGTGTGACTTAATTATGTTTGTTCTAATGGACACCTGAATGTTTGTTTTCAAGTCATCTAATAGTCGAGAGTACACATTTGGATGGCCGACCATAACTTTTACACATACAATTTACAAAGTTAACATCAGTCCAGGGTTAACAGAGCACTTTTCAAAAACTCAAAGGTACATAATCACTTAACAAAAAAAGTTCAGGAGTACACATGCATTTTTTTTCTACTTTTTAATTATAAGGAAGAAGCTCTATCAAGAGTTTTACTATGTCCTCACATTCTCTATTCTATAAAAACATTAATCATAGTTGAAGAGTTATGAGCCATTCAAGGAGAGAAGAAAACAAATAAATATAATAGTTTGGTCTCATCCATGAACCTTCCTATATACAAGTACTTGATGTGCATTTTCCTCCATTTTTAACACTACCCTAAATTCTGATATCTCTGGTGGCGTTTTTTGGCCTACCATCCTCATTTTATATGAATTAATCTCTCAATTTCCTTTGAATAATAATACTTCCGTTGAAACAGATTATAAAAACGCAGCGTGTGGGGAAGAGACTGAGCTTCTTATCAAAATGGCACTTGATGCTGCACTCCGAACCCAAAACTATCCAATGGGCTACTTCTCCGGCACCGGCGCCGGAGGTTTCGACTTACACGAACAGAAAGGCTTCCTGAATCTGCTAGGCGGCGGTGTCGAGCCGGCTGGGAGCTGGGACTTCCACTCTGCGTCTTCTTCTTCAGCGATGCAGAATGTGAAGGAGTACTGGGATCCTCACTCCTCGCCGGAGGTTTGCGCCAGGGACCGGAAGGTACAGTTCATGGAAGTAGATCCGCGGCGGAGCGCCACCACCCCCGCCGCGCTGGGAAAGCGGAAGAGGCAGCGGAGCCGAGCCTGCAAGAACCGGGAGGAGCTCGAGAACCAGAGGATGACTCACATTGCCGTCGAACGGAACCGGAGGAAGCAGATGAACGAGTACCTCGCCGTCATAAAATCACTGATGCCGCCTTCCTACGTCCAAAGGGTAATTAATCCTCCTTCCATTTCTACACACAGTCACACACTAAAACCAATGCTTCCATTATTTTACACACAGTCACACACTAAAAGCAGATTTCAGACTTTTCAGTGTTTTTTCTTTCACTTGAGTCACATCAAGAACCTGAAATTCATGAAAAAAAAACTGTGTGTTTCAGGGTGACCAGGCATCAATCATAGGAGGAGCCATCAACTTCGTGAAGGAGCTAGAGCAGCATCTGCAATCTCTCGAAGCGCTGAAGAAGAGCACTGCTGTTGCAGGCGAGGAAGAAGCGGCGCCACCGGCTGTCTTCGCCGACTTCTTCACCTTCCCGCAGTACACAACGGGAGCCGGAGCTGGGGAGTATTCCGACGAGGCTCCGGCGGAGGAGGAGGATGCGGCGGCGGCGGCGGGGAAGAAGAAGTGGTCGGGAGTAGCCGACATAGAAGTGAGCATGGCAGAGAGCCATGCGAGCCTTAAGATTCTGTGTCGGAAGCGTCCAAGGCAGCTCTTGAAACTGGTTTCTGGTCTGCAGTGCTTGTGGTTCACTGTTCTGCATCTCAATCTCACCACCACCTTTGACCAAAAAGTCCTCTACTCCATCAGTGTTAAGGTAAAACCAATTATTTTACTAGGAGTTAATTAAAAATGATAATTTATACTAGCTGTGAAATAACTTGCTAGGTATTATTAATATGTTGGTTAAATTAAAAAGGTGATCCATTGTCTTTTTGTAATTTAATTAATTATAACCTAGTGCATGGCTCTTTTTTAATAAGATAAATAACTATGCATGAGGATTTCATTAATAATTCTAAAAGTGCTTTTTCTTTTGCAACGTATTTGTCATACTAGAAGTAGGGGTGATAACGAGTCGATCCGATCATGATCATCACTATGTTCATGATCGACTCGTTTAAATTTTGAGGTGATCACGATCCGATCGCGATCAAAACGATCAAAATAATTCATGATCATGATCGGATCGTTTAAAAATTATAATGATCGCGATCTGATCGCGATCGACTCGTTTAGATAATCGATCAGATGATCAATGATCAATAACGATCGGCTCGATCAAATGATCAATGATCAATCATGATCAGTTTAAAAGTTTTTTAAAAAAGTTAAAAATTAACAAATTACTAGAAAATAATTCATTTAGATGTATATATTTA
Organism: Cruciata laevipes; assembly: GCA_963678965.1. Taxonomy (NCBI): domain Eukaryota; kingdom Viridiplantae; phylum Streptophyta; class Magnoliopsida; order Gentianales; family Rubiaceae; genus Cruciata; species Cruciata laevipes. The sequence goes on from OY787639.1 coordinate 6,230,998, forward strand.
TATTATATTAATCGATTATCTTATCGATCGATATCGATCACCTTATCGATCTGTTTGCGATCATGATCGAGTTTTAATGTCTATGATCGTTGATCGTTCATTTATTAAACGATCAAAAAATTTTGATCATGATCGGCTCATTTATTAAATGAACGATCTCGATCCGATTTTTAACCGATCCGATCGCGATCCGATTAACGAACGCTCGTGATCGTGCTCACCCCTAACTAGAAGTTCAAATACGTTATAGAATATTCAATTTTATACATTACTTTCTTCTCTAAACAAAGAATATTATGTTCTTTTGTTTTATCACCATATATACAACTTTTCAATAATTGACTTGATTGGATTAGTGTAATATAGTTTAAAGGGATGAATTTTAGTCTCTTCACTATTGAACGGAAGATCTAAGGCATCTATATCGTCATTTAAAAGATATTTTTCGTTTATTTTATGTAAATTAATGATTTACATATATATATATATATGTATCATTCTTGGCTCTTCATTATGCTTACACTGTGATTCTGTGAAACAGCTTGAAGAAGGATGCCGGCTAACGACTGTGGATGAAATTGCTGATGCAGTGAACCACTTACTGGAAAGAATTGAAGAAGAAGAAGCTGTTTAATTAATTACTCAGAACCCTAATTAATTTATGTTGAACTAGTAGTTTAATTAGAATATTGGGTTCTTTTGTCGACCACCTGAATAAATATTATGTTTTTATTAGATCTCCCGATTTAAAATTAATTTTGCCTGCTTTTTTAATATATTAATTATGTAGCTAGGTAATATGGAATAGTATCTGCCAGTATCATATATGCGTGTCTCCTAGCTAGCTGGTCATATGATCAAAGATTCTATCATCTCATGTTCAAATCCTGTATATATTGACCTATGCAGCTCCTTAATTAAAATTTATTTTAATGAGTAATTATCTTAATTTTTAAGAATCTCTACTCAATTATGTAAAATATAATGACTATGAGAGAAAGTCTCAAATAAGGCACCAAAATATTGAAGTTACTAAACAATTATTTTAATTAGTTTTGATTGAGCCTGATGTTTTTATACTTGAGTTTGATCATCTTTTGGTTTGATTTTTTATTTGGCCTGATGTTTTTGTTTGCTTTGATCTTTCAAATTTTGGACAATATCTTTTCACTTTATTCCATGATCTTTTATGTTTTATGACCCAAATAATTAAAATAATTGTATATAGTCAACACTAATTTTGTAAAATGTTATCTGCGCTTAGCGTAAAACACCTTAAAGTAACCTTCTCAATGACTATACGAAAATTTCAAAATTTATAATACCATGATACAGTTGTCAATTTATACAAAACAACGTTATTTGACCAGAAATGATGAGCTTGTAATTTTTAATCATTGATAATTTTTTATATACATAATATTAATAGATTACACGACCCAATTGGATTAACTTATATATCCATGCATAGATTATTTTACATGTTAACTAATCTTAAGATAATTGAAAATTAATGTATTAAATATGTAATCATTATACTAAAGAATCTAAATCTCATACTTTATATTGAACTGGGTTGAATTGATTATTGATAAGGTTAAGAGAACTTAGTCTTAAATCATCTCTAACTTTACCACATACAGTTTAATTTGAAAGTAAGAATTTCAGAAACATGAAAGTGAGAAGGCCATCAATTATACAATGAATGATTATACTTAATATGTAAAAAGCCGGGTTCGAAGTGAGAAGATCAAACATTTATCCATGGTCTCAGACGGGTCACACTAAAGAACTTCTCAATTATTATTTTTTGTAAATGAACACCCTCGAGTAGTTGTATATAGGCCATGTCCAGTTCAACTTATTCAATCAGCACCCTTCAGCACATTTTCCTCTACTTTCAGCATCAATCATCATCAATCAGCACATTTACAGCTCAACTGGACAGGGCCGTAGTTGCATGCACAATTTTTTTCTTCAAATCTAGCAAGAGAATGTCTCCAGAGAGTCTGAGATTAAGGACAAATTTTGATCTTCTCAATTTTAAGTCCGATATTTTACATATTAAACATGATCATTCAGTGTATCATTCCTAATCTAATCACTTTTATATATGCTCATTTACATATTTAGTATAATCATTTAATGACCTCAAGTGAGACAAGTTTGTCATGTATCAATGAAGGTTATATGTTCAAATGATCTATTTATTGCGGAATAAAAGACGCACAAAAATTTTCACTACAACGTTGCTCTCTGACTCAACTTTTAAATTCAACAATTTGTCTGATTCAACTGGATCAAAACTATTTATCGTTGCATTTATGAAATCCCAAAAAATATATACATATTTTTCAGTCAAAATTTTTCCATACCATGTTTGACCGATTATAATTTGTAGTACAAAAATAACTAACTAACATATGAGATATCGTTAGATTCCTCGTATAACGTACTTTTTAACAATCAAAACTTTTTACCCTGTTATGTAGTACAACTAAAGTTATTAATAGTTAAACATGGTAGGAAAAAATTTGACTGAAAGATAGGACATCTATTTGGGGACAGAGGAAGTATATATATAATATATGATATATATGATTTTGTCTTTTAGGGTAACAAAGATCAACACATGATCCATCAACAATGTACCTGTAACGACCAAATCGAAGTTTAAGATTCGCATGCATGAATGAACGCGAAAAGGCGAGTCCCCAAAAAATCAACCTGGAACCTAAACTGACCCGATTTCTTTCTAGTCAAATCAACTCTCACTTTTCTAGATTGATAAGAAGAATCACAAAAAATAAAAATTATTGATGATATACTTCCGTACATGGATTTTTTTTTTTTTTTCTGTTCTCTCAGCATGCATTATCACGGTCATATTATTTTTGCATTAAAATCGTATTTATATTTTGTAAAGAGAAATCTATTTTATTCACTACTTTAGGTGATCTAGGCCCTATACTTAGTTATTGGAACTGCAGTCATTTGATTGAAACTGCAATGACTTATTTGAGTTGCAAACGGCAGTTACAAATCACAAATATATTTTTGAATACCAATGTTTATTTTTCTACATAAATAAAATAAACTCAAACATAAATATAAATGTCAAACGAAAACATCAACGCCGAAAACCACAGATGATTTGAGTGATTTAACCATTTGCAATGAGGTGATGTTTCACGGTTCTTGGAAGAGATTGGTCATTAATTTATTTGGGTGTTATGGTCATTAATTGAGACAAGTGATATGGTATTGGTGACACTATATTCTCAATTCACGTCCAGGAAAGCGGTTGTCTGTATAAAGTACCGACATGTATTCACCGCCCGGTCTAACAAATATTTATCATCAAATACTAAAAAATATTTTTATTATATTTACAAATTCTCATTTGATACCTGTCTCTACAAACACCAAGCACTATAATTAAGAGACCGTTATCAGTTGATGAGCTTCAACCCCGCCACTGCCGTAGGCCAGCTCACATGGACCGACTCGAGACTGAATTTCGGTGTGAATTAATACAGAATAACAGTAATATATCAAGGATTAAGAATGATCAAAGAAATTTACTGAAAATCAAATTTGTTGAAAGATCAAGGCAAAACAAGAATACTCAAGGGAATTGATTGAAACATCAAGCAAACTGACTAATAGATCAAGCAAAAACAGTAGATGCTCATTCTCTTGGCCATTTGTCTCCACAAGAACAGGTCTCACCCAAGACTTTCTCATAATTCCTTTTGAAGGAAATCATTCATAATCTCTTATACCATTTTGACAAAATTGCCAAAATTAAATGTTTTTTATAAAGTATAGGGTAGGACTATCCAGGGGCGGATATAGAAACATAATTTTGGTAGGTCAAAATTTAAAACAAAATAATTTTGGTAAAAATTGTTCATAAAAATATTTTTAAAACAAAATTATTCTAAAAATAGGTCTAAAGATATTTTATTTTTTAAAAAAATGGCAGGTCCTAGCACTGAACTATCTCCGCCACTGGGACTATCCCACCCAAAACTTTATAATTAATCAGTTCGGTATTGAAACTTTTGAGGCAAGTTCGATATTGAAATTGTGGCAATTCTTCTTTAGTTGTATACAAGCAAAACGATTAGAAAAGGGAGATGGGTTTTAACGGTCACTCGCGTAGCTGTTTTGCGCCCGTGTTTGACTATTGTGCGAACCATTCTCACCGCACACAGAACTAAGCTAAGCCAAGAATTATTGATGCTGTTCATACGGCTATTTTAGTCATAATGAAAATTGATATAGTAGTCGTCTTTAGATTTTATTTTAGGGAGGGTTTGATTTGATAGGATAGAATAGAATATCTAGCCTCAAATTTAAGACGATGGCGAGTTCCTACCAATCTTTTTTTTTTTAAAGGATTTTTATCTAATTTATATTTTTTTAGTCCTTGCTGGTATCTTTTCTGTATTCTGTAGATCAGTTCGTTCAGAGTAAATATAATTTGAAATGGTGAAATTCAAGTTAATTCAGCCACATGTTGATTTTGTTTTTGAATACATTAAATTTCAGTTATTTTTCAATCCAATTCTTAAGTTCAGCAAAATTAAACTCAAACGAACAAGGCATTAGGTTAAACTTCGTTATAATTATTTCACAATAGGAGAGCTTTCAAAGAAAATAATCAAAATGATATGATAAATAACAAATGAAATTTTAATCATAACCACTCTGTGTTTGAATTTGCACTAATTCACTCGTGGACTTCGAATATAAGCTGATCACACTATGTTAGTAACCACACATATATGTAACACTCATTCTACACTAAAAAACAATTCACGTTCACCAACATATATGAATCATACTGTCAGCATAATATTCCAACACACACAATAACTACGTATCATCATCGTGTCCGGTCGGTAAATGTAATGGCAGTGACGAATCCACAGAAACAGACCTTCTCACCGGCTCAGACTGCTCGTCGCCGTTCCCATCCTCCATTTTCCTCTCCTGAACTTCAACCGTCTCATCTACTTCCCCGGTTTCCGGCCGGTTTTCAGTTATCTCATCTTCTCCGGTATGGTTAGTATTCTCAACCTGGGAATCTTCATTTTGGCCAAAATTGATCAAGTTAAGGGCATTTACAGTCACCGGAATGCTGGCAGATACGCCGGAGACGATCCCGGCACGGCACACAGGGCAGTTAACGTGTGACCTCAGCCAAGTGTCGATACAAGGAACATGAAACGCGTGACTGCACTTGGGCAACAACCTAAGCGCATCATCGTCCTGAAACTCGGTTAAACAAACTGCACACTCCGTCCCTTCGATCAGCCCGTCGTCTTTGCTGTACCGGAAAACCGTGATCGAGTCGATAACCGCTGGCCGGAGGCCGATGGTGTTTATGTACCAGATGGGATAGTCGATTCCGGCCGGGCCATGGTTCTCGTCGAGGAACTGCTCTGTTGTAGTTGGCCCTTGCCGTAGCTCCCCTCGCCGGCGCCGTAGAAAGTCCCACCTCCGGCGGAAGCATCTGGCGGTTATTAGGTACAGCGTGATGACGATGAAGCAAGCCGCGAGGAATATCACTATCCCGATCGCTAACGGGGAAATATGCTCGCCGTGTTTAGATGCATCCGGCGCCGAGTTTTGCAACGCCGGCCGCTGCGGCGGCGGTTGCTCTGAGTATCTCGTTTCATGAGGGCCGCAGCCGGAGGAGCATGTCGGAGCGCAGATATCTGGGCATGGAACGGTGGCGTTCGGGTTTTCTGGGTTGAGGAACAATCTTCTGTGCTTTGTCATGCTCATTTTTGGCACAAATGGGGAGAAAAATAAGAAACGCGGTTTGAAAAATGAGGATTGATGGGAATAGAATATGAATAAAAATGGTGGATTTAGAGAGGTTTAGTTGCCATGTAGCTTTCGTGATAATTGAAAGTAACAAAGGCTTATTACGCCTCTAGCATTTAGATCGCTTTCTTTGTTTTGGTGGAGAATATGACTTTTGTTGCGTTTCATTTCATCATCTTTGAATGGGGATGACTCATTGCAAGTTTCTTGGTTTTTTTGGGATTTGTATGTCATCAATCCAACATGATTCACTATTATGTGAACTTCGATTTAAATCAGTTTAGTTCATTATAGTATATATTTGATGAGTAATCTAGTTCAATTTATTTATTAAGTTAGGTCCTGCTTACCAGAGCTTATCTGTAGATCAGTTTAGTTCAGTTCAGTTCAATTCAGTTCAGTTCAGTTCAGTTAAAATGCAATTTGATGAAATTCAGGTAAATTCAGTCATGCTGATTCCATTTTTCAATACATCAATTTTTACTTCAGTTCAGTTCAGTTCAGTTCAGTTCAATTCAATTCAGTACATCAAGAAATAATCTCTAGTAAATAGGGCCTTAGTATATTTGAGTTGATGATTTAATTGAATTTAGTTCATTTTCCTAGGTAAAACAGTAGAATATTTGTCCTGCAAAGTTCATGTCAACGTTTTAATCAAAATACCCTCAAAATGTAAGATCGCATTCTAGTAAATACGTGGAACGGTATAAAAAAATTGAACATGCACTTGGGAACCCAAAATAAACGCGTTTGAGTATATAATAGAGTTTTGGGTTAATAAATTTTTATTTGTTTAAAAGATGTCTCCTACTTTTTACAATATTAAATTTGATATTGATCTTGTCACTTTTATGTTTGATATTATACTTTCAAGACTTTTTTTTAACATATATTAAGTATGATTATTCAGTGATATTAATTGAAACCGAGAATTTGTGTGTATCAAAACAAACCCTAGTTATATGTATATCGATACCATGTAAGCTCCACACGACTATTTGGATCGTTTCATCCATTATTTGTGTGAGATTGTAACATTTTACGTGGGTTAACGTTGTACAAGTTTTGTAATATTCAAGCTGATTTTTTGTTCTTTTCTCTTCATTTTTTTATTATAATTTTATGTTTACGTGTGTTAATAAATGAGAGATTTTACTAGCTAGTAATTTCTTTTCTCGATCATATTATTTATTAGGTTGAGTTGCCCTAAATTTTATGTTCAACTTTGAACATAAAAAGAGTGAATAAACTAATTAGGCCTGTTTACTAGAGTTTATTTCTTGATGTACTGAACTGAACTAAACTAAATTTAACTGAAATAAAAAATTGATATATTAAAAAATGGAATCAGCATGACTGAATTAACCTGAATTTTATCAAATTACATTTGAACTGAACTGAACAAAATTGATCTACAGATAAGCTCTGGTAAACAGGGCCTTAGTCGGATTCTTGAATGGTTTTGGGATTTCCTTTCGAAGAAATTACTCGTCCTCTTTAATTATCATCTTTTTGTACGCTGCAAAACATATCCTGCATATATGGACGGGCAGCGCAAATGATTATGACAAATACGCATAACATCAGTTCAGAACCAATAAAGAATCGATATTCTGAAAGTAGAAAAAGTAAAGAGCATGCCACGTGCCGCCCTTACAATACTTCAATAGTCATTAAAAATATAACCGTTTGTGGAATACCGTCCAATCAAAAAACAAGTTTATGGTATGATAAATAATTTTTTAATGTTTATTAGGATAATTTATATTTTTGTAATATTTAATTTTTCTAAATCAAATAGTTCAATTTAGGCGGTAGTCAAATGTTTTTCCGGCTCAAATGAGTTTCAGATGGATAGTCTCCATTTTCAAATATTCGGCAATCATGTTTTTTGGTTAGAAAATATGAGAGTGAATTTTTTTGGTTCAGAATGCTACATTTGGGTGGTGTCTGTGCATAGAATAAAAGAGTGGGAAATTAGATAAGAATAAACTTTTTGGTTGACTTTGAATAATAAAACATTTTCTGATTGACTTTTCAAATTTACCTAGGCATTGAGCATGTGTATTATGACCAATCTAGTCACCAAATACTCATCTCGCAAAAATAAGATCGTGGAGTGTTCTATTTAAAAAATAATAATAAAGACCGTGGGTACGTTCTCACGAAATTGAAGAGAAATATTTTTTATTGACTAATGTATGTAGTAACACATCCAATAACTTCATGGATTATGTTAATTTGAAACATTGGGAGAATACTACATATGGCGCCAGACTATAAAACACAGAGTTCCAATTTGAGTTTATATTTTCAAATTTAATTTTAGATCCTAAACTTCTTATAATTTATTCTTGCAAAAGTCACGCTAATAAATAATACACGAACATTTTGTTATCACTCATGAACAAACATTCAAATTATATATATATATATATATATATATATATATATATATATATATATATATATGCGAGTTGAAGTTTTCATTCGAGTTTCATATCATATCACTATCAGCTCGATTTATTTCACATGTAGAATGATTCGGTTTATTTATCCACATATTTATTCAATCTATATATTAATTACCAAGGAAAATGAATAGAATACTGATGGAAAGTAAATATTTTCGAATATGTATACGTATGATTCTATATGAGTGCTTGCCCGTTGCTATATATTTTCTATAAGACCCACCATCAAACGAAAACACATTACCAGCAAAACAAATTTGCACAAATTTGCTAAAGTGTAGCAACCACATAATAACAAGTGGCTAGTGAGAAATTATACTCATGGCCTAAAGATATGTCATTGAAATTAACATTGCAAATACTCCTTTATACTCGGACACTAGAAACTATTTGTATTATATAACAAAATCTAGGCCCTACTCTAGAAAAACTTAATATCATATCGATTTGCTTATAGATATATGGTGATGCTCCTTTCTACTCGGACACTGGAAACTATTTGTATTATATAACAAAATCTAGGCCCTACTGTAGAAAAATTTAATATCATATCGATTTGCTTATAGATATATGGTGTGGTGCGAGCAGGAAGAAGCTACAACGAGGCAAATTAAATATCACACTGGTTTGATTCTCATAAAGTAAATCATTTAAATGTATATGCTACAGATTTAGTACATTAATTGTTGCTCGCAAACGTAACTCATCCCTCAGAAAATGCACCACTAGCGATATCCATAAGTAGTTTGTTGTTAAAAAAAAATTTAGTAGTTTGTTGTGAAATTGATGATTATTTCAACCAATCATCACAATTTAATTAACATCAAATTACGTGGTTAATGCTTACACTAGTGCACGGAACTACCATTTAAGGCGGTTCCCCGTGCATATTTAAGGCGGTTATGAACCGCCTTAAATGGGTGTGCCGTAAATGGCAAAACCGTTTAAGGCGGTTTAAAGACCGCCGTAAATTATACATGACTTACGACGTCGTGGGAATTTTAAGCCAGTAACGATGTCGCATACATGATTCGAACATATAGGTATTGATTGCTCGTTCCGACGTCGTGAGACCGTATGACGGCTTTCGATATCGTGTACAAAATGGTTGCCGGAGGTGGAAACGATATCGAACAACGTTATCACAAAGCTACGATACCGTGTTAAGTATCTGTTCGTTCCCATATTTAGTTCTACAAACGATGTCGTATTCTGAAAACAGATGTATCCGACATCGTAGTCTTGACCTCAAGTCGGACAAAGAAGCGACGTCGAAGGTACCAACATATTACGATATCTGGGTAAGTTTGTGTTGGTATTAATATTGAGTTCTACATACGATATCGCAGATGTTGTATATATCGTTTCGATATCGTGTACATAATCACAAGTCGAACATGAACGCGATGTCGAAGAAAATATTGTAATACATACGATACCGTGTTATGTGTGCCCTGGTTCCGCATTCTGAGTCCGAGATACGATGTCGCTTGTATTTGATCAAAGTGGTTACGATGCCGAATACACAATTAAGCTATCAAATTCTGAATACTATATCGTCAAACTGATCGTTAATTCAGCAGAAGTTACAGCGAATTGTCAAACGATGTCGTAACCCGGTTTCCATTGCATACGATGTCGTGTTGTAATCAGTCGCCCACATGACTTTCTGGCGGTTTGTTACACGACATCGTAACCTAGCCCGTCCAGAAAGCCATGTACAATGTCTAGTTGATGGACACTATTTATCTAGCAATACCGTCTAGCAAACACAACACACTAATTGGCCAGTCTAAGAAAACTATTTATCTAGCAATTGTAGTGGTTTTTGAATCGGAAAAGACCTTGAAAAGTGTCTTGCACGAGCATTGACCAAGTGCCGTGCAAACCGATTGATTCCCTCATTCAATTCGGCCATTGCGTATGGGGTTTGGTCATCCTCGAAAATCTATACAAAAGTTTAAGGTTAATTTGATTATGTGCGCAAGGCTTACTCGATCTATCGAATGAAATAAGAAGAAGTAAGTGTAATCTTACTTGTTGTAGATCAATATTGTCCATTGTGAGTTTTTCAACACACTTTTCGGTGAATAACATTGTGTAGAAGCCGCACTCCCAATTTGATTGTTGTTTTTTGTACTTTGGCAAATGGAAGAAAAGGTTATTGTTAAGCCTTTGAACAGAAATATTTGTGATTCAAATACAAAAAATACTCACCAATATTTGAACGAGTCGAAAATGTTGTAGAGTATGATCATTAACTTTATGCATAGCAATTTCCAAGAGATCGGCGAATTCTTGAGGGGGGGGGTTGTTGAGAGGATCAATCCAATAGACAAGTTTTTCGTCGGGTATCATTGCAACAAAACGCCAATGACCACTATGGAATTTCAAAGGGAAACATAATTAATCCTATATAAAAAAAATGATGTTCATAAAGTACATTAAATTGATTGATGATTACCCTTCAATGTATGAACCTAAGAATATTTTCTTGTCTTTTGCGGCAAGTGTAGAGGCGAGATAACCAAATCGGCTTTCATTGTCCTCGCCCATTAGTTGCATACTTTGGGGGCATAGAAATCCAATCCACTTTTTCCCCTTTTGATGGGAGTTTACAAACATGTACCTTGCATACAAACATTTAGCTTATTAATAAACTCAATAACCTTAACACACTTGAGTGAAAAAGTTTTAAGGGATAATAAAGAAACTCACATTTGATGTAGGCCTATGATGTTGACCGACAATTGCTCATGATTCCATAAATGGTGGATTTCTTCTAAAGGAACCTTGTAATCTCTTCTCATCCCAAAAACACTCGCATTACCCGGAAAATCATAGAATGTGTTTATCTCATGGTAATACACTAAATCATATAACACCCGTACAAAGTGGGGGAGACCCTTTACAAATTGTACCCTATTTTTAGCTCCGTAATATGTTGGTTTATTCTTAGGTTGTAAGGGTTTTAAGTCATTTGGATTTGATTTTCTTTGGGGAATGGCACTAGAATTCTCATCAACAACTAACCAAATTGGCCAAAGAAGAAAACTACCCAAACCTTCCTTTACCCTAATCATCGGGTGTTCTTTAACGGGCAACATAGCCGTTTCAACCAAACACTCAACTATTGACACTTTAACATGGCCAAGTGGAATTTCCTTACCATGATGTCTTCGCATTGATGTGTGATAAGTACCATTAGCAACGTGAAGTGGTGGTGCATTGTGTCCAACATCAACATAAAGCTTGCAACGAGGAATCTAGATGGGAAAAAAATTATAATTAGAGTAATTTGTTGTAAAGAGGCAAAAACAATAATAAAATTCATATGAATATAGTTAATAGAACCTTTGTAATGGGTGTGTATGGTTTGTTATTGTCTTGAACATCTAAAAGTTGATTTGGGTTGACAACCTTTTGATGAACCTCAAGTTGAGCATTATCATCACCATCACAATGAGCATTATCACCATCACCATTTCTATCTTCCGGTTCATGGTTGGATCCCCTTGAAGATGGTCTGAAATCCGGTGATGGGTCTTCTCCGGCGGACTCATCGGACTCGGAGATGACAATTTTTTTTATGACTTTGGCAACCCTCCTCTCCATCTTCGACATCCTTTTGTCTTGCTTGGCCATATTCACATTTTGCCTAGCTATAGTAGCCTTGGCTATTGCTAGCTCCGACGGGACATTCCTATTAGAACTTCTAGATATGCCGAAAGCTTCCCTTTGCGTTGCATAACAACCCACTCCCCTACTTCTACCCGGGTGATCCTTCTTATTGGTTGCCGTTGCCAATAAATCATTTTTACCATTTGGTATAAATATACCTTCTTTCTCTTGCATTTTCAACTCATCCTAAGTATCATAAAAAAATTCCAGCATCTATTAGAGATATATGTTAAAACATTCTTAATTACATAAAATAGTTACAAGTAGTATTTAGTTGCTACCCCCAATTTAGACTAGATTTACGATGCCGTATTAACCTATATTCAGAGATACGACATCGTTACATGTATCGCTATGTAGACAGAAATTCCATCGAATTGTTATACGATATCGAAATATCATTCGTCAGCTTATACGATACCGTAGGACGGAAACGTCTATGAATTAACCATTGTCTTTGACTTCTTAAAACATATAACAAAATAACAAAATTTGAAAAATAACCAAGAGTTTGATGAACTCACCATTCTAGAGGACAATTGTCCACCTTGGGGAGTTGTGTATTGTCCATCACTCTTTAGCCGGCCTCTTATGAATTTGTCATGGCGTGGAATGTCCTTGTAAGTTATAGGTTTGACCTTTGTTAAAGCCTCTTCTTCGGTCATCCCCTTGGCAACAAAGGCATCCTTCTCATTTTCATTCCTTTCGATCGCCATTTTGATGGATAAACCCACATATCCGGCACGACTCGTTGTGTGAGGCATGTCATTGGCTTCGGCGCATTTGATTTTTTTAGCACGAGTTCCCTTAATATCAAGTTTGAATGTGTTAAACCATGAAAGGGAAAAAATACAAGAATTATGAATATTGGAAAAATGACACTTACATTGGCTTCATTTTGAAGACACCTTTCTTTGAATGTTTCCCAAATCGAGGGTAGTATGTCATTGTGTTTCTCCTGCGGATCTCGCCCTAAGTATTTGCCTCCCTCGAAAATATAGTTTTTGGCCAATCTATATTTGTGGTCTCGGAATGCTTTTGAGGCAATACATAGTGCTTTCTTATGAACGGCCTCCATGTCCAAAGCATCAATGAGAAAAGGTTTCTACTTAACAACAACTTAAATTGTTAAACACTTTCATTGACAAAATAATATATTGGACAAGAAAACAATGTATACCTTGCATTCTTCCAAAAGTTTGGTTCTATCCCCCGGGAGCACCTTTCTCCAATCTATAAGTGCAATGCTAACTCTCGTTCTACCAACCTTCCCACACCAACTAGACCACTTTGCCCTTTCCTCGGAATAACAAACTCCATCGACATCAAACGATAGTGGAGTCAATATTTCGTTCTTAATCCGCATCTCCAATTCCCTGCAATGCACTTTAGCTTTTTTTGCCTTTGAATTCTTTTTGTTACCCTCACCTTTTTTATTGGGTTTAGATTTCTTGTTATTTTTTGCATCGCTAGTTTCATTCGGCCTTTTCTTGGGTGCCATTTTATTCCTACATTTGAAGCCAAATAAGTACAAGCGCAAATACCACCAAATAACAACAAACTATATAACGAGATATATAAATAACCTAATTCAATGATAATAATCAACTACACAATATCATGGTGGTCTAATAGTATGTTTAATAACATAATGTAGTTTTCTCCCACTATAATGTTGGTCTAATTATACAAGAATTATGCAATATACCCTAAACCCTCCTTGAAAACAAATATAAACCCTAGATTCAATTTGATTGAAAAGCATAAAATACAAACCTTTTTGAACAACACCTTGAATCAATCCTTGACACTTTTTGAGCAAAACCCTATTCAATACCCCCCTAATCTAGTGTACCCATACCCAATTAGTGGTTGAATATGGATTAGATGAACAAAATATATAGCAAAGTAGATGAGATGGGTATAAGTTTAGATTTGGAAAAGTTTAATTAATGTGAATCAAAGATTTGGAACAACATTGGTAAGGAAGATGATTTGAAGAAGAATTTTGGAGGGAATAGGGTTTGGGGAGAGGTTTTTGGAGCTTTGAATGGTATTAAATGCGTATTGGATTTGGGGTTTTGTGGTGTTTTCCCGCAAGACCGGCCGTTGACTTGCATTTAATGCGGCCTGCTGAAAGTACTTACGATGTCGTATCTTTTATTTCTAACTATGTACGGTATCGTACATAGTTACGACATCGTGTGTTGTTAATATCATACAATTTGATATGAATCATAAATCTTTAATATTGTTATAAAAATCCTTGGAAAGCTGTCAATTTATTATAATAATAAATTTGTAGTGCAATTTTAGTATTAATTCATTGTAATTTCAAGTTGATTGATAGTGTTATGTACTATGTGAGTCATTATATCAAATCAAATAGTCATTGCATTGTGAATTCATTGTAATTGTTAATAAAATATTCTTTGCTATCAACATAAAATATTATTAAGTTATTGTTGTTTGTTGTTTTTAATTTCTACTGTTATGGTATGCACAGTACAGTAACCATTGAGATGACATGGTTTGCTTTACTGCTATGACAGTAGAGAGTGCATACAACAGAGTAACTTATTGCGAGCATAGAATATTGCTTATGTTGAAGACAACTATGAAAAGCTTGCAAATGTAATTGAAAAGTCATAGTGTATCGTAGTATCTCTGCCTCATTGGTTAATGTGGGTTAAGGTATCAACTATGCTATTGGTAAATTGTTTTAATTCATTCCATACTGTTTGTTGGATTTGGTTTTGGTATACTGACGTTAATGTTTAAGTTACATACATAATAGTGTCATGGAATACTGTTTAATTGAATTTTCATTGTATATAGTTTGTTAGGGTTTGCATGGGTTTAGGGTTGACGAGGGTTTAGGGTTGACGAGGGTTTAGGGCTTATAGGTTGGGTTAATGGTTTCATGCGCGCCTTTTGAAAAAAAAAATTTAAAACTAATTATTGTTTGCAATTTTATAATTACACTGCATTGGATATTATAAACATCTTGAAAGATATTTGATTTATTTAAATTAATAAATTTTAAATAAATCAAATAGAGCGAAATATAAAACGATATCGTATGTTGTTAATGTGTACTATACGATATCGTATGGTACTTAGGGAAAAAACCCGCAGTTGGTCAGAAATATTAAATTTTTATATTTTTAATATATAACAAAAAAATAGTATTTATATATTATCATTTATTGTAGTAACAGTTTAAATGAACTGGAGGGCTTAATTACGATATCGTAAGGTCTTTCATTTATGCTAGAATTAGGATACGACATCGTGACCATACGGGAGTATTAAAAAAAATTATGTCAGCGTTCAAACCCCTAAACCCCAAATCGATTTTAATCTAAAATTTTCAAATCAAAATCCAAAACCCACGCAGCGGGAAGATGGTGAGAGCAAACGAGAGGATTTCCAAGGTGGCAAGGACGTCGGAAGAGGGTAGGGGCGGACGTGCTCCTCGAGGTCGAGGGAGGAGCACGGGCGGTCGCAACGGGGGGAGGGCTCCGGTGGTCGGCCAAGATCCGGTTACAGGGGAAGAGGATAGGGTCCCGGTGAATGAGGGAGGTGAGGAAGAACCTGAGTTATTCTTCGATGACAATGCACGCAAAAGGTATGAGAAATCTATCTCTCGGTCGTGTTTAGAAACTAAAGTTTTTCCTTCACTGACTGTTGTACATGAGATGAAGTTTGATTATTTAATGAAGTACTTTCAAGTTCAGCACTTAGAGGGTTTGATGACATTAGCTTGCCCGGTTTATCTAGATGAAGTCAAGCAATTTTATGCAAATTTTAGGCATCATGATGCTAAAGACACATATATTACTAGGGTTAATGGTGTTGATATCCCTGTGTCTAAATATAGCATAAACAAGGCTATTGGGTGCCCCTATGTTGATTCAAGCCATTTAAAACCAGCTAAGGCCGATGGTCCCATTGAGATGTTTATTCAAAACCAATTTAAGTCTCCTAGCCCATACAATCCTCTAGATCCCTATGAGATGGGTAAGAAATACTTCAAGAGGAAAGTCAAGGTCTATGGTAAAGCCAAGGAGTATGATATCGATAGGCTAAGCCTTGATCAACGTCTAGTGTATGAGTGGATAGCCGAGAATGTTTATCCTAGTGGAGGAAATCATAGTGAGCTAACCGTGCATAGCATCACCCTCTTCTATTACCTTATGGAGGAGGTGAAGATCAATCCAGGTTACTTGATCTTAAAGTACATGGAGAAGGTATCTAATGCTAGTGGACGAGATTACCCTTACGGTGGATTGATTATGAAACTCATCCATGAGAAGGGGGTTCAACCTAGGGGCAATCCATTGGCTAAGTCGTACTACGATGATGCTTGGCTGTCGAAGAAGGGTTTGGAGCTAAAGCCCGATGGCAAATATGGGCTAAAAGAATCATTCACCAAGAAGTTGACTCCTAGTAAGTCTTTTATTTTTGTTTATTGTTTAATTGGTTTGACCATAATTATATTGAAAGCCAACTTATAAGTTTTTGCATTGTTTTTGTTTTTTGTAGGACAAATCGCAAGATGGCAAAGGCACATTAGTAAGAAAGCTTGTGCTCTTGAAGCTGAGTTGGAAGCGGCTTGGACCGCTGTTGCCTATGCTAATGGGGATGTCCAAGCCTTACTAGATGAGATGGGTATGGTCCCTGATTTGAGCGATGACGAAGCTGCTGGCAATTTCAATATCACCCATGATGAGTTCGATGTTAATGGCGACACGACTGAAGAGGACGTTTCATCTAGCGAAGATAGCTCGGATTTTTCTACTTCGTCTGACGATGCTGATGATGAAGATGTTGATGATCAGGCAGACGATGTAGATGACGATGCTGATGATCAGTACGATGCTAACAACGTTGATGATGAAGATGAAGCTGCCAAGGGTGCTGAAGAGGATGATGCTGCCAAAGGTGATCAAGAGGATAAAGCCATGGGTAATGGTGATGGTCAAGATGGAAATCCAAGTAACCCACAAGACGATGAAATCCTCAACCAGATTTATTTTTAGTTCCATAGACTTTGAATTCATTATCATATGTCAGAATTTTTTAACAATGGTTAAGACAGTGTTTTATTTTTGTGTTTTTTAATCATGAAATATGCTCTATGTTGTCCTTCATAAATCGAAGTAAGATTAAAATGCTATATGATTAAAATGCTAGTACAAAAGAAGTGTTTGGTTGAAAGTACATCCCAAAAAAAAAAAGGAAAACGAAAGACAACACGGTATCGTATAAACATATGGATAAACCGGGCGATATCGTATTCACATACGATACATACACCCGATGTCGTATCCCTTTCCGCAATCCTAACAGAAACTTTATCGAATAATGATTACGATATCGTGTGTAAATTGCGGATTCAGAAACGATATCGTAAGGGGCTTGTATTTGAATTGAACAGCCTTCAGGATACATACGCCATCGCAGGTAAAATTTATTCACAAACGATATCGTGTTGTATTTTGATCTAAAATGTTATCAATTATCTGTGTATACGATGTCGATTTTAGCTTCGGGTTATGTACATAGAATCAAGCGAAGTTAGATTCTGATATCGTGTCTCCCCTTTTGACTCGTAATACGGTATCGTGTTTCAGTTGACTGTAAACTGTACTAACTATTTTGTGATACGATATCGTGTATATATGTTTTACTTACATACGATATCGTGTATCTCCTGTTGTATATATAAAAAAAACGGGGAAAATCCCCAAATCATCAAACAGTCCAGACCTAATCCATCCCCTTCCTCCAGCTACGACCAAACGGATATCTATCAGCAAATCGATCGCCATGGCCGGAACCAAGCGAAAGACGGTTGCAAATAGGGATATTCCAAAGTACACTCAAAAGAAGTTCATCTCACCGGCCACTTTCATGAGGTACAAAGCTTATCTCAACCAATCGACTTTGATTGATTCGTATTCAGTGGATTTTGATAGTACTTTGGCCTGCCCAATAAACCAGGCCTAAAACCGAAACAGCATAAGATCGCCGACCTTCCACCCAAGGAGCGAATTATTTTTGACATGGTAGCTAGGTGTTTGGTTCCTAAAGGTGGCTATATGTCAGAGGGGACCTACACATCACTATTGATGTTCTACTACGTCATGGAGCAGGTCAAGTTCAATCCGGGGTACACCATTCTTAGCCACATGGTTGGGGTAGCTAATTCCAAAAAGGTACGTCGTCGTTTGCCCTATGGGAGTCTCATTGCCCATATGTTAAAGCAAAACGATGATATGGTCTTCAAAGGAACCCCTGTACCATGCAAGTACTTTGACCGTGCCTACTTTGAAAGCTTGAATTGGGAACTTGTCGAAGGGCAGTGGGTAAAGAAGACGACCACCGGCACCACTACTAATGCACAACAAAGTGGTATACCTCTATTCATTTTTCTTTTCATTTTTGGCCATCAATATATATGTGTGCAATACTTTGGAAGAGTCATTCTATCAAGAAATACTTATGTAATTGTACAGGGACTTCGGGAGACTCATTCTATCAAGCAATTTCAACCAAGCTTGACAAGTTTAGAGATCAGGTGGCTCAAGTCCATAAATGCGCATGGAAGACAAGTCATTGGGTTAGAGGTATACAGCGCACAAGGGCAAAGGAAACTGCAGCGGCAAAGGAAGCATCAACATCAAATCTCGAGCCAATCAATGACGAAGCTAGCAACTCCCAAATGTAATCTTGTACTAGTTATGTATTCGGTCGATTTGATCAAACATTTGTGTTCTATGCTGAATCTTTAATTGTTTTTATTAAAAGGATGATGACATATGTTTACTTTTATAATTAAATTTTATTTATTTTAAATCCCAATTATTATCTATTTTTGAATAAGTTTTGAATAAGTGTTCCGACTGAAGTAACGATATCGTAAGAGGTTAGGATGATAAATCCGATATCGGGATATAATTCGCTGTGTTGACAGAGAATACATCGAATTCACACCAGGCATCGTTACAATATTCGCTAGTTAATACGATATCGCGAAAATATGTATTTCATTTTTCTACTATGGAAAGTGTTTATACGATGTCGTCAAAAGATTATACTATTCTTACGATATCGTAAAAACATTCTACTATCTGTACGACGTCGCTTCCTAATACAGAGAACATTAAAAACATAACAAATTAATGTACAAATCTATTTCTTAGTAGGTTTCTTGCGCTTTCGGTTTGATACTTTTCCAGTACCTCGCGTCACCCAAATCCCATCATCGTGGTCGACCCTAGAGACAAAGCGCTTCACACTTGCATCGTCTTCTAATAGATTGTCCAGCTCATTTTCATTGTCCAATGATATATTATCATCAAAAGAATAAGAATCTTCTTCAACCTCGTCATTCACAAAACTCTTCTTACCAGAAACAACAACTTCCCACCGGTTATCAACAGGGTCAGTAACATAGAAAACTTGGTTCGCTTGAACGGCCAAAATAAAAGGATCATTGACCGAACCTATTTTAGAACGATCTACTAAAGTCATACCTAGACTTTCTTGGCGAGTTCCTCGACTTTGATCAACCCATTGACACTTGAAAACAGCAACTCTCAACTTAACATAATCCAACTCCCATATGTCAGTTATAGTGCCGAAAAATAAACTCCCGGAGGACTCGTCTATAGTTGACACTCCACTGTTTTGGGACACACCTTTATCATCCATTGCTTTTGTACCAAAAGTGTATCCATTGATGTCATAGCCCCCATATTTTGCAACAGTTCCAAGGGGTCGCCGACCTGACCATTGAACAGTTTCTGAATGTTCCCCACTTGAAACAAAAGATTGAAACCATGATGCAAATTCTTTGAGGTGTTTTTCAAGAACTCTCTCATTGTCCAAACTTAAATTCAAATCCTCGCTGATTGCGGTCATGTGAATGTCAACATACGGTCTTACTTCTCTATGATTACGAAGCACCCATAGGTGAGCTGTTCTTAGATCTTCACCAGCTGGACAACTTAATTCAATGAACCTCAATGGATGACCTTCCAACCTACCTTCATGCCTAGATATTGGAACTCCAATAGTCACCACATCTTTTAAGTAGTTTGTCGCAAATTCAATCACCTCCTCCGCAACATAGCGTTGAACAATACTTGCGTCTGGCCGATACCGATTTTTCACAAATAGCTTGAAAATCTTCATGTACCTCTCAAACGGATACATCCACCGTAAATACACCGGCCCACATAGTTTTATCTCCCTCACCAAATGAACTATTAGGTGGGTCATAATGTCAAAAAATGATGGCGGAAAATACATTTCCAGTCTACACAAGACTTCCACTACCATTTTTTGCAACTTGTCCAACCTTGAATGACTGAGTGTTTTGCGGCATATGGATTTAAAGAAATAACATAATTTGGAAATGCACATTCTTACATGTGTAGGAAGAGAACCTCTGATAGCTATCACATTCAACTCCTGCATCAAATTATGACAATCGTGCGACTTCATTCCTGCCAGCTTAAGCTCCTTTGTATTTACACATGAACTAATATTTGACGAATAACCGGTCGGAACCTTCACTGACTTCAGAGTGTTACAATAACTCTTCTTCTCTGTCTTGGACATGGTATAACACGCCGGCGGCAAATAAGTTTTGTCTCCTTCCTCTACAGGTGCAAGTGAAGGTCTTAACCCCATTTCAACTAAATCTAGTCTTGCTTTCAACCCATCCTTGGTCTTCCCAGCAGTATTCAACAACGTCCCAACCAACGCATCACACAGGTTCTTTTCTATGTGCATAACATCCAAGCAATGTCTAACATCCAAGTACTTCCAATATGGAAGCTGGAAAAAAATAGAATATTTTTTCCAACTACCAAAATCGGTATGTTGCTTCTCCTTCTTCTCTTTCTTTCCAAACACAAGTTTCATGCCCTCAATTTTGTTAACGATCTCAATACCTGTAGGCGGGATTGGTGGCGGATCATTTTCGACTTTCCCATCAAACCATTTTTTTGCACGCCTCCAAGGATGCCCTTTAGGAAGAAATCTTCTATGCCCCATATAACATGTTTTGCCACCATTTTTCAGTTGGTGGTGCCGAGTTTTCTCTACACAAACTGGACATGCTTTGTGACCCTTAACAGAACATCCACTCAGATTTCCTAGGGCGGGGAGATCATTAATACTCCACATCAACATAGCTTTAATCTTAACCTCTTCATCTCCTCGACTACCATCAAGCACGTTTACTCCAGTGGAAAAAAGCAATTGTAGTTCTTCAATGAGAGGGGCAAGATATACATCAATGTCGTTTCCTGGTTGTTTCGGCCCAGATATCATCATAGATAATAGAACATATTTCCGCTTCATCATTAACCAGGCAGGTAGGTTGTACATTACTAGCATCACAGGCCATGAACTATGATTGCTCGACAAATTCCCATAAGGATTCATACCGTCAGTTGATAAACCAAATCTCACATGTCGGGCTTCGCCTTTAAATTCAGGGTACATATCATCCATTTTCTTCCACTGCTCACCATCTGAGGCATGACTAATGATGTCATCTCCTCCTCGAACCCTATCTGAATGCCAAGTGAACAATTTTGCATCATCGGGGTTAGCAAACAAACGTTTCAAACGTGGAGCAATCGGAAGATACCACATCACTTTTGCGGGTGTTTGCTTAGTATTCGTAGTAATGTCTTCTTCACCAACTTCAATTGACCCACCAGTCTTTGGTTTGTATCTAGACTCACCACAAACACGACAATAATCCAATTCTAACTCATCATCCGTTCTATACAACATACAATCGTTAGGGCATGCATGGATCTTTGTTAATTCCATTCCCATCGGACACAAAATCTTCTTCGCCGCATATAAATTTATTGGCAACTTGTTCCCAACCGGGAGCAATTCTTTAACCGTCGCCAAAATTTCACTCATCCCTTTATCGGTAATACCGTGTTTTGCCTTCAAATTCATCATCAACAAAGTGGCACCCAAAATACATTGCTTTGTTCCCACATACAACGGCGTCTCTTTGTCACTAATCATTGCGGCAAGAACTTTAGGTTTATCAACAAATTCCATAGCAACATCATCAACCAATTCTTGTAGACAATCATCATACTCCAAAGTTTCATTACCATAATCAATTACTTCCTTCAAATTGTCATCAATATCTTCCCCATGCCATATCCATTCGGTATACGTTGGATCGAACCCCCGACAAATCAAATGTTCCCTTATAATCATTTCATCTTCATAAAATGCATTATTTTTACAATCTTTGCACGGACATCTAACACCCTCAACGTTATTCACCCTTGCATCCTCAAATCCAACACCTATAAACTCATCAATCAAATCACGGTACTCAATCGACAACCTTGCATTTCTACTTATAATTTCCCGACGATCCATTAATCTTCACCAACTCCAACGTTTCTAATACAATGCATACAATAATCACCCAACAATTTCACCAAGTTCTTTCAACCACAAAACCCTACAAAATCACAACGCATCAACTACTCAAACTAATGCTCAAAAAATACGTACAAACTAATCCATGCAATTTTCAAAATAAACTTAGCATAAAAAACTAACCTTTGAGTCCAAATGTTGGTGTTAAACAATGCCCATGAATGAATGATAGAAGATTTAGCTCTAATTCGGTTTTTCGATGAATAACAATAAAAACTCCAACAAAAATATCACAACTTTTTCATATTGACGAGCACAGGAGAAGGACTCCACGATATCGTTTCTTAAATCGTTGAGAATACAGACATCGTATGTGGTTACGACATTCATAAAAACAATACGTATGATATCGTATTCAGCTAGGCATATAATGTCATTATAATCTCCAACTTTCGACGTCGTGTTATACCCCTCATAATATATACGATATCGGGTTAGTAGGCATTCGACACTCATGACTTATAAATATGCGATATCGTATATCTAGTGTGTATAACACACGATCCCGTATCCATATCTACAAGCTTTCATTACAAATTTCAGTGATATACGACATCGCAACAATATATACAACCACTATACGGTATCGTAGTTAAGTTTACCACACATACGATGTCGGGTTAATAAGTTTTCGACATTCATGAACACTATCGATGCGACATCGTCATATTATATACACCACGCACGATACCGTATAGTTGTCTACGCCTTATCATTGTAAATTAAAGTAGAATACGACATCGCAGCTGTGGAACGATACGACTTACGATATCAGGTAGTGAAAATACTACGGCGGTTAAATAGAACCGCCGTTAAATATATGTCTAACCGCCTTCTCTGGGGAGGCGGGATCAACCGACTGGAAAAACCCATCGAATTGGGTTACGATGTCGTAATGGCCTTGTATTTAAGGCGGTTGTGAGCTTTGGCGCGGAACCGCCTTAATTTACTGCCTTCTATACCATGTTTTGCACTAGTGTTAATACGTAGTAGTTTCAACCAAATTATTGCTTAATGCTTACTTTAAAAATAGAGATTATTGCTAATCCATTATTAGTAAGCATTAAGCATTCACCACGTGTTTTAACCCATCATTTGCTCGATTTACTAATTTGCTCGAGAATTACTCGCGGATTATTCGATTCATATGTATAAATTACCTAGGGAAAATGGTTTGGTTCTCATAAAGTAAATCATTTAAATGTATACGTTACAAATTTAGTAGTACATTAATTGTTGCTCGCAAACGTAACCCATCCCTAGCACTAGCGATTATCCATTAGTATGTAGCTAAGAAATTAACACCAATCTCCACGAAGGATAGAGTTGAATTTATGAGCGAATATATTCAAAGGCACATGTAAACAATGTCAAAAGTACAACTTGTATACGCACGATTTAATTAACAGCAAGTGGATAAAACAACAACTATTAGAAAATTTGTACCAAGAAACTTCGTTACTTCCCAAACATTAGAAAAATTCAAACTTCAATTGAAAATTATGGCTATAAATACAGAACGTGCACAACTCCGATCAATCAGAATAAAGTTGCAAATACTGTACAACGACATACATATAAGTTAATTTAAGGTTGACGATATGATGAGCAGAGCCTTGGTTTTGTGCGGTTCTCCGGCGTTGACCGTTGCCTCCGTCAAGCCCCGCCACCAATCACGCCGAGAAAACAGTAGCCGGAATCGAGCTCTCTCCGGTAACCTTGCTTCTAGTTGTTTAGGTGTCTCAGCAGCAAAATCTTCCCTCTGTTTTCTGGGTTGCCAAACCCTAGTTCATATATCTCATGGAGGAACCAACAGGTATATATACATACATATATATATATATATATATATATATATATTTGAAGGTCATACATACATATACTGTATGTATATATTTCTGTTCATGCATATGCTTACAAATGCTTCTGTTTTTACTTAATTTCAGGAGTTTTGCAGTGTGTAATAGTGTGGATCCTGGGCTTCCTCCTCCATCAGGATCCCCTTCAGATTCCTGGTAATTAATAATTATAGTGTCTTATTTCATTTTTAAGATTTATAATTTATAATCAATGAAATTAATTGATCTGTTTATGTATGTTTGCTCCATATTTATCAGGAAATGGATTCTGGGAATGGTATTGACAATCGTTGTGCCATTCTTGACGACCAAATGGGGGAAATTTCTACTTATTAAAAGTAACGATCAGTTCCAAAGTTGATTTTCTTTCGGTTCTGTTTTTTTTTTCTTTGAATTAATGAAACATTTGGGAAATGGCAGATGAAATTGAAACGGCAGTGCAAACTGCGGAAAATGTGGTGGACGCGGTGGAGAAAGTGGCGGAGGAGGTAGAAGAAATGGCCGGAAACATTGCCGACGATCTCCCCGACGGCCGGCTAAAGAATGCTTTAAAAAGAGTTGAAAAAGTGGCCGATCAAATCGACGACGGTTCTGAAATGATCGGAGACCTCATCGATAAGGTTAGCCAACAATTAATTTATACACATTAATATAAAACACGTTCAATTTAAATATTTAATAATACGCGAAAATTAATTTAGTTGGTCAAATTTTTCCTGAGTCCAGTGGCTGTATCTAGGCATTTGAATTTGGTTCACCTGCTAAATACGAAAATGGACAATATATAGGCGTAGATTAATTTACTAACTTTTGTTCTACTCATGCATAATTAATTATTTGTATTATTAAAATTACTATAACATTCAAACACGTAATTTTCATTAATTATTGAAATGCAGGTTCAAGAAGTTGAAGATAGAGTTGACTCGGTCATTGATTCAACAGTCCATGCCAAGAATTCCCTGAAAGAAGTTAAACTTGAGCTTGATCGGAAAAACAAAGTGAAGATAGAGGGACAACAAGATTAGTCCTTAAAATTGTTTTGTTACTTTGACTTTTCCATGTATAAATATGTTGCTGTCAATATCTTAGTGAAATTAGTTTATTATTTACAATTTCGACCAGTTTAATACAAAAATCTTGTTAATTTGCAACATCATTCCTTTTAAGAATTATGAAATTTCTGCAAGATAGTAATTTTATATATATGGATGTTTATGTGTTTTGAATTGATCCAAGCATGATATAATTATTGAAAGTAACATCAGATATGGTGGAAAACTGAAGGACCAGTAGTGACATATAATCTAAAATACATTCTACAATAAGAAAAATGATAAAATAAATTAACCAATAAAGAAGCAACATAAAGTTATATAGCAAAACAAAGTTAAAAATATGAGCAAAACCCTTCTTACCCTCCTACCCTTACATTTATGAGGTTCTAATATACTCATGACTTTTTAAAAAGTGTTATTATATCTTTAAATCGGTATTGAACATTTTAACCTCAGAATCAATGAATTATCAACGCATGCATGGATACTTAAAAAGATAAATATATACTTAACTAATATGCTGAAATTCTATGTGTGATGATCTTGGTTGATGTGATGAAGAGGACAGTACTAAGGGTATAACTGCATAAGCGCACTTTTCAAGAGCTCGAGGGTATTAGCAATTTCATAAGAACTTAGGTATATGTGCGTTTAACTAGATTTAAAATATTACTTTTTATCTATTTTTTCCCTTTTCACATTATTTTATCTTTGTTCTCCTCCTCCTCCTCCTCCTCTTCCATTTTCTATCCTATCAACCCCAAACTCGAACCATTGTTGCCCACAACTAGTGACACACTACTCTCCCCATCACTTTTCTCTCTTCTATTTTCTCACAAACTCTGTAAGATGATGGTAAAGGCTTTCTGATCGGCGATGAATATGGAGTGGGTTTTCAACTGAATTAAATTATAAAGTTAATATTAACTTGCTCTGTAAAATAAGGTGCCAGTTACACTACATTGCATCCAAAGTTCTAAACTACTATCTAAACAATCTAGAGTACGTAGCGATGGCCGATCCCGAATGCTTCGAGGGGTACCCTCCCACATATCAGCTTCCTGCCATTAGCTCTAACTTCTAGGCTGTCATTTTAAGTTGGAACGCATATGATGCTGACAAAATGATGCCCAAAACAGTTTAAGACCTAACAAAGCCCTAGCTTATGTCGAGTATGCCGATGCCTCTAATTCAGATTAGCCGATAAAACATCATCAATGAGTTTGCCAACTTTAGTAGCTACCTTCTTCATTGCTTAGGAGAACTGAACTGAATCTTGGCAGTAGAGAATGAAGAAGAAAGAAGCACAAAGTGAAGATTGATGGTTTGTAAGAGATACCGAACATTGAGCATAAGTCTCTTGAATTTAGGAGATTTAGCGGGCTAAACGCTCATCTTCATCTTCCATAGATGCAACATTTTTCCAACTTTAATTCAATGTTGAGGGCTCTCGCATATCGCATTTGTTTATAAACTTGCAAATCGAACTGTTCTTCTGATGATTCTTCTTGAGCTGATGGTAGAGGACCAATGAGATCATTTAAGTCCCTTTGAGATGGCAATAATTCTTGGTGGTTACCACGAAGAGGGTGAGATGAACTTGGCTTCAAATAGTTGTACAATTTTGGGCTAAGGACAAGTTTGTAAAATACATGTTTGGAATATCTACATCCTGCCAAAACTTATTTCTTGGAATATCCATGGCCTCAATGACATAGGTGGTAGATATAGCAGTCTTACACACTATGATGCACCTTTCTTTGAGGTTCTTGAGCCTAACAACTTCTGTCTCGGACAAGCCTCTAAGAGGCAATTGGCAAACATATTCAACTGTACCAAACTGATTGGCTCGGCTCGGGTAACCAAAGTCCTATTGCGGGAAGTGTGCGATCTAGTAAGTTTATTGTGGATTAAAATAGTGTGATCATTGTGGATTAATTGTGAGACCTTTTCATATTCCCTCTAGTTTTGTTTTATTGGTATACTTGACCAAAAATACTAAATGACGACAAGTTTTACCATTGATAACTTTAGTTACATATATTAAGTAGATCTAACATTTTAATTTTTATAAAATATGTGTTAAAGAGAATCCAAAATTATATCATATAATGATATTATTACTAATATACGTACTACTTCAAATATATTTACTCATATACTACTTCAAATTTAATAAGTAGTTTTGTTTCCAATTTAATCTTTTAAATCGAAAACCCTGACCCGGTCTGAAAGTAAATGGTGATCCATATTCAAATTCAGTTATTTCAACCAGATATGGTTATTTGAATCTTTGGTTCTTCATTTCAGTGTGTCTGCAATTTGAATCAAAGTGTTTATAGTAGAACAATACATGTTAATATGTTCGTGGTATGTTGACGCTGCGAGTCCTTATGTAAAGATTATGCTTGATGCAAATCCATTAATGTTAAACGATTCGAGAGTTTTGCTAGCTCGCTAGGTGATATTCTTGAGGCAATTTCTAACTTTTAATTTCACTTCAGTTCAGTGTTTTTCAATTCAATTCAATTCCTTTGATTTTTTTTATCATTATTTTAATTAGTTTAATAAAGTTTATTCAATTTAGTTCATTTTAGCTACAATAAATTTGATTAACGAGTTTGACTAATTTGAATTGAATTGAACTAAAGTGAATTAACCTAAAATTTGTCAAAGTATATTTCACTAAACTAAATTGAACTAAATTGAACTGAATTGTACTGAGCTGATCTACAAATAATATCAAGAGAAACCTATTAATAAATTTACAAAGCCTATTAATTAGAAATTTGAATTTTGTTAAGGGAGGAGATGTATAAATGAATTTTGTTAATAAAATAATGTAAAAATATCATAACGACTTTAAAGATAAATATACACCCCCGAACCAGTAGCCTCCACGCCAAGCAAAGAAGACCCCTTGTCCCATTCCTTTCTTCATTCCACCCATTCTTTGTTTTGTTCCAATAGAAGTGTAAGGCAAAGAAGTTCGTATATCAAGTATCACGTCGTAAAGTAATTTATATTTTTCACCAATACATAATAAAAAATTGAGCAAAACCCTAATGTACCCATGAGTTCTTGGGGTATGTATTAATATGCCCCTGAGTTCTTGTAAAGTGCTGATATGCCTCTGGACCGACGAAGATTTTTTTTTCTGTAATCCTAGAGTGTTTTCTTGCTGGCCAAAATCGATTTGAACAGACAAAATCATCCAATGACGATTTTGGTTGTCATTTTTGTCTCAATTGACATGTGTCGCGTGTGTTAACTGAGATTTAAATTTCAAAATTTTGGGTATTTCATTTTCAATTCTCTTGTCGCCGCTCCAATGCTGCAGTTGTAAACTTTCCTCTTTACAAATTAATATGTTTGATCGAATCAAATTTACAAACCAATGATATATCAGCACTTTCCAAGAATTAAAGAGCATATTAATACATACATAAGAATTCAGGGGTACAAAGAAACTTTTTTCTAAAAAATTTCTCAAATCTCTTCCATTCGAGGACGAGATCTCATGGATAGAAAAACCCAAGAATTAAATATCTTTTCCCTAATTCGTCAAAATGCTGCCACGTATAATCCACTCAGCAGTTCCACAATCCTAACCGTCCATCTCGAGAAAACCTCTAACGGCTCTCTCTATCTCTTTAGCAGCGCTGCGCACGATTCAAATTCTTCAAAGACAACATTTTTCAGACCCAAAACCCTCGCCCCCTTTTTATTTCCCCCAAAATTGCCATCTTTTTCTTCCTTTCTTTTCTGCTTTGTCGATTCATCGAAAGCCCATTCTGCAACAACCACTCGGTGCATTTTCCGGCGTGCAGATTCTAGGGTTTCTGCAGAAATGGATCTCCCCCAAGAAACCGAGGATTTTCTCCGCGAATCGGTCGAGTACTCTCTGGGCCTCCCGGTTTCGACCCGGACCCTGCAATTGAAGCTCCGCGCATACGAAGAGTCCCAGCAACTTCTCAAGAACCAGTACCTTTCCCTTCAATTGAAGCTTCGAGAGAAGGATCAAGCGATTGAGCGATCCAGGGTATGCCAAATTGAATGTAAATTGTTTGACCTAAATTGTGCCGTGTGTTATTATTTTTGTTTAATTTGGTATTTTTGTTGCTGTGTAGTCGGAGGCAAGTATGAATGCCCAGGCTTTGAAGAAGTTTGTGGAGGAGAACCAGAAATTGGCCAGGGAGTGTGATTATCTGTTGGGGCAGTGTAAGAAATGGGAGAAGGAGTGTTCTCTGTACGATCGGGATCGCGAGGCTCTGATGGATTTTGGAAATGAGGCTGATGAGAGGGCTAAGGTGGCTGAAGGGAGAGTGACTGAACTGGAGGAGGATATCAAGATTATGGCTGAGGAGTTAATGTTTTATAAGCATCATAATGAAGGGAATTCGGTAATTTTCTCGTTCATCCACTGCCTCTTTATGACGTGATTGTTGCAATAGATGCTTTAACTTAATTCACTGTAGTGATTATAGTTTAATGTCAGCAGACTGATGTTTAGAATTACACAATATTTTACTTTATATGGTTTCTGCAGTATATCTGAAATTGTTGTGTCATCTGATTTGTGGGCGATGCATAGGTTTCAGAGTTTTATACTACTAATTGGCTGCCGATTACTGAGTGACAATCATTTAGTGCTGTCTTGGTTTACCATAAGATGACACTTGGTTTGGCTTTTGGATTTAGAGCCCCTACAGTAGCCTAGCTGGAAAAAAGTGGCTAAAATGTAATTGAAACAATATAAACAGCCTAGTGGTAATAAACTTCTCTTGGATTTGTATGTTCAGTTTGATATATTATCAATAATGCATTATTCCCTGGTAGACACATAATAATGCATTATTCCCTGGTAGACACATAATAATGCTTGATTTAGTTCCTTTGATCTTGATATTTTGTCTTTGCGCTATTTTGTATTGAAAAGTTATTCAGATTTTCTGTCAACACTAAGTGATTGCTTGTTTAAGTCAAGTCTTCAGTGATGCTCAATTGCTATGCTAGATAAAGCAAATTAATCGCAGGTCCACATAATAGCTGATAGCTATTGCTAGATAGTCTTGAATGACACTCACTTGCTATTCTTGAGGTTCCACGTAAAGCTTGGTGTAGTATTGATTGGGTATTCTACTTTCTTCGTTATGTTAGATTCAGTTGGGTCTTAAAGTTGTTCTTTTCACTAAATATTTCTTTCATTTAAGTATCTTGGGAAATGTCCTGGTTATACATCTTTTAAGAAAATTGGATCTTCTGATGATAGATATAATAATGATGGCCGGTAACACCTGTCAAGCTGGTTGTAAAACTCATCTTGATATCACCTTTTCTCTAAATTAATGATAATTTTTATGTATATTTAGATCCTATTCTGGAATTACTATTCATATTATGTTCGCCTTGTGATCCTGATATTGAGGTTAAGAGACCCAATCTATAATAGCAAATTATTGTATGAAACTCAGTTTAGAGGCTGACAATTATGGTTTTTTACACCTGAAGGTTGGCACGTCCTCTCAAGACGCAACGTCCCCAGAGCAGATGTTACTTGAATCACTATTGGTTTCTGCTATTGGAAAAGAGGATTGTGCATCCATGGCTCATGCTTTTCTCACAGCTAATTGTGAAATTGATATATGCCAAAAAATGCTGAGGTTGTGGAATAGGTAAATAAGGCATACATCAATTTGTGTAATTCATTGCTGAAATGTTGTCAGATTATAGTTATCATTATATGCTTTATTGTTTTGATGTTCTCTTCATTCTCTTACAGTGGCGGTTTGAGGCCAGTGACTCAGAAAGTTATGGCGCTGGTGGCTGAATTCAAGAGCTTGGAGGTTGCCAAGGAACATGTGAGAGTGAACCTTAACACAGCAGAAGAAGAGGTAAATGGTGTAATAAGACAGAAGGGTGTTGCAAAGTTAACATTTTTTCTCATCAAGTAATTGTTTTGTAGGTGAATGTTTTGTTTGAACAAAACAAAGTCTTGGATCTAGAGAACAAAAGGTTGATGAAGAAGTTGCTGCATATTGAAAAACACGTGTCTGACTCTGGTGGGAAACATTCTGGCAGTGTTTCTGCTAAGGTAAGAGCAGGTTATCAGTATTTTGCTCTTTTCAAGCTGGCCATACATGTGAATATTCATCAGAAGTTTGAAACAATTCATTTCCTTGAATATGTGAATAGGGGAACAAGCGAAAGTGCAGCCCTAAGCCCTGTAGCCCTATTGAGAAGAAAATCGATTTCAGCAATGACGATGCAATGAGGCAGCCACTTTTACCATTGCAACCACAGTTCTCTCCTGAAAGAAGAATGCCCAAGAAGTAGTAAACCAGTTCAAGTTCTTGACTCGGTTCTGGCATATAGCCATATAGTAGGTTCAGTGGCAAAATCTCTTTGTGATTTAAACTGCAACAGTTACTCTTCATGATAAACTTTGGTAGTTTGGCTGATGAGATTAGATACTTTCTCTACCAGTTTGTACTGTGGATCTATTTTCACTAATGAGCAACTGACATTCTTTGCCCTGCTATTTTTTTACTCATGGTTATAGCTGTTTTCGGCTTCTCACAGAGTTTCAATTTTGTGATTGCATTTGGTATGTTGGTGTATTGCTGGTATAACATATACAGTATGCAGCTAGTCAAGAAACTATTTTGACAGGCAAAACTACTATTACTCTCTAAAACAGTCTTTAAACTTGAATCATAGTTTTGGTGTGTGAGAAATATTAGCCTATTGCATACGATTTACAGGATGAAATTTTGCATTGTACGTGGGGCTGATTCTATTTATAGTATTTATAAATTTTATATTTTATAATATGATTTGTGCCTCTATGTTTGCTTTCACACATTTAGAGAGAGCAATTTGATTTAATATGTTAAAACTAGCTCAATTTGTCATTATTTTTGAAAACCACATCATCTATTTTTCTTGAGAAAGACTCGTAGTCATATGAGACAAGACAAACATATAGTGAATCATGGATTCATATTTAATTGCATCGGCAGCAACTTTTAATCATAATGTCCCATCTTTGACAACCCAAATCTCATTATTTATAACCCAATTTTCATACTCACCCAATAACCCAGGATTTTGTCGATCAAAACCTTACTACTAGTATTACTACCTTACCATCGGCGATTCAATCCTCCTACATTACAAATTTTAGGGTTAATACCACTTCATAGAAAAAGTGTATGTTGTGCCTTATTTTAAATTGAAAAAAAATACTCTTTAATAATTTATTTTTTTGAAAAACAGCTCTTATGGGACGGTATGAGTATTTTTTATTTCAGTTTAGTAGTATTTATCTAGTGATAATTTGATATATTATCATTTCCTCTTATCCAAATAGCAGTCGTCTTCAGCTTTCTCTGCCTGTGCCACGGCCATGTCAATCCACTGATTTTGCTTCAATTTCTCTCTAATCTTCAATGGCGGTTCTCCGCTTCCTCCATCTGCCAACCGCCACAGGCTTTTCCGGCCGCCATTCCCAACTCACTCCTCCCTGCTCGCCGGCACGGAGCTCTTACAAACCGCCCCACATAAACAACGCTCTTTCATCCCCTTTCTTATCGCTCAAACTCCCAGAAAAACCCCAGAGATTCAGCATCTATCATATTCACGCTTCTTCTTCTGTTGAAGCTGAAGCCGCTACAGAAAACCAGGAAATTGTTGAGACTAAAGAAGTAGAAGAAGAGGAGGAGTTTTCAAAGGACAGAATTTTAGCTGAGAATGTGCCATGGACCTGCACTGCAGATGATATCCGCCCTCTGTTTGAGAAGTATGGAAAAGTTGTCGACATTGAGGTTGCTCTCTTTGTTTCTCTCACACTTATTGTTTAAAGAGTTGAAATTTGCAGTATTTAACCTTGATATTGGATTGATGTTTGCTGCATTTTGTTATACTTGTTACTTAGTATAAACATCCACCTTTGGCATATTTAACTATAGTACATGATATCCGAGTAGTCTAATATTGTCTTACAAATGATTTAGTGTGCAAATTGACAGTATAATGCTGGCTAAGGTATTATCTGTTTTACATTCTTTCACTAGTTTTTGCCTGGTGTATAAGTTCAGTATACGGTTCAGAGTTACCTTTTGATTTGGCACAATGTTCAATCTTTCTGTGTGTGTGTGGTTCAACTGTTTTGGCATGATGTTCAAACTATTTTGACTCATTTTCTATCAATCTAATAATTATGCTTTCATGATTTTTCTACTGATTTGATCTCGATAGTACCTTTTAAGTATGCACAGTGTTCAACTTTGGCGGAGGCTAATTTTGTTTGTTTGACGCCCGTGTGTTGATGCGTGTGATGGTTTCAGCTTTCAATGTATAACAAGACCAGGAATCGAGGTTTGGCCTTTGTGACAATGGCTTCAGAAGAGGAAGCTCTGGCTGCATTCACCAATCTGGAATCATATGTAAGCATATTCAACTTTCAAATTTCACTATTTTAGTACTGTTAGTTTATTTGTAAACTGATTCATTACTGGATGAAATAGGAGTTCATGGATAGAACTTTGAAACTTAACTGGGCAAAACCAAAGAAGATCAAGAATCCTCCTAGAACGCCAAGACCTGCACCTATACACAACGTATACGTGGCAAATGTGTCTTGGAAAGCCAGGGCTAAAGATCTCAAAGAGTTTTTCAATGCCAGCAATGGAAAGGTTGTTTCTGCTGAGATCGTCTTTCAAGATGAGCCAAGGCGGTCTGCTGGCTATGGATTTGTCTCTTTTGATACTAAGGAGGATGCAGATGCAGCAATTGCAGCCTTTCAGGGAAAGGTAATCTTTGTTTGGTGTCATATATTACTCTGGAATTTGTTTTGTTATAACAGCCATTTAAAGCTTCATTTCTAGTTCCAACATTAATTTGTGCAAAACCTTAGAAAGCTCTTTGATGCAGGAATTTATGGGTAGACCTATTCGGCTGGCACCCAGTAAGAGTTTTCTGAGGCGTAATACAAAAGCAGAATTGGAACTTAAAAATGATGTAACAACGTCGGAATCTTCAGAAAAGCCAGATGAACCTGTTGCAGTATAACGTGATTAGTTTAGAGCTGTAAGATTCACTCGTTGTACTCTTACAATTATATGTTGCCACAGTGTTACTCACACTTAAATTTTGTTATAAGAATCCCGTGCAGCTTCTTGAGACTTATATTCTTCCTTCATCGGTTTACGGCATGCATTGCATGTTATTTCTTACACTTGTCATTGTAGGGAGGAGAGTGGTTACTTGTGCCTATCTTGATGAAAAAATTACTCCCATATCTATAAGTAATTGTTCATACTTTAATCCCTTTTTATCTCATACGGATTTGTCATTAGCATTAAGCTTTATGGTTAGTTACCTGTTCCATATACTTTTTCATGTCTGGGAACTTCACCATTTAGTGATGCAGTTGAATCAAAATCATGAATGGTCAAAGAATCACTTTTTGTAGTTGTCGATGATGCTTTTGGAAACTTTTTGATTCTTGTTTGTAGATGGCAAGTCATTTTAGAGGGCTCTAAAAGATGGTGTGTTGGTTATTTCTTTTCCACTTCCTAACTTGCCTGCCTTTGGGTAGGAAGGGAAAGAAAAATATAGTATGGTTACAGTATTATGATGTTAAAGGAAAATGGAGTGTCAAATTATAATGTTGTCTCTCCCCATTTCCGTGTTATTATGTCCTCTTTGTGCACTTGGACCTGTATTACAGTATTCCAGAGTTCATTTTAAATATGCTGCATTCAGTAGGCCTGTTTGAATGTAAAGTGTTTTGATGGTTACAGGAATTAAAGAAGTTTATTTCAACTGTGGTGCAATCCTAGAATATAGGGAAAGTGGATGCTATAATTTATAAGATAGATTCTTTAACCAGGGTTTGTATCCTTCAAGATGCTAATGACCAGAATTTTATTTGCTTCTAGATAGTTGAAGAATATGGACATGTTTGTTTGTGTTATTGTGAAGTTTTGATGTGACTCTGAATTACTTTGTAACACTCAGACGGCTCAAAGAACACCTTTTGATATCGATTATGGGGACATAGCCTTCTAACTAGTATTCACTATTCAATGCTTGTGAAATTAATGTTAATATTACAGTTCAGTAGTTTTTGTTAGAACCGATAGTACCTGAGTAGGTAACAGACTATATAGATTGTGTATTTCTGAGTTTCATGACGTTTATTACCTGATTATGGTTAGTTAGTATGTCTTAGTCGAACTAAACTTGGTTCTACTCTTCAAAGGTGGTAATCATCTGTTCCTCCTGCACAGTCAATTCTTGATCTGTAAGTAATCATCTTTTCAACTAATTGTCTAAATTTGTCAAAGTGATATTACTGCTTGATGAAGTAAGGATTTACAATGACAGATATGCTTAGTATCAATCTACTACCCTATTGTTACACTAAACCCCTGCATCTAATTAGTTCTCACTTTAAACTGAAAAATGTCGGAACACCACCGTTGTTTGGTGTTGTTCCGTCCATCTTTCTATCTGTCGGAACAACCGAGGTTTCTCGATAGGTGATCTGGATATTGCTCTCTGAAAATCTAGCTATTGACTGCAACTTCTGCTGCAACTTTTTCAGTTTTAGGGGATTTTTTTTATTTTTTTTTGAGATGTTGAAAAGTTAGCCAAGGCCAACTTCCCCCAACCACTAAATCAATCAAAATATGGAAGATTGATTATACGGTCTCGAGTTTGGCATGTGGAGGGGGCCATATGGAGTGCGTGAGTAGGTGAAGAATGAACATCTTTGGAGATGCAGAAATTTCAAAAGAATAGGATAAAGATGATTAATTCTTCTGCCCTTTTTTTTCAGTTGTTAATTATAAAGTTCTTATAAGATGGCATTTTACAAAGTAGATGCGTTTTGACATTTCGACATTTTACCATTTGTTAATTTTGTTTGAGGTTTTGCTGGAATCAGATCCTTCGCATTTCAAAAACTGAACCACATTCTGCAATTCTCGACTAGAGGTGGCCACGACGATCAATATAGCCTAAAGGCATTGGCATAATCTGACTTATTGAAACCCAATCTTGGAATAGGCTTAATTTGGGAATATTATAGTGGACTTACTCAAAAAGATTAACATCTAGAATCATTTACAATTTGGAGTTTCTATAGTGCTACATTTATCTGATGAATATTATAGTGGTCTCATAAACGAGAAACACTACATAATGTTGTGTAGGTATACATCAAATGGAGTAGAAACTAGTTTAAATTGGATATTTAAAGTTTAAACATACGAATCAGATGCGTTGAGTACTTGAGTCATAGATTTATCGTACCTTTTGTAAAATAGATAAATCCACGTATTTATTCATTCTCAACCCTTTTAAACATTAGTGAGGCACAATTGGAGATGTCAATTCTGGTTGAAAGGTCCATTTCGAGACGGGTCAAAATGATTTGGATAGAAACTAGTTAGACTAATTGTTCTACTGGGTGCGGGGTTACGGGTTGTGGTGGGATTTTGTCGTGTCGGTTTATAACGGGTCAGGATTGATCACGTTGAATTATGTTTGGGTTCAAATATACTTCACCATTAAATATTTTTTCAATTTTAATTAGGTGTGAGTTGATAGGATTTTATAATGATTACTCTTTGGTTAAAATAAACAATCAAGTTCGAGTAATATTTGGGTTCAGATCAGGTCGGTTCGGGTTTGGCATGTTTAGGGTAAAATCATCGGGCTAATTTGAATCATTTTTCGGATTAATTTTGGGTCGGATCATATTGAGTTTAACCTTATATTTATCGAATTGTAATCGGGTTGCCCATTAAATCATGTCAAATTAGTCGGATCAAAATTTTCAGATAGAGTATGAAATATTGGGCGAAATAAGAAATATTATAACGGTATATATCAAACCACAAGACATTTTTTCGAACTTTACACATTTCTCTAAATCTCTATACATGTTGCATTACTATAAGACATACTTGAGGGTTAAGAGCCCGGCCCTATGAAAAATGAACACACCAGCTCATAATAACTGGATAACAATATAATAAGAGTATGTATCTGATGATTTATGAAATGTGTTTGATCAGCAAAGATGGCCGCCAAGAACTAAAGCATATTATCTTGTTGCTTTTTCCCTTAAGTTCTCATTCCAATGATGAAAGCAAAGTTAGTAGGGAATCAATTTTTCTTTATTTGTGTACACCATGCTCTATAATAGTTTCCCTTCAACAACTTCCATTGAACTTTCTGAGTTCTTAACTTGACAACATTATACTATTACCAAAAACAGAGCAGCCCACCGGTTACTTTAGTCTTTAGGCGGTAAACTATTTTCCCAATACAATACATGCACGTTTAGACGTGAGTCTATTTTCACTTTTTTTCCCTCCTTCTGGTCAGTCAAATGAAACAGCAAATCGTCATTTAACTACATATTAAACAGAGCTTAAGAATAAGTTCAAGAGATTTGTGGTTACCCTGTTATGAAAGTATAAAAGAAGATGGATTTTGCCTTTAAAAAGTTTGCAAGTCAAATTGCAAAGATCAACAAGTAAAATTTCTTGCAAATATGAAAATTATCATGCATAATACATATTATATTCGTCCTTAATACATATTTATAAATTATCAGTTTTTCTTCCTTAACCTATAATAATGCAATCAGGTCTCGGGAAAGGAGATATTTGAACCTAAGTTGAACATGACCCTTGCCATTGGGTAATTTCAGCTTAGGTCTCGTATACACGACTAATCAAATTTGATTTTAACTTGGTGAAAATGAGATTTTTCAACTCTACTTTTACCGTTGCGCTCACTAATCTTTAAAAATTCATCTTACGCGTTGTGTTGGTCAATCATCATGCAAAATATACTATCTACGTACTCCACTTTAAGGGAGAATTAGGTAAATGTCGAGCCGAAGTTAACCTCCAAAAAAGACCCCCTCTACTTTACAACCATTCCCACATAATAATAACAAGATTAAGCCAACAACTCCATTTCCAACTTCATCATTATATAACCAAACCTCATCTTTATAATCAATCATCCATTCATTTTCACCCAATACTTCCTAACAAATATTCCCTTTTTTCTCCCTTTTGAGCTCAAGAACAACGCTATGGCAAGCTTCAAGATTTCAGGACTGATCTTGTGCTTCATTCTGATCGCTGTTCCAATCAACGCCGTCGATCACACCGTTGGAGATGCCGCCGGTTGGGCTTTGGGGGTCGATTACACCACATGGGCTACCGGCAAGACATTCACCGTTGGAGACAACCTTGGTTAGTACCATCTTTCATATTTTAATCAGCTTTAATTTGACTCAATAGTGATGGCTTCAATGCCTAAAATAAACATTTTGGAACTCTTTTGAGTTTATTTCTTTAGGTACTGAACTGAATTAAACTTATATTTATGTATTGAAATATAAAAGTTGAATGATAAAATTAGTCCGAATTTCATAAAACTATTTTTTGCTGAATTGATTTTTAAGTTAAAGAGAAGCTGTCATTTATACATAAACGTAAAGATGGTTGTTCAACATTTGAAAGTGATGTATAACAAATCTATGAAAAAACTTGTTATTTTTTGTGTTTTTTCATAGTTGGTGTTAATTTGCAACACATAATAAAGAATTTATGATTAACACGTATGTATATTGCAGTATTCAAATACGCGAGTAGCCACACGGTGGACGAAGTGACATCAAGTGACTACAGCGCCTGCAGCTCTGCAAACACCATCAGCTCCGACAGCAGCGGCTCCACCACCGTGCCTCTCAAAACCCCCGGCACCCACTACTTCGTCTGCGGCGCCGTCGGACACTGCAGCGGCGGCATGAAGCTCTCCGTCCCGGTGGTGGCAGCAGGTGGATCCACCACCTCACCACCGTCCGGATCCGGCAACGGAGGAGGCTCAACCACAACTCCCACTAGTCCCACCACCGGTTCTCCGCCGGCATCTCCAACCACGCCGACTCCGACTCCGGCAAGCACAGATTCTAATAAGTCATCTTCATCTGTGGCTCTGCCTCCATTTGTAGCGCTGTTGTTCAGCTTCGGAGCTGTGATGACAAAGTTGGTTTTCTTTTAAATGGATCGATCGTGTTCTTAGCCAGGACAGAGGCAGTGCTGCCATTTCATTCTCTCATATATTTTTTCTGATCATTATTATGTTTTTTGTTGTATTGAGTTTATGCTATCATCCATTTTTATGTTAATTTTATTGAATCATTGTCATGTAAGCATTTTATTGTTACTCTACCAATAAATGTCTCTATCGATTAAAATAATTTTCTCAATAAAAATTCATCCCAAATCAGATTTTATTTGATTC
The DNA here is from genome assembly GCA_963678965.1 of Cruciata laevipes. Lineage (NCBI taxonomy): Eukaryota > Viridiplantae > Streptophyta > Magnoliopsida > Gentianales > Rubiaceae > Cruciata > Cruciata laevipes. Next base: position 6,270,754 of record OY787639.1, read on the forward strand.
CCTAACATACTCATCTTTCATCACAAAAATAAAATAAGAATCATCAAAGCAATGTCTTACTCAAAATGAGAACTTGGATGTAATCATCCAACTTATTTTATTTTTTTAAAAAATAAAAAATTTATGCTTAATTATTAATAGCTTCTAACCCAAATAAAAATACAATAAATAGACTAGACCCTTAGAACACATTAAATCATAGTATGGCTTTTAAGGCAATTTGTTGCCTTCTGTCCCCGAGATGTATGCCAAGACTTACATCGTGGAGTAAGATCACAAAAGAAATATGCACAACATGTGAAACCTAAGCCTTGTTTCTGCACACCTGGTGTGTTAAAAAAGACGATGTAATATATCGTAAAATGTTAAGTTGTAATACAACTTGCTATCAGGTATAATGTCTATAACTCGAACCAGTTGAAAACCGATCAAAGTCCACTCTTGACTTATACATAGGATCACCTCTAGTTAATTGTAACAACTACATTGACTTGGATTTCTCCTCCACTGTGATAGAGAATAGTCCGAAAGCCCAAGGCACTTTCTCGTTGTCCAGCTAGCACGGGTCAGAAGGAAACAAATAAATAGACATAGCACTACATGGGATTAGCCAAATAAACCACAGCAAAGTACTGACCTAATTTAAATCCTATTCCAATGCACTGAGAGCTTGAATCTAATCATCCAAGAACAGAAACAAAAGTTAAAAATGTTTGAGAAAACAAAACAGAATTAAAAACAAAGGACTTGAAATTACTTACCGATATTACTTAGGGAATAATTAATGACAGGTATTTGGAATCATGCACCTGATGATCTTCTTCTTCTTCTTCATGGAAAAGTAATTGTAAGCCAAGGTCCCCATCCTCTTCACGCACCTGTTGATCCTGCAACAAAGATGATTAATAAGAAACAAAAAGGGTAAAATCTCCTTTTTCCAGAAAAAAGAAGGCATAAAAGAAAGGGTTAAAAGAGTGAGATAGGCACCTGATCATTCTCTTTGTGGACTTCACTTTCACCCTCCTCAGAATAGTTTTGGTCAAAAATGAAATTGGAGTGATGAGATATGGTTTCAAAGAAATAAGCAAATCTTTGAGAACTCGCACAGAGGGGTGTAGAGTCCATTTTTTACTGGATAATTTGTGCAGATTCGATGTTGCAACATCGATTAGGGTTTAGCAGAAAAGTGACAGAAATTCCAACGCAGCTTTAAAAGGCAAGGAAATATTGTGCGTATGGGATTTATGGTAAATACAGTCCAGCGAATATCAACAACTCAGTTTTACACTATGGAGATTTGATCAACGAGCTGGAGCCAAATCTTTCCATATTTTTCAGTTGGAAGATATTCTTCATTCCTTATCTTCAGAGATTTTCAGAATCAAATCAAGCGTGATTGAAGGAAGGAATTCCATGTCGTGAAGATGACTGAATACACACGGCATTGAGCTATAAATGGGACAATTTCTGATTTGCCGATCTTACTAGAGAAAAATTCTATTCAGGGTTTACTTTAGGCCAGAGCAGTGCCGTCCGCGTTCGTCAACAACCATTTGGACGTGTGGAAGCCGGTGTGTTCGAAATCACCATAAAGCTCCTGGTGTGGGAGTGATCGTAGACTAGGGAAAACTAGTGGTCCGATTGGAGCGAGGGATCGCAACCACTTAGAAATTGTAAAAGATTAGTCTGTAATCTGTCTTTTGACAATTTGGTGGAATGATTTCAACACAGGGCTACGGCCCCGCAGACGTAGGTGCATTGCACCGAACTGCGTGATCAAATTCGTGTGTCGTTTTATGTTTTCTACATTTACTGTTTTCATGTTGCAACATCGTTTATCTGCAGTAAACCTAAAACACAGCTAGTAAATAGCAGATTGGTAGAGTGGTGAGAATTACAAGGGGCGACCGTGATGTCAGCTTCGGTGAGAGGATGGTTGGATCCGCCTTCATCATCGTTGCTGCCTGCACAATTATTGAGACCTCCAGATGTGTCCTCGAAGATATATTTTGACGCAGGTATATACTCCGGCTCGGCGGCCTTAGGAGTGGTTGCTTTCTCTAGCGAATGTGTATTTGTTTAAGCCATTGCAAGACGTATTGATAACATATCCAACCCAGTTCTAGCCGAAGCTTGTGCACTCGAGGAGGCAATCATGTTCGAGCAAGATCATAACCTGGTGGGTTCAACTCTTATAGGCGATGCTCATTTCATGATCAATATGGTGCGAAAAGACGAGGATTCTACACCAAACTGTCAAGTAGTTATCTCTAGAATTCAGTCTAGCCTGGATGTTAGCTCACTTAGAGGACCCTATTGGGTGCCTAGGACGAACAACTTTGTAGCCCATTCACTGGCAATCTACGCGAAGTCGAGCGCCTTGGATCTTACATCCTGGACGTCTCCACCAAGTTTTTTATCCCTCTATTCTGGACGGACCATGAATAAAATCCTTTTACTTTTTAAAAAAAACCCTAATTCGATTTTGGTTGTTTGGATCCCTTGTATTTATTTAAATTCAATTTGCCTTCATTTAATGTTACTTCAATTCAAATAAATTAGTTCAATTTGGCTCAAAATAATCAAATTCATGTATAAACTTAGTGAATCAAATTGAATTGAACTAAATTAAAGTAATCTATTTTCTTAGATGAATATGAATTGAACTAAATTAAATTGAACTAACTAAAAGGGTCAAGAGAATAAAGTCTAAGTACAGTAAGTATAACTAACTACAGGTCAAACTTTATTTGACTCTACTTAAACAGAAACTATATATGTTCATCTGAAGTTATCAAAAGAACAAATATTAATTATATTCTATCACATATTTATTAACATTTATTTTATTTCAGTTCAATGTATTTATTTTGGTTTAATTCAGTCAAATGTATTTAAATTTATTATAGTTTAATTCAGTTTTTAGTTCAATATATTTAAATTAATTTTAGATTAGTTCAGTTTATTAAATTTTATATCCGTTCGATTCAGCTAGAGCATAAATAAGCTAAAGAGAACATCATCCTTTCAGAATTCCATCATCCATAATTGAGCGGTGAAACCAAAATTTTAATCCATCATTTAGGTGCTAAAAGTGAAAAATTATACTTCCTTCCTTCAAAAAACATCACAGCCCTTTTGGCCCAATTTAGGAAACACTTGAAAATTTTCCTTATATTCCAAAGTGATTCAGAAAAGCCTGAGAGAATTTGGTTCACCTGAATATCTCTCTGCAACATAAGATTTGATTTCAAACTTTGAATGAAATGCACATTAATTGGTTTAACAAAGATCAGCTGGGAGGCCGCTGTTCCGAATTCCATAAACTAAACTGGAATTGGAGCGATCGAAAACAAATAAGGAAAAAGGTTTTCTATATGTAAACCCCCTATTTATGTGATGGCGTCTAATTTTTAAAAAAAAACAAAAAAAAAAACCATCAGTCTGCACTGTCTGGAGATGTGTTCCGTGCCCAAGTGGTCGGAAGTTCTTCCGGATGTGTTAGTGGAGATAGCATCAAAACTCAGAGTATTGGAAGATTTCACGGCAATGAGAGGCGTTTGCAGGTCGTGGCGAGCCGCCGCCACAAGGAAGGACAAGGTGGCGCGTGTAACTCAGATTCCTCTCCTTATGCTTCCGGACAAGGATTGGGACACACGCGAGTTTTACAGCTTGTGTAAGGCCAAGGTTTGCATGAGGATAGCCGCACCGGAAGTAATGGGCAAAAGATGCTTAGACGCCGGATTCGGGTGGATTCTCACCGCACCGTTATCGTATTCCGGCGGGGAGCTTAATCTGGTAAGACTCCAACCGGGCGTCACCGGTTCAAAAACCATCAAACTCCCGAGCACGAGGAGTTTCCCGGCCGGACCTAAGTACGACTTCAAGCAGGCGATTCTGTCAGCGAATCCATCGGAAACCTCGAATTTCGTGCTCGTGCTGCTCTCAAATGAAAACCCGGGTTTCTGGAAGCATGGAAACGACGAGTGGAAGTTGGTAAAATGCAACAGATAAAAAAACAGCCAGTTACTAGCGATGAGCGCGTGTTATTACAAACAACAATTTTACATCCTGGATAAGGAATTCGTTATGTGGACTTGGGATCCTGATGGTGATGATAATACCAGAGCCCAGCTCTTCCTCTCGAACTCGGAACTGCAGGTCGTCGAGCAGCTGCGGCCGTATCTTGTTGAGTCAAGCAAGGGCGAGTTGATGTTGATCATGCGGTTTAAGATGAGTGAGGGAAAATTCGAGAGATGTGAGGTTTGGCGAATGAACATGGAAACCAGGGAATGGGAAATTGTTAGGGATACGTTGGGAGGGGATGCTGTTTTTATTGGTGTGAATTCGACGGTTTGTGTAGCTACCGGTAATTTGCCGGAGCTGAAACCTAACTGCGTTTATTTTACCGACGACTATACGAATAATTTTCCCATGATGAGGGAAGAATTGCTGGACATGGGAATGTATAATGTTGAAGACAAGAGCTTTACAAGGTTCTATGGTGAAGATCATCCTTTCTCAAGTCCACCGGTCTGGATATTTCCCTCTTTTTAATGCAAATCATCTTTTTTTTTTTAATGCATGTCATCTTTATTTGAATCACCTATCCCTTTTATTTGTTGAGGAATAAAATACACGTATTTCAAATATTTTTCCACATCTTCAAATATTATTTTTTATAATATTTGTCTCCATTTGTAACAACATGCGAAATATAGAACAAAAAAATCGACTCAGCAAGGTTTGCAAGTATATTATATTTGATTGGAATCGACTTTCTAATTAATATTACTTGTAAAGTAAAATAAAAAATATACACCTACTTTGAATGTTAATATCTAGGCTACAAATATGCATCTAAGAGCAAGTCCAACAGAGCCTTTATAATAGGGGTTTTGTGGGTTTTGGATGAAAAAGTGCTCCAACAGCTCCCTATATACCATCTGTAGGTTGTAGAGAGAGGGAAAACCATAAATTTGTAGAGAGAGAAAGCTCTAATTTAGGGGTTGTGTTGACTATTTTAATTGATCGAAACTGCCGCTCAACTTTCCTCTCTCTTCTGCTAAACCATAACTCAGGGGAAATTGATCAAAACCACCGTCGCCGCCGCACACCACAGTTGATCAAAACTCTCCCACTGGCCCTGCAAAAATCCCATTACAAATAAACCAACAAGTTCCCGAACAACCGCAAGAATCAGCTGCCGGAGCTGTTGTGCAAGAAGTGGTAGCAGAGCCGCCGCTTACTTCTGCTGATCTTGAGGTGCAGCAGCCCCCTCCATCTGCTCCGGCGCCGACGAGATCGAAGCCCTCGCGTATTTTCCGATCGCAGGTGTCGCGGTGGATGTGATGGCGGATGATTCAGGATGGTGACCAGGCTGAATTCATCGGGATGATCAGAAGGATGTTCTAATCTCTTTAGGGAGATGGAGCTCCATCACGGCGGCTCACGACAGGTTGGATCGGCAGCAGATTGTGGTGGGCAACAATGGTGGACTGTGGTGGGCGGTGGCTAAATATAGGGGTCAACTTCTGCTCTCTCCTAAAAATAAATTATTTTAATAAAATTTGATTCCCTAAATATAGGGGAGCTGTTGGGGATGAATGGAAAGAATAGAATTGTGTTAGAGACTTTAAAATGAAGAAAAATATAGGGGGACTGTTGGACTTGCTCTTCACTAGTTTGTAAGAGCAAGTCCAAGAGATACTACATCATAATTCCAAAATGTAGTATGAAATTCTAAAATGTAGTATGAAATTTTTGGTCATCTCCAAGAGATACTACATTTTGCATATCTTATATTTATTGTCATTAATATTAATAATATTTTAATACTACATTTTAGAATTTCATACTACATTTTAGAGATTTTAGAGATTATGATGTAGTATGTGTTGGACTTGCTCTAAAACGGCCAAAAAAAAAGTCAACAACGATGGGAAGGGTACTTGTACAATTGGTCACGAACTCACGAATCACGACATAACGTGATTATGGTAGTGATAGAAAATCAATACGACAGAAATATTAGTATTAAATCTAGTGCGTGCAGCTTAATTAATCCGTTAGAACACAACTTTTGACGAACCTATATTAATTAATTAATTTGTTAAATCGATGCTGCTTATCTTCTTCTACATAATGCTCTACACATTTATTTATTCTCACATCATTCTATTGATCAAACAAGAATGGCAAATTTCAAGATTTCAGGACTGATTTTGTGCTTCATTCTGATCATCACTTTCGGGGCTGTTCCAAGTCGTGCTGCTATTTACACAGTCGGCGATTCATCTGGTTGGGCGTTAGGCGTCGATTACAGCACATGGAGTCAAGACAAGGCATTCAAGGTGGGAGACAAACTAGGTAAGTATATTTGTATGTGAGATGATAATTCTATTCATTTCAGTTTGTTTCAATCTGTTTCAGTTTATTACACTTTCTGAAATTTATGAGTACTTGTGAAAGTGAAGAATAAGTTATTTCCAGTACTTTATTTATTTATTCTAGAATGAATTTGCAGAGTTTTTGTATGATGCAATAAAACACACGGTGGAGGAAGTGAGTGCAAGTGATTATATGGCATGTAGCTCTGCAAATCCCATTAGCTCAGCATATGACGTCGGCGACACCGTCGTGGAACTCAAGACCGCCGGAACCCATTACTTTATATCTCACGTCGACGATGACTGCGTCTCGGGCATGAAGCTGGCTGTTAGTGTGGCCGCAGCATCCTCAATACCTCTTACTGGTTTTCTTTAATTTTTTTAATCTCCCTTTTACCTTTTTGTTTTTCTGTTTGTTGTGTGGTGGGCATGTATTTTTAAGGTTTTTGTTAGGTGTATTTTTTATTTTTTTTTAAATAACACTAGTTTATACCCTTATTTTTAGTTGATTTTGGATCGGATTTTAAGAAAAATGTATTTTATATTTTATAAGTGAAATTTTAAGGGGTATAAATGGAATATCACTTATTATTATGGTTATTTGTAAGAATTCATTAAGGGTATATTTGTCTTTTTGTAGTTATTTTTTTGCCAAAAGAGGAAAGAATGAAAGTAAGAAGTTTTGGTTGGGACGGACCAAAAAGGAGAGTAAGAAGTTTTGGTTGGGACGGAGGGAGTATTAATAAAAGGAAAACATTACATCTCCTAGGCCTATGGACTTAGGCCCTGTTTACTAGAGCTTATTTCTTGATGTACTGAACTGAACTGAACTGAATTGAATTGAACTGAACTGAATTGAACTGAACTGAATTGAACTGAACTGAAGTGAAAATTGATGTATTGAAAAATGGAATCAGCATGACTGAATTAACCTGAAGTTCATCAAATTGCATTTTCACTGAACTGAACTGAACTGATCTGAACTGAACTGAACTGAACTGAACTGAACTGATCTACGGATAAGCTCTGGTAAACAGGGCCTTACAAACCAACAAAGCAGTAATACGACTACATACGATGCATAGTGCAAGTTTAGTAATTCTAGGGGGTTGCTCCATGCATGTCCATTTTTCTCTTGCAGGTCCGTATTTTTACCATAATACCCCTAATATTGTTAAGGCAAAAAATGGGCTTGAAATCATAGAGTTCCATCATGGGGCATTATGGTAAAATGTGGACCTGCATAGAGAAATTGCTTAGTTCTAACTACTAGATTATGGAACAATGGAATTGACGAGAGACCATGTGTGTTCCCCTCAATGATCCCATTCTCTTGAGGCACAGACTCGTGACAGTAGAGTGCTGGCCATTTAACGGATGAAGCCGTAAGCAAGTCAACATTGTGGGATGATACCCTAGTTGCTACTTTGAGAGAACCCCAACAAGCTATCAGATGTGCTTGTGAGGTAGAGATGCAAAAAAGTGAGCCATGAATTAGTCTGCATCACAACTTTATTCAGGTGTGTCTGTTTTGGACCCTTTGTGTGTTTATCCATACTTGGTTTATATGGCACTTTGAAGTTCCAAATCTTGCTCCAAAAGTTTCTTCTTCTGACATTCACCCAGGTACATATGTGATTAATCCAACAGTATGCCAGAATCCATCCCATCACTCTCTTCAACAACTTATATGGGACCTTGAAATTCCAAACTTTACTCCAAACTTTATTTCTTCTGAGGTCTTCATATCCTTGAAAACAAGTTGGTCGATGCCTACTCCTCTCTATATTTATGTTTTCCTCTGTCTGTTCCAAAGCATACGTGAACTCTGTCTTAGCAACAATTTGTAGCATAAGAAGCCAATAGAATGCCAGTGTAATGAAGATGAAAGTCCTGGAGTCCAAGTTCTTTTGTACTACTGTCACCTCCTGACTTTGCTCTACAGTTCTCACATTTTCCTTTTCATCAATCCAGCTTTCCTTCAGAAGAACCAGCTCCCAAGTTGGATTCAAGTAAGATCTTCTGTATGGGACTTTAAGATTCCATACTTCTTTCCAACATTCCTTGCCATCTGATTTGGGATTTTGACTTTGTCCCTTTTTTTTCCATCCAACTTTGTCAAACACGATCTTTAGTAGAAAGTGAAGATGCCAAAACATAATGCATACTGCATTTTGATTGTCAGACTCTTGTTCCAAGTTCCAGCTAGGCTCTCCCAATTTGCCAAGGTTAACAGTCATGTAATTCATCTTCTGTGAACTCATTGGTTCTTCCATATATGGGGCAGTCATTGAGAACACCTTCACATAATTCTGCTGTCTATCCATTTCTTCCCCTTGCATACTTGCCTCCATGCTTTGTTGTATGCATACCAGCATTTCAGCCTCAAGTCTCTCTCCATTCTCCATTTTGCTGCATGTCTGGGACATTCCATTCAGTTCCTTTGCATTTAGTACATTTGTCAGCTCAGCCTTTGACCTTTTAGATAGCTCTCCACCATTATTTTCCAGTTCGGCCTCTGATTTTCTAGGTTCAATCCAACTTATTCGACATTGGAAGATGAATAACATGACTGGAAAGTTGGAAGACATGTTTTCCAGTTCAGCCTCTGATTTTCTAGGTTCAATTAAAGACATGTTGGAAGTTGGTTTTCCTGGAAAGAAAAGGCTTCTTTAGGTATCCTCCACCTCCTCCTTTTTTACCTCTCACTGCAATTCTGTCAGATTGAAAAGAATTCCACTTCCATTTCCCCATTTTTTCCTTCTTTGCCACTTCAACAAAAGGGGATTTAGATGACATATTTTCCCACTCTTGTCTTGTTCCTTATTCTGCCTGATTATGGTCCAGATCCATATTGCATACCATTATCAAATCAGAGTGATCCGAACATCTCAGCCTCTTTTTGATCCTACTTATCCGCTAGTCTTCTTTTCCTTCATAACTCGTCCTCTTTCTTTTCTTTTTCACCCTTTTCCATGAGAACACCCTGTTAATTCCATTTCCTCTTTGTTTTTGATAATCCACTTCCATACTTCTTATTTCTCCATCTGATTCATGCAGTGGATGTGCTCTGTGCTTTTTCCTTGTGTGCTGACTCTCTTCCTTCAGTTCTACTATGAGACGTTTACGTTTTACTCCATGCATGAGAATCTCATCCGTAGTGTATGAAGCTGCAGGAGTAGACACTCTTGTACTATCTTCAGATACAGCAGGATCAGAGACTGACCTTGCGAGCTCCTTCCTATCATCACCTTCTATCACTATACCTAGCTCTTTGTTTTGTCTCTTACGATGCTTCCAGATGGATTTGCTTACAAACTCCTTCAAGCTTTCCTCATCTGTCAGTTTTCACCTAGACATACGATGGCCAATTACTCCACATTTGGAACAAAGTTTGAAGACCTTCTCATAAGTACAAAGAATCCACATTTCTTTATTATTTCCTTCAATCAAATAACCAGGAATCAAGGGTTTATATGGATCAACCCAAACCAAAGCCTCTATATATTTTCCCATGGAGTCCACTACGCATCCATTCCTGACTCGTGCTACCTCACCAATCACACCTGCAAGTATTTGCTCTACATCTCGTTCCAACAGCTCTTGAGGAACATTGTCAATTCTTATTCTAGTAAGCAGCTTTGTAATTTTCAAACTCCAAAGTGGGACATCCACTTCCCATCTTGATAGTCCCAACAGACCCCCTTCAATATAACATGAACTATGTTGCAGAACAAACAACATGTCATTATATGTTTTAAAACTCATAACTATATTATTATGTAGTCTTCTAATTATCCTAACTTCGACCCCCCACAGCTTCTGAAAATGAGTTTGGAAGATTTCCATACTGAACTCTCTGTCATCAAACCAATGTCCTAACAGATTAAACACATTTGAAAATTGTCCTGTTTTAAGAAGATCATCAGGAAACAAAACTCTGGTGCTCTTGCATGATTCCTCTACATGATCTGCATAGACATACTCTACTAGCATCCCATTTAGAATACATGGAGATACCGATAATGAAGGGCACCTGTTCACAAACCTAGCCAATCTTTGGTTAATCTTAAAGTACCCTTTCTTGATCAAAACTCTATTTCTTATGATCGGAATAGACCACCCTGAATCACCTAATAGCACCATTATGGTATTACCACAGTAAGAGTGAACAATCTTCCTTTCATGTGCAGTCGAACACCCCAAAACACCATCATGATTTAAATCACCGTGCCTACTAACTCGTTTCTTTAACGAGCCCAAAACCCATTCTTCATCAAACTCTGACTCAGCTAATTCCTCAGATCTTGCTCTTTTCCCGCATACCATCATTATATGAGTTCAAAGCCCTCCTAAGATGAAGAGAGCCAAAATAATAATAATGGTATGAAAGGAAAATTAAGCTAGGACTAACAACGAACTTGATTGTGTTAAAAACGCTAACAAAATAGCGAAATTGTGAACAAAAACCCCGTTTTAGGCTTGCATGTGATCCAGCACCAGTTGAAGAAAACCCTCTTTTCCTTCTTCCTTCCTTTTTTTGATTAAAAGTAGTTGGTAAGAAACCCGATCTCTTTACACGATCTAAACTACTAATCAAACAACTTCTTTTGTATGAACAAGAAAATCCCCAAATTTACTGAAACCCCGATCTTCTTTTGCAAATCGACCCCCTCCAGTACCCACTGACATACTTTCTTCAATATCATGGGACTTTAAACACAAATGTGTCCATGATTTCTAATTTAGGCGATTTGGTTGATTGATTTGGTTGATGAATTTGAGAAAAGTATGAAGGAAGGAGGTTGAAAAGCCAAACTTCTTTGAGGAGTTAGGAAAGACTAATTCTAGAGAGAAGAAAGAGAAAAGCTCTCACCTAGTGAGAGAAAGTTCTCTAATAGTTATAATTGAGATATGTTAGGTGTAGTTATATGATGATATAAGTATATAAAAGAATTTTGGTTTTAACCGGTGTATTTACTATATATAATGTTTATTTTCATTAAAAACATTTGTAATAAATATTATAATTTAGCTCTCGGAGTTATTTAGACTAAACTCTTTTTAATTACTTGCCTGAAAAAATTCAATTTTGTTACTTAAAATATACAGTTAGTAAAAATATTTTAATAATTAAAAATATTAAAAGTGTTTAAATACACCGGGAGAGAAAGAGAGGGATGTACCAGCTATAAGTAAATGTGCGCGGAGGCCGCACAACAAGAGGGGGAAGAAGTTATATGATGAAGGGGTTTGTCAGAATGTGGCTTGGATTCAATTGAATCATAGGAACTTGGGCACAGCTTACGAAAATCAATGCCATGAGAATTGGCCCAATCATAAAAAAAATCGAATGGCTTACCTTAATAGCCTACAAGTCCTACAAAAAATATACAAAAAGTTAATAAAAAAATAAAAATTCAAGATGGGAGATAAGATTGCAATGGAGAGAAGATGTACCTGCTTTTAGAAAATGAATGTGGAGGCTCTTTGGGCAGAGAAGGAAGAAGTTATAGGATGGATGGGGTTTGGGGGATTAGGGCTTCATTGGGCTTTGGTCCAGTGCATCTCTCTGATGCTGGAGAAGGCTTTCAGTGAGCCTGTGTCTTTACAGATATAATGAAGCGAGAATGTGGCTGGGTACAAATCTAGTGAAGAACCAGATAAACGGCGAATCTACCTTCACAATGAAAAAGATTTATTGCTTTCCCAATCTCTTAGGGTCAGTGCATCTCCTTGTTTTGTTTTGAGGCAGAAAGGATAAGGTGTGTTTTATAGAAAGCGATCGGTGCTAGGAGTAGTCATTTCTATTGGTCAAATCAAACAAAAATATTTGTGCAGTGTGCACCGAAAGAGAGAAAGATTAAAGAAAATGAGGAATGAGTTGTAAAAAAAAACTGAAAATATTGGAATTGTAATATTTCTCCGTTGCCGACACAATTTACACGCACTTTTCTGAAGTTGCCGACATAAAACTTACATATAAACATGTTTATTGCCCCATCGGGTAAAGAATCCAATGAGCAACATGCATTCATAAATCGTCTTCACCCAATTTCAATATATCTAAATATTAGGGCACTTTCAAAAACATTTCCAATGGAATGAATTGTGTCATTAGTTCTTTCATATGTAGTAAAAAATGAGAAGCTAATTTTTTGTCCTTACAAATACTTAAGAGTTATTTTTATGAAAATAAATATAAAATAAAAATGGTTAAACTTCATTACTACAGTCGGACGCAGGGCATCCCACCTCACTAATAAAATGCCTTTACTTCAACTTTGGAGTATAATTATAAAGAGGCCAAATAAAAGGTTGGATTCAAATTAGTATGCTCTCTGGCAGTTTGTCCAAACACGGATTTGACCACCGCTTAAAACTTGGGTGTTGACCATCAAGAAGCTCAACCCCCAAAAACAAAACCTAAACATAGGAGGGACATAAACCTCAATGACAGGTCACCACATACGTCATGCTGACTCACTTTCACGTCATGTTGATCACTGCCGCGTCATCACTTTTGCCGGGAGGTGATGGTAGAAACGAAGAGGATCGAACCTCATTCCGGCAACCAAATAAGGAGAGAAGGATGACGCAAGAGTTTTCAGAAGTTTTTTGGAAACGAAGGAGATGATGACAGAGAAGGAAAAGGTTGATAAATATCACTTGAGCTTAGTCATTCCCAGTTACTAGAGTGACACGTTTCATTTTCTTTTTCTTTTCTTTTATTATTTTATTATTATTTTTAATATATTATCTTTAAACCTTCCTTATATATATTGATGGTTTTGATTTATTTGTGATAAACTAAAATGTTCATATCATTTCATGAATTTCTCTAGCTATTAATTGAGAGTTTTAATATCACTCCTAATTCAGAGTTCTAATGCTGATGATTCCAATATTTATTCTATAAAATCCTTAAATTATAACTAGCCTTCCTTACTGGTTCAATCTAGGATTTTTCGTGAAAATCCAAACTCACTATCAATTAAAAGTTTAAAATTTCAATCTATCACAATTCAGAATAGTATCCTGCCTCACTACAGGACACGGGGCTTCACAATTTTCGATGAGAGTAGTCATGAAAAATCTTCTCCATAAATTTTTAAAAACAATTATTGTACTTTACTTTGCTTACTAAATATTTTTATTTATTTAAGTATAATAAATAAACGAAATAATTTAAAAAAAACAGACAAAACTTAAAAATACACAAACTATTCTAATAATAAATATATGAGAAATTATCTGTCGTACCATAAACTCAACCTAGTTTTTGTTTAAATTTTCAAAATTGAATTGAGCTAACTTTGACAATAATTTATATTAATATATATTTAGAGATAATAATAATAAGTATATATGTACCAATTTTAGATTCAATAGATCATATTATTAAAGCAAATAATATTTTTCAAATTTTTTAAAGAGAGTATAAATAAGAATACTCATACTCAAAGTCAAAGTCGTATCACTTGAATTTAAAAAGTCGTATCACTTGAATATTTATTTATTCTCACATTGGATCTCTCTTTCCCATTGAGCTCAAACAAGGATGGCAGATTTCAAGATTTCAGGACTGATTTTGTGCTTCATTCTGATCACTTTCGGGCCGGGGATGTTCCAAGTCGTGCTGCTACTTACATCGTCGGCGATTCATCTGGTTGGGTGTTCGGCGTCGATTACAGGCAGCACATGGAGTCAAGACAAGGCATTCAAGGTGGGAGACAAACTAGCTAGGTAAGTATAATATAAAAACCTTTCTATTCATTTTAGTTTGTTTAAATCTAGTTCAAGAATGATAAAATTAGTAATCAAGAATGATTTTGTTTTAAATTATTTATTTATTTTATTCCAAAATGGATTTGCAGAGTTCAAGTATGACAAATTTAAACACACGGTGGAGGAAGTGAGTGAAAGTGGTTATCTGGCATGTAGCTCAAGACCGCCGGCCGGCACCCATTACTTCATATCTACGGCTGCCGGAGACTGCAGCAGCATCCCGAATCTCATCTTTCTCCGGGCAAATAACCTGCTCGCTTTCTTTATCTCTCATTTACTTTCTTTTTTGTTGGTTTTATGGTGGGCTTGTATTTTTGTTACAGAACCGTTTTTAATTAATGAAATGAGACTGTCACACCATCATCATTATCATGGTTACGCTATGTATTTGTTCACTATTTGTATCTGTTTCGTTACCGTATATTCATTCGTTTGTTTTTTTTTAAAAGTAATTTACATGAAAATGTATCTATACAATTCGTTTGTGCCATTAGTTCTATATATTATTGTACTTTCTTTAATTTACTTGAATTTTATTTTTACCTAAATGACGTAGAATTAATTATATTAGAATATTAATAAATCTTAAAAACATACAAATTATCCTAAATTATTTCAATAGTCTACTGATTAGGAAGTGAATACACATGACGATGACGATTAGGGAGTGAAAATTCCACTATGATATAAATAAACTCTACCGCTGTCACTAGTCGATGCAACTCCACTATAATCACTCTATTGAGTATGTATTATGTGAATGGAAGAAATGAAGACTTGATTACTTGTATATAATTAATTTTTCTAGAACTGAGTTAATTATAGAACTGAGTTAATTTTTCATAGCCACGCCCAGAAAGGTACAACCCGCTAATGGTGGCGGAAGCACATGCCTCCATCCGATGATGTTCCTCTTTCCGAAACAATCTCAAAACGATTTTCTTAATTTTATAATATACTGGAAAGAAATCCCATTTTTGATTGAAGAGCGTTATTTATCCTGGATTTATTTATTAATTAGTTTGGATTTAGGAGAATAATAACATTTATGATAAAATCGAATTGAATTTCAAAGTGCTTTGTTGACGATAAAGTTAACAGATTTGCACAACCAAAAAAAGCACACTGAATAATAACACGCAATAAATATAATAAAAAAATCGATTCATAATAACAAGAAACCAAATAATGTACTCACTACTAGAACTACCATCTCAACCACCCCCTAAACACTAGTACTAGTAAAAATAAAATCGGCACCAAATAATTAAAATAAAATAATCATGAATAAATACCAAACCCCAAAACAAATCTCAGATGATCCGACGAACGCCTAGAACATGGCGGCGGCGACGAGGGCGGCGACACCGAAAGATCCGATTGCCACTCTGTTCAACGAGGCACCGTTGGTGGAGGGAGCGTCAGCGGGCGCATCGGTGGCGGGTGCGACGGCGGGGGAGACGGCGGAGGTTGAAGGGGCAGGGGCGGAGGTGGGCGGCGCCGGTGGGGATGACGTCGGGGTGGTGGTGGGAGCAGCGGCGGGCACGGGAGCAGCCTTCGGTGCAACCTTAGGGGCAGGCACTGGCACCGCCGCCGCCTTGGGTGGTGATGCGACGGGGGCGGCGACCGGAGCGACTACGGGGGCGGCGACCGGAGACACCTTGGGAGCGGGGATGGGGGCGGCGGAGGGAGCCTGTGCGGCGACGGCGGAGACGACCAGGGCGAAGAAGAAAGCAACCAACATTCTTGAGGCCATTGCTGCGATTGTTTTTCTAGAGAGAGAAAGTGGGGTTTTGCTTTTTTTCTTCTGTAGAGAGAGAAAGTATGCAGAAGAAGATGGTTGTGTTATGTTTTGAGTCGTCGTATGTTGTTGGGTATTTATAGAGTGAATCGAGATCTTTTCTGGAAATTAATTATGGCAAATCGGGCCAATCAAATCGCGACAGCTCATCAATAAGGAATGAGATCCGGTGATTGAGATACGGTGGGACACGTTTTAAGGTTAATGCGGACCTTCCTTACGGGGCGAGGAGGGGATCTTGACCGTACGCGTTAGTCCGCGTGGAAATCGGACGGTTGACCTTTTCAATGGGGTTGAGATTCTGAGGACCGTTGGATCATTTATTGGAATAGATTAGAATTATATTATGTGTGGGTTACCGTTGTGATTGGCACGTTGGAGATGGGGGACAAAAAGGAAGACTCTGGTCCTTTTCTTTTCAATTTTTAAATATGATTTTCAAGTATATTTGTTATCATCACTCTAACGGAAAATTACAAAATCCTAGATTTCGTTGGTCAATTGATTATTGTTGATTCTATTCTTTGATAAGGATATGTTAATTAATTTAGTATTTCATAATCAAAATTAAAATGAATGTATTCATAATAAAACTAATATAACTGAATCAAGACATATTTGTCAAAATGGATGCATTGTTATTTTGTTATGGGAATGGTGCAATATATTTTATTTTATTAGGTAGGGAATAATATGGGAGAATATTGTAGTGTTATCAATCACCATTATTAAGAGTTTATGTTTTGAAATATATTTTTAATGATTGAAAAGATTTTGTTTTCCATAATTCAAAAAGAATCTATATATAATGTTGCTTAAAACAAACCAAAACAGTGCTGACGTAGGCGGTTAGGTAACAAAATGTTCACACACTCTATTTTAAGAAAATAATTATTTTTTAGATTCCATGAATTTCACCGATAACTAATTTTAAACCATTTTTTTATGGAATACATGTCGAATTTATATTATTTAATTAAGAACAGTATTATCAAGATCTCGCAGAAAAAAGGAAAAAGAAAACACGTCTAACGTTATAGCGCGTGATTAGAGGAAAAGGAGTTTTGAGCTTCTTGGAAATTTCCTGGACCAAACCGATTTCTTGCCTTCTGCTTTAATTATTCCTTTTTTTGGGTTATTTCATCAGATCAATTAAATTTTGAAAAATGGAATATTATTATACACGATTTCCCTTTTCATACGTTCCAGCTAACTGAAAATGACTTTATTGAGAGGAATAATATTGTGTATATGTGTTATTATAGTAAATATTGCATGTGAGTTGTTACACACTACTAGTATTACGCACTCTGTTTTCTTTGGAAGAGAAGTAAAAGAAAAATAAGATAATGTGAAAATTTTCATCTGAACTGTTCAGATGATGTTAATTTGGTTAGTTATGATATATATGATCGGATGAACTATTTAATGTAATTTACCTTTTTTTTGAAAAAGTTTGTGTTATCATTTCAGGGTCCTGGAAAACGTCCAGAATCGTTTGATACATTAATGTAATTTACCTAAGTTTAAATAATGTGAAAGAGAACATGAATGTTGAATTAATGTAAGAGATTTGTCATAAATAGGAAACGTTGATAAATTAAAGTAAAAGATATCTCCAATCCTTATGAAGGATTGCGTAGAACAAAGAGTCAAACTTATGGGCATTCAAATGGAATAATTGGTTCATATCACGCGTTATACAGATAGCTAAAATTGGTGCGTAGCGTAATTGCATCCATTTCCCAAATTTTACTTACGCGTTATACATTCATGCATGCTTCTAGATTTGTTAATAGAACAAATTACTTCAAAAATAATTCTATTACATAGGCATGTTTGATGTTTCTCTTTTGCAATGTGATCTTGACGATGAATTTCTAGCAAATTCTGATTTGATATATGTCTTAATTAGTCTCACTTAGAACATCAGAAATGAAAATTTAAAGATCAAAGATCAACAATAATACACTTAATCATGCTATATAGGTAAAAAGTCGGATTTAAAAGTTTAAAGATCAACATTTTGTCTCTAGGCAAATAAGTTTATAAGTTACAACTATTGAATCATACTATGGCAAAAAGTTTTTCGATTTAGCAAATTTGAGTTTAGAATCATATGATGGGTTCAAAGAATCAATTTAGCAAATTTGAGTTTAGAATCGATATGATTCATATTGAGCATCGGTAATTTAAAATCACAACAGTAAATTACACATGATGCTTTATTTTTCAAAACCCCTTCATAACAACATTTGTTTTGAAATTTATTCAGCATTGTAAAGTTTCATTAAGAGCACTGATCTGGATCTATCTATGCTGGTTGTACTCTTCCATCACTGTCTTATTTGGAAGTTCCTTTGGGATAGCTAGCTAACGTCCTCATTTTTTAAGCAACTGCGATCTTGAAATACGGGGATTTCAGCATTTTGCTTGGAGAAGAATCGAAGAATAAGGTGCCACGTTGTATGTCTTCTCCAGACCTGGGACACCTTCGATGACTATGTCATCTGGCGAAGCCAGATTCGTGTCCACCTGTATTTGAACATGATTAACTATCAGCATTCAAGAAAATGAAACAGGATGAAAATATAGTTGAATAAGAAAGGAAACTAACCACTCTGAACCATTTTCTTCCCTCTGGTGGAGATGGTATCCCGACATTGACAGAATAGTCATGTGCGTTGAATGCAAGGTAAACATCTTCACCATTCTCCTCGTGTAGCCTACATTTGGGGATTTGATTTCAAATAAGGTTTTCCAGTCATAAAAAATGAACTACTAGAATCAGCAATTGAAGTCCGGAATAACAAATATCCTGGAAAGAAAATAGAAGGGTGAGGCTATTCTCGATCCCAGACATGACCACGATACAAAGGTAGGGGTAAGCATAACAGAAACAAATAAATGAATAAAACGCAAGTCTACGTTTCATAGGAAATGAACCATGAATGCCTGCAGAGGAAATGACAACTAGAAATCGAAGAAACAACAGCATATCCAAGTTTTTATCCAGAAAAATAAAATTTAAGAAAGAGCCCCTGAAAGATTGCGCCTCCGGTATAAAGTACCTAGTTTCTTACATCTTAAACAATTATCACATGTTATAAAAGTGAGATCTTACGTGAAGGCCAAGAATTTACTCTCTGGGTTGCCCCAGTTGTCTTCATGCCAAGTCACATCATTCTGCAAAGGGCATGAACCTTAAAATAAGACATCGAATTGTTGATTACAAATAAATGAACACCACACACTTTTAAGTATCATATATTTGAATAACGATGGGAAAAGCAGGAAAAAGATGTAAATGTTACAAAAGATGGCTACAAAATGGGAGCATTATATTTCTTCCTTAGAAATCCAGGCTTCTTTGATATTTTTTTATAAAATTTTCCTTTAATTATTTGTTCATAGACTCACAAGACTGGTTAAAGAGTTATTCGAGTTGAGACCAGTAAACGTTTTAAGTATAACTCCAGTATCTTCATATAAGGTGAAGTGGTAAGAGAAGAAGAGACTGAATGAAAGCCGTGTTGCACAGAAAGTTTTACAAATAATTACCTTCCCAATAAAATCTTCTCTTTTGAAAATATGATGCTCATTTCGAAATTTGATCAACTCAGAGAAAAATCTGAAATGGTCTTTCTTTGCCTCCAACTGTTTCATAAACAGTTTATGCTTTAAATTAAGATTCTCTGGATATAAAGAAATTAAAGAACAAAGGAAGTCCAGCACATACTCGCGACCACTGGAAATTGTTAAGGGCAGTATCATGTCCATAGCTGTTGTTGTTTCCATAACGAGTGTGCGCATATTCATCGCCCATAAGCATCATTGGCACCCCCTGTTATACATGCCAAAAATGTACATCAATGCCACCAATCATATGTGCGGTTAGCTATCAGGTTATCGTTAGAGCTGATTACATGTAATATGTAATGGATCAAACATGAAAACTTAAAGAGGGCATTTAATAATATGAACTCTACTTCAAAAGATGACTTTGATGGTCATGGACTCATGGAGCAATGCTTTCAAGCTAATCTCTATGTAAACATAAAGCTCAAAGTAACTTGTACAGCTCTCCTTTCAAGTACAGGCAAACTAAAACAAGTAAAGATACAGGGGTACTAAAAATTAAAAATTATCACTGGCGTAGCTCTAGCTATAGCATATCCACAATTACTGCAACAGCCAAATGGCAAAAATTAGAATTAATTAAGTCTGAATGAGTGAAATCATCTTTTTACTTCAAAACTCAATTCCCTAAACTTATATTGAATGATAATAGATGAACTGATTTATTGGGGGTCCATTTGGATTATTACCCAATTTTTTTAAAAACAAAAAAAGATGAACTGATGGGATAAGGAAAATTCTTAACATTGGTACTTTTGAGCTTCATTTCATTCCCAAGACTTGTGAGGATTGTTACTCTTAGGGAAAAAAAATTCATGCTAGTCCAAACTAAATTCCAGAAAAAGAAAACATTCCCTATCGGCTTGGAGTTACCTGTGATGTCATCAGCACCATGTGGAAATTTTTCATTTGGCGAGAACGGAGGGCTTGGATATTTGGATCTCCAGTTTCTCCTACACAAATATTAAATTGGCATTTTACTTCATGGCCACTAGTCCAACAGACCTTCCTCAGTAGACCAGGAGAGAGTATTACCTTCAGCTCCACAATTCCAGCTGAAATTGTCATTACATCCATCATTGCCACCTTCCCCATTAGCATCATTATGCTGCGAAATCAGAAGCAATGCAGTGGTTTATAAATCTGTGGATGAGATGAAAATAATAAACTGCTATCCTCAACTACATCAGTACCTTTGTGTTATATGAAACAAGATCATATAGTGTGAACCCATCATGAGCAATTATAAAATTGATACCGTGGTAAGGTCTCCTCTTATTGACCTACAGAGATCACATACACACAAATTTAATGGGATAAAGAAACAGAATAAATTCTAAGATACACAAAAATGACAAGTTTGTAGTGTAATGTCAGACCAACTATTGTTAACTTCTGACAGGACATAAATTTCAGCAGCAAGATCTTCATAAGATTTATATACAGATTTTTAATAATTCTCCAAGAGATAAAAATGTTGTGGAAAACATGAAGTTTTAGGTGGGATTAAATGCACCAAAATAAATGTACAGTAACAAACTATACAAAAGAGGTTCACACACCACTGTTCATCATGATCAAGTCGACATAAGTAGGATTCAGAAGTAAACTGACAATTAGGAATTAAAATGGTGCATCCAGTGTGTAAATGTGATCTAAAGCACAAACAACATGCAAGGCTCTTGCTGAGCTTGCAAACTTGTTTTTGAAATTTAATTACAGCAACGGATTTAAAGGTAATAGCTACGGAGTGTGAGCTACAAAATGGTACAAATTAAATAAATAAGTTTTTTACTACAAGAGTTATATTCAAAAAGTAAAGAGACCAAATTTTGCAAAATATACAAATCAACGGAAATTTTATTCTGGGAGATTCAGTTGCATAAAGGACCCCCACTAATAATTGGAACTCTCAAACTCGAGAATGCTCAGATATCACAGAAAATGTACACACTATATTTGCACAAACAAATAGATACGCTACCTTGTAAAGATCTGCAGAGCCGGACACCCGAGTTGCAAAGCTGCCTTTCATGCCAGCATCCCCCTGGAAAAAATTGTGTAAACATAAATGGGAAATAAAATAATATAGTGAATCCAAGGACCTTGGAATGGACATAAAAAAAATTGCAACTAGCTTATTTACCTTTATGTATCTCCGGATATCATCACGATACTTCCCATTCCACTCAGCCCATCTGAAGACCAAATACTGGACAGTATCAATTACAAGTTTATCATAGTAAGGATGGAGAAGGAAATAGCACAGAGAATTAGTAATGAGAAAACGCAAAATAAAATATTTGAAGGACTACCACATTCATAATGAATCTCTTTTATGTATAGTGAATAAACCAAGAAGCTGGTCCAGGTCGCATGAATATTCGCTTTGTAGAGCATATCTTCAAGTTCATAATAATAGTCATCATCGTTGAATTCTTACCAAAATCTAAGCTATAGCTTAAATTTTCCAGATATTTGTAGTCAGGATTGGACAAGTAGATTATATTAAAAGTCCTAATATGAAGAACTGTTATATACAACTATCTCAAAGGATAATGTGCCTGGCTGATTTAAATATCAACAAGCGATCTCAGCAGACAAATTAATGCTGGTTTTTAAGGTAGTATTAATACCATCAAACATATTTAGTCAGCTGAAGCATATGAAATGCAGCACAGATGAGAGTGGAAAGTACCTATCCCAATTTGGAAAACTACCTACGAGATATAGACCTCCACAATCCCAAGGTTCTGCAATAATTTTACACCTTGATAGGATGCTATCTTTAGCGATTTCCTGCATCCAATAGTTGAAGTAAAAAAAAATACTCAAGACATCTGTGATATTTTACTAGCAAATTATGCACAAGAACCATCATTAAGAGTGTTTGTACATGTCTATGGCATGACTAATAAATGCAATATAAGACGTAATAAGAGTGATAATCGATCAGAGATACACACAGGCTTTAAAGATATAACAACAACTGGGATATAGGTTTAACAGCATCGTCAGAAAAATCATTGCAGAGTTCCACAGTGGTCTCTCATAAAATGAGTGCCTTGTCATATTATGCCCAGCCAAACAAAGAACCGTCATTTTATATGCTGCATGCCATTATTTTTTAATCCATGTGCTACCATACAAAGCTCTTAATTAACTTTCAAGCTCATACAAATGGTTGTTAAAACAAGTGACTGAATGGACTGGGAACTGAAATTTTGGTATATCAATATAATTAGACATTTAGAGGTTATTGCACCACCAGAAAAAACAGAAGATAGCCGCCCGTTTAAGACAAAAAAGAAATGGACCAGCAAAACATTATTGAATATTTTGATAAATTATACACTTGAAATAGCTGGAATGACAATTTCTGTGAACGATGCCAAATGTGTAAGATACTTTACCCTAATTAGTGGAGGAGCACTCAGTGGGGAACCGTCCACTCCTCGACACAGAATGCTGGCCAGGTCAAAGCGAAAGCCATCGACATGATATTCTGTGACCCTTTAGCAGATATGGAACAAAACATAAGAACTCCAATATTACATGGTATTGCAAGAAATTAAAAGAAGTTTGAACAACAAGAGGAAATATATATTCCATGAAAAGGATATAGAGTTATAAGTACCAATGCCTTAAGCTGTCCAGTATAAGCTCCATGACAATGGGATGGTTACAGTTTAATGTGTTCCCTGGATGTCCCCAGATTCAGTATCACTTTGGATATCATAAACCATTAACAAAACAAAACAATATCACGCCCTCTTCTGTTTACATGACATGCATACTTCTACAAGTGTACCATGTTATGCAAATACAGATGCTTTATTAGGGAGAGAGAGAGAGCACAATGAATTCCAGAGTAAATAATGTTCTCAAAAACTAATTTAACTTCACGACTATTTCCAATGTCATGTATGATGAAATGATTTCAGCTGTTAACAAAATGCATATCAAAAAGTAAGGGGGGGCATCACGACACATCTTCAACTCCAACATGCTGGTAGTGGATATGCTCACGAACTAGGCCAATAAGTGAAATTTTTCCAAGTCCTTATTTCAGGTTCATGCCTTTTAGAAAATTTAAGAGTAACACATTCAGAAACCTTAAATTTGGGACTCCAACTGTTATATCTTTGGGCTCAATAATCACCATCAACTTCTCCAGCACCAAAGTGTAACCAATACTTATACACAAGTACAGGTAGTAACCAAAGTGTAAAACACAAATATAAGAACACTGAGAGACTTTAAAATACAGTCAGGTGTAGACCTCAAGAGTCAAGACCCATAACATGTCCGTGTCTAATGCTCAAGAAATTGCAAAGACCTGTCATTAGAAAAGAGCTTACCACAGCCCGAATAGTTCAATAGCTGACCACCATTATTTGGATCCATAATGTAGTAAACCTGAAACAAGTTCGATCAAGGTGAGAATAAAAATGAGGGGATATCCAATAGCAAATCTTCTCATGGCAGGACATATAACATCATCTTTAAGATCAATTCTAAATCTAATAATTCTGCATACAATACTGTTTTGAGAAATAAAATGTGTATATATATATATATATATATATATATATATATATATATATATTGACAAAGTCTTACGAGGATAAATAGATCTCAAAAATGTCAGTGCATAATTAAAGGTGTAGAAAATTTTATGTAAATGAATCAAAATGATGTAAGTGAAGAAACAGATAAGTTGATGTTCATAAAAATAATGGACATGAGAGGGGAACAAGATTAAAAAACAGGCAAATCTCATAAAACTAACTCATAGGCCTTCATCAATTCTGCTAATTAGATTTAAACACGACAAAAAGTATTATCAACTGAATGATGAAACCAATATTAATCTGAATATATGTAAGTAAAAATCATGCAATCACCTTATTATCTATGCCACGAAATGAGGTAGTGTATGGTCTGTAGTCATCGCCTTCATTGGTATGATTGTAAACAACATCCAAAATTACCTGTAGAAATCACTGGTGAAATTATTAGAACAGGAACCTTTAGAAATAAGGCAACAAAAAGACGAGCAAAACAAATAAACCTCTATTCCTGCACTGTGTAAAGCCTTGACCATTTTTTTCAGCTCCAGAGAAGCATTAAAGGGTCCCCCGCCTGCACTTGCATACCGAGTCATAGGAGCGAAAAAGTTTATCGTAGAATAACCCCATGTGTTGATCTGGAAAAGAGTAGAAGCTCAAACCATGAAACCAACAAGAGTTTCAAACATACTGCTAGTAGTTCTTCAAGCACACTATGTCATCTCATTCAATGTCGTGAATAAAAATAAAGCAAGACAAATGAAGCACGATAAATGAATTCCACCAGCAGATATGAATAGAGTGGAGTAGTACCATGTGATCTCGAGGATTGGGGTGCCTTTGGAACTCAAACTCATCATACTCAAAGACGGGTAACAATTCCACAGCATTTATGCCAAGCTCTAGAAGATGTGGCACCTATACATCAAAATGCGTGTTAAGTAAGATAGCATAGACAAAAAAAAAAAACATAGACAAATATAACTGGACAAAACCAAAGCAGTGTGGCACCATGAGAGACTTAGTTTCTTTTGGCAAAAAATAGCCAGGTAGTTAGAGAGATACCATCAGTAGCACATCAAGGATTTTATCAGAACAATTAGAAAGTGAAAAAGGGATAATAGATGCACATTATAACTATAGGCTGGGGAGGTAAACTTGGACATAATTTGGAACTATTATAAAAGTAAACCCATTAGCAGACCAAAAAAATTAACATTGTGTGTGTTTGTGAGGCTAGTGATTTAAAAGAAGAGAGATGATCCAAGTAAATGTTTGTTCCTCATGAGGAGGATATATAACCTTATCAATCACTCCCAGGTAGCTTCCTCGTATGCTTGGATCCAACCCACTAGATTCATCGGCTGTATAAGCGCGGACATTCATTTCATATATAACAAGATCTTTCTGCAGAACAAGTGACACACTCGTAAGCTTTGATAAGCAGCGTACAAAACAAGCATGTTCCCAGTAAAAATAGTAGGTGACACTGAAGCAGATTTAACAACACATGACTTGCTTTGGGTGAACAAATTAAAGTCATCCTGCTTCAGATAAAGGAAAATAAAGTAGCAAAATATGGATAAAATGCAATTTATAAGTTCAACTCATGTTGACTTAAACAAATGAGAGTTACCTCAGGTATATTTGGAAGCTTGTAGTCATCTCCCCAGTCAAATGACGGGGAATCAAAATCATAGGTTCCTAAAAGTTTTGATTCTCTATCGTTAACATCTGCAAATACTCGTCTACCTTCAATTAATTTAGCATAAGGGTCAATTAGCAAAATGCTTCTGTCAAACCGATGCCCTTGATTCCAATCTTGAGGACCATCAATACGGTAACCATAAAGGACGCCA
The DNA here is from genome assembly GCA_963678965.1 of Cruciata laevipes. Taxonomy (NCBI): domain Eukaryota; kingdom Viridiplantae; phylum Streptophyta; class Magnoliopsida; order Gentianales; family Rubiaceae; genus Cruciata; species Cruciata laevipes. Next base: position 6,296,801 of record OY787639.1, read on the forward strand.
GTAAGAGGCAGGTCCTACATGTACAAGTTACGGATGATGATGTTGCACTGAACAAAAGGGAAGTAAAGAAGCACAAGACAGACAATAAGAAAAAAGGGAAATAAACAAATCTAGCAGGCAAGAGCATTTGTTGGAAAGAAAAATATAAACACCTCCAGTCAATTTATTTTCATTACTGATCGTGACTAAGGCCAGAATTTAGCATGTTAATCATCACAGTATACATCAATGTATAATTTTCAATCATATACTATAAAATTATACTATCTTTTCCATTTAACTCATTATAAAGTTTTAAAATTATACTGCATTTTGTGCTTATAACCATAAAAAAGCACTATCAAGAGATTCGTGAAACTACCTCAATGCACAAATGCCATATGTTTCCAGTGCGATTCGCATGAGGATCCAGATCTAATTCAATCATCTCTCCGTCAACTGATTGCTCCAAGCTGATAACATATATAATCAAGCAATTCAAACTGTCAGTCAACTGAAGTAATAAACAAAAACTTATAGCTGTTACATGAAGAACAAATCAATTGTCATCCTCTATCCTATGTATCCTTACACTTGTAGGAACAGTTATCCTAGCGTAATGAACAAAATGCAGTTACAACTATCAAAACTTTCTTCTATTCTTATGTAAGCACAAAAGGACAGAAGTAACAGCAACTAAGGATTTCAACCCAACCTCTCCAGTAGCTGTAAGCAAAGTGTGACTGCAGTAGCATGCTGGGAGAAAATGGCAAAATTAATCCCATTTTCCAGCAGAGAAACTCCTAATGGATGTGCCTGACCCGGGGAAACTTTCTGTGGAGGAATGACCTCCACCATTGGAGCTTCTTCCTACAACACCAAACAAATTCCATATACAACAACAGATATGGACATAGAAGGTTATAAATTATGATTATACTAAAGCAAACTACTTGCAGATTACCTCAATTACAGTCTGTTCCTGGCCTCTGCGAGCATATACAGTAGCAATTCTCAGCTTGCCAAACTCCTTTATCTAACCTAAGCCAAGACTTTAACTTTATAAAACATCTGAACTCTATGAACACACAAATAACCAAAAAAAAATCTCTTTTCACACCTTCCTGAAAAATCTGTGGCCACAATTCTCCCCTGATCCTCTTTTACCACACGCCAAACTGTCAATCACAAAAACAGATGGTAAAAAAACAACATAATCAAATTACTGTTCAATAAAAGTAGAATCAAAATAGAGAAATGGGCTAGTTACCCCATGGTGGAGGAAACATGAAGCGGTGAGAGAAAATGGCGGGTGGAATTTATGGACAGCGGAAGCATCGTCATATTCTTTGCCATAACTTCAAGTATCTGGTTCACGACGGCATCAATGCGGAGCTAGTTGAAGAAGAAGGAGAAATGAAAGCTTTGAAGAAGAAGAATGAAAACAGAAATTGAGTGACAGTGTGAAATGTTAGTGTGTGTGAGTGTGTGTGTTTTGAGCGACGGGTTTGGAAGTTTCTGAATTGTAAATTTCGAGGCGGTTGGAATGGGTGGAGTTAGGCCTGGCAAATTTGACCCGTTACCCATTGGTCAAATGGGTATTTTTAATTTAAACTCATTTGGGTATGGGTATAAATGGGTATGGGTATAAATGGGTATGGGTTTAATGGGTAATCAAACATAAATGGGTCGGACAGGTTTGAGTTACGGGTCTGACGGGTTATATCCATCAAAATGGGACAAACCAAGTTCTCCCAAAATCTGTTGCCGTCAATACAAAATTAGATTGAGTTTCTCGGGGGAAGACGATGAAGATGGTGGCGTAACATGCTCAGGCAACTCATCTCTGATCTGGTTCTTTTTCTCATTTCCAGTTTGTAGAAATTAAGGTTTGGTAAAGGAACAATTGACTTTGATTCCATCCGAGTTGGACTCTGTTTTGGCGCTCCACCTCATCCACTCTTTCTTCAAACACCAACAAACTCCCCCAATTCAACTTAAGATTAGTTCTTTCTCCCTCCTTTTTTTTACCCGTTCCGTTCAAAATTCAATCTTTTTTATTGTATGTAAATCTTGCTATGTGCTTTGATTCACACGCATATAGGTGTTTGATTGGCTGTATATGATGGGTTGGGAGCATAAGAGTTTTGATTTCGAATTGGGATTCCGGGGATTTGGTTCGCATCTCTGAAATTGTCGGTTTTGGGTAGAAAAATCACGTTTTGTGGTGTAATTTTGTTGTTTAGTGATTATTAAGGTGGTTAAGAGGGTGGTTGTTCAGGAAAACCGGGTGGCCGGTGGTAATTAGTGAGGTTTTGAGGAGTAAATCATGCTTGAAAACTGGTCTTTAAAAAGTTGGTTAGTTGCCATTAAAGGCAGAAGATTACACGTTGAATTGATGAATTTTATTGTGCAGTCTTTAGAGTATTTTATCTGGCAGAATCTACGGGTATCATGTCAACATCTTTGACTGGAGAAGGCATTGGTGATTCTGATCAAAGTATTTCAGCCAAGCGTAGGAGACTAACTTCATTGGTCTGGCCTTATTATGAGGTAGTGGAGAAGGATAATAGAAGAGCTGGTTCTTGTAAAGTATGTCATACAATCATCTTTGGTGATTCGGCTGCAGGTACAACAAATTTAAAACGTCATTTGACTAGAGTACATGGGATAAATATTGAGGATGATGATGCATCTACGTTTGCTAGTTTCATTAGTGATGAAGTGTATCGTGAACTAGTGGCTATGGCAATTGTTAAGCATAATTATTCATTTTCGACTGTTGAGCATGAAGGAACGAGGGATGTGCATGCTTATTTGAACAAATCTGTGAAAACAATGTGTAGAAACACAGCTAAGAGTGAAGTTTTAAAAATTTATCAAAAGGGAAGAGAGATTCTTAAGAAAGAACTAGAGAGTATTCCAGGAAGGATTTCCTTTACTTCAGACATATGGGCTTCTACTACTTCTGATGGATATTTGTCACTCACTGCTCATTATATTGATTCTGACTGGAAGTTACAGAACAAGTTGTTGGCTTTTCATCATATTCCCCTACCTCACAATGGACCTGCAGTAGCTGAGAGACTGTATGATTTGTTGAAAGAATGGGGACTTGAGAAAAAGGTTCTCACTTTGACTCTTGATAATGCTCGGTATAATGATAGGGCATTGAGTTCTCTTAAGGCTTACTTTGACATTGATGGGTATTCCCTTCAAGATAATGAGTTTCTTCATGTTCGTTGTGGGGCACACGTGTTGAATTTAGTGGTAAGATCGGGTTTGGAAGTCATTGAAGAGGTTCTTCACAAAATTAGAGAGAGTGTGAAGTATGTGAAAGCATCTGAAGCTAGATTGAAGAAATTTGCAAGTTATGCCAAACAGCTCTCTCTTTTGACAAAGAAGAAGTTGCAACAAGATGTCTCAACTCGATGGAATTCCACGCATAATATGCTTGAGAGGGCGTTGATATGCAAGGACGTTTTTAAACAGATGGATGTTTTTGATGATGATTATGTGTTTTGTCCTACTTTGGATGAGTGGAACAAAGCTGAAGAAATGGTGAAGTTTTTGCAACCTTTCAATGAGTTGACTATCCTTTTTTCGGGGCGAAAATATCCTACAGCTAATTTGTATTTTGAGAATGTGTGGAAAATTCAAATGCGTCTCAAGCAAGCGGCAACCAGTAGTGATGATTTGATTCGTGTGATGGCTCGTAGGATAGAGTTGAAGTTTCTCAAGTATTGGAAAATATATAGCATGATTTTATCATTTGCTATAGTTTTGGATCCTCGATACAAATTTGTCCTTGTGGAATTCTGTTTTAACAAGTTAAACCCTCTAACTAAAGATGAAGATGTGAATCGGGTGAGACGGAAGCTCTTTGCACTATTTGAGGAGTATTCGAATTTAGGTTATGCCAGCTCCAGTCAACCCTCACAAGCTTCGGTGGATGAAAATATCAATTTTAATATTGATGATCTCACAGAGGTAAGAAGCTACTACTGTTTTCTGCTACTGTTTTAAGTCCATCCATAGTGTCTCCTATAGTGTTTCTGCTGTATTGCTGGTGTGAGTTAGTTGTAGGATAAATGCAGTAATCCTTCACCTAATATTAAAATTGCAGGATTATGATGAATATCAATCACTGTCTCAGTATGGGGTGAGAGGAGGTAAGACTGAACTGGAATCGTATCTAGAGGAACCGGTTATAAATCGAAAGCAAAATCCAGATTTTGATATTATTGGTTACTGGAAGGAGAATTCCGTTCGATATCCCGAACTCTCTCTCATGGCTAGAGACATTTTAAGCATTCCACTCACTACTGTAGCCTCCGAATCAGCATTTAGCCATGGTGGAAGGATCAATGGAGACTATCGTACATCACTGTTGCCTGAGAATATTGAAGCTATCTTGTGCTGTAGAGACTGGTTCGGTATTGATAATAGTAAGATACTTTATCTTGTCTTTATGCTTCAAGTCTTTACTAAAATATTTTTCTGTAGTTTCCATCTACCTTGTGTTTTCATTCTTATACATATGGCCTTGGTTATATTTGTTTTGATAGCTAAGTCAGCCATTGAAGAGGAGGATAAAGCACTTGCGGTTAACATAGATAGATTTGTTAGCGAGCAAGCATCTACGACGGATACCGCTTCCTTATCTTAGTAAGCATTTTCATTGGTGTAAAAGAAAGAGTCTATAGTTTTGTTAGAATCTATTGCTGCAAAATTCAGACTGAGATGGGAGTTTTGTGAGGAGAGACAAGCTGCAGTGGTTTGGACATGGATTAATGATGTTTCATTCTGTGTGTGTGTGTGCAGGAAAGACTGTTAAAAGGGGAGAGATTTGTGAGTGCAACTGGACTATACAAAAGTTTGGAGGAATTCTGGGATGGTGAGATCTGATGTGATGAAAATGAAATGGTTCAAAAATAAACCTGCTGTATTGCTGGTGTGAGTTAGTTGTAGGGTAATGCCTCTTTGTTAGGTTTGTTGTTCTAGTATTAGCATTTCATTTAATACTAGTACTGTATTTTTCCACTTTTGTTTCAAGGATGTGGTATTACGACTTTATTGTTTACTGATCTTTTTGAGTATTTTTTGATCGGTTAGTACTAGGATTTAGTGTCAAAAATACTTGAGAATGTACACCAAATGAATCAATTTAGAATGTACACCCAAATTGCACCAATTCGTTTAAGACCCATTTAAGACCCGTTTGTACCCAACCCGTTTAAGACCCGTTTAGATAGTTTTCAAACCCGATGGGTTTAATGGGTTTACCCAACCCGTTTATGACCCGACCCGTTTATGACCCGTTTCTAAATGGGTTTAAATGGGTAAGACCCGTTTATTAAAATTACCCATTATACCCGACCCGTTTAAGACCCGCCCGACCCGTTTGCCAGGCCTAGGTGGAGTCTTTTTGTGTCTGCCACGTGAATGGGGAGAAACGTGAATAAGCTCGAAAGCTACGACGCTTTGACACGTGGGGTTGTTTCGGGTTCTTTAATCAGGAAAATAAATATCCGGTACCCACTCCGGCATCCAACGGTGGGCTGGATTATGGAGGCCTCACCTGAGGTGAAGTAAGAGCAAGTCTAAGAGCAAGTCCAACACTAACTAAATAATAATCTCCAAACTTTAGTATGAAATGCTAAAATCTCCATAATATTTTTGCTCAACTTCAATAGATACTACATTTTACATACTTTTTTTCATTTATGAACACTATTATTTTATATTTTCTTACCTCTTTTATAGGAAAAGAGCAAGAAAATTTATGATAATATGAAGAGAGAGAATAAATTTTGTCTTTAAAGATGAAAGAATGCATTGATTAATGTGTAGGCATTTAATTTTCCATACTACAAATTGATTTTCTCTTTCTACACATATAGAGAATGAGTTTCTCTTACTTCCCCAATTTTACATTTTGTAGTATCATTTGTAGTATCTCTTGGAGCTCAAAAATTGGATAAAATCTCCAATTTCCTCTAAAAGCTACAAAATGTAGTATCTCTTGGGAGCAAGTCCAACATCTTCCCTAAATTGGGAAATTTCAATAAATTTAGGGAATTTGATCCATTTTTCAGGTCCAACAGTTTGCTCATCTCATTCCCCAACTTGTTCAAAATCCCCATGTTGCTCTTATGTAAAATTTAATGTTTTTTGCATTTATAACTGATTATTTTCTTATTCAGGTGTTTGCTTTATTTTTTAACCAATTAAATATACATTTCAAATGTATATATCTTTAGTTATACACAACAAAAAATTATAAAAATAATATATTCTTAATTTTCATATTATAACAAACGCAACAAGATCTTACATGACTATGTTCGCATGCATATATAAATTTGAATATTATCATGTAAGATCTTCTTATGTTCGTTGTAATGTGTATTTTAATAATACATATTTCACATTTTTTCATCATACGTAATTTAAAATATTAAGGTTTCAAAATATATTTAAATAGTGAAAAACAGAAATAAAGAGATAAAATACTGAAATTTAATGCATTAAATTCTAATCCCCACACTAGAGAAGTTGTTGGAATTGAAGCAAAAAAAAAAAAGGAATATGGGGATGTAGGCCATGTTTACTAGAGCTTATTTCTTGATGTACTGAACTGAACTGAACTGAAGTAAAAATCGATGTATTGAAAAATGGAATCAGCATGACTGAATTAACCTGAATTTCATCAAATTACGTTTTCACTGAACTGAACTGAACTGAATTGAACTGATCTACAGATAAACTCTGGTAAACAGGGTCGTAGTACTATATCTTGGAGAATCTTGTAGGGAAGTTGTTGGACTTGCTCTAAGAGATACTACATTTTGTAGATTTTGGAGGAAATTGGAGATTACACCCAATTTTTGAGTTCCAAGAGATACTACATGTGATATTACAAAATAAGAGAAACTCATCTTTCATATGTGTAGAGAGAGACAAAATTTAGAGGATTGAACATTAAATGCAATTTCATTGATTATGAAAAAAAATTCATTTTTTAAGTTAAATTTCTTTCTCTCTCCTCTCATCTTCAATGCTAGAAAGTTAAAAAGTAATAAAATATGTAATCTTCAAGACAAAAAGGCTAAAAATAAAATTAAAATATTATTAATATTCTTTTTGATGTTCTGTGCTCAATCTAATTATAAAGATCGTGTTTTTATGGTTTATGTTAATTGTGCTTGATCTGGTTACGGATCGTGTTTCCGGTCGTGATCTATGAGTTTCAAGGTTTGGAGTTGCAGTTTGAAGAACATGGATCATGTTTTGGATCAAGTTTTGTTGTGGTTGAACAGATCCCTGATTGGCAAAGTGATTGATGCGGGAAACGCTCCTCTCTGCCAAGCAGATGTGGTTTTGCGGTTGCAAGACAATAAATGTAAGATATGCAAAGTGTATTTTCTCTTGGAGATGACCAAATTTTTAGCTAAATTTTAGCATTTCATACTATATCTTGGAGATTATTATGTAGTATATGTTGGACTTGCTCTAACAACTAGAAGTATATGTTTAAAATATAAATATTTTTATTTAAATTATATAATATTTTGATAGAGGTTCATAAAAATTGATCTTTGATTTAATGAAGATCAATTAGTACAACGATTTTACTTCACAATTGAGAGACTGTATTATTTAATTGAGTTTTTTATTTTGAATATGCACTTCTCTCCTATTCATGTTGTATGAATGATTTGAATGTTAGGGAATGAAATCTGATTTTTTGCTCTAATTTTGTCTTATACTATTATTGTTATTTGGTTGTCTATAACTCATTATGTGTCTTGACTCATATACTATAACTTGAGCTATTATTGACTATTTTTAGCATAAATATTTTTTGTCACAATGATGATTGATGCTCTTACACAAGTTCAAATTGGACTTCAATCAAAACTCTATTATCATATTGACGCCTAACCATATTTGCAGGACGGGAATGAATTACACATGTTTTTCAACTGCGGATCCCAAACCATATGGTCTCAATCTCCGTTAAAATAAAAAATTTGGTAATCGACTGATTGTTAACTTTGAAGGGTGGATGAGAAACTGGTTCGAGAATGCAGGGGATAAGGAAGAAATCAGATTAGTTGTCTTCATTCTTTGGGAAATTTGGAACCAAAGGAACAAGAAAGTAATGGAGAATCTGAAGGTGAGCTCAAGGGCATGTGTTCAACTTGCGGTTGATAAACTACTTTATAAATGAAATAGGAAAAGGTAGAAGATACTACCCGATGTTCAGAAGAGCATGAAAACCAATTTTTTACCCTAGACCTGAGAGAAATCACAGAGAGGAAATGAGCATGAGATCACTTTGATCAAGGTGGATGGTTCCTTCTCCACAAAAGAAGACTACTAGGAACTGTTGCATGGACAGTAAGCAGCAAAAATGGTAACCAAAAAGATTTGGACTTTTTCGTTTGCACCACCCCTCTTCAAGCAGAGGCAGAGGCAGAGGCAGAGCAACAAAAGCAGCAACCAGATGTGATCCACTGGGTTTATGTCTGCTTACAGATTCAACGGAGTTAGTGGCTGCACTCAAGAATCTAGAGTCCGCGCTATGGGAGATAAAGAGCATCTCGAAGAGCATTGAGTTCTTTCTCCTTTTTAATGAACATTACATAGCGATAGGATTAGACCGTACACTTTGTAATTGTTTTCTTTCATAATTTATAATGCAAGATTGTTTTTCAATAAAAAAAATATAGGCTTAACTAAAATTTGTCAAATTGACCTTATTTTCACTCTTAATCTCCTAGAATATTCACTCTCCACATTTACACAAACTCATATGAGACAGAACAAATGTTAGACAATTGAATATTCAGATACAAATATAATCAAAAATGAACTTTCACACAAGGTCAATATGAACAAATGCAACATAAATAATAAACATTGAAAATAAAATGAAAGTTCAACAAATAAATGCACAACATTAATTGCAGTACATAATCAACATCAAGAGATGTATATTGGCCCTGTTTACTAGAGCTTATTTCTTGATGTACTGAACTGAACTGAACTGAATTGAATTGAACTGAATTGAATTGAACTGAACTGAAGTGAAAATTGATGTATTGAAAAATGGAATCAGCATGACTGAATTAACCTGAATTTCATCAAATTGCATTTTCGCTGAACTGAACTGAACTGAACTGAATTGAACTGATCTGAACTGAACTGAACTGAACTGAACTGAACTGAACTGATCGACGGATAAGCTCTGGTAAACAGGGCCATTAAGGAACTATCAACACAAAAACAAATGAACATCAAATTCATAATTTTTAGGCAGTCTCACATGAAACTTTCTAAATATAATCAAAATTAATTAAGACACTAATTTAAAAAATAATCAATTAACCACAAAAACAACTCCAAAGACACCACATGCTTTGACTTTGACTTTTGACTTTCGCCTCAGTGCTCCACTTCTGAACCCATCGGCCATCCCTGCGTGAAAGGTCGTTCATACTTCTGGTTTCATTTCATTTCTAACAGTTAAGCTCAATATGGCAACGACGTCCTCTCTTATCACCTCTATTCAATCAGCTCTGGTGGCCATCGACAACGACAATGATTTACTTGTACTGAAGATTGGGCTGAAGAACCTGAAAACGCTGCTGCTGTGTTCAATCCCCATGAGCGGCAATGAACCTTCTATCTTCTCCCGGATTGAAGATGTCATTGGAGCAATCCCTGCTATTGGCCATGAAGTTGAGGGTAAGGTCCATCGTTTAGCGAAAGAGCTAGCGGATGCTTGGTACACTACAAGGAATGTCACCGCCGGTGAAGTCGTCGCGATGGCTGATTCCGTCCTGGAAAGCACCGCTGATTTTCTGGCCTTGGCAGGTAATTGTGCAGTTTTGATCAGTGGATTTAGATCTGTGAATGGAGAAGTATTTGACGCGTGTGTTGTTCGGGTTAAATTCTTGAGAAATTTCCTACTTTTCATCTTTGCCCGGGCCAGTGCCGATTCTGCTGAACTCCAAAGCGTGTTGATTCGGATCCAACCCATTGCCATCAAAGTAGCACGGCTGTTGATAAAAGATACACCAGATGGAGATTGGTTTGCAGAAGTACAGTCCAAGTGCTCAGCACTGAATTCCATGGCCGTTGAACTTCAGTTCTTTCAGGCTTGTGCTGAAGCCTTAGGTGCCTCAAGAATGTCATCCACTCAGGTGGGCAATGATATAATGAAGAATTTCCTTGACTCCCTTATATCACTTCTTTGGGATGCGTTGCGGTACTCGAATTCAAAGCTTGCTAGTAGGGATCAACTGGTAGTGTTGTATGGACGACTAAGACTGTCCAGAGCCGTACTAAAGAAAAATCCTTATGATGGACGCAAGGGTTTGATTGGATCTCTGATGTGTGAAGCTGGAATGTTGATTTGCTCGCTTCACCAGAATGTAGAAGTGGATCACGGGCGAATTGTAGATACATTGCAAAGATTCGATGCTTTATTTCAACCTGCAGAAGCTGGAAACAGCCTTCCACAAGCATCAGCATCCAATTCCCCGGCAGCAAAAACCGTTCCACGCACCGCAGTAGCAACGGGGAGTCATCAACGTCCTCATCGACAACTTCTTGGTTTTGAAGATGATGAGATGAGTTCATGTCTGGATGGGCTAATGAGAGGATCAAAACAGCGGCGCATACTTCAGATATCTGGAATCGCGGGTTCGGGTAAGACTACTTTAGCTTCTCAACTATACAATCATCGTTCTGTTAATTACCATTTTCACGCACGGGCGTGGTGCACCATCTCTCAAGTGCTGGACAAGAAGAAAGTGTTGCTTCAGCTCTTAACTCAAACTGGTGAGTTTGGAAGCTCCACTTTAAACATGAGCGAAGATGATTTAGCTAACAAGCTTCGCCAGAGTTTGAGGAGAAAGCGTTATCTAATTGTTTTGGATGATGTATGGACCAGAGAAGTGTGGCATAGATTGGAAGCATCATTCTCAGATGACTCTAATCAAAGTAGAATTATTTTGACCAGTCGGAATGTTGATATTGTTCCTCATGATCTGCTCGTTAATGGAGGGCCATTTATGCTTCGTCTGCGGACAGACCACGAATGTTTGAGGATACTTGGTCAGATATTATTCCCTGATACAGATTGGGATCCTGAACTATTAGAGTTTGGGATGCTTACTGCAAGGAAGTGCAAGGGACTACCTCTTATGGTTGTTGTTGTAGCTGGAATATTAGTGACCCAAGGGACGGAAGTTTGGAGAGGAATCATGGAAGCTTTGAATTTTAACGATATATCTGAGGCAGAACAGTGCAACATTGCTATAGAATTGAGTTACACACATCTACCGATAGAGTTACAAGTCTGCTTCATATATTTTGGAGTATTTCCAGAAGCTGAAGAGATTTCAGTCACGAGGTTGATGCAATTATGGATGGGTGAAGGATTCGTTAGAGAAGATTGTGTTGCTCGAGAGTACTTGGAGAAGTTGATTGATAGAAGTTTAGTAATGGTTGTTCAAAACAGGTCCATAGGTGGTGGGGCCAGAATTTGCAAGATTCATGACTTGCTACATGATTTCTGTCGAAGAAAAGCGAAGCAGCACTACCATTTTCATCTCCTCCTACAAAGGCGTGATCAGCTTTTGGATTTTAATGAGCCATCTGACCTGCAAAGGTTGTGTATTCACTCAGATCCAGTTCATTTTAAGGAGTCGAGGTTATTCTGTCCACTTGCTCGTTCTATTCTGTTCTTCTCAGCTCCTGAATCATCGCATGAATTGTGTTTGTTTGATATGTCATTTATCATTCAAATATATCAACTTCTTCAAGTAATGGATTTGGAGCAGATTCCCATGTCTTCTGGACTGCCAAGTGATATATGTTTACTTACTAGGTTGAAGTACTTGTCAATTCAAATCATTGTGTGTGATATTCCACCTTCAATAGGTAACCTTTCCAACTTGGAAACTTTTATTGGAGACTTTTGGTCATATGATGCAATTTCGTTTCCACCTACTCTATGGAATTTGGAAAAATTAAAATATCTGTACATTAGGAATTCCCGCCGCAGTGGTCATGGTTTTCATTTGCCCGAATTTAACTCTGCGTTCGGCTACTTGCCGACTTTAGAAACCCTTTCTGGTGTTATTTTCCATCCTGATAGAAGCATGGGAAATGAAATGATGATGCTTTGGAATGTTCGTAGGCTGAAATGTTGTATTCTTCCACCTGGTTGTTGGTTATTTCCAACAATTGAACTAGGACGTCTAGAATCACTTACCATTCTGGGGAGTGGTAAACCTAGATTGCAAGATGGCTCAACTGGAACACGTATAAGAAAACTGACATTGAATGGCTTTGATATGTCCAGAGAGGAAATTTCTACAGTTGGGATGTTCCCTGTCCTTGAGGTTCTCAAATTGCTGAACACAACCTTCTTAGGGGCTATATTGGAGATTGAAGAGGAGGAATTCTCAAAACTTAAAACCTTGCACTTGGAGGACTACTGCAATAGTTTACAGGAGTGGATAGGTTTAGGTGATATATTACCCCGTTTGAAGAAGTTGGTATTCAGCAGGTGTGGAAGACTGAAAGAAATTCCCGCTTCTCTAGAGACTAGTTCAGTTGAGGAGATTCAAGCATATGGATGTTCTTCCACTTTGGAAAGTCTAGTCAGAAACATCGAGGAAGTACAGAAAGATTATGGAAACTTGGTTAAGGTAGACATCCATTCCTAAGAGAATTGTTGTCGTTTTTGTTTTTAAAGTCCTCTATGAACCGGCTTAGCTAGGAATCTGGCATTCTTGTAACGGTTGTTTTCTCGCTAAGAGTATTGGTATTGAAATTGATTGGGTGTATCTTGGATCATTTGTCAATCTATATTCTGTTGGTTGTTACTAAGAAATAGTACTTCCTCCTACAAAAGCAACAATCAGCAACCACATTTATCTATTCAGTATGTCACTTTGTCTATAATTTAGTCAGTCATTGCTCAATTGTTGTGATTTTATTATCCTCTGTGTTGGTTTAGTTTCTCAGCCAGGACTACTGAATGCCTTGTTCTTCCGAGCATAGTTTGTACTAAACTAGATTGAACTGAAATCAACTGAGTAATGCATTCAAGTCCACAAAGGAGGTTGCAAGTTTCATCTCGTGTACATTCTTGCACTGAAATTACGGGCTTCACGTTTCAACTTACAACACATTCAAAAACAGCAAATAGGAGTGACTCCTCTTTTTCTAAATTTCTCTAATTTTCTAACCTAAAACAAGAGAAGGATGTTTACAAATGAATCAGTACGTGTAAATATATGTAAGGATCGTTAAAAATGGGTCAAAATTACATTGTTCCCGCATAATGCAATCATCTCTGTAACTACGTGCCCCTATTTATCGGATGTCCCAAAAATCAGCAAACCTGGAAGATAATCTAGGGAATGAGCCCTTAATGAATGAGTGCTCAATGCAACTGGAAGTATCACGGTTATATCTTGAAGAAGCATGACGTTAATAAAACGCAACACCTTTACTACCTTATGTATTGCCATCATCCAGTAAGCTTCCCGGTAGAGAGACAGTCACATGAAGAACTCCTTGAAACTTCACTGAAGGAATCCATTTCAGGGGCTTATCTAACTGCAGAAGCAGCAGATGCAGATGAAGCCTCAGCTATCAAGGACACAGGTTGGCGAGCCTGGAGACAAGCACCTATATCGAATGGGCGGAGCTCCGATCCATCAAACAGAAGATTTACGGCAGGAAGAACTACTTCTCTACTGTCTGCATCATCTGATTCAGGTTTCGAAGGCATCAGAGCCGAGGATTCCTCATCAAGTCTGTTTCCAGACTCATATACTGGACTGAGAGCATAAGATCTGCATAACCAATAAAAGTAAACCTTTTTATTTACTTCAGCTGATATATTTAGTACCTACACAAAGACAGATTCTTCCTATGGTATATACTCACCTTGCCTGTACACTTGAATACATGAAACACAGGGCAATCACAGAATGAACTACTATTCGCATCCATAATTTTATATGACTAAAACTGTATATTAATATCAATTAGGTGCCATGGATTTGAGCTTCTCTCACTTTACTTTTTATGCCAAAGGATCAGGCTTTGTAACCATGCAATTGAGTTCCTCATTATAATCAGAATGTTACATAACATTTGAGTAGAGACCAATTATATTTCAAAAATAATTTATTCATTTTTAAGCTCAAATTGCAAGTTCTACTTATATAATGACCAACAACCAAAAACTACTATATTCATTTGTATAATTCTCTACATCAATGAAATACCACTAAATAGAAAATTATAACGTAATAATTAAAGAGAAACACGCATTTCCAGAGCATCATTATATTTGTTCTTAATAATTACTTAAAAGTTAAAATTACTATTCAAAAAGAAACAATAAAGGGATAGAGACAAACCTCAAAATGCTACCATCAAAACTCAAGACCTCTGTTCCACAACGCTGTCGGTTTGCAAGTTTTATGCGTTGTCTCTCACTTGATGCTCCAGAAATAGGAGAAGAGGGATCTACGAGTGGGTTCCACCTTCCACTGGCATAGTTCATAAGTTGTCGAGATGGACTTTTAGCTAGTTCTTTCTGATACAAAAGTTTGGCAGTACCACCTGTTGCTTGATACTCTGCACATAGAGTCCTCAAACCCTTCCTCATGTCCTGCATTGCATTGCGATGATCATCAAGAAACTCCGTTTGGAGTAACTGAGATGACACTACTCTTTTACTTATGCTCTTACACAATTTTGGACTAAAAAGGGGAACCCCAAATTCTACACTCAGTGGGACCCATTCATGTTCATCACCCTGGAAAGCATTCTCTGGCTCCCTTTCTTTAAAAAGCCTAAGCACACGAATATAGCCAATGGTCAGGAGATCAATCCTTTCTGCAAGGTCATTTAACATTTCATTCAGTTCAGAACCCTCTTCAGCAGACAGTCCCAGTTCCTCTGCTATACAAGCTGGTGAACCATCTGAATTCTTCAAGGGCAGTGGTATATCTAAAGTAATGGTTTTCCCATTCTTGTCAAGATCATACTTACTAAGTGGCTGCACAAGCACAGCTGAATGTTTGAGCAGTGAATTTACACAATGTAAGAGTACATTGCCTTTAATTAGATTCCCTTCAAATTTTCCTCCTAAGCCCCCTATAGTTGATCCATCCCAAGACCATATAAGGGCCTTCTCACAACCAGCTAATGGAGCTGGAAGTAATCTTAAACATTGACCTTTCATCAGAATAACTGATAGAGGTCCGCTACCAGCAGAATTGTACAGCAACAATTTCATCCAAGGAGTCATTGAGGTATGACAAGGGGGCCCAAAATGAACCGGCCCCTTTGGTCCTGGCAAAATTGCAGAATGTGGAAGTGGAACCATAGACACAATAATATCATAATCACGAAGAAATAGTCGATCTAAAGTAGCTGGTGAAAGAGCAGCTAGACTTTCACACCGGAGAATATCAACTCGATATTTCCTCTGATTCTTTGACATCCCTTTTCCTGTATCAAAACTTTCAGTTGAAACTGGTTTCTCGTTACCTTTGGGGCTAGCATCTGAAATAGAGTTCATCAACACAGAATCACTTCCTTCTGATATAATAGGAGATGATCCATCAGTAACCGTCACATGTTCACTGGAATCAGATTCCTCTATCTGTACATTTAAACTACCTTGACCATCAGAACTTGGATCAAATTTTCCAGGACTAGAATCTCCGGACTCCTCAAGAAACGATGTTTCAGTAGCTGAAGAAGCACCCACCTCATCACTTTCAAGTGAACTCCCGATCTTATCTTTTTCATCAGAGCTGACCCCACCTGAAGTTAGACACTCCAAGACACACCGTAGACTGAATGCATGATTGGCAAATTCCTGAAGTTCTCCTTCAAACTTCGTACCCTCTAATGTACCCAAATCTTTGCAAAGATCCATAATGCTATCATGGCCAAGTTTTCCAGCTTCATATAATGTCACAGCATGAGATTTTAGACCTGCAAAATATGTTAGGAAAAAATCAATAGTAAGTAAGTGCTTTCTGACAGTGGGAAGAAAAGAGAAAACAAGAGTAGATTAAAAAAAAAAAAACCTGGTGATACAGATCCCATCATCAAATAAGATGTAATGTTAGCGTCAACCACAAATGCAACACGAGAATAACCATAAGATGGTCTGGAGTTCTCTGTCCACAAAGCATCTCCTTGTGAAAGAGCACTGCTGTTACTGGACGTATCTGCTTCCAAAATAGCTTGAGACCCATCTTCTTCATCATTAAGAAGACTTCTTGGAGACCCAGCTATACTTGAATCCCGAAGAATAGATGCTGGATCTATAACCTTTTCTGCCCATCCCAATCGACAAACAAAAGATGCAGCAGCTTGCAGCTGAGAAAGATCAGCCTGCAAGGTTGTAGCCAACTCAGAGACCGTTGAATTCTCATTGGAGACCACAAAAACAGCATAGAGGAGCCTGATAATAGGGATGGTTAGAGATCAGGACATTAAGATCAATATAGCCCAACAGAAACGAAATCTCTAATCAGACAAATTCCTTACTCTTCAATGGGATCTTCATATGATTGCTCCCTATTTGAAATAAATCCTTCAAGCCTGGAAACTGAAACACTGTATCAATCAACCCTTCAACGAGGCATGGAAGTATATTTATACAGAAGAATAATTACGTTTGCCAATTTCGTTGGAAATGAAACCCAGTTGTATTAAGTTTGTATTAGCACAAAAGGATCGGAAATGCAAAAATAAGAGACAGGAATAAGTTAGGAGTGCAGAGATGATTGATTATGCTTTTTTTCTTTTTTTGTTCAAATGCACCAATTGGTAGGTATTGTACACTACAATATCCCTATCAGTATTCAGTATCCTTTTGAATTCCGTAGTAAATTTTTTTGAAGGGGGCTATTTGCTCTCCAGTTAGAAATTTAATCTTGGCAAACAATTAAAAATGGCCAACGAAAACTATAGACAGTTTCAAGGATAAAACTCAAACATGACAATATCTTTTATCTAGGGATACAGACTATAGATTCAACTTAAGCCCTAAGAATTCCTTTGAATTATTCATATATGCAAGTACTTATGTACATCATCTCACAATGAAATGTCATGAAGTTACTTTACTCACCACCAGTGCAGCATAATGACAAAAACCAATAGTGTCATATCTGTGATGTGATAACATTGATCTTTAAAATCATAAAGGAAGTGGTAAGACCAGATATGTTTGAATGAGTATATATGATGATGAACAATAAGCAAGAATAGTGGAAATGGGATTTTACAAATATTCAGAAAATCAAAAGCAAGTGGAATATCCTACTGCCAAACATATTATAACTAGGAATCTACAAGGAAGTAATCCTTGACAGGTTAAGTTGTACCTTTAAAACGATCATCAGGATAGACAGGAACATCAAAGTATACAAGGCCACGGCGATAAAGCCCCTTCACAATTTCAGGATCGAAAAGGACAAATGCATTTGCTTCCTCCTTGCAAATTTTATCAATTGTTGCTGTTTCTTCTTCTGAAAGTTTCTACAAAAAAAAATAGAAAAATTAAATGTGAAGAGTGGTACTCTATTCAATGTAGAAATACTCATAAACAATAACAACAACAAAACCTTCATCCCACTCTGTGGTATTAGATATTTATTTATATATAAATACCAGAGTTCTGTGGAAATAGTCATACTATACTTTTAAATAATTCAGCTCCACTAATAAAATAAAAGGTGAATGTAAACGCACCTTAAATTCTTCCAAAGTAAAGTTGACAAGACAAACTCCCCACCAAGGCTCAATGGCAAAGTCCACCGGCTGATTAGGCAATAGTTCCTTGGCTATATTCTTATTAATCTTCCACATGATTTTCTGCAATCATCCAATATTAATAAAAATATGTTAGGGGCTAAAACTACCTCAAGTTGTGATGAAAATACATGACCCACACTCACTAGTTCCTTCAAACAATCATATCACCCCAAATCAATATGACCTATCTTGAAATATTACCTTAGATCTGCACTTATTCATGATGTCAATGAATTCATTTCTTCCTATGCCAGTGAGCCTTAAGGCATCCGCGGCACTAAAATTAGGGATGCTATCATATGGTTGTTCTGCAGAGTGAAAACAATAAGAGAAAAAAGAGTGAGGTGGAACTTTGGGAGAGAATCAAGAAGGAAAAGCATAGCATAGGCAGAACACGGAATCTGTCAGGCAGAAAGGTATTATAGCTTATTGAGAAAATTTTCAGTAAGTATAACAACATTAAGAAATCTCCAAGAAAACTCATGAAATGTGATAATCTCTCCCTCCAATATGCTAAGCATCCTTACAGGTTTTACAGAATTAGTTCAATGATTAGTCATTCAACAGGCAAATCAAAATTATGTCACAGCACCAAATAAGAAAGAAATTAGTGCTTAATATGCAAAGAGCAATATAAGAGATGACAAATGGAAATCTTAAAACGTACAATCAGACCGTACATGATCTCTGAGAGAAACCAATTAATTTAAAGCTTCACAGCAGCATAATGATGACCAACTTAGTTACAGACTAAAATAACAAGTATCCCAGTACGATAATAATGGATTGAAATACTGCACGAACTGAAAGTACTGAGGAAACACCACTAAAACAGAAAAGCAACATACCATTTTTCATGACTTCAAATATCATATCACAGTAGTATCTGAAAGGCGAGAGCCTCATCACACGACAAACATGCTCCGATAGATGATAGGGGAACATCTGCAAAAGCAACATATGCAAGCTGTAATTCAAGACTCAATCTAAGCACAAAGCTGCAAGACATGGCTAAAAACACACCATCTTACTCAGCATTTTAACTAAAACCATGCTTACTTTCAAAAAGAACTAAAAACCATACTTTATTTAACAATCTCATATTTCACAGCATACATCAATGACAAATAGTACAATGCGAAAATGTGTCACAATTTCACAAAGTACTGAATAAGAAGAATTCATCAGAAGAGTTTATACCGAAAGATTCCTTCGTAGGTAGCTCATCATCGCTTCATAATACTCGTTTTCTTTACAGACTTTACGAGCAAAGCAAGAGCTCCACAGTAGTCTCTTCTTTATGCAGTGATCAATAATCCTTCGATCAGGCACAATGTTTGGTTATTATATAAATTCGAACTTTGATTTCCGCAGAATAAAACATAATACATTAAAAAAATTAATTACCTCCGGTGCCACTCGTCTTTAGAATTCAGAGTGGACTGAAGTCTCTTAGGGAGATTATCCCACGGGCATTCCTCTTTAATGGCTTTAGCAATCAACTGCTCCTCAATTGTCGCCGGCGAGCGCTGCATTTTTATTACCGGTGGAATGAGCTCCGGCGAAGGTAACCGGGAATGCGGTGTTTCTGGTCAATGGTAACGGAATTAACTGTAGCGGGAACTGGATCGTGCGAATTGAAACGGGAGTAATTTAGTGAATTTGGACTCGAGTGTGAGAATTGGGAGGGATCGGAGATAGTGTTCGTAGGGTTGGCCGGCGAGCGTTTCCGATGCAAGATCTGGAGACTGGAGTGGAAGGTGGAAATGTCGAGCTTTGAATGTTATTCGGGGTACTCTGTACAGAACAGAATAGCTGCTGTATATTAAGGCGGGGGCCCACCTGCTTCAACCGTATACCCAAATTGAGAAGAATTGTTTTTTGAGCAAAACCCTCATGTACCCCTGAGTTCTTGGGGTATGTATTAATATGCCCCTGAGTTTTTGTAAAGTGCTGATATGCCCCTGGACCGACGGAGATTTTTTTTGATATAATTCTAGAGTATTTTCTTTCTTGCCAAAATCGATTGGAATACACAAAATCACTCAATGGTGAATTTAGTAGTCATTTTTGTCCCAATTGACGTGTGTCGCGTGTGTTAACTGTGTTTTAAAGTTTTAAAATTTTGGGTATTTTGTTTTCAATTCTCTTGTCACCGCTTCAATGCTGCATTGTAAGCTTTTCTCTTTACCAATCAATATGTTTGATCGACCAAAATTCAGTGAAATTTACAAACCAGGGGTATATCAGCACTTTTCAAGAACTGAGGGGCATATTAATACATACGCAAGAATTCAGGGGTACGAGGGAACTTTTTTCTTGTTTTTTTGTTTTTTTGACAATTTTTTTTAATTGAGAAGAATAAGAATTACGGTTGAATGAAAGTAATTCTTATTTTTCAAAAAAAGAATTACGGAGTTATTCTTGAATTTTTTTATTTTTTTGAAAATAATTCTTGAAATTTTATGTAGTAGAGTAATAATTACACCAATAAAAAACGCTCTGAATTAGAAAATTGGCAATTATACCTTAACATCGGTGTACAGAATTTGATATTTTGAAAATTTATACATATTGTTATTCTTCATCAATTCAATTGTGAGAGTAGTATTTGCAATTTTATATGGGGCAGAGAGTAGGCATCTTTTTGGATCCAAAGGTGGCTGAACAAACAATTAACTTTGGGATGAAACATAAAACCAATTAAACTTCAAAAACCGTCTGTATTTACTGGAATCAACTGAAGTTAATTACAGTGGAAGATTTTATATCTCCAGAAAATCACCATCATCATCACTTTCCATATCCCATTCTACATTGCACGAGCTAGACGAGTTCTTCAACTCAGTTAACCCAGCTAAATCTTCTAGATACATCGGATTATTGATAGCTTCTAAAACAAAGTCCAGTCCTCTCTTCTGATATTCTGCAACCACCTGGGGAATAAAATGTTGCACAGTAAGAAAAAAAATGGCATAAAAAGCATAAACTACTGACAAGAGGATTAGAAAGCAGTGAAACAATGAAACTTACCGTTCTACTACAAGCAGTGCAATAACTGGAAGCATGACCGACAAGTGTTGTCTGGGAAAATTGTGAGAGAGAACCTCGAATTTGATGTGGTAAGATACCAAGTGGATTCGCATCAGCTGAGTTGTCAAATTCAGCATCAGCAGATATCCTGCATAAGTGCAAACACAGAGAAATGTCAATCCAAAGAGCATGAGATAGATTGATTAAATAATGTATGTGGTGAGAAGATTCACCCGGAAGGATGATGCAAAATTCCGACTAGTAACTCAACCGCTAGGGATGATGCAATAGGAGCAAGCCCAGGACGAGTAACTGTACATTGCTGATCTAAGGTACGGTTTGCAGTTGACTGAGAGGAGCAAAATCGAGGGTGTTTCAAGGCATTCTTATGGAAGGAATCAATTGACCAGATTAAAAAATTATTGCATTACTTACATCAACTGGTGCAACTACATCATTACAGAAATAGCATCCCAATCGTTGTGTTTCCTTTCTGTCTGAAACTGAAAGACTCCCAAGTTCAGAGGACAAATTATTCACTGCAGCTGCATTTGACTCTACATTTGTGCTCACTGGGCCAACCCCATGGCGCATGACTACAAAGCTCTCAAACCCTAGTCCAGCAGTAACCGTGATCTATGAGGTAAAGAATTGTTAGTATGAACAAAAAAGTTGAGTTCATCCGAAGATTCCAGAATGCACTGATACAGTAGGAAGTAAGTATAATACTTTGTACCTTATTTGCACTAGAGCAAAGAAGGCTAGGAAGCCATCGACTTTCTCTCGTATCGGTTAGCAAGAATACTGCATCATGGCTTTCTACCAACTCCTGCAGTTGCTTGCAATCCTTAAGCACATTTTCCTCCTCTTGAATAGGTACTGGATGCCCTGGCATTGGAATGGCCATTACAATACCTTCTGCTTCCACTGCATGGAAAATCCGTTCCAGGCTTTTGACAGCTGCTTTGGCCTTAAATTCACCACCGTTCACAGAGTCATCGAAGATATAAAGGGACTGCCTCAATGGGTTTGACATTGCAACCCTGCCACTGTCAACCATTGTAATTTTACGGACACCCCAGGCCTGCGAAAAGAAGAGTATTCAATGGAAGGAGATA
This sequence comes from Cruciata laevipes, assembly GCA_963678965.1. Taxonomy (NCBI): domain Eukaryota; kingdom Viridiplantae; phylum Streptophyta; class Magnoliopsida; order Gentianales; family Rubiaceae; genus Cruciata; species Cruciata laevipes. Next base: position 6,318,814 of record OY787639.1, read on the forward strand.
AATATGCATGGATTTACAGTCTCATTAACTATCACCTACAAGGAATCAGCACTCACCATAAGCATTCGAGCAACCTGACAGCCAAGAGTTCCTGCCCCTAGAAGAAGACATTTAGTAGAAGACAAGATGTTGAGATTCAGGGAGGGCAATGCACGCCATTTCATAAGCTTCAAGTTCAAATCCGCAGCAGATATGGCTAAACTGAAATAATAACCCAAATTATCCATATGAAATTATGATTAAAAGAGAAAATAACATGCACAGAGAGCAAGAAAATCCCAAAGGGGAACTTTTAGACCAGACCTCTTAGGGTCCATTGATTTAGCAAGACTGATGCACCTTCTTCTAGCCTTCCCTTCATACTGCTCCCATCCAACAACATTAGGCAAACATTCAGGAGTTTTCCATCCTATAAAAACATTGTTCAGAACTTGAGAATTGCCAGGACTCAAAAGATATTATGCTGGAAGAGAATACTGCAACAGTTGCAAAAGACAGAATAAAAATTATATTTCCAATCTAACCTTGTGAAACAGATACTGCCACTTCTCCAATGAGAGACAGCCCTAAATCCATAAAACCACGGGTCTCACGGTAACACAGAAAACTAATCTTCTCAACACCCCATCTTGTACAAATATATGCAAGATAGTTACGTAGGGGCCAGCCAGGATTAGTCGAAAGGTGACAAGGATCATAAAACCCATATAAAATCTGCACAAAACAGTTACTTTAGATTCGGAACATATCTAATACACTGTCGCCGCATTGATATCAGCACCATCTTTGTCAGGCTGCAGATGTAGCATTTAACCTAATAGTATCATATTTGATATGGATATAGAAAATAACAGCCAGTTATCATATTGTACAAACAGCATCAACATGTTGAGAATTTGAAATTAGAGGATCCTACGTTGTCCACCTCATAACAGCTTTCTATACATTTTAATACCTTCCAAAAATATAGAAAATTTTGAAAATACAAATTTGTAACCATAAACACCTACATAACAGTACAAAAAGGCACAGAACAAACCTTATCACTATCACGGCAGGCTTCCCACTCTGCTAACTGTCTAATCCGTACAAGAGAGTTTGAAGCAATGGATACAAGAAAGAATGGCACACCTGTATTTGACTCGCACTTTTAGGGAATCAAGTGAAACAGCATTATAATATTTATCGAGAACGCCATAATATTTAACATAAAGCACACCTGTTGTCGAGCTTGTATTACGCCATTCATTACATGCTTTGGATATGGATTCTGCCTGTTCAATATCAAAGATATTTAATACATAGAAAATTAAAAGGCAAGGGGATAAAAAGTAAGAGAAGGACTTGCTAACCTGTTCTGAGCTGAGGCACTCGGAAGCTGGCCTCAGACTGACAACTACTGCAGGAGGATCAAGCACCAGGGTAGGGAAGGCAAACCAATAATAGAAGCGCCAGCTTTTGAGATCGGCAAATGAGATAATAAGAAACCTCAGAAGCACGGAGCTGTCTTCCTCCACCTTACCAGAGTGAATGTCATCCCAAATCTGAATAGCAAGGTCTCATCAGAATTGTTCTCACAATTATAGCAAATTCAATTTCAGCTCAAAAAATTTCCACACAGAAATGTAGAGACCCAAATTACCTTCTTAGCTTCAGCCTTCAGCAAGCTAGTTTTGTCAAGATTTTGAAAGTCCTCCAGTGTGTTTGTATTGTAAAGTATGCCGGGAATAGGGCATCGGTTCCTATTCCCGCTACTCAATGCAGATGCCGATGAACCCTCGGGTACTTCCGAAGGCAAAGAGTCGCCAATAACGGTGAGATGATTAGACACGTGACTATGTGAACAAGGCGCACAAAATCCTGGCATTCAGAAAACAAACCATCAAAAACCCTCCACACAGTCCATTAACAATTTCTCATGGCTCAATCGCCATTTTACCCAACTATAATACTAATGAACACCTAAAATTCTGACTAACTGGCACAAAAGCATCAACTAAACAATATGAAAAACCTGTAGACCTAAACAAATCGATTAAACAAGGTCAATTAAGCAGAGTTGAAATGCAGAGTAAATGGAAACAGATAGAGCATTGTACCGGTGATCGGAATCGGAGAGTCGTCAATCCCTAATTTGTTCAGCTTCAATGACGATAGCCTGTGCCAAAAACCCTCGTCTACGAGACTGTGGAGAGGTGCGAATTGAAGCAGAGTTCCTCTCTCAGAATCCGCAGCCATAATTTGCTGCAAATCGCAAAGTATCTGAAATTGGGTGGCGTTTTGAAGTGGATCAAGAAATCAGCTCACCGGCCGTCAGATGGGTCGAGGATATTCGATTTTGGTGGCAAAAATTAACTTGTAAATTTGTAATTGCGTACTACTACAAGGTTTTGACGTATCGTTAACGTCTTAAATTCAAAGAATTTCTTCCGTGTTTTTCTTTAATAAAAATACATTTTACTGTTGTAATTTAAAAACTTGTTTTAGTTCACTTGCACTATAAATTCTGTTCAAAAACAAAAAACTTGCACAATAAGGCCCTGTTACCAGAGCTTATCTGTAGATCATTTCAGTTCAGTTCAGTGAAAATTCAGTTCAGTTCAGTTCAGTTCAGTGAAAATGCAATTTGATGAAATTCAGGTTAATTCAGTCATGCTGATTCCATTTTGCAATACATCAATTTTCACTTCAGTTCAGTTCAGTTCAGTGAAAATGCAATTTGATGAAATTCAGGTTAATTCAGTCATGTTGATTCCATTTTTCAATACATCAATTTTCAGTTCAGTTCAGTACACCAAGAAATAAGCTCTAGTAAACAGGGCTTAGGGCTTAAATTGTGTTCAAAAAAAAGTTTGCACTCTAAAGAGAAAGGGAATGAAATCAGGAAAGTGAAAAGAAGAGAGGGAAATGAAAATTTCTAATTTTTAAATCTGTTTGGTTCAATTACGTAAAAGTAATCAAATTCTCTCTCACTCCTTTGTTTTCGTTTGGTAAATAGTATGGGGGAAACAAATATTAATTTAATATTATTCATCAAATTAACAAGTATTAGGCCCTGTTTACCAGAGCTTATCTGTAGATCAGTTCAGTTCAATTCAGTTCAGTGAAATGTAATTTGATGAAATTCAGGTTAATTCAGTCATGCTGATTCCATTTTTCAATACATCAATTTTACTTCAGTTCAGTTCAGTTCAGTACCATCAAGAAATAAGCTCTAGTAAACAGGGCCTTAGTTACATGATCACCATTTCTACTCCCGCCACCTCATCAACACAAGCCCAACTGTTCAACACACCACTGCCTCTACCACCAAACAAACCCGCTATATAGTTTGTACATCCTTACTCCAAAATCAACAACTCCACCTTTCTCCAATCAAATATCTCCCACCACACCATCATTTAATTTATCAAACACCCCACCATATAAATTTGTACCCCTAATCCGATCGACCAACACAACAACAATTTGACAAGTGACAACCACACATTTCAACAAGGTTAATCGATAAAAAAAATTGATAAAATAAGTTATGTAACCCTAACTTATTTCGACGCTTGAATTATAGATAAATGAAAATTTTATGGTTTCTGTTGGGCTTTTAGCTTAAGACAAATAACAATTCATAATGAACTAGTGGGGGAGCCACTTCAAAGTTAACTTATGGGGGGAAGAACCACTAGTGCATATAAAACCAACATGGAAGCTCTAAACTTTCCATGTGGGAACCAAACATGTCATAACAATCCACAACACTCCGCAACCACCGTTGCCACACGAGGAGTCTCATATCTCACCCCGAGCTGATAACCCGCCCGGCGGGGCCATACGTCCACCACGGAAGGCTAGGCTCCGGTCGCTCTTGCCTTGGGCACGATGTACCCACTCAACATGACCATTCATCAGGATCATATACCTGCCACGAGAAGACCTCGACCGCCCTTGCCTCGGGCACAATGCGCCCACTTGACACGAGTACCACTACTAATCACGTGAAGGTTTCGAACCCCAACACTCGTGCACATCGTGCCATGTAGCTGTGTAGGGTGGTATCCTACTCTAATACTACTTGTCATGAACTAGTAGAGAATTTATATCAAAAGTTAACTTATGAGGGGAAGAACCACTAGTGCATGTAAACTCTACACTTTTCATGTGGGAACCAAGAATTTCATGGAGTAATAAATTTTATTTTTTCAAAATTGCAAAAATTTTTGCCGTATATATAGCTATTAACTTAAGTTGGGGCACCGCGCATGGTTCAACCGTAGGGCTGTGGTATTATCATACTATCTTCAAGACTTCTACATCCCTCCGCCGCCGCCGCCGCCGCCGCCGTCGCAAACATCCACAGTAAGTTTAACCTCCAATTTATAGCTCATTCTTTATTCCTCTCACTGATATTATTACATATGCTTCTCATTAGCTGGGTACTCTAATCGCATCATTCCTCAGGTTTTTTTAGTTATTTTTTTAAAGAAAAACTTAGGTACATGTTGATTTTTGGCTCCCCACATTGCTTATTCTGTTGTATGCAGGAACTTTGAGAATGGCTCTTCGATTTGAGGTAACCTCTTTGTGAAAATATATACTTTTCCACTGTTTTTTATTTTCTTTTGTATGACTGTAGAAATCTTAATAACTTTGCACTTATGCTTATGCATCAGATACTTGGAAGGTTTAACCGCGCTCGCGCGGCAAATCTCACTCTGCCTCACTTCCATTGTCAGACCCCTTTGTTCATGCCTGTAGGAACACAAGGTTAGATAATGTGTTAATTATAGTATTCTGAGCTTTTTTCATAGATTAAATTCTAGTCAGACGATTGGATCATTTTGCAGTTATTCATGCTTGAATGATGGAATTTTTTGTTTCAAACTGATACTAGGGGTGGGTTTTTGGATATAGGAACCATCAAAGGTTTGACCAAGAACCAGCTTGAGGATATTGGTTGTCAAATTATTCTCGGAAATACCTACCATCTTGCTCTGCGTCCTACTTCCGAGCTCATTGATGAATTAGGAGGCCTCCATAAGTTCATGAACTGGCCTAGGGCATTGCTTACTGACTCCGGTGGCTTTCAAATGGTACTCTTTCTCCCTTTCTTTGTGTCTACTTCTTGTATCACTTGGTTCTCAGGATGTATGACCAAATATGTTTTCGTGGTGGATAAGCTGACTGTGATTATGTTTTCAGGTATCCTTACTGCATTTGGCTGACATAACTGAAAAAGGCGTGACATTTCAGGTAATTTCCTTTCTTTGCTAAGGCAAAGAAAATTTATTTTCAAACATGCCTCCTGCTTTAGATACTCACATGAAAGTAGTTCATGACTTTTGTCTGCTGAGTGTGTCTTGAAACTCTCTGAAAGCCTTTTTGAGGTTGATGTCTAATCTCTCCCATACATTCTCTACAGTCCCCAGTGGATGGGAAGCCGATGCTCCTAACTCCTGAAGAATCAATACAAATTCAAGTAGTTCCCTTGTTCCCATCTTTTCTTAAAATGCAGGGTTTGTTACTGATTGTTTAACAGTATATACGATCCTAAGTTATTTGACTTTATGAGGGTTCATTTCTTCACTTTTTCTTGTTTACATATAGAGGTTCTTTGTCATTTAAGTATTATCTGTGGATAGCAGGAGTTGAAGAGTGGGTTGAAAAACCATGGCTGGGGTTACATTTTCTTGATAAAATTGAATCATTGAGGTTGCTGCAACCTTTGTGGCCTGATTTTTCAGCTAAGTGATACAAAGAAGTTAGGGGGTAAAATAAATCCTAAAATTCTCATTTATTTTTGTTAATTTGGCATATGATTTGTAACTTACTTTCAGTTATTTTGACACAAACTCATAGGTACGATTTATGCCCTTTGACTTTGAGTCTGGATATTTTTCTGCCAAAGAAAGAACCATTTAATAACGAGTGGTAAAAGATACTCATGTATCTTGTAATTTTTTCAATCCGGACTATCAGATATTGCTAGCTAGTTTGCATTATTTTTCTCTTGCTGCTTTCATAATACTAATCCACACGTCTTTTATGTACTGACAGTATTCATTAACGATTTTAAATTGTTGATAGCTTTAGTTACACTGTACAAAAAAAAACTTTAAAAAATAGCATTAAGATGAATGTAGCAAGATTTAAAAGGAAAATATTCCTACCTTAATATCTATGGAATTCTGAAATCTAAATTGCTCAAACTTTACTAAAAATAATTGCATAGAACATTGTTAGTGGGATGGAAAAAGTAGTTAGTTGTCGCAGTTTTTGTTATATACCGTTGCTCATGAATTTATCTGTATAGCAAATGTCATTAACTTTTCATTTGTATCATAGGTAGCACATGGTGTTTTCAAAATTTGAGGATTTATTTTTTTACTGTGTTGGATTTATGATTCGTAAACTGTTTCCCATAAGCCTATTGGTCAATTCCATATTTTTAATCAAACATAAATGGGTGTGCAATCAATTGTTGCAGAACAGAATTGGAGCAGATATTATAATGGCCCTTGATGATGTTGTGAAAACCACTATAACAGGGCCACGAATTGAAGAGGCAATGTATCGTACTCTACGTTGGATGGACAGGTGTATAACTGGTAATGTTTTAATCGCACATAACTCGATCATTTACCTGCAATTGTTTTTCTTTAGAGCATAACTATCTGAAGATAAAACATGCCAAGTCAACTATAAGAAATTAGTATTAGGTATCAAGTTATTGTGAAGCTGAATCTTCTGTTTAGCGCCTAATTTGTAGATGGGATTATCCCGTATCATGAAGTAGAGGTCATTACACTGGTTTTCAAAGTTCTATATTTCTGTATTGTTTGATTTTGGATTTGTGTGCCTTGTAGATATAATATGCTTAACTATGTAGCTCATGTCAAACAAGTTTTCTAACCTTTGAGCAATTTTCTATTTCTCCCAACCATTTATGGATTTAAAACTCATGTATTTGCCACATGGGAGGGGTATTTGGAGGGACAAAATTGCTACAAATGCCTTTTCAATGCGTGTCTTTACAACTGATTAAAATCGATATGTTACTGACAGCTCATAAGAGGCCACATGAGCAGAACTTGTTTGGCATAGTTCAGGGTGGATTAGATCCAGTGTTGAGGTGAGCTGAAGTTCAATGAGTAATTTTTCTCAAGATGTTCCAATGTATTAAAAAATAAAATCTTCCTTTTCCCCCCTTTGTTCCATTATCACGAGTGATCTTATACATTCTTAAGCTTTGTGGTTATATTTTTTTTATCAGGGATATATGCGTCAAAGGCTTAGTTGAGCGTAATCTACCTGGGTATGTGAAGTTTTCTGTTAATGTTTATTGTCTCTTACATGTAGATTCTGTTTGATTTGCCTCTCCTATAGTACCCCACCACCGTCTTTCTAACTACAGCTGAAATTTAATTAATCAACTACAGGAGAATTTGACAGTAAAAGGAAATTGATGTCTTACTTCATTGGTACATATTTCAAAACTATGGATTTTGCTGTGTGCTGAGTATGACTGGAATCAAGTTTAATTACTTAATTCAATTTGCCACCCATTTTATCTATCTTGGCAAGTTGCTAGTTGCTTTATGCTCATAGTTCTAAGCTGCTGAATCCTGAATCAAATTCTTTTTCATTGGAGTCGTATGATAATGTTTCTTACATAAATTTGAAGTGGCTGATTTGATTCTGCGACGGCAGCTATGCTATTGGTGGCCTTGCAGGTGGTGAAGATAAAGATTCATTCTGGCGAGTTGTTGCTCAATGTACTGCTGGTTTGCCTGAAGATAAACCGCGATATGTTATGGTACAAACAGATTTATTACTAAGAGAATGCTCTTAATAACTCCGTCTCTGGTTTTTTTGTGTTAACTTGTTGCTCTCTTTATGGGCAGGGTGTTGGTTATCCATTAGATATTGTAGTCTGTAGTGCATTAGGTGCTGACATGTATGATTGCGTCTATCCAACTCGCACAGCTCGCTTTGGCACAGCTCTTGTTCCTGAGGTGACTTCTGCTTCTGTTACTACATTAAGAAACGAAAATTCTTCTGTGATCTTATAGTCTTGGGAATGGCTTTCTTCAGAAATTTATATAGCTAATACGTGCCTATTTAAATCTGAATTATCTCAAACAGCTGCTAATCAATTTGAGAAGGTTCCAACTCTTAAAGATGTCCTCTTAACTGTCCTCTACAAGTGTTGTACTGAAATTAGCTTCATTGATGGACAAAATGAATGACCCTTAATCCTATTTTTAACTCATTGAAGCTAAATTCTTAAGTTTTATTGCAGGGAGTATTAAAACTAAAACATCGAGCTATGGCCAGTGATACTCGTCCAATAGATCCCACTTGTGATTGTATGGTATGTTAAAAAGTAAAGCACAAGGTTACGTCTGAATCTGGATTTTACTTTTGATGACCTTGTGCTTCTATTCTGCTTATGGTAATGGTAGGTCTGTAAAAATTACACAAGAGCTTACATCCACTGCCTAGTCACTAAAGATGCTATGGGGTCTCAACTTCTGTCGTATCACAACGTGTACTACATGATGAAGGTATGTCCTATAGAAAGTATCAGCGTTGCCTGTCTTATGTAAGCCAATCATTAAACTCATGAAACTTTTGAAACATGCAGCTGAGCAGAGACCTACACTCATCGATTATCGAAGGACGATTTCCTGAGTATGTCTACTCCTAATTAATTTTTCTTGTCCCGCTTTTGAGCATATTAAAGAAAACCAAACATCTAATCAGGTATTTGATTGGATCCTCATGTTTTATAACCTTTTAACCTCTACTTACTTATCTCATGTAGGTTCGTGTGCCAGTTTCTGCAGAAAATGGTACTGTATTCCTTGTACCCCATATACCGTATCTTTTTGTGTGTGTGTGTGTGTGTTTATTACTTCCCCTCTCGGTTTTCTCAATAGCAGTCTCCCTCTTCTCTTGCTGTTAATGCAGTTTCCAAAGGGTGATGTGCCTCAATGGGTTCGTAATGCCATGGAAGTCGCTGGGGTTGACATTTCTATGTGCTGTGAAGGTGATGATTTCATGCAGAAAACTCCAGAATCTGAACAATCTGTTGCTGCAGTCAGAGAAACACAAGAATCTGTTTCTGCAGTCAAGGAAACACAAGAATCTGTTGCTGCAGTTAAGAAAACATGGTTAAACTCGTTTTTAGACAAAATTATCTGCATCTTTTGTTGTACTACCTGTTTCAATGGAAGTAGCAGGGGTTGACATTTCTATGTGTTGTGAAGGTGACGATTTTGCTGCTGTTAAGTAACATCATAGAATAACTTAGCTACACACGTTTAGGCAATAGTTACACACGTTTAGGCAGTATTACGGGGAAATTTTGTCTCTTCAACCTCTGCATTCTTCGAGTTTGTATTAGGTTTTGGCATTTGGCATCTTAGACGTATTCGAATGGTTTCATCATGATAGTTATAAGATTCTTGGGCCATGTTTGATGCCAACAATGACATTATTGTTTTTATCCGTTGATAATTCAAATGTTATAATTCAATGGGAGCATTTTTGTCCCAATCGCACTTAAAAATGCAGATTTCCGTTTCTGAAGCTGCTAGAGTGGTAATTGTTGAACTGCAGTGCCCCACATTGCAATTCAAATCTAAAAACGATGTCAAGTACTCCTGGACGATGTCAAGTGCTAGAGTAGTATTCCTTTTCTCTATCCGAAATCAAAATCTTCTTGATGATAAAATGAAATTAACGATATAAAAAATTCTTTAAAATCATTGTTATTCAAAACAAAATTACTTATAATTCAAAAGTTTAGATTTTGATATTTGAAATTTGAAATATAGAACTTGCAATTAAGTTTATGGGGAAATAGGAAAAGATTTGGTGATCAAGTTTTTGGGACTAGACAACTCACTTAATTAAATTACTCTTTTTTTCTAATTTATATAGAAGAAAATATATTTATACATTTGTGCGGTCGGATAAATGTGCAATCAGTTACGTGTGATTACAAGAAAAATGGCTACAAACAAATATTGAAATTAAAATTTAATTTAATTTTAATTATATATACACATATACTAAAAATGGGCCCCTATTTTTTTGCCACATTTGGGGCCTCAAGTAGTTGCTTAATCTAGGGGTGTAAACGAGCCGAGCCGAGCCGAGATTTGGCCTTTTTGAGTTTAGACTTGATAAAAATTAGCGAGGTCGAGCTCGTTCGAACATAAAAACATCAACTCGAGCTCGAGCTTGATTGGTTGTAAACTTGTAATGAGCTCGAGCTCGGCTAGTTAGATCGGGTAAATCGAGCTCGTTCGAACAAGTTCGGATCGTTTATGTTAATTAGACCTTTAAAAGCCTATTTTTTAAAATAATTAATATATAATAATTAATTTATATATACATGCACATGCTCGTTAAGGCTCGACGAGCTTATCAACAATAGTCATGGAGTTTGAGCTCGAGCTCGATTACTAATCAAGCCGGCTCGAGCTTGGCTCGTGTTCGTTTGTTTCGAGCTTGAAACAAAGCTTTTGTCGAACTGTTCACGAGTCTCTCACGAACGCCTTGGTTCATTTACACCCCTAGCTTAACCTGCATAACAGCAGGGCCGGGATTGATCCTTCTATGACATCCATCTATGTGTAGTGTGTAGTGTGTTGTGTAGGCATTTCCCCCTTCACTTTTGTTTAGTGTTTGAGAATGGGGCCAATCATTTTGTGTAGAAAGACTAGTGTGTATCCGGAACTGATAAACTAAAAAAAAGAGCATGCGTAACTGTCGTACATAAGAGACGTGAATTGGTAATCCTGCATTAGTGGTTCCTCCGCTGCAAGCACACCCCCGTCTGTAGTAATTTTTATAGAAAGATGAGTTATTTTAAGACATTTTTATGTATGAGTGTATGAGATTATTTTTATAATAATTTTTATATATGAGTGAATGAGAGTGGTGGATTGATTATTTTAAAGATGTTTATACATAAAAAAACTGGTAATTTTAAGTCTGTTTTTAAAATTTAAAATTGTAGATGGTTTTGTGATTATTTGGTTTTCAATCTGGGATTGAAGGGATGGTGTTACTAAAGTTGAGAAGTGGAGGTGGATTGAGTAGAAACAATGTGATATTACCGGCCCAAAGGCCTACTGGACCGGTAATAGGATCCACGGCCCAGCACCTAAAGGGCGGTGCCTTTCCCGCTAGGGGGCACGTCCGGACAAGAAAGAAGGACGGACAGGAACAAAGGAAAGTGGTCCTGCACCTTATCTCAAGCAGGCAAGCTCGGCTATAAATACTAGTCTCAAACAGGGAACAAGGTATGTGACTTATATCTCTCTACTTTATATTGAGAGTACCTTCCGTACGTTTTTCCTCCATCGCTATCCCCATCTCATCATCACGCCGGAGCTTCTTCCCCGGGACGCCTCCCGGGGATTGTTTTGCAGGGTTGTTGCGGGCTGATCTGGAAGGAGACCCGGATAGCGAATCCACCCGGAAGCGGACGAATTTAGGTAGCATCAATTGGCACGCCTAGTGGGACCTTTCCACCTTCGCATGATGGAGTCGCCAAGGAGAGGGCGCGGGCGCCCGAAGAAGAACGCGGCACCTTCGGGGGGTGGTTCTCTTCCACCCCCGGGAGATGATGTGACCTTGAGGCAGTTGCAGGAGGAGGCTAGACATCAGCGGGAGCTAGGGGTACCGCAGGATGGCCACGTGGAAACTGCCTCTGACGAAGCCGATTCGGAAAGAGAGTACCAGGAGGAGAGAGACAGACCCGGAAGAGTTTGTCAGGACGTACCGAAACCTAATGGTGTCAAGGGACTTCCTGGAGGAATTGAGGTGCAAGTTGGTGGGCTGTTACCTGAGAGGAAACTGTCTTTCGTGGTTCGATTCTTTGCCCCGAGAAAGCCTCAGAGATTATTACGATTTCTCTAAGGCTTTACTGTTCAGATACGCCGGGTTAAAGAAGGAAGGAAAGCAGCTGACTGAGCTTCTGGCCACCCGGCAGAAGGCTGCGGAAGGATCAATGGAATACTATCGAAGGTACATGGACGACAGCATGAAGGTCGTCGACAGGCAGCAGCAGGAGAAGGCGGTGATTAGTGGGTTTATAAATGGCCTGAGGGATATGGCGTTGTTCCAGAAGTTGATGGAAAACATCCCGGAAACCTTTCACAACCTGCAGATGGCGGAGCAACTGTATTGTGCGGTTAATGATGCCACGCGGAAGAGAAAAGAAGAATCCGGGGGATTCCTCCCGGATAAGATGGAAAGAAGGAAGACGGTTGACCCAAGTAGAAGGGATCCTGCTCCCGCGACGGTAAACCGGGCAAGAGCGGATAGTTTCACTCCGCTCAGCAAATCCCGAACGGAGATCCATGCTGTCCACAAGGATTTGTTCCCGGATCCGTTGCCTATCCAGGGGACCCCGTCTAGGGGAAATGCGGACAAATGGTGCGCCTATCACAAGTCTTATGGGCATTCGACAGAGGGGTGTAGGATGCTGAGGAACGAGATAGAAAAATTAATAGAGCGGGGACAGCTGAGAGATTGTGTGGCGATGGAAGCAAAGAAGGAGAATCCCCGGGACCAGCCCCAGGAGCAGCCCCGGAGGAGGTGGAGGCCTAACCCGGGGAGAGGAAACAGGAGAAATCAAGGCAACCAAGGCAACAGGGCCCCAGGGAGGCCTGCCATAGCTGCCGCACCAGTCCAAGCAGTGGAGCCTGCCCCAGTACCTAACAGGATGATCAACGTGATAAGTGGAGAAATCGGAGAAGCATGCCAGTCAGTTTCCGCTATCCGGGCTCGGACGCGATATGTTCCCCCGGGAGAGATTCAGGGAAAAAGATTTCGCCCTGAGGAGGCTCTCACTCTCTCTGAAGAGGATGCAGCCCCGCCTCAGATACCCCATTCTGACCCGATGGTGGTAACGGCGGAGATTGAAGGTTTCTTGATCAAGAGGGTGTTCGTAGATGACGGGAGCAGTGTGGAGATCATGTTCGCTTCCTGCTTCGATCAATTGGGAATAGGGAGACAGAACTTGAAACCCCCTTTATCTCCCTTGTCAGGATTCACTGGCAAACCTGAAGTCCCTCTAGGAGTTATTCCCCTCGCAGTATGTATGGTGGATGAGAAGGATCGGAGCAAGAGGGTCTCAGTGACGTGCAACTTCGCGGTTATTAATGCACCCTCACCATATAACGTAATCATAGGAAGACCGTGGCTAACCCAAGCCCAGGCAGCGAGTTGTCTGTATCTGCTGACGATGAAGTTCCCCACTGCGCAAGGAGTGGCGGTCGTGCGGGGAAGTCAAGCAGTAGCAAGAAGTTGCATGATGACGGCGGTCCGGGATGCAAAGAAAGCAGTAGGGGCGGTACATGGAGAAGTTCCCCGGCAAGAATTGGAGGAAATGCGGGTGGCGGACAAAGGGACGGTCACGGTGGGAAAAGACCTCCCGGATGAAGTAAAAGGGGCACTGAAGGAACTCTTGGCCAGGTATCAGGGAGTATTCTCATGGAGCCCGGAGGACATGGTGGGGGTGTTGCCAGAGTTGGGGGTACACAAGCTGAACATAAGCCCGGCAACAAAACCAATCAGGCAGAAGAAAAGACATGTAGCCCCTGAAAGAGCGGAATCATAAAGAATGAAGTAAAGGAGTTGGAGAAAGTCGGGGTGGTCGAGGAAATCATCTACCCGGAATGGATAGCTAACCCGGTCTTAGTAAAGAAGCACGATGGAAGCTGGCACATGTGTATCGACTTCACAGATTTGAATAAATGTTGCCCCAAAGACAGATACCCTCTCCCAAATTTGGACCGGCTGGCAGAGGCTATCGCGGGGTACTCGGTGCTAGCCTTCTTCGATGCACATAAAGGGTATCACCAAGTGCAGATGAATGAGGCGGACAAGGCGAAAACCTCCTTCATCACCGATTTTGGAACCTTCTGCTACAAGAAAATGCCCTTTGGACTGAAGAACGCGGGGGCTATGTATCAGAGAATGGTGGACAAACTCTTCAAGGATCAAGTGGGAAGAAACATGGAGGTGTATGTCGACGACATGGTGGTCAAAAGCAGGGCCTACGGAGCTTTCCTGAATGACCTGGAGGAGATGTTCGAAAAGCTAGAACGGAGCAATCTAAAGCTAAACCCCTCCAAAAGTACCATTGGAGTGGGGGCGGGGAAGTTCTTGGGTTTCATGGTGTCAAGTCGGGGCATCGATGTTAACCCGGAGAAGGTAGAGGTCATAGCTAAGATGACCTCCCCCAGGTCGGTGAAAGAAGTACAGCGGTTGACAGGGTCTCTTGCGGCTCTCAGTCGATTCCTATCAACAGGGGCAGATAGGCAGTTGCCTTTCTTCAACATTCTCAGGAGAGCCAAGGCGTTTGAGTGGTCCGGAGAATGTGAGAAGGCATTCCAAAATCTGAAAGAGCACCTTCAACAATTGCCAACCTTAAAGAAGCCACTCCCGGGGGAGGAGCTTTTTCTGTACATAGCAGCGTCCCGGGAAGCGGTAAGTGCCGTGCTAATCAAAGAAGAAGAGGGAAAGCAGCACCCAATCTATTTTGTTAGCCGGGCACTTCGGGGGGCAGAAACTCGGTATACTGACTTGGAGCAGTTGGTACTGGCGCTGGTGCATGCTTCGAGGAGGCTTAAACCCTACTTACAGGGCCATCCCATAGTGGTCCTTACCAATTACCCGCTAACACAAGTCATGTTCAAGCCGGATGCATCAGGGAGAATGATGAAATGGGCTATAGAGCTGGGAGAGTATGAAATCCGGTATGAGCCAAGAAGGGCTATCAAGGGACAGGCCTTAGCGGACTTCTTGTTGGAATCGGAAGCAAGGATAAACGAGGAATAGGAGGTGCCTAACACTCCAGAGAATATGACCAAGGCTGAAACAGACCCGGCCTGGAAGTTATATGTGGACGGATCGGCACACTCGAGGGGCAGCGGAGCGGGAGTACTGTTAGTCAGCCCGGAAGGGAAGGAGTATCCCTACGCAGTCCAATTCACTTTCAAAACAACCAACAATGAAGCTGAGTACGAAGCTTTGATCGCGGGATTAAGGTTGGCAAAGGAGATGGAAATCAAAATTCTCACGGCACACAGTGATTCCCAGATCGTGGTGCAGCAGGTAAAGGGAGAATATGAAGCCCGGGAAAGGAGCCTGCAAAAGTACTTGGAAGCGGTGAAGCCTCTGATAGCCGGGTTTAAAACTTTCAACTTGGTTCAAGTTCCCCGGGAGAAGAACAGTAAAGCAGATGTTTTGAGCAAGTTGGCTTCCTCAGAATTGAAACCTGAGCCTGACCAAAAGTTGTACTTGGAGGTACTAGGAAGAAGGAGCTACCAGGAGAACGATCAAGTAATGCTGGTGAACAAGGAAGAATCCTGGATCACGCCCATGCGGGCGTACCTAGAAGAAGGAACCGCCCCGGAGGATAAGGCCCAAGCCCGGAAGCTAAGAGTTAAGGCGCCTAAGTATGTGATCCAGGGAGGGGAGCTGTACAAAAGAGGGTATCTCCAGCCTTTGCTAAAGTGTGTAGAAAGGTCGGAAGGCCGACACCTCATCTGGGAGGTGCACGAGGGATCTAATGGGAGCCACCAAGGGGCTCGCACCTTGGCCAAAAAGATCTTAAGGCTGGGGTATTACTGGCCGACGTTGTTCAAAGATGCGGAAGAGCATGTACAGAAGTGCTTGGCATGCCAGACATTTGCCCCGCTAATCCATGTTCCCCGGGAGGAGTTAATCGGAGTCATAGGAGCTTGGCCGTTCAGTAGGTGGGGAATTGACTTGGTGGGACCATTCCCGACTGCCCCGGGAGGAGCCAAGTACTTGATTGTGGCAATCGATTACTTCAGCAAATGGGTGGAGGCAGAACCGCTCACCAACATACGGGGACTAACCTGTGTTAAGTTTTGCTGGAAGAACATCATTTGTCGATTCGGCATCCCGAAGATTATAGTCACAGACAATGGGGCGCAGTTTGAGAATGATCCTTTCAAATCATGGTGTGTCAAGTACGGTATAGAGCAGAGGTTGACGTCTGTATACCACCCTCAGGCGAATGGGCAAGTGGAAGTTACCAACCGTACCATCATCAAAGGATTAAAAACCCGCTTGGAAGGCGCGCGGGGAAATTGGATTTGGGAGCTGCCCAGTGTTCTTTGGGCCCACCGGACTACAGAAAGCTCGGCTACCGGGAATCTCCATATGGTTTGGTGTACGGGTCGGAGGCGGTGATACCCGCAGAAATTGGGATCCCGAGCCCCCGGACTCAATGCCAGCGCCCGGAAGAAGAAGACGATGGATGGCGCCTTGACTTGGACCTCCTGGAGGAAAAGCGAGAGAATGCGGCACTTCAGGAAGCCAAGGTGAAGGAGCGAGTAAAGAGGTATTATGACAGAAGGGTGCGGAAAGAAGCTTTCGTCCCAGGAGACTGGGTAATGAGGAGAAACGATAAGAGCCGCCAAGCCCCGGAGGGCAAACTTGCACCCAACTGGGAAGGCCCATACAAGGTAAAGGAAGCATACCCGGGAGGGAGTTATGTGCTGGAGGACAAGCAGGGGAAGGAGATCCCTAGAAGATGGAATGTAGCTAATTTAAGAAGGTTTTACGGGAAGTAGAGTACCCCGCATCGTACCTTGGCTACTAAGGCATGGATATGCCAGGCATGGATATGCCAGGCATGGATATGCCAGGCATGGATATGCCAGGCATGGATATGCCAGGCATGGATATGCCCAGCCCGGAAGCATGAACATGCCCGGAGAAATACCCCGACGTTTGGCCTCGTCCCGGGTTTAGAAAGGAAGATTTGTAAAAAGGGACCCATGGGTAGCTCCCATTTGGGTGCCCCGCTAGAATGGACCCGGAGCTTGAATGAAGCCCGGGGATCAAAGAATGTAATGTTTGCAGGGAAGAGTTAATGAAAAGGGTATTTTCGAAGTACAATTTTATTCAATCCTCTTTAAAATTACAAATCGCATGAACATGCGGTCATAGTCGTTGTAGGACGATTACATAAGTATTTTACATACAAGTATTCCTATCTGGACTATACCCACTTGGGACCTGACCCGGAAGCACCCTCAGGGTTACCCGGGCGGAAACCCCCTCCGAAGAATTGTGAGGACAGGAGATCTTCGGCAAAGCGGGCATCCGGGGCTTGATTCCACGCAAGCTCCTCTTCCAATTGCGCGGCGTCTTCTTCGTTCAACTCGGGGATAGGCACAACCACGGATCCCTCTGGAAGCGGCTCCGCCAGGCGCATTCTTCTTACCCCGGCAGAAGTGACAAACCTATACTTAGGAAACATGACTGCCGCACTTTTACCCTTCTCTTCCCGGCTAATACGAGTACCCTCGGCGGTCTTAACCCCCTTTGTGGTAACTCCAGAGTCGGCAATCTCCCGGATGCGTCTTATCCGACGTGCCACCTCTTCCGGGTCAATGGATACAGTCATGTCTTCGTACCTTTCGTATGCCACATCCACCTCCACTCGGGCGGGGACTCGGCGAAGGCTAGAGGGATAGGGCTCAGCTTCTCCCGCGGCTATCTTATTATGCCATTCAACAACGTCCAGATAGGCCTTGTGATTAGGAGCTCCCTCACCAAACTTCTTCGGGTTAGCTTCCATGCGTTCCATCGTCCTGCGAACCCCGGCTGGAATGTCGATAAGAGGAGACACCCCAACTAAGCCATTCTTGAGACCCAAAAGGTGGTAGGATAGCCGGGTGATTAGTATAGTATCCTGGAGGACCCTATTCCTATGAGTAAGGGACCGATTCTCCTTCTCAAAATCGCAGAGAAGCCGGTTCTGAGCAGAGTGGGTCTCCAATGTTCTAAGTTTTTCCTGCGCCCGCTCTAGTTCGCCCCACACCATACCTAGTTCCTTGCCGGTACGATGACAAGAATCGTCCTGAAGGGCCTGCAACTCGGCGATGGTCTGATGGGAATTCAAGGCCTCCCGCATATGATCAGAAGCTAGGTCGAAGCAGTGATTCAGCGAGCCAAATTTGTTTTTAACAGCTTTAAGAAACGATACTAATGCCTGGATGGACCCGAATTCACAAACAAACGCACACAATCCAGCCTCAGACATGGCCCGGGTAGCTTGATCGCCTCCAAACCTCCAATGAGCTAGCTTCCTTTGAAGGAATGAGCATTGGAGGCACCCAGCGCGGGGGAGAGAGAAGTAAGCACCGGAAGAACAGCTAGGATGAGGGAAAACAAAAGGCATGGATCCCCGCGGGAGATCCCTTTCCAAATGGCGCTCAGACTACAAAAGATAGTAACTTCATTAAATTAAAGGGTAGAACTTATATTAATCAAAATGGGCACCAAGGCCAAGTTCTACATGTGCCTCCCGGGGAGGAAGATTACAAAAGACTTAAAAATTACAAGAAAAAATAACTAAGAGTCTAGAGTTATACATTGTCCTCAGTGGAGTTCCCTTCCCCCGGAACAGTGTGAGCCCTCTCAAACCGCCTCTCCAACTCTACGAGGTCCACGGTGCTCCACTCCGGGCCAGCATAGGCAGGGGCATCCACCGAAGGTTCATCAACGGGCCGCTCGGGAAACCCTACCTTCCGCACGGCCTTCCGGGACTGATACAGCAAATCATCTTGACCCGCGCC
The DNA here is from genome assembly GCA_963678965.1 of Cruciata laevipes. NCBI lineage: Eukaryota > Viridiplantae > Streptophyta > Magnoliopsida > Gentianales > Rubiaceae > Cruciata > Cruciata laevipes. The sequence continues at coordinate 6,337,452 of OY787639.1, forward strand.
TAGACCGACTCGGCAGTCGCCCTCCTGATCGTGGACCGCACGGTACCCAAAGTTATCAGGTACCGCGCAGTATTCATAATAATTCTCCGACCAGTGAGGCGTCTCCGGGACTACCCCATAAGCATTAAAGCTTTCCGGGCTGGGGTCAGGAAAAGCGGCCTCGCCTATCTCCGGCTGCTTGGCCTTCTTGATATCCGAGGCGGAAGGTATCCGGGAGGACATCCTCAAAGACTCCCACAGTTGGGGGACCAGGCTTTTCAAGTTCGCATCCTGGAGGGATCTCCAGCGATGGTTCAGCAGGTCGTTCGCCTTGGGGCGATAGTAGGAGGACTGGGCTTCCAAGCGAGCAGGCCCCGGAAGCCAACCCCGCAAACTACGGTACATCTCATGACAGGCGACCGCGCTTGCCGCAGCTGCGATATCTTCCAGCCTCTGTTCAAAGGCGGCGGAGTGAAGGACCTTCTGGGTCACAGCATCCAGGGCTTCAAGCTGTGCCTCTTTCTTCTCCTTCTTGAGGGAAGAGTATTTCTTCTCCACCTCGGCAAGCCTCTTCTCCTTATCCGCCAGCTTCTTCTCCTTTTCAGCCAGCTTCTTCTGAGACGCCTCTAGCCGGGCCTCCAGGTCGTCTCGCCCGGCCAACTTCTCCCGGGTATCTCGGAGCTCCTTCTCCATCGTAGCAAACAATCCGGCGCTGTATTTGGAATAGCCCCGATTTAGCGCTTCGGTAAACTGGGCGTCGGCAAGGAGGGAATCCGAGAAGGCGGTGCTCTGCAAAACGAGACATGAAACTTAGGAAAGAAGTGAATTAAAAGGATAGGTGAAGAACAAAGCTAAAAGAATAGTTACCTCTCCTTTTTCTTCCGAGATAGTCCCAGAAGCAGCGGCCCGCGGAGAAGCGTCCCGAGGAGGAGGAGTAGGGAAGTCCTGAGTCCTTTGGCGAGATGGAGGAGGCGACCCGGATAGCTCGCCTGGGGGCGGCCGTTTGAATCTCGAGCTTGCCCCGCCGCTATAGGTCGGATGCTGAATGAAGGACCGGCGTCCGGGTGTAGGCGATGAGCCGGGAGTAGAGCGGGCCTCAGAAGATGGCCCGGAAGAATTCTGTTGACGAGACCGCGGCGGCGCGCGGGCCTTCTGGGGAATGATGGCAGGATTCTCGGTCGGAGGTGGTCCGGAGGCCATTTGCTGAGAAGGGGCCTGGGGATCCGGACGAGTATACCTGGCTTGAACATTGTCCCCGGAAGGCTTATCAGTGTAAGCCATGACCTCCGCGTATAAGGCAGGTTGAGCTGAAATCAAGCAGACAATGAAGTGAGACCATGAGATATATATATATAAAAAAAAATTGATTTAACTCCCGAAGAAGACAGGAAATAAAGCCTTAATGGGCACCTCCATCTGGCCACACCGCAGAGATGCGCGGGAGCGTGAAGAGGTCGCGGGGATAGATCCCGCGAGGCCAGAAATAACCCGCATTCCCGTTCTTATAGAAGGCGTCCATATCTAAGGGGGAGAGGCGGAGAAGGTTGTGATCACTGGCAATAATGGCCGGGAGGTTGGAGAGAGGCTTCTTGTCCTCGGGAGCAAGAGAGTTGTTCCAGGCGGGCATAGGGTACACCCGGGCGTCACAAAGGAAGAAACCCTTTGAAAGATATCCTTTGGCGGATTTGGGTTTAGAGAGAATGAAATCCTTTAGGCCGGTGCGAATTGTGAAAGAAAAAACGCCCGGGAAGGACGCGTGCGCCTTCCGCAAGGCATAGAAGGAGCGGAAGAGTAAGAGAGAAGCGGGAACGGCGCACCGGGCGCAATTAAGCAAGAAGGCTAGGATGAGTACCACCCCGTTAGGGTGTAGCTGGGCGGGGGCTACGTTATAAAAGTGGAGAATTTCAAGGAAAAGAGGAGGGAAGGGCAGGCTAAGGCCATATTGAAAATGGATTCGCGGGATACAGGAAGCCTCTCGCTCGGAGACTCCTGGAGGAAGTTTGGAAAGAGAAGCATTCAGAGGAAAGGGAATAAAGGAACGCTTGGCTAAATCCAAGACATCCCTATGTAAAGAAGGAGAGTCCCCGGGGACATCATAAAATTTGATACCCACCGGGCGCACCCCGTGAGTGGGCCCCCGGGGAATGTCGTCACCGCCTTCCTCGCCGAACTCCTCATCCTGATCCTTGCGGGGATGATGAAGATGCTCGACTGGGCGCGAACCCACCCCATCCGAGGCCAACGCACTCGGGGCGACGGGCCCCGGGGGTGTACCAAGAGCTTCGGAAGAGGTGTCCGGGGAGGAAGGGGAGGAAATCATGTTATCAACGGCCCGGAATCGGGCCTCAAACTGATTTTGAACTCCTTCGGTGTCCAAAGAAGAATTGGAGAGAAGCGGGGAATCCATGAGGAGGAGAAAAGAATAGGGAGTTAGGGCTTACTTGGTTGAAAATGCGAGGGAGCGAGTAAGCAGAGCGTCTGGAGAGATTTTGCAGAAAGTAACTTGTGAGAAGGGAGGTTATGCCCCTTATATAGGCGGATGAATAGGAATCGCCACCTCAAAAGGAGGAAAAGCAATGATGACACGGTGAACGAGGTACTGATCAATGCAGAAGAGGAAAAGGCGGCGTTGTCAGAAACCAATTTTAACACGGATGGGCCCTACCAAGAGTAACTTCAGGAGAAGGTTATGAGACCAGTTCCCCGCATTACGGAAACCCGGGCGACTGGTCTGGGGGGCTAGTGATATTACCGGCCCAAAGGCCTACTGGACCGGTAATAGGATCCACGGCCCAGCACCTAAAGGGCGGTGCCTTTCCCGCTAGGGGGCACGTCCGGACAAGAAAGAAGGACGGACATGGACAAAGGAAAGTGGTCCTGCACCTTATCTCAAGCAGGCAAGCTCGGCTATAAATACTAGTCTCAAACAGGGAACACGGTATGTGACTTATATCTCTCTACTTTATATTGAGAGTACATTCCGTACGTTTTTCCTCCATCGCTATCCCCATCTCATCATCACGCCGGAGCTTCTTCCCCGGGACGCCTCCCGGGGATTGTTTTGCAGGGTTGTTGCGGGCTGATCTGGAAGGAGACCCGGATAGCGAATCCACCCGGAAGCGGACGGATTTAGGTAGCATCACAATGAGTGCTAGCGGAAAGGGAATGAATGGGAATCCGAGACTTACTTTTTTCAATTTGGAGATGAACCGGTACCTCGCTTCAGACCGATGTTAAGTATGATCTAATTAGGCCAACTTGCGGATTAACATAGCACTTGAGGACTTATAAGACCAATTTTCAACCAATTGAACTATCGTACTTAGTATTTAAGTTTGTTGTCTGTAATTTCGAATCAGTACTACCACTCTTAATTTAAATTTATAAAGTTAGTGTCAGATCAAGAATTATATAATCATTTTCAAAGAAAATACAATCTTGAATCATAAAAAAAAAAAAAAAAAAAAAAACTTTTCTAGCCGGAGAGCCATACTACACTCCACCACCTAAAACAAAACGCTACAAGGACAAATGTGCCATAAAGTCTCTAGCAAGGGAGTGAACAAAAGAAGGATAGCCTCATCGTCCAAACCAAAAGAATAGCCATATTTCTGAGCAGTTTGGAGTTAGGAAGACGAAACGGCATTAATAGAAACCAGGTTTGCATGGAGTTTTAATGACCAGCAAAAAGTCAGAATGGTTTACATTCACATTAAAATCCCCAGTCAATTGTTAGGTGCACAGTGGTCCTGATGATCATGTCCTTCTTCAACCTTCACTCACCAACTATTCTTAACCATAGCCATATTTATGCATGCGAATGAAAGTTGCAACGTTTTCTTTCTTTCACATTTTCATTTTATTAAATTCCATTCCTTCATTTAACTATTTTGGTCGGCAAATTTGAAAACAATGTGAACTCTGACATGGAATCAGGCCAAACATGCCGATCTCAGAAAGTTTGGATGAGGGAAAAAGGCTGGATTTCGAGGATTTTCTTGTTGATCAATTGATTCTTCTCAATCTTTTAGATTTCCAGCAGATTGCACAGTACTTGCTGTTATATTTTTAAACGGTTAACACAACCACTGATACTTGTACATTGATAATTTTGATTGCAGTCAATACTATAGTATCTATGTAACTTATACGGCGTGACTTTTAAAATTTTATAATTGTTCACTCTTGGTCATTGTATATCTCCATTTAGTGAATCCGTTAAACATGTTTCTCAGCGCGTCTATGTTAAGAAAGTTAAAAGTATAAAAAAATATTTTACAGGTTAAACATGTCCTTAACTTTTCTCTTACAGTCTATATTCCTTTTTCCGCATCCGTCTTTGCTCTTGTTCAATTTTTGCCGACATAAGTGTCGTAGGTGTACCAAGTAACGACGATCATGATTAAGATGGAAAAATATACTCTAAACTCGGTTTTTTCATATAGAAGACACATACGATGATGGATGATAACGTTAAAAATAATTAAGGGATCAAAATATTATAACTTGCGTTCAACATATTTTTAGTTGTAGGTAACAAATAATGAATAAATATTGTTAAGCCTCTATTTTTCGAGGTCTTTCGTGAGACTGGTCTCAATTGATAATAGAAATAAATGATAATTTTATTAATTTCAAACACGATCTTTTGCATATCATATATGAAATTTTCACTTTTAAAACTGTTCTTTTACCTATCTGAATTGAAATTTTCTCTTATTCTTTCTTGATAACCCTTTATTTTTCAATTACAAGAGATTCAATTCCAAGGGTCATTAAGTAGTAACATTCCCTCCCATTCTCTTGACTCACGAGAAATAAATAAAGTAAAAAAAGTAGGGGTAAAAAGTAAAACACAAGAAATCAAATTTCACATATTAATAGATTTTTCGGAGGGTGGGTGGGGGTAACGTGTAGCAGTTGTGCACCATGGACAGGACTCAAATAAAAAAGCATAAAAACAAATAAAATAAAATACATACACGCCAAAGGAATACTAATGAAAATGAGAAAACGAGTCATTTTAAATATCCTCGCAGATTAAAATAGGTACATCCATCATTTTCAAGAAGATATGCAAATCAACCCCAAGAGCAAAAATCCCAGTACTGCTGGAGAAAATGGAAGCACTTGCAAAAACTGTTGTTAATTTTTGAAATAAATTTCCAATGGATGCAAATGTGGTAGAATGCTTTTTTAGATGGTGACACAAAGGCATTGAAAATGTGGTAAATTTTTTAAAATTTATTTTCCACAAAGGCCAAAAATATGAATTTGAGGGTTATCCAGCTGGCATGCATATATGAAGGAAAGAAAAAAAAAAGAGGGGGCACACCATGTGAAGGACTGAAAGTAGAGAAATAACACACCATGTGAGGTTGGTAGCAAAGTTCAGTTTTGGCAGATGCCCTCTTTTCTCTCTTCCTAGCCATGCATACAGCCTGGCTTCTCAGTCCTTGCCTTACTTACTCCTATGTCACCTTGTGAACCATTTTTACCCACCCTCAATTCTCTAAGCCACATTTTTACCCACTGTATAAAGCGAGCCAGATGAAATATTAGCTTTTTACTTTTATATGAAGCTAGAATTATCACTTTCGGATCCACCTGAAAAAATCGACTCCACTGATCTAATCTGATTTGACAAAAAATTGATTATAATATGAGAATAAATAGGTTAAACCTGAGCCACCCAAAAATTATTAATTTTTATAATTTTTTAGGTATTAAGTTTTAAAATTTATTATTTTGCCCCACAACTTTTGTGAAAATACACATAATTAGTCTGCTTTTTGAAGTCATTCAAGGATATTTAATTGAATTGAAAAACATTTTCTTTAATATGCATCTTTTTATTTGTTGTACTTGTATTTAAATTGTTGCATTTTAATTTATCGTTTATGCAATGAAATGAAAAAATAAATTAGAAGTAAAATGCCCCAATGTTGTTGAAATCCTGGATCCGCCTCTGGGTTAAACCTGATTAGCCCAGACCAGACCAATTATTGAAATTAGGGATATATTTTTGTAATTAGGGCTCTATGTATAGTTGTATACATTGATGTGTTTGATTTCTTCAAACTGAGATTTCAAGAATGGGATCGTTTGATTTAATTAAGGGATATTTATAGCTATGAATATGTGATATGTACGTGTATAATACCTGTTTCGTGATTAAAAATTGGTCAAACTATATATATTTCACGTTTTTTGCGTGACTACTCAAGGATATTTTCGTCATTCATCAAGTAAAACTAGACTTGCCCAATTACTGAAATCAGGACTCTATATATATTTCAGTAATTAGGCCTCTATGTATATAATACATTGATTTGTTTGATTTCTTGAAACTGAAATTTCAAGAATGGGATCGTTTAATTTAATTTAAGGATATTTATAACTATGAATATGTGATATGATATAATACATATTTCGTGTTTAAGAATTGGTCAAACCGTATATTCTCTGTGTTTCTTGCGTGGCTACTCAAGATTATTTTCGTCATTGATCAAGTAAAACTAAACTTGGGAATTAAGTTAAAAAATCTTCAATTACTGAAAAATTAGGGCTCTATGTATAAATTTGTTACTCATTGTAGCAAATTCCGTTCTATCAGGTCTTGATTTCAACGGCTCTCATCACTAAACTAAAAGGATAGTGAGTTAAATCGATTTGAATCGAATTAATGAATGTAAATATTAGCTTAATGTATGTGTAAAGATTTAAGAACAAAGGGGACCTCTAATTATGAATTTATGATAGAGGGATTGGTATGTGAACACATGCGCAAATTCTCAATGCAGGATTTGACCATTTTGAAATATTCTTTTGTGAAATTTCTTGTCCCTAGCCGACCGTCTAATTACTTGTTATTCCACAATGGCTTAATTTGAGACTTTGGTTGTAATATTCTTGCTTGCATGTATATACTAAGGCCCTGTCCAATAGGGTGCTGGTACAGGTTGCTGGTGCTGGTAGGTGCTGGAAGGTGCTGGTAGGTGCTGGAGGGTGCTGGTAGGTGCTGGTAGGGTATTTAAATTAAATTAAAATTGTATAATTATGATGTACATAATTATGAAACTATATATTTAAAGAATGATTAATTGGTACACAACATATTGAAACTAATTCTAAAGAAAAATTATTTTTTATTTTTTTTTAAAAAATAAATCATTCATGTATGTGAATAGTGACAAGTGCTGGTAGGTGCTGGTGGGTGCTGGTAGGTGCTGGTAGGTGCTGGTGGTGCTGGTTTTGTGCGCTATTGGACAGGGCCTAAGTGGTCCTAGCATCATGCCATGTGCTGCTTATGTTTTTATGAACTCATGAAGTGACCAAAAGTGATGTTATTCGAGAATTACTAGTATTTGGATGGTTTCTCATGAGTTGTAGTTTTGCAAGGTGAAATGAATGCATTCACAATCCTCAATTTGAAAATTTTATAGGCTAAATATTAGCCGCGGTTTCATTTTAATGTGCACACTTAAAATATCTGAACTACTGGTATGAGACGTCAATATAAGTTGTAACGATTATTTGTAATTAAATCATCTTTACTTTCGACAAACATAATATTGATTTATTTTCAATTCATTAGTGGAAAGTTCAACCTTAATATTCATTACGAGTCTTGATCTTAAATTTGTGCAATTGAGTAAGTACACCCTTAACCATCAAATCAAGTATCTTGGAAATTTATGGATGAAGGACAAATTCCATTGATTTCTTGTTACTTCTAAGATGCACCAACAACAAATGAATATGAACTTGAGAGAGAATTCATCATGGATGGTGAATCTTCCCTTTACACTTTATAACTGTAGTTCAAAAGAGAGTTTAATTGCTCTACTCTTTTGAAATTAATCCACACTAAAGTTGAACCTCTTTAGTCTTTATTTCCTACACTTAAAGCAAAAGAAAGAAAGAAAATGCAGTACCTAAGAAAGTAGACACACAAAACCCCAATGCTTAAAAGGAAAAATAATTTTATGTCAAAATTAAAGTAAGGTTTCACTTTCACATCATATAAAAGGAGATGCAGCTGTGTAGAAAAACAAAAACTAAAATAAAACCACACCATTTATTTATTTACTGTTTGGAGAGCCTTAAAGAAGCATATCAAGACCATATTTTTTCATCTGTTTCATTGGGATTGATTGGGTAATGATGAAGGGCCAGTTCTTTAATACTTTTATATCTTCCCACTTGACTTTTGTCCATTCTTTAGAAAGCCAGGTCTTTCCATGCTGTTAGTTCAGAAGAAGCAAAACCCTCCTTCATTTTGACACTAGATATATGCACATTCATTTTCAGAATCACAACCAAGAAAAAAGATTAGTGCCCTTATGAACAGATTCCCTTCCTTGGATTCTCCAGGTATTTTTCAAAAAAAAACTTCCCTTTTTGCAGTTTTTTCATACATTTCATGCTCAATTTTGCTCAACTTTTCTTCTTGAAAGTGCAGATAAGAGCTTGAAAGAGGATATGGGGTACAGTAATGATTTCCAGGCTATGCTTGAAGGTTTAGAGGATGATGACAGCATGGAAGTGATAAACTGCAGTGGGAAGAAAAGGAGGCTGAATATTGACCAAGTGCAAGCTTTGGAGAGGATATTTGAAGTTGACAACAAGCTTGATCCTGAGAGGAAGATCAAACTGGCTCAGGAATTAGGCCTCCAGCCGAGACAAGTCGCGATTTGGTTCCAGAATCGCCGCGCCAGGTGGAAAACCAAGCAGCTGGAGAGGGATTACCATCTTCTCAAGGCCAACTATGATGCTCTTCAGCTCAGTTACACCAAAGTTGAGCAAGAAAAAGAAAATTTAGCTGCAGAGGTAAAATTTTCTGCCTTTTTTTAATTTGCTCTATTATAATCCTGGATCCGCCACTGACTGGCCCTTGTTGATGCAGTTGAGGGGGCTAAAAGAGAAGTTTGGGGAGGAGAGCAATCCAAATCAAGAAACCAAAGATTCCATTGGGACATCATTACAAAGCTCCCCAAACAACAATGTTTCTGAACATCACCAGAAGTACAATGATTCCAGTGAGCTAGGGCTGATGTACAAGAACCAGCATCATCAAGAAGCAAAAGGGATGATTGAGTTCAAGGAAGGATTTTCAGACAGTGATTCAAGTGGGGTTTTGAATGAAGATGGGAATAATCCCATGATTTCAAAGCTCATTTCTTCTTCTTCTTACAATCCCACTTTCTTGGATCAATCTGCAGCGTTCTCATTATCTGCCGCGCCGGTTTACCACCCTCATTTGCTGGATTCCAAGGATAATTACCACCACCAGCAAAGTTTGAACCAATTTACAGTGGATGAGTCCTGTAATTTTTTTTCACAGCTCGATCAAGCCCCTCCCTTTTGGTACATTTCTGATCCGAGAAACCAGTGAGGATTGAATCTTGTAATGCCAGGGTTAATTGACTTGTAGATGTGAAATGAATACCGTAATTTTTCAATAATTTTTTTGCATATTTCTTCTGGTTGATGCCACCTTCTCTTTTATTTTCTTTTTTGTTTTCTGGAAGCTTATGCAATAAAAATGCAAAATTGTAGCTGGAAATGTTTTGTATGGAACTTTAGGAGATTCCTTTGCCAAATGCAGCATGGAGACAGGCAAATGTTTGTTGTACAATCACTATAAGTTGTTTGCATACTCATCGGTCACCGTTTAGCTAATTTTATACTTCCACTCCAATTTCATTTTAATTTTGGAGAAAAGTGATCGTCCAACCTTGAGTTTTTGATAAATGCTCATGCGTCCCTAGATTTTTGGAAAGTGGTTGCATATATGTGAAACAATATTGACTTTTGTACCCCTGAAATGTTTATCCGACATTGAAGTGCTTATATTGAGCAACTTGAAAAGACAAAAAAAAATCATAAATCACGAGGTTTAATACATAGGTATAAAAACTTCCCCTTTCCTTCTTGTTGTTCTTTTTTTAGTTGTTTTTGCTCAACATGTCAACTACTGAGATCTACATGACATGAAAAATTGTTGTCTCGTATATCGAGCTCATGATTCGGATTATCTAATTTATGCATTTTCAACATGAGATGAAAATTTGTTGTTTCGTATATCGAGCTCATAATTCAGATTATTTAATTTATGCATTTTCAAGTCCTTTCGCGGCGCGGAGGAGGGGGGGGGGATTTGTTCAATGCCGGCAAGAGTGTAATTTATAAGTCAATGCAAATTCAGGGATATTATAACACTTTTCAAAATCTCATGGACAAATAATCAGATAGCATTTAGCAAAGAGGTAAGGGATACCCGTGCCGACAGATGATACAACTAGTCGCAATGATGAAGCAGAAAAAGGTGCCACCACGCCGGCAGAAGATAGGCCCGAGCTCAGCTCTTGCTAACCTGGAGCAATCAGAGTTCAATGATTTGCACAACGTTGTTCCTGTTTAGTTTGGTTGGCGAGCTCCCAAAAAGGACGTTCATGGGGGTTCTGTTATCAACTACATGGAGCGCCCGAATTTAGTGAAAATTGAGGCATACCTGCCTATGACGGTTGGTGGGCGTCGTTTCACACACCAAAATAATCTGCAAAATAAAACACAAATTATTATAGTAGAAAGCAGGTCGATCCTATGAGGAACGGAGCAATATCTATTATTTTAATTCCTACCAAAGAACTTTTGGTTTAGCAACCATGCCTAAAATTTCAAGGTTGTTTTTTTAATCAACTACGAACTAATAAACAAGAATTCAGATTATAAAATACGTGGGAAAATATATTTAAAATGCAATTGACTCCACTCGGGAATCAATTTCTATTTTCAAGTCACTTCATAGTCTGATATACACATTTGAATGGTCGAGCAGAGTTTTTAGAGGTAAAATTGATAAAGTCAACGCCACTGCATGGGGTACTAGAGCACTTTTCAAAAACTCAGGGGTATATGAGCACTTAACTGGAAACTCAGGGGTACGTAGGCGCTTTTCTCTTATATTTTTGATAACAAGCAAGTATTTGCTAAACCTGTTATTTCTCTAATTATGATGTCCCCAACAAGTATTCGCTAAACTATATACACATCCTAACCGCATTAAGAACAAAGAGGACCCGACACGGACAATCATCCAAGTATTTGCAAGTAACGATTGTCTACCCAATCATTCCACTTTTTTGTAATTACAATTTGTATCAATTATATGTTTTTCACAAGAAATTTGCTACTTTTTTTTAAGCAAACCACCGTAGGTGGGGGGTGTATATTGGCTTCCCCAAGCCATAGAGAATAAGAGTTTTTACATTTTGAATGAAAAATAAAAAACAGGGCAAGCCTTGGAGGCTTTAAAAGACTTATCCCCCTAATGGGGTGCTTTGTGGTGTAGTAGAACTACACAGGGGCCAAAAATTACCCACCAAAAAGAATGAGTTAGTAGTTAAAAAAAGCTCATTCTATGTCAAAAGTAAGTTGAGAGAAGGAAGATGAGACATAACCTTCCACTTGCTTGTTAGTGAATCTCAATGAGACACAAATCAGCCTATGGAAATCCATGTATCTCAGTCCTTAAACTCTCAGTTGAAACATCATTGGTTACTTTGATCACTGTGGTGCAGTTCAGAAAGATCTCTAATCATGTGGAGTGTGGTCATTTGTTGCAGAGCAAATCCTCTTCATTTCCAACCTTCAGCTGGTAGCTTGGTGTGTATCTTTCATAAGAGAAGAAATCAGCAGTACCAGTACATAATTATTGGCTCATAATTCTAATATTTAGAGGACCGTGAAGGTCCATGGCAATAAGAGTTCTGATATTTTGGGGGATGATGTTTGTGATTGTGCCAGAAAGAGAATTTTTCAGGGAGTATTTGGATAAAGCATCTGCTACATGATTTGCCTCCCTAAAGACATGTTGCACAGTATTTGATCCAGCTAACCTATGAGTTTCATCAGCTAGATTAAAGAGTTTCCAATGAGCAGTTATTGGATTAATGATCATGAAAACTCCAACTAGACAGTCGGATTCAATGATAAAAGCATGGAGCCCTATAAGATGACCAAACAGAATTCCATGTTTTATAGCTTTGAGTTCAGCTTCAAGTGGAGTGGAAGATTCTGTAAACAAAACAGCAGCAGCTACAACATCCCTTAAATTATCTCTAAATATGAATCCTAGTGCAGCCTTACCACTTACCCAAGAAGCATCAACATTCATTTTTAAACCATGTATTAGTTTATTCCACTTTGAAGTGATGATCTTGGGTTTGGGTGTTTTTGTTAATGTCAAATTGTTTATCTATGTGAACTGGTTTAACAATGAAGGAATAAAACACCATTTCTTTGATCTCTCTCATTATCAGATTAAAACTAGGTTTCACATTTTCAAAGAGCATCTTAGTCATTGCCTTCCATAAACTCTAGCAGATATATAATGTTATGCTGTGAGTTATGATGGATTGCAGCTTTGTTAAACCAGAGAAAGATAGATAATATGATAATCTACTCCAAATGTTATGAAAATTTTGATCATTAATACCAATCAATCTTAAAGAACTGTTCCAGACTAGCATAGGTAAATGACATTCATTGAAAAAATGATCAATGAAATCTTGTGCATTACAAAAGCAACATTTGGAAGCAAACTGAAAACCATAGCGTGATAGTACATTCTCAAATGGTATGAGAGAGTTAAAAAGCCTCCACCTGAATATAGAAACTTTTTTAGGTATTCTCATATCCCACAGTTTGTGAATAGATTGTGAAGTACCTGTTTGTTCCTTGAGCATAGTGTATGCTGATTTGAAAGTAAACTTTCCTCTCAAGTCAGGCTTCCATACTAGCATGTCCTCTCTGTGGCCTATGATGGTGGTTTCCTGTAAAAAATTAACAATGTCAGTTGGAATGAATGGAGATACGGAAGGTAGAAAAAGATTTTTGTTGTTGATGAAATCTGCCACTGAAGCATTTTCTGGGATGTTGGTTTGAGTAGGAGGAATAAGTTCCATTAATGTCTCTCATTGGGCCCATTTGGAATTCCAGAAGCTACATGTACCAGAGCCATGAATGATCCTAATGTGATGAGTGGAAAACTCATCAACTAAACAAATCCTTTTCCATGCAGGTGATGTTCTATATGAGCATGGCAAAGATGCAATGAAAAGAGTCCATGGAGCTGTTGCAGCTTGGTATTTCCACCAAAGCTTAACAGAGCATGCTAAAATGATGGTAGAATATTATCTAAAACCAAGCCCATTTTGAGAGATAGGAAAACACATGTTATTCCATTTCTTCCAGGTCTTCTTTGGTTTCAGATCAGATTCTCCCCAGAAGAAAATTGAGATCATTCTAGTTATGATCTTGATGATATGCTTAGTTGGAGACATGACTGAAAAAATGTGCTGAGGAAGTGAATAGATGCATGATTTGATAAGATTTAGCTTTCCTCCTGCAAACAACCATTTATTTTTCCAGTTATTGAGCCTTTTTTCCACCATTTCCACCACAGGTTGGAAATGGATGTTCAAGGCTCTACCTTGGATGATTGGACATCCAAGGTATATAAATGGAAAGGTTCCCTGTTTCATACCTAATATGTTCCTAATCTGATGTATTTTAGCTACAGATGCATTTCTACCAACATGAAAATCATTTTTTTCAAAATTGATTTTTTGCTCAGTAACAATTTCAAACTGTACTAGAAAGGCCTTAAGTGTGATAAGACTGATTTTTGATGCTTTCATGAAAATCACAGTGTCATCAGCATATGATAAATGTGAGATGTTGATGACATTTCCAGGAAGATTATAGTAGTGTAGCTTACCATTTTCAAAAGCAAAAGAAATGCTCTTAGTGAAAGCCTCAGAAAAAATGTTAAAAAGAAAAGGAGAAAGAGGGTCTCCTTGTTTGATGCCTATGGTAGGTTTAAAGAAACCACATGCCTTACCATTTACAAGCACTGAGAACCATGATTGAGCCAAATTCTTCATAATGCAGTGGACAAATAGACCATCAAAGCCAAATTTCAGCAAGACACTATTTTAAAAAGACCAACTGACTCTATCAAATGTTATCCTGAAATCAAGTTTTAGAATGCAGTTGGGGTCTCTATCAGTCCTATTTATATGTCTAGCCATTTCAGTTAAATAAAGTACATTATCAGAAATATCTCTATCCTTCATAAAGGCTGTTTGGTTAGGTGAAATCAGCTTATGCATAAGGGGCTTCAACCTTTCCATTAGCAACTTTGTACAGATCTTATTGATGACCGTAGATAGAGAAATTTGCTACTTATTAATTCATATCCAACAATTACGGATTGGTTGAACTAACAAGACTGACAATATTCAAGTTGATCATACTAAAAAATGCATGCATGAATTCAAACAAGAACAATCAGGAATTTACATGGAAAGATAACGAACACAATTGAGCCTTACAATTCATGAATTAACATCGTTAATCTAAGCCGATAAACTAATTTAACTACTTATAGTAAAATTAGAAAAACAGACAAATATCTGTAAGGAAAGCATTATCTAATTAGATAATTCACCAATATTGATACCAAAATTTTCCAAAATATGAAAATAGATAAATCACAAATTTGGAACAAAAGATTTAGGCCCTGTTTACTAGAGCTTATTTCTTGATGTACTGAACTGAAATGAACTGAACTGAACTGAACTGAATTGAACTGAACTGAACTGAAGTGAAAATTGATGTATTGAAAAATGGAATCAGCATGACTGAATTAACCTGAATTTCATCAAATTGCATTTCCACTGAACTGAATTGAACTGAATTGAACTGAACTGAACTGAATTGAACTGAACTGAACTGATCTATAGATAAGCTCCGGTAAACAGGGCCTTAGGCTTCTATTTCGCATAAATAGAACTCTAATTTATTTCCTAAACAAATTCAGCCCACCAAAAACAAAAGTTGGGCTCAGGTTTCATTCGTCAAAGAGGCTGTTTAATAAGACAAAATAAGCCTCAAAATCCTAGTCCAAATAGAATTGACAAAATATTATATTTGTTTTCCAAAAATCACACACTTCTTTTTTCCAAAATCAGCAGCCATGGTGATCCTCCTCTTGACTGGTAAATCAAAACCACTACCTCATTATAACCTCGTTGGAAAAAAAAAAGTAGCGATTTCGATGGTATGTTCCAGCACTTTTTCCTTTATCCGATGAGTATTCACGGAGCAAAGTAGTGATCGATAAACGAACCACAACTTTGGCACATGAAAAATTCCAGAATAAGTATCAACTGGTTCAGCATCATTCAACTCCGAAAACATCACTTTTTGCTCCTTTTGTTCATCACCACATGTCATCTGGCCACAAAAACATCCCATAAGCGCCTCAATGCAGATAAATTTTCACATAATTTCCACAAATAAGCAATATATAAACAACACATCAACGGTCGGCGGGACAATTTCTCTGGTCGCGGAGACGGACTGTGGTGGAAGATAAATATTTTACAACTAGCAGAAGAAACTTCCGATCAATGTGTGTCACTGCATCGATATGTCAACCTTTTATGGGGAGAATCCGGTCAACTGGCTTAGAAAGTGCAATAAATTTCAGTGCATCAAATTGACGAGCCTTCTTGTGCGGCAAATATGGTTCCAAGCGAGAGGAAGTTGCGTGATCACTTGTACTAGTCCAATTTCTCTGAGGAAATATTGATTATTGAAGCGGTTCTCGGAATTTTGAAGAAATGATGACGTGGAACAGTTTAACAAGACTTACTAGTAGGAATTGGAATAGCTGAAGTTGCAATTGCTCAGTAAAGATTCTCACTTATATAAGTCTTTTTTTAATTTCTATTTTCATTAGTGGCCTGAATGAAGAGCTGAACTTTTGGTGAAACTATTGAAGCGTACTACATGAACAAAATCTTTATCATATCTATAAGAATTTTAAGGGAAGTGATGATGGAAAATTTTAATCATAATCCTTTTGATTGGGTGATTAAAATTTTAAGAAGAATACACCCTCACCGGAAACTGTCTCCAGTAGTTTGCTCTTTTTTCCTCAACGAAAAGCTCTCAATAATATCTCCTTCGATCTTAACGAGACGGGCTCTTTAGGGAATAAAGGATGTAAGAATTTAAATAAAGTAAGAAAATATAAATTACTTCCAAAGATTATATTAATTTGTTTTGTTAAAATAGAGTTGCTTATTGAGCGAGTCGAGTGCGATCATTTTTTGAGCGAGTCGAGTGTGAGCAGATACTTCTAGCAGGGTTGAACTATCACAGATACGGGGTTGTTTCTCCATATATCTCCACCTTTAGGAATCGTACGCTAACAAGAAAATCGGAGGAGCGTTCGGAATCCTCGGCATCGTATCTTCAGCGTTCAATAGGGCATTCCATGGGCGACGGCGTCGTCCACTGTGCTTTAGGCGGATTATTTATGGAGAATCATCCTGATGGTCGGAGCTCTCCCGACTACACTCACCTACCACTAGAGGATGAAGGTGCTGGAAACCGTTAGCTTCACCACTCTGGTCGCCAAGGATATGAAAAAGGACAACACTGATATTCCAAGGTTTTGAACGACATCAAAGCTGATCAAGCTAAGGTTGTTTTCGAGGAAGCCGATTTGATAAACTCGTATGGTTTGTTGTCAAAGCAGTTCTACGGTCTGGTTCTACTATGGACGATGAACATGTGGCCGGAAAAAGTTACCGGAAAATTTCTCGGCTACGGTGGTGGTGGAAGGAGACGTAAGAGGAAATGTAAATTAAATATAAAGTTATTTTTATAAATAGGTCCCTATAAATTTGTGGCTCATATAATGTAGTCCAAACAATTAGAATAACTATGGAGTAACCCCAAAGTTCTAGAAACTGATCTTCTTTTACCCTGCCTTTACGGTAAGAGACCTTACCGGAGACCCTCTCCTAGTGTTTGGTAAAAAGATTGTATGCTAATTAGTTTTTTTTTGGTGAAACTTCTAATTTCCGAAACGCAGGAAAAAGCAGCGTTTACAAAAAAAACTAATCAAAGAAATATTACAAAATAGCCATTTTATCACTGTCCTTCACAAATTTTCTTTTCTTAATCAAATTCTTTAAGAACGTGCGCAATTCAACACACGCAATTGCAAAGTTGCGTGCGTACAGATAAAAAAAATTACAACATTTTTAATTTATTTTTGAAGCATTACACATATTGAAATTAAAGTACATAGTAAATATATACCAATATAAAAATATCAAATATTTCAATTCTAAATTTTTTTTAAACATATTAAATAATAATTTAAATAATAAATATTGTAAAAATTAATGAAGATATAATTTTCGATAAAAAATTAGCACAATCCAAAAATCATTAATAATATAGAAAGTTTTGGGTGAGACCTGTCCTTGTGGAGACCAAGAGCAGGGGAATGAGCATTTACTGTTTTTGCTTGATCTTTTAATCAGTTTGTTTGTCTTCCAATCAATGTTCTTGAGTACTTTTGTTTTGCCTTGATTTTTCAATTAATTTGATCTTTCGTTCAATTTGCTTGTTCTTTCGGTCAATTTTCTTGATCATTTTCTTGGTCAATTTCACCAACGACAAATTCAATCAAGGAAATCGGCGGGTTTAAGCTCACCAACGACAAATTCAATCAATAATAGTCTCATATAATCTTTGGTCCCAGGTCTCAAATGAGAATTTGCCAAAATAATAAATTGTACTAATTATCTATTTCCGTCATTTAACGTAATGAAACAGTCAAAAAACTATCAACTAATTGTTATTTGTCAAACATTCGTATACCAAACGCTAATCAAACAGTTAGTCAAATAGTTAATATAATGCGATAAGTTTTAAAGAACACACTACATCTCAAATAGAATAACCTACTAATTAATATTTTGAGACAGAGTACCGAGCCAAATAATCACATGGATCAAATAATCACATGAGCATAACACATCACTTATCAACTGGATTTCTTCGCTCACTCTATCGGCCTTTTCCGTTTCGTCGTAATACACGGCGGCAACTGGCCATGTCTCCAGTTGATTGCAAGCTATATAAGTTTAGTGAAAGTGATCATCTCCTTTGAATTGGTTATTACCAATTTTATTCGTTGATCTTGATCATGTGGTAAAATATATAGTTGAACGATTTGAGTTCTATATTATTGATATAGATGCACATGTTGCATATAGTAATAATACTATGCATGGACCTGTGTGACATCTTTATAGCTTACAAACTATAGTAATTTTTATGGTGCAATATCGTACTTTTT
Organism: Cruciata laevipes; assembly: GCA_963678965.1. Taxonomy (NCBI): domain Eukaryota; kingdom Viridiplantae; phylum Streptophyta; class Magnoliopsida; order Gentianales; family Rubiaceae; genus Cruciata; species Cruciata laevipes. Next base: position 6,355,666 of record OY787639.1, read on the forward strand.
AATTTTAATATTAGCATTTTAAGATACCTTTCTCATTTTATTTTCAAACACAATTAACATGTATTTCCATTATATAGGTTCAATATCTAAAATATGTTGGATCATATAATATATTTGAATTTTAACATTATACATTATAAACATGTTTTAACGCAACATGCGAGAATTTATTTTTATTAATTTTATAATTAAACTGGCTTTAGGCCGAGGAAAATTTATTGGGCTCTCCAAACGGTAAACCATTCCTCCAAAGAAGGAGTCAATTTGTAAGAATTACAAGGAAGTTTCTAAGAGTAATTAGTACAATACATTCCCAGTATTTAAGTGGAGTGACATTAGAATGGTATCTAAAGATATTGCGTAAGTATATAAGAAAAGTTCCCTGCAGTCTATAATAAAAAAAGTCACATATTTTTAAACTATTTCTGCTACCGTGCTGATTCATAATGATTGTAAAAATCGTCGTTGGTTGACGAATCGATGAATGAAAAGTATTGTGGTGAGCAGGTTTTGTAGTACCATGTTAGTATTGCGAGTTTGAATATAGTGGATTTTGTTAGTTGAATGAGAAATATATAGATTCAATAATATAATAAAAGACTTTCCATATTAGAGATAAATGTCAATCGTCGTTCATAAATCAATCAATAACCATTTTATGTACGTAACATATCCACTAGTTCCATTTTCCAAATAAAGTAGCCATGCACGAACATAATCAAAACCTCAAAAAGTATTATAAAAACAACAAAATTCCAACCGCCCTGATCGCCACCGCCACCGCCACGCCCGCTCGTCCAACTTGTACCGTAAGAAAGGCGAAACGCCCCGGTCAGCAGCTCGCCGACTCTCGACTCCCCGGCCGGGACCCACAACCCAACATAATACCGAGTAATTACCTCATCTCAACGTCCAACCGTGCGTGCAATATAACTATACTATATCTTTAGAGTCACGCTACGACTTTTCAATTTTCAAACCCTTCACAAAACCGTCAATAAAGCCTTATGAAATTTCCAAAAACAATTAAATAAAATAAATAATAAAGCCACACGAAGCTGTCCATGAAACGCCGTGGAAGTAACACAGACACCACCTCGAAAAAACACCTATAAATCCCCCCTAAAACACCACCAAAAGAACCCTCAAAAACACCTTAGTAAATATGGAAACCGCGATCAGATCCAGCAAGCCGAGAGCTTCTATTTCTAGACAGTCAATCGTGTGCAGAAGGCACCCTAAGCACCAGCAATCTCCTGGAGTCTGCTCCATCTGCCTCAACGAGAAGCTCTCGAAGATATCGTCTTCGTCTTCTTCACGTGCGACGAGAACCAGAGCGGTGGTTGCAGAGTCGTCAAGCTCGTCGTCGTCGCTGTCGTCGCTGTCGTCGTCGAGCGGCGGCTCTTCTTGCTCTTCTCCGGTGCACCGCCGGCATTATGGTTTTGCGGAGGATCGCAGAGGCTTCTCCATGACTTTCTTTAAGAGCGCGAAGAGCAGAAACAAAAGCGTGCTCACCAAGAGCCGATCTGTGGCGGTTGTTACGAGAAAGGGAGATAATCAAGAAAATCATGATCATAGGAGGAAGAAGGTTGGTTTTTGGTCCAAATTGCTGCATCCGATGAACTATAAGAAGAGGAATAATATGGATGCTGATCATCATCATTCCAGAACTTTGAAGCAGATGATGGAGGCACAAGTTCACTAGTTATAATTTTCCAGATTTTATTTTATTTTTGGAAATTTTTGAATGTAAATAAAATACTCAGTAGTTTTGTTTTGGGTTCTCGGACATAGGAGAATTCATAGAGATCGAGATAGGGGGAGAATTAAATAAGGCTATTCCTTTGTATTGATCTAGTATACTCATTGATATTTCATTATTTTTTTATTCATTGGCCAAAGCATAAGCCAATTTTAATTTTTCATGATTTTATAATGATAAAAAAACATTTGATCAGTTCATTCTAATGGAGGAGGCGGAATAACATTTGATTAGTTATTCATGAGAAAATTGTTCATGTACTCAGAATTTTTGAAAAATGCTTGCCATTAATTGTTGTAAATTGAATACTGAAAGTGACCTTCAACTGTTTTTTTTAAAAAAAAAACTAGATGACAGACTTGAATATAAACATCTAAATGTCAGTTAGAGATTCCAGAAATAGGATTTACAAATTCGGTGTGAATCTAGGAGTACCAAGCACTTTTAAAACAAAACAAAAAAAATCAATAATACATAAGTACATATTAAACAAAGAAATGGCAGAGGAACATTGTTTACAATAATAGAAGAACATGTATTTATAATTAATAATAATTTAAGGTGGAAGAGGAAAAACAAACCTTTGTGATGTTAGAGGGAAAAAAAGTATTGATTCAACAAAAGTGATTTTATATTTTCGGCGTGTGTGATCTTGGGCAAGACATGGTTTACGTGTTTAAGAATTATGACAATAAATTCAAAAAATCGTGTTTTGACTTCAACCATTTGAAACTTAATTTACATGGCGATTGTTTGAAATGTTGACCAAATTAATGTCGATTCAGACGGAGACGACTCAAGTCTAAGTCCAACCAACGAATATTTCGTGTGAATGCCAAGTCTTTTATTAGATTGTGACATTCTCCAAAAATTGAATACTACAAGAAAAAACACATATTGATTTAATTTGATACGACATTTTGCAACACAAATCAAATAATACTTTCATAAACTAATGCAACAGTAGTAGTTAATTAATTAACTGAGCGCCAGATCATAATTATTTGGGATTTGAAGAATATTATTGATCAGAGAGTACAGATCGTACAATGGCTGGCACAAATCACCAGAAGATCAATATTCCATAGCTAGGCTGTTTTTTTGACCATTTCCGAGTCTTCAAGATTCATATATAACAAAACCCAAACCTAACATATTGTTGCATCTAGCATGACATAAACTTCCACTCAAATCAGACGAACTTTTTCCGTTAAGAATAATAATGTGTAAATTTATAACAACAAGAAAAGTGTAGCGAACTCTAATAAAAAAATACAGTTCCTTAATTATTATTTTTCTCCCATCTCCTCTCAGAGTAAACCCGGCCTAATCGTTCATAGAGGGATCGATCTTTCAAATCGAAATCCTTACTTGATCTCTAAGTAGTGTCGAATAGAATTCTTTTTTCGGTACTGTTTATATTGTTTTATGATATAATAAAACAACTTTATTTTTAATAAAAATAAGAACACATCATCATATATTGTTAAGCAACATCAAATTACATTACACCAGAAGAAAATAGGTCTTTCAAGACATATTTTTCAAGACACTAATTTAAGAAGACACATCTTATAAGACATTGTATAACTAGTGTCATATGAGAGGGTATACAGTGACATTAAATTTGAAGCATCGTATTTTCTATTTATTATCTAACTTAATGTCATCATAGTGTCATTACATAACAAGTGTCATGTGACTATACATAAAAGACATGTAATAAGCTTTTGCAATTTTGTCTTTCATTAAAAGTCTTTTAAATTTAGAATCTTTGTAATTTTTTAGTTCAATAAAAATACATAATTTTCAAAAAAAAAATTAATGAAATTTTCAGTTAAGCAAAAAACAAACACTAAAAAACTGGCTTAAGTTTACTATTTTAAAATATTGTAATTTGTTCACTTTGACTTATTTCACTTCAGTTTAGTTTAATTAAATATATTAAAATTTATTTTAGTTTAGTATATAGAAACTTATTTCAGTTCAGTACAAGAAAAAATAAATTCGGGAGAACAATACCTTTTTTTAAAATGCCATAAATACTATTAATTCATTGTTACGTTGATGAGCAATTTTTTTACTAATATAACAAAACATATTTATGTCAAATATTGTATATAATATTTATTGCTAAGTTAATATTTTAAAAGTAATTATATATGTATAAAGGATCGGATTTACTATTAGACTTTGGTTAGGATTAGGATATGTTTGATTAGGATTAGAATTTGATTTAAAAAAAATAATTTGATTAGGATTAGGATATATTTTAATATCTTAAAATAGAGTAATTATGCATATATAAAAAAATTATACCATAAACAGAACCAATATTCTCGGTCCAAAACAACCCATTTTCTAAGCATGGAGCGGCGCGAATCCATCCCCGTATCCCAAATTCTGGGAGATCGTGTATACACAACACCTCCTCAACCTCCCATATATGTTTTGAATTTGGTTGGTTATGATGCTTGTCTGATTCGGGTGGGTAAATTGTATTGTACTTCTTCAAATCCCTTTTATTGTCAAGTAACCTAATTTGATTCATGTTTTCTCGTAGTAACCTAATTTGATTCATGTTTTGAAAGAACTATTTTTCTTCTACTAATCGGAGCCGGGGTGAATGTCCGTCCACTCTCCCTTTAATTCCGTGTCTGTGTATTTTCTTCTTTGTTTAATTTTGTGTTCTGATAATGGTTCTGATTCGACGTGGAACACGGTAAAGATCGATAGCGTCTGTGATGCTGGGTTTGAGCCTTACTGCTCTGATGGCCTTAGCTTTCTCTCTGATTCAGTGACTTTATGCTGACACTTCATGTTGTTCTTGTTCTAATTACCGGCACCCTATTCGTTCTTCCTTACTCAGTATTCACACAATTTTCTCACCTCATGAAAATCCTCTTTTTCTAAGGATTTATGACTTTAATTCGTTGTGGTTGCTTTTTTGTCAATTGTTGGTCACATTGAAGATTGGATCTTGATTGCAATTTGACTAGTAAATCCTGTTGATTTCCTGATGCAGCATTTCTTAGTTCGTGACTAATTTTTTTAGATTGTATGAATGATTAATGAATGTTTTGTTATTCCTACTTTACTGTGTTGATATTTACATTCTTGTGGAATTATAGAATTTCTTTCTAACCTAGCATCATTGTTTGTGCTAGTTGCTACTAATTTCAACCAAAATAAATCGGTGTAAAAGTAGCTTGGAATTCTCTGGTATAAATGGAGCGTCTTTACTAGTTGTCAAATTTGACAAAACAACATTAATTTTTGCAGGTACACGTTAAACATCGAGGTTTGATGATGGATGATGAAGTGGGAGATTTTAAAGATCGAGCTTTGATGATGGATGATGAAGTGGGAGATTTTACTAGTTGATTCATACTTAGACGGAAATTTTTTAATGTAGCTATATACATGATATTTAGACAATTGAATTTTATTTAATATCAATAAATGTAGTAAATAATAGCAATGAAGACACATAAAATGTCTCGTAAACTTTAAGAGTGTGAAGGTAGATAACAACTGAAGACATCAACAATGTCTATGTAGTGGTACTTAGATGACACACATTCTAATAAGACATTGAATAACAAGACACTTAATCAAAGTGTCTTAATAAGGTAAGGCGGCTGTTATTACCAGAGCAACAATTAGCTGCCAGAGCAAAAATATATTTATTTTCCAAAAATACCCTTCATCAGCCTCCACATCCGGTTCTCTTCTATAACCAGACGCATGTTGTTCTGTAATATTCATGATCAAAATCTCTGATAGCTTCAATCAATGAGATCAAAATCGATTCAGAGATCGAACAATCAAGCTTAGCCGGAAAATGACGGATAAGTGCTGTTATTGAATGGTTATGGACTAGTGGGATGACATATTGATTAAAGTGATAATTTTTATTAAAAGGAATCCTAGCACACAAGATCAGGGGCATCTCCCTTGGTGTATCCAGGAGCCACAAAGTTATGCAGCTGGTATTGGCCCTTGTTTTTTTTTTTTTTAAATAACCACTTTTGGTGGGGGAGTTATATTGGTTTCCCCTTACCTTTTAAATAACCAAAAAAGAAGAATACATTTGGCTGCAATCAGGTAAGGCCTAGAGCACAGTGCAGCAATAGAAGAAAACATAGAAACCTAAAGCTAGGAGACTATGGTGTAGTCATGCACTACACAAGGCAACAGTGGTTGCCTTCAAAAAGAATAGAGTAAGCATTGCTTCTCTAACTGAATAGCAGAATAAAAGAATGGTGTCAAATAAAAGCTAGGAGAGCTTCAGTCCACTTGCTTGTGAGTGATTTCATGAGCAAACACAAAATTCCAATTCAGCCTATGGATGAAAGCTTTCCCATTTTATTTGACCAAGTGGAAAGTGCAGCACCAGAGTTACAATGTCCTTGGGGTGCATCTTTGTTGTGCAGCTTGGATTGGTGTAGGAATAGTTTCTGCAATTTCTGCAAAAACTGGAGTGCAGTTTGGAGTGCAGCTTAGAACCTTGAGTGCTATTTCTGCAAAAAACAGCAAAAGGATCAGCAGTATCTAGTTCTGGATGCGCAGTGAAGGGAGCTCAATTTTATCTAAAATTAAAGCTCCTCTCACTTTGACTGGAAGAGTATGAAAAATATATTCTGCATCTTGATGATTTTTCAAAGCATGTTTGGCTAGGAGATCAGCTACACAGTTTCCCTGCCTAAGAGTATGAGTGAGGACAGCAGGGTAGAGGTTACTGGATATGGATTCTACAAGAGAAAACATATTCCGGGGGGCCTTGTTTTGATCATGGATCATAGAGACAGCATTTAAGCAGTCTGATTCAACAGAGAACACAAACAGGTTAAGAAGATGTGCAATTTGGATGCCTAAACTAATAGCCTGTAATTCTGCATCCAGAGGGGAGAGGGAGTTAACATAAAAGGATCTTGCAAGTATAAGAGAACCTGTAGAGTCCCTAAATATTATCCCAATACCAGCTTTATGACATGAGTGATTCCATGCAGCATCTACATTCAGTTTTGTACCACTAGATGGTATTGGCCCTTGTTGAACCCCTTAACAATAGATGGCACCAAGGGAAAACAGAGATTTTTTCGATTTCTTGAAGAACCGCAATGGCAGAAAATAGATGTGAAGCTTCAAGTATAGGGAGACTCAGCCCCTGGCTGCTCACTCGGACAAGGACTACTAGGAGTTAACAGAGCTTCCAACAAGTGAGCAGTGTGCCTATGTGCCCGTGGGGATTAAAGGGACTTATTCCTTACAGGTGAACGCGAGCGCCGTCGGCGACCACTGCTCAACTACGTAGGTTGGGGACCGTGGGGTTGCAAACTTGTCCTGGAAATTAAATAAGGGAGTAGGGGTATTGATCTTGATTAGGTGTAGTGAGTTGAGCAGTGGTGGGGATTACGCAGCTGAAAAGGAAAAGGGTATTTATGGAATTTCACTAATATTTTGCTCTGGCAGCTAATTGTTGCTCTGGCAATAACAGCAGCCATAAGGTAAATGTCTCGAGAGATTATATAACAAGTCACTTCTACGTGTCTTGAGAGACCTATATAATAATATTATATTATATAAAATGAGGCAATCCCATTATATCATCAATAAATATGAACATCATCGTATTTTAAACAACATCAAGTAACTAGATTCGCGAACAAGTGTCTGTATAGTGTGAGATACTAAATACCACTCCAACTAAGTCTAAAGAAAGTTCTTTAGGTATGCATAGTATAAAATTTTTGCTACTTTAATTATAAAGTTAATAAAATCTTCGTAAAGAAAATATGTCTTTACGAAACATGTCTTTATAAAATCGATAAAATAATAAAGCTTCCGATTTTAAGGGAAATATATATAAGGGAGTAATAGTACATTCGTGTCTTTTACATATTGGATTAATAAATCAGTTGGTAGGAATATTCATTAAGCAATTCTTATAATATATCTTGGGGATACAGTAGAGAGTGAACTCAAATCATTAAAGAATATATAGTTTTCCTTAGCATAGAGCGGGATATTTCCCTCCCAAATTCTCTTCAAATTTTTATTTTTTTGAATAACAAATTCTCTTCAACTTTATCTTTGTAAAGGGAAATGAACATTTAAATTAAACTGAAAGAGGTGAAAATTATTGTAATGAAGGATAAAATTAGTATGACCTAACTTTGTTTAAATTTTATACAAATATATTATTGAACTAAACTGAATCGATATAGTCAATAATAAATTCAAGGTGAATGGCTTTATTATATTTTCATGTTTTTTTTAAGATAAAATATTTATAATTTTTTCGTAAACTACTGGAAATCGTCCAGCTGCGGTTGAACGTGGTTAAGAAGAGCTCCCTCTAGTAGGGTGCTCGACTCTGCGAGTAATGCCAGGGATTGAGCTAAATAGAATATTGAAGAACAAGGTGGCCAACATGGTCCCATAAATGTACTAATTCCTAACTCAGATGACTTCTCCATTGGCATTGTCGCGACATCCGGAAAAACTTTCCTTACAACGAAGGGCATCCAAATGGGTTCTCCATCTTCTTCCTCCCATGATATGCCTCCGAAAGCCCCTCGGGCATCAGCTCCTACCTCGACAAGATGTAGCTCCTCGTCGGTTATTTGAACTAAAATGAAAAACTGACATAAAAGAATAACAAGAAATAAAAGAAAACATAGGCGCACGATGGTGCGCAGCTCCTGAACTGTCTGGAGATCCCTCAGCACAGCTTTAAGACCATCCCGACAGCTCCAACTGGTTCTACTCGTGGATTTTGGCAAGACTGGAACTCCATGCCAGTCTCTGCCTGAGTAGTGGTGGTCATCGGTCCAAGGGAAGCGTCTGAAATGGTCTCGCTAACTCTAGAGCGCTTGTTATCCCATCCCGAGTAAATAGTGGAGCAACAAGTATCATTCAACCTCAGTTTGCGCTATGCAGCGCCAACTGAACCCACCGGCCTGCCTTTCTTCTTCGCTGTCGAGCTGTCTTTCTTCTTCCTGGAGTTCACTTTCTTTCGAGCCTTCTCTGCGTTGTGGCGTACTTTCTCCATTTGCTTTAGTATCTTCTTGGCCGGGGAGTCATACACCACTGCATTTGTAACCAAAAAAGGTTTGAATGGTTCAGCCACAGAAGTCTTTTTCTTCGAGGTTTTTAGTCCGGGTATCGGCTCTATGTCCTGTTGCATGCGGTTTTCCTCAACTTCGGCGATCACTGGTGCCTTATACACCACCATAGCAGTAGCGTTGTTTGCTTCGTCAAACTGGAAATCGCTTGCTATCTGATTTAGAGCTTTCTTCACGGTCACCAAGTGATGTGCTTCTCCTTCACTTGGTTTCTTTTGAATCCTCTTCGACCCACTGGATTGGCCTAACGCTGGAACTTTCTTCTGCTGCACAGGAGGGTTCCTTATTGGAGTGATCTCTTGATAGTCCAAGCAGTCATTATCATGTCGGGGCGGTGAATATCCGCGGTCAACTGTTAAACCCTTTCCTCTGTTATCCATTGGCGCCTTTCCCCGTTGATCCTGTGAGGATTCAGCTCGGCGCCGTGGAGACGCACGCCTGGGTGGCAGTGATGGTCTCCGGTTCCTCCTAGGACTCAGTTGCTTGCGCTAGCCTTCAAACGAAGAAGTGTTGTGTTCTACACGCATCTGATCCTTGAAGTGGATCCTGATTCGATCCACCGCCGGTGCTCGTTTGCGTGTCTCGCAATCTTTATGAACGTGGCCAATAATTCCACAGTAAGAGAAGAACTCGTACGGGAGTTTCTCGTATTGGAATCCTAACAGCACGGGTCCATCAAAATTCTCCGTGAAAGCCCTTGTGATCGGTATGGTCACATCGATCCCAACCCGGATCCTCATGAACTTACCAACAAAACTTCCATCATAGTCCGCCTGGGCGTCCATGAATTTTCCCAGTCTATTCCCAACCTTTACCGTTGTTCCTGAGTGCATGTAGGTCTGGGGCACAAAGTGGACGAGTACCCAAAATGGAACAATGTTGAACTCCATGCAAGCAGGGATCATCCCCGAGGAGGATTCACGGAGCACCTACAGATATTTTTCGAACAACCACGGCTCGGTGTTCAGAACCTTGGACTTGTCCGACTCAATATCGAACTGAAACAGGAAAATATTGTCCCCTAGGGTTCGGCTTTTGAGGCCTCCTCTTAGTTTCCAGAGTGATTGAAACAGATACACTATATCCGATAGAGGGATTCTCCTTGGAGCCAGGATTTTCCCTACAAGCGAGTATCGAAACTCATCGTCTGATCTCGTCGAGTTTTCAACCGGCACAATTTTCTCCTCATCCGTTAGCTTGAGACCTTCACAAAGATGGGAGATCGCATCCATGGACGTTGATATGATCGCAGTTGAAGGTGGCGCACTTGTTCGGTGAACGACGGTCGCGTCGTAGACGAAAGAGCTTTTCTTTGTTAAACCCTAGTCGCCTTTAGGTTTGGAGAGAAAAGAATTGATATATTTTCATGTTTTTTTTAACCCTAGAGCTTTCATGTTTTTTTAACCAAAATTATGGTTATTGATTTTTTACAACATTATAGATTAGTTATATATATTTCGTATTATTCAGATATTGATTTTTATTAATAAATGTCAAACTAGCTAGTAATTAGAGTTATAGAAATTTGAGCAATGTTTAATACATGATTAGTTAAACTTAATTTAGTTAGTCAATGTACGATAGTTAATGCATATACAAAATCAATTATGAATTGATCCTTGATTAGTTCAACTAAACATAGTATTTATATATAATCAAACAAGGTTTAACTAAGTCTATAAGAAAAGAAAGGTGTCAGCGGAATATACATGTTTTCGAGCAATCACACATTAGCTCGGGTATTATGGTGGCATCTGTCATTGCTAATCGGCGCTTGTTCTTGAAGGCTAGAGTATAGACTGATAGCATGTCAGATGCTTTATTGCCGAGGGCTTTGTTGCAGCCGCCGACTAATAAGTTCAGTTTTTACTTTGATGCAGGCCTCACTAATGGATCGGTCACCTCGGGAGTAGTGGCGTTCGATCCTGGTGGTAGATTCATTTGCGCGACATCGAGGAGATTTCCATAATTAATATCACAAAATATACTCTTCCCTACAAGAGCAATATAACTTCCATATAACTCTTGTAGGGACTTATATTTACAAGTGTTTTTGTAAGAGTATATTTTGTTATATTACTTATGGAATATAGTGAATCCCTTTTCTTGTAGGTTTCCTTTTTTCTCTTTTCCATAGATTCCTTTTTCCGGTTTTAATTTACCTCTATATATATTGAACCGGTTTGTGGTTTGTGGGAATAATATCATTAATTAATTACAGTTTTACAGCAACGGGAGGTCCATATGGAGATTGTGATGTTTAATTTCTGCTGCCCTTTTTTTGGCGGGGATTCTGATTCCCGAGTTGCTCAAGTACTTGATGGTTATTGCAGTTGACCCAAATTTTATCCATCGTAACGATTGCTTGGGGATGTTTATTTGCAGCTTTCTCGCGCATTGGATGGTAAGCGAAGCAAATGCCGGCATGCCGATTGATGCCGTCCTCGTTCTGGGAGGCTTCTTGTGCTGCCACTCAGCCGCCGCCTTACTGGCGTTTCGTGGTGATATCTCTCCGGTGGTTTCTAAGATTGTCGTGATCGGAGCTCTCGTCAACGCACACATATTTAAGAAGTACATCAATATCTTTCAATATATTAATCAAGAACGGGATGAATTTTACTACCGATGTTTCGCAGGCGGAGAAATTCAGAGCACGCGCAACCACGATGATAGCCATAAGACTGAGTAGTATATATTCCGGCAAGTTTGCTTCTGATGCTGAACTCGATAGCTAGTTTTTTTCCCCTTTTTTCGTATCTATTTGTACCTAGCTAGTTTACTAAGAGCATCTCCAATGGTTATAATTATGTAGTTGCTTGCAATTTTTAATAAGTTATAGCAGTACTGCCAACCATTGTTGCGATGCCACGGTGGACTGCTACTCGAGCAGTACTGCCTTGCGGAGCAGCATTGCCGCACCTCGATAATATAAATAATGGTCGACTATCCCATAATTAGAACTAATTTAAAATGTTAACAATATTTTTATGCCATAAAAAATTATTTACCATGGTAAATTGAGTCATAATATATTTGAGTAAATCGTACGTGTTCTTACATATTTGATGTTGGAAAAGTCTTGGAAGAGACCGTCTCTATATAGAGACCGGATTAAATTGTAAATAGTTATATAAGTCAAAAACACGGAGGGACCAATTTGCAATTTCAGAAATGTTTTAAAAATCACGCGCTACAGTGTCAAGCTGTGCTACAGTGCCGAGTTGTTACAGTAAAACATAAAACATGGACAGTTTAACTTAAAACATGAACATTTTGACTTAAAACATGAACATGAACATTTTAACTTGAAACATAAAACATAAATATTTTAAATTAAAACATAAAACATGGACGTTTTAACGTGAAACATGAACACTTTAACTTGAAATATAATACATGAACATTTTAACTTGAAACATAAAACATAAATATTTTAACTTAAAACATAAAACATGGACGTTTTAACGTGAAACATGAACATTTTAACTTGAAACATGAAGATTTTAAATTGAAATATAAAATATAAACATTTTAAATTAAAACATAAATATGTACGTTTTAACATAAAACATGGACGTTTTAACATTAAACATGGACGTTTTAACATAAAACATGGACGTTTTAATGTGAAACATGAACACTTTAGCTTGAAACATAAACACTTTAACTTGAAACATAAAACATGGACATTTTAACTTGAAACATTGAAGTACACTGTAGCAAACACTGTAGCGCACTGTAGAAAAATACTGTACACGCGCGGAAACACTGTAGCGCGTGATTTTTTTTTATTTTTAAAAATTGCAAATTGGTCCCTCCTTGATTTTCTTGATTGCACTATTTATAATTTAGTCCGGTCTCTATATAGAGACTGTCTCCTCAGAGACCAACTCTTTGATGTTTGTAATGATAAATTTAAACGAAAATTTTATCCTTTGTAAAAAGTTTTGTACGTATTGAACACCGTATCCAACATACCAAATACATGTTTTTAAAATTGTAATTTTTTGAAATATAATATAGTATTTTTTTATACAAAAAATGATAACAAAAATACTTTTTATATAAAGTAAGTATTATTTATATACAAATACAAATACAAATAATATTAATTTATATTAACCTAAAATTAATTATTAGTATGAATAATAATTTTTACTTCTCGAGCATTAATAATATTTTATTTTATAAAAATTTGGTATGATTTGTACAAATAATTATGCTACTTTATTTAATAAATATTACTTATTGTAGATGTATTATATTTATTTCAAATTTAATTTAAATTTACAAATAATCAAAATAATCAAAATAATTTATTAGAATATTTTTCAAAAATAAGGAAACATGTGGGATCTAGAAATTATAAATGAATGTAGCTAACCATTGTTGAAGGGTATAGTTTGCCACATCATTAGCTTGAAATATTATGTGGCAAGTCTAGCAGTAGCTTACCATTGGAGATGCTCTAATTTCAGTTCAATTTATTTCAATTTTTCCTTTCTCTTTCTCTCATACTAGAAAGAACAATGGTTTTCAAGAGTTCATACCTGAATCCAACCACCGGTTTCTAGGAAAAAATAACATTAATGTCTCCGTCATTAGATCAACATCCCCTTCGCCCATCCATGCCTACCACATACCATTGTCACCACCATCATGATCAAGTTAAGGAGGTGGAACTAGCGTATGGCGTAGAGGGGCTTGAGACCCTCTTGGAATTTCAAAAACTTGGAATAAAAATGAAGTCGTTTTGATTTATTTAATATTTTAAATTAAACATTAAAAACTCGCAAATAAAGAACGAGATGAGAGACCAAAGATCGCGTTCAAGTTTCAGACAAAAACTCCCAAATAATAAAGAAACCACTGCGTCGCCCTACAGTCAGACAGTCACCACTGTCGTGCCTAGGGTATCTTGAGTATGGTATCCCTAGAATGCATGTGCATTTTAAAATGATTATTTGTGCAATGTATTTAATAGATTTGTGCATTATATGCACATGATTTGTGCAACATTGACTAATTTATTAATGGAATGTACAAACTCAAATAATAATTTGCTCATACAAAGTAATTATAATGTATAATTTATTGTTATACACGAATTATTCTCTTCAGCCACCAATCAACAATGTTAGTGCAAGAATATATTTTTCAAAAACACAACAATATAAGAAAATTATTTTTAATACATGTTGAAGTTATATCAAAAAAACATTCAAGAGAGAATTAACCCATAAATCAGGTTTCAAAAACACTTGTAAATCACAATCGGGCACGCAGCCATCAAGGATCCACCACCTGATCCTGGCCTCCGGAGAGGTAAATGGTGAGAGAGGATGCAGCCGATCAAAAGGGTTGGCGGCAGCAGAAATGACCCGGTAAGAGATAGAATTTCAAGTCGACCATGTAGAGTCACCACCACACCAAGCGCCGCCGGCAGCCCAAAGGGTAATGTTGTTGACAGTGTCGTTGCCACTAAAATGCAAACCCCTCTCTTCCTTGCGTGGAGAAGACTTTCTGAATATCACAACCGATGCGATCTCCATCACGTGAGATATGAGCGCGTTTGCGCTATCACGCGTGATGATAATCAGCAGGTTCGGCTTATTCTTCAAGCAAGCAATTAAACTTTAAACCATATTTGGTTTAAATACGTTGTAATTAAATTCTTTTAAACACTTGACAAATATGAAATAAAATTAAAAAAATAACACTCACCTTTAAGTTTGAATTTTAGCCTTCAAGCATGGGTGCGCGTGGTGTGTACGTGCACATTTTATTTTTAATTCATTAGAAAAACTAGTAAAGTTAAAACGGAAGAAAAATAAGAAAAATCTCAATTATAAATATGGTATTGTAAAGTAAATTAATAATCAGGTGCAGTATGCATGCTTGATTTTGTTGCGTTTAAAATTGCTGCCAAGTTGATTCCTTCTATTAGGGACTGTTTTGTTTTGATTACTTAGCTTCTGGATTGGAATGATGGTTGATTGTGTTTTTGTGGTTGAATTGAGATTGCGAGACAAGGACGATAGATTTCAATAAATTTGCATGTACTTGGAGAATGTTTTGTTTAGTTTTAATTTTAGTCTCCTGCATGTGCTTGCGTTGCTGAGCTAGAAAAAACTAGAAAATCAAAAAGGAAAGAGAATAAGAAGAATCCAAATCATAAATAGGCTATTGTGAAATAAATTAATTAAAAATAACACTCACCTTTAAGTTTTAATTTTAGTCTTCCTTGCATGTCCGCACGTGGCATGTTCTTCCTTATCAACTAGAAAAAACTAGTAAAATTAAAAAGGAAAAAAAATTCAATCATAAATATTCTATTTTAATTTGAAATAAATTTATTATGATTCGAAATAAGTTTTCGATACAACAACTAAAATGAATTAAATTATTTTTAAATATGTTTTTTCTAAGTTACATACAAAGTTTAATTAATGATTGTTCAATTGAATTGAAATGACATTTTATACCTTTAAATTAGAAAATGTACTTGTTAATCAAGATTATGGTCATCTCTGCAATGTAACCCATGTTTTTTGCAAATTTTACTACGATCACCGTCGTCAACCAGTCACAACCATCATCGGGCGCAACCGATTTCCCAAAAATATGTGACCACGGTTGTAGGGAATCAAGAAGGAAGCCCTTCTTTATGCTCTGGACAATTCAACGAGATTAAGTCTAGTAGGAGAAGTGGAATGTGCATTTTTGCTTAGTTATTTTTAATTTTTGTTGTTTCATAATGCTTTGTTATGATTTACATATTTGATGTTTTTGGGGTTTATCTTGTTTGATACTTTTGGGGTTTTAATTTGTATACCCAGAGGCTAGAGGGTTGGGGAGCACGATACGGGAGTGGAGACCTGAATCATTGCGGCAAAAGTGAGGGAATTATCTTTTTCAAAATCATTCACATGAATATTCAGTTTCAATTCATATTTTCCCAGAATTTTCAAGTTCTTACTTTTCTTCATGCGGAGATGAAGAAAGCTTTCCAATGCCTATCGATGATCCCATTCAAGGTAAAGTATGTGTTTTTCTGCACAATTTATTTTTCGCCATTCAAGGTATAGAATTGTCAAAGACCACTAAAGATGTCATTTGTTCGTTACATATTGTAGGGTTTGGGCCAACTAAACCTCATAATTTTATGGCTAAAGAAGCAGGTTGATTTCAGAATTTTTCCGGTACTAACAGAGACATTCATAATTTTGTAAACCATGAGAGAATAAACCCGATTGAGGTTGGAGATCCCCACAGTCTCATCAACCATTCCAAACGTAAGATCCTATGTTCTCTTACGCCATTCAGTTAGGTGATAAAAACCGGCTGACAAATGTATTTTTGAGGGATGGGATTTCAAAATTAGATTATGATAGCTTTGGAGATGTTGTGATTTTTTATACAACATTTCGAACAAATAGGTATGATATAGTTTGTGCTCCGTTTGTAGGAATAAATCACCATTGGCAGAATGTGTTGTTCGGTTGTGCCTTTCTTCTTGATGAATCTGTGACCGCGGCTGCAAGGGAACAAGAAGGAAGCCCTTCTTTATGCTCTAGACAATTCGACGGGATTAAATCTAGTAGGAGAAGTGGAATGTGCTTTTTTTTCTTAGTTGCTTTTAATTTTTGTTGTTTTATAATGCTTTGTTGTGATATACAACTTTGATGCTTTTAGGGTTTATCTTGTTTGATGCTTTTGCAGGTTTTAATTTGTATACATAGATGCTAGAACATTGGGGAGGAGAATCTGATTATCTAAGTGCGAAGAGGAGGTACATAAATTGTTTGTTGATTTATCTAAATTGGAGCATGTTTGAAGTTTTTATTCGTTTCTGCTTGTACTTATTTTGAAGAAACTATAAGTTAACTAGATATAAGTGTTCATGTTTGTGTGTTTTCTGTCAAAGATAATTTTGTACTTCGAAGTCCAAAAAATTATATGCATCTTTGAAAAGACCAGATGAGGAGGATAGCAATAGTAGTAAACAAGCTCATGTAGAGTATATGTAGTGCTAGTCAGTCCTCCTTAAAAAACAATCCTGATTATGCCATTGCAAGTGAGATGGGAGAAAAGAAACAGTGAAACGGGATCATCTTTACTCAGAAACTGTTGGCCGGATTCGGGCATGAAATCTCAGAAAGTGATATTTTTTCTTGAATAAGACAAAAGAATAGGAAAAATGAAACCAACACAAATTTAAATAGAAAAAATAACATTAACCAAAATGCCCTTAAAAATGAGTTTTAACGGAAGTCAAGCAGAATATGGTTTTGTGCTCCAAAAATTCATAACCCTATATAAAGAAAAGTTGTAAGGATATCATTTCTATGATTTCTATTTATTGTTCTCGATCAAGGTCGTGCTTCGCGGATGTTCATACAATATGTAGGGTTTTCAGTTCAAATTCCAAAATGGCTTATATTCCTTGTCCCTTCGAAGATTGATCAAGTGAATGAGCCTTTTGCTTTCTCTCTCTACAACTAATGCTCTCCCTTCTCTCTACCTTTTCCTAACTTTCCGATCACTGTTTCCTTTTTCCTCCACCACTTTCTTACCCAATTCATACCGTTCTGACACAAAAACGGTCAGAAACGGCTACAACCCCTCTGTGGCCATGGCGGCGCCTCCGCCTCACCGCAGCGGCAATGGCACCGAGAATACATTTCTTCAAGCTTTAGCTAACAGCCCCCACCTCTAAGCAACTCACTTCACTCCAATCCAGAAATCGTGCCAAAAGCTCTCTACAAGGGGGATATCGCCTGCATCGTTACGCGCAAAGAGGCAGAAGCTTTAGCATCCCACTATCAGAACACTCTCGCGCAAAGAGGCAGAACCCTAAGCTAACAATGGAAGCCCTACAAGAAGCTTTCAAATCTGTGGAACTCAAGGGGAAATATCAATTGGGCTCTATCGATTTCAGACATATACTGATTAGATTCCATTTCAAGGAGAACTATCAATGTTATGGCTAAAAGGCAATCAGACTTTCGCCGGAGCTCCGATGAAGGTTTCAAAGGAGACAGTCGATTTTTCTCCAGAAACAGAAAGCTCCATCATTCCTGTTTGGGTTAACATCCCCAAGGTACCAGTCTTTTCTATAATCATCATATGATTCAATCTATGGGGTACCAAATAGGGAAATTCATAAAGATGGACATTGCAACTGCTACACTATCTAGGCCATCTGCAGTTAAGATTTGTATTGAAGTAGATGTTCAGCAGAGGCTTCCTAATCACATTAGAGTAGGAATAGAGGAGGATGGTATTGAGTATGGTGTTGAAAAGATACCCATTGAGTTTGAAGACCTCCCCTATTACTGCTCTCATTGTAAATGCATAGGTCATAATGAAGATCAATGCATTCAGCTTCACCCTGAGATAAGGAAGCCTAGACAGCAGTGGATGGATACTAAGGGCCCTTGAAACCCAATGGTACAAACTGAGATCAACAGGGTGCCTCCACAGCTAGTTGAGATTCCTACTGTCAAACCTGCTCTGAATATAGCCCCTTTGATTTTAAATGATCAAGAGAATGGTGTTGGATCATCTGGATTTTCTGCACAAGAAAGGGAAAGAACCATCCAAGCTTAGAAGCCAGCACAGAAACCTGTTACAAAAGTCCAACAAAACCATTTCCACAGAAACCAAAAGGTTAAGAAAAGCAATATTCCTAAACATGTGATAACTGGCCCTTGCCCAGTTACAGCAATGGAGTTTCCCCATATTTCTACTCAACTGGTGATAGAGATAGACTCATAGGAATAACACAACTTGGCTTTTTCTAAGGATTTGCATCATAACTCACACCATGGGGATAGCTCTAGCTCTGAGGATATTTGTGAATTTGTGCCAGAATCTCCACTACAGACAACCTCAACATCCACAGGGGCTACAAATCCAGATAGATCATCACTCTCTCAACCTCATACATCTTCTGATGGTTTCATCACACCAAAGCACATGAGGCATATCAGGGATTCCTGGGATGACATAAACCTCAGAATGCCTGCAGGTAATTCCTCTCCAATAAATCCATATAAAGCCGATCAGTTTATTTTCTTATCCCAAGACAGAAACAGGAACCAATTTATGCCATTGATAATGGAGGAAGAGGAGGAAAGTACTCTCAGAGAGGAGGACATTTTCAAGGAGGCAGATGAATCCCTCTCAGATAGCTCCACAAAAGACTCTATTACATATTCTCTACCATCCCCACAGAAAGGTAAGGGCAAGGTGAGTACAACCAAGGTCCCCTTAAGTACCTTTTTTACACAAGTCAATAGATTCATGACTGGATCTTCAAACAACCATAAAATAGATTTTTATTGTGTACAAACCTCAAAAACAAAGTGCTTGTGTGGAATATTAGAGCCTTAGAGGAATGGATACATCTCTAGATAGATTGGAAAGCATGATCATTAAATACAATTTTCAACTCGTCTGTCTTATTGAGCCTAAGCATAAAAATGATGAATGCATATGTTACATGAAAAGGTTTTATTACAGTCATTGTTTACAAGCTGTTTCAGGCAGTATCTGGCTCATGTGGAATGATGACTTGCATGTAGTTCTCAAACAGGATCATGATCAATTCTTGCATGTCTCAATTTCATGTCAATTCACTAATGCCATATTTGATGCTTCTAGAAATCTAAGAAATAGAAGGACTCTCTGGAATAGTTTAAAATTGCTTACATGCCTTGATACTATCTTTATAGGTGATTTTAATGCCATGACTTCTATTTCTGAATATAAAGGACCACCTTCTCCTAATCTAGCCAGTACTTCAAAGTTCAACCAATTCATTGATAGCTTAGCTTTGGAAAATGTTAACACGGTAGGTAACATTTTTACATGGACCAATACTAGACTAAGATCCCCAACCATAGAGAAATTAGACAGGGGCTTGTGCACTTCTTCTTGGAATTTGAGGTTTCCATCTTCATCTATCCAAGTCCTAAACAAGCTATCATCTGATCACTGTCCTTTGTTTCTACAAATTGGCAGTCACATCCCATCTAGTCCCAAGCCTTTTAGATTTTTAAATACATAGCTTAAAAGAAAAGAACTCATGCCTTTCATTAAGGAAAACTGGGAACAGTACCTAATTGACGATGGCATGTTAGGGTTTTTCTTAAAGCTACAAAGACTGAAAAAGAGCTTAAAAATATGAAATAAAGAAGTCCTTGGAGATATAAACAAAAATGTAGAAGTGGCTGAAGAAGCTCTTAGAATTCAAGAAATACAGTATGACACCTTCACCAATGATCATGAATTTTCTGAACTCAATTGGAAAAAAGCCTTGTTAATTAGGGCAATCAAAGAGGAAAAATTTCTGGAAACATAAATCCAGAGTCAGATGGTTGAAGGATGGTGATGTAAACACAAGTTTTTTCCATAACTCTGTCAAAGAGAAAAGGAAAAGACTTAGTATCATCAAAGTCAGGGGTAGGGATAGGAAATGGCTGGATGATAATCTTGAAATAGAAAATGAAGATGTCTCATACTGTGAGGAATTGCTATCATCATCTAGTCATCCAGACCAAGGTCTTTTTTACTCTCATTTTTTATCTAAAATCCCAAACTGTATCACTTCTGAGGAAAATGATATCTTAATCCTCCCTGCCACTTATGAGGAGGTCAAGAGCATTGTTTTTAACCTCAATAAAAACAGTGATCCTGGCCCTGATGGATTCTCAGCTACTTTCTATATTAAATGTTGGGATATTATATCCATGGATGTTACAAAGGCTGTCAATGAATTCCTATCAACAGCTAAGATCCCTATAGGAATATTCTCTACATGGATAACACTGATTCCAAAGAAAGTATCTCCTATATCTTTTGATGACTTTAGACCTATTTCCCTATCCAATGTCATCAACAAAATTTTTACAAAACTGTTAATGGAAAGGATGAAACCACTTACCAAACAGCCTCCATGAAAGACAGATATTTCAGATAATATTCTCTATCTAAATGAAATGGACAGGCACATCAATAGGAAAAATAGGAACCCTAACTTTATTTTTAAACTAGATCTTAGGAAGGCATTTGATAGAGTTAGTTGGTCTTTTTTAAACAGTGTATTGCTTAAATTTGAATTTCATAGTCTGTTTGTTCACTGTATAATGAAAAATCTGGCACACTCATGGTTTTCAGTTTTGGTAAATGGTAAGCCATGTGGTTTCTTCAAACCAAGCAGATGTATAAAACAGGAGGATCCCCTCTCTCTTTTTCTTTTTAACATTTTTTCAGAATCATTTACTATGAGCATTTCCTTTGCTTTTCAAACTGGAAAGTTGCATTATTATGATCTACCAAGGAATGCAATTAACATTTCCCACCTATCTTATGCTGATGACACTGTTATTTTCATGCAAGCCTCTAAAATAAGTCTCACCAGGCTTAAGGCTTTTTTAATATAGTTTGAGATAGTTACTGAGCAAAAGATCAACTTTGAAAAAAGTGATTTTTATGTGGGTAGAAATGCATCTGTAGGCAAAGTACATCAGATTAAGAATATCCTAGGGATGAAGCAGGGTAGTTTCCCATTTAAATACCTTGGATGTCCAATAATCCAAGGTAGAGCCTTAAACATTCATTTCCAACCTGTGGTGGAAATGGTGGAAAATAGGCTAAGTAACTGGAAAAATAAATGGCTATCCTCTGGTGGAAAGCTCACTCTCATACAATCATGCATCTATTCTCTGTCACAACATATTTTTTCAGTGCTAACCCCAACAAAACACATCATCAAGGTCATCACTAGGCTGATCTCAATTTTCTTCTGGGGGGAATCTGATTTAAAACCAAAAAAAAAACTGGAGAAAATGGCATGATCTGTGTTTTCCTACCACACAAAATGGTTTGGGTCTTAGGTCTTTTTCCACCATCATACTTGCATGCTCTATAAAACTGTGGTGGAAATACCAAATTGCATCTGCCCCATGGACCCAATTCATTGCATCTCTACCTTCTTCATATAGAACTTCATCCACATGGAGAAGAATTAATCTTGTAGATGAGTTTGCTACACAACACATCAGAGTCTTACATGGTGTTGGGACATGTAGTTTCTGGAACACTAAATGGACCCAATGGGGAGCTATGATTGACCTTGTACATCATGCTCAGACCATAATTCCAGAAACTACATCTGTAGCTGACTTCATCAATAACAAGTCTATATTTCTGCCCTCCATAGCATCATGGCTTCCATCTGATGTTCTTAATTTTTTGCAGGAGGCTACTATGCAGACACATAGGGAGGACCTACTCATATGGAAACCTGAGCTCAGAGGAAAGTTTTCTTTCAAATTATCATATTTGATGCTCAAAGAACAAAGAGGTACATCTCAATCCCTCTATAAACTCTGGAACAAAAGAATCCCAAAGAAGATATCCATCTTCATGTGGAGAGTTTTTAACTCATTACTGCCTTTTGATAATGTATTCATACATTATGGTTTTCAAATTGCATCCAAGTGTTGTTTCTGTAATGCTACTGATTCCATTGATCACTTTTCAATGACTGCCATCTATCTGTTCAAACTTGGAAACATGCTCTGTGATATCTGGGCCAGACTAGCATATTTTTTTGTCATACACTGGTTACACAACACTGCAATTCACTCTAACTTAGACCTCATATATTTGTTGGAGTTTATGGAAGGCAAGGAATAAGATGCTCTTTGAAAATGTTAAACCTAATGCCAATGCCTTATTGAATGAAATCAAAGAAATGGTTTCTTATTCCTTTATCGCTAAACCTGTTTACATTGACAAACAATTTGACATTGACATGTACTCCAACAATCTGATACCTCTATGCACCAGACCTCCAAAGGCAAGAATCATCCCAGTTAAGTGGATAAAACCAACACATGGTTTTAAAATAAATGTAGATGCTTCCTGTTCAAATGGTAAAGCTGGTATTGCCTACATAATTAGGAACTTATTTGGACTGTTTGTGACTGCTTCTGTGTGTTTCACTGATGCTTCCTCTCCACTGGAAGCTAAGCTTAAAGCATGGAATCATGTATGGTAAATCTATAGGGTTACATAGTTTTATTATTGAATCTGATTGGCTGGTTGGTATTTCCATGATTTTAAATCCAATTACTGCTCACTGAAAACTTTTCAACTTATCAGATGAAATAAATAGGCTTTTAGTTGATATCCATTTGCATCATGTTCTTAGAGAGGCCAATACAATTGCTGATGCTCTAGCAAAACACTCTTTCCAAAACTCTATCACTTCTGCATTGTCCACTCTCCCTCCATACATCAAAGCCCTTATAGATTTGGATCTTAAAGAAGTACCAAACTTGAGAATAATGGATCAGAATAGATACTGCTGAGTTCTTCTCTTATGACAAGTACACCACATGAGCCCAGCACTGCAAAGGTGCTTGACTGATCAGGATTCATAAGAGATGGTATATGGAGATCCAATCTGCAGAGGCTAAAGATGCTCCATACCAAACTGCACTACACTGGATTCCAACTACAGTTGGAGTTCTTTGGAGATTTTAAGAATGGGAAGAAAATAATCCATAGGTTGACTTGTGTCTCACTTTGATTCACTAAAAAGCAAGTGGATTATCTTTCTCCCTAGCTTAACTTCCTCCCTTTATCTACTACAGAATGAGTTATTCTCCTAACTCATTCATTTTTATGGCATTTTTTTGGCATGTGTAGTTACTTTCCACACATATACAGCTCTTTTGTAAGTTGTTATCTAAGCCTCTATGGCTAGTTTTAGGTTTTTTAGCTGTTTCACATTTTTCCTTTTCCACTTGTAACTATACTCTTGTATTCCTTTTTCTTTTAATGGCTTGGGGAAGCCAATATACACTCCCACCTAGAGATGGCACCCGACGGGTATTTGGTGGATACCCGCCCGCCAACCGCCCAACGGGGCGGGTATGGATATGAGTTTTTTATACCCGCCATGGGTATGGATGTTGGATTCAAATCCGCCATGGGTAAATGGGTGGGTATGGATATTGATTTTATACCCGCCCCATACCCGCCCGCCCCACCCGTCCCATACCCGCCCGTATAATACTTGTATAAAATCCGTTATATATAATATTTATAGTATTACTTGTATTTATATTAATAATATTATTAATTTTAGCAACTTTTAAGCATGTTTGGTCTATTTTGAAACATAAAAGAATTTTATAAGTTAATGATTAGCATATTATAAATTATTTTGTTCTATTAATATAATATATTTGAATTATTAGTGCTTTTATTTAAATTTTTATGATAATTAATAGATTTTAGGTTAATTTTTTATAAATATGGATTAATAAGTCGGATGGGGAATGTGGGTATAATATGGGCATGGATATCCACGGATACCCAGATGAGATGGATATCCAGCTGGATGGGCATGGATATTAAATTTGTACCCATCATGGGTAAATGGGCGGGGATGGATAGTAAAATTTTAGATGAGCATGGGCATGGATAGTCTACTATATATCCACGCCCAGTTCGCCCAATGCTATCCCTACTCCCACCTACGGTGCTTCACCTTAAAAAAAAAAAGAGCCTTTTACAAGGAAACTGAACGACTATTAGACTCGGGATTAGGATATTCGGGCGATTTTGTCAGACGGTGTTGCCGCTACTGTGACCACGGTAGCAACAATGATTACAAAGAAGATTATGAGATACATGCACACCTCAAAGATTGACTTTGAAATTTTTGATAGTAAAGCTACAATAAGGTTTGAAAGATGTAAAACTGTCATTTCTACATCCATTACAAAATCTTTAAAAGCTCCATATGCAACACAATAAATACGAGGATCAAGCAATGCAATCCGATGAGATGACCGAAAACTACATATTAAGAACAATGCATATCCATGAATACTTTTGAACGGATCTTCTTGTAGTCTTCAGTAGAAGAATTAATCTACAGTAGGAGATGATCCATAGAAAGAACAAGCCACAAGCAATTGTTGGAAAAGTAATACGCCAATTTCCTTCAATCGACTTACCTTAGAATATCATCACATGAGATAATTTTGTTAAAGAGAAAGTCTCTTGTGAGATATTCTCACTTTTAACTCCGACCTTTTACATATAAAGCATGAGCATTCTGTCTTCTAATTTTCATGTATAATCTTCTCACTTTCGAGACTGATCTTTTACATATAAAACATAATTATTCAATGAGCCCAATTGTTTTTTTAAAAAAAAGAGAGAGAGAATTTTTCTTGTTAAATTTTAAGTATCAATTATCTTTTATCATTTGAACATAATTAAAAATATTAATAATATAAAAGAGGTCTCATGTGAGACTAGTCCCCATTGAAATCACGAACAAATGTTGATCTTTCACTTTAATTTCAAGCATTATCTTTTACATGTTAAATATGATCATTCATTCTATTATTGCTGATTTTCTTACTTTCATGTCTGATCTTCTCACTTTCAAAACTGATCTTTTACATATTAAAGTTAAACATCACTATTCAATGGTATCAATTTAGAATTTATCATATAAAAATTATGAATTAATCGATGAAATTAATAGTTCAAAACATTTTTTGGATTTACATAATAATTTATCATAACATAGAGCCCACAAATTAATGTTGGTCAAATAATTTGTGCATGTGTGATGGTACTTTTATTAAGGGAAAATTCCCAATAAGGGCGTAATAAGAATCAAAATTTCTATTTAGGGTGTAAAACTTTCATAATTCCTATTAAAGGCGTGGAATTATATTTATTGTTTTAAAAATAGTTAAATGACTACTTTAACCTTTAATTGTTCTTGCAACCATTATTTAGTATTTTAGTTCTATAATTTTTAATTCTATTACATCATTCACTTAAGGCAATTTTAGTTGAACTAAACTAAACTCAATATATCTAAACCGAATTGAACTAAGTTGGCTAGAAAGAAGTGAAATGAATAATAATTATCGTTCATAAATTTCAGTGTGAACGAGTCAATTTTTGATTGGATTGATTTGAAATGAACTAAACTGTACTGAACTAAACTGAGCTAAACTAAATTGAATTGAACTGAACTAAACAAAATTAGACGTAGGAAAATATAGTTTAAGTAATCAAATTTTAATAGACTTAAATTTAGACGAACTAAATTAATTGAAATCAAAAGAAATTAATGAAACTGAACTTTTTTTAAAATTAATTTGAAATTAGGCTGAACTAAATTTATTTAAATTGAACTGAAATTATTTTTAAATTTTTTTTCTACAAAATAAGTTCAATTTTTGTAATGTGATTTTCTATTAAAGGGTAGAATAGTCAATTAACATTAATTTAACCATAAAATTTATTCCACACCCTTATTAGGAATTATGAAAGTTTTACACCCTAAATAGGAATTTAGGCTCTTAGTAGGAATTTTCCCTTTTATTAATAGGAACAAGGCAATCTAAAAAAGAAAATGATCTACTGTCACGCGTCCAACAAAATTAATAGCTAGCCACATGACATTGCTGGCAGTTGCAGCACATGAACTAACCCAGAAACAATCCCAAGAGTGTACCGTGGACGTGTCCACTAATCCGTTGTTAAGTCGTAATTAATCATTTTAACAACATTATCATTTCATGATGGAGGCAAAAGTTAGGGTCTTTCCTTTAATTAGTGTTTCTTGTTAACTTTAAGTACATCCATGACCATAATTAGCAAAATGATTTTCTACAGGAATGGAAACATTCACCTAACCTCTTTCATACACTTCAATGATAACAAAGCTAATACGACACGGAAACTATGTTAAATTAAGTACATGTTTACTAGAGCTTATTTTCACCATGAACTGAACTGAACTGAACTGAAGTAAACATGATGTACTTATTGAAAAATGGAACCAGCATAACTGAATTAACCTGAATTTCATCAATTACATTTTCATTGAACTGAACTGAACTGAATTAAACTGAACTGAACTACAAATAAGATATATGGCAAACAGTACTTAAGAAGGATCGGACTAAAAAATATGTCGGTATAAAGAAAAGGTTGTGACGAATTAGAGGGTGTAAATTAATAATCAAATATCCTTTGGGTCAATATTAAAAAGTTAGTCATGTCAAATTTTACTAAAACAGATAAAAGTTTTGTTAGCTCAACTCGGTTCAAAATGAATCATGCGATCATTAAAGTTTAGTTTATTAAAAGACTATCATTTTTAATCTAAATTAATTTAGTTAATCTAATTGTATTTATTAATATATTAATTTTTGCTTCAAATAAGTTGAGAAATAGATAAGAAAGGATCTTGGTCTTCAGCTTGTTTAATTAATTAATGAAAACTTTTGAGAAATTTGTAATGTACGTACGTACCTCAATTCAAATCAGCAAAATAAAATAACATAACATAAAACATTTTAAGTTGCTAGTGGTAGACTAGAAAGTCAATCTTTCTTCCAAAAACTAAGCATATATTGAAAAGAGAGGTGAATATAAATTAAGAGAATGTTGTCTCAGGGATAAATTTTCTTATTTTTAACTCCGATCTTTTACATATTAAATATAATAGTTAGTATATATATTATTGCTAATTTTCTCACTTTCATGTACGATATTCTCATTTTAAGATTAGTATTTTACTTATTAAGTATTATTATTTTAGTAGACCAATTGAGTCCTAAATATGTCCTGAATGCACAAAAAAGAAAAGCTTTTGTTTAAAAACCCCACACTAACACTAAACAAAATCAATTAATTAAACAAGGTTAAAACTGAGATCACAACTGAACAAAGGATCAGGTATATCCTCTCCCACTAAAATACAAAAAAAATATATTACATAGGTGCCGCTGTTTCTAGGATATTGTACGAATGCTAACTAAATTTATAGCTACTTTTATTAATTAATAAGTTAAATTAATTAATTAATATTTTGATTCAACGATAAGTCTTCAACCAATTTTAGCGTCTATTAATTTCGGAAAGAATATTTTGATTCAACGATAAGTCTTCAACCAATTTTAGCGTCTATTAATTTCGGAAAGATGGATTGGCTATTATGCATGTTTGAACAAGACTAAAAAAATATCATTGTCCCTTTCAAAAAAAATAAAAAAATATCATTGTCGCTTTAAAAATAATAGAGATAACGAAAATGATACTATACTAGTACTTATTTGGGGTGTGCATGACACAAACAAAAACGATATCAAATCATTTTCACTACTTAGTTGTTAATTGTCCATTAATTATATGATACGTCCACTCTATTTAAATTGAGTTAACAGGATATGCATACATATATCAAACATTTATAATTTGTGCTAAGAGAAGTTGAATTTCGTATATTTTAGTAGTTCATGTTTTTTATATAAAAATATTAGTTTATATTTTAAAATTTTCTTAAATATATGGCGTAAACAATCCTTCAATTTAAAGTAATAAAAAAAAACATCAAAAGGGAAAGTCTCCTATATTTTTAATTTGCTCATTCGAATTTCCCCAATTGTTCTTCTCTATTTTATTTCTTCCATCTGAAATGTTCTTTTCCATGGACATAGTATTTTATTTCTTTTCTAATTTTACAATTGGTATTATATGAATCAAATCACATGAATTTCATATATTCACACAATTGTTTTTATAATGTATGCATATGTTCCGGATGCGTGACAGTTCAAACACGTCTTTTCCACATGCAAACGTGGACGTGCATGTTTTTCAGAAAACATTATCAATATCATAAATAAAATAAACCTCTACTAGGACATTATCAAAACTAAATTCTTGAATTAGGGCTTCATGATTTAAAAAAGAGATAGCAAATCATCATATTCAATGATCGTGTTCGCCTTTAATACAAGCATTTGTTGGAAGATTGATGTGAGGGTTTTGACGGAGAATGTGTCGGTGATAGTATATATTGCACATGAATTTATAACAGGCAAATCTTACTACGGAGAGTGCAGTAAATTTTGGGGTTGCTCTATGCAGGTCTATTTTTCTCTTACAGGTTCATATTTTTACTATAATATCCCTAATATTGTTAAGACAAAAAATGTGCTTGAAATCATAGGATTCCATCAGGAGCATTATGGTAAAAATACGGACCTGCAAGACAAAAATGGACCTGCATGGAAAAATTGCTTAAATTTTTGAAAGAGAATTACCGAACGATGAGTGAATTAATTATAATGATGTAATTTGTTCATTTTTTAAATTTGTTAGTTCTCTTATAGAAATTAGTTTATGTTTTCAATTATATAAATATTTTTATACTCCGGCGATGGTCGTATTTTCACAACACCCCTACCACACCACATGCATATATGCCGGAATCATATCAAATCTCTCGGAAAGCTTCCAATCGCTAGAGTTGCACTCTAAAATGAGACCTCATTGCCTAACAGACTGTCCCACGACAAAACACCTGGAGTTGCATACTAGAACGTCAGAATTTGACTGCTGAGTTATTGTTCTTGTTAGAATGTTGAATCGCCTGAAAATGAGACTGGGGTGATCGAGGTTTCTCAAACATAACTTTGTCAACCGATCATGTTCGGCATTCTCCTATGTCAACCACCTACATCCAGCAATCATCGCAACTAGAATTCAACCCTATGAGGCGGATGTGCACGTGTTTGGACCGATTTCACGAAGGAGTTGCTCATTCACCACCTAGATGAGCTCCTCCTCATCCCTGCTAGTCGGAATACGTATGAAAATTGGTATATAATCGC
Source organism: Cruciata laevipes (assembly GCA_963678965.1). NCBI lineage: Eukaryota > Viridiplantae > Streptophyta > Magnoliopsida > Gentianales > Rubiaceae > Cruciata > Cruciata laevipes. The sequence goes on from OY787639.1 coordinate 6,385,296, forward strand.
AAAATTGTTTGGAAAAATTGGAAGGTAGAAAGGATTTGGTTCTTGTACTATTTCGCCTCGTATAATATATATATATTTTTTTATCGACAACTTATAGAAATGGGTTTGTCATTCCTACATTTCACATACTCCCTCCGTTTGCCTAATGTTGACACTCTTCTTTTGGTTCAAAAATTAAGAAAAATTAAAAGAAAATGTGGAGATTGAGTGGGGTGATTAAAAAGTAAAATCAATGGATGAAAACATCATAAAATTTGCTATATTGGGAAAGTGTCAATAAAAAAAAAAAAACCAAAACAGCAGGCAAACGGAGGGAGTACATTTCACTATGTGATTGGATTAAAACAAGACTTTGTCTAACCGTTGATACAAATATTTTGAATTATTACTCGTCTCGACATAATTTTATAATGAAATAGTAATACTCTAATAGATCTAAACCACGCATAAGTCATTTCTTTTAAAATGGCCAATTTATGTGAAATGAATATTATTTTTGACTTATAATTATAATTGTTAAACTTACTAAATGTTAGTTGAGTTCAATACTGAACAATCATACACAGTCTAATATATCAGCACGTCATAATTCACAAACGATTTCTTTATAAAAATCGAAAGTTACAAAATTTGATAACAAGTACCGATTTACTCTAACTAATTCTGATGTTGTGAACGAGGAATGATTTTACCGGTCTTTTTTTTGTTTGTTTCTCTTGATTTTATCACATGGTGTGTAAATCTTGATTAGATTCATGAATTTAATTAGGTCATATGATATGATATCATGTTCCAGATTTCGATATTGTAAATGGTACTAGGATCGACTTAATTAAGTGATTATATATTTTAGAATATTAATTACTTGAGATCCACACTCTAATTTGTGTTATTCTTAAATGTATGCCAAACTGCATATCAAATGTCAGGTTTGCCGAATTTGCATACAAAAGTCAAACTACAATTTATTTTATCTATAGACTCTAATATCTTAATTATATGTCAGGGCCAAAAAAAAATTATTCAGGGCCAAAAAATTATATGTTCTATGTGGACACTAGCTATGGCAGATGAGTATGAAAAAGATTTGAGAAAATTGGAAAATATAAAAATAAAAAATAAAGTAGGTACACTTTGACCTAAAAATTTAAAAGAATTTCTTTTGTATTGTACTTAGCATATGATTTTTTTATTTTTTTTAAAGAACTTAGCATATGATCCCCTAATAGGTGAATGCCTCATAAGATGTTTTTCTCATATAAAGGGACAAGTTCGAGTATTGACATCTCAACTGAAATAATATTTTTAAGTATTTTAGTTTTGTTCAATTTTATTTAATATTTCAATTCAACTAATTTTAGTTTGACAAACTATTGGTAGAGCTTTTCTATATAGTTCAATTTAGTTCATTTCAGTTTAATACATTTAATTTTAAGTGCAGATAAATATATTTATATTTTTTCAATTCAGATAAATACATTTATATTTTTTCAGTTCAGTTCAATAATTTTTAATTAAAATTTATATTTTTACTATAGATTACAATGATAAATTTCAAAATTATTTCGTTTAGTTTAATTAAATATATTTAATTTTATTTAAGTTCAGTTCAACAAGAAATAAACTCTATCAAACAAAGCCAGTTCACTTTTGAGAGAAAAAAAAAACATGATCTAATGTATTTTTACATTTAATCTAAGAAATAATTTCAGTAGGAAAAATATTAAATCGAGCAAAAAAAGGAATAAAAACAGCCAATAATTGATGAAAATTACTGGCGGTAAAAGTTTAAGGTAACAACACTTCCGAAATAAAAGTGTGTTTACGTGCATTACGAGGGGTTTCCCAATTTTCCTCATTCCGCGCCTGCATCTCGCTCTTATAAACTGCAAATTGGAAAATATAATTTTCCTAAACAAAATCTTCATGAGTTTTCGTTTATTTTTTTGGACTAGAAAAAAAAAAGATAAATTAGCGTAGGACCTAGCAAATTAATTGGCATGATTGTGAAATTATTACTTGTTATACATTTATATTTTTAAAAAAGAAAATACGGGATGGTTGTAGAATAAAAATGGAACCAATATATAACAAAAAATTATAAACTGATTAAATTACACTATTTTTGTCTGTTTGATGTCCTTTTACTATTAATAGGATTGGTTTTTGAAGGTTTTCTTTTAGTAGGATTAAAAACTAGTCATACAATTGTTGTTCTATCAAAACAGAAAATAGCTGCAGTTAACAACCGAACAAGGCTACTTTTCTGAATACGTTTGAATACTATTAATAGGGTTTTTTTAATAGAAACCACACAAAGTATATTCATGCATATTTTTAATAATTAATAAAATGTCATTTTATTATAATTTTGAATATACTAGTAAGACTTCACAAATAGAGAAATCAAAATATAATTCGTGTGCATTTTTTTATACTTATCTTATCTTTATAACTACATATTTATTAGAAGTGACGAACACATATTTTAGCAGTTAGTTGGTTGAAAATAACATTAATATCGGCCTTTTATTTATTTATATATTTTATCTCCGTTAATTTAAAGATTTGGAAACTATTATAATCAATTGGACAACTTGGTGTAAACCAACGTCAATGCAAGCGCATGAACAATTCGGTGAAAACGTATATATTCACGATGTAAATAATTTGTGACACCTACGTTCTTTATGAATAAATAGAAATGATGCAAAAATCTCAAAATATGATCATAACAATAAAAGATACACTTGATTCTTAACCTCAAATGAAGCTATTTTTAACTCTAAAATTGGACCCTAGAATAATATTACTATTATTGACTTGAACAATCCAAAGTTTTCACCGGTGCAAAATTTACCCCCAACGAAATATCCCAATTGGTCCTTTGATTCGTCATCAGTATCATTACTCCTCCACATTCAAGCATCGTTTTCTCCAGTTCACCACTTCCTCCCCCACTTTTAACATTCCTCCCACTTCCCACGCTTCTTTATACTCTTATTAATTATAACCGCCCAGAAAGCGCACCGAAATCCAGCCAGTTTTGCTCAAAGAAAAGGTGATTCTTGGAGCTGCGCAGTTGACGGATGCGGTAAAGGCGCGGTTTTTCTTGGTGGGTTTTTGGGGAAATTGTCGAGGGAGATGCAGAAGTGGAAGCGCCGCCCGGTGGCGGTGGCGCGCAAGCTGCTGACCTGCGCCATTGGGGTCATAGCTCTGCTGGCGCTGGTTTCTTTTCACTTTCAGGTGGAATTGCCTTCCGCTGAAGTCACCAAGCTGCCCACAACGGTGGGGCCCACTCTCTTCTTCTTGTTTTAATCTATTTTGAATTTTTTTTGGTGATTGTATGATGAGATTGTTGCAGGATATATATTTATTTGTGGTTATGTTTGTGTGTCGTTTTGTTTGATTAGTCCATCACTGGAATTGTTAATGACTTTTGAAATTCTTGGTCATGCTGATGTTGCAGCAGCACGAAATTGAACATCAAAATCTGCAGACAGAGGAAAGCTGGGACCAAGAGCTTGCTCCACCGAGATTTTCCAAGAATTCACAGTTGGCGGCCCGCAAGGTGCTGTTTTTTTTTCTTCCTAGATAGTATTGAGTTGCTTATATAGTTTGTGAACAACTTTTTAGCAAGAAAATGAGGTCATGTGGGATGTATGATTTTGTGTGGTAAACGCAAATGGCGGATGGTGTAGTTGTAGGAGCACACGTGTTTTATACAAATTAGTCATGCATCTTTCATGTTTTCACTCATTTAGATTTGACAGTTGGATGCTGCAAGTTGGAATTCGAGCTTGAACAAGTTATGGAAGCCTCCGCCCAACCGTGACTTTACACCTTGCGTTTTCCCGAGTCCCGATTATACATGTGAGTTTACTTTCGTTTTGTCTTTTGTATATTCAGGCAGACGAGTAAATACCCATATGGGACTCTTATGTCATTTTGCACTTTTATCTTGCCAGCTCCTCCTGAATCTCGTGGTTATTTACTAGTTCATGCAAATGGCGGGCTGAATCAAATGAGGGCCGGGGTATGTTCCTTTCGTAGCCTGGTGAATTCCATTTAAATGGATGAAACTGTGATTTTTTGTTCAGCTCTGTTATTTTGAAATTCTTTTCACCTGTTTTGTCTTTTCACTCTCAGTATATTTTGAGGATATAATAACTATTGGCAAATTAATAATTTATCTATTGCTCCCTGTTCCTGTAACAAACATTTTTCAGTTTATGAGATTAGTGTTAGTGATTTTATATTTGGCCGAGTTCTTGTTGCTGCCATATTTCAGTGTTATCAGTTGTAGTGTCGTAGCTCTTTCTGATATACTACCATAAGCATGTTTTAAGATACTATACGTCCATATTATTGACTCATGAATGGAGAAGGCAACATCATTCTCTGTTAACATAAAGGTGTACAAGTGACCATTTCATTTGAGTGTAATGTTATTTAACGTTATTTTTCTATAAAAAGTTACACGAGTATGTCAAGGTAGTGTTTGTTTTGAGTATATATTTTTGAAATTAAACTTGTAAAGCTATCATTTATTATTCTGTTGAAGTTTTATTTTTTGCCCAAGACAGATTGATGCCGTGAAACAAAATCTATGTCTTGTGTTCTGTTTCACTTTAGTCCATTTAAAGTTTTGAAAATTTACAATTGGAACTGATGAAATAAATCTCACAGATATGTGACATGGTAGCTGTTGCTCGAATAATAAATGCTACTCTCGTGATCCCAGAACTTGACAAACGTTCTTTTTGGAATGACTCAAGGTACATATTGATTTTGTTCTTGTTGCTATTATCTTTTACCTAATTAAGGAGAAATTTTGACTGAAGAATTAAGAGTGCTGTTCTCTGTCACTTTATGATTGTTTATTTTTGATATAGGCTGACATTTAATTTTCTGTTGTTTGGACTACAGCAACTTCTCAGATGTCTTTGATGAAGATTTCTTTATTGATGCTTTGAAGAATGATGTTAAGATTATCAAAAATCTTCCGAAAGAGCTAGCAAATGCTACTAGAGCAGTGAAACACTTCAGAAGTTGGTCTGGTTTAGAGTACTATGAGCAGGAGATAGCTTCCATGTGGGAAGAATATCAGGTATTTATGGTGATGAACGGGTAAAAAATATAATCTCCTCGTGTTTTTCTCTAGTTTTAATATGATGGAAGTTATAGGTTATTCGAGCTGCCAAGTCTGATTCCCGTATAGCAAATAACAACTTGCCTCCAGACATCCAAAAGTTGCGATGCCGTGCTTGTTATGAAGCATTACGTTTTGCTCCTGAAATTGAAGCCATGGGGAAGGTAATACTAGTGATCATAGCGACCATTGCTTTTCAAGTATCTGAAATTTGGCTTTATTTTATGAGAATCTAAGTTAACACTCTTTTATTACATTGGTCTAGTTGTTGGTGGATCGAACAAGGGCCCACGGCCCCTACATTGCTTTACATTTGCGTTATGAAAAAGACATGCTTGCCTATAGTGGATGCACTCATGGTTTATCTCAAGAAGATGCTGATGAACTGAAGTCAATTAGGTAGGTTGTTAATAAGTAGAAAATGCATTTTAACTCTGGACTTGCTAACTGCTTTTGAGCTTACCTTCAACTGATTCTGCAGAGAAAATACTTCTTGGTGGAAAGTAAAAGAAATCGATCCTATAGAACAAAGATCTAGAGGCTTTTGTCCATTGACTCCCAAGGAGGTCGGAATGTTTATTAGTGCTCTTGGATTTCAGTCAAACACTCCCATTTATATTGCAGCAGGAGAAATATATGGTGGTGATCTACACATGGTTGACCTGCTTTCCCGCTTTCCCCTGTTGATGAATAAGGTATAACTTTGATACTGTATATAGAAATGCTTATATGCTCAGCATTGTAGAATGAACAAAATATGTCTGGTTCACCTGTGACTCATCATCTACTATTGTGCAGGAAAAGTTGGCCTCAGCTGAGGAACTTGAACCTTTTGCTAACCATGCTTCTCAAATGGCTGCATTGGACTATATTGTATCTGTTCAGAGTGATATATTCATTCCATCCTACTCGGGTAACATGGCAAGGGCAGTGGAAGGACACCGTCGATTTCTCGGGCATAAAAAAACCATTTCACCAGATAGGCAAGATATCTTTTTACAGATTGCAATGGTCACCAATTCATGCCCTTATCAGAAACTAAGATTGCTCATCATTTTGTTTCATTAATTTACAGGAAAGCTTTAGTTCACCTTTTTGACAAATTTGAGGTGGGGACAATTAAAGATGCCAAAACTTTGGCAGCTCGAGTTGTTGAGATACACAGAAGACGGTATGTTTCCCATAAAGCTTCATGCATACGTGTGTTTTAGAGAAAAGCATTTCAGTCTTTTCGTTTACAAGTTCATTTGTTCTCAGGCAAGGCTCTCCAAGGAAGAGAAAAGGACCCATCTCGGGGACAAAGGGCACAGACAGGTTCCGGTCAGAAGAGGCATTCTATGTGAACCCTTTACCAGATTGTTTATGCCAGAAAGAATTACCGGTCACAAACAGTTCAATGATGATGAGATAGCCGATATGCATTTCCCCCCTCATTTTTACACTCATTGAGGTTGCCCCTATCGCGCTGATCTACCTGTAAATTATCGGTGCTATGCGGGATGTGGTGCATGTGCTGAACATTAACAGGGTTCCTCGGAGACTGACTGATACCACAATATGTATAGGAGAAGATTTTAGAATGTAGAAAAGTTCAGCTCTAGGCCAGTTTAATAGGCAGCAGCGTTTCCTTGATTCAAGTTAAAGCTGTTGTCTTTGTGTATTTGACATCATTGGACCAGTTGAATCCAGTTCAATAAAGCCCCATGCTTGGGAAATGAAAAGAAAACACCATTCTTTAGCCTTTTGTCAATCCCTTGTTCAGCTTCACATCATGTAATAATGTACTTCTTGTGGTCAATTCTACAAAGAGTTTCACGAGAAGTACATTAGCATGTTATTATTTTGTCATATTTAACCTCAAGATTTCTTGTAGTGCAGTACAATTAAAAATTTGCATTGTTTGAACTCTAATTATAAAGCTAGGTAACTGTCTTTGTTGGAGAACTTTTGTGAGGATAGGATAACAAGATAGTCCTCCCACATAAATCCCAAAAGTGACCCACCTAGATATCCACATTTCCAATTTTCCACACACATTACACCACAGAAACACTTCAAGAAATTAGAGAAATGGTGTCCTTCATCTCAACTGTCCCTTCTGTTCTTCCCGCCGTTTCTGTGCCACCCAGCATCGGCTTCAGACAGCCCGCCAATTCGGTAACACTTTTTTCATGTTTTATTTTTGTGTTTATGGCCTTCTCTTTCTGTTGTAGACTGAACTATGTAATGTGTTATTGCAGGGCATAGTTTGTTGCAAAGCTGATGGCGATAATGGCTTTCGTAGAAGGGATGTTCTGCTCGGTGCTACAATTGGCGTGGTAAGGCCTTCACTTCCCTGCATTGCTGATGATAGTTTGATGCATTAGTGTATGAAATGGAGTTATGCTTAGTTCATGCAATTGTGAGATTGTGAAAGAGTGATTTGAAGATGATTTTGCATCAGTTCATGATTCTTACTTAGGACATAGTTACTCGATCCAGCTCCTTTGTCGAACTGGCTAATGCCGCTGATTTAATTCAAAGAAGGCAGCGCTCAGAGTTTCAATGTAAGCTCTACTACTTGTGTTATTTCAGAAGAGTGTGTTTTATATTACCATGTTCTTGATTCTGAATGCTTCTCTTTTTCTTATCTTAGCAAGCATCAAGGGGACCTTGGCTACGGCTTTTACGGTATTTCTATATTTGATAGCATGCTTTGAATCTATATCACCTTGTCTTATCTCTCGGTGATTCATCCGTTAAGTTTGTTTTTTCAGTTGAATCCAGAAATAGTTCAACCGATACTGAAATTGGCACTCAATGACTCTATCACTTATGATAAGGTCAGGGATGAGTTTTGTTTTGCTATTGTTGCCACTATAAAGCTTTATAAAATGCCCGAAAGACTGACACATGTAGAATTGCATATGTAGAGTACAAAATCTGGAGGGCCTAATGGATCGATACGCTTCAGGTAGTTACCAGTGCCAGTGATGAAAATTTCAACCAGTTATCTTCTATGTGAATTGTTTTTACATTTGTTCAACTTAGAAAATTTCCATTCATTGAAGCTCAGAGATCAGCAGACCAGAAAATAAAGGACTTGAGGCTGCACTGGGCTTCTTGGAGGAAGCAAAGATTGAAATCGACTCGTATTCTAAAGGGGGGCCTATTTCATATGCTGATCTGATCCAGCTTGCAGGTTTTTGTTCAGCTCCTTAACTGTAATAGTGCTTTTTATCGTTACATTTCCTCATCGTGTTATGTATCTTGTCTGATGCAGCACAAAGTGCAGTGAAATCCACCTTCTTGGCTTCCGCCATTCGCAAGTGTGGTGGCAATGTAGAGAAAGGACAGCTGTTATACAGTGCTTATGGCTCTTCAGGACAGGTCAGTCAAATGTATTTTTTAAGGTCTCTAGCTACTTTGGTTTTCAGACCAACCTGAAATGTGTGATGCAAACAGTGGGGATTGTTTGACAAACTATTCGGGAGGTCGGATGCCCAAGAACCCGACCCCGAGGGCAGGGTTCCCACCTGGGAGACAGCAAGTGTTGAGGAGATGAAAGACAAGTTCAAGGCAGTTGGCTTTGGTCCTCGTCAGGTAAAATCTCTTACTAGTTTGTTTGTACGAGGATAGACATTTAAGGAAGTGTTACAGAAGATTCCAATGTCTCTCTTTTTTGCGCAGCTGGCTGTTATGTCTGCTTTCTTGGGTCCTGATCAGGATGCAACAGAAGAATACCTGGCAAAAGATCCAGAAGTTTTTCCGTGGGTTCAGAAATACCAGCGCAGCAGAGAAACGGTGTCGAGAACCGACTATGAGGCAAGTTCAAGATTCCTGATAACAATGTTGTTCATTAGGACATAAAGTTTTGAGCATTGTTAACACTTTGTTCATGATTTCAGGTTGACTTGATAACAGCTCTTACAAAACTGAGCTCTCTGGGACAGCAAATCAACTACGAGGCGTATTCGTATCCTGTCAAGAGAATCGAACTTGGCAAACTCAAACTCTAGTCAAAATGATGTACTATTATTATGTGAAAGTGAAGACTGATATTGAATAAAAATGATGCTGTTGAGATTCTTCAACATCGTACATCCCCACTTTCTACCGCAACTTGCATAGTCTTTGTCAAAAATATATATTTAAAAAATCATAGTCTGATCTAATTAACAAGAACCAAATCCAAGAATTTATTCATAATTTATCCGAAAATGAATAGATGTATAGTTGTACACATAAATCACCTATGATACAATACACAGCTGACAACTCTGAATCTAAGAATACAAAAAATCATTATATAGGTAAACTACTTGTACTTGTAAGATATTGTGTGAAGGCCTCCCATGTAAGGCCTCAATATCTCAGGTATAACAACAGTGCCATCTTCTTGCTGATAATTTTCAAGCAAGCATACCATCATACGAGGAACCGCACAAGCTGTAGCATTTAGTGTATGTACGAATTGGGTTGCAGCAGCACCGCCTTTGCCCTTCTTGGGACTCGGCCACGGTCCTGGACGATATCGGATCCCTAATCGCCTGCTCTGATAGTCCGTACAGTTTGATGCACTTGAAATCTGTTCATAAAGATCAAGACCAGATGATAAATGGTAATTTCAACCATCTATAGTATCCATACGAAGAAAATGGACGGTTTTGCATACCTCTCCATAGCGATCCAAACCTGGCATCCATGCCTCCACGTCGAATTTCCGATAGGCTGGTGCACCTAGATCTTCTGATGCCATATCCAGTGTTCTAAGGAGAACACATTTTATTTGTTTAGCAGATTGGCAAGAACAGCAAATATAAGTAAATTATATCATGAGTGTAACAAAATGCAAAATAAGGTTCACACTTGAAATGAAGGCCGAGAGATGAGAAAAGGGATTCTTCGATTTCGATGAGCTCTTGATGGAAAGAATCACTTTCTTCCGGTCGACATAGTATGAACATCTCCACCTTGCTGAACTGGTGAACTCGATAAAGACCCCTGCTCCAGAATTGTCAGATTAAACAAATACTTCAGATGAAGGGGTCTTTTGGTTATATATGTCACGACTCATGAGTACCATGAATTAGAAATTTAACTACCACAAATCCAGTGTAAAGTCATGGAAAGTCTCATATACATACCTAGTTGCGGAACCAGCAGCACCAGCTTCAGTACGGAAGCAATGAGAGACAGCAACGTACTTCAGAGGTAGAGAGGACTCCGGGAGTATGGAATCCATGTGAATTCCACCTACAGGAATCTCTGCAGTGCCTATGAGGCACTGATCACTTCCTTCAATGGAGTAAACCTGTTGAGATGTGTTAAAACAAAGAGATCAATCAATGCACCAAATTCTAAGTTTTTCATTATTCACGGTGTAACTAGCAACCTTTACTCCTAGTTGGGTTAACACACCCATTACAAGTACAGAGTTATACAAGGCATTGTTCAACTAAATTGTTAAACTCGCAAACATAAAAGTTGTTTCTTAAGCTCAGTCCGAGTAATGAGATTACTGATTTTGTTGGTTATTACTAAGTCAATAATGAGATTACAGCCTCTGAGCAAAACTAATGCAACACAACAAAATTAGCCCTAACAGAACTGGGGTTTTATAGGCTTGAAGTCCAAAATATCCAATTACCTGAGTATTTGTTCCCCGTGGTTGGAAGCCACACTTTTCTACAACAGCAGACCTCACTATTTCTGGTGTCATGAGGGGTGTGAAGCCACGTTTCATTACTTCTGCGACTGTCCAGTTTAGAAGTCCCATTTCCAACAAAACTGCTTCATTCTTCAAGTAGTAGAATTTAGAACCACTAACCTGAAAGTCAGAAATTTAACATCATCCAAAAAGAGGCACTAATCACAGAAGATGCCAGAAAATGTAATAGCTATATGGCAGGTACATACATTATATCCTCATTCTAAAGGGAACCACAGTTTCATCATGTTTACAGTTGGAAAGGTCCAAGAGACAGACTAATATTACATATGATATCCAAATGATTAAGCATTCTATCGGTGATGAAATGATTGGATACCTTAAAAGAGAATGACTACCTCAGCAGCAGCATCAAAATCAAACAAATCTAGGTCTTTGCCTAGTTGCACATGGTCTTTGATAGGGAAGTCAAACCTAGGAGGTTCACCAACCTCCGGAAAAAATAAATCAAGAACTCAATGAATGAGCTATAGAAGAATGGCAAAAACAGGTCCAATATGTTCAATATATTGCTGAGAAGAGCATACCATTTTCCTCAAAACGGATGCATCTTCTCCTCCAATAGGAACATCTGGATGAGTCATATTCGGTATACACTGGGCTTCCTGCTGAAGCTCATCCGTGAGTATCAACAAATTTTCCTCCAGGGTAACAAGCCCTTCTTTTATATTCTTTCCTGCACAAGTCCTCAGATTGATTCAGTGACCAGATCAACGAATCATAAGTAGATAGGATCATGCATTAGCAAGTGGATTGTGGACAAACCTTCTTCGATGAGTTTCTGCCGCTCAGAAGGCTCTAATTTCCCTTTCATCATGTTTGCAACTGCATTCCTCTCCCCGCGAAGCCTCTCAACTTCCTGCTATCTGTAATACATTAGCTAACAGCTGAGAAAGAAGAAATTTCGCTACAACTAATTCAGGCCACCATTTCTCAAATAGCATTTCTCAGTTCCAACAATCAACATTAAATATGACATAGCATACAATCAAAATGGCAAAAAAATTAATGTTTATAAGGTAAAAAACTGACCTTCTGAAGCTCCGATAGTCTTTCAAATAGCTCAAGAACAAGCTCCAGGTTCGCATTGGAGTTCCTTTTGAAAATGTTATCAGCCACAGCCTTTTTGTTATCCCTTATCCACTTGAAGTCTATTGAGGCCTTCCATTGGGGCTTCAACACTGAAATCACAGATAAAAATTTTACATTTTGACGTTGAACTCGTGAAAAATATGGAAGGGAGAGAGAAGTTACCTTTGGTGCTATCCGGCGGGCTGGCGGCGGAGACGGCGGCTCTGGAGGCTGTGGAAGAGGCGGCTCTGAGAAGAGGAAGTCGGACTCTAAGTGAAGAAGGGATGGTGATGGTTGGGGATGGAAGGAAGCAGGGGATTCCTGCCATTTTTAAGGATTGAAAAGCTGCCATTTTCTTATGCCTTCTCAACAAGAAGATGATCACATTTATCCGCTAGGGAGTGGACTTAATATGTCTTAAAATAATAAATTGGTCTTTTTCAAATAACAGTATAAAGTCTGGGGGCCAACCTGCAAATATTGATATATAAACAGACAATGATCATACTTAGGGGTCGTTTGGTTCATGTAGGAATTAAATTACCACGGATTTGTTAATTACTCGGAAATAAATTCCTCCATCATAATACTCAGAATTTGGAAAAACTGTTTGGTTGCACCTTCGTATTTTGTAATTCCTAGGATTTTATTTACTACATGTTGTTTGGTTGACTTCTTCTGTTTCTTTATTTATTACGTTATTACGGCATGAGGTGAAAAAATAATGTTATGGTTGGGAGTAAATGGTAATCTCGTATAAAATTGACGCGTATTTCAATTAGACCTAGGTAGAGCTCGGTAACAATTTTCCTAATTGAATTTCCGCGGAATCATCATTTCCACCGTTTTTACTATTATACGCCAACCAAACAAACATCAAAAACGATAAATGCTCAGATTTTGTAATTCCTGCGTTTCGTACGCGAACCAAACGAGCTCTTAATATATAAAAGATCAAGTTTGAAAGTGAAAAAACACACTGAATGATCATATTTAAAAATATAAAAAGTCGGGTTTGAGAGTAAGAAGATCAATAATTGTCCTTGTTTCAATTGAGGCTGGTCTCACAATTGATCTTCTCTTGTATTGTTTAGGTTACGGATCTATAGATAAAGTTGCCATGTCATTTTATTTTTTTTCTCCTTTCTTTAGTATGCATTTTGATCAGAAGAGACGGTGAAAAGATTATACGGTTGTTTTGCGATGAGCACGATGACATTGATGCTTCAAAACATGAATTTGATTTCATAAATAAACCGATGAAAGCAAACCATCTAAACAGAATATGCAGAGGGGCAGCCTTAATAGCAACAAGTATTCTTAACTGAGTGCAACTCAATTATGCAGCATCGTAAACATTGTCATCATCATCCATATTGAAAAGAAATTCCCCTCAGAGGAGCAACAAGTGGTGTTTTACTTGAACAAGCTCCAAACAGACAAGCCAAAAACTCTTTATTTTTTTCTCGGGTTGTTTAAAATAGGTTTCTCTATGAGTAGGGGAAAACTTGCAAATGAGCTGCAAGAGCCATTGGTTAAATCTACAGAGGACCAGGGAAGGTGCCATTCTCCCTTTGCTCGTTCCATCTATCCACCTGCATCCACACACAAAATATAACATTAAATGGGTCGGGTGATCATTCACAAAGGAACATGCTTGTTAAGTAGGTCAATTTAATGTTAATTTAGTAACTGGTTTGTGCTTTACTAATCTAGACCTGAGATATTGAAGTCCTGATCTGAAGAAAGAAAGAAACAGACACAGAATACCTTTTCTCGAATGTAGTTGAATACTAAAATGCATATGATTTTCATGTACTGAAAGAGCAAAATAACGTACCCATTCCCCAGGGCAAAGTGCACGATAATATTTAGCAAACTTCTGACACTCGGGAGCATCTTCACTTTTTGCTGCGGCACATCTGATAAAAAGTACCAAAAAATTCAATATCTTGACTAGCATAACAGAAAAGATCAACAACAAGAGGTATCCAGCTATGACAGAAATATACCACACTAGCTTACCTATGAAACTCAACATAGCGGGTAAAGCAGTGCCTCGTTTGATTGGTAGTTGGGAAACGGAAGTCTGCAGGAGCAGTCTCAAGCTGAGAGACAAGAAGGAACAGGAAATAAGAAACAAAAATAGAGGGGTACATAAAATATATCAAATCCCGTGACAAAAAATAAATAATTGAGAATGCAGGTTTGCAAACCTTAATCTTTGGAGCATCTTCAGCATCTTCTTCATCAGCTACAGCTTCACTTTCAGCACTTTCAGTGGCAGATGACTCATCTGCGCTTTCTGCTTCAGCAGCAGGAGCAGCTTCGGAGCTCTCAGAAGGGGCTTCAACACTTTCATCAGCAGCAGCATCACTGGTTTTACTGCTTTCATCCACGGCAGGAGCAGAATCATGACTCTCAGTCTCAACAACAGCAGGGCTCTCCTCAACAGCACTAGCTGCTGCTTCAGCGACAGTTTCCTCGACGGGAGCAGGTACTGGAGTTTTAACAACCTTTTCTTCCGGTTTGTCTTTCCCCTTCAGAAAATAGTCCTGCTCAAAAAGGCATAGAAAATTCCACAGAAAAATTAGAAAGTCAACAATTTTTGTGTGTCGCTCTAGCTCAGGAAGCATTACATGATACACCATAAGGTAATCCTATTGCCACATTAATTCTACTTTGAAACTTGTTGGAATTTTACTGATCTACAATTTTTCTGGTTTATAGTGGCAAACATTTTACCACTTAAATATGGCTGTGAAACAGTTAGCATGGAAGTCAAAGAACTTGGATTCTTCAGCTAGACTAATATTCAGCATGCACAGTGCCCACTCACTCAAAACATTAACAGAAAAAAACACAAAATTCGTAAGTTGAAGGATATAGCAATGATAAATCAATGGGCTTTCAAGATGTAGTCAGTAGACATGTTGAATCATCTATCTCTCTCTTTTATATAGTATGTTAGCATCTTAAAGCTAGGGAAAACAAAGTATCCCACTCTTCATAAAGTAGTATAAACAAACATGATAGATTGAACAACTAATTTTCATTTTCAGCTGAAGCCTAGGAGAACACTCGACTATCCACTCTTCAGGACCAGCTAATGCAAACATTCAAAATTAAGAACCAATGGGACATTATAGTTGAGAGGCTATAAATAGACACTACTCTAAGTGTGTTGGCTTCGCTATAACACCGCTTTTAGCATAAACCATTAGCTCAACAAGATAAAGCTTCTCACAATTCATGCAGGTAATATTTTACTTTCACAGTAAAAGAATACTGATGAAGCTTCAAAACGACAAAATCTTTACTTTCCCTTTTGTGTTCTCACTCCCATCCCAAGTTTATAAACCACATCTAATGGACAAAGATTTCAACTAAATTTTGGGTCAGCCAGAAAAGGCACAATTCATACAAAACGCAGCCTTCTTTTTGACAGACATAGTTTACAAGTTTCCGGTAAACAAACATAATAATCAATCAACTCAAATTATTGACTAAATTTAACAATTTTCATCGTTAATTCCAACCAAAAGATTGGTCGCATAATCCACACAGAAAAATAGATACGAAAAAGAAGTGCAATTTATTAACAAACTGAAAACAAACAGATCTGAAGAATCCCAGATGAACCCAGTTACTAAAACACAAAAGAAGATCGATTTTTTTAAAAACAGTTAAACCGACCTCAGAAAGGGATGGGGATTTCGCAGCATCGGCGGCAGCCATCGTAGAACAGAAAACAGAGCCGCTTCGAATCTAACAACAAACGATGTCTGAACTGAGCTGATTGCTCCGCCAGGTACAAGGTATAACAGAAATGGAAGACTGGTTGCAGCTGGGTGGGTATGTTGATTCGAAGGTAAGGTCCTAAATCAAAAACCACGTTGGGCAAAGTCATGGGCCTTTGGGCTTAAAGCCTGTTCTCTCGAACTGTATATCAATTCCGTTCAATCCAAATATATCAATTTCGAACTGTATATCAAGTCCAGTTTAATTCAATCCAAATATATTTACTCCCTCCAATGCTAGTTGAATTTGTATGTAATTTTTTTTATGTAAATATGTTAGACTTCTAAACACGTGTTTGACTGTTAATATGTTTAACTATGTATATTATTAATAAATAAAATTTTGATATTTAATGAACTACTCAATCT
This sequence comes from Cruciata laevipes, assembly GCA_963678965.1. Taxonomy (NCBI): domain Eukaryota; kingdom Viridiplantae; phylum Streptophyta; class Magnoliopsida; order Gentianales; family Rubiaceae; genus Cruciata; species Cruciata laevipes. The sequence continues at coordinate 6,401,398 of OY787639.1, forward strand.
TTTCCAAAGAGATGTTTTTTTATCCCTTCCAAAGAAATTGAATCAATTCCTTTTTTGGCAAAGAATTATAATGAAAACTATTACTCTTTTCTCACGCACTCCATCAACCCTACCATCTGCATCAGCGCTACCTCAGATTCCTTAAAGATTATGACAAAAGCAAATGGACACATATCTTTAGGATGGAAGGAGGACATATTGACACGATTTCAACAATATAAAATACCATAATATAGTTTTTATCTATTCATTCAAAGACTTGGTCAAACTTTAGTATATATTTGATTAAAAAAGATTATGTTCAATTACGATTGAGATTAGGGAGTTAAAATATGAATCAAAGAAATTCAGTTCATCACTTTATTTTAACTTTTATTTATTGTATTTCAATCCAAAATATAATTCTGACTTGATGATTTGAAAATTAATGATTTATATATACACTTGATGATTTATATATACACCTTGATGATTAATAAATATAAGATGTGTTTAAAATAGTAAAATATCAAAAATAATAAAAATACCATCATATTTTTATAATAATCAACTAATAGAGCAAAACGTCAAATTGTACAAAAAACATAATAGAGAGCGTCTCAGATATGATGGTACTAATTGCGATGGCAGCAAATGTTAATTTTCTCACTTTCATGCCTGATCATTATATATTTTGTATTGATTTTTTCTCATTTTTAAAGTTTGACTTTTTACATATTAAGTATAATCATTTAGTGTATTATTGTTTATCATCTATAGATCAAACTTTTTACATCAATTGAGATCAGTGAGATTTTGTTTAAATTATTTGATTTCATAGTCATCAACTTTATTCAAAATTCTTGTTTGAGCAATCATCTACCCATCTTCCTTTTGCTTTTCCAAAGGATGCTGGGCACTTCTCAAAAGAGCTGCCTGTTATTCTCATGCATGTTGAGTAGCATGACGTGTTGTTACTAGGTTTGTGTGCAAAAACATCACCGTTACAAACGTTCCAAGTATATATACTTCCAAAATCGGTTTAATTTCATGAATTAAAATAATTTATTATTATACAAAATGTTTTCCAAAGTGAATTATGATATTTGAGAAATGTACGTAGCCCATCTTTGCTAGGAGATTATCAAAATAATGAGCCAAGTGTATTAGGTAAGTAAGTATAGAAATTACAAGCATATAATGAATGATAATCTAGTTAAATCCTAATCACCCAAGCTCATGTATACTATCTCAATACCCCTTAAGTGAAGAGTCGGATCAACCGAAATCTAAAGCTTGGAAAGAAAAAACTGAAACGACGACTTTGGAAGCCCATATGTAAAGATATATGCAAGTTGTAGTGAGGTTGGCACGTGGCTAACACGAAACTTGTCAGATGTCACTAACTTCAAAAAATCGTACTATTATTGTCAAGATCAAGCAAAAGTATAATTAATAATCAGAATTAATTACTTAAGTATCACAATAGTAATATTTTTACTATAATTTTTTATCAGAACTTGTAAATTTTAATCATATAATTTACAATTGTGATAATGCTTATGATTATTGTAAGTGAATGCACCTATGAAAAATTTGTAAACTGTAACATTGACATCGTGTTCAACGTTGCAACACACAAGAATAAAAGAACTAAATGACGAATATCATGAACTGCAAAACGGAAAAATAACTGAAACTGAAAAATAACAACTCTTTATCAATAAGAAAAAAAAAGAAGAAAGGAGTTGAACGGCGTTAAACATGACAAATCAATTAGCCGTTGAGATTATGTTGTTGAGATTTTAAAAACCATGGCTATAAATTGGAGTGATATAAAGTTACAAATGGACAATGTTCACCACAACTAAAAACGTAAATCATACCACCAATTATCAGAGCAGCAAATAATGGTCTATCCAAATATCGAATGTGGCACTGTCGCACGAAAAAGGACCGATCGTTATGTTATCAAAAAGGGAACGATTAATTGAACAACCGCAACACAAAACGTGACAAAATAAATCAATTAATCAATGATATTTCATAATATTATCGAATTTACTATTAAACATACATCGCATCAGACGTTAAACGTGACAAATTAATCATTATTTTTTTTTTGAAAATACAAATTAATCATTACTAATTATGCTTATTAATGTTTTTTTATAACGGATGCTAAACTAGACGATAAATGTGCTACCGGCTTCTAGACAAATTCGTGTAAGATGATGCATTGCATTTCTAAATATGAAATTGGAAATATTAGTGGTAATAAAATTACAAGTTTAAATAAATTAGTTTTAGCTCAAGTAATTTTTTGAATACTAAATATTTGAAAAATGTTTATATTAATAGATAGAGTAATACCATGCATCACCGAAATAAAATTATTAATATTATTTTCTTATGCATTACCGTTTTGCATAAAATTATTTTTAATTAGGATAATTAAAAGTTTATTATTGTTTCACTAACGTTAAGCTTAAGGAAGTGCCACTGCGAAGGGCCCACGAGCTCCTAGAGCGGGCCCACATAGGGTAACGATAAGAAAGAGTAATTCATATCCATCCACCCATCCGTCTACGCATATAAATAAGCGCAGGGAAGACCAGTCTAGATAGAGAAAGTAGTATCAGAAAGAATTCTAGAGAGAGAAACAAAATAAAGGACTGTTCAGTTCTGAAACGACTGGACTGACGGAGCCTCTCTCCCTCTCTCTTCACCACCTACTGTGTGACTGCGTGTTTTATGGAACAGCAACAGCACAAAAGCTGCCATTCTTCTCCTAGCAGCGGCGGTGAGGCCGCTGCGCCGGGTACGAGTGCGAACCTCATCGCCACCACTTCTAGCGGCGGCGGGAATACTGGTAGAGATGCGTATCTGAGGAATCTGAATAAGAGTTCACTCAAGATTTCCAAGCCTATCAGGCGCACGGCGAGCTTTGACCGGAGCCAAATCGAGAGCCTTGTGGAGCCTCCGCTGCTGATGAACCAGCCTCCGCTGCTGCCGCCGCACCAGCACCAGCCGCCGGTTTATAATATCAACAAGAGCGACTTCAGGGACGTGGTTCAGCGGCTCACCGGCTCGCCGGCGCACGAGCGGTTCTCCACCCCTCAGCCGATACAGCAGCCCAAGCCGCAGAGCTCGCGGCTGCAGCGGATCCGCCCGCCGCCGCTGGTGCAGATTAGCAACCGCCCACCGCCGCAGCTGTCGCAAATGACCCAGCCCGCCGGATTCCTTCCCGGTCAACGGCAGCCCCTGTCTCCGCTGCCTCCTTTCCCGTCGGTACACGCCGCTGCAGAGTCTCCGATCTCCGCGTACATGCGCTTTCTCCAGACTCCCGCCGCCTTCGATGGCTCCCCGGGATGGAACGGCATCATCCCACCGCAGCTGCCGCCTCTGCCTCACTTCCCCGGCCTGCTTCCTCCCTCGTCGTCGTCGCAGCCGTTTGGGTGTACACCTTCGCCCAGGTCGCCGTACGGCGTGATGTCGCAGAACATGATGTTTCCCCCGTCGCAGCTTCCCCTGTCCCCGAACCCGCCGGTGGCAAGTCCGAGTTGGAAGGGCACATGAAGTAATTTTGCAAGTTAAAGTTAGGTCAAAAAGGTAATAATATGCCTAGCAGGGGGGTCGTTTTGTTGTTATTTTGGGGAAAATTGGTTCGTTTTTTTTTTTTTTTTTTCTATATAAAGAAGAAGAAGAAGATTATAGGGGCACAAATAGAAATTGTGAAAAGTAGCAAGTGACAATGGTTCTTTAATCTTAGATTATGCTCTTTTTGTACATGGAAGAAAATCATGATTCAGATACTTCAAGAAATGTTCCCTTTTTAAGTTAAGTTGGTTTGGTGATTTCTTTAAGTTAAGTTGGTTAAATTCTACTAATTGGGAATATTTCTTGTTGGAAAATTGTGTCAAGAAATATGCATTTTCATACCATACTCTGTTTCTGAGTTTCAGCATGTAAATGGCTAAATGAGTAATCAAGTATCGGATCAAACGACTAAATGAAACGTTACCATCCAAGTTTTGCAAATAGCTGTTGGAAAATGATTTATTTAAGGTAAATTGAAAGTTACAGTCATGGTAACTTTTGGGGCTTATCATTCGGAGATGAATGAGATATAGAAAGTTTTGGTTAAAGAAATTTATCCAAAATAGGATTTCTATTGTTTATGAAGTTCATATGTTGAACATTATAGAAAAGCCCGGAATGTGTTTTAATTGAAGAATTACTTGTAGTACATTCTTTTGGTTTATGGAAATTACTTTGTGTTATTCCATAAAGATAAGACTTTCATTATTTGGGAAAGTTCTAATGCTATAATTAAAACACAGTTTACCTTATTTTGTGAGAGAATCCATATGCGTATTGGATTGAGAATCTTTCCAGCTGAAAATTATGTTTCCTAATTCATAGGATTTAGGAGTATATATATAGAGTCATCAGTCAATATGAAAAGAACCTTTACACACGTTTGTACTCCTAGTAATAGATACATTAAATTGAGAGTGTTGGTGTTTTCATTGGTGCTGAGTGAGTTGAGAGTCAAGTCATTGTGATTGAAGATCGGCTCTACGAAATCCAGGTAACTTTGTATGTTACCTTATGGTTTTATCCTATGGGACTTTGGTGTCATTTGTTGGCCTCATAAGTTTCAAGGGCGGAGACTAGCTCGACTCCATAATGATCTATGCTTTTGTGTTTAGGATATTTAATATGTTGTATGCATAATTATTTGTAACTCTTGGCATGTTTTGCATGATTAATATAAATAATATAACTTGTATTTTATTATTCATGTGTTTTCTGTAATTTATATTCTGTAATTTTATTTACTACAAATTACTGTCAATATAGCTCCTACAGTCTTGAAACTTATGAAACTTTTAAAGGGCGGATATTGATGTGTAATTTTTTCAGAAAATTATAGAATATTTTACGGAAATATTGTGGTTTTTGGAAATTTAATGTGATTAGAATTTCGAAAACTACGCGTTACTTGAGTTATGAATTATGCATGCTAAGGTTATTATATTGAATAAACCAAAAGTAGGGATGCATGATTAATTATGTGCTTATATTATATATTTATATGAGCATGACATTTATGTGTATTATTTGATTTAGGGTTTTTCGGAAATTGTTCTTTGTGAATTTAAATCCGAAAAACTCATGTGAAGTTATTCTAATGGTTTGCCGAGTTTTCTTGGCATGTACAAATATTAATTACGAGGATCAATGAGCATCGTGGAGGAGATGGTGTTGATCAGTCAGAGATATATTTGGTCTCGACTTTTAAACGAAAGGTTAGAGGATCAAAACCAATAAATTGAATTAGTTGTGGTATTCGATTTAGTTTGGATGGGTTTGATTTGAAAACCATGTTTATTTGGCTATTTAGATATTCATAATTATGCATGAATATTATCTTTACGTCATTACGTGAGAATGGATGGATACATGGCTTGCATGAGAAATTGATATAATGCTAATTTATATGTGATTATAAATTTTCCATAGGATTTTATGAGACTTGCATGCGTACGTGGGTTATGGAATAATCTCTAGACTGTTGCATGAAAAGTTTGATCATAAATATTATTTGAAAGCCATGTCTGGATTTTGTGAGTATATTGCTTCCTGGAATATATATGATAGTGAATGCTTGGTATAAATATATGATAATTGTGTAAATTTACTAATTTACACGCGTTGGATTAGTATATGTCATAATGTATTTATATACCTAGCTGGAAGCATATACTTGTATTCTCACATGTGTTGTAATTGAGCTAATTAATTGTTTTGGATGCATGAAATTAATTTTATGCATGAAACCATTAATAAATATTATTCATGCAAGAGGAATCTGTACGTGGTATATGGATTACGTGTATGCATATTATGATGCTCAATGTGTTCGTGCATGCGATTGTGTGGATTTATTGTTTTCATACGAGATATATGAGTATGATCTATTAATATAATCCAGTATAATCCAGTATTTTAATCTTGCATGACTCGTGAATGATTTTGATCATATGGTATGTAAGATTGTATGCATGTTGATTTCGGTTATGACCGTATGAATCTGAACTTGAGTTGACAGTGTATATGTGATACTATAAATTGTTTATATTATCTGGCTTATTATACATTCAAGTTTATGAGATTCTATGATGTTGGCTATGCCATGACTACGGTTTGTGGATGGTTTGCTGTGTGCAATCATCAAGAACTGGTGGCAGAAGTTATGCTATGTGATAGACTTGGCAATGTGCTGTGTGCAATTGTCATGAATTCACAGCAAGCTTCGTAAGACCTGGGCAATTGTATATTGCATGAGATGAGCATACGGCTCTGTGTTCGATATTTTGATTATTGTGTATAATCTATAAAATACGAACGAGATGACATGAGTAATTTTACTATGTCAAGGGTATTGGTCTTAAGAACCATAACGAGAAACCCTGAAAGCATGAGTTTTCGTAACTATGCTGAAATTCTGATTATTTGTAATCGAAGAATTAACTAATCGTCAGAATTATGGTTGAGAGACCTAAGAATTCTGAGGTTAAAATTCTAATTACTCATAATTGAAGAATTTGATAAATCGTCAGATTGGTTGAGAAACCTGAATAATCTGAGATTTGAAAATCCCAAGACAATATGGTCAAATCTAGAATTTTGTATTCTGAGATAGGGATCCCGAGACTTTGTTAAGTCTAGAATTTCGGTCAGAAAGAGCTGAAAATTCTAAGATTATCTAATTCGTAGACATATGGTCTAGGAACTCCAAGACACGAAGTTCCGAGGAACTATACGTGTGGAGATGATAATGATATCGGTCCAATGAGGGGGACCGGAAACCTTAAAAAATTTAGCAATAGATGAATTTTGACAAGGTAGAGAGTTATCACTAAGAACTTGAAAAAGTACGTGAAAAACTCTAAGTTGAGCCGATAAGGCTGAATCCCAGACTAAGACTCGAATTCGATTGAGTCTAGCTTAAAGGGAAATGTATTCGAGCAAGAATGAGACTCGAATGGGACCATGTTTGGGTCAAGAGTGTAAAACGTGAACTCATAGCGAGACGGCGTAACTCAGACTTGAGCTGAGATATCAATTTATATGTGAATTGAGAAAGTCACTCGAGTGTAGTCAAGTACTGTTGTACTAAAATGACTTGGAAATGGGCAGTATTTTGTGTAGAGTTTGCTAACTCACATTTTACCCTACGAGATGGGAAATCTGCGCCATAAGGGATAGTAAATCGAAATCCCTGAAGTGATTGGTTAATCAAATCCTTGATGGCATGGATATTACTTCTATCTGTTGTTGTAATTGCTGGGATAAATGGTTACTTGATATTGGGAAATCTGGTCATCTCTTATTCTAAGTATGTTGTATAGATAAGAGAGATTTCCACAATCAGTTGAAACACGAAAGTGTTGTAGTGAAATAATCTATCCTTAAAATATAGTTTTATGGGATGAGAATCTTGTGTTTGATTCATTTGTTGAACAAACGAGACTTTTGATAAGTCATGTGCTAGACAAAGCAATTTTGTCTTAAAGTAATAATTAACGAGAATCACCAAAATGATACTTACATAAATGGTTCTAAGTCCATTTTTGTATCATTTGTGGTATGAGTTGATTGTGAAAGCGAATACGTAAAATCTTTTTGTGATTGCGTTCACACTACAAGATTATTCGCAAATGTCATTTTTCCGTATGTACTAGCTATATATAGTAGTGAAACGTAAAGTCGCTAGAAATGATAAAGCGATGTGGGAAACCTATATATGGGTAGGTGATCTTTTAAATAAGATATCCCAAAAGAGTAAATGAAAACTCTTAACGGTGTAGAGTCATCCTACGAATTCCTTCGAATGTGGGGGTTGACCTAACGGTGTAGACTCATCCGAGAAGTTCATTCGAATGTGGGGGTTGACGTCTAACCAAGTATAGTAAGATATTACCTGAAATGGTATATTTACTAAAATGCACATTATGGTAGTGCTTGTTGACTTCTTATGAAAGAATATTAAATATTGTGATATTTATAAGAAATATTTGATGGAATTGATAAATACATCTTTTGATGGAAAGAGTATTTTATGGAAATTCCTAGAGATGATTTATCCTAAAATGGCATTATGAGCCAGTGGATGAAATCATTGAGGATCTGTGATGATAAACCTAGAGGAAGCAAATGTGATAGGACAAAGTATTGTGCCTTGTTTTGCTTTAGAGGTATATCTGAGAGCTAGAATTCCATGAAATGATGTTTATGGAAAAACGGTAATCAATAGTGAGATTGATCTACCGTGTGAGGCAAATCACTAGACTGCTAGTAGATTTCAACAATTAGTAAGTATTTTGTATACTTGATGGTATTCTCCAGAAATGAGAATAATACCTGAAATGATGGTAATTCCGATTTGCAGCTTTGTGTAAGCTCAAAAGTACATCAAATGGACCTAGTGGTTAAATGGAGATTTAGATATTAAGATCTGAATAGAGCAATATGAATGGCTCGATGCTCCAAAACAGTCCATGAGTTGATGACACTAATTGTTGATGAGCCAATGATATGAATCAATGAGCTTAGTTAAGGCATGAGTGCTAAGAGACACGAGAAATGATTATGTCATTTATGTTCTCAAATCGAATGGTTCGCTCATTGATAGTGTATTGATACGATGACTGAATCTATGAGAGATATATCGTATTCAATGGAATGACTCTAACTTTGTTGGAATACCTTTGTAAAGGTGAGACTTCTCTTGAAAAGAGAATGTAGAGTCATGGAAGGTCTGTAGTACTAAATGAGGTGTACACGATCAGACATTTCTTACTCTGAAAGTAAGATGAGACACGAGTAGTCAAGAGAAAAACTAATGGATCCAAGTTTGTGTGATACACGTGGTCTCGTGGATATGGCTTGAAATGTGTAGAGAAATGATTCTCTTAATTAGATTCATATGAGGAATCTAACTCCATTATGTTGGATTATGGGAAAGGAAATGAGTCCGTACCTTTTGAGAAAAGGGAATCCCAAGGTAACCAAAGCAAATTTGTGCTGATTGGTTTACTGTAAAGCCATATCGATAATGGTATGTCTAAACGTAGATAAAATATCATTAGAAAACTACTCTCAAACCGGGATTTATCTAAACTGACTTATCGTCATTAAGATAAGGTTGTGTTCCTTTGACGAAAGGATTAGATCGATTTCTTGACGAAGAAATTGAATCGAGAGGTAGTTAAATCATCGAGAGGAATGAGACTGAAGTCCATTAAATGGTGAGGTTACGTCTGTGGACACCCAACCTATGCGATTGGAGATCCCATGGTCTAGGTTCAAAGGGACAACTAAACGTCAAAGACCCACCGACGTCACTGTGGGGGTTTCTTTAAACCTCTTGTCTTATTCCTATGATGATGAAACAGTGAAGTGGAAATGAGGGTAAGCATGAAATGCTTTTAATGACTAACGGCCTCTAATTATGGGAATTAGAGTGGAAATGGGTTATTTAACAAATAACAAATTCCTCAGCAACCAGTCACCTATGTGCGGGAGGTGTGGCCGCCTCTAGAGGGAATTGAATGAGGACACAATTCTTTACAAACGCGACTGAAATAGGCAGGTGCTCCATGGCCGCGATAATTGGGCACAACCGCGGAAATCGCAGAGTATAGTAAGATGTCTGTGGGACGTACATGAAAGTTCATACCAGCGGTTCAGGGAAGTTCAAAGCGGGACCGCATACTTCCTAACCAGTGAAACAGTGTACTATCCCAAGGGAAAAGTTCAAGGACTAAATGATCTACTTATTCCTATGCAGGCATCTAAGCTTCCGATACGGCAATCACAATGACTACATTAGTGTAATGCGTAATTGAAATCCCGAATCTATACCTGATTCATGTGGGGGATTGTTGGAAAATGATTTATTTAAGGTAAATTGAAAGTTACAGTCATGGTAACTTTTGGGGCTTATCATTCGGAGATGAATGAGATATAGAAAGTTTTGGTTAAAGAAATTTATCCAAAATAGGATTTCTATTGTTTATGAAGTTCATATGTTGAACATTATAGAAAAGCCCGGAATGTGTTTTAATTGAAGAATTACTTGTAGTACATTCTTTTGGTTTATGGAAATTACTTTGTGTTATTCCATAAAGATAAGACTTTCATTATTTGGGAAAGTTCTAATGCTATAATTAAAACACAGTTTACCTTATTTTGTGAGAGAATCCATATGCGTATTGGATTGAGAATCTTTCCAGCTGAAAATTATGTTTCCTAATTCATAGGATTTAGGAGTATATATATAGAGTCATCAGTCAATATGAAAAGAACCTTTACACACGTTTGGTTAAAGAAATTTATACAAATTACTGTCAATATAGCTCCTACAATAGCCATTTTCAGTCTTCCGATCTGAATTGAAATATTTGAAACAAACATTCTCCACACTGTGCCATTGACATTTTGCATTGTGGTGCTGTAACGTAAAAATGGAAATATCCTTTCAAAACAAAGCTGGATGATGGTGATATTGTTCATTGGATTGAATGATAAAACACATATTTTCAGTTGTTTGTGCATGCAATCTGATTACTCTAAAACCAAATCTGATTAATTACCATATAATATAATTACTCTTATCTATTGTTGGTGTATTTGTGCATGCAATCTGATTACTCTAAAACCAAATCTGATTGTATGGTTATATATATATATTAAAGAAGTTAGCCGTAGAATCGGGTGTTTTTAACACAATTTCCATTGGTGTATATAGCGGTGGATTTATTGATATTATCGTTATTTGTGAAGTTAAACCAGTAGAATCAGTGTTTTTTAAAATAGTTTTAATTGGTGTATTTAGCGGTGAATTTATTGATATTATCGTTACTAGTGAAGTTAGGCAGTTGTATTTGAATCGTAGAATCGATTTAAGGTGGGATCGATATGAATAAATGGGTGAATTGATAAGTCTCGTTAGAATCCAGTTTAGTTTTTCGGTACATTGTAGAATCCATCCTGTATGTGTAGAAATTAGGCAGATTTAATCACTGAATTGATAAGTCTCGATTGAATTCAGAATTCGTTCAGTATTGACTGGAGTTAGGCACGTAGATTTAATCACAGTATCGATTGAAAATGTGGATAGATATGAATTAAATTTGTGAATAGATAAGTTTCGATTGAATTCAGAATTCATCCAGTATTTACATGCAGATGGATTTAATCACTGTATCGATTGAAAGTGGGAAAGAATATGAATTAAATTGGTGAATTAATAGGTCTCGATTAAATTCATAATCGGATAACTTCTCGGTATAGTATAGATTCCAGCATTCACCAGTCAAACATCGATTCTGCAACAGAAATTATGAATCTATTAATGATAAATTTTCATGCGCATAAGGATTCATCTAGCATTCACTAGTCAAACATCGATTCTGCAAAAGAAATTATGAATCTATTAATGATAAATTTTCATGCGCATAAGGTTGACTATGTGACTGAGAAAAATGATCTAGTACCATCTAAATAAATAAATTTTTTTTACACGTGGTTGAATATGAAAATCTAGTGATAAATTAAGTGAATCTACTATATTTTCATTTTAAATCCTACACATAAATAAATACTCATGCAAAAATGAATTAAATAATATGAATCAACCATATTTTCATTTTAATTTCTACACATAAATAAATACTCATATAAAAATGATAGGGGTAAAAAAATATTTAATGGCAGAAATATAATTATGCTTTACTTTACATTTTTTTTAAATTATCACCAATTTTCAAGTTACTCATAAATAGAGTTTGAATACAATTAATATAGTATTGTATTTGATGAATAAAACAATTCATACCCATGAAACTCAAGTGAAAATGAAATGACTATTAGTGCTTTCCAATTTATATCAACTCAACGATCCAGGTTAGTGAGTCAACAGACGACAAGTCGATTATCAAGTTTGTCAATGTGCGGATAATATTACAAGGAGCAATTTAGTGAATCGCCCAACATAACACAATTTACCCATTTGAATGTGATTCAAAAGTACTAACTTTTCTAAACTGCAGATTATAGCAGTTCTCAAGATCTTATACACCACAAGTTTCATGACTTTGTGATGATCCAACTCCTCCCATGTGTTCATTCCTTTGGATTTGTTCTTTTTGGTTCTTCAGAAAATCTCATTTACCACAGTGTTGTACTGGCTATCTTGTGGCTTTCGCTAAAATGAAGCATAGTGATTTAGCACGTGATTAAGCCGACACAGATTGCTTGCAACTTTATGTTGAAGCTCTGAATCCCCACCACCACGAGGCATCCTGGTCTGTGGCCTTCAACCTGAGATGTAGAAGTAAAAAAACCAGTAGTTGTTCCTAGCTATGAAGATTTCCTACATGCAAAGTTCATAGCCTCTAGAAACACTTGACCCTAGATTTGTCTAGGCAGATCCGAGGATAAGAAAATATAATTTACCTTCGTTGTGCTTGCAAATTTGATATTATAAACAAATTTGTTGTGAACATGTTTTTAATATTCTCAGTTCCTGGCCTGGATTTTAATTCTTGAATATGAATACAAACACAACAGTATTCATCTCCATGTTATCAAAGCTAATAGTAATGGCTTTCTAAATTGAGTTTCCTCCATTTCTGAAGCATATTATAAACTCCATAACCTTTCAGGTTTATATAATGGCGTTTTTTGCAACACTAATTTTGTTCATAAATAATGTTAGTTTAGACACTTTCTCTCGTGATTTGTGAGGGCAAGTACCGTGCAACTTGTGGACAATGACACAGCTTCAGTTTAGTCGTAGTTGTTCTCTGCACTACTCAACTCCAAGAAATAAGAACAGAGTATAAACTGAGATTGACAGAATGTAACAGCCAATCGCATAAATTGACTAAAATGCCTTTGACTGGCTTTACATCAAGTACCAGCATTAAACAATTCTTTTGCATATTTCTCCAATCACTAGACTGCATTTAGTCAATTTAGTAAACCTCACTCCCTTTTAATTCAACATACGAGTACAACTTCATTTCAACTCATAATTCAATTCAGTTCATGGCCTGATGACATTTTCTGTTCACTAAAATGCAGTTTTCCAATCTCACTATTTGCTTCACAGAGAGAGAACACAATCTCCGAACTCAGACAGAAGATGGATGAAATTAAAATGATGAGAGAATGAGATGAGACTAACAGAATCATATTGATTGATATTAAAAATAGATTCAGTCGCAACACAAACCTAAAAACGAAAAACAAATGACAGGGAATGATAACAATCATAATAACAGGCAACTTCTCCTATCTAAAACCATCAGAGGAGAAGCCACCCCAGCAACTAAATGGCTTTCTCACTGGTCACCGCCTTCCTTGGGAGCAGCTTCCTTGATCTCATCTGCTCCATCATCCTGCATTTTCAAAACCAGGCCATTAAGTCTTAAGCAAAAACTACGGGGTGTGATAAAAGGGAGGTTTGCCAAATGCTCAACAACATCAGTACCTGCATGTCGGAAGTCCAGAGGGTGAGATTGTCACGCAAGAGTTGCATAATCAGAGTGCTGTCTTTGTATGATTCCTCTCCAAGGGTATCCAATTCAGCAATGGCCTCATCGAAAGCCTACACATGGCAACATGAAAGGAGTAAGAAAAAGCAACAGTACTGATTATTGAAACTAAGCTCATATCCGCATTCAAGATATCAACTTCGATCCAAAGAAATATACCTGTTTTGCAAGATTACAGGCGCGGTCAGGAGAATTCAAGATCTCATAGTAGAACACAGAGAAGTTGAGGGCCAGTCCAAGCCTGATTGGATGAGTTGGGGCAAGTTCAGCATTTGCGATATCCTGCAGCACACAGCAATGATAGAAGATAAACACTCTGTTCAAGATGATTTCACACATTGACCAGCTACTAAGTTAATTGACATCTAGATCAAACAACTACACAGCAATGATAGAAGATAAACACTCTGTTCGAGATGATTTCACACATTGACCAGCTACTAAGTTAATTGACATCTAGATCAAACAACTACATGTGCGTAATTGTGCAACTCAAGAACAAACAACTGCATTTGTGTAATCATGCAACTCAAGAACAATATACTCTTAACAGTGTTATCATATCAACTAGAAGACCTTCAAGTTCAAATACATCAACAATTACAGGTAAAAAGTAGTATTTATACAAAGCTCTCTCTCTCTCACTCTATCTCTCATCAAGTTCAAAATCAAGGAACAAAGGCATAATGTTTCTAATCCATCACATTTCACACTAATAAAAGCTAAAAAACAATAAACTACTCTTCCTTTTCCTCTTAATGGCTAACACAAACAAATCCCAATCTAAATATCATACATTTCACCATCTAGATGTAGAAAAAACAATATGCATAAACAATTAAAAGTGAAAATTGATGATATTAGACTGTACAATCAGAAGAATATGAGGCTAGGCAATTATACCTGAGCGGCCTTGTAGGCGGTGAGGGTGCTTTCGGCAGCCTCCTTCCTCTCGGATCCGGTCTTAAACTCAGCAAGGTATCTGTGATAATCGCCCTTCATCTTCAAGTAGAAGACCTTGGAATCTCCGGAGGAGGCGGAGGGGATGAGCTTGACATCGAGAAGCTTCAAGATGCCGTCGCAGATGCCGGAGAGCTCAGTCTCGATCTTAGATCTGTACCCCTTGATGGTGCTCACGTGGTCCTCGTTCCCCCTGGACTCCTCCTTCTGCTCGATGGAGGAGATGATCCTCCACGACGCCCTGCGCGCCCCGATCACGTTCTTGTACGCCACGCTCAGCAGGTTCCGCTCCTCCACCGTCAGCTCCTCCCCGTCTGTCAGCGAGTTCGACACCTTCTCCATGTACTCCACCATCTCCTCGTACCGCTCCGCCTGCTCGGCAAGCTTCGCCATGTACACGTTCTCCTCACGCGCCGCCATTGTTGCAGAGGTGGATTTCGGATCTGTTTTTTTTTCTTTTCGATTTTGTTGCAGGGTTGAATTTGGGGACGAAAGGAGAAATAGGGGAAGGATTTGAAGGGTGGGGAGTGGTTTGGGGAAATGTTTTCCCTTTTTGACTGTGAGGGGTAATTAATTTGACGGTGAAAATTTGTCGGGTGAAGGTACAAGTTCTTAAGCGGGGGGTACAAGTTGGAGTGGTCAAAGGGGTTTTGAGTGAAGGAGGACTGTTGGATTGGGGCGCCTTTGACGGTGGGGATTGAGAGTTTGAGGGAATCTAAACGGACGGTGGACTAATTATCAGAGGGTGGACTCCGTGGCCCCCACTGCTGTACTATGTACGTACTCTATGGGGCTTGATTTGGTGCGTGATGGTTTTGTGTAATATGGTGTGTGTCCGG
The DNA here is from genome assembly GCA_963678965.1 of Cruciata laevipes. Taxonomy (NCBI): domain Eukaryota; kingdom Viridiplantae; phylum Streptophyta; class Magnoliopsida; order Gentianales; family Rubiaceae; genus Cruciata; species Cruciata laevipes. The sequence goes on from OY787639.1 coordinate 6,416,810, forward strand.
TCAGAGCTGGTCATTGACCAAATTGACGTTGTCTTGAGCCAGTGTTCAAATGATCGGTTAAACACTTTGATTTATGCCCGGTACCGGTAGTTTTGAGCCTATCTTATTATGAATTAAACAAATAAAATTCAGATGAAAGTTTTTTTTTTTTTTTTGGACGAAAATCATTCAAGCTCCTGGAAAACGCCCAGAAACGATTACAATGAGTGGAATTGACATCCAATTCGACTAGTATATTACAGAATAACCGAACTATATGGCAACCAGACTAATTATGTATGTACTATTACAGCTTAAGAGATCCAATAAAAAATGTAATACCGCCCTCAGGGATATCATCTTGAAATTGTGAAAATCACATCCGCTTGGTAGAGAAGAGCGCCTATTACTGTTCCAATCGGGAATCTGCTACAACCGCAACACCACTTGATCCAAAACATGGTCTAGGTTCTTCAAACTGCAAGCACCTTGAAACCCCCAAATCACGAAGCGGAAGCGTAGAATCGGATCGAGAACAATAAAACAAATAAAAAACACGACATTTAAAACCAGCTCGAGAAAAAAAACTTCGATATAAATCAAGATCTAATCGAAGAACTCTTATTTTGTGGATTAGGCACACTTATTTCACCATAAATCAAAAAAGAAAAGAACCATTGCTTCCTCATCTCCCCATTATGGGAAGATGGAGAAGAAAATCAAAGAGGAAAAGAGGAACGGTGGCGGCCACGGAGAGAGGGTTTAATTCAGATGAAAGTTTTTTTATTTGAATAGAACTAAATTAAATTAATTGAATAAATCTACAGATAAACTCGAGGGAATATGATTTCGTTATTAAATTAAAAAAAAAAAATATATGTTGAAGTATCCCGAGATCTTAAATTAATATTTTTAGGTACTCATCAACTTTTGTTGATTTTGTAATTTAAACCTGGAAGTTTGGTCGGCCCCGACCTATTTATTTTTGGTTTATGAATTAGTTGGAAATATGAAAACAAGTCCAAATCTGCCAAATGAAAATGTTGGTCAGAAATTTGATAGAATCTTATAAAAATGGATGGGATCTACAAGACTTGGGGATTTTTATTCTCACGTATTAAACTTGTGATTCATGATTAATTATGTCATCCAAAAGCCTGAATAAATAATTCGATACCGTTCAGATTTATATAGGAGTAAAATTTACAAAGTAAATTTCGGTTGAGAAGTACAAGAACATTCCAAAACTCATATAACCAACTGGCTAGCCCAGTTGGCCAGGGTGTTCCCCACCCAGGGGAGGTCAGAGGTTTGAAACCCCTCAGGTGCATCATTTCAAGCGCAATTCTCCATGACCCCTGTGTCAAGTCTCCAACGTTGTTCGATCAAGAGTCATGAGCTACATCAACGATATCAATAGCAGGGGGCATCGAAAGCCTGTAAGTGGGAGTTTCACCCCACTCTAAACAGTATGGTGAAAACCTTGGCCTTTCGACGACAAGATCAGTAGAGTAGAGTAGGGTTAGATTATGATAGTTGTAGAATCCTTGTATCAGATTAGGCTGTTGTAACAGATAAAAAAAGCACTTGACAAATTTTTTTTGGAATACCACTGCAATTTTTATAATTTTAATGAAATTAATTAACTAACTACTAATGTTATTGGTTTTATTGATTATTTAGTAAATATCGATTTCAGATATTAGACCCAGTTTTAAATGGTTAAATAAAAAGTAGACGTGAGAGAAATGATATATATCAAATATTTGTATAGTAATTTTTAATATTTATTTACCGAATTTTAATGCAAAATTCATACATCTAAAAAGTTTGAAGATCTAAAAATAATAGCATCTAGTCAAATATAAACTAAAACGTTTTTTATGGGTCTTAAAACCTTTAAAATGCAAAGTTTTGGCCCTAAAAAGTACAACATTTAGGGCTCCATTATTCAATATAAGTTTTCGTGGCCCGGAACCATTATGATATAACTTCGGTTTAGGGATGATCATGGGTTGGATCGGGGTAGGATCTAGTGATATCGGACCCGACTCGTAAAAAATAGTAAGACCCAAACACGGCAGATACATGTTGGGCCAGGTTAAAAAAAAGATCTGAACTTAAATTCAATGGTCTGATGGGTCCATAGGTCTTTAATGATTTAAATTTTTTGGAATAAAATATTCAAATTCACAATGTTAATACACATCTAAATAAAGAGAAGGTCTTGGGTGAGACCGTCCTACCATAAGCTTATGGTAGGACGAATGATAGTTCATGTGTTTAATGGATTTGTTCATGTGTTTCACGGTTTTTTTATTTATTTACATATTGTTACGGATTATAACAAACAAAATTGTGAAACACAAGAACAAATCTGTCAAACACATGAATTCAGCTTATAACAAACAAAACTGTGAAACACATGAACAAATCTATTAAACACACTTATGGTAGTACGGTCTCACCCAAGACTTTGTACTAAATAAAATAGTAGTACAAATATGATAGTTTGATGGTTTATGATATAACATGGTTAATTTTTAATAAAAAATGCACGATAAATATCATCTCTAATAGCAACGACAAGGATATAATAAGTTTAGGCAAAGTGATCTTTTCAAGAAATCGAGTACACTTCGCTCTCAAGTCTCAACACCACTTTTTCAGGTTTATGGTATTAGAGGAAATAAGAGGGATAAATCTGGAATGACCTTTTATTGCCGTACTCATTTATATTTCAGTATATAAAAAATATTATTGCTTGATGGGTCTTGGGTCGGGTCTTGATCGGTTTTGGGTTCTAATATTTAAAATCTGGACCCAGACCCATTTAGTTAATATTTGATCCAGAGTCCAGACCTGACCCGATGGGTTTTATAAACTCGTTGGATTTGGGTCGGGTCACGGACCATCATCATCCCTACTTCTGTTATCAGATAGGGCATTTTAGTAATTTTATTGTTTACAATTTAAAAACATAAAAAACTCATTGATGACGCCAATATGACGTTATCGTCATCTATTCATCCCTGTCTGTTAGTCGCGTTTGAATCGTTGTTCATACATCCATTATGATTTCTGGAAAATCTCTTTTGAACAAAGATCGGGGCAGAGATCCATCTAGTGACAACTCGAGATCTGTCATTGAGGCGGAGGTGACAATCTTTTGGATGGGGGTAGCGGCTGTCCCTTTTGAAATACTCCCTCCGTCCCTTTTTAATTGTCCTATTAAAATAGTGAATTTTTTTCACACCATATTTGACCATTAATAATTTTTTGTATATAACTATAATATCATCATATAAAATATCTTTAGATTCTCGGTATGAAACACTCTTAGAATATTAAAATTTCTTAAATTAATATTAAGTGTAATTAAAGTTATTAATGATCAAACATAAAGTGAAAATATTTGACCAAAAAAATAGGACAAATAATAAGGGACAGAGGGAATATACATTCTAGTTTCTTGCTATGTATTTTGTGGACTTTCACTTTTTAGACAAACACCATATTATTTTCACGATTCACCACATAAACCATGTAACGTCATATCTTAAATGACTAGATAATTTTTATTGTGTTATGACTGGTAAAATCATATTACTTTAATACTTATTCTCTTGCTTAGGTGAAATTTTGTATAGTAAACACATTTTACATCTAATTTTCTCAACTTATTTCTCTCCTTCATATGTCCAAATTAAATGTGTCAATACAACAAACGGATAAAGCATTCACAAATAAATAAATAAATGAAAGTTGATACTCCAAATCAAACATTCATTCATTTCACGTTAGATTATCGTTATAATAACCGCTTTTAGTTATCGTTGCACGTTTATCATCATGGTTCTGGTTCTGGTTCTGGTTCTGGTTCATGTGCATTTAGACACAGGTAAGTTTCCAGATTTTGCCAAACAAAAAAAAGCTGACGGCCAAATTCGAGGAAAAGATAAGGCTCACATGCAGATTTGCACAAAGAAAACAAGTGGGATTTTGTCCCAGAATTGCGTATGCTAAAATGTGTACTAAAACACACACTCACACACTAGCATAGAATTGCGTGTCTGAATTATCCCTTCGTTCTTGGTTCTTCACCTTCATTCGTCCATTTTTTTACACCAGTAATCTTTATTTCTCCGAAATAAAAAAATGGTGTCACTCTTCTTCTTCATCCTTCTTCTACGCTTTAATTTAATACTAAAAAACAAGAAAAAGGAACGGAAAGGAACCCATGAATTCATGCCAGCAATCCACGCAGACAAGAAAGAAATCTTTTTTAATGTTGGTCAAATAATTGCCATAACCTCCTCGCTTCTTTAAATTACCAATCAAAGCCATCCTCTTTTTTCAGTTCATCTGTGTGTGTTACTGTGTGTGAAACCAAAAAGATAAACGCAGCTTTCTTAGCACCGAAGTGTTGAAAAGAGTAAGAAAATCTTGGGTTTTTGGTATGGAGCGGTATGAGATAGTGAAGGATATAGGATCTGGGAATTTTGGGGTTGCAAAGCTTGTGAGGGATAAATGGAGCAAGGAATTGCTTGCTGTTAAGTTCATCCAAAGAGGGCAAAAGGTCTGTTTTTTGGTTTTTGTTTTAGTGCTCTGTTTCTATGAGGATTTGAATTTCTTTGTTTTGATTGAAATTGGAATGAATCATTTTTATGTCTGTTATCAGATTGATGAGCATGTGCAGAGGGAAATCATGAACCACAGATCACTCAAGCATCCCAACATTATCAGGTTCAAAGAGGTACTGATCACGATTTCTTCCAAGTTTCTTACTTTCAATTGTTTCGAAATACTAGATTCTTAATGGAGTTGGTTCCCTTGTTTCATTACTAAGAAAATAATCTTTTTGTAGAGTGCAAAATGCAAATGATGATAGGGAATTGTTTTAAAATCGTGTAACCGGATTAGTAGTAATATGAAGTGCTGAATGTTGGCAATGAAAGTTTCAGATATAGTTAAGCCTTAATTGGAATGGAACAATGGCAGCTTCAAAGATTCCAAATTTACAAGCACCAAATTAGGATGCACTGGTTTTAATAGATGTTATCAATTTATTACTCATCGGATCACTGTCAAGATCAACGTTAGATTTTATTTTGTGTAACTCACATTAGGATGAAATTGCAGAAAATTGATATATGTTACAGTTCTTGGCTTCTTGCCAAAGTGTGACGTTTTGGGACTGTTTATGTACGGAAATTGCAGAACTAATGTCCATAGGTATAGTAGCTGAAAGAGGAGACAATATTTAATCAAATCAAGTGGAGTACTATGGTAATTAGTTACTTTGGTTGGTTATATCTCAGGTGCTGTTAACACCGACACATCTGGCTATAGTAATGGAGTATGCTGCAGGAGGGGAGCTCTTTGAGAGGATATGTAAAGCTGAAAGGTTCAATGAAGACGAGGTAGTTATCAGTTAATCATGTTTATTGATAAAAACTTTCCATTTGTCTATGAAGCTTATAGATATTTTACTCTATTTTTTCTGCAACTTTTATCTTTCCAGGCAAGGTTTTTCTTCCAACAACTGATTTCAGGTGTTAGCTACTGCCATTCAATGGTTAGAATTGTTTATTTTCCACTTAAATCCTACTTAGCCAAATCGCAAATTTTTGTAGCTCTATGATCTAACTGAGTGTTGCATTTCTGCCCAAAAGCAAATTTGTCATAGGGATCTGAAGCTGGAAAATACACTGCTGGATGGAAGTATTGCACCTCGTGTCAAGATATGCGACTTTGGATACTCCAAGGTAAACTATAGTCTGAATGATATGTAATGCTAAAATTCGACTTTAAAGTGAAGTAACATTTTTTGCACTTATTTTTACAGTCTGCTGTGCTGCACTCACAGCCTAAATCAGCTGTGGGAACTCCGGCGTATATTGCCCCTGAGGTGCTGTCTAAGAAAGAATATGATGGCAAGGTACAACGATACATCATTTACTTTGTCCATACATAAATCTTTTCTTGTGCTATTCTCTGAATCTTATTGTTGTAAACCGTAGCTCGCAGATGTTTGGTCATGTGGGGTGACATTATATGTGATGCTTATGGGAACTTATCCTTTCGAAGATCCCACCGATCCCAGAAACTTTAAAAAGAGCCTTGAAGTGAGTATATATGCAATTTCTGCCTACTTACTATCTATTGACCTATATTTTGATGGAACCTATCCTTTCTGACAGAGGATACTCACAGTTAACTACTCGATTCCTGATCACGTTCGGGTTTCTATCGAGTGCTGCCACCTTCTATCTCGAATATTCGTGGCAACCCCCGAAAAGGTACCATAGTTAGTTTCTTCTATGCTCTTGGTTTCTTAGCTCACCATGAACATTGAGATTCAAGAACCTAATTGTTAATACAAAACCTTGCAGAGAATAAGCATGTCTGAAATAAAAAAACACCCTTGGTACTTGAGGAACCTGCCCTTGGAGCTAATGGAAGGAGGCAATGCTAATGATGTAAACAATCCTTCACAAAGCATGGAAGAAGCACTGGCAATCATACAAGAGGCAAAAACTGTGGAGCTCGTCGAGAAGGCTACCGACCTGATTTCCTATTCCATCATGGACCTCGACGACGACGATGACCTGGATGATACTGATTTCGAAGACTTGGAAACAAGTGGTGAATTTGTTTGTGAAATCTAGTCTAGTTTCATTGTTCTACTAATAAACGAGTGCTTGTACTCTGTATCATTTGCTAATTTTCGTTTTGAGCTGCAATATATCAGGAAAATAATGTAAAAGAAAATGAAAGATTATAGATTTATCTACTCGTTACACAAATTTACAATTAATCCATGTTATTTACCATATTTTTGGTGTTTTCGTATCTATACTAGATCGTTTGAGTTTAATCATTTTCATCAATTTCATGTACAACTATGTGTATCTAACTGCTTGGTAACCTTTTATATTATTTTCTTTGTTCTCTTTTCTATGTTTATCTTGCTTTCCATAAAAGGAAAAAGGAGAAAGAGCCACATATAGTGCAAAGTGACTTGACCATAATTGGAAACCGCTCCTCAGTTTAGCCACTAGGAGAAGATCTTTTTGATTTTCATCTAAAATGTTCTTAAATCTTAGGTGCTTCCTTACGTTGCCATATCCACTTGCAATAAAGAAGAAAAAAACAATGGGTATAGAAATGGCACTTTTAATCATTCATGTTTAAAGATCAAAAAGAGGAAAAACTCATATGTTTTAAGTGAAGAAAATTGCAATAGAACATATTTTAAACAAGTACTATTTTAAAATAATTTATGACTTTAAGCTCATGTTAGGTCTCAACCAAATATAGTTTTTGCGAAACAATTTCCGCAAAATATGTCATCGAAATTCAGAACCTCATATATATAACCATTTAGATTATACATAACATTGATTTGATTATTATTTGCGTAAAACTACTAGCTAGAGATGGGTGAAGAGCCCAAACTTTGTCGATCAGTGGCCACTTTCTTGTGGGTGACCTGATATTCTCCGTAAAAGTATGACGCGAAACCCCAAAGGCACATCGCCAAGGCCAACCATTTTCCGGCACTGAAACTTTCCGGCAAGAAAATGACTGCGAATATCTGCTGGACCGGAACCAAAAGGGTGGACACAATTCCGACGAAAAGGGATGAAGAGGTGAAGATCAACCCTAGACTCCCAATGATCATACACTGCAAGGCTATGGCTGCCAATGCCAGTATCATGTAGTATTTCACTTCTCCTAGCTCGAATTCTGCAGCCTCTTTAGGCATAGCCTGCATGTATACAACACCCACAATTAGGCACTGTTTAATTGAACATATCAGTATATCAGCCGATTTAGTTATACCGATTCTATTTTTTACTTTATTTTGTTTTAATTTAGTAATAAATAAACTCGGAAAAATATGAACTTACTGTTTTCATTTCAAAGATTTTTAAAACAAATCTTTAATTTGAACTTATTGTTTACCAAAGCTTATCTGTAGATCAGTTCAGTTCAGTTCAGTTCAATTCAGTTCAGTTCAGTTTAGTGAAAATGCAATTTGATGAAATTCAGGTTAATTCAGTCATGCTGATTCCATTTTTCAATACATCAATTTTCAGTTCAATTCAGTTCAGTTCAGTTCAGTTCAGTTCAGTATATCAAGAAATAAGCTCTAGTAAACTGGGCCTGATAATAGCTTTGTTTTATTGTTTTTAATGACGTACTCATTAAATATACAAGCAATTTCCAACTAGAATTGGTGTCTGAGTGTGTTCAAGTAAAAAATTAAAGCATCATTCAACTGATTATCAACCTCAGCCCATTTATCATACTCTAGCTTTAGTTACCTTTTTATTTTTTATTAGATAAAAAATAAATATGATATTATACCTAAATGTGATATTTTATACCTATGATGATATTTTTATTTATTTATACCTTCAAAAAATTATATAGTCAAAATTTAGCATTTTCATCTGAAAAATAATAATTATATCCATATAAAAGGTACAAAGGTGTACTACTTTTACTAAACCCTTATCAAAACGTTTCCTCATGTCTCCCAAAAATGAAAAACCCTCAATATATATTTAAAACATTGATGATAAACAGTATAAATTCACTACTTCGAAACCATGCATGATTGAAACTTGTGTTGAACATGGACTTGGTTGTTTGTGAATTATTTTGTTTTCGAAAACACAGTATAATAAAAAAAATAAACCTTTTGTATCATTTTAATATATTGGATTAATAATAAAGAGTAATAAATTTTAAAAAAATTGAGATAGAAAAGTGGATGTCAAGTTGTCAACTAACAACGAGTCCAAATAAAATATATAGACGTGATTAATTAAATATGACAAATTTCCCATTATACATGCAGAAATTAATCAAGTATATATACCTGGAAATCTTGGTTGATGATCATGGGAACTGTACAAAACAGAGTCGCAAAAACCGAGATAAGGAACTGAACCTGCAAAACCAGTTCAACCGTGAGCGGAACCGCAGCCTTCTTGTAAGCATATTCCAGAGCCGGCATCAGAAAACCATGAACCGCCGTGCCGGCAAGAGTCATGAAGAACCCCAGCATATAATTCGCGTTCGATTCCCCGCGAGGCCGATCCACGTCCATGTGAAGCCCCAGAGCCAAGGATCCAAACGTCATCAGAACCACACAGTTGATGGTGTAGTGCGTGAACTGATGATTAACAATGAAGTAAGCGAAAACCGAGGTGAACGCAAGCTGGATTGATCCCAACAGGGAGAAAACCGACACCGGGAGATACGACGAGCCGAAGGTGTACAAATAGCTGTTGATCCCCAAAACGCACCCCAGAAAAGCAGCAGATGCGAATAAAGTTGGTGTAACCAGGAATCTGGATGAAAATGGTGAGGATTTAGGTCGGTTTTTCGCGCACGAAACCGCGATTATCGGGAGGATCAGACAGGGGAAACCGGCGGTTAGCAGCCAGGCTGAGAGCCATTTTCTTTTGCCACCATGGATGAAGTAGATTCTCATCAGTAATGGTCCTCCAACTTGGCCAACTGCTTGCAAAATGCAGTAGAAAAGGATGACCAGTGCTTTCATGGAGATGAAGAACTTGACCTTCTTGATCAGAACATGGTGATGATCATGATCATCTGGCTTTGTTGATCCTTCCTCCATATCCATGATCAAGATTAATGTTTGTGCAGTTTGGAAATTATGGAAAAGGATTATATATATGTTTTATATATGCTCGAAAATGGATGCAGGGGATCAATATGAGCAAAGCGCGCGCACTGATATTATTATGATACTGCCGTATGGGGAAAACTTTGCTCTTTGAATGGAATCTGACTCAAATGTTCATGATTCAAATATCTGTGACAGTGATTTGGATTTGTTTTATAGAAGCGTAATTATGTTGTTTTTGTCCTCGATCTATAACATTTCATGTATCAGTATAATAATACCAACACGATCTTCTAGTGCTCATAATAATTTCATTTTTTTGAATTATTATCAACAAAAGATATTTGACACTTGCATGCTTCACATTAATTCATAAAGACAAATTCTCACATGAGACTTGTCTTAATTGGTTATACTGAATAATCATGCTTGATGGGTAAAAGATCAGAGTTGAAAATGGAATGATCATACATGAAAGTCAGAAGATCAATAATAATACATTGATTGATCATGTTTAATATGTAGAAGATCAGGTTTGAATGTAACAAGGTCAATATTTGATTGAAATCCTCTTATAAGAGACACTCTCATGTATAAAGTAATAATAAGAATGTTTATTAGTGGGAGAACATTACATTAACATAGTATACTTCACTTACGGAAAGGATTAAAAGGTGTAGTTAGTGCCAATGTGCAATCGATTGACCATGACGACATTGTTTTAGACATAATTATACAAGTCTTATCTTAATCGTTATATATATGATCACCATTACTTTCTACTTTCCCCCCTATTCTTAACAATTTTTTGTTTCCTTTAGACTGTCTTAAAATGAGATTCAGTCTAATATATTCTTCTTTTTTCTATCGTGAGAATGAAAACTAGTGGAATAGGGATAATAGTTACATCGGCATTTTTTTGTTGATAGATGGTGGTTTTGAACCCATAGAGTCGTTAATGTTATATATTTCACGATAATTTTGTGAAAAATGCCGTTAAAATTGAGTAAGTTATTTCATAACTCATGAAAATGTCATCTCTTTCTAGTATATTCTACTGTACTAGTGCGATTCCAATGTCATCTTTCTTCTTCTGGTTGACTCTATATTCCCCAAAGGCACATTGCTAAGGCCATCCATTTTTCGGCACTGAAACTTTCTGGCATGAAAATTACTGCAAATATTTGCTGGACGAGGATGTAAATATCAGCCCGATCGCCCCTATGATCATGCATTAATGCAATGCTATCGCTGCAATTCCCAGAATCACATATAGCTCGAATTTAATTTGCAGCCTCTCTCGGCATTGCCTATATCGATCAAGCAAAAATCACACGACTCTTATTTGTATATTGAATGTGTGTATTTAGATATCGTTATATGTGCATTTTAATATTCATATAGTTACAAATTCTCGTCTCAAAGGTTTCGTATATACGTAAAAGATAAGGTTTTAAAGTGGAGAAAATCAAGACAGAATGGATATCCATTGAAACTGAAAAGATAATATACTGAATGATCATGCTTAATATGTAAAATATCAAACTTTGAAAGTGAGAATATCAACACAGAACATGTAATGATCAGACATGAAAGTGAGAAGATCAACAGGATTACACACTGAATGATCATGCTTAATACGTAAATTATCAAACTTTGAAAGTGAGAAAATCGATACAGAACTTGTAATGATTAGACATGAAAGTGAGAAGATCAACATTTATTACTAATAGATTGGCAAATAATACCGTTAAATTAGATCAAAGGATTATAAAAAGCATGACTGTAGTTGCTCTCTTTATTTCAATATATAAGGTTATCTTCCACTATTTTCAAAAAAAAAGGTTATCTTCCACTCTAATCATGACTTTGATATGATTCATAAACTTAATTACTCTAATCGAAATTTCAGATTCTATCCAAATAATTATTGTTGTTGTGGTACACGAGTGAAATCATATCCCAGAAACTAGGAATTTTTTAAATATGTTTTAGGTACTAATATTCCAATTCGTTTGGCTAGTTAATTAAATGCAAGTGGAGATTCTCTTGTGAATTTCTGTACTAGTGGCATAAACAACATATGACACAATAATCCCCTTTTTTTCCATACACATTCAAATTAAACAATTGTTTGTAACGTCGTTTTTCTGTACAAAACAAAGGTAATAAAAAAGCCTGGAGTGGATCATTATCTTATCCTTTAATTTAAAGTAAACCAGTCCCATTTTACGAAATGATTGATTAAATGGATCGCACTTAAAATTTTATCAAAAGACGTTTTTGCTTACTTTGTTTCCACTTTTAAATTCCCTAAAATATTATTTCATTATAGCGAAGAAAATGATTACATATATGAGTTAAATGTGTCTTCTTCAGGAAAAAAAGAAATGAAAACTCATTGTGATATATTATGAATTAAATTAATTACCTGGAAATCATGGTTGATGATCATGGGAATTGTGCAAAACAGAGCTGCAAAAAGCGAGAAAAGGAACTGAACTTGCTGACAGGAACTTCAGCTTTCTTAAACGCATATTCCAAAGACGGCACTATGAATCCATGGAGCAGCACCGGCAATGGTCATGAAGAACCCTAGCATATACTCGCCGTCCCGATCGGCGATCGGAGTTCATGTGCAGACCCAGAACAACCGATCCGAAGGTCATCATCACCACGCAGTTGATGGTGTAGTGCGTGAACCGATGCCTAACGATAAGGTAAGCAAAAACGGAGGTAAGAAACCGAGATTGGGAGATAATTCATGCCAAACGTGTACAAATTGTAAGAAAATTATTTCTTTCCTATTATGTGGTGTTATATTAATCCGTTTTCTGATTGGAATATTGCTATTCCATGATATATTTGGTGACTTATTAAATTAAGTATAAAAGAATATTTCCTAATAATCTCTACTTTGATGGACAGTTGAGATTAATTCTACGGAAACCTGATGAGAATTTAGGTCCTCTCTCCACCTATAAATTGATGTCTTTGTTCCATTGAAAAGGCAGGCTAATGACAGACTTGTGGAATCCTTATGAGCATCATAATAGCATCATCTTGATGAATCTGATGATCCCTATGGCTGCTGATTCAACAACACATAAAGTTCATAGGCAAGGGGAGAGAAACCTGAACTCTTACACAAGGCTCGCAGCAGGACATCAAGCTCTCCGCTACAATGAGTAAAGGTAAATAATTCTGCAAACCTTCATGATTCTATTATGTGATTGAATATGATGTTTAAAGGTCCTAGGGACAATTATGTCATGTAAAATTATGCTTACACAAATAACAGTCGATTCCGATCAGAGTTCCCAGAAAAGCCCTTACTGAAAACAGAGCAGGAGTGATCAAGATCACAGAAGATGATGATGATGATGATGATCGGGTTTCGCGCAGGCGATGATGGGGAGGATCAGGCCGGGGAAACCGGCGGTGAGGAAATGATAGTTTGAAGATTTTTGATCATATTATGGATTGGGTAAACTTTTGTTAATTGCTCTAATTAAATGTATGTGGGAATTTAATGGTCACCAAGCTTTGTTTTTGATGTGCAATCTGACTCAGGATTTAATTTGAGTTGGTATGAGTTTAATTAATTAATTAACCAATTATATTATTTAATACGAATTTATAGAGCTATGTATATATTACACTAGATCCGGGAATTACCAAGCCCCTAATTCCGTATAATCTTCACCCCATTTTCTCTCTAAAGTTCTATCGTTTTCTGCTTTTTCGGAGTCCTTCAAATTGTAGCACATCTTTTCCGTTTCTTCTACATCTGATCCCTTCTCATTTCTTTTATAAACTACTTGCTAGATCTCAACATTACCCTTAATTATGGTTCAAACTTCTTTAATACATAATGAAATACTAACATATTAGAAGCAAAAATATGTTATACGCCATTTAAAAATTAAGCGAACCCTCACTGATATACATGATCAAATGCCTTTCAAAAGATAACTAAGATAGAATACTCATAGGATTTTATTCATTCATAAACTTATAGTAGAATATATTATACAAAGTAAGAAAAAACATAAATAATTTTCTTTTATGCACCAACAACAACTGCACCGGTAGATACTTAGAATGGAGGATATCCCTGTGATGAAGATGAGCCAATGTGTCCTCCAGGCGTGTTACTAGTTCCACCACGTTGACCAGGGATCTGAATTGCACCAGGTGTGTTACTAGTTCCACCATGTTGACCAGGGATCTGCATCACACCAGAAGCACCTGGTTCAGGCCTCGCAACATGGCCGCTTCCATTTCCGGCATCACGAAGGTGTCTTAAATAAGGAGATAGAACTTGGACATAATCATCAAACCCAAACCCAGTAAGTGACTGTATAATATCCTCTGCTGTAACGGTCCTCCGAAACTGTGTACGGGCTTTCTCATTTGCATCACCAGTGATCAAACTTATAAACTCTGTTACACATTGTTGCACAGCTTCTTTGCTATCTTGAGAAATCTTTGCATTAGGAGGAAGAACTTTCTTCATAATCTTCTGGATGCTAGCAGCCGGTAACAAGTTTTCCAAATCTGGTTGGTAAGGAATGTTGACATCAGCATTGTTTGAGCCATTGGAAGCATCATTTTGAGGTTCATTTATAGATATTCCAGCTAGAACAAAATGAAAATTGGTCAGCAAAAAACGGTATAAAGAATACATATATGAAAGGTTGTAACTAATTTTACTCATGCACATTTACTAGATTGAATGATTTGATCACTCAATTGATTAAGTTACCATAAAATGATAACTACAAACTTGAAAATTAACTCCTTTTTACCATTCCGGGCTCTTTTTCTGCTTCCATCGGCCATGACTTCTCAAATGATAATAAAATCAATAACAACTATGCATGAAGAGATGAATACAAGGCTGGAATTTATAGGACTTGATTGCCTAACGAGTCACATGAATTTTATCAACAAAAGAAACTCACATGTATAGCAAAATCATCAGAGTGAGAAAAACAAGAGTTTGTTAGCAAAGTGGTTGTTGATACATGTTTTAGAACAACAACAAAATCATGTGATAACTAGGTATTTTAAAATGCGTGATCACTGACCAAATTCATGTGTGTTTGCTGAAGCAGAATCAAGTGTTTACTTTAGCATGGATTTACTTAAAAATAGAAAGAAAGAATGAGTAATAAATCAAATGAGCCATTTATATATTTTTGACCATACCATGGAATTTGAAATGCAATTGATGTCAAGTAATTGAAGTGTTGATTGGCCAAGTGGAGAAAGATTAAATTTGGAATTCAGCTCTTACCAAGCATTAAAACAAAATTGACAAGCTATATTAATATTTTGTTGTAAGCTCAAATTTATTTATATATGTTATCACAATCTATCCAGATAGATTGTTACACATTATTCTTTAATTTATTTTCGTTAAACAAAATAAAAAAATGAGGTCATTAATCCCATTTCGGATCATGATTTAACCTAGCTAGCGGACATAGTGTTCAACAATTCAGAACGAAAATGGAAGAAGGCAAAATAAGCAATACATGGAGAAAAGCTCACCTCGTCATAAACTGCACCCTGCTTTCCGTCGGAGGCTGCGCCAACCCCGCTGCTTCTCCGGCTATATTTCGTCGACGGCGGCAATGGTTTCCCAGTCCGCAGAATTCCCCGTAGTTCTCACCCCACTGCTTATGTCGCCGGCATCTCCAACTTCTCCTGGCGCCGAAAAAACATGGTCACCATGAAACTCCCTGTCTTCGTTGGCACCACCGTCATCGGCCTGCTCACTGGCATAGACAACTACATGTACGCCTACGGCTTCGGCTAGGCTGCCGATCTCCACGGCGGTGATTTTGTTCGCGTTGTAGCTGGCGTTCGCGGCGCTGTTTGCGTTCCTGTTGGTGAAGCAGAATTTCACGGCGTACTCGGTTAACGCTATCGTTCTGTTGACTGTCGGCGCGGTGGACTGGCCAGAGGGGGAGTCGAACAGGACGTAGCTCGGGGCGACGGTTCTCACATAAACGTAGCTCGGGACGTAGCTACCATGTAAACGTTGGTGCTGGAGATTCAGCTGCTCATGAGCTTCTTTGCTAAGGTGTTTTGTACTGTTGGAATGATCGTACGCCATCTTTCAGGTATTTTCTGTCACCCCATTTGTTTCAATTTTTTCATTAATTACAACAAACAATTATTAAAAAAGTATAGCTTTTCTGTAAACAAAATTAAGAAGTTGAATTTGAATATTATTATACTACGTACATACTATATACTCGGAGTAGCATTTTTCATTGGAGGATGTCATAGCACGCAGGGGCGGATGTAGGGTGGTTCCTGGGGAACCTAGGGACCCCCATCACATATAATTTTTTGAGTAGTATGCATACAAATTTTAACAAATATACAGAGAGCGGTAGATTTTTACATTAGTAGGTACCCCAAATAATTTTTTCTGTATTCGCCACCGATAGCACGTTTGTTCGGCCAATATGGTTTTCTATATTTTCAACTTAATATTTCTTAATTTTTGTCAATTTTGGAGGAAAGAAACTTATCAACCATTCTCTAATGGGAGGATTATTATTATTTTTTTTCTTTCTATTTTCTATTTTTTTCATGATTAAGGTAAATCCATCTAAAGATGGAAGGATTATTCTCAACCCAAAATAACAACGTAACCCGTAAAACTATAAATGACTTGGTAAAGAATACAACATATCTCCTAAAACAGAGGATTCCATAGAGACTTTTATGATTACAACAATTTTAAATCCCTATCATCAAAGGTGCATATAATGTCAGAATGACCTAAGCAATATTTAGACTAAATTTTCCTCCAAATTCTGAAAATAGACTTCACCCCATGTGGCATTCTAGAGCTAGCTAGCCACAAAAGGACAATGTATCAATTAGCAGAATAAAAATCCTCCACCTCATGAACCATATTCCGAAATCCATTAAGATCGGTGGTGTCTTAACCGTCGGAAGATATCAGATATGTCCAAAGACCAGCAACGTCTTTGTTAACATTGACTCACTTGTATGTATTTTATCCATTGAAGTGTAACATTAATCTTATAAACTAAAAATAAAGTGCCATATTAATGTAATAATGTGAGTGAGTATATTTTTTATGAAGGCAATTCCAAAAGAATTAAGAGCATACCAACCAGGAGAAACAAAATACTACATGGTGTAAATATGGCTTGCTATAACTAGCCAATTCTTCTTCTTGGGAGCAATCAGAGTTGTTTCCTGCGCATCCTCATTGCTCTCCGGTATTTGTGATCTCCATTTTGATCCCCGCCTCGGCGACTCTGGCCGTTATTCTCTTCAAAGAGAAATTTTAGGCTGAGAAGGGCATCACCCTCGTCCTTTCTCTATGGGGTTTTGTTTCTTATTTTTACGGAGAAATGAAACAATAGAATACTAGCGATAGTTCACCGGGCATTGCCCGGTATATTTAAGCAACTATAAAATATTTTATATAGAAATATTTCACTTATATACCTTTCTATTCACATGGTCAAACTTTAAAATTACCCATGTTACACACAAATAAAAACTAAAAAATATCCCAATTAATAGAATAACTCCACTTACCATTCTATATATATGGTCAAACTTTGAGGTGATCTCAAATTTTGGTAAAGTGTAAATGCTAAGCTAGAATGATTAAAATATGGTAATGGTTAATAAATTTAGACCATTAAGAATATATCCAACCTCTTGTAGAACTTACACATTACATAATGAAAAAAATCACCATCATGGTTCAAACCTTATACCCTTTTATAAGTACGATACTTGGGATTCACCCCCGATATTCCTGTCATTCGTTTCTGGACGATTTCCAGAACTCTGAATTTGAATGGAATTATTACATTTTTCAAAAAAAAAAAAGAATAATGAAATTGTACAAATATCTAATAATGAGAATATGGGAAAACAATCCCAACCTCATATTTGCTCCCATAGATACTATCGAATGAGAATATTCTGAAGGGCGCCGCAACATTCTGGCATCAGAATGTTGGAGGCGGCTCACCATTTGGAGAAGACAATACTATAGCCTCCATATAAGAAGTGATGAAATCCAGAAACCCAGATTCTTCATATAACAAAACCGAACCAAAAACCTCAAATCAAAAAGATAGATGTGGAGCATAAAAAATCAAAAGTCGATCGATTTTAACAGCTTTCAGTCTCATATATAATATAATAAGTCTAATAATCAGTTCATTCTTTCGTATGCTGAATTGCTGATTCAGCTAATTTCAGAACACAAACGTTATACGTCCAAGAACCCAAAATGAGTAAACAAAGCGGTTAAACAAAAAAAAAGGATTCAATTGAACATATATACAAATTGAAGGCACAATAATTTTTTCCAAGAACGTGAGACCTTGCATATAATGGTATCAAATTTAAGGGAGGGATTACAGGTCATCAACCCTGAAGCATAATTCCTTTCAATTCCAAGTAAACATTATTTTTGGTTATTAAATTTATTAAAGATAAAAATATTTGTATAATTATATTGTTACTATAAATAAAATATACGGTATAATCATTACCAAATAAGTTGGGTGTAAACTTTCTAAAATACCCTTTTATAAGTATATATGTGTATTGCATTTATTTGGAAAATTGAATTGTATTCAATAAACAATTAAAGTTAAATTTACAAATCTGTCCAGTTTACACACGAAAAACGGAGCGATCGAATTGACTTTAAATATATACTATATAAGAAGAAGAAGCAACAACAAATGGATGATCATGTCAGCATAACTCAAATGCCTTGATCATACCACAGTTTTCTGTTATTTTAATATATAAGGAGGTGCACTCCCCCCACTCGCTTATTTTCACTTAATTTGTATACTCTGAAATCTAGTTATCCAATTTCATTTGGTCAAACCACATTAATCTCAATTTAGAGTATAGTCTCTGTTAGTGCACATATCTTACCTAATTGTACAAAACATGAATTATGTGTATAAGAAAATTAGTAATATACAGATGCTTCAATTATTGGCGTAATTAATTGTTCTAAACAATATGCATACAAAATGTACAATTTTGGAATTAAATATTCAAGAACTGGTTAGCTCATTGGATTCGTTCAATTATTTGAATAGGATTTTTATCCAGTATTAGTGTAATAATTAATGAATTTTAGTTGGTAACGCTTGTCGCACACACGTTGCACAAAATAAATATGTAAAACATGTACATTTTGGAATTGAAAATTCCAAAATTAATTAGTTCTTAGGACTCAAGTAAGAAAATTAGCTCTTCCTCATTTTCCCTCACTCTCAAACAACTTCAATCTTCTTCTTTTCTTATTTTTTCGACCAAAATATCTTTTGGCATCGGCATTCGGTGGAGTAGGAAGCGACGACCGCAACCTTAGCCGGATTTCGTTAAAAAAATGGCCAAAAGCTCAAAATCGCTGCAGAAGAAGCCAATGCGAGGGAAGTCGGTCCAGATATTAGCTCGTGCACGGGAAAATGGGTGTCGAAGATCCACGACCCAAACAACCTATCAAAGCGGTTGTGGTTGGGGTTGTACTTTACATCCCACAATGCGGTAATTGCTTAGAACAAGGCTGTTGGAGATTTACGGATTATGAGGGAATTATCTTGATGGTTGAGTTCCTCTACATGCGTGGCCTAGACAAATAGGGAAGTATTAGTAAAGAAGTAATTCAACAAGGGGCTAATGTGAGGGATGCCACGGAATTAAAATTCATAGTTCATTGCTGCTTGGACATTAATGAGCCAAGAACTACAGAAGGTCTTAGCGCGGCTTATTTGGATTATGACCTAGTAGAAGCTCGGATCAGTGCGATACTCAGGAATCGACCAAGTCATGCCATATAACCTAAGCAACGGTGCAATCCCATTCAGAAAGATAGAATATAAACACGACCACTTTCTTCCGCTAACTACGGAGGAATGTTATAGATTTGTTTGCCATGTTCACAAAGAGTTCGTCCCTTATTTGTTTAGCGTCACTCAAGATCTCCGTTGCCGAATCAACTTTATGGCACAAATCATCGAAGATAAGATCGGTTTTCCAGTCTGCATAGATTCCTCCTGCAAAATTGAGTGCACCGAGAATGCGTAGAGGAGAAAGGGATGTCAAATATAATCAGCCAAGTGACCTGAGATCAATTGATGTGTTCCTCACCGAACACAGTCATATGCTAAACCCCCAGCTAAGGACAGTTGGGAAGATCTGAGCAAATCTATTGAAATTTTATTAGGGTGATTTTTAATTTACTGTTAGCTTTCAAAACCTTTTTAAAAAAAACTTTCAAAACCTACTAATCATTATTGTAGCGCATTATCTACTACTAATCTGTCCCAGTTGGAGTTTCAAAACCTACAAATATTAAGGAAGGTATGATGGATGGATGAATGAGAATTGATTTAAGAAGTAAGTGGGAGAAATTGGTGGTGGAGATAGAAAAACATAGACCATAAAAGGAAAGTGTGCAACTTCTGGTGGGACGGACTAATAAGGAAAGTGTGCAGGTTCTGTTGGGACGGAGGGAGTATCTTTTAGACATTAAATCAATGCAGGGGTATTATCAATTTTTTTTAGTATTTCATTAAATGATATGCCATTTAAAAATTAAGCGAACCCTGAATAATACACATGATCAAATGCCTTTCAAAAGATAATTAAGATACAATACCCATAGGATATGATTCATTCATAAACTTATAGTAGAATAAATTATACAAAGTAAGAAAAAACATAATAATTTTCTTATGCGCCAACAACAATTGCACCGGTGGATACTTAGAATGGAGGATATCCCTGTGATGAAGATGAGCCAATGTGTCCTCCAGGGGTGTTACTAGTTCCACCACGTTGACCAGGGATCTGAATCGCACCAGGTGTGTTACTAGTTCCACCATGTTGACCAGGGATCTGCATCACACCAGAAGCACCTGGTTCAGGCCTCGCAACATGGCTGCTTCCATTTTCGGCCTCACGAAGGCGTCTTAGATAAGGATATAGAACTTGGACATAATCATCAAACCCAAACCCAGTAAGTGACTGTATAATATCCTCTGCTGTAACGGTCCTCCGAAACTGTGTACGGGCTTTCTCATTTGCATCACCAGTGATCAAACTTATAAACTCTGTTACACATTGTTGCACAGCTTCTTTGCTATCTTGAGAAATCTTTGCATTAGGAGGAAGAACTTTCTTCATAATCTTCTGGATGCTAGCAGCCGGTAACAAGTTTTCCAAATCTGGTTGGTAAGGAATGTTGACATCAGCATTGTTTGAGCCATTGGAAGCATCATTTTGAGGTTCATTTATAGATATTCCAGCTAGAACAAAATGAAAATTGGTCAGCAAAAAACGGTATAAAGAATACATATATGAAAGGTTGTAACTAATTTTACTCATGCACATTTACTAGATTGAATGATTTGATCACTCAATTGATTAAGTTACCATAAAATGATAACTACAAACTTGAAAATTAACTCCTTTTTACCATTCCGGGCTCTTTTTCTGCTTCCATCGGCCATGACTTCTCAAATGATAATAAAATCAATAACAACTATGCATGAAGAGATGAATACAAGGCTGGAATTTATAGGACTTGATTGCCTAACGAGTCACATGAATTTTATCAACAAAAGAAACTCACATGTATAGCAAAATCATCAGAGTGAGAAAAACAAGAGTTTGTTAGCAAAG
Organism: Cruciata laevipes; assembly: GCA_963678965.1. Taxonomy (NCBI): domain Eukaryota; kingdom Viridiplantae; phylum Streptophyta; class Magnoliopsida; order Gentianales; family Rubiaceae; genus Cruciata; species Cruciata laevipes. The sequence goes on from OY787639.1 coordinate 6,438,186, forward strand.
TGGTTGTTGATACATGTTTTAGAACAACAACAAAATCATGTGATAACTAGGTATTTTAAAATGCGTGATCACTGACCAAATTCATGTGTGTTTGCTGAAGCAGAATCAAGTGTTTACTTTAGCATGGCCAAGTGGAGAAAGATTAAATTTGGAATTCAGCTCTTACCAAGCATTAAAACAAAATTGACAAGCTATATTAATATTTTGTTGTAAGCTCAAATTTATTTATATATGTTATCACAATCTATCCAGATAGATTGTTACACATTATTCTTTAATTTATTTTCGTTAAACAAAATAAAAAAATGAGGTCATTAATCCCATTTCGGATCATGATTTAACCTAGCTAGCGGACATAGTGTTCAACAATTCAGAACGAAAATGGAAGAAGGCAAAATAAGCAATACATGGAGAAAAGCTCACCTCGTCATAAACTGCACCCTGCTTTCCGTCGGAGGCTGCGCCAACCCCGCTGCTTCTCCGGCTATATTTCGTCGACGGCGGCAATGGTTTCCCAGTCCGCAGGATTCCCCGTAGTTCTCACCCCACTGCTTATGTCGCCGGCATCTCCAACTTCTCCTGGCGCCGAAAAAACATGGTCACCATGAAACTCCCTGTCTTCGTTGGCACCGCCGTCATCGGCCTGCTCAGTGGCATAGACAGCTACATGTACGCCTACGGCTTCGGCTAGGCTGCCGATCTCCACGACGGTGATTTTGTTTGCGTTGTAGCTGGCGTTCGCGGCGCTGTTTGCGTTCCTGTTGGTAAAGCAGAATTTCACGGCGTACTCGGTTAACGCTATCGTTCTATTGACTGTCGGCGCGGTGGACTGGCCAGAGGGGGAGTCGAACAGGACGTAGCTCAGGGCGACGGTTCTCACATAAACGTAGCTCGGGACGTAGCTACCATGTAAACGTTGGTGCTGGAGATTCAGCTGCTCATGAGCTTCTTCGCTAAGGTGTTTTGTACTGTTGGAATGATCGTACGCCATCTTTCAGGTCTTTTCTGTCACCCCCATTTATTTCAAAATTTTCATTAATTACAACAAACAATTATTTAAAAAGTATAGCTTTTCTGTAAACAAAATTAAGAAGTTGAATTTGAATATTATTATACTACGTACATACTATATACTCGGAGTAGCATTTTTTCATGGGAAGATGTCATAGCACTTCGGCCAATATGGTTTTCTATACCTTTTCAACTAAATATTTTATAAATTTTTTTTTTATTTTGGAGGAAAGAAACTTATCAACCATCCTCCTCCAATGGGAGGATTATTCAATTTTTTCATAATTAAGGTAAATCCATCTAAAAATGGGAGGATTATTATTCTCAACCCAAACTAACAACGTAACCCATAAAATTATATGGCTTGGTGAAGAGTACAACATATCTCCTAAAACGGAGACAACTTGTAAGATTTCATAGAAGTTTTTAAGATTACAACAATTTTAAATCCCTATCATCAAAGTTGCATATGTAATATAATGTGAGAATGGTCTAAACAATATTTAGAGTAGACTAGATTTTCCTCCAAGTTGTGAAAACAGACTTCATCCCATGCGGCATTCTAGAGCTAGCCACAAAAGGATAATGTATCAATTAGCATAATCAAAATCCTCCGCCTCATGAACTACATCCCGAAATCCATTAAGATCGACGGTGTCTTAACCGCCGAAAGATATCACACCTGTCCAAAGACCGGTAACGTCTTTGTTTACATTGACTCACTTGTATATATTTTATCCGTTGAAGTGTAACATTAATCTTATAAAATAAAAATAAAGTTCCATATTAATGTAATAATGTGAGTGAGTATATTTTTTATGCAGACAATATTCCAAAAGAAGTAATAGCATACCTAGGAGAAAAAAAATACTTCATGGTGGAAGACTGGCAGTATGACTTGCTATAACTGGCCAATTCTTCTTCTTGGGAGCAATCGAAGTTGTTTTCTGCGCATCCTCATTGCTCTCCGGTATTGTGATCTCCATTTTGATCCCCGCCTCGACGATTCTGGCCGTTATTCTCTTCAAAGAGAAATTTCAGACTGAGAAGGGCGTCGCCCTCGGCCTAAACAAGAGAATAAGAAGAAGCAACAACAAATGGATGATCATGTCAGCATAACTCAAATGCCTTGATCTTACCACATTTTTGTTGTATATTAATATATAAGGAGGTGCACTCCGCTCATTCACTTATTTTGTATACTCCGAAATCTAGTTATCCAATTTCATCTAGTCAAACCACATTAATCTCAATTTAGAGTATAGTGCACATATATTACCTAATTGTACAAAATATGAATTATGTGTATAAAGAAATTAGTTAATATATGGATGTTTCAATTATTGGCGTAATTAATTGTTCTAAAAAATATGCATACAAAATGTACAATTTTGGAATTAAAGATTTAAGAATTGGTTAGCACATTGGATTCGTTCAATTATTTGAATATGATTGTTATCCAATATTGGTGTAATAATTATTGTATATTAATTGGTAACGCTTGTCGCACATATGTTAAAAAAATGCATTTTAGGAATTGAAAATTCCAAAATTAATTAGTTCTTACGACCCAAGTAAGAAAATTATCTCTTCCTCATTTTCCCTCACTCTCAAACAACTTCATTCTTCTTCTTTTCTTATTTCTCCGACCAAAATATCTTTTGGCATCGACATTCGGTGGAGTAGGCATCGACGACCGCAACCTTAGCCGGAATCCGTTAAAAAATGGCCCAAAGTTCAAAGTCACTATGGAAGAAGCCAATACGAGGGAAGGTCAGTCCAGATATCAGCTCGTGCACGGGAAAATAGGTGTCAGCGATCTACGACCCAAACAACCTATCAAAGCGATTGTAGTTGAGGTTGTACTTAACATCCCACAATGCCATTGCTTACAACAAGGCTGTTGGAGACTTTACAGATTATGATGGAATTATCTTGATGGTTGAGTTCCTCTACATGCGCGGCTTGGACAAACAGGGAAGTATTAGTAAAGAAATAATTCAACAAGTGGCTAATGTGAGGGATGCCGCGGAATTGAAATTCATAGTTCATTGCTGCTTGGACATTAATGAGCCAAGAACTACAGAAGCACGGATTATTTGGATTATGACCTAGCAGAAGCTCAGATCAGTGCGATACCAAGAATCGACCAAGTCATCCCCTATAGCCTAAGCAACGGTGAAGCAATCCAACTCCAAAAAATGGAATATAAACACGGCCATTTTTTCTTCCGCTAAATCCGGAGGAATATTATAGATTTGTTTGCCATGTTTACAAAGAGTTCGTCCCTTATATGTTTAGCGTCATTCAAGATCTTCGTGGACGGACCAACCTTACCGCACAAATCATCGAAGATAAGATCGGTTTTCCAGTCTGCATAGATGCCCCTCTGCAAAATTGAATGCACCGAGAAGACGTAGAAGAGAAACAGATGGCAAATATAATCGGCCAAGTGACTTGAGATCAATTGATGTGTTCCTCACCGAGCACGACCAAATACTAAACTACCACACTAAGGAATTGCTTAGACCCACATCAAATGACGATTTGGAAGATCTGGGCAAATCTACTGAAATTGTGTGAGTATATTTTTGATATTGCATGCAATTCAAAAGGAAGTAAGAGCGTACGAACTAGGAGAAACAAAATACTACATGGTGGCAATATGACTTGCTATAACTGGCCAGTTCTTCTTCTTGGGAGCAATCAGAGTCATTTCATGCGCATCCTCATTGCTCTCCGGGATTGTGATCTCCATTTTGATCCCCGCCTCGGCAATTCTGGATGTTATTCTCTTCAAAGAGAAATTTCAAGCTGAGAAGGACGTCGCCCTCGTCCTTTCTCTATGGGGTCTTGTTTCTTATTTTTACGGCGAAATGAAACAAGAAAAGAATAAGAAGAAGCAACAAGGGGATGATCGCGTGAGCATAACTCAAATTCCTTGATCATACCATACACCGGGGTACCGTGCATATCAAATTTTATTTGTATTTAAAACACAAGAAAGTACACTCCGATCACTCATTTATTTACACTCCAATCTCATCTGGTCAAACTACATAAATACCAAATTAGAGTATAGTCTCTATTGGCGAACACGTATATTAACTAATTGTACAAAACAATTATGCATATAAGAAAATTAGTTAATACATGAATGTTTCAACTACTGGCGCATGTATATTAACTAACTGTACAAAACAATTAAGCATAAAAAAGGGGCAATTTTAGAATTAAAGAATTCCATAATTAGTCAGCTCATTGGATTCATCTAGCTATTTGAATAGGAATTTTATCCTAACAAGGTATATTAATCGGTCACTCATTGTCGCACGTATGTTGCACAAAATAAATATGCAAAAAAGGTTTTTTAAAAAATGCAAAAAAGTGCAGTTTTGGAATAGAAGATATCAAAATTAATTAGGTATTTGAACTCATTCAACTCTTCATCAAATTATAAGAAAACTAGTTCTCCCTCATTTTCACTCGCTCACAAACACTCTCAACTTCATTCTTCTTATCCTTTTCTTCTTACCAAAATGTCTTTTGGCGGCATTCGGTAGAGGAGGTGGCAGGGTAACCCACCAAAATGTCTTTGGCGGCATTCGGTAGAGGAGGTGGCAGGGTAACCCTCACCGATGCCGTCGTTACTTAAGAGAAGGCTATGTGGAGACTTTATGGTGAAAAAAATACTAAAACCTAAAATTTTTAATGGTTCTTTATGCACATAATTAACTTGTTCAAGTATAGGTAACCTATAATTTCATACGCACGTAGAATGCACGAAAATAATATGCATCAAAAGAGTTAAAAATTCCACGAGTAATTAGTTCTTTGAATTCATTCAACTCTTTAATAAAATATATGTCGAAATAAAAAATTAACTGTCCAATCACTCAAACAGATTCAATCAATTATCGCACGTATACTGCCCGAAACAAATCTGCATCAAGAATTACAATTCTGGAATTAAGCATAAAACATAATAGCATGTCAAATGAAAACTTGGGTTATTTTCTAAGTAAAACATTTGAACGGTTGTATTTCATGACTTCATGGGAGTCTACGAATGTAGAGAAACGTTATGAATAGTTATTCTGTTGTTTTACGCTTCCAATTGCACACATTGGATTGCAACATTAATGAATCTCGACTCTGGAATAATAAATGGAACTGAACAAAATGACCAGCCTAAAACCCTAGCCGCCTTCATCTTCTTCTCTGTCTCTCGCTTCAGGGAAATTAATTGTTTTTCTATGATTTTTAAATAGAATAAGTGTGGAATTTTATACAGATACTTTGGATCATTCAATATGAAGTTTTAATAAGTTTTTTTTCTTCAATGACCATCTTTGAGATCGAAACCCTTACTCAACCTGTAACTAGATTGAAGTTCCTTCGTTTCAGTTATTTTGACTGAATCTGGTATTTGGATGCTTGTTTTGTATTTTAATGATTCTGTAGTATGAATCAAGGTATTTACGCTTGAACTACACAGGTCAACGTGTTTGTGGTGTTACAGATGTTGAAGATATTTGATTAACAAGGTGATTAAGTTTGGATGCAGATCCCTTATTAGGCGGTCCATGACTTTCGCTGGTTCGGCTTCATTGGTGGTAGTATATTCCGGAGGGGGTATTACTCTTTTATTGAATCTCTTCTTTGCAGGACAATTAGTCTGATTAGCATTTAAATAGAATATCTAGACATTTGGTCCAACTTATTGTAATCACAGTTGAGAGTTTCCCAACATTATGAATGATATTTTTCAAAAAATAAATAAATTGAAACCAAACAAATGTGGTCAACGATTATTTTTTATTTTGAAAATTAAATCCACCCATGGTGGAGGGGAATTTATTTGGCACCCCAAACCATTAAAAAGCTCTTATATGTTAATAGATGTTGTTAAGTACTGTACAAGACCAAATATGATATAATAGTATTATTATTTTGACGTATATAATAGATAGAAACTTTTAAGGCTTTGCAAAGAAAATCTGGTGTATTTTGAAATGAATTAGCTCAACATTACTGCTTTTCCATCCTTTTGTCCCCGAGATGTAGCTTCCTTGTGGTAAATATTCTGCAACAATAATAAATCAATTCTAGCTATGAGGTTTAATACATTGCGATTAAAAGTAAAAGAAAGGAAGTGAAAACACATGATGAATGCTTTCCTCTCCATACTTTAATCTCCTTTTAGTTCTTCATTCCTGCATAAAAAACACGCACTCACGCACTAGAGAATCCAGTATCGAACTCGGAACACGATTTGCAGAGAGAGGGGGTTAAATTTAGGGTGTTGCTATATGTAATCCAATATTTTTGCTCTTTTAACCCAAGATATAGGTGAAATGATAAAACTACCCTCATATTTTAGTTCATGAAAAACTAGTAGGCTAAATACAGGGGACATTATAGTAATTTTATGGGATTCTGGGCTACAAAGAGTAAAATCATGGACTACATCTAGCAATTCAGTAGGGTGTTGCTTATGTAGCCCAATATTTTTGCTCTTGTAGCCCAAGATATATGTGAAATGACAAAAATTCCCTCATATTTTAGTCATGAAAAACTAGTAGGTTAAATACAGGAGGTATTATAGTAAATAGGGTGTTGCTATATGTAGCCCAATATTTTTGCTCTTATAGCCCAAGATATAGGTGAAATGACAAAAATGCCCTCATATTTTAGTTCATATGTGCTTTAATCTGATCAATTCGGATCAAGTACGCTTTTCATTTGTACGCCATTAAACGCTGATATATCTATTTAACCACACAAGCCAGTGGCCTTTTGAGGTGTTTAATTCAAAACCATCCATTATTGCGATAAGGAATGATCATATAACATTTTTGGAACGGTGGAGGGGAATTTATTTGGAAAACAAAAAAAATCAATTCTATGAGATTTACAGATTTATGGATTGGAGAATTCATAGTTTGATTTCTCTCGTTTCCCGTTTTACAAATTTAGGGATCGAAGAATTCATAGCTTGTACCGCCTGTACTATTGTTGCATGTAGAATGCACGAAAATAATATGCTTAGAAAGTGCAATTTTGGAATTAAAAATTCCATGAGTAATTAGTTATTTGGATACATTAAAAGAAAAAGTTAACCGTCCAATCACTCAAATTTCATCTATTATCGCACGTATAGTGCACGAAACAAATCTGCATCAAAAAGTACAATTTTGGAATTAAGCATAAAATATTATAGCAGCAACTATATATAATCATTGTTCTCCTTGCATATGTCAAAGGAAAACTTGGTTATTTTCCAAGTACAACGTTTGAACTGTTGTATTTGATCACTTCATGGAGTGTGCAAACCGTTATGTTTGTTTAGTACATTCGATTGCAACATTACTGAATCTAATGTTCCTAACATAGTTGGTGTTATTCAATATAATAGAGATTATGAGAATCAGCTTTTGAAAAGAATTTATAATTCGAAAATATGTTCTTCAAACAATCAAAGAGTCAAATTGTTGATGTACAAATACAATGCCCGGAGACAATCAATCATCAAACATAATGTGTGACTTTCGAATGACAGTAACAGTTCAGAATGATGATAATCTCATCCAGGTCAAGGGAAACATAAATAATCGAGCACAGCAATCAACAGAAACCTTTGTAGTCGTTGAGATCTCCCCACACTTTTTCTTCAACTTCCTCCCAAGTTTTGGCCATCCTTAGTTCTTTCCACAGGGTGAAAATTGCCCCCAAGACATTATCATCGTGCAGGATACATAAGCACCTAGTTTCAAGTTCAAACATCGTGCAGAATACAAGAAAACTTCAGCACGCTAGTAGCAGAGAATGTGGAACGAAAACGGGCATTCAGATAACGAACAAAAGGAATTGTTTTAACAATATCCTGAAGATTATCGAGTGTGAAGTGAAAACTTGGGTTTTTAAAGAATTGATGTAAGAATTTGTGTTTGTGTGTGTGTTCTTTCTGTTGCTGCAAATCTACAGAAGTTGATGATAGTCGACAACACCTTCAGCATTCATGTTTGGACAACCAGCATATATAATATAATGTGAAAAGTAAGTGTATGCATGTCAGAACTTACATTGCCAGATATGAGGCTTTTCCAAGCTGATCCCTCTCTGCTGATCTACTCCCGACTATTGGAAGTTTATAGCCTCTCAAAAACTGCTTCAAGAGATCAGAGTCTCCTCTAAAGATGTCTAGATGTACTGGTATCAGGTCACTAATTGGGTGCCCTGACATAAATTAAGTAAAAACACAAATCACAATTTGTCCAAATGCACAAAATATAAAAGAAAGCACAGCCCACATTCATTAAACTTCTGATGGGTTCATATCAAATAAGTATGAATGGTGTTGGCTCAAAAAACAAAATACAGAAAGTGAAAATCACTCACCCACTGTAAGATCACTGAAGTCAATGATGTGGCAAGGACCATGAGCACCTCCATTATTCAGTTGACTTAGATCAGAACCATTCTGTCTACAGCACGAACTCCAATGACATGGCTTCATGAGGACATTGTCATCCATTACATCAGAGTGTACCCAGGTGTAAGGGTTGGCCAAACTTGCCTTGTCCTAGAAAACAAAATGACAGATAATAACTAAAACAGCCAATAATCAGGAGAGAACAATCCCATAGAATAAAGGATCGATTATTCACCTCAAAAGTATCAAAGAACTTTTCAAAGTCATCAGGAAGATATTCACTGACTTTTTCGAGGAGCGTGCCAGGAATTTCGTTACCCCTGCGTATGGAGCAAACTGGTGTAAATTTTTTACTGAATTATAATGAGAGAAAATCCATTTAAGGACTAACAAAACCAAATGAGCATTAAATTCCATCAAATATAGCATATAAGAGAAATGAGAATAATCAGTGGTAGTAATTCCATAGTCTGATACAATTATTTGCTAAACTATTGGTGGTATATGATTGTGGAAATCATGCATGCCCTTAATGACAGTAGAAATTATTGGACCGCCAACTCAGGAATATTTTAGTATAAAGGTAGCCAGACCTAAGAATTAAATGTACAGAGAACATACCAAACATCTTTATACAGATAAACCAATCGTGTGACAAAATAAATGTCAACACATATATTTTGATAGTTTGGAAACATGTTGATCAGGTAAGTTGTACAGTAGAGACAGAAGGATTTCAAACACTCAGATAAAAACCAGAAAATAAATTATTGGCATACCATTTTGCTAATCTGCTAGCAATGTCTTCCTTCTTTTTGTTCATAATCCTGATATATATACTTAGTTCGGGAGGTAAGCTAGTCTTCACAATTCCCTGGTTAAGTGAAAGATCTGTTCTCTGTTCGCTAACCAGTGAGTTTGGACCATTAAAAGGTGGACGAGGCAGCTGATGAAGATAGTGCAGCTGCTCTCCAAGAAATGTAGCCAACTTCAGTTTGTCATCTGATGACAAATTGTCTCTTCTGAAAATCAAAGCTAAGAACATTCAAAAATAGGGACCTTCAGAAATAAGTCTGGTTGCAGTGCAACCATTGAAAATTGAATTGTAAGAGCCAGTCACTCACAAGTCTGCAAAGATCTTCCCTCTGCACCTTTCCATTATAATATAGGGCCACACGTTCCAGGATCCCTGAGTATTTACTGATTTAGGAAAAGAATCCCCAGCTTTGTGAAATTCAAATTGTTTTTTATTCCATATTCCAAATGGGTAATCAGCTTCTCTCTGGTGTTCAGGAACATTAACGAAGTTGTCAAGCAGCTCAGGGACCCCTTTTCCATCCCAGGGGATTATTTTATATGATCCTTCTTTGAGAAAGACTAGTCCACTGGCAAGAACAGCTGGAACATGATCCTTCAAGGGGCAGTTAGTTTGGTGTAGCAGGTTATAAAACTGAAGCTGTCAAGAAACAAGAGATAGGGTAAGTATATATAAGCATTACAAGCTGAGAAAATCAAGAAGATGGCATTATACCTCAGTGCCTAAAGCATAAAGTGAAGCTTCCAGCCCGTCTTCAATAAATAGTTTTATCACCCTGTCAGCCTGAAAATAAACCTGTACAGGTATAACGATGAGTAAGTTGATAATATCCACATCTTTCTCACAAATACACTAGCCATTCAGGCCCCCACCCAAAAAAAACATCACTTTAATTAAACTAAAGAGAAAGCATCCTTCTGGTAATCAGCAAAACTAGTCCGTCTTCAGATTATGCATGCTTAACTCTTTGCTCAAATATATAATGATGAAGAAGACAAGACTGAGCGTGAAATGATTCACAATTAAGAAATTCACAAAACTGACAGAGTACTATTCATAAATAGGTAACTTACAGGGTTGCTACCAGTGCCAACAGGAAGCTTTTCTTCATCTGTAGGTACTGGGAAATTAAGGAATGAACAAATTTCCGTAACGCATTTATACAGCCTATCAGCATTTAATGCAAGACAAGCTCCCTGAAAAATTAAACGTGATGGATGATAAGGAATTACAGTTATGGATTGATAAAGTAAAGGATGATAAAGTGAAGGACAAAGAGTTAAGTCTCAAGACGTCTTTATTGGTAGAGTTACAATTTAAGACAAAATGAAAAAGGCATGGAATAACTATCCCACCCACAAGACCACATACAGATCATAATATCTATAAGGAAATGTTTGTAGATATATAGGAAATACTAACTGAATAATCTGACAACAACAAGCCTATATTGACAAAATAAATGACGTTACCTATAGCCATCTTTCTTTATGAGGTAGAGAAGATTGGATTTTATTAAGTATAATTTCTTATTGCTATTCAGTACTCACAATAAGAACTCCGGGCTCAACAAACATTTTCATAGTAAATCAGCTAAACTGCTTATTTAACTTCATGCTCATGAATTCCACTGCAATACAAGTCCCAGTTGCATTGAAAATCATAAAGAAGAAACCAAGGAAACGCATACCTTCCACAGTAGGTCTCTAAGTTGTGGTCTCCCCACCCAAAGCTTATATAACCAGCCTCTCATGTTCCGTTGCCCAATTACATTACTTGAACTCCATTCAGTATTATAGTGGTCCCTCTCTTTGTCCAAAAATCTTGATAAGAACTCAATATCATAAGCGAATTCCACAAATTCTTGATTATTGTTGTCAGAGTTACTTATAGTAATTTTTTCAAAATCTACATTCTCCGAGGGATGATCCACTTTGATTCTCTTTTCTTTCCTCGTCGAGTCTAAGAGACCAATACTATTTTCTGTACATGTTTCCTTTACAATATCCTCAAAAATGTCGTCATCAATAGCAAGAACTCCAGCACGGCATACACCTTTATGTCGGTAGCCAGGTGCCATATCTAGGCAGACAAACTCAAAGTTCCTGGAATTGACATAATTCTGTGTGACAGCAACAGTGGTTTCCAAGTTTAGCACACAATGCCACCACCCACTGGGTACATATATTGTCTGACCAGGAAGTTGAGTAACCTCAATAGGCTTATCTTTATCAGCAAGTAGAGGATAAAAATCCAGCCACCACTACAAAATAGTGAACAAAGAAATTACAGTGTGTTGTGAAGAAATGCAGTGATACCCAACAAATCAGAGAAAAAAAGCTGAAGTTGATTAAGATATCATACTACAGCACTAATTACCTGTAAAGATGTTGGAGTATCAATATTGACATCGCCATCATCTTCATTAACATGTACTGACACTCCTAGAGGTACTTTTCCTGGAGGATATAATGCCCACCTGTTTTGACCATCACAAAATTAACAGTTGATGCATGTAAGCTAACACACATAAAAGCCTTTTAAATTGAAAAAATCAGAACTTGTGCTAATTATATACTTATAAGGTAAAAGATTTCAGAAAATCAGAAAAAACACAATTACAGAAGATAAGCTGACACCTCAACCTTTCATCCACTTGGAATCATGTAGTAAACTGACTTAACTAGCAATTCAGAATAAGTATTCTACTATATTAAAAATAGCAGGAAAGTATTAATTATCTGTTGGTATCAGAAATATCCCTTACTGCCTTTGTGTTCTTCTTAATTTTATTGTACATAACAGTGACTGTCCAGTTACCTTTTACGACCACATAGGAGAGTATTCCAAGCACTGGTGAGAGCTGGATCAACGTGCCATGAGGCTCCAGACCTTTCTGGCCCAACAATGAGCCACCTGTAAGGTGGTCGCTCATCACTATCTAAGATGTCAAAAAAGTCTTCCTGGAACAGATTTGGGACAGTATAATCCTCAAGCAATCCAGGTGCAACTTCTCCAAACTGCATTGAAGTAATCAAAATTTTATGAGACACCAAAACAGGAAACAGTAATAGGACAAGTACTAAGTAAACACCTTGTCATCAAAAACATAAAGGGGGTCCTCATCATGCTGAATTTGTGAGTAGGACACATAGTCCTTGAACGTCATCATAACTTTTCGGGGACCCCTCTGAGATATTCGAAATGCTTTATCGCCATAGGTCTGTGATAACTGCTGAATTGTCCAAGTATTCTTTGCAGGCCAAGTATCAGCAAGGCCACTAATTAAAACCTGAAATAGAACAATGAATTAACAACGGTAATAATCTACAATGCATTACCTATAAACTCATAGGTAGCATAAACTGGTAGCACTCATATCGTCTTTCCCCATGATATATACCAATTTTTCCTTAACCAGAATAATGCAGTAGTTTTGAAGAAAAGAATAGTGCCAAATAAACAGCACTCTCTTCTGTCAGCTACCCATTCAATTTCTTTTTTAAAAGCCCCGCAAAGGGGCGTTTAGACATAGATACTCCAGGGATAAACCAAAAGGGCCAATCCAATCAGTTGAAGATCAAAATAATGCTAGAAATAATTACATTCAGCAATCGGAAAACAAAATAAGGATGGCAACAGAAAATTCCAAAGAGGCTTACCGGTTTCTGTCCATCATAACATTCTGAAAACTCCTGCAAAGAAAGCACCTCCTTTCTATCCACATTTCCATCATCGAAAGTAAATCCATTCAATGTGGTAAAGCATCGATATAGCCTCCGATAAAGAAACAGGGAGAAAAATCCTGGAAGATCACCATTATCTAATTAGGAATTGTAAACTCAAACAAGTAAAAACAAACACCAGATTTTCCGGTTATCCTTACCATCAAAATGTAGCTTCTTTCGAAAAGATCCATCAGATTCAGCCACAATACCCAATCTGCATTAGAAAAAAAATAAAGGCAAAGCATAACTATTCAAAACTATCATAGCAACTGAAACAAGTAATTTCAATTAATGTTCATGAATCATACTGATGGAGAGTAGTTTTCTTCCACGAGCCTTTGTACTCGAGCTGGCGATTTACATTTTGGAGACAAAGCGCCATCCACAGTGGCTCCTCAAGGCAAAAAATACACATCACACTGCAAAAATATTCATAACGAAATCAGGTTACTAGAAACGAAAACACAGCATGGCAATGAATTCAACATCAAAATTAAAACTTTTTCTAATTTCAGTACAAAATCAAGTAATTACACACAAAATCAAAATGTAATGATCGCTCAGTGTAATGAAAGCGAGCTGAATCACCTGCTGACGCACGAGAGGCGGCCGATGTCGCGGGGAGAGAGGAGAGCTAAAATTGCGCAGATAGTCTCATCCGGAAAGACGCGTAGGTCTCCCAGCGCCTCCGTCCTCCGATCTCTGACCACCGGCGGTGGCGGTGTCGGCGGCGGCGCGTCAACGTCCATCATGTCAATGCGATAACGAACGAAGAACTCTTGCGGTCAGTGTAGAATTTCAATAGAAAGCGTCGGGAATACGTCGAATTCAAAGAAGATGGATTAGATATTTGAGAAGAAGAATGAAAGATTACTAGAATCAGAATCAGAAACAGATGCTTTGTCAAATTTGGGAAAAAATAGGAAAAGAAAGAAGAAAGAAAGTTCTTTATGCGGTTTGATGACGCGTGCAAAGTGCAACGCGGCGGATTTGGTGAATTGGCGGCAAAGGTATTAATATTTTCTGAAGAAATTACGTTGAAACAGCTTTAGAAAAAAATTCTCTGTGTGCGTGTTTGTGATTGTGGTTTTGTAAACAAGGCCGCGTTTGGTTTATTTTGTGAAATTCGACTAGAATTGGAATGATCCATGTAAGATTTTTTTAAAATAAAAGATTATCCATGTATGCTCTAAATTATACATAGATAAAAATTTCAGATCTTGAGATATGATTGAAATGTAATTTATACTCCTTTTAATGTTGAAGGTAGTATTAAAAAAAAATTGCTCTTAACAACAAGAGATGTAGTAACGAAAATCGCCAAGGGCTTACTAAGTTTTCTTTCAATTTCGAGATGAGTTTGAACGTTTTAAATTTTATAAATTAATATATGTATGATGAACATAAATGTAATTATACCTATCGTCTAAAAAACATCAAGTATAATTTCAAAAATGAAATGTTATAATTTTATTCTTTTTAAATATGGTAATGTACTCGCAAGTCGCAACCCTATCGAGTCAAGTATAAGTGTATAACCTTACTCGACTAACCATAGTTTATGATAATAAACTCTTCAAAGATGGTGAAAGGGTATTGAACCCATGATCTTAGCATTTGTGTCTGAATTGGCAGCAATACTTAGCATTTTAAGTGGAATAACCGAATTTAGTAAGTAATGTACTATGATATAAGGGTTTGTTTCTATCAAACATTTGCATTTTGTTTCAAAAGATGCAGTACATAGCGATATGATAAAAGACATTTCAACTTTCTTATAATCCGAAAACGAAAACTTTTAAAGATTTCCAAGAGATTGAAAAGCTTATGCTTTATTAAAAATTTGAAACCATCCATATCTTCCAACTCCCAGTATGAACATAGCACACTAAAAAGCATAAACAGTACACCGATACAACCAACACTCAGCAAGAACAAGAACAAGAACAAGAACATGAAGACGCCCTCGAGAAAACTTAAAAGATGCCTATTAAGAAGCTAGAGATTTCTGAGCTCCAATCCGTCTCCTTCTCAAACGCTCTGCAATGATGAATGCAAGCTCGAGTGACTGAGAGGCATTGAGCCTCGGGTCACAGTGTGTGTGGTAGCGGGAGCTCAGGTCATCAAAGGTGACAGTACGAGACCCACCAATGCATTCGGTCACATTCTGACCGGTCATCTCCAGATGGACTCCTCCCGGGTGGCTGCCTTCTTGGTCATGGACATCAAAGAATGCTCTCAATTCCGCCTGTTGCAAAAAATTGAAGGAATTATTCATTTGAGAACACAATTTTCTTTCCCAAGGCATAATGCATCACTTAAGAGAGAATCCCCTGCCAACCAATAGAGACCTACAAAGACAAGAGACTAGAAGAGAATATCCCATACCAGCTCACTGACAAAGACGGTTTCCAAATTTCCTATTGACACATAAACCCGTGTTTAAATGCTAGAAAATGCCATGTAGCCAAAACTGGATGCAAAATACATTATCTTAAGACTAGGGTAACTACATAGTGGTGGTATTCATGTTCCAAATCTAGCAAAAGTTCCAAACTTTGCATTTACACAGCATTAAAGATTACCGAACTAGTAGAACTACCAAAGAATTAGTGACTCTTCTGCTGTCATGACAAAAACAGATAGCTAGATCATATCGAATCTCAGCCCAGTGAGGAATTAGTTCACAATAGCGATTTATATCAGCCGTCCACTAAACCAGCAATAGCAACATCAAACTCTTTCAGAACAGGAAATGGAGTTTTTTAAAGCAAAAGAAGTGAAACGGGCATTTAGTAGCTTTAGTTGTGGCATATTGCTAATTTTGCATTAAGTTTTAGGGAGTACTTTTCTAGCCAAGCTTAACTTCCTGCTTTGTTCATGGGTATTAATGAAGCCCTAAATTATCCCAACAAGTTCTATAAGAGGTATTATAGGTAGGAGCTGACTTACCCTAATAGCATCGAACGGTCGAGTTTTCAGACCACAAGGAGCTTTGATGGTGTTTCCGTGCATAGGGTCACTAACCCAGGTCACAATTTGCCCTGCCCTTCTGACTGCCCTGATCAAGTGAGGGAGCTTGACCCTCATGTTCTCTGCTCCCATTCTGGTGATTATAGTGATTCTTCCAGCTTTGTTCTTAGGATTTAGAATCTCAATGAGCTTGACTAGCTCATTTGGATCCATCTTGTCACTAACCTGCAAACGAAAAAAACCAATGAAATAAGGCGCTGCAGAATAAAACACGGACAAAAGTGTACAAAGATGTTATAAGCTCTAAGGTTACCTTAATTCCAAGGGGGTTAGCAACACCTCTCAGGAACTCAACATGAGCTCCATCCAGCTGCCTGGTTCGCTCCCCAACCCAAAGAAAATGAGCTGAACAGTCATAGTACAGACCAGATGTGGAATCCAATCTAGTGAGTGACTGTTCATAAGGCAGAAGCAAGCACTCGTGAGAAGTCCAGAAGTCTGTTGTAGTCATGATAGGATGGTCCACAGTCAGTCCAGCAGCAGACATAAATCCAAGAGCTTCATCAACTCGGTTTGCCAGTTCACGGTACCTGTAACCATAAAGACAACAAACTAAGCCTTTCTACCAATACAAACCAGAACAGGTCTCAAATACACAAGAAAAAAAAAGTGCTTCTCTAAATCATCTCAACAGAAGCTAGCCAAAGCTACAGGGACCATTGATTTCAAGGGTTTATAATGGAAAATAGACTAATAGAGGAAAACCCCAATATTTTTTAATTCAAGTTTTATAATAACAAAGACTATAAAACACAAGCGAACTATGCAACGAAAGCCAACAAATCCCAAAACACACATTTCTACCAGTTCAGGTTTAAATCTAAAACGCTATGACGTATTAGATGGCAAAAGCAATCAGAATTTAATCTTTCAAACCAATACAAAACTGTCGTCATCAAAATCTCAAAAGGACTAGATTACAATACAGTACCTGTCACCCTGCTCGCTGTGCTCGGTGAAATCCATGTTCCACTGAGTAACCCTCTGCATAGCGGCATAACCTCCTGTGGCAAACGCCCTGAGAAGATTCAAAGTGGCTGCAGCTTGACAGTAAGCCCTGATCATTCTCTGAGGATCAGGAGTTCTTGACTTCAAATCAAATGCATCCCCATTCACATTGTCTCCCCTGTAACTCGGCAACTTCACACCATCCTTCTCCTCAAAAGCATCTGATCTCGGCTTCGCAAACTGACCTGCCATCCTCCCAACCTGAAATTCGATTCCCCATTTCCACAATCAGATAACTACTATAAACTATAATCAGAACTAGCATAATTATATCTAAATTATATTCAAATTTAAATAGACAAAACATTAAAAAAAGAAGGGGCAAAGATTTGACCTTTATAACGGGCATTTGGCCGCCAAACATCAAAACAGCGCCCATTTGAAGAATAATCCTAAAAGTGTCTCTAATATTATTAGCATGGAACTCCTTGAAGCTCTCAGCGCAATCGCCGCCCTGAAGCAAAAAAGCATTGCCCATGGCAGCCTCGCCCAGCCGCTCCTCGAGGCTCCGGGCCTCACCGGCAAACACAATCGGCGGGAACGCGTCAAGGGTCCGGAGGACCGAGTCGAGCTCGGCTTGATCCGGGTACTCAGGGAGCTGGAGCGCCTTCTTGCTCTTCCAGCTCTCCGGGGTCCACTTCGTGTCCAAGGCCTTCTTTGTCGGCGCGGACACCACCGGCACGGCCGAGGACGCGGTGGCGGAAGGCGGGGCTGGCTTCTGCTGTGACTTATCAGCGGAATGGACGGCCGAGATGGGTTCCACGGATCGAACGCATGGCACGAAACAGGGAGCCTTTGGGAAGAGAGACTGGGAATGGGAGCCCAGGAGCTTGTTCGGGAGGAGGCTGCTGTGGGAGTTTGTGAGCGCCATTGATGACGTGATGATGCCGGCGGCGAGCGAGTGTGTGTCTGTGTGTTTGGTACCTTTGGAAAATGCTTGGTGGTACCTGAAGAAATAATTGTTGGAATGGAGCGGGGTTTTTATAGGGAGGTTTTTGGTGGAGGAGAACGGTGGGGACCGGCGGAGGCGGGTGCTGCCGGGTGGGGCCTACTTTGTGGTTGTTGGGATTGGAGAAAAATGAAAATGAAATTTTATAAATTGATTTTCATAAAAGGAAAAAAGAAAAGAAAACAAGAGGGGTTGTTGGAAGATTAGCACTCACCTAACTTGTTTTGATAGTATTGCTCAAGTTGATATGGTTATTCAATTTTTTATTGTTTTTTGAAGAATATGGTTATTCAATTAATTTTGTTAAAGTGACAAGATTTTTACCAAACTTATTTTTCCATACTTTAGTTGTGTTAAACTGAAAAGATTTGTTTACCAAACATTTTCCACAATAAACAATTATTATTCCAGAGTGATGACAATGCTTGATCATTTACCTATCATCTTTTGCATGTCTAAAGTCTGAACTAATTTGAAATATATTAAATTGATTTAAAGGAATAAAAACTTAAGGTGTCAAACATGGTAATAATATTTGATTTATTTGAGTCATAGCACAACGCAATAAAACTAAATTAAATTTATTTGATTTATTTGAGTCCGCTAGGTGGCATAGTTAAATGTTAATAAAGTCATTTTAGAACTCTTTAGCTCAATATAGCAAAAGCATTTAAGTAATGTTTTGAAAATCCAATCCTTTTTAAGGTAACAAAAAACCAAATAAGGGAGGTTTTGTAATTTTTGGAAAGTTTGTTATCAATTTGAATAATGCTGAATGATGGTACTTGTTGAAAGGCAACGGAAGCATATATTTAGAATGAATTTTTAGGCCTTAGGGAATATTCCAGTGAATCCAGTCTATTTGATAAGAAATAAAATTGCCAAAATCCAACGTTTTGTAATAAATAAATAAATGGTCAAATGACAGTTTTAATAGCCAAAGATATTTCGACAACGTATTTGAAAATTGTGTTGTACTACGTTGAATAGTTATGTATTAACTTAAAGATTGTCAGAGCAAGTCCAACCGCTTCCCTACAAGATTCTCCAAGATATAGTACTACATCTTCATATTTCCTAACTTTTTTTCTTCAACTCCAACAGCTTCCCTAATGTAGGGATTAGAATTTAATGCATGTGCATTAAATTTCAGTATTTTATCTCTTTATTTCTATTTTTCACTATTTAAATATATTTTGAAATCTTAATATTTTAAATTATATATAATGAAAAAATGTGAAAAAATATATATTATTAAAATACACATTACAACGAACATAACAAGATCTCAAATGATAATATTCAAATTTATATATGCATGCGAACATAGTCATGTAAGATCTTGTTGCGTTCGTTATAATATGAAAATTAAGAATATATTATTTTTATAATTTTTTGTTGTGTATAACTAAAGATATTTACATTTGAAATGCATATTTAATTTGTTAAAAAATAAAGACAAACACATGAATAGGAAAATAATCAGTCATAAATGCGAAAGCATTAAATTTTGTTTCCCCAAATATTTTATTTCTCTCTACAGATATGGGGAAACAACATGAGGATTTCTTCAAAATCGTCAAGTTGGGGAATGAGATGGGAAACTATTAGAGCTAGAAAATGACTCAAATTCCCTAAATTCATTGAAATTCCCCAACTTGGGGAAGCTGTTGGATTTGCTCTCAATGAAGTGTCCTATAGGGAACTAATTGAGAGTTTTTTTTTTTAAGAAAAAATTTTCATTCATTTCATTTCAAGTTCTGGATAACGTTCAGAATCGTTTGACAAAAAACTCTGAATACTCAGAACACTCGTCCAAGTTGTAGTTGTTGGTCCCATTGATTTAGCAAAAGGCGCAATCGAATGGGTTGAGGCAATGAATGTCATAGGAACCCAATACAAGTTAAATCCAGCTGTTGCCAATGTAGCCCGCAACTCCGGTGCCAAAGTCGAGCATGCTACTGAACATAGAGAGTTATCCTTCAGCATGTCAATAACCTGTAGAGCATCCCCGACTAGGCCAACATCCTGTAATCCCAACTCCATGGCCAACTGAAGACCAGTCTGTAGTGCCAACATCTCAGCAAGAGCTGGGTCGCTGATATGCATAACCCGTTGTGCTTTCACACAAAGAAAGTATCTGTCTCCATCAAAAGCTACAACACCCAGGCCAGCTGACGTCTATGCAATCCCTGCAACATAAAAGACCAATGGTGTATGATCCGGTGGTCGTAAAAGATGCAGTGGTCGAAGTGCTTCCGGGATTCCTTGTGACCAGCCCCTTGCCTCAAGAAAACAGTCTAAATTAGATCGTGTCGTTGTCACCATGCGGTTCGGGTCTAAATGTTGTTGTTCAAATAGTTGCTTGTTCCGCTGGAACCATATTCCATCACAGAGCATGAGTATCCATCCTACCACCGATGGGTCCGTAATCTTGAGCAACTCCCTGAATCGATGCTCTCTTCTCGGCTGCGAAGGCACACCCACCACGTCCTGTAGACCCGCGTAACTCCAGACCTCCTGGCTGTAAGAACATTCAAAAAACAAATGCACCAAACTGCCATCATTCTCCGGGAAAAGTGGACATATGTTCGGCACTACTAAAGTCCGAGTCAACAGGTTCTCGACTGTCTGTAGTGAGTCTGTGGCAAATCTCCACGCAAAATGAATAGCTCTCTTCGGGACATGCAGACCCCATAACTTCTTCCAGAACTGTGGAGTCTCCTCATCATGGTTCTGATTCAGATCATGGTAAAGAGGGGAGTTATGGTGCTCCATAGTTGTGTAATATGCGGATTTCACTGTGAATTTCCCATATTTCGTATAATTCCAAACCCATCTATCCCTCCCACCTCCGATCTGAATAGATGTGATTACTTCCACGTCAGCCGGATGAAAAAACTCCTTAAGGACATTAACCTTCCACCATCATGTATCTGCGTCAATGAGATCTGAAACTCTACGAAGAAACCCCGGGAGAACAGTTCCCTCCATAAACTCAAATCCACTCTCCTTCGGAATCCAAGGATCATATAGAATCTTAATCTGCTGGCCACTTCCTACAGATTTTTGCCCCCTAGCCGAATTAGCTCCAGACTATCACAAATACTCCTCCATGCCCAAGATTTTCTACTAACCCAATGAATCAGGGTTGGTCATCAATCTCCAGGCCTACTTACCCAAAAGTGCCCTGTTAAACGCCTTAAGATCACGAAGGCCATTCCGCTAAGGCTCTTCGCTCTGGATAGCTTCTTCCATGATACCCAGGGAATCTTCCTCTCGTTCGCCTTCCCACTCCACCAAAATCGACCCAAGAGGCCATGAATTTCATCCACAAGGCGATCATGTAATCGAAAGCAACCCATGGCATAGCTAGGGATCGACTGCAGAACCGATTTGATGAGCACCTCCTTCCCCGCTTTAGTCAGGTTCCTGTCATTCCATCCACTGATACGGGCTCAGACCTTATCCTTCAGATCCTGAAAAATATCGTTCTTGTTTCTACCAATAACTGAAGGCAGACCCAAGTATTTACCATGGGATGTCACCTCCGGAATTCGTAGAACACTACAAATCTGCCCCCTAACAGCAATCGGCGTATTCGTACTGAACATAACGCCTGATTTGTCATGATTAATCTGTTGGCCAGATGTACTCTCAAAGATGGAGATCACTAACTGCATGATCGATGCTTCATCTGTCGTAGCTTTACAAAAAGTAGAGTATCATCCGCAAAGAAAAGATGTGAAATTCTCGGCCCGTGTCGTGAAGCGCCAACACCTCGGAGTTCTCCAGCCCTCATCAAGTCCCTCAAGATCATAGAAAATATCTCCGAGCAAATAATAAAGAGGTATGGAGATAAAGGATCACCTTGACGTATTCCCCTTCTCGGTGTGAGGTCCCCAAACTCCTCTCCATTCAGAATAAAAGAGAACTTGACCGAACATAAACAGCTCTGAATCAGTTCGACAAACTTTTCCGGGAAACCCATGCTCTGTAGAGTAGATAAAACAAAACTCCATTCGATTCTGTCAAAAGCCTTACTCATGTCCAGCTTGATACTCATAGTCCCCTCTTTCCCATCTTTTACCTTCATAGTATGATGCAGTTCATGAGCTATAAGAACATTATCAGTAATCAGTCTCCCCGGGATGAAAGCGGACTGCGATTCTGAAATGATCTTCGGGATTATAACCCGTAGCCTATTACTGACCACCTTAGCCGCCAATCTGTACACCACATTACAGAGACTAATAGGCCTGAACTGGGTAATCTGTTTCGGCATGGGGAATTTCGGCAATAACACAAGATGAGTGTAATTCGTCGTCGGGCTCAGTATACCATGATTAAGAAAATTCAGAACAAAAGTAGTGACATCACGTCCAATAATATGCCAGAATTTCTGATAAAAAAAATGAACTCATACCATCCGGGCCAGGCGCCTTGAGGGGGTGCATTTGCTTCACAACCTTTGCGACCTCCTCCACAGTATAGTCCCTGATAAGATCCGCCGCCATATCATCCGTCACTCTCCTATCCATACCCTGCAACACCTCCCTCATCTGTCCCTCACAAGGCCTTGAAGATAAGAACAGTTCTCCGAAATAATCCTGTATGATCCTCTCCAAACTAGCAACATCTGATTTCAGCTCATGATTCGCATCCCGTAAACATGCAATCTGATTTAGGGATCTCCAATGTGATGCAAATCGGTGGAAAAACTTAGTGTTTCCATCATCCTCTTTATACCAGTGTTGCTTCGCACGCTGCTTCCACTTCATTCCTTCCGCCTCTTGAAGAATACCATACTCTTTCTTCAGGCTCTGCAAAGTATCCCACATTTTCACCGTCAACACACCTCCCTCCAACTCCGTGATCTTCTTTCTGACCTCTACAATCTGCTTCGATAGCACTGGAAAAGCATTCATGTTCCAATTCAGTAGGCCCAAGGAGCAACGCTTAAGCTTTTCATCCAATGAGATAGTAGGATCCTCCATCCAGTTTTCCCGTACTATACTCGTACACTCCATCAACTGTAACCAATATGCCTCGAATCTGAATCTCTTCCGTCGTCGGCGCCTGTTAAATATTGGATCCTTCTCCCGAAGCTGGACATGGATCGCCATATGGTCCGAGCATCCTAATGAGACTGCCGAAGATTCAGACCATGGAAATATATCATGTAGTTCCTAGTTGCACATCGCCCTATCCAACCTCCCTCGTTGAACTCGCGTGTTCTTCAGACACCTGTACCATGTAAACATATTCCCCACATAACCCGTATCAAACAGACCACATCCATCCAGAGCAAGCTGAAACCTCTCAATCTGATCCTCGGCCCGAGGAACTGCCCCTTCAAACTCAGATTGTGATAAGACTTCGTTAAAATCACTCAAACAAAGCCATGGCATGCCATCATCACTTGCCAGGCTCTCCTGAAACCGAACCCAGCCTTGAGGCCTTAAAGCAGTGTTCAGCTCACCATAAACTCCTGTTATACGGATGTTCCGACCACGAATGTTAGCATGAACATCAATAAAGAAATTCGAGTAAGATTGTAAAATCACTGTCACATTTTTATTCCATAACATAGCAAGGCCACCAGAATGTCCTCGGGCCGCAACACCAACACCAAACAAATTTAACTTAACTTTCAAAGACTCAATAACTGAAACTGGACATTTTGTTTCACAAAGAAAAATAACTAAAGGGTTTTTAAGGCGCATCACCGTGCGCAATTCCTGAGCTGTCGGAAATTCTCAATCCTCCCCGGCAGTTCCAACTCAAGATACACATGGTGCTTGGTGGAACTGGGCCATCATGCGAGTCTCCGCCTGATTGTCGTTAGCCAAGTCCCCAAAAGAAGCATCATGATAGCTAGCCTTCAGTTTCTTCGACTCCACGATTCTGCCATCCTCTCCTAACATGTCCTGCTAAGCCATTTTCCTCTTCCCACCAAAAATCACTACCTCCCCGAGCTCACTGTCTGTCGGCGAAATAATTCTTAGGTGTTCACCCCTGCCACATGCACCAAGCTGGCCGCCCCTACCATGTGCTCCTCTCGCACGTCCAATTCCTGCACTAGCCTTGCCCTTTCCTCTAGTACCACGCCCCTACTCGTGACGCTTAGCCTGAAAACCCACAGCTGCATGAACAAAATAAGAGCATCCACCAGAATTGTAGCGTCGCCGCTGCTAGGCGCTCCAACCGGGTTTTTTGGCTCGGCTTTAGCTGCTTACGGGGCTACTGCAGTAGCGGTTTACCTGTCTCAAGTACTGCAGATCCACGAACTTCCTCCACAACCATCTCCCGAAGACCCGAATCAGCGAAACCCGGCTGTCCAGAATTAGCTGCGTTCTCTAGGAGGTCATCGCCGTACCTCTCAAATATACAATTTATGTTCACTTACTACCTCTACACACAATTAAGCATATAGTGGCAAGTAAGGTTCGTTCCACAGGGAAAAGGTTATTTCTATGTATATCTTGTAGTATATATATATATATATATATACATATATAAAAGCAATGTAAACAAGGGGGGAGGGGGTTTTGAATTGAGTTTTGTTTAAGACACTACTAAGTAAAACTACTAGAACTTTAAAGCTACCACTACTTTACCATAAGATTACTCTAACTAGAGATTTAACTAAGAGAATAATAAACTTGGACATATGAGATTGGTGACTTCTTATTATGAGATTTTCCTCAAACTTTATCATGATGCCTTGAGAATGGTGAACATTAGTGAGAAACTATCTTTTAACCATAGTTATGAAAAATGAAAGCATCTTTACAACTTCAAGTAACAACTTTACTAGATGATAACAACTAGTTCAATTGAAACAATATCACTTCAAATTAGATGTTTCTCAACCCTACCCATGCAATTTGATAACAAACTTAACATAGGTACAATGCTAATGAATGATCTTAAGAACAAATACAATTGATAACAACATGCATTCGATTCCTAATTTACTACTCCTACATAGAAAGAATGATAACATTCTAACCATGGAAAAGCAATATCTAATACATATCCAACACATATCTATCACTAGGAAATCATTCCTAATCATTTCAAGCATCAAATACACATATAAATTATGATCATTCAATAGCAAATCACCATTCCTAAGCTTCATGAATCATGTTCTCAATCCATAACAAGAAGTCCAATCACATATATCCAAGAAGGGTTTTAGCCTACTACCATAGTTATATTATCAAAACCAAAATCAATACTACAAACCATGATGAATTCAAAGATCAAAATCAAAAGGAAAATGAAGGAAAGTGAGTTCAACTCTGTAAAAATCCGATCCTCTAACAATGAGGATAAGTTCCTTTTATAGTCTAAAAATAATTAAAATTAAAGCAAACAAAGTGCAAGTTGCAGAAGTTTTCGCGGGCCGCGCGAAATCCTTCGCGGACCGCGAGCTTGGTTCTCGCGGTTCGCGGCCGAGGATTCGCGGCCCGCGCGTCCGTGGCATCCGCGGTCCGCGACCGAGGTTTCGCGGACCGCGACCGAGGTTTCGCGGACCGCGCGTCTGATCCTCGCGAACCGCGGCCGACGTTTCGCGGATCGCGCGTCTCGGCTTCGCTGCGGTTCTCGCGCTGGTCCTCGCGGTTCGCGACCGGAGTTTCGCAGACCGCGCGTCTTCGGCTTCGCGAACCGCGGCCGATGTTTCGCGGATCGCGTGTCTTCGGCTTCCGCGGTCCTCGTGCTGGTCCTCGCGGCTCGCGACCGGAGTTTCGCGGACCGCGCGATACTCGGCATCTTCAAAACAGCAACACACACCCTCGCGGTTCGCGACCTAGGTTTCGCGGTCCGCGAGAGTGTGCCTTCACGTCACTTCTACGACCGGTTCTTCAATGTATCTGCTTCCTCCAGGACGGTCATAGAAGGTCTTCAAATCATCCAAATCTATCGCAAGTGCAATTCAAGGTCGAAATGCACGTCTTCAATTTCAAACCATCATGAATGATTCGGTCCAAAAGTCTAATATAAAGTACAAAATACTATCTAAAACAGCTCTCAAATGCTACAAAATAAGAGTATATCTAGGGCCTATCATTCTCCTAGCTCAATCCCTTTCGCGCCGCCGCTGTCACGGTGCCTGCAACAGAGAAGGACGACGAGTGCGTCATACACACATCGTTCAGTTCTGAGATAGACAACTGAGGTGTCTGCGCCACCATACTTCCTGACCCTTCGCCATCCTTTAAAATCCCAGAAAATCTTCGTGTCATGGTGACCGTCCGCTTCTCCGAAGTTGCGACCTTGCACCACTAGTCAGGAATTGGGCGCCATCATTCCACTCGCCTCCATTCGGTGCACTGGTGGAGGCTTCTTGAGCGCCATCATTCCACTTGCCGCCGGCTGCTTCATGCGTTCGTCGCTCCCTGGTCTCGACTCGGCGGAATGGTGGCTAGGGTTCGGCGTACCACATTCATCTCTTTGGGCTTTCCCGAACGGAAAGTCGTTTGGGTTCACCTTCAACCACGATGGATAGTGTTCGTGGTTACGATCTGCCCTCGGCAAATTCAAACGTGCAGTGCAATCAAGGTGATCATGCCCGATTATACCACAACGTGCAAAATTGTGGCAGCTTGTCGTATTTGATCAAGCACTTCCTATCAAAGACTGGATCTTCCATCTCCATCTCTCTATCCTTCTTCTTTCTCAAGATCTCTAGGGTTTGAACCCTTTTGGCTTAGTAACATCAATCACAACTCGGATTCTCATGAAATCCCCAATAGCCCGGCCATGCTTATCCTTCTCGAATTCAACAAATTGACCAATCGTGTTTCCGAGGATTACCGCGGTCTCCTCTGTCATATGATCAAGCGGTACCCCGTAAACATTGATCCAAAATGGTGTTTTCTCGAAGACAAGATCATCGGCAGTTTCCCCCTCCAATGGCTCCGTCAGAATCACGTGGTGCATTTCCTTCCGATCCAAATTCCATGGCTCCCTTTCCAATACTCTCTCCTTGTCGGTGGGATCGGAAAAATGGAACATGAACACGTTGTCGTGCAAGGGCGTGCACGAAACCATACCCTTCTTCTGACTCCAGACGCTTTCAAAAACGCCCACTACTCTCTCGAGAGGAAAGCGACGCGGTGCGAGGATCTTCGCGGCGAGCATCCTCCGCAGGTCCCCGACTCCATGGCCGCAATGTTACTTGTGCGAACCGGCAATTTTTCATCATCCCTAAGCGATAGGCCGCTAATGAGAGATTGAATAGATTCCATTGCAGATTGTGTGTAGATTGATCGACAATGTACGGTGATCGGCGGTAGAAATAGTCCTAGGGTTTAAGACTCAGACGGCGACCGCACAATTCCTGCAGTGCAAGGCTAGATCCCTCAAACCCTAGGAGAGAGAGGCGTTATCAGTAAGAGAAGGCTAATTTTTGGACAACCTTCCATCCATACATTAACTAACTAATTGAGAGTTCTGAAATGAGGTAAAAGATATTTAAATTCGATTCTCTCTCTTATGTGTATTTTTTTCCCATTAAAAATGAGTAATAATTTAAAATGTACGCCTAATAAAATTTGGGGTTGCTCCATGCAGGTCAATTTTTCTCTTGCAGGTCTGTATTTTTACCATAATACCCCTAATATTGTTAAGACAAAAAATGGGTTTGAAATCATAGGGTTCCATCAGGGGGCATTATGGTAAAAATACGGATCTGCAAGAGAAAAATGGACCTGCATGGAGAAATTGCTTAAAATTTCAACTCCTTTTCTAGGCAGGAGTCGAATTTAACCTCTAAACACATTCAACTAGATGTGCTTGCCCGAGAGTAAATCTGTAAATATTATTATGTTCGATCTTGTTATTTTCGTTAGAATGCACATTTTAGAATATAATTTTTTATACATTATATTGTCATATAATTTTAAATTTTAAATAGTGAAAAATGATATAAAGCAAATATAAAGAGGTGAATATAAAAAAAATTAAGGAATAAGGAGGAAATATTAATGTTAAGTTTGACTTCAATCGGAAAAAATAAGGAGGAAATATATATTGACTTTTTTTTTTCTTTTTTTTTCGCAAATGTGGTCAAATAAATCCTAGACTCTACCTCCAAACTTCAAAATTAGAACTTGACGTTGGCTGATGCATGCATTTCCCGCAAGAAATTCAGTCAATTATCGTTGGATCTACTTCAATTGATAGAATTTTCGAAATGAATGAATTGAAAATTTGCATTTATTGAAAAATTAAATAAGAAGTTCCTATTCTCGGTTTAGTTAATTAATTTTGTTTATTTAATAAAAATAAAATTTAAAATAATTTAGTTTATTAGCATAGGATTTTCATGGTTATACCGCTCAATCAACTGAACCTTTAGTCAATTCATCTTTAATCGTAAAATTTAATTTAAAGGCTGAATATAAATTTAAAAGAAAGATAAATTTAATTTTACTTTTATAAAAAATAGATAATTTCGCACGTTTTAATGTTATGCCAAAAATTAAATGGTAAAAGTTTCCTAACATTATTTTTTATTTTACTTTAATTCACTTCAAAAGAAATACTCAAAATTTATATTTTAAATATCTATGACTTTGTTCTAAATATATTTTAAATTATTCCTATCCATGTTGTAAACATGTTTTAATTTATTCCTATCTATGTTGTAAATATATTTTAAATGTTAGAAATATTTCTCAAAGTGGGAAATTTTCCAAGTCTCACCTACCAACCTACCTCCACAGATGGGAGAATTCATTCAAGTGCTTTGCTCATCGTTCAATATTTTCCACCTACTACCTCAATATTGACAATATAGTAGTATTTGTTTTCTCTATGGCATGAAGCTAAACACGTGTGTTCTTGTAATTATTTAACCTTGCAAAAATAAATGAGTAATTCTTCTGTGAGATATCCTCACCCATGCGGCAAGACCAGGAAAATTTCATTGTTGGCACATCATTATAACTCACTACCACATCATCAAATCTCGACAACACCTCATAAAACTTAGGTGTCAGGTCATCAAATATGTCAACTCATCAAAACATTTGTGTCAGTTCATCAAATCTCACCAAAAAGAGTGTTTATTTGGTCTTGCGCACCCAAGAATTAGTCAAAATAAATAAATTATATGTTGTTTTAGTCTTCTTACGTGTAATATGGGTTGGTCACAAACATAATTTTTTTTTTCCGTTTCACATTAATAACAACCAAAATAATTTGCAGTGGGATGTTATATAATGATCAAGTGACGTTTTAGTACTATTCATTTTACTGAGAAAAGTACGTTTCTTTTGTACATTTGTGCCCTCCAATATTTAAGTATGCATAGTTGTTTTCTCAATAATTTTGTAACCCATCAAAATCAAATTATTCACAACGTGGGGTTAATTTACAGACATCAACATTTATATCCACGTGAGATTAGTACGTAATATATTTTAGATTCTAACATTATATATATAGTACTAGCCTTTCAAAATTTATATTTATAGAAGTGGTGGAATTTCTTTTAATTGTGTCAATAATTACAACAACAATTGAGTTGGTATCCATCATTTTGAAAATGAAAATTTTTCCTGAATCCTAAATTTTTCATAAGGTAATTTTTTTAACATCAATTTTTTTAATTCTCAAAATGACAATTTTTCCTGAATCCTAAATTTAATGAAAATTCATCACGCTAATAATGTTCATGGTTATAGGATAGAATTACCTAAACCAAGTATCATTTTGATAATCCATTTTAACCCTGAACATTAACTAAAAATGCGCCGTTTGAGCTCAGAATTGAAGAGGGTATGTTTTATTCGTGTAAATGAAGATTTTTCATGTATGAAATTCTTTTCACCTCTTAATTAATTAAAATGACATGATATCATTGAATTATGGAGAAATCATGTCATATGGAACCGTATGTCCCGTAAGAGAGACACCGGATATTACAGTCACATTCTTTGATAGAGATATTTAGTAAATGAGTACGAATTTCCCAAACTAGAGAAATGTGAACACAATATATATATATATATATATATATATAATGTTTTGTGTCGGCAGGTCTCTCTCTAGCCAATCATGGCCGCTTTGGGACGGTTCATCAAAATGAGTAATAGTCTTTCATATTTATACTTTTCAATTTTTCAAAACATGTTTTTCAATAATTGCAGCCAAAAATGATTAAAAATCAATGGAGAATATATGTAAATCTGAATTTTCACAAGAACACTAAATTCATCGAGTACCCCAACAAACATCACAATAATGTTATACAACAACAATTCTTCAAGATCATACATATATAAATCCCAGAAAAGTTTCAGTACCCCAAGCACTCAAATAAAAGCAGAAAATGAAAATATTTCCACGTCCTGATTAAAACATCACACACAACAAACAGCAAACAAATTAAAACCAGCCGATCTCGATCGATGAAACTGGTCACGGCGATGCAGGCCATATATGAGGCAAAAGATGAATCGGAAATTCACCATCATCATCGTCGTCGTCGTCGTCGTCCTCATCATCATCCGTATCCGGCGGCGGCTGAATCATCTTGTAATGCTCCATCAGGAAATCATCGAACGGCTCACCAACCGCCGGCCCACGGACGCACAGCCACGGAAACGCCTGCTTCATGTTTTCCTCATCCAGACGAACATTCCAGCATCCCTCGATATCCAGAAACTCGAGCTTCTTGCAGCCGTTGATCAGCACCATCACATCTCTGGTGCCGATGTACGCGTTTTTCAGCTCCAGGTGCCCGAGGCGCGGCATCGTGGCGGCGATTGCGCGGACCTCGTCCTCCTGCGACAGCTTTCTGCGGTGGTCCAGCGACCTCATGCTCCGGTGAAGCCTGACCAGGCCGGGACACGTCTTTCCGATGAGCGCCAGCCCGGCTGAAGTGATGTGGTTGCAGAAGCTGATGTCCAAGAATGTGACATTTGCAATGTTCTCCGCCACACTTTGAAGCCAAGCATCGGTTATGACGCAGCCGGGAAGTTTCAGGGTCTCTAGTGAGTAACCAAGACTGCAGGCAAAACAAAAAACAATGAGAAAAATGCTGTTAGAAGAAAGGAGAGAAAGGTAATTACCGAAAGAGTGCAAGTTCATTAACTAATCAGACCTTATGTTAAAGGGCAAAAAGATTATTTTAAAAAGGAAAAATGTCAGCACTGTCTTAGAGGAATCATGTGTAAGAATGTTTCTGACAACAATCTTCACAAACCCTGAACCAAAATTTATAGGTTTCTGACAACAATCTTGTACAAACCATAAATCAAGAATGTCACTGTCTTAGAGGAAATCATGTGTAAGAAGATTTCTGACAACAATCTGCACACACCCTGGACCCAAATTTAGGTTTCTGATGCTGCACACAAATCCTAAATCAAAAATCTCAGCACTGTATTTAGAGGAATCATGTGTGTAATAAGAAAGGTTTCTGACAAGTGACAACAATCTGCACAAGCCCTAATCCCAAATTTAAGAAAGCGATCAAGGATCGATCAATCCACTTCATTCCATTGGGGCAAACTTTATAATGAAAAGAACTGAGCATATATGTACATGATCTTCCAATTAATACAATGTATGTGACATAGACCTACATTTAAACCAACTAGATATAATGAACTGAGCATAAATGTTGAAAACAACTTTTCCCTTATTTTAGGAAGAAAATTCACCATATATAATCAATGAACAAAAAACTAAACTCCCAACATGAAAGATGTAAACTATGAAGTTTAGAGCCTTACTGTATGGTAATGAAGCCCATGGTGCTGGGATCAGAGACGGAGCATACGCAGAGTTTACGCATTGCGCCATAGCACCTAGGGATCAAGATTCTGAGCATCTTATCAACCTTCCATGCAGCCTGGAACCAGGATGTCCACTCCTCCAGGTCCACAGCTCTCCAACAGTAGGGAGTCTTGAGGGCTTCACTCCATGGCTTACATACCAAACAGATGGAGCCAAATATGTCTTCAACAGACAGAGACTCGAATATCATCCCAAGAATTTCCGGGGGAAGATCTTCCCATCCCTGAGAAACATCAGCAGCCGCTGGTGCTTCCGTCTTTTTCTTGCAGAAAACTGCAGCAACTGAAGTTACTAGCTAGTTCAGTGAATGGAAACCATTGATGTAAATATGGATTCAATACACTACCTTTTTGAGCATGCTCTGATTCTTAGATACATTTCATACATCAAGTTATATAATACTCTTTAATGTCATTTATTTCAAATTCACAAGACACAACTAACCAGGCAGAGCTTTAGGATATTTATTTCAGTGATGCACCATTTGAACTGTGCAGACTGAATTTATATGCAGCTAAATTGGAAATAAATTGACCAAAATTATGAAATTTTCAGCTTCCACTGACCAAAATAAATTGTATTCCATCTGATACCGTTTTATCTCCACCCCATATCCCTCACAGAGAACCCATCCAAATCCAAAACAAGACTGTTACTAACAACACTGTCTATATCATACTGATTTGCATTTCTTGTTCTGACTCAGAAGTTCATATTTTAAATTTCCACTTTTGACCCTGTTGTTTTGAGCTTATAATTAATTGGTATATCAGTTCAGTTCAATTTAGATCAGCTCAGCTCAATTCAGTTCAATTAAATTCAGTTCAGGTCAGGAAAAAATAAGTTCATAAAAACAAGGCCTTTGTTAGTATATTTTGTCTGTCACAGCCTTAAAGGTAAAACCCATCTTCATGTTGGATGACAGTCAAAAGAAGGTCTTCTTAAATTCCAGTACTTATAATTACCAAATCTTCTTGAACTTGTCAAGTAAAGTTTCTGAGAAGTACTACTTATTAATTAACCTAATCGATCTATTGCAGTAAACTCAAGAATATATATAAATCACCTCAAAGGTTTTAAGATTACATGATCAAATTCATTTCAAAAATTTATTTGCAAAAATTACATAGTTTTCAAATAGGGGTTTTTACAATCCAAATTTAATTAGTACAAAGCAAAAGGATGAACAGCTTGTAGAATTAACCAAATTAATTAGCTATGATCAACACAAAACCTAATTTCCCAAAAATTAAAAAAGACAAAGATTAAGAAAAATTACTTGATTCCCAAAAAGCCCTTGAGAATTGGTAAGCAGCTTGAAGAAGGAACCAAATGCCGATGAACAAAATGGTGAGCATTGTGAATTGGTGAGGAGCTTGAAGAATTGGTTTTTCTGCTAAACCTATAGAAGAGAAAGAATTTGCAAATAATTATGAACCAAATTAGCTATGGCTCAGTGTTAAGATCATGAACCAAATTAATTAATCAGTCATGATCAACACAAAAGCTAATTTCCCAAGTGATTGAAAAAGACAAGTACAAATATTTAAGATAAATTACTTAATTCCCATAAAATTCTTGAGAATCGGTGGCAACTTGAAAAATTAATGAACCAAATTCCAATCACTCTAGATCTGAACAAAATGAACCAAATGCCAAATCCTGTTAATGAAAAAAATGATTCAAATGCTAATCACTCTAGATCTGAAAAAAATGGAACCAAATGCCAAATCCTGTTAATGAACAAAATGATTCAGATGCCAATCACTCTAGATCTGAACAAAATGAACCAAATGCCAATCACTCTAGATCTGAACACCAAATGCCAATTACTCTGAAAATCTTGAAGATCATGAATCAAAAACACAAGTTGAGATCAAGATAAATTACTTTATCCCTGAGAGATCCTGAGAGCAGCTTGAAGAATGAACCAAATGTGCCAATCAGCTCTGAAATCTGAAAAAGCTTGAAGAATGAACTAAATCAAATAGTCATGATCAACACAAAACCTGATTTCCCAATTCTTGAAAAACACAAGTAGAGATTAAGTTAAATTACTTGACAATTGGTGAACAACAGCTTGAAGAATGAACCAAATGACTTCCAACTAAAACTAGAAGAGAAAATTACTATTTAAGAAGAATAGGTGAGGTGATGCAAAAGAGATATCTAGAACGGGGTGACGGTGATGGCAGCTGTGTATGAGACGTGACTGAATTTTCTTATGCAGGATCTTCTGGGCAAATGGCACCCATGCATACTGTGTAGTGTATTTCAGAAATCTACTTTTATAAATCTTTTAAAACTAAATGATATTTTGTGTATTTTGCCTCAATTGGCAGGTTGGTAGCCAAAAGTCAAATTTCTGGTAACTTTCATAAAAGTTTTCATACGTTTTATTATCGAATAGTGTGCATTAATATTTTAACTTTATAATTTTCAGCAGCGTATTTATCTTCAACTTATCAACATTTTACGTTAAATAATATTTTATTACATATTTAAATGTATAATGTTTAAATTGAAAAATATGACATTAACAATTTATGAGACTTTTCGAAAACTTTGCAACTGGCTCAAAATAAAATATATTTTAATCACCACCAACATTCCTAGTTTATACTATTTTATCCTAACTCAAAAGCAATACTAGTACTGTGTATATTATAGATTTTTATCAACTTTTTACCAATTTTTTAAAACTAAATGATTTTTTATTATTTTCCCTTAATTGGGCAGGTTGGTACCTTAAAAGTCTAATTTTTGGTAACTTTTAAAGTTTTCATACGTTTTTATAATATTCAAACTATATATTTATGATCTTGTTTGTTCTCGATAGCGGTTAGTTGTTAGATGTTACTGGATTCAATTTTCTCTTTTGATTAATAGTTTGACTAGCGGTTTGTAGATGAGTGTTTGGTAAATAACAACTGATTCAATGTGTTAAATGACTGAAAAAAAGGTATTAGTACAATTCATTATTAGTAGTTTTTATGTTGTGTCATTACTTGTTTTGAAGTATCAAAATTAATTTTATTACTAATATGTTCATCTATTTTTATGCTATTTAAAAATTAAACATATATAATTCATTATTAATAAATTTATCTACATTTATTAAAATATTATTTTTAGAATCAAAATACTTTATTGTTCACGTTACAATATTTTGTACCTAGCCGTACGCAAAAGTGTATTAACGTGGGGTTTGATCAGATCCCGGCCCAGGCCCGCGACCGACTAGCCCGGTCCAGATCCAGGCGTCCCGGGCCACCAAGCCCGGCGACCTGGCCCGGTTCCAGGCGACTGTCCCGCGCCTGCAGCTAGATCCTGCAGATTCCGACGACAGCGGCATCTCCGAGAAGAACCCGGCCCAGCCCGGCGACCTCGAAGTCTCCCGACGAGTCCAACACAGCCACAAGACCTGCAGATCTGGAAAGGAGCTACGCACGGGCGCTTATTTGGAACCACACCGGAAAAATTAGGAGAGGAGTCGACAGAGCTACGCCGCCGGGACGCGAGGGGTGTAAGCCGCGACGCCACGCGCCACCGCCTCCGTCACGCTCCACTAGGCAGGCTCAACGCCATGGCGACGCGCCGCCTGTCTAGGGGCGTTTTCATATGCCGCGCGTGGGGCCACGCGTCTCCACGACATCCGCGCGTGAGGTGCACGCGCCGCCGCGCCGGAAACCTGTGCCGACCTCTGCCGTCTTTGCCAGTGAGGGTTCATTTCTTTTTTCCTTTTCCTTTTATTATTATTTTTGTCTTTTATTTTCAGTCTAGCTGTCTTTTAGTTGGATGCAATTAGATGAAAGCTATCTGCCAATTATGGTTTTATTTAAACTGTTTTTGGCTTAAGATCTGATGAGCAATTAGGAGAAATCCGAGTCATGAGTAGTTTGTTAACTCACTTTTTGGCGATTTTACTTTAGATCTTTAGACCGTTGGAGATGTTTATCATTTTCATACGTGTTAGATGGTTTTTTGCGCACTCAACCTCTCATTTGCCTGCTTTAAATCTCTACAACCTGAGAGGATGAGTAAGCGAAGGTTTGTGTTGATAGAGTCTGAACGGACTGGGGTGTTTCTTTTACCACGAAACTAACCGGAAAGGAAATGACAATATCTGGGCGTGATCTAATTGTTTATGTATTAGTGTAGGGAATATGATTTGGAATTGGTCTTTTTGTGGAGCTATCCTGACAGACTTGGGGAGTATCCTTGCCCATTTGTTTGTTACGTCCCTCCTAACCCTTCATTGGCGGGAGGGTAAACCTCATGGGCTTCTGGTCTTGTTTAGACGGGTAGATTTCGATTAGGTAGTTTAGAATGCAAGTTAAGGTGCTACGCTTGACAGGTAGTTTTATTCGACTATAGATTTTACGATGTATTCCCTTTTTGATGTAAGCCTTCGGGCATCACAGCCTTCGGGCAACTCCTTGCTTCCAGGTGAAAGCCTAGGAATTATGCCTTCGGGCACACAGCCTTCGGGCAACATGTCCTTGCCTTGGGTGGTGATCCCACCCCTATTTTCCCTTACTTTAGGGTTGATAGCTGGTAATGGTCCTGTATCTTTATTTTTTAGTCATTTACGGTATGAGTAAGCCAATATAATCCTCCCACCAATGGTGGTCTTATCTCAAAAAAAACAAAACGTGGGGTTTGATGAATTTAATAATAATAAAAATTTTGTGAGGAATAAGGATAAATAAAATATTTTGCAATATTTTCTAATTTATTTTTTGCAGCGTTTTAGAAATTAGAGGTTTCACCAAAACAACTACGTAGAAAAAGTTCATCACCCAACACAGTAAAGAGCTGATTGAGCTGTCAACAATGCTCTTCAAACCTCTAGTCACCAAACGGGACATAACTTATTAAAATTTTACATTAAATTATATTTTATTACATGATGTTATTTGTTTAAAATTTGATATTGATATTTGTATCGTTAAAAATGAGGTTTGTATCATCGATATTGGGGTTTGTGTTGTTGAAAACGAGGTTGGGATCACCTAAAATGAAGTAGAGCATGCATTATTCACCTAAGGGGTTTGTGCTATACTAGCTAGCTAGTTTCCTTTGGGGTGTGAATATATGAGTTTCGTACTTTCATTAGATAGTAAATATGTTTGTGCCACGACTAGAGCATGCATTATTTACCTAATTTAACATTTAGTGGGTTTGTGTATTGGAAAACGAAGTTTGTATAATTGACATTGATATTTGTATCGTTAAAAATGAGGTTTGTATCATCGATATTGGGGTTTGTGTTGTTGAAAATGAGGTTGGGGTCACCTAAGATGAAGTTTAAGTTTAAGTGACAACATAGTACGTAGGATGATGAAGTGCACCAAGTGGAAATGCGAACAAGTAGTGATATAGGTTCAAAAAATAAGATATCTATAAATTAACCACAATAATATGTGTTGCAGTATATTTACTTATAGTATGGTCATATAGGGTCCTCTCTCAGATGAAACTTTCTCTTATGTCAGATTTGTGAATTATATTTTTTACTTAACTCGATTCAACCTGACAAATGAGTCTAATCCGACTTGATCCGACACGGGATAATCATTTTTGAACCCGACATGACCTGACAAACAGGACTGACACGAATTTAACACAACACGAACATGACCCAATAAATTTTTTTGACCCGAAATAACCCGATCCGTATCAACCCCTGTCAGATCCGACTACGAAACCTGACACGTCAACCTGAATTGACAGCTCTACTCAAATTTATAGGCCTTTATTAAATTATCAAATTGAAGTAGAATGTTTAATCAACAGTATATGGTAAATCATAATAAAAACAAAGAACGAATGACGAAATCTCTGAAGTCTAATCCAATCAAATATGAAACTAGATAATACCCGTGCATATGCACGATCATACACATAAATTTATATGATGTGAAATTTGTATTTAAAAGTAATTATTTAAATATAAAGTAATATGATTAATTGATATTTATATAAATAAAAATATCAAAAACCATTAAATTTGCACAAACATTTGAAATTACATATTATAGTTGTTCATTTCAAATTACATATGACATATATTCAATGTGATTGCTTTGATATGTACATAAAATCGATATGAGCCAATTTCTTTAAACTGTTTTGAAACCAAGTACTTGTTGCTGCACTTTCCACATCGGAACTTGGACTTGACATCATCATTGTGTATTTGAGCCGAGTGTGTGTCCATATAAGCCAATTTGGTCATCCTGGTGTCAATTCCTTCTTCCAAGCACCTCAAACACTTGACATGCCCTAAGGCAGCCCAATCATCTATTCAATGCCAAAAAGAAAAAATAACAAATTTGTTTTTGCTTTAAAAGAAAAACTGGAAATATTGGATAGAACTTACTCTTATCAGCATTTTCCTCTTCATCATCTCCAAAATCCAAAAATTGAATTGACCACGGCTAAAATATTTGACATAGTCAAAAGATATTGCAAATAGTGTACCTTGGGCGATAGCGGCGATATCATCTAGATCTAGGGGATCGGTTGGATCGGCAACCAAGGCTAGGGAAATTGCGCCAATAATGATTCCTAAAATGGCGGCGAGGAGTAGAAGATTTCCACGGTTAGCTTGATCTTCGCACACGAAATTTCCGAAAAAACGGCGGCTTGGGTTTGGGCGGTTAGGGTTTGCCATGGAACTGATGGAAGGAGCTTTGGATAAAAACTAAGCGAAATATTCTATTTATAGAAGGGATTATTTCCAGTTTTAGGGGGAAAAATACATGAATACCAAAAAGAAAATATAACAAATTTGCTTTTGCTTTAAAAGAAAAACTGAAAATATTGGATAGAACTTACTCTTATCAGCACTGTTCTCTTCATCATCACCAAAATCTGAGAAGTAATCATCTGCCATATCTACCACAAAATACTCATCGGCAGCATCATCTCCAAGGTCATTGTCAACGTCAACTCTAACTCCAACTCCAATAGCTCCGTCTACATATGATGTAAAAATTGAATTGACCACGGCTCAAATATTTGACATAGTCAAAAGATATTGCGAATAGTGTACCTTGGGAGATAGCGGCGATATCATCCAGATCTAGGGGATCGGCTGGATCGGCAACCACGGCTAGGGAAATTGCGCCAATAATGATTCCTAAAATGGCGGCGAGGAGTAGAAGATTTCCACGGTTAGCTTTATATTCGTGCACGAAATCTCCGAAAAAATGGCGGCTTGGGTTTGGGCGGTTAGAGTTTTCCATGGAACTGATAGAATGAGCTTTGGATAAAAACTAAGCGAAATATTCTATTTATAGAAGGGGTTATTACCAGTTTTAGGGGAAAAATTAATTTAAGAAAAATACATGAATACCCTCCACGTGATACACTTTTAAAATCAAAAGCTATAAATAATGCCATGTTTGCCAGAGTTTATTTCTTACTTCACTGAACTGAACTATATTGAACTAGACTGAACTGAACTAAATTGAACTGATCTTCTGATAAACTCTAGCAAACATGATACTCCAAATTACTTGCTAACTTTCAAAAAATCACACAAAAAAATAATTTAAAATTAAAGACCAGATTTTAAAAAAAAATTACCTCCACAAATTACATGCCAACTTTCGAGATAGACAAATTACAGACATAAATTTTCAAAATTACAAAAGTGTAATACACTAAGAGGAATGACCTTTCTTGTACTTTGTCTTCCTATAAGCATCATCTTCATAAGTTGGTGGTTCTATCAACCTTGTGTGTTTTGAAACCTTTCTGGTACATGTCATCCTTCCCAAAGCCATAATATAATCCCTTTTGTGATGCGGGGAAAATCCGCACTAGTAATCTGGGCCTCGGATAGCTGATACATCCGATGGCTTCTGGGCGTTGATTGTTGATGAAGTATAGATGTTGTTCGCTAATTGTACTTGACCATCCGAGCTCCTTGACCTCATATTGAACTCGCTTGGA
Organism: Cruciata laevipes; assembly: GCA_963678965.1. Classification (NCBI taxonomy): domain Eukaryota; kingdom Viridiplantae; phylum Streptophyta; class Magnoliopsida; order Gentianales; family Rubiaceae; genus Cruciata; species Cruciata laevipes. Next base: position 6,477,953 of record OY787639.1, read on the forward strand.
ACCTGTCCTCTGATACCTGCAAAACAAGCCCCCCGGCGCTACCCCGGGGGTGGTAGCTCCGGTGTGATGATGAAATTTCGTGCTTTGGAATGTAAAAACTCTGTATTCAAGAGTTAGAGAACTTACATGGAATGGTTGATTATGACATGTATTTATATGCGTCCTGGAGCGCCTCTTCCTTATGCCTCATCACCAATGCACGTCACCTTCCCGTACGAGTGACACCTCCTCCCCACATGAGCGTACATACCAATCCTTATCTTTTCCATGTGACCAGGAAGCTTCCCGGAAAACCACCTAGATCCGAATCTTTGGTATCATCACAAGCCCCCCAAGGCGGAAGGTCTGAGGGTTCACCTCTGAAGAGCTTTTGTATTTTCTTGCATAGGCGTTTCCGACGACATCGTGGTGAAGTAGCAACACACGCCTTTAAGTGGGTCTTACCATTTTCCCAGATTTTCGGCGACTACACGATTCCCTTTTCCCAATGCCCCTTTCTCTCTTTTCCTGCGTGTAATCATTTTTAACTGCTCCCAATGTTTTCCTTGATTTCTCCCCCTCTTTTATTTTCTCCCTTCCTCATAATCTCTTCCCTTCGCCCTTTCGAATTCAGGTACTCTCCCTTTTCCCTCTTGTTCTTTCCCTTCCTCCTTTGTCACTCAGCGCTGCCGGCTATAAGACCTTCCGATAACTCTAATATAATTTCTAGGGTTGAAAACATAATGAATATTTCTCTTAAAAAATCTGCTTCTTCCACCACCCAATCTGACCCCAGAGCCCGAGCCGTTCATCAAGGTTCTGATGGCCCTGTTTCTGACTTGGGCTCTCTGAATCCCATCGACCAACCTGTAGCGGCCTCGTCCTCCAAGAGGGAGAGAAAAGATAGGGATCAAGTTAGGAAGGCCAAGAGACCTCGCCGATCCTTTTCTCGTGTTCCTCGTATCCTTCCACTTGGGTTCCACTGTAACCCCGAGCCCTGCCCCGACTGGGTCACCGAGGATGTGAAAAGTCTTACCAACAATTCGTTCATCCCTCTCCTTTTAGATTCCAACCTATCCCTTATGAGCAAAGATCAATTTCAATCTGATGCCCCTTGCCTTCCTGCCCGTCATATCCACTTCGGGCTTTCTCTTCCTTTTCCCCCCCTCTTTTCTGCCATTCTTGAATATTTCTCCATATCCCCTGCTCAACTCCATCCTAATGGGGTTGCCACCGTCCTTGGGTTCCTCACCATTTGCCGTCGGCATAACATGAAAGAAACCCTTAACCTATTCCGATCCTTTCATCGGATTGCCCTTTCTCATTCCTCTACCCCCGGGGTGTTACACTTTTACCCAAGGGGTAATCCGATCGTGCGCAGCAAAATTGACTGCGTTAAAAGTTGGATGAGTTTTGAATGCTATTCCTTCAACCTGGAAGCCTACCTCACTCCTTCCTGGAACGAAAAGCTCCAATCCGAGGAGGTTGGGTCCTTTCTTCCGGATAACGTGATATCCGAGCATAACTCTCTGGCTTGGCATTCTATCGATATCTTTCAATATTGGATTAAAGGGAACAACGCGTTCAGCTGGCCCTGTTACATTTATCCTCCATAGATTTTTACGGTGCCTCGATTTTACTCTGAGTGGCCTTCTAAAGGTTTCCTTGCGACTTCCTTTATCGTTGCTATCTGTTATTGTTGTTGTTTTCTCTTTCTTTTCCTTTTCCTTTATTTTCTCACCCGATGTTACTATTTCGCAGTTGTCCAAGGCCTGCCTGATGTTACTCTTTTCCTATATATGATTGAAAAGTCTGCCGAAAAGGTTTCAAGACGGGAACCTCCCCAAAAGATCACCCCTGTCTTACCTTCTGATGAATCTGCTTTTCTGGAGCCTGTAATAAGTTATTCCTCCAGTCCCCGATCTTCCTTGAAGAGAACTCGGACTGCAGAAACTCGTCCGAGCCTTGTCTCTCCTGTCAATCCACAACAGGTTTAGCAACTACCTCCTGCCGATGAACAGCCGGCTCTGACCTTAGTGGCTGACTCCCTACCGAGCCCCCTGTTTATTCCATGGTAAGTCATGCGTACTTACTACTTTTCCCTTTTCTTTCGTATCTGTCGTGTGTTTTTTTCATTTATTAACCTGACCTTCTTGACCTATGCTGATACTTTCAAGGATGGTATGTGTAAATCTCCCCTATTCCGATCCCTTTTATCCAAACAGCTTGGCCAGTCTCATGCTAATCTGGCGCAAGAGCTAGAAAAATGTCGGGCAAATTTGTCCCAAAAGAAGGAGCACTATGCCACCCTTCACAACGAGCTCAGATCTGTTCAAGATGAGCTGTTGTCCCTGAAAGAAAGCTCAGTCTCCTTGCAAAGTGAGTTGAAATCTTGGAAAGATGGGTCTCGGCTCAGGGACTTCGGAGAGACCTTAGTGGAAGAGGTGGTTAGTTCCTAGGCATTTAGCGACGCTATGACCGAGGTGGTCAAGGAAGCCAACCACCACCAAAAAACTTCTATCTATAGGAAGCTCCGTGAGTGGGTTCCTGGGCCTTGGCGTTTGGAGTTCCAGAAGTCCTACTACCATTCTGGGGCTTTGGGCAAGGTATGAGCAGCGCTTCCGAGCACTCCGTCGAGGCAGCCTGCGTACTCTCGTCCCTCGGATCTGGGCCGTTCTTTGTTCTTCTTCTCCTCCCACCTCGGCCAGCGACCTTCTAGCAGTCGGTGAGCCCAAAAGTTCCGTTCCCGAAGAAAGGGGTGTGGCTGAAGTTGACTTTTGCAACATTGCTGGGGTTTTTCCTGAATCTCCTTCACACATATCTTCCGTAAGTGACGAGGGGTATGTAGAGCGTTGTGCTGACCCGATTAACTTCGGATTTGTTGCCTCCTTGGTCGATGACACTCCTCAGATTTAGATTGAAGATGAGATGTCTCCACTTCAGATGCCCAAGGACACCATGGGCTATTCTGTAACCCAGGAATCCTTGGAGAATCCCTAAACATAGCTCTCTTGCCTAGCTTTAGCAGCTTTTGTAGCTTAACTTTTGTATTCTTCATAACCTTCCTTGTAGGCTTTTGGACTATCTCTCTATGTACCGAACAATATCTTAAAATAATATTTTGAACCTTTTCCTACTTATTTTGTCTCTCACTCTCTCTATTCTCATCTTTGCTTTCTTTTCTTGTCATTGGATTTGCGCCCTCCTTTCCCCCATCGGATAATCTTTATTCCTCGGGTCCTTCTTGCCCAGTTAGCCGAGAGAAAAAGTTATGCGACATTGGGCTCAGATCTCTCCTCGATGAATTTTCTTTTGTGAATGACCTCTCCCAATCCCTTGAATATGTACGGAAGAGATTTGGTTCTCTAAGAGATTGTCTTAAGCTTGCCACTGCTTATGTGGATGATTCCGACAACATCTATCAAACCCTCCATCAATTGCAACATTCTCATGAAGAACTTTACCACCGCAAGCATGAGGAGTTAAAAATGTTCTAGGGCAATTATACCCGAGCTGTTGAAAAGCTACGCCTTTTGGAAAATAAGGGGTAAGCCAACAAAGCTCTCTCTAAGATGGAGTCCGAAAACAGGACACTGAATTTCCGCAACCAGGAGCTCCAAAATCATCTACTAATCTTGAAATTATCCTTTCATCTCTTGTCCCAACTTTCCGGCAAGACTGACGCCCTCCCTTGTTTTGATATGCGAGATGCCGTTCAAAATCCAATTACCGATATGGAGAGATCGGGTCAATTTCAGCAAGGTAGCCCTAATTTTCCTGCTTATTCCGAAGCCTTGGAGTGGCGCCGGCATATCTTGTCTGGGGTGCCCAATCCTCTTCCTCCCTCTTTGCAACAAATCCCTCGAAAGGCTGAGGTGGATTTTATCTTTCACCGATATGAGAGTGCTCGACTATCTACAGATCCCAAACAAATTCAAAGGAGAGTTCAGAGATTACTCAGAATTCGGTAATCGAATCTTTTAAATGCGGGGGGCAATCTCAGACTCTCTGTCGAAGTTGCTCTTCTCCTAACAAATAGCTGTCCTTCCTCTCAGCCTATGGTATCTAAGCCTGTTCCTCTTTTCAAAGGTAAAGCTCTCCAAATTTTTGATCAAGTCTAGCCAACGTGCCCCGTCGCGAGCAGAGGCAATAGCTATCCATAGTCTTTCTTCCTCTGATACTTCTCTGAGCCCGAAGGGGTCCTCCTCATCCGTTGCCTGATCTTGATTTCTCTTGTAATCAAGACTCAACCTGTTTGTAAATGACTTGTATCTTATGTATTTTAATTTCTTTATTATGCAATGTATAAGTCCCGAGAGGACGTCTCCCCAAGGGTACTCAACATCCTCTTATTAGTTTTTGTTATTTCTGATTATCTTTCCTTTATACTCTGATTGCCTTTTCTGAGGTTTGCTTCCTCGAATTACCCTTGCCAAGGTTTTTTCCTTTTTGCGGGGCACCAATCATGGGAGCGACCCAGAGGTCCCGACTTACCCTTTATTTACACCGAGCTATCCAACACGTATGCAAATTATCGCATATCCACGCTTTCCTATCGCACTATCCAATACATTTTTCTATTCCGAGCGTATCCATGCATCCGAACTTTGACGTATCCACGCCGAACCCCTTTTATTGCAATGTGTCTTCTATCGCACATGCAATTATTATGCATATCCACCCATCCGAGCTATGGTGTATCCACGCTGAGCCCATAATCATTCTTTTAGATTTCTTTCTTGATCCCCTTAAACACCTTAGGGATTACCACCTCTTAATATCCTCTCCTTTCTCTTTAATTCGACCTTTCATTTTTCTCTATCCGATTTCCCTTTTAAGCTTTCCTCTTATCTTGGATGAAATTTCCTTATCCATCCTTTTTCTCTATTCCTCCATGCCTTCCATTTTTTAGTTCCCCCTTGTTTGGAACCGCCTTTATTATTTTCCCTATGCTCTGCCCTTTTCTTATCTTCCCTCTCCTTACCCTTCTTTTATTCTACCCGAAGTTTATCTCTTTTTTTTTCTTTTTTTCTTCTTTTTTTGTTCTCCTGAATCTCCTTCCCTTCACCTCGAATCTATCTTGCTCACCCTCATTTCTCTTCTCCTCCTCTCTTTATGCTCTTTTGTTCGTCCTTCATCGAAATCATTCCATTAGTGCACTGTTCGAGCCCTCCTTGTATTATTATAACTATCCTTTTTCCTCTCTTGTTGCCCCTTTCGAACCTTTACGCTCCCGTTATCTGAAGATCCTTCCGTTATCCTTTACCCTCCCGTTATCCTTACCTTTTCTATACCTCCTTTGTGATTTTCCCTTACCCTTTCCCTATCTTCGGATATCCTGACAGTGATCCGAGCTTACCGTATATTTCCCTTTTCTTGTCTCTCCTCTTTCGCTCTTCTCTGTATTTTATCTATTTCCCAATTCTCTCTTTTCAAGCCCTCTCTCTCTTTCTCCTTTTTTTATTTTTTTAAATTCCCTTCCCCGTATTCTTCCGAGGGTGTTTTCTTCCGCCGTAGGGTGTTTTCCTTTTATCCGACCTATGCTACTGAGCGAACCCTATATGATACCCTAAATACCTACTCTTTCCCTTACATACTTCTATATTCCTAATCCTTACACATATCATAGCCAACAATAAGCGTAAATAATCTTGCAAAAAGCTTTTGTCTATCATCCAAATAACATTTAATATATATACCGTTATATACCTACAAACCTCCACTTTTGAGCCTCTTTGTTCTTAGGCGGTCCTAGCTTTAAACACTTCCTTGGTTTGGTTACAACCGCTGAATTTCCTCTTCCTTGGTCTTTCCTCAGCCGAGCTGTCCTCTACCGAGGCATCACTTGTTGTCCGAGCAGCTTTCCTGAATGCCAAGCTGCATGCGTCATTCTGAATTGAGGATGAGACCCCTCATGTCGGGGTCCCACTGGGCGTGCCAACTGATGCGGGACAAATCCGCACTAGTAATCTGGGCCTCGGATAACTGACGTATCCGAGAGCTTCTGGGCGTTGATTGTTGATGAAGTATGGATGTTGCTCGCTAATTGTACTTGACCATCCCAGCTCCTTGCCCTCGGAATGGACTCGCTTGGAACCTGTCTTCCGATACGTGCAAAACAAGCCCCCCCCATCCCGCGCTACCCCGGGGGTGGTAACTCCGGTGTGATGATGGGATTTCATGCTTTGGAATGTAAAAACTCTATATTCAAGAGTTAGAGAACTTACCTGGAATGGTTGATTATGGCCTCTATTTATAGGCGTCCTGGAGCGCCTCTTCCTTATGCCTCATCACCAATGCACGTCACCTTCCTGTACAAGTGGCACATGTTCCCCACGTGAGCGTACGGGCCAATCCTTATCTTTTCCACGTGACCAGGAAGCTTCCTGGAAAGCCACCTAGATCCAAATCTTTGGTATCATCATTTTGTATCACCATCTTCAGACATATAATATCCCTTTGCCTTTTCCTTCCCTTGGTTATTGGTTTGGACTATCATTTCTCCTCCTCGCCGTAGTAAAGTGATGCAATTCATCTCAGTAGCACGGCACACAAAACATCAACATTGTAATAAAACATGGTCATGGCACTAAGCATGTAGTCGTCAGCGTAATTAGCCATATTCACCAGAGTTTAAACTGCAAATATATTTCTCATCAATGATAGTTTAATATAGAAGCTCAGTGGTTTTCACTAGATGGCGTCCAAGGGTTTCATCGACACTAGTTAGCAGCATGACATAAAAAATAAAATAAAAAAGGTATCAATTAAACACGACAGTGAAAAAATGTACAAATTGCTCATTAGAAAGTATACATGACTGCTAAGCAGATTGACCATGATAATCAGCAAGCGGGTATAACCTTGAGAAGGAATGTGACTGCAAGAAGATGGATATCCCTTGCGTTGGATATAGATCATGATATTCTTCATTTCCCAAAAGCCTCATACATATAGCTTGCCAAATCCAACTTATTACCGTTAGTTCCAACACAAATCAGTTACTCATTCATAATTACATGGAATGAAATTTAAAGTAATGATATCGTGAGCTAGGTGAGTCTTGGAGTCTACTACAGTTGAAAACTTCTTCGTTGGTATTTTAAAGGATCGATCCTCACACTATCACTAGTTGAGTCTAGTTGGCACGGGTCTCTTTTGACCTAGATAATTATCATGACAACCAACACCCCTTATACTATATTGATCTAGGGCTCTCAATATCAGACCAATCGCTTGAGGCATGGTCATCTTCTCTCACTACACCAAAAATGCCCTTTAGTGACGGGGCGTCATTAAGGATTGTCACTAATGCCTCTTTTAGTGACGCAAATTTAATGCGTCACTGGATTTTCGTCAAAGACGTGAAACTTAGTGACACAATTTATTCTCGTCACTAAAGACATCTTTAGTGACAATACTAGTGACGAAATTTTGTTCTCGTCAAATTATTGAGATTTTGTGACGAATTTAGTGACGACCAAATTAAAATGACGGGTTATAGTGATGATATATACTGACGAAATAATTTTTCGTCACAAAATTTTATAGTGACGAATAGTTTAGTGTCACTATAATTATTAGTGACCACTTTAGTGTAATCACAAAGGAAATAGTGACGAAATTTTGAAGAAAAAAAAACTTGGCCTTAGTAAAAAGATTGGCCCAGAAAATTGGGCTGAAATTTAGCAAGTTTTATGATGAAATTAGAAATACATTGGACCGTAGTATGGGCTGAAATATATATTTTTTAAGAACTAAAAGTAATTCACTAATATTTTTAAAAAAATGTAATAATACACTAATTAAAATATTTATAATGCCCCTTTTTGAAAGAAATAAGGTATGTTACTTCTTAATATCTAATTAAAATAATCAACCTTTACCTACACTTTCTACAAAACAACTAACTTTTTTTTTGAGGAACAAACAATTAACTAAACTGAATTTACAATATCACTCGTTAATCTTAATTTGCATGACATTATAATATATTGATAACTAAGTTTAACTTAAGGTTAATCCTTTCTTTAAATTATACCATTATCTAAGATGATTTTAAGTAATGAACTATAAATATTTACTTCATTTATAATAAAGTCTATTAGTTGACTTTGACTTATCAAATCTCAATAAGACATTTTATAATAAATACTCATAATTAGATTGAATTCATCTAATTTTCAATCAATCCTTACTTGATTTAAATACAAGCTATAATTAAACTTATTTTAACTAATCAAATATTAATTGGTACTTGTTACTTTGTCTATTTATAAGCATTGAAACTAAAACACCTCTATATAGTCAACAATCCATTCAATTACTTAGCTTTTATAAGTATGACAAATTGAAACTATCAAAAGTCATTACTCACTTAAATCTTTATAGATTATAGTTGAATTAAGATTAACATATCTAAGGTTAACCCGTACTTGACTTTCTATGAATGTCCATAACTGAGTATTTCTGTAGATCAGTCTAGTTTAGTTCAGTTTTTTTATAGTGAAAATGTAGTTTGATGAAATTCAGGTTATTTCAGTGATGGTGAAAATTGAACCGAGTTTAACTTATGAGATATATATCAAGCATGACTTGACTTTCAATACTCATTAATAACTAAATTTGATTCAACTAATCAAAAGTAAACTCTTACATACATAGACTCTGTTTGCTAGAGCTTTTTTTTATGGACTAAACTGAACTGAACTGAAGTAAAAATTAATGTACTGAAAATTGGAATCATCATAACTTAATTAACCTAAATTTCATCAAATTACATTCTGAACTGAACTGATCTACATAAAATCTCTAGCAAACAGAGCCTTATAATAGATACTATTTGTGTATATATATACTTTACATTAATCAAAGGTCAAATCATATGTCCTTTAGCTACAAAGACTTATAAGTAAATATATAACTTATTAAAAGTCAATTGACTAAATGTGTTAAATTTACTATATAATTTTCTCTCTCCTAAGTGCGGGCGATTCCACTTTTACTAGGTGCGACCAATGTTTCTTCGTTGCTGATCGGGTAATTCACTGGTGAATTTGCCCCCATCATGGGTCGGTCTGGATCGAAGAAGAAGTAGCGTAACCGGAGAATGGAAATCAAGGAAGGGGAGGTGGATGAAACCGGGGATTTGTTTGAAGATCAGGATTTGGGGAAAAATGGTGACCTAGCTCGCATGGATATGGCAAGGGCGGGATTGCGTGATCTATGTACTCCTCCCAGAGGAATTCAACACATCACGATTCGAAATTCAAAGCTTAGCAAGCAGCAGGCGATCCCTCAAATCGTGGTGGAGAATGAGTTTTCTTCTGGAGTGGGCACAGAAGCTGTGATGTGAGATGTACCACAACTTCAAGGCTGGTCCAATCTGTTTGAAGAACAACAAACTGAGGTACATTACTATCCTCCTGATCTTGTTAATGGAATTTCTATGGCTAGAATTTCAAAAAATGAGGTGGAGACTAGCTTGAAAAAGTGGGAGTCTGTTGTAGTGTGTAAAGTGGTTGGTGGTCATCCACCAGTGGAATCGTTTGAGCTGTCAGTAATGAATATATGGGGGGATCGGGTTGAAAAATTGTGGAAGGTTCACCCAGGTGTTTTTATGATGAAGTTTAAGCAGAAGAATCATAGGGATGATGCTGTAAAGAGGGGCATGTTTTTTCATGAAAATAAGCCCGTTGTGGTCAAGCCATGGACACAGGATTTGAAGTTGGATGAGCCTGCCTCCATTCCCCTTTGGATCCAGCTACCAAATCTTCCTGTGGTTTATTGGGAACCTAGTATATTATGCAGGATTGTAAGTGTCATTGGTGTTCCTTTGAGGCTGGACAGAGCAACACTGGAAATGGATAGGCTTAAATATGCAAGAATCATGGTAGAAATGCAGATTGGAGCTGCCTTGCCAGAAACAATTCCCTTTATGGATGAAAATGGTGTCCTGCAAAGTCAATCAGTAGTATATGAATGGAAACCTGTCAAATGTGGATTTTGTAAACTGATTGGGCATGGAAGTGCAGAATGCAAGAGGCAATTTCAGCCTGTACTTCCAAGGGCAAATGTGAGTAGAGATAAGGTGTATGTTCCTGTAGGAGTGAAGAAGCCAGAGGGAGAGAATAGGCAAAATCCACAGAAGGCTATAGCAGGTCAAAAAGTGCAGGGAGTGGTTGTGCAGAGACCTGGATAAGAAGTAATGGTGGATATTGGATTGCACGGTGAGAAAGGCATGGTGAGGAGTAAAAACATAACCCATGGAATACTTGATTCCATCAAACCAGCTCCCCCTAGTGTTGGTTGACGTTTGGGTGAGAAAACAAGTGAGAAGAGTGGCGACAATGCCAGTGGGGTGGTAGAACCCACCAAACCAGATCCAAATAAGCCCCCTGATGCTTATGGGGGTTAATTTATTGGTTTGGAATGTAAGGGGTTTGAATAAAAGGACAAAGCAGGCTGATTGCAGGGAGTTTTGCTACTTGCAAAACATTGGTTTTGCTGGCTTCCTAGAAACTAAGGTAAAAAATGATAAAAAAATAGGGTGTGGAGGGATTTGAATATGAATGGGAACTTGTTCTCCAACTGTAATGTTGCTGGGGTTGGTAGAATATGGTTATGGTGGAGGTCTGATATTGTGGAGGTGACCATTTTGCATGTTGAAGCACAATGGGTGGATTGTAGGTGTTATTTCAAGGATCAGGGTGTACACTGTTACATTACGGTTGTATATGGCTATAATGAACAGGAAAAGAGGTGTGAAATGTGGAGACAGTTGGTTACTGTGAATCACCAAGATTTACCTTGGTTGATGGTTGGAGACTTCAATAGTCCTCTTAATCTAGGGGACAGAATTGGAGGGGTGGATGTGAAGTTAGATGAGATTGAAGATTTCAGAGATATGGTGGATCAAGTCCAGCTGCTAGATATGAGGGCAACAGGGGATTTTTACACATGGAATAATAGAAGATCAGATGGGATGGTGCATAGTAAGATTGACAGGGCACTTGTTAATGACAAATGGATCACTCTGTTAATTGAATCCAATTGTCATGTTGCTTCCAGTTTAGTCTCTGATCACTTACCTCTTGTGATTTCTCTGAAGCATCAGGTTGAGCACAGGAAAAAACCCTTCAAGTTTTTTAACATGTGGGAAAAATCTCTATTGTTTTTGGAGTTGGTGAGCAGGACATGGAGGCAGTACTTGATCAGTGACATGGTGTGATTACTTTGCTCCCAAAAGTGGAAAATCCTCAAGGGGCCACTGATTATAGGCCAATAGCATGCTGCTCAGTGGTCTACAAAATAGTCACCAAGATAATGAGTACAAGGTTAGGAGTTCTGCTTCCAATGTTGATTAGTTCTAATCAGAGTGCATTTGTGAAGGGAAGGAGGATCTCACACAATATATTGATGACACAGGAGCTGCTGAGTCTATATCATACAGGGGGTCTCTAATTCCTAGTTGTATGCTCAAGATTGACATTAAAAAAGCATTTGATAGTCTGAGCTGGAAATTTTTATTCAAGTGGCTAACAACTTTAAAGTTTCCAGGATTATTTGTTCATTGGCTGAAGAGGTGCATTATTGGGACTCAATTTTGTTTCTCTCTTAATGGTACTTATACAGCCACATTTAAGGGTGGAAGAGGTGTAAAACAAGGAGACCCCATCTCTCCATTGCTCTTTGTGTTGGGAATGAAGTATCTCACCGGGCAGTTAAAGCTTGGATTTAAGCTCAAGAAGGTGGATTACCATCAGAGATGCATGAGAGTGGGGATTAATAGCCTGATGTTTGCAGATGATTTGTTAGTATTTTGTAAGGCAAATGAAAAATCCTTGAAAGGGGTAAAGGCAATTCTGCAGGAGTTTAAGCAGGTATCTGGTCTGGAGATCAATACAGGTAAATCAGAGGTCTTTTTTTCAAAAATGCCATTGTCTGACATGAACTGGCTGGCTAGCATTATAGATATTGTTCAGGGGAAATGCCTATAACATATCTGGGCATTCCAGTGAGCACCGGTAGGTGGAGTATGTCTACTTGTGAAAAGTTAGTAGATAAAGTGCCTAGACGAGTGAATACTTGGTGCACAAGGAATCTGTCATATGCAGGGAAGGTGCAGTTGATAAACACAGTGCTTTTAAGTTTTGCAGGACATTGGGCTAATGTTTTTCAAATCCCAGAAAGCATTCAAAAAGCCATTGTAGAGCATTGCAGGAATTACTTATGGGGGAAAGAAGAGGGGAAGAGGAAACTAATTCCAGTAGCATGGGAATCATTGTGTGTTGCCAAGAGTTGTGGGGGTCTGGGGCTCAGAGACCCTTCTCTGTGGAATATTGCTGCTCTAAGTAAGATAGTTTGGGATCTTTGCCAGAAGAAGGATGTGTTATGGATTAAATGGGTTCAGGAATATTATCTGAAAGGTGAGGATTTCTATCTTATACTCTGAGTAGCAGGCATAGCTGGAGTTGGGGGGTGATGGTGAAAGTAAGGGACAAAATCATCCATTTCATTCACAAATGTTTGGATAGAAACTTGACACTTAGCACAAGGAAGGTTTACAACCAGCTAAAAGGTGATTATCAGAAAGATAGTAGAGCAAAGCTGTGTTGGAGGATGGGCCTTCAGCCAAAGCAAGGTTTTTTCTTGTGGATGTTGTTTAAGGGCAGGTTATCCACTTTGGAGAGGCTTCTGGGGATTTTGAAACATCAGAATGATATTTGCATTCTTTGTGGCCAGGGGGGTGAAACATCTAAGCATTTATTCCTGAAGTGTGCATACACCCTGAAGTTACAGATTCTGTTGAACATCAGACTGGGAGACAGTTTCAGGAATTTGTGCAGATACATGCATATGGTGCCTAAGAGAGGTGGACAACAGAACTTCTGCAGGACTGTCAGTCTACTGTATCATGTCTGGCTGGAAAGAAACAGAAGAATTTTCCAGCAAAAGAATTTATCACCTGACCAGTTGGTGCCAAGGATTTTAGCAGGTTATGACTAGTTACTTCTCTTGAGTTGGCTAGTTAGTTGTTTAGTTGGTTTATCCTTGTATTATGTAGTGTGGAGATGGCTGGGAGTGAAGGCCTTAACTATGTAAAAGAATTTTTTTTGTTGGTAATATATAATCTTTTCCATCAAAAAAAAGTCAATTGACAAAATTAAATTGAGTTTAATTAATGAAGGACCAAACTTTAATTTCTGCAAATACTAATTGGGTTTAACTTTTAACTGATAAAAAGACTAAATTTTATTAATTAATTTATCAAAATAATAATATTTAAAAGAGTATGAAACAAAAAGAATTGTATTATGCAAAGCTTCTACTAATAATAACTGTATTTTATTATTAACAGTAAAATAATAATTTATTATATCTTTGCTATAATTTAAACTGTTGGTTTGTACAGATTAAATCTCCACCGTTGCTATATCAAACATATTATTTTCTTTAATCTTACTCCTTGGCCCTGTTTACCAGAGCTTATCTGTAGATCAGTTCAGTTCAGTTCAGTTCAGTTCAATTCAGTTCAGTTCAGTTCAATTCAGTTCAGTTCAGTTCAGTTCAGTGAAAATGCAATTTGACGAAATTCAGGTTAATTCAGTCATGCTGATTCCATTTTTCAATACATCAATTTTCACTTCAGTTCAGTTCAATTCAGTTCAGTTCAGTTCAGTTCAGTTCAATTCAGTTCAGTTCAGTTCAGTTCAGTACATCAAGAAATAAGCTCTAGTAAACAGGGCCCTTATCTTCTTTCACATTTGGTCTTCGTTTACATCTCCTTATCTTCTTTAATTTCCACCGTTTACAGACATGCTCAGATCTGCGTGCCGCGGATGAGTTGGACCGTCGTTTACTCCACTCATCTAGGAACTAGGTTGATCCACGAGGTTGATTCCGCCTGGGGTTGGAGATTTTTGTCCGGCAGTGTCGCCATCTGGAATCTGGACGGTACTGGCGTCGGAGGGGGAGAAGGGGTGGACCGGTGAAGTTCAGGAGCTCAACACAGATATTTACATTTTCTCGACTCGAGGCGGGTTGAAGTGGTGCGGCGGCTGGCTGAGCTGGGTTATGATTTCATCTTCTACTTCTATCGCAGGTGTGAAGACGGTTGGTGGAGCGTTTTCAAAGTGACTCTTCCGAAGACTGACGAGCTTAGCATGAGCATCGAAGAGATGCTGACTGCTCAGGCCCAGTGAGTGACCGGGAAGACCTCCATGATTTCGCCACCAAATTTCAGAGTAAGCTTGTGTTTTATATCAACATTTAAAGTTGTGTTTTAGGGTCAAGTTCATAAATTTAGCTTTCTCTTAATTTATGTTTGGAGAATTTCATTTTTTATTGAGCTTAATTGAGCTTTTTTTTTAATGTTTACAAAGTTTGGCTTCATAGTTTGAAGCTTTGCAATTGGCTTGTTTGGTTTAGGGATTTTCTTGCTGGTCCATTTGGTTTAGTGTATAATACGGACCTTATAAAATGAGTTGTTTGGTTTTCAGTGAAGGGGATGGTGTGAAAGAAATTAGCACTTGTATGAAAACAGAGGTGAAGTGATGTTCAAAACTGACGAGGAGTAGTCGGGGTTCAATGGCTCAATAATGATTCACAGAAAGTAATGGGGTTGAGCTGTGGAAAAGGCCTGCTCCAGTGTCGTTATTTGATCCACTGGAATTACAATTTGAAATCAAGGGGGTATTTTTTAACTTTTATTTTTCAGCTTTTAACTTGCATTTTTCCATGTACTTTATTTCTACGCCTAACAATGATAGAGTACCTCTTACAGCTATAAACAAGTTTATCTTCAGAATCTATATTACACAATCATGGCTTCCAGACAAGGTTGTTTACTTCTCTACACAATCTGCCTATCTAATGGGGTGGTTTGTCTAGTTTTCTGTAATGTGTAGCGTGAACCAATCAATTCATGCTCTATTAATCGAGTATTCGTGTGTATAACATAGGCTGACTCATCCCAGATCATGAAATATATTAGCGTATCTGCCTAGGTTCCCTATTTTCTATGCTATGCTATATACTTGTCACTTCTGTACTTGTAACACCTTTTCGATGAACTAAAACTAATGAGTTTTGTTCTATCTTTGGTGTTCTTAGTGCAGGTTAGTTTCTTCAGATGTGTTTGGCCTCTCACGTTGATTATCTGCTATGATATACCATTTTTGAGAGTTTTGAGGTTCTAATCTTAATACTAGTTGGTTCTTGCAATGACTGGCTAATTGCTACCAACTAACCAGTAAAGGAGATGTTTGCTTGTTTGTTTGTTTGTTTGTTTATCTGTTGCTCTTTCCTTTCCTTTTGTTGGCATCAGTTCATTTGTCACTAGAGTATGTGCCCCAGGTTGATGAGTTACTCTCGTCTTAATCAGTAGATATGAGAGTTTGTGAATTGGCAATTTGCTTCCATTAGACGTAGGCTGTATTATACTGGTCTAACATATACATTAAGATAGACTGCATAATGTATTATGTATACTAGCTTTTGGTATTGTTCCTCACTTTCTCTGGTTTAATTGTATGTGCTTGCTTTAATACTATAAGCATATGTTTTCTCATGTAGATTGTCGGTGTCTTCAAAATGGTGGTTCTTCCGATTTTAGGTCAACTTTCAGATGATTATGGCCGAAAGTCACTCCTCCTTATCACTATCTCTACTACTATTGTTCCTTTCAGTAAGTACTTAAAGATCCCTATCTGGTTTTCTTTCATATATGAGTGAGAAAAAGGCTTTTGTCTTCATGTATATGACAATCTTAAATACTTATCACAACATTTTTTATGCCTTCTTTGCAGCTTTGGTGGCAATCAACAAGTCCATGGAATTTGTGTATGCTTATTATGTGCTTCGAACAATTTCATATATCATAAGCCAAGGAAGCATTTTTTGCATTTCCACTGCCTATGTGGTAATATTTTTATCCAAGCCTTTTCGGTTTGTAAATATCTGGACTTTATAAAAATGATAGCATTGACATCCTTACCTTTAGGCTGATGTCCTAGATGACAACAGAAAGACTGCCGGTTTTGGCTGGATGATGTCTTTTTTCTGCATCCCACGTCCTGGGAAATGTTATTGCACGTTTTCTTCCTGGAAAATACACGTTTGTGGTATGTTTCTACCCTTTTCTTACAGCTATCAAGTGCTTATTGCCCGAATGACCTTTTTTCCTGGTTGTTCTATAAATCAAATCAATTACAGGTTTCATTTGGAGCAGTATTTACAGGTCTCAGAGTTGTGAATGAAGTTGTCTCTTATTTTTGAAAGATGTTATATCTGATTTATTGATTCTCATCATATAATTAAAACGAGGGCCTGATCGAGAGCTGCGAGGTGACTCCAGCCGTAATTGCAGAGGAACTGATGAAAAACGAGGATGTCAAGACTCTGCTCGACCAGTGGGAAGAATGCTGCTGCTGACGTTAAGGTTGACGAGGATGATGGTGTGCCGTTATCCTGAAGATGAAGAGAAGAATATGGAGATAAGGATGCTGGCTTTCCGGAGAAGGTAGGTAAGAGGTTCAGTGACCTGAAGAAGTTGGGAGCTTGCTTTTGGTAGTACTAACTACTGATGTAGGATTAAGATAACGGTTTTTCTAACGAGTGCCCAAGGGCACTCGATAACAGACGTGAGATTCCATTGAAATATGTAGTATTACGTTGATAATTGTAGTAATAAATGTAGTGATAATTAATTAGACTAATGTGCATTGATCATACGCGAATTAATCATTATTTACTCGGTAAATGCAGTAAAAGTATTAATTACACCATAATGATTTGCGTTGTACCATATTTACTGGTTGTTTTAAATATACTGGTCTCATCTCATGGACAAATGACAATATAAGTACTAAACGTTCAACGTTCATACAGTAGGCTATAAAAAATTTGAAATATGGTTATAAATGTAGTATTTTTATTTTTGATATTATATTTGTTATGAACTCTAAAATATTATAAATATAGTATTTTTATTTTTAAAATAGTATTTTGGAACACCTAAAGAAAATTCTATCAAAGTGAAATATTATTAAAATACAATAAGTACTTTTACTTTTCAAAAATGGGAGTACAATCTAGTTTGAAAAGGTAAATAATATATTTTAATATATAATAAAATATTTAAATTATATAATTAATATTTTTATTTTTTATAGCCTACCGTATGAATATTAGGTACGTGTATTGTCAATGAGACCAATATATTTAAACAAGTAAAAACGGTATATAACAAATTAATTATGGTGTAATTAATACATGTTAGTACATTTACCGAGTAAATAATGATTAATTCGCGTATGATCAATGCACACTGATATAATTAATTATCACTGCAATTATTACTACAATTACCAACGTAATACTACGTATTTCAATGGAATGTCACAGCTGTTATCGAGTGCCCTTGGGCACTCGTTAGAAAAACCGTTAAGATAAATGTTTCCCTCATCTTCTTTTAGTTTTAATGAGGTGTAGTACGATTAAGACACATGTTTCTGTGTATTTCAAGTGATTGTACATTATATTTAATATTAATAAATTAATTTTAATAATATTTTTGGCCCAATTTATAGAAAATAAACTACTGACGACCATCTTCTTGTCACAAAGGTTGTCACTAAAACTGTGGGTGACAACAAATTTTTCGTCACCAAATTTCGTCACTAAAGCTCGTTGACCGTCAAATGTAACTTTGACCGTTAGAGATGTAGTGTGACAAGTTTGTCACTGATAATGGTCACTAAATGGACCATTAGTGACGGATGTCAGACCTTTAGTGACGAGGCTATAGTGACGGATATTATCATCACTGTTCAGTGACGAAATATTATCCGTCACTAATGATGCTTTTAGTGACGGAGTGAACAGTAAGATCGTCACCAGACCCTTTAGTATCGACCCTTTAGTGAGTAGGCGTCACTAATGAGTTTTTCGTCACTAAAGCTAAACCTTTAGTGACGAATATGTGTTGTCACTAAAGCCCATTTTTGGTGTAGTGTCTCTATCAGCATTAATATCCTAGTTATCGTTCCATCTGTGTCTCTCAGACTCTCACAACCTTTATGGTGTTCAAATCTCTTTTATCTTTCACTGTACTTGTCATCCTTCACACAGTCCCATCATGTTTTTCCTAACCTAACCATACATATATATATATTCAAGACATTTATCATCCATCCCTAATGATATTCTTTCTCTAGAATCCTGATATCCTTCTTATTCAAAGTGGTCTCCCTTGATTTAAGACAAATTTTCCTCTCATTCTAAGTTTGTTTTTCCAATTTTCTTAAAACATTTTAGCCACATCCACATATTTTTCTTAAATGATAGAGGCTATCATTTAATCTGTTAGTCCAAACCTATCTTCTGAATAGCAAACTTTCATTCAAACTTTTCACTCCATACCCACTCACATGCATGCCTGCAAATCATGCATACAGGTGAAGACCTAGAAACATGTTTAAAATGACTAGTCAACATGTCTCTCACTTATGGTAATAATTTTAAATTTGCTGCAAGTTTAAATATCCCTTTAGTCTCCATTTGTGCTGGACCACTTAAAATTCAGTTTATAAGCATTGGAGATGGCTATTTATAATTTTCTTATAGTTATTTATACTTTTCTTATATATCAGGATTATTCGGTTTCATTAAACATTTATTTCTCGTACACCACACACACCAAATGACACAATAGCTAGCTTAAATTATCCAATCAACAAAAGGTTTCTCTTCTGAATAGAAAAGACTACAGAGGAATATATAAACATCACAAACTCGTATCATTTTTCATAATACTCTCAAATTTAAAATCGGCTCAAAATTAATAAACAAATTGGAAAGGCAAAATAAAAAACAGAAATTGCATGTATAAGTTCTCTATATATTACTAGTATTTATTCCCACGTTTATCCTCACACCAGTGTCTTGCACGTCGATGTCTTGGGGTCCCACATGGCCGGAACAAGATACTCACGGCCGTTGATTCCGTGCCCGTTAAAGCTCGCCCCGGTATTCTTCTCCACCAAAACCTTACCCGGGAAACCCGGGTACGCCCCGGATCCGAATATCCCTGTACACGCCGTGACGGCCTCTAACGGCATGGTGGCCAGCCCCTGATAGTACCCATGGTCAAACGGATTCGTAACGGCGCCGGCAACAACGGTTGCGATGTTGATGATCATCCCGTCAACTCCGACGTCACCGTTCGGCGCCACCAGCGCCGGTGTCTGCGGCCCGTAAATGGGCTTGTGGAAAGGCCACGCGCACTGGCCTGGGCACTGAGTCACCGAGTTACCCACCCACGCGTAGGCGGCCTTGCTCCGGCCTTTTCCGGTCCACCCGTGGGACCCGCACCGGTTCATGCAGAAGTCCTCGACGGCCACGTCGGATGCCGTGAGAATGAGGTTGACGCCGTTAGGGTTAGGGCGGGCGTGTTTGGTTGATAGAGCTTCCAACTGTGAGTCGTTCAAGTTCTTCCCTAGCGGGTAGCTGTTGAGTGACACCTGTTGGCCGACGGAGACGATGCAAGGGCGGCCGGAGTACTTCTGGGTGGTGCTCCACCACGCGGCGATGGAAGGAGACGGCGCCGCCGGTTTCTTCCGGCCACCGGTTTTCTTCGGGCTGAGCGACTGTAAAAAGTCAACGATAACGGCACGCTGCGGGGCGGTGAACTTGCCGTACCATATTATGTTAACATTGACATTGCCGGAAAGCAGTTGTCCCTTGTGGTATTTCAGCACCGTCGGCGGCGGCAGAACCAACGCCAACTTCCGGGTGAAGGCGGCGCGTGAGGTGTTAGGGAATGTTGCTAGGATCACAACAAAACAGAAGATCATCGTGGCAAGACGAACATTTTTGGACTCCATTTCTGTGGTTAATTTTCCGGTTTAGTTTTCCGGTGAGGTGGACATTTGTGAAGGCTGTAGGTGAGTGTATTTATAGGTAAGTTAGTGTGTGACGTGTGATGTGGATTTGGATTAGGGTTAGTGATAGACATGTCGCTAAGATTGAAGGTGCAACGCGTGAAATTAATAGGATTACAATATATGTTATTAATTAATTAATTAAATTAATGTTTTGATTAAATGTAATTAAAGTGGTTTGGATGGTAGGTTTCTGGAATAAGTGTTGAGTTTTTGGCTGGTTTGGATGTCCACATCGTGCTGTAAGTTGGTAATGTTTTTAATGAAATGAAACGGGTTACTAATTAAGGCATGATTTAATGAATATGTTGGTACATTTGACTGTGATTTTGATGACAACATAAAGATAATTATATACTAAAATATATTGTAATTGATAGGAAATCAGAATGGATAAGGAAGGAGTTTGGCGTTAATTATTTGGATTAGTGATTTTTAAAAAATTTCATTCTTATGTAATTATGGAAACTTGGTTTTGGGATGAGTCAACTATATAAAATCATGTACATGATTATTTTGTCACCACTAATTTTATTCATTATCTTATTTTTGTTGGATTTGGTGGATTCGTAATTCGCGAAGTAGGCAGCCAGCTGGAAATACGACTTGCACATTGGTTTGGGAACTGCACTATTTGATTTTTCTCCTTTTTTTCATGGTATATATATATATATTTTAATTGATGAATTTCTCGGAATAGGTTTATAGGAGGTTCTAATTACAAAGACTTTTATTCATTTCATCCTAATTTAAACCATGAATATAGTTTTAGAGAGTTCACACCCTTGACATATAAATGAATATAAATTGCTATAAAAACCTTTTATATATATTTATGCTAGTTGTACCCTCTAATTCGAAAAGAAATTAAAAAAAGAAGATATCAAATTACGATCATATTAAATTTTGTCTGATTCCATAATGTTTTATTTTGATGTCTATTATAATGTTGTTTCATGTATTAACATGTCTGTTTTTAGTGAATTTTTAGTATTTTTTTTTGCAAATTATACTCATGATCTAATTTTTTCGATGTAGTGTATCGCTACCTTCTAATAATACTTTCCGGTTTTGCCCTCATTATTACCACTTTGTAGTACCAAATTGTATTTCAATTCAGATCTATGAGTTCAGTTCCAATAAGTTCAGAAAAGTTGGGGATGACATACCCTTAACACCTCACTTTTAATTTGAAGTAATTTTCATTATTTCCTTTTGAAATAAGATTTCATTTCACAAGGCTAGCAAAGGAGTATTTCATTGCTTTGTTATTAATAAAAATATACTATGCGAAGGCTAGAAATAGGGCATTGGAGTCCACAAGAAGCCTTAAATTGCACGTCAATTAATCAAAACAACATTCACGCCGAGCTTTTCCTCAACTTAAGAAGAATGGCTTCCACACTTAAAATTCAACCATTCCAGCATCAAAAGTTAGCTCGCCGGGGTCCCTTTTTTAACTTTACATAGCCCCACGTCTTCGAGATTGAAGAAAATATGACCAGTTTGCAAAGGTTGAAGTCAAGATTAGCAGCAAATCTGGGAAGAGCCAAAATGGGTAATTTTTTTTGTTTTGAATATATTATTAATTATGAAAATACTAGCTAGCAATCAAATAGAATGAATAATCATCCCAAGAGAAAAGAAAAGAAAAAAATCTAACGAGGAAGAGACATCATGTAACATATTTAGTGCTTAAGGGCTTAAGGTGGCTTAGACTATAGTTAGGAAGATAGTTATAAGGTGCTAGTTCCATGTAAAATGGATGAGATAAACACACTATGCTTATAAGTTTGACAGTTTTTAGTGTTCGTTTAACTGTCAAAAAATAGTTTTTTTATTTATAACTACAACCTATTTTTTGGGGTCAAAAGCGAAAACTAGTCAGCAACAGCTTTTTAGATAGATTCACTTATAAGCACCGTCCTACCATGCTCAATTTATTTCATCCGTGGATGCAGAAGTTGTAAGAAAATCAGATATGAAAGTAAGAAGATCAGACATGAAAAAGATCAACAATAATAATGATCATGATTAATATGTAAAATGACAGACATGAAATTAAGAAGATCGGCATTTAGTCTCGGGAGAGCTTCTAGTGGTATGTATAGGAGTTTATATATTTAGACGACTTTATAGCGTTAAATGTCAACTACGTATAGCGAATAGCTTCATTCATTCATCAAAATATGGGAGTGCAGTAACAATATTGTCTACTAGTACATATATACTATTGTCCATTGAATTCAATTTGTTTAATTGTGAACTACGTGCACGCACTTCCTGGGAAATTTATAGTGCATCCCATTAACTGAACTGAATATTTAGATGATGATGATAATTGCAGTAGAACAATCATATATAATACTAGTTTATTAAACTCAACAATAGTTGTTGAGGAAGTTGTGATAATTTGATGCTTGATCTTGTCTTGTCCCCCCACTGACATGTCTACTATATAATATCTTCAGCAAAATAAATGTTTTTAATTAACATCCACCGTATGAATATTTTCCAATTACTCTATCATCCAATGTGTTATTTTATAATTTTAAACATGAGTATAACATCATTTGATTAAATTCAAAAAACTAGTTTGATGAACATGGATTATTTTAGATTTTTGCACTTTTTTGCACTTACTTCCAAGTTATTTTTGATTTGATAATATATTATTATGAATTTCTATTATTATTTTGTACTCTATTTTTTGTTAATCTATTATTTACTCAAGCCCAACTCAATAAATTATTTTATGTAAGGCGGAAATAAAACAAGAATTTGATTATATTTTAATTGTTTCAAGAATGTCTTATATATTGTTGATGAAGATATATTATATTCTTGAATATGTGAAAAAAAGGGACCCCATGCCACATTTTAATTTCATTAAATTACAAAATTAAGTTATTAGTTAGATCTAGGCCTGGACAGCAACGGAAAAGATCATATCATGATCATGAGTACTCATTCTATTTGATTAGAAAATTTGAAAAGGAAAGATTTGAAAAATTAATTAAACAGCTGCGTTGATGAAGTATTGAACCCTGTCATATATTGCCTCGGTCTGTAGATGTTACTCTTTTTTTTTTTGGTTCAAATTAAAGCTTAGCAAACGTCTCCAGTAATTTCTTAGCCAAGTACATTTACACCAGATGAATTTCCGTCCTTTTTTTTTTTTTTTTTTTTGAACGTGTTAACATTTCCGTCCTTTTCTAATTGAGTTCATATGCTGATGCTGGCTAGTGTGAATTTTCCACTAATTAATTTCAGGTTTGTATTAGGCCCTGTTTGTCAGAGCTCATCAGTAGATCAGTTCAATTCAGTTCAGTGAAAATGTAATTTGATGAAATTCAGATTAATTTAGTCATGTTGATTCCATTATTTAATACATCAATTTTTAGTTCAGTTCAGTACATCAAGAAATAAGTTCTAACAAACAGGGCTTACAATTCATCCTTATAAATTTATAATCCTCGTAAACAACAAAACCTTTGATAATACTGGCCCAGAATCCGGCTGGGCCAGGAAGGTCCGCGGCCCATAACTATCAAAGCAGTATCTTTCCCGCTGGAAGGTACATCCGGATAAGGAAGAGGACATATGATGACAAAGGAAGTGGTCCTGCACCTTATCCCCAAGGCAGGTAGAGCTCGGCTATAAATACTAGTCTCAAACAGTAAACAAGGTATGTGACATATATCTCTCTATTTGATATTGAGTCTTTCCCGTACGATTTCCCTCGCATTACTACCCCCGTCTCATCATCACGCCGGAGCTTCCTCCCCGGGACGCCTCCCGGGGATTGTTTTGCAGGCCTCATCGCGGGTGTTCCAGCTAGGAGGCGCGGATAGCATCAAGTGCAGGGATACGGACGGTTTTGGTAGCATCAATTGGCACGCCCGGTGGGACCATTCCACCTTCGCACGATGGAGTCGCCAAGGAGAGGGCGCGGGCGCCCGAAGAAGAACGTGGCACCCTCAGGGGGTGGTTCTCTTCCACCCCCGGGGGACGAGGTGACCTTGAGGCAGTTGCAGGAGGAGGCTAGACACCAGCGGGAGCTAGGGGTACCGCAGGACGGCCATGTGGAAACTGCCTCCGACGAAGCTGACTCGGAAAGAGAGTACCAGGAGGAGCAAGAACCAAGGACCGCCGGGGGAGGCAGTCCCCGGACCCAGGGACCTGAAGCCCGGGAGGAGGGGCAATCCTTAGCCGAGGCGGAAGAAGTGGCAGCGTTGGAATTCATGAGAGCCAACAAGGAGTTGTACCGCCAGTGGGTACTCTCTACCCGGGAAAATCGTAGGCGGAGGGAGCCTGAGGGAGACCAGGCAGGACCTCTTCGGGGGTACCAAAGAGAGGTTATCGACCTGGACGGAGTCGTTCAGCCGCCAAGGGTACAGGGGCGTGTGAACTCTTCCACCGTCCCACCTTCATTCCCTCCAGGTCTCGGGGTCGGAGGGGGAATGGCTACGGGACAACAATCGGATTTGGTTCCACACGCTCCACCCTATTACCCGCGTTCCAGCTGGGGGGCGGGACAAATTGGATATGGCCTGCCAGCCATGCCGGTGGAGTCGTTGGGTTATCAGGCCCCTGGAACCCGGGGGAACCCGATCCAGTATTCCTTGCCCATGCACGGATCAATGGGGGTGAACTATGGTTACCAAGAGAAATACTATCGGGAGGACGATAGGATGCGGGGCTATCAGGTGGCTCAGCAGGACCCCAACTCTTTGGAGGCTCGACTAGACAAACTAGTGGGAAGAAACGGAGCTAGACCTACCTCCCCTTGGGTACCTCGAGTGCTTGCGTACCCATGGCCGCCGGGCCTTCGGACCCCGGAGGGAATCCCAACATACAATGGAGAGACAGACCCGGAAGAGTTTGTCAGGACGTACCAGAACCTGATGGTGTCACGGGACTTCCCGGAGGAATTAAGATGCAAGTTGGTGGGCTGTTACTTGAGAGGAAACTGTCTTTCATGGTTCGATTCCTTGCCTCGAGAAAGTCTCAGAGATTACTACGATTTCTCTAAGGCCTTGCTGTTCAGATACGCTGGGTTAAAGAAGGAAGGGAAGCAGTTGACCGAGCTTTTGGCTACCCGGCAGAAGGCCGCAGAAGGGTCAATGGAGTACTATCGAAGGTACATGGACGATAGCATGAAGGTTGTCGACAGACAGCAGCAGGAGAAGGCGGTGATTAGCGGGTTTATAAATGGCTTGAGGGATATGGCGTTGTTCCAGAAGTTGATGGAAAATATCCCGGAAACCTTTCACAACTTGCAAATGGCGGTGCAATTATACTGCGCGGTTAACGATGCCACGCGAAAGAGAAAGGAAGAATCTGGGGGATTTCTCCCGGACAAGATAGAAAGAAGGAGAGCGGCAGACCCAAGTAGGAGGGACCCCGCTCCCGCGACAGTAAACCGGGCAAGGGCGGACAGTTTCACCCCGCTCAGCAAATCCCGAACGGAGATTCATGCTATTCACAAGGATCTGTTCCCGGATCCGTTGCCCATCCATGGGACCCCGTCTAGGGAGAATGCGGACAAGTGGTGCGCCTACCACAAGTCTTATGGGCATGCGACAGAGGGGTGTAGGATGCTGAGGAACGAGATAGAAAAACTGATAGAGCGGGGACAGCTGAGAGATTGCGTGGCAGCGGAGGCAAAAAAGGAGAATCCCCGGGACCAACCTCAGGAGCCGCCCCGCAGGAGGTGGAGGCCTAACCCGGGGAGAGGAAACGGGAGAAACCAAGGCAACCAAGGCAACAGGGCCCCGGGGAGGCCTGCCATAGCCGCTGCACCGGTCCAAGCAGTGGAGCCGGCCCCAATACCCAACAGGATGATCAACGTGATCAGTGGAGAAGTGGGAGAAGCATGCCAGTCGGTTTCCGCTATCCGGGCCCGCACCCGGTATGTTCCCCCGGGGGAGATTCAGGGGAAAAGGTTTCGCCCTGATGAGTCTCTCACCTTTTCTGAAGCAGATGCAGCCCCGCCACAGATACCCCATTCTGACCCAATGGTGGTAACGGCGGAGATCGAAGGCTTCTTGGTCAAAAGGGTGTTTGTGGATGATGGAAGCAGCGTGGAGATCATGTTCGCTTCTTGCTTCGATCAGTTGGGAATTGGGAGACAGAACCTGAAACCCCCCTCGTCTCCCTTGTCAGGGTTCACGGGTAAACCCGAAGTTCCACTAGGTGTTATTCCCCTCGCAGTGTGCATGGTGGATGAGAAGGACCGGAGCAAGAGGATTTCGGTGACATGCAACTTCGCGGTTATTGATGCACCCTCACCGTACAACGTAATCATAGGAAGACCATGGCTAACCCAAGCCCGGGCAGCAAGTTGTCCGTATCTGCTGACGATGAAGTTCCCCACCGCGCAAGGTGTGGCGGTCGTGCGGGGTAGCCAAGCAGTCGCAAGAAGTTGTATGATGACGGCGGTCTTGGACGCGAAGAAAGCAGTAGGGGCGGTACACGGAGAAGCTCCCCGCCAAGAGTTGGAGGAGATGCAGGTGGCAGACAAAGGGACGGTCACGGTGGGAAAGGATCTCCCGGAAAAAGTAAAAGGCGCACTGAAGGAACTCTTGGCTAGGTACCAAGGAGTGTTCTCATGGAGCCCGGAGGATATGGTAGGAGTATTGCCGGAATTGGGGGTACACAAGCTGAACATAAGCCCGGCAACTAAACCAATCAGGCAGAAGAAAAGACCTGTAGCCCCGGAAAGAGCGGAATTTATAAAGAGTGAAGTTAAGAAGCTGGAGAGAGCCGGGGTGGTTGAGGAAATTATTTACCCAGAGTGGATAGCTAACCCAGTCCTAGTAAAAAAGCATGATGGAAACTGGCGCATGTGTATCGACTTTACAGACCTGAACAAATGTTGCCCCAAAGACAGCTATCCTCTCCCGAACTTGGACCGACTGGCGGAGGCCATCGCGGGGTATTCGGTGCTGGCCTTCTTTGATGCACACAAAGGCTATCACCAGGTGCAAATGGACGAGGCGGACAAGGCAAAGACTTCTTTTATTACCGATTTCGGGACCTTCTGCTACAAGAAAATGCCCTTCGGGCTGAAGAACGCGGGGGCCACATACCAGAGGATGGTGGACAAACTATTCAAGGACCAAGTGGGAAGAAACATGGAGGTGTATGTCGATGACATGGTGGTCAAAAGCAAGGCTTACGGGGTTTTCCTGAATGACCTGGAGGAGATGTTCGAAAAGCTAGAGCGGAGCAATCTAAAACTGAACCCCTCCAAAAGTACCATTGGAGTGGGTGCGGGGAAGTTCTTGGGGTTCATGGTGTCAAGCCGGGGCATCGATGTCAACCCGGAGAAGGTGGAGGCCATAGCCAAGATGACCTCTCCCAGGTCAGTGAAAGAAGTACAGCGGTTGACAGGGTCTCTCGCGGCTCTCAGTCGATTCCTATCAAAGGGGGCAGATAGGCAGTTGCCTTTCTTCAACATACTCAGGAGGGCCAAGGCGTTTGAGTGGTCCAAGGAATGCGAGAAGGCGTTTCAAAGTCTGAAAGAGCATCTTCAACAGTTGCCAACTTTAAAAAAGCCACTCCCGGGGGAGGAGCTTTTCCTGTACATAGCGGCGTCCCGGGAGGCAGTAAGTGCCGTGCTAATCAAAGAAGAGGAGGGAAGGCAGCACCCAGTCTATTTTGTTAGCCGGGCACTTCGGGGGGCAGAAACCCGGTACACCGAGTTGGAGCAGTTGGTTCTGGCTCTGGTTCATGCTTCAAGAAGGCTTAAACCCTACTTCCAGGGCCACCCCATAGTGGTCCTTACCAATTACCCGCTAAGACAGGTTATGTTCAAGCCGGAGGCATCAGGGAGAATGATGAAATGGGCCATAGAGCTGGGAGAATACGAAATCCGGTATGAGCCAAGGAGGGCGATCAAGGGCCAGGCCCTAGCGGACTTCTTGTTGGAATCAGAAGCAAGGATCAGTGAAGAACAGGAGATGCCTGAATCTCCGGAGAACACAACAAAGGCCGAGACAGACCCGACTTGGAAGTTGTATGTGGATGGATCGGCGCACTCCGGGGGCAGTGGAGCGGGAGTATTGTTGGTCAGCCCGGAAGGGAAGGAGTATCCCTATGCAGTCCAATTCACTTTCAAAACAACCAACAATGAAGCTGAGTACGAAGCCTTGATCGCGGGGTTAAGGTTGGCAAAGGAGATGGAAATCAAAACCCTCACGGCACACAGTGATTCCCAGATTGTGGTGCAGCAAGTAAAAGGAGAGTATGAAGCCCGGGAAAGGAGCCTGCAAAGGTACTTGGAAACGGTAAAACCTCTGATAGCCGGGTTTAAAGCCTTCAACTTGGTTCAAGTTCCCCGGGAGCAGAACAGTAAGGCAGACGTTTTAAGCAAGTTAGCTTCTTCGGAATTAAAACCTGAGCCCGACCAAAAGCTGTACATGGAGGTACTGGGAAGAAGAAGCTACCAGGAGAGCGATCAAGTAATGCTGGTGAACGAGGAAGAGTCCTGGATCACGCCCATGCGGGCGTACCTAGAAGAAGGAACTACCCCGGAGGATAAGGCTCAGGCTCGGAAGCTAAGAGTGAAGGCGCCTAAGTATGTGATTCAGGAAGGGGAGCTGTACAAAAGAGGGTATCTCCAGCCGTTGCTAAAATGTGTAGAAAGGTGGGAAGGCCAACACCTCATCCGGGAGGTGCACGAAGGATCTAATGGGAGCCACCAAGGGGCTCGCACCGTGGCCAGAAAGATCCTAAGGCTGGGGTATTACTGGCCGACGTTGTTCAAAGACGCGGAAGAGCATATACAGAGGTGCTTGGCATGCCAGACATTTGCCCCGCTAATCCACGTCCCCCGGGAAGAATTAGTCGGAGTCACAGGAGCTTGGCCGTTCAGCAGATGGGGAATTGACTTGGTCGGACCATTCCCGACTGCCCCGGGAGGAGCCAAATACTTGATTGTGGCGATCGACTACTTCAGCAAATGGGTGGAGGCAGAACCGCTCACCAACATACGGGGACTAACTTGCGTCAAGTTTTGCTGGAAGAACATCATCTGTCGATTCGGCATCCCGAAGGTCATAGTCACAGACAACGGGGCGCAGTTCGAGAACGATCCTTTCAAGTCATGGTGCGTCAAGTATGGCATAGAGCAGAAGTTGACGTCGGTGTACCACCCCCAGGCGAACGGGCAAGTAGAGGTCACCAACCGCACCATCATCAAGGGACTAAAAACCCGCTTGGAAGGCGCGCGGGGAAATTGGATCTGGGAGTTACCCAGCGTTCTTTGGGCCCATAGGACTACAGAAAGTTCGGCTACCGGGGAATCCCCGTATGGCTTGGTGTACGGGTCAGAGGCAGTAATACCCGCAGAGATTGGGATCCCAAGCCCTCGAGCTCAATACCAGCGCCCGGAAGAAGAAAACGATGGACGACGCCTTGACTTGGATCTCCTGGAAGAAAAGCGAGAGAATGCGGCACTTCAGGAAGCCAAGGTGAAGGAGCGAGTAAAGAGGTATCATGACAGAAGGGTGCGGAAAGAAGTTTTCACTTCGGGAGACTGGGTAATGAGGAGAAACGATAAGAGCCACCAAGCCCCGGAGGGCAAACTTGCGCCCAACTGGGAAGGGCCATACAAGATCAAGGAAGCATACCCGGGAGGGAGCTATGTGCTGGAGGACAAGCAGGGAAAGGAGATCCCCAGAAGGTGGAACGTAGCTAACCTGAGGAGGTTTTACGGGAAGTAGAGCGCCCCGCATCGCACCACAGCTACTGAAGCATGAATATGCTAGGCATGAATATGCCAGGCATGGATATGCCCCCCGGGAAGTGTGAATACGCTAAGCATGAATATGCTAGGCATGAATGTGCCAGGCATGGATATGCCCCCCGGGAAGTGTGAATACACTAAGCATGAATATGCTAGGTATGAATATACCCCTCCCGGACGCATGAATATGCCCGGAGAGATAACCCAACGTCTGGCCTCGTTCCGGGTTTAGAGTGGATTTGTAAAAAGGGACCCATGGGTAGCTCCCATTTGGGTGCCCCGCTAGAATGGACCCGGAGCTTGGATGAAGCCCGGGGATCAAAGAATGTAATGATTACAGGAAAGAGTTAATGAAAAGGGTCTTCCAGAGAAACAATTTTTATTTAATCCTCTTTAAATTACAAACCGCATGAATACGTGGTCATAGTCATGGTAGGACAATTACATAAGCATTTTTACATACAAGTATTCCTATCTATTTGCTGCTAGACCCACTTGGGACCTGACCCGGAAGCACCCTCAGGGTTACCCGGGCGGAAACCCCCTCCGAAGAACTGAGAGGACAGGAGATCTTCGGCAAAACGGGCATCCGGGGCCTGATTCCACGCAAGCTCCTCTTCCAATTGAGCAGCGTCCTCTTCATTTAATTCGGGGATGGGCACAACCACGGATCCCTCTGGAAGAGGCTCCGCCAGGCGCATTCTTCTCACCCCGGCAGAAGTAACAAACCTGTACTTAGGAAACATGACTGCTGCACTTTTGCCCTTCTCTTCCCGGCTAATACGAGTACCCTCGGCGGTCTTTATCCCCTTCGTGGTGACTCCAGAGTCGGCAATTTCCCGGATACGCCTTATCCGGCGGGCCACCTCTTCCGGGTCAATGGATACAGTCATGTCCTCATACCTTTCGTATGCCACGTCCACCTCCACCCGGGCAGGAACTCGGCGAAAGCTGGAGGGATAGGGCTCAACTTCTCCCGCGGCTATCTTATTATGCCATTCAACGACATCCAGATAAGCCTTATGATGAGGAGCTCCCTCACCAAACCTCTTCGGGTTAGCCTCCATACGTTCTATCGTCCTGCGAACCCCGGCTGGAATGTCGGTAAGAGGAGATACCCCAACTAAGCCATTCTTGAGACTCAACAGGTGGTAGGATAATCGGGTGATTAATAGAGCGTCCTGGAGGACCCTATTCCTATGAGTAAGGGACCGATTCTCCTTCTCAAAGTCACAGAGAAGCTTGTTCTGAGCGGAGCGGGTCTCCAATGTCCTCAATTTCTCCTGCGCCCGCTCTAGCTCGCCCCACACCATGCCTAACTCTTTGGTAGTACGATGCTGGG
Source organism: Cruciata laevipes (assembly GCA_963678965.1). Classification (NCBI taxonomy): domain Eukaryota; kingdom Viridiplantae; phylum Streptophyta; class Magnoliopsida; order Gentianales; family Rubiaceae; genus Cruciata; species Cruciata laevipes. The sequence continues at coordinate 6,508,971 of OY787639.1, forward strand.
AGTCATCGTGAAGGGCTTGCAGCTCAGCTATGGTCTTATGAGAGTTCAGGGCCTCCCGCATATGATCAGAAGCAAGGTCGAAGCACTGGTTCAACGACCCGAACTTGGCATCAACTGCCTTAAGAAACGCCACCAGCACCCGGATCGACCCAAACTCTCGAAGGAAGCATTCCAACCCCGCCTCAGCTAATGCCCGGTTAGCCTGATCGCCTCCAAACCGCCAATGGGCTAGCTTCCTTTGAAGGAAAGAGCATTGGAGGCACCCAGCGCGGGGGAGAGAGAAGTAGGTGCCGGAAGAACTACTAGGATGAGGAAAAACATAAGGCATGGGCCCATGCGGGAGAATCTCCTCTAAGGGACGCTCAGACTACAAAAAAAAATAGTAATATCATCAAAAAGTAGAACTTGTCATTAATCAAAATAGGCACCAAGGCCAAAGTTCTACATACACTTCCCCGGGGGAAGGAAAGCTACAAAAGGCTTAAAAAAGGAAAACTACAAGGGAAAAGGCAGGCTAAAGTCTAGAGTTATACATGGTCTTCAGTAGAATGCCCTTCTCCCGGAATAGCGTGAGCCCTTTCGAACCTCCTCTCCAGCTCCACCAGATCCTCAGTGGTCCATTCAGGACCGGCATAAGCAGGGGCGTCCACGGCGGGCTCATCAGCGGACCGTTCAGGGTATCCCACCTTCCGCGTAGCCTTCCGGGTTTGATAGAGAAGGTCGTCTTGACCCGCAGCAAGGCCAACTCGGTAGTCCCCTCCTTGGACTTGAACTGCTTGGTACCCAAAATTGTCAGGCACCGCGCAGTATTCGAGATAATTCTCTGCCCAATGGGGTGTCTCTGGGACGACCCCATAAACATTGAAGTCCTCGGAGCCAGGATCGGGGCAGGAGGCCTCACAGATTGCAGGGAGCTTCATCTTCCTGATATCAGAAGCAGAGGAAGCCCGGGAGGACATCTCCAGCGATCGCCACAGCTGGGGCACCAAACTTTCCAGACTCGCTTCCTGAAGATCCCGGAAGCGATGGTTTAACAGGTCATTGGCCTTGGGCCGATAGTAGGACGCCTGGGCATCAAGACGCGCAGGCCCGGGCAACCAACCCCGCAAACTCCGATACATCTCATGACAGGCATCCGCGCTGGCCGCAGCGGCAATCCCCTCCAGCTTCTTCTCGAATGCCTCAGAACGAAGGAGCTTCTGTGTGACGGCATTGAAGGCCTCGAGCTGAGAGCTCTTCTTGTCCTTCTTCAGTGCGGAGTACTTCTTTTCCACCTCCGCCAACTTTTTCTCTTTGTCAGCCAGCTTCTTTTTGACCTCTTCTAGTTGGACCGCGAGGCCATCTTGTCCGGCCAGCTTCTCCCTGGTCTCGCGGAGTTCCCTCTCCATCTTGGCGAACAGCCCCGCGCTGTATTTGGAGTAGGTCCGGTTCAATGCCTCGGCAAACTGAGAATCCGCCAGGACGGCGTCGGCAAAGGCAATACTCTGCAAAGAAGCAAAAAAAAATAAGAAAAACGGAGGAATTACCTTAGACAAAATATCTAGACCAGCGGTTACCTCTTCTTTTTCTTCCGGGATAACTTCGGAAGCAGTAGCCCGCGGAGGAGGAGGAGGAGGGAAGTCTTGGGTCCTCTGACGAGAGGAAGGGGGCGACCCGGACAGCTCGTTAGGAGGCGGACGTTTGAACCGCGAGCTTGCCCCACCGCTGTAAGTAGGGTGTTGGATGAAGGATCGACGCCCGGGAGTAGGTGCCGAGCTGGGAGTAGCACGGGCCTCAGAAGAAGGCCCGGAGGGTGTCTGCTGACGAGACTTGGGCGGCGCACGAGGCCTCTGAGGAACAAGAGCGGGGTTCTCGGGGGGAGATGGCCCAGATTGGGAAGCTATTGGCGGTGTCGAAGGAGTTTGTTGATCTGAATGAGCATTCCCCGTTAGAACATCACCCCCGGAAGACCTGTCGGTGGGGGCCATGACGTCTGCGTGCAAGGAAGGTTGAACTGGAACAGAGAAAACAAGGAAGTTAGCAAGCAAAAAAAAAAAAGCAAAAAAAAGAAAAGTTCGGAAAAAACAAGATAAGAAATAAAGTCTTAACGGGCACCTCCATCCGGCCACACCGCAGAGATGCGCGGGAGCGTGAAGAGGTCGTTGGGGTAAATCCCGCGAGGCCAGAAATAACCCGCGTTCCCACTCTTATAAAAAACCTCCATATCTAAGGGGGAAAGACGGAGGAAACTGTGGTCACTAGCAACGACCGCAGGGAGGTTGGACAGAGGCTTCTTGTCCTCTGGAAGAATGGAATCGTTCCAGGCGGGCATGGGGTAAACCCGGGAGTCGCACAGGAAGAAGCCTTTGGAAAGATACCCCTTGGCTGATCGGGGTTTGCTCAGGAGGAAGTCCTTTATCCCAGAACGGATGTTGAAGGAGAAGACGCCCGGGAAAGAAGCGTGCGCCTTCCGTAGTGCGTAAAAAGAGCGAAAGAGGAGGAGAGTAGGAGAAATGGCGCATCTAGCGCAGTTGAGAAGGAAAGCCAAGATCAGAGCCACCCCGTTAGGATGCATCTGGGCCGGGGCTATCTTATAAAAAGTAAGTATCTCGAGGAAGAGAGGAGGGAAGGGAAGGCTAAGCCCGTATTGAAAATGTATACGCGGGATGCACGCGGCCTCTCGCTCGGAGGCCCCCGGGGGAAGCTTGGATAAGGAGGCATTAAGGGGAAGAGGAATGAAGGAGCGCTTGGCTAGATCCAAGACGTCCCTATCCACGGGAGGAGAGTCCACGGAAACATCGAAATACTTAAGCCCTAACGGGCGCACCCCGTGAGTAGGCCCCCGGGGAACATCGTCGCCGAGCCCTTCGTCAAAAGCCTCCTCCCCCAAGTCCTCCCGGGCATGACCAGGAGAACTACCCTGCCGGGAACTCATTTCGTCCAGGGCGAATGGGCGAGGGGCGTCTCGTTCCGGGGGAATATCGGAATCCTCGGAACGAGCGACCGGGGAAGGATTCGGAGAGGAGACAGGGCTATCGGCAGTCCTAAAATGGATCTCGTACGAGCTCTGGAACTCTTCGGTATCTAGAGAGGAGTTGGAGTGAAGAGGGGAACCCATAGAAAAGAAGAGAATAAGGAGATAGGGCTTACTTGGCTGAAAGGGCGAGGGAGCGAATGAGCGGAGCGTCTGAAGAAATTTTGCAGAAAGTAAAATAGTGAGAAGGAGGTCAGGCCCCTTATATAGACGGAGGAATAGGAACCGCCACCTCAAAAGGTGGAAAAGCAATAATGACACGATGAACGAGACAATGATCAATGCAGAAGAGGAAAAGGCAGCGTCGTCAGAAACCCATTTTAGCACGGATGGGTCCTACCAGGAGAGTAGCAACCAAAGAGGGAGCATTTAAGACCAGTTCCCCGCGTCATGAAAACCCGGATGACTGGTCTGGGGGGCTAGTGATAATACTGGCCCAGAATCCGGCTGGGCCAGGAAGGTCCGCGGCCCATAACTATCAAAGCAGTATCTTTCCCGCTGGAAGGTACATCCGGATAAGGAAGAGGACATATGATGACAAAGGAAGTGGTCCTGCACCTTATCCCCAAGGCAGGTAGAGCTCGGCTATAAATACTAGTCTCAAACAGTAAACAAGGTATGTGACATATATCTCTCTATTTGATATTGAGTCTTTCCCGTACGATTTCCCTCGCATTACTACCCCCGTCTCATCATCACGCCGGAGCTTCCTCCCCGGGACGCCTCCCGGGGATTGTTTTGCAGGCCTCATCGCGGGTGTTCCAGCTAGGAGGCGCGGATAGCATCAAGTGCAGGGATACGGACGGTTTTGGTAGCATCAACCTTTCTTAATTAAACTTGCCACGTGGTTAGAAAAACTTGAAAGCAAAATATTTACCGTTGGTTGAATGACAGTAAATATATATTATTCAAGGGAACAGTTTTGAACTAGCATTCCTACCAGCTGATGAAGGCATTTATTTTTCCAAGCTAGCAATTAAACTAGCAGTGTTATCCATGAGTGGCTAGAAGTAAGAATGTAAATCGGTGCATCCTAAGAAATTTGCGTGATATCATTAATTGGTCATTCTTTTCTATACTATGGGAGCATGCTCAAATACATAAAAAAAACTAGATTTTCCAGAGGTTAATTTTCTATCAAGTGGCCAAAAATTACATAAAATTAGATACTTTTCTAGTACCACGTACATACGTATGTAGAGGCATCGGTTTTTGACCCATCAAGCAGCGATTTTTGGGCCAAATTTTAACCAGTCCGTATGTATAGAGGTGATAAATTTGGATTTTTCTTAGTACCGCTGCTACTTTAATCCCCGTAAAATATAGCACCGCCTGAATTTCGCCAACCGCTGCTAGATTAGTAACAATTTTAGTATCCACATCTTTCTCAGTTGCAAATTGACTGTCAAATCTTTTTTATTTGCAAAAAAATCCAATACTTTTATATATTAACAAATCAGCCTACAAAGGTTTTTTACTTACATTCTAAAAACTCTATACTTTCTACTTTTTACAAATTCACCCTATACTTGCTCACTTTTTCCCTCCGCCCTAAGCAAATCCCCAAACTTCTCTCGAAATCTCATATCCAGCTGCATAACAAAGTATTCAACTTGAAACCCTCATGCTTTATCATCATCACCAGAAATCTCTTCTTCATTAAAATCTTCTTCTGCTTCTTTATCATCACAACCATAATCATCATTAGAACCATATACCTAGTACACTAGTGCAAAAACAGGCCGTTTACGGCGGTTTTTTGGTGGTTTTACGGCGGTTTTTAACCGCCGTTGTTGGCTGCGCCGTAGTTGGTCATCGACCAGCCACGGCGGTTAAAGATGTCGATGACCAACTACGGCGGTTAAAAACCGCCGTAAAACCACCAAAAAACCGCCGTGGTTGGTTTTTTGGTTCCGATATCGGAAAGTGTCCAGACTAGAGTGTTACGACGTCGGAAACTCCCCAGGGAGTACTAAAAAAAATTGCCGGCCAAATTTGGCCGGCAAAATTATGAGAGGGAACACATGCACAACTTCTACATGCTCTTTTGAGCCCTTTCCTTCATCGCTAGACACACCATCTTTAATTAGTTCAGCTGGATCATCGGAACCTTCCTGATTTTAGCCTATGCAACTCCTCACATCACTAGAAACCATCTGAACCGTCATTATGTTTCTCCATGATCATGTATGTAACTTCAGGCGCTGCATTGATGGTGACTAAGAATGTCAGCAGTTTGGAGTTGCTGTGCTAAGATGGAAAATAGATCTGGCCTGCAAAATAAGTAGAAGATCAGACTCATAGAACTAAAAAAGACAAAACTGAGGTACTTATTGAGGAGAATGATATGTTTAAGAACTATGGTAGCTCTTCACGACGCACTAGTGCAGAAAGCTCACTCTTACATTTACATGACTTCAAAGAACGGAACAAAAATAGCCAGGCTCAATGAATACTTCTAGTTTGAAATAGTCAGATTCTTACATTACTCAAACAACAGATCACAGGTGGAGACGTTGCTTAATAACAAACACTAGTCTTGTAAGCATTGCAACAACAACTGAAACGCTTAGATGTGATTAATAAGGAATCCAAATTGCACAAACACTAAAAGCTAATAAATCACAATCTCTATTTACCATCAACAATTGACAGCTCCCAGTCCCCAATCAACTGTATCAGCAATCTCAACCCATACAACTTTCACTACAAATTCGATAATGGTATCTATATTGACATCATCCAACAGTACAATATCACTTTAAAACAAACCAAGATAGAAAGATGAAAGTGCATCATAGATACATTTTTATATGCAAGTTTGAATAATGCAAGTAAAACTTATCAAATGAAAACTATTTTCTTCTAATCCAATCTTCCTCAGTTGCAAAGTAAGCATGCATTTAATGACCTAAAGGGAAAAGCTGTTGCAAATCAATCTCACCTGCTTCTTTTGGAGCCTGAGGTTGCGAAAATAGTCCGGGAAAAGGAAATCCCGACTCTCCAGGTACAGGAACCTCTTCTAAACCTAGATTAATGATGGCCTTTGTTCCTTCAGCCAAAGTTCTGCACCCCTCTAGTCTCTTCAATGCCACGCTAATATATAGTGTCAAATATATCAGAAGTTTATCTGCCGAGCTTTTTATATCAAAATTTCTGAAGAAGACATTGGCTCTGAAAAACGTGATTGCTTCATCAACGATATCAGTTGTGTCTGTGTAATATGAAAATAATATTAGAAGTGTCTTCATCAATAAAAGTTAATTGTTGTCAATAGAAACTCGAAGGGAGTGTAAAAGAAGGGGAATATTAGTTTCACCTTGGTTTGAAACTAGAGCTGGTCCCTTTATATGGCTTTTCAGTGGAAGAAGAGGACATCCACGAGCTTTAGTAATTCCTTATTCGTCAACAAAACTCGAGTGATAAACCTGAATATGCAAATAAAACAAAAACAAAATATTTAAAGTCTAAACTGAAACAATCATTCAAGGTGAACTGAAAATGAGGCTACAGTCAATGAGGTAATCGAGCATTAAGTAAAGCTAGGTGCACCTAGAATATCGACATGTTGCATTCTTTCAACAATGAATGAGGCAGGAAACTGAAAACAAAAAGGGAATGAAAAAGACTAGATCTGAACAGCACAAAACCTGCTAAGCTCACAAGGTAACAACTAAACGTTCCAAGACGATAACTGATAAGTAGTCGACAATCAAAAGAAGAGAAAATAATACTGCCACCAAAAGAAAACAACTAAGAGGAAGGTGAACATGCTATGCTAGCACAAGAGCATCAAATGTACAATCTTGAAGGAATGAAAACATCTAAACACGTTCCACCCCTCACAATCTCCATTTACCATCAACAATTGACAGCTCCCAGTCCCCAATCAACTGTATCAGCAATCTCAACCCAGAAATCTGAAACCCAGAAATTTATGCATAAGCATATAAATCAAGAGATATACCTGTGAGCTCCACCCAATGACCCCAATCTGTGTTCCATTCAAAAAGACAAATCAATCATCCAATGATGTAAGAGCCGCCGAGTTTTGATCGGATACAATTGGAGAAAGAGCCGCCGGCCGAGTTTTTGTTTTAGGAACCGAAAAAACAAGCGTCCTGGTGGTTTCCCATGCGCGACCGGCTCCAAGCCCAACAAACCCTAGTGCTCTCGAGAAGGAGGTGGACGGCACTCTCCTCTCCCTGGGCTTTCTACTCGGGATAGATGCGACAGCGGCGGCGATTCATCGGAGAAAGACGAAGAAGAAAGTTGAATCTAGGAAGTGAAAAGAATGGGAGGAGAGAAGATAAGAGAAAAAAATAATTGAATAAAATTAAATTTAAGAAAGGAAAAAGAATTTCAAGTTCGCTGCTAACCTTCCGATATCGGAACCAAAATCGGTTGCGGTTTCGGTTAGGTTTCAGACATCGTAAACTATTTCAGTTGCGATCTCCGTTGCAGTTACGGTTGGGATTACGAAACCGGAACCTCCCAATCACGGCGGTTTTATAATAACCGCCGTTAATACTCGTCCAAGCTCCTCCCTAAAGACTTCCGATATCGGAACATCCACAGCCTATATGGTTACGACGTCGGAACCTCCCAAGCACGGCGGTTTTGAAAAACCGCCGTGAATCGTGCGCCGTGAATGCACAATATTGCACTAGTGGTAGTGGCTTGTGTTGAGATTAAGATGTATGTCAAGACCTGTAACTAGTAGCACATACGTATCCCTATCATCAGAGACTTTATATTATGTTTCACGTCTGGAGTATGTATTTGAAAGATGGAAATGTAATATGCGTGGATAATATAAAATAAGGATATTATTAAAACTGAAAGAATGAGAATGTTTAAAAACCATCTCAATTATCGTTAAAGAAAAAGACAAAGTAGTATATATGTAATTACATCTATCTAATGCAGATGCGCAGTTGAATTTTGAGAGGCGTGGAGAGGTAGTGTATTATGTAGAACCACACGATATACAATCATGCATTTTCAAAGCCGTGCAAGTAAGTTCATGAGTTGACTTGGCCCAAAAACGAATACGGTCACCTTCAAAAACAAACAATTTCAGAGTCTAGCTACACTATTTTTCGCGACTACAATTCCGTTCCAACAACCAAAACTCTAGCTAACACATAAATGGCTTCCATTTCCCGGCCAAAATCTGACCGGAAACCTCACGCCGTTTGCTTTCCCGGCGCCACGCAGGGCCACGTAACCCCGATGCTGAACCTAGCAAAGCTGCTTCATCACAAAGGCTTTCAAATCACATTCGTAAACACAGAGTTCAACCACAGACGGTTACTCAAATCCCGAGGCCGTGATGCCCTGACCGGCCTGCCGTCTTTTCAGTTCAGAACCATCCCGGACGGACTCCCTCCTTCCGATCCCGACGCTACTCAGGATATTCCGGCCATCTGTAAATCCACGTCTACTTACTGTATTCGTCCGTTTAGGGAGTTGGTTGCAGAACTGAACGGAAAAAGTAGCTCCGGCGTCGGACCGCCGGTTTCATGCATAGTTTCTGATGTGGTGATGACCTTCACCATGGATGCTGCGGAGGAGCTTGGTATCCCTCAGGTCTTGTTGTGGACCGCTAGTGCATGTAGTTTTTTAGGCTATGTGCATTTTGCGGACCTTATCGCTAAAGGACTCATACCACTCAAAGGTATCTAAACTAATTAGGCCTTAATTAATTTAAAATTTATATTATGATAATCTCTCATTTTCCTAAAATTTATTTTTTACTAAATTGAGGTGAAGTGAAAATTAGTGTATTAAAAAAATAATTAGCATGACTGAATTAACCTGAATTTCATTAAATTACATTTTCACTTCACTGTTATATAGAAAAGCTCTAGCAACAGGGTATAGGGTATCGTATATTACTTTTTTTTTATAGTGTTGCATTTATATGTAGTCTAGCAAAAAAGTAACAGATAAAAGTTATCCAAAATCGGATTACATGCAGCTATAAATTGACGACATTTTTTAACAACCAATTGAGTTTTCTGAATTGTTTAAATTTATTTGGCAAGAGAATTTTAATTTTGTTTATTTAATTATATTTTTATTTTTTAGACGATTAGATATACGTTGTATCCTAAATTTGAAATTGAAAATGATGTCGTGGTCCTGGAACCTCCATGGATGTTGAAATCGATCGAATTATATTACAATAAATTAATAATTGATTGATTTACGTAGTACTATTTTTATGAAATTGAATGGCGATCACATATGTCAAAGCCTAACTTTTGGCCACTAGCTTTTTGTAGACAACTTATCGATCATATATATATATATATATATCCTATTAGACGTGATCGAAATTTTGACATCACATACATGAGTTCATGTTAAAGAGAGCGTCTAGCACGGTTATAATTAGCACGGTTATAATTAAGACAGATGGGCAAATGTTCATTTTCTCACTTTTAAACTTGATATTTTACCTATTAATCATAATTATTCAGTGTATTACTATTGATCTTCTCACTTTCATGCCTGATCATTACCTGTTATGTGTCGATGTTTTACACATTAAACATAATACCGTGACAAATTTTAATTGATAATTTGTCCAATTTCAATAGTAAATGTTTAATCAATTACTTTCTAGTGATCACCTTCATTTTTACAGATGAAAGGGATTTGACAAATGGATATCTGGATCAAACCGTGGACTGGATTCCAGGATTAATGAAAGGCGTACGTCTAAGAGATCTCCCAACTTTCATAAGAACAACAGATCCAGATGAATACATGGTTAAGTTCTTCATGCGAGAGATCGCGAGAGCAAAGAAAGCTGCCGCAATCATCATAAACACGTACGAGGAACTCGAACTCGAAGCCGTAAACGCTCTGTCCTCAATCCTCCCCCCGATATTCTCAATCGGACCATTACATCTTCTCCAAGAGCAGTTCAGAGATGACAATTTAGCAGAGCTAGGCTCAAACTTGTGGAAAGAAGAAACCGAGTGCATTAGATGGCTCGACACGAAGAATCCTAATTCCGTCGTGTATGTCAACTTTGGAAGCATCACGGTTATGACGCGTGACCAGCTAGTGGAGTTTGCATGGGGACTCGCGAATAGCAAACAGGCGTTTTTATGGATCATTAGGCCTGATCTTGTTTCTGGGGATTCTGCCGTTCTTCCTCCTGATTTTTCCGAGGAGACAAAAGATAGAGGGAAATTGGCATCTTGGTGCCCTCAAGAACAGGTGTTGAAACACCCTTCAATTGGCGGGTTCTTGACTCATGTTGGTTGGAATTCGTGTCTCGAGAGTATTAGCACTGGGGTGCCGATGATCTGCTGGCCGTTTTTCGCCGATCAGCAAATTAATTGCTTGTATTGTTGCACGAAATGGAGAATCGGGATGGAAATCGATAACAGTGTAAAGAGGGATGAGGTTGAGAGACTTGTAGAGAAGTTGATGATTGGCGAAAAAGGGAAGGAAATGAAGAATAACGCATTGAAATGGAAGAGATCAGCTGAAGAAGCTGTTATAGTTTCAGGTGGTTCTTCTGCCTTGAATTTGGAAAAGGTGATCAAAATGCTTCAATCCTAATGAATTTCCTTCTCACCGCTCTATTATCAGTGGATTTTTATTACTTTGTAATTTTATTAGCTTTAGTTCAGTATAATTTTATCAGTCAAATTCCACTTCAGGTATATTATAGATTGCATTCCTTAATCCTTACTCCCACCTCCGTATTAGGACTGAATAAACTTCCCGATTTGTCTGAGTTGATTCTCTGCCCTGATATGTTCTCAAATAACGTAATCGCCCACTGCAAATACTTTTCTTCCTCCTTCGTCGCTCTTCCAAAAAATAATGTGTCATCCACAAAGAACAGATGAGTTAGCTTGGGACCAAATCTAGCTTGTCGCTCCAAAACCCTGAATCCATCCCACCGCCTTCAAATCCGTCAGTAGTGTGGAGAATGTCTCGGCACATATTGTAAAGTCCAGATTTTGTTGGCTGCTTTGTGGAATGTCATGTTGCAACATGACTTCGTTTGGCAGAAAAAGATAGAAAAATTCCAGAAGTTCAGCGCAGTTTTTTAAAGAGGAAAGGGAATATTGTGCGCCTTTAATATGGAATGGTTATATTTGTTTCGAGATAATACAGTCCAAATCCATCTTCAATTCAGATTTATTCAAGGGATATTGCAGAGATTTAATTGGAAAAGGATTTTCTGCATTATTTTAGGAATTGGAGATTTTCTGAATTCCTTATTCCAAAGAGTTTCTGTTTTAAACGTGTTTTAATTGGAATGGAATTCTACAGCCGTGGAGATGACTTAATTCACACGGCATTGAGCTATAAATGGGACAATTAGCTGAGAGCCTGATTTGCCGATCTTACGAGAGAAAAAAATCCCCTTCGGGGTTTACCTTAGGCCAGAGCAGCGTCGTCGTCCACGGTTTTCAACAACCACAAACACTAGGGACGTGTGTTAAAGCTCGGGTGGAAGAGATCTTGCCGCACCTTCGTGGAAAAGAAGGTAATCATAGAAGCAACTATCTGAAAGAAAAGGTGGTGTGATAGGCTTGCTAGAGTAGCCATTAGATTGTAATAGATTAGGAAACATTTATTGCAACTAGTGAAGGATCTTTACACGGGCTACGGCCCCCCAGACGTAGGTGCGATGCACTGAACTGGGTGATCATATCGTGTGTTCTTTAATTTCCGCACTTAGTTTTAATTTGCTGTTTTAAATTAAAACTTGAACACGATAGGATTTAGTTGTTCGGTAGAATGGTGGAACTTTCACATATGATGAAGAGGTATGGCGATAGCGGATTCTCTTGCCGAATGCCTCTTTGCGGTTGTAGATGTCCTAGTTGAGTTCCATTTAAGATAAATGATAGACATTAATTGGTCTATTCGCTGACAGAACGTCTCTGAAAACCCCATCCTGCGAATAATTGCGAATAACTGCTCAATCCTGTTATATGCCTTGTTCATATACAGTTTCATGCTGATATATCCCTCATTTTATGTCTTCTAGATCTTCGCCTTCATAGAGTGATGGAACTCATGAACTACCAGAACATTATCTGTTATAAGTCTCCTTGTATTGAGACTCCGCCGGAATGATCGGTCTCCGCAGGAATGATCGGTCTCCGCCGGAATGATCGGTCTCAGCCTGTTAGCTACCAGCTTCGATGTAATACGGTATACAATATTGCATAGGCTGGTCGGTTTGAACTGAGTAATCAACTCCAGTTTCTCCACTTTCGGTAACAACACTATGTGCGTATATAGTTAGTTTTAGGGTCAAAATTAATTAAAGCTATTAATGATTAAACATGTATAAAATTTTTTGACGGAATAGTATGGCATTTTTTGAAGTGTAACTCCTTAGAAATAACATATATAAAAAAGTTCCGGACTTCAACTTAGGCCCTGTTTACCAGAGCTTATCTGTAGTTCAGTTCAGTTCAGTGAAAATGCAATTTGATAAAATTCAGGTTAATTCAGTCATGCTGATTCCATTTTTCAATACATCAATTTTCACTTCAGTTCAGTTCAGTTCAGTTCAATTCAGTTCAATTCAATTCAATTCAGTTCAGTTCAGTACATCAAGAAATAAGTTATGGTAAACAGGGCCTTAATCTGCAATATCTTGAGTTATAGCCTAAAAATTTCCATAGTAATAGTTGTATTTGCGCACAACAAAAAAAGGGATGCTATTTCCAAAACCCAATATTCTTAATCCACAACCTATTTAGGGTAAATTTTACTAAAATATCCCTTATTAAAATTTAATTTTAGTTAGTTATTAATATGAAACTTAATCCTAATCAAACTCTAATTCATGAAATGTACGGATGGCACTGGGGCGGGTTTGGGGCGGGTACTAGCTATCCCATCCCCATCCCCATCTAATATTTTAAAACTCATCCCCGCCCCATGACCCATGATGGGTACAAAACTAAAAACCATCCCCGCCCCATCGGGTTTTATTATAAAACCATCCCCGCTCCATGACCCGCCCCATGACCCATGATGGGTACAAAACTAAAAACCATCCCCGCCCCATTGGGTTTTATTATAAAACCATCCCCGCTCCATGACCCGCCCCACCCCATGCCCCATGAACCCATCCCTGCCCCATGACCCATGACTCATCCTCACGCACCTCTTAATCAGTTTAAAATACATTTGTTTATATAAATTTTACTCAAACGCAATAATAATTATATTGAGAAATATAAAATCTTTAAAAAGACAAAAATCTCAAACCCAAACAAAAAAATGTAATTGAAATCTCACTCAAATTTGAAGCAAACAAGAAGTTTGTAATTATAAAAACGATTGCCAAAGAATAGTCCAAATACATTATTATTGTTAGTTTTCTTCTAATTTTAACTATTAGGGGTCGATTATTAAATTATAGTGAGAAATTAATTAATTTAATTTTTTTATTAATTAATATATATAATAATATTATTAATATAATTATATTGGCGCGGGCCGGGTATGAGGCGGGTATAATGAGGATGGGGCGGGTTGGGGCGGGGATGGGGCGGGTGATGTATAAAATCCATCCCCGCTCCATGACCCATGACGGGTTGTGATTTCATCCCCATCCCCGCCCCATTACCCATCAACTCTTCCTCATCCCCGCCCCAAACCGGTGCAAATGGGGCGGGTCACCACCAAAACCCGCCCCAGTGCCATCCCTAAATGTACCCCACTCTTTACCGTATACCAAAAAATTGATAGTAATAAATTATAGTACATTACTATGAAATCAACCATATAAAATACTGTAATATATTTTTTTTTTTTTTTTGGCAGGGTAATATTTTTACTTCTAGAAACAGTCGGTAAAGAGAATTTAAAGCTTTCAATTATTGGATTTGGTTTCCCATAAATATATTGCCAGATCGATTTAGCTTATATATACAATTTACCATCTCCTTCATTTCATAATCAGAGCTATAGAACAAATAGCCAATGGCTTCCATTTTCCGGCCAAATTCCGATCAGAAACCTCATGCAGTTTGCTTCCCAGCTCCGGCACAGGGCCACATTACACCTATGCTGAAACTAGCAAAGCTGCTTCATCACAGAGGCTTTCATATCACTTTCGTCAACACAGAGTTCAACCACAGGCGGTTACTCAAATCCCGAGGCCCCGATGCCCTAACCGGGCTGCCGTCTTTCCAGTTCAGAGCCATTCCCGATGGCCTTCCGGTTTCGGATGCCGACGCAACTCAGGATATTCCGTCTCTCAGCAAATCTATCTCCACTTACTGTATTGGTCCGTTCGTGGAACTCATCGGAAAGCTCAACGACACGCCTAGGGTTCCGACGGTTTCTTGCCTTGTGTCTGATGCGGTGGTGACATTCACAAGTGAAGCTGCTGAAAAGTTTGGTATCCCTGAAGTCTTGCTGTGGACTTCTAGTGCATGTAGCTACTTGGGTTATGTGCATTATTCTGACCTTATTCATAAGGGTTTTACACCACTCAAAGGTATAATTAATGTTGATTCTTTGATTTGATCGTTATTATTATTGAACTTGAATTTGACGTGCAATTTGAATATGACAAATTCCTAATTCAGAGCAACTTAAATTGTTCCCACTTAATCATGCAATTTATACGTAAAACATCATTCGTAAAATTGAGAAGATCGACAATAATTCACTCTGAACTATCATGTTTCATACGTAAAAGATCAAGATTAAAAGTTAGAAAGAACGTTTGTCTTTCTTCTTAATTTAGAATAGACTCTTTTAAATATTGTCGAAATTTCAAGTGCAAAAAACAACCTTTGTGGTTTTTACATGTTTTGGAGGGTAGGTGCACTTTAGGTTTAAACTGTCGGTGGATTTAGTCATTTGTACTATGTTTATTTTTTCTTTACTATTTTCTCCAGCATATATTGTATCCGCATAATTTAAATGGTGTTTTAATAATTCAAAATTATAAAATCAAATAAATGTAGGTAGGTGGAATATTTAATAGTATTTAATATAGCATATAATGAGTCAATGTAGAGTTTTATGATGCAGATATTTCACCGAATTTTTGGTAAACTGATTGAGATCGAGTTCATATATTTCTTTGGTTAGTTTATATACTTTTATTATTTTATATATATTTTGTTTACTTGGAAATAAATTCACTGGCAAATTATTGTATATTAAAAGGTAAATTATTGTATATTAATCATTCAAGAAAGAAGAAGACTAATAAACTAAACAAACACAAGTGAATTAATTTGTTCATATCATTCTAAACTTTAATGATACGGTCTAAACATAATTTATACATTATTAAATTCAATATATGAGAATTTTATCATCAAATAATAAATTTAATATAAAAGGCATAATCTGGTCCCTAGTTTTAAGGCCTCGGCCTCAAACGTACCTATAAATATAATGGGATGGTCGAGGACAGAAGCAACTGAAGTTGTACCGGCCGGCCCCTTCTTTTCCTAAGCCCGGAATTTCGATTAGTAAAAAATTGTGTTTATTTTAAATTTAATAAATACCAAAAAAAAAAGGAGAGATAATCTTCAGTTCGCATAAAAGAGCATCATCAATTAACAATTAGTTGATATATAAGAAATAACATAAATAAATTTTCTTTGATTGTAGAATTTTTATTGAAAAATTTAATAATTCCATTCAACTTCGGGGGTTCGACTTAGCATAGTTAGATAGAGAATGAGCTATAAAATTCTGACTACGTGGAACCCAAAAGGGCCCTAACCGTATCCTCCATACAGTTGTCCGAGTAATCTATCTCCTAATTCACCATCTGAACAACCTGGAGTGCATCCCCCACCAGCTTCTTTCCCGGCTGGTTCAAATCTCTGGCCAACATGACCGCCTCCTCCAAAGCTAAGCATTCAGCCAAAGCCGGATCCCTGACGTGCTGAAACCTCCTAGCCGCCGCTCTTAGAAACTGGCCTGTCTGGTCCAAATCCACCACACCAACGCCCGCATCCCCATTCAGTATGCCAGCGTCAAAATTAATTTGGATACCAGGGTCTGGCGGTTTCAGCAGCGTCTGCGGAAGCAATGCATTCGACAATTCCTCCCTCCAATTCTGGGCTGCCCTGTAGTTTCTTAGATTGGCCACCACACTCGTCGCTACCACTCCGGCTGCCAGCTGAGCATGCTCGAATAACCTCTTGTTTCTTTGGAACCATAATCCGTTACAGACCATAATCGCCAATGCACAGAACTCCTCATCTCCATCCTTCAGGATCTCCCGGAACCAAGCATCCCCTCGCTGCCTCCTAGCCAACTCAATCTTCGACCCTAGATTCACTGTCTCCCACGCCGTCCTGGCATAATCACAGTCGAAGAACAAGTGGGCCGTCGAGTCCTCCTCTTGCAAACAGAAAGGGCACGCCGAGTCTACCTCCACCCCTCGATGCCTCAGGTTAGCCACCGTCGGAAGAGAGTCTTTACAAAGCCTACATGCAAAGTGCAACGCCCTCTTTGGAACCTTGAACTTCCAAAAACGATTCCAGAACGCCGGTGACCCTACATCTGTCTCCGCCTGCTGGATCCTTGCCTCCACCACAACGTGATAAGCTGATCGCACTGTGTACTTTCTGGAGTTCGTGAAATGCCATATCCACCTGTCCGGGGAGTTCAGATTACGAAACGGCAACTCCCTGATCAACCCAACCTCCTCCTCCGTAAACAATGCCTCCAGAATGTCCGGCTTCCACCATCTAGTATCCACGTCAATAAGGTCTTCCACCCTCGCAATGTGGCCACCACACTCGTCGCTACCACTCCGGCTGCCAGCTGAGCATGCTCGAATAACCTCTTGTTTCTTTGGAACCATAATCCGTTACAGACCATAATCGCCAATGCACAGAACTCCTCATCTCCATCCTTCAGGATCTCCCGGAACCAAGCATCCCCTCGCTGCCTCCTAGCCAACTCAATCTTCGACCCTAGATTCACTGTCTCCCACGCCGTCCTGGCATAATCACAGTCGAAGAACAAGTGGGCCGTCGAGTCCTCCTCTTGCAAACAGAAAGGGCACGCCGAGTCTACCTCCACCCCTCGATGCCTCAGGTTAGCCACCGTCGGAAGAGAGTCTTTACAAAGCCTACATGCAAAGTGCAACGCCCTCTTTGGAACCTTGAACTTCCAAAAACGATTCCAGAACGCCGGTGACCCTACATCTGTCTCCGCCTGCTGGATCCTTGCCTCCACCACAACGTGATAAGCTGATCGCACTGTGTACTTTCTGGAGTTCGTGAAATGCCATATCCACCTGTCCGGGGAGTTCAGATTACGAAACGGCAACTCCCTGATCAACCCAACCTCCTCCGTAAACAATGCCTCCAGAATGTCCGGCTTCCACCATCTAGTATCCACGTCAATAAGGTCTTCCACCCTCGCAATGTGGCCTGGCACCCGCTGCGAGTCCTGAACCATTAAGCCCTCCACTCTCGGAATCCAGGGATTGTTGCAAACCGAAGTCTGACGTCCTGACCCAAGTGATCCTACACCCCTTCCGAACCAGCTGCAAAGCCCCGTGGATGCTGAGCCATGCTCACGGAGAGCATCTGCAAAAAAAAAGAGTGTCATCTGGAAAAAACAAATGAGAAATCCTCGGTCCGTTGGGCGAAGCACACGCCCATTTGATCCTTCCGGCAGCCGCCAAATCAGATAGCAACATAGAGACCACCTCCGAGCATATTATGAACAGATATGGGGAAAGAGGATCCCCTTACCTGATACCCCTCTTCGGTGATAGCTGCCCAAACTCATCCCCATTCAGAATGAACAAAAACTGTACCGATGACAAGCACTGAGTAATGGTCGATACGAAAGATGGTTGGAATCCCATCTTCTCCAGTGTCTTTGTCATGAATATCCATTCTATCCTATCAAATGCCTAGCTCATATCCAGTTTGATGCTCATCTCTCCTCCCTTCCCTATCGTTTTCACCTTCATAATATGGTGAATCTTATGAGCTACCAACACGTTATTCGTTATCAGCTTTCCTGGAATAAAAGTTGATTGTGATGGCGAAATAATATTGTCAATGATCAACCTCACCCTATTCGTCACCACCTTCGAGGCCAGCCTGTATACCACATTGCACAAACTTACAGGCCTGAACTGAGTGATGAGCTCAGGCTGCTGTACTTTCGGCAAGAGGACTATGTGTGTGTAATTCATCCTCGAATTCCAATCCCCCTTATTCAGAAAGTCCAGCACACAAACAACTACATCATTCTTAACAATATGCCATAATTTCTGAAAAAAGATAGGGCTCATACCATCTGGCCCAGGGGCCTTGAGCGGATGCATCTGCTTCACCGCCTTGGACACCTCTGCCTCCACATACGGTCTCGTAAACCTGGCAGCCATCTCCGACGTTACCTTCCTGAGCATTTTATGCAGCACCTAAGCTATCCTCTCCTCATCCTGGTCAGAAGAGGAGAATATCCCCCCAAAATAGTCCACGATGATCTTCTCCATGCTATCCACATCTGTGCGCATAACCTGCGAGGAATCTCGGAGTCCCACAATCTGGTTTCACGACCTCCTATTTGTTGCAAACCTGTGAAAGAACATGGTATTTTGATCCCCTTCCCGATACCAGTGCTGCTTCGCTCGCTGTCTCCATTTGATTCATTCCGCCTTCTGCAAGAAGTTGTATTCTTGCCTCAACGAGAAAAGTTCCTCGTGGTCCACCATTCCAGAGCTATCCTCCCTGTCGTGTATAAGTTTCTTCAACTCCTCTATCCGCTTAGCGCTAGCTGGAAAGGATCTCCGGCTCCAATCCATTAGTCCAACTGCACACTGTTCCAGCTTATCCGCCAGGTGAATGTTTTCATCACTCCATGACTCCCTGATCCGAATCTCACAGTCCTCTGCCTTCACCCAGAAGGCCTCAAACCTGTATCTTCTCTTCTTCCTGACCTATTAGCTGATGGATCTCACTGCCTTAGCTGGATCAACACTGCCATATGATCCGAGGATGGCATAGATGTGGCCATAGATGAGGACCACGGGAAAACATCCATAAGGGCATGATTCCATGTTGCCATGTCCACTCTTTTCTTCACAGTTGGTTCCCCCCTCTGGACACGAAACCAAGTGAAGCAAGAACTACTATATCCTTCATCTTGAACCTCCATCAAGCCACAGTACCTCAGGGTGTCTCTGAAGTTCTCGATGAGGTTGTTCGCCCTCGGCGCGGCCCCCACAAACTCCTCCTGCGTTAGTACTTCGTTGAAGTCCCCCATGCACAGCCAAGGGACACTATTCCCTCTCTCCAACTCACGAAACCGGATCCAAGCTTGTTGACGTAGAGCTGGATTCGGTTCACAATACACCCCAGTAACTCGCACCTTTACATTAGAAATAAAAGCCATAACATCTATGAAGTAATAAGAAGAAGACATCCACTCTATTTTTATCCAAAGCATAGCTAAGCCTCCAGAATGACCTTGGGCATCTACTGCTACACCCTCATAATTTAACTGGAATTTTAAAACATCGATATCCAAACTAGAACATTTTGTTTCACAAAGAAATAAAATTAAAGGAGATTTCAAGCGCACCAGAGTGCTCAGTTCTTGAACTGTCGCCGTGTCCGAGTCCCTCAGGCCACCACGGCAGTTCCAGCTGATGATACTCATGGCCCCTGGCGGGACTGGGCCTCCTCGCCAGTCTGCGCTAACCCTGGGTTTCTTTGTTCCCAAGTTTCCGCCAACTTCTTCTGTCTGATCCAGCAACTCCAGCTTCCTCTTTGCTAATCCAGCTTCCATACCCTGATCCCCATCATGTGCTCCCACTTCCTCTTCACCTTCTCTCGTCGCAAGACCCCATCGTCCGCGTCACATCCTCTTCCTCGGCCTCCTTTCATCGAGATCGCATTGGCTTTCCTCGCGTACTGTTTCTCCAAAAGCTTGCCCGATGTATCAAGATTAACCGGAACAGATACCAGGAAAGGGCTTAGAGGCACCTCCGACATAACCTCGTAGCTGCCCCATGGTGGTGAAACTACCCGTTTTTCAGCTATGAAAATCATACCCTGATCTTCTTTCTCCACCTCCCCACCGGCTTCAGAGACATGCACAATCTCAATCCCGTCGCGCCGCTAAGTTCCTCCACCAGTGCTGCCTTCCTTTCCTCCCTAGGCATCTCAACAACCATAATCTCCTCAACCTCATCCCTCCAGCCCCTATTATCATTTGGAACTGGTCCCTGGCCTGGCCGAACGACTAGACCGGCCCCAGTCCCAGGTCCCTGTCCGAGTGGTCCCGAGCCCTGGCCCCCAGACTGCACCAGGCACCTACCCGGTCCGTGCCCAGTGGCTCCCGGCCCCGGTCCGTGCCCAGCGGCCCCCGGCACCGGTCCCTGATCAAGTTACCCCGGATCACTGACCTTCGGCCCATGCCCCTACATTGTCCCCGGCTGTCTCTGGGACAGACCCGGTCCCGTCCTTCTCATTCACTGGCCCGTCCGTGCGCTAGTCCCCTGCAGCGCCCAGCGAGCCCTCTCCTCCCCGGCATCATGGCCCTTTTTCCTCCTTCATCCGATCCTCTCTACTCGGGGCCCCCACCGGCGCTGGCCCCTCAATTTCCATTGGTATAGGTTTCTTTGATTCCCAGTACAGCTGAACTAGAGCATGCTTAACCCTTTTCAGCTGTTCCTGATCAATCTCTTTTCCTATATTCCGACGATGCGCCTCTAATGCCAACCTTTCACTCATTGGTCTCCCCACCATATGGGAGAACTTTATGCACCTTATGGCATTCCATTTCTCAAAATAGTCTAGTAGCCTTTGTTCAAATGATTCCCTAACCTCCACACACTTCTCTCTGACGTAAGCAAAAGCCTAGAACAGACTTTCACAGCTCGGAGTAACCTCTTCCCGTGGTGGCTCCATCGGCCTAGCCGAAGTCTTTAAACTGGTCGTGTCTCTCCAAGTCCCTTCACTGCGTCCGTTGGAGGTTCGAGGCCTGTTTTCTTGCATCCCTGCTCGCTGTCCTGTTGACCTCCCAGCCCCATAGCCTCGGAAGCTCGCAGACGTATCCTGAGGAAACGGCGACGTAAATGGCCGCTGCCGGAAGTCCTCGGGGTACAGATTTTGATCACTGGTCTCCTCCGCTACTGCATGGTAGGCATTACACGCTCTTTGCCCATGTCCTATGATGCCACGGTACCTGCAGAACGTCGGTAATTTCTCAAACTTCAACGGTAACCTCACAATTAACCCTAAATCCCGAATCAGAATGTTCCTTAGCTTACGACAAGGAATCGCTTGTACTGCTCTAAACTCTAGCGGAAAAGGGAAGAGAGAGAAAAAAACGTTCCGGGCAAATTTTGATTGTAAAATTCAATAAGGTCTTGTTGAAATTAATCGAACTAAAAATTAAATTGAATTTTATAAAAAAAAAATTTACCGAACAAAAATGATCTAATAATGAGATCAATATATCATGATAGTAATTTTAAAAACAACAAGAGAGGATGTAAAGTAATTAATTAGACCCCCTTTGTCAACAATATGATCTTAAGAGACCATATATGTGACATCACTTGCTTCAAATATATGTGTGTATGCATGTGTAACATCGCTAACCTTTTCAATTGCAGATGAAAGTTGTTTTACAAATGGATATTTAGAACAAACTGTGGACTGGATTCCAGGAATGAAAGGCATAAGATTAAGAGATCTTCCAAGCTTCATTAGAACAACAGATCCAGATGATTACATGCTTAAATTCTTCGTGCAACAAGTTGCGAGAGCCAAGAAGGCTTGTGCCATTGTTATGAATACCTACGAAGAACTCGAACTCGAAGCTATTAAAGCTCTTTCATCAACTCTTCTTCTTCCAATCTACTCAATTGGACCATTACATCTCATAGAAGCACAAATCAAAGATGGTAATATTCCTGTAATAGGCTCAAATTTGTGGAAGGAAGAGCCGGAGTGCTTGGATTGGCTCGACGCAAAGGGCCCTAATTCCGTCATTTATGTCAACTTCGGAAGCATCACAGTTATGACTTCTGATCAGCTTGTGGAGTTTGCTTGGGGACTCGCAAATAGCAAACAGGCGTTTTTATGGATCATCAGGCCTGATCTTGTTTCAGGGGATTCGGCCATTCTTCCTCCTGGTTTTTCCGAGGAGACAAAAGATAGAGGGAAATTGGCATCTTGGTGCCCTCAAGAACAGGTTCTGAAACACCCTTCAGTTGGCGGGTTTTTGACTCACGGTGGATGGAATTCTACCCTGGAGAGCATTGGATTCGGGGTGCCTGTGATCTGCTGGCCATTCTTTGCTGATCAGCAGACTAATTGTTGGTACTGCTGCACCAAATTGGGAATCGGTATGGAAATTGACAGTGTTGTGAAGAGAGATGAGGTTGAAATCCTTGTGACTGAATTAATGACTGGAGAAAAAGGGAAGGAAATGAAGAAGAATGTATTAAAATTGAAGAGCGGGGTAGAAGAAGCAGTTAAAAATCCAAATACTTCTTCTATTCAAAATTTTGAAAAGTTTATCAAAGTGCTACACTCCAAATATTCGAAGTATTGAGTGGTCGAAAAGCATCGCTGAATAAATTTAGGTGGGTGGAATATTTAGTGATGGGTGTGATAAAATTGTATATTTAATTATAAAAATTGCATTTTAAATAATAATATTTTTAAAATTAATCATACATTTAATTATAAGGCATTATTGCTTCCTTAATGTGAGCAGCTAGCTATCCAATCTGCTTGCTGGCTGTCCCTTCCAACTCAGTATATATTATTAAAAACAATCACAATTATTAATATACAAGTTTGACTATATATATATATATTAGTATCTTTAATTACATATTATTAGCAACAAATAAAATTTAATATTCAAACACTACTAGATTGAAATAAATTTAATAATACAAGATATAATTATATTCATCTCTTTACATTATAGATATATAACCCCAATTGAGATATTTTTCAATTGAGAATTTGTTGAGTGTAGCATTGATCGATTAAAATGATCAAAAGGTTCATTAGTTTGATAATTTGTTTTTGTTTTTTTTCATATATATATAATAACTAAAGTAATATACCAATTATTGGAGCTATAGTTTTCTCACATTCCATGGCTCCATAAATATCAAAATTTGCATATTCCCATCTCATCAATATACAATTCAAAGCAAAAGAGCAAACAAATCAATAATGGCTTCCATTTCCCGGCCAAATTCCGATCAGAAACCTCACGCAGTTTGCTTCCCAGCTCCGGCACAGGGCCACATAACCCCTATGCTGAAACTAGCAAAGCTGCTTCATCACAGAGGCTTTCACATCACTTTCGTCAACACAGAGTTCAACCACCGACGGTTACTCAAATCCCGAGGCCGGGACGCCCTAACCGGGCTGCCGTCTTTCCAGTTCAGAGCCATCCCGGACGGCCTTCCTCCTTCCGATCCCGACGCCACTCAGGATATTCCGGCGCTCGGTAAGTCCGTCTCAAACTACTGCATTGGCCCGTTCAAGGAGCTCATCGCAGAGCTCAACGGTACACCTAGGGTTCCGGCGGTTTCCTGCGTGGTTTCCGATGCGGGGATGACCTTCACAATGGAAGCTGCTGAGGAGCTTGGTATCCCGGAAGTCTTGCTGTGGACCGCAAGTGCGTGTAGTTACTTGGCTTTTTTGCATTTTTCTGACCTCGTTGACAAGGGGCTTACACCACAGGAAGGTTGGTTTTTATATCCATTATATTATGAGATATCTTATATTATTCGACAGCCTTTGAGTTACTTTTCTTATTTGTTTTAACTAGTGAATGTAAAATCTTAAATTGTCGGTGGGTTATTCATTTTATTGTTTTATTAATTTCGAATTAGTTATAACCCAAACTTAAAAAAACAATTGATGTTTTAAAAATACATGATATTATACGAATATCACTTACATTAATATTCAAAATTATTTATCAGTTCAATTTTAATATCATGGGTTAGCAAGTTTAACTCTATAAAGAGTTAGTAAGGATTGATCCCTAATTAGAAACTAATTTTATTAGTGTTTATAAGTATATAATTGATGGTTGATATTTGATGAATGCAATAAATAAATAAAAAGATCGATGATGGCTCAGTTGTCACGTATAAAGTGAATCCGGCATAAAAAAAATATTTTAAAAAAATGAATCCGGCACGATTAGAAATTCACATGTTATTCGAAATTCAAAATGCTCAAATTAGGTAAACGACACTCAAAATTAGACAAAAAATAAAATTAGTGACCCGAATTCAAGGTCTACCTGTTTATCTGAACTGACACTTCTACTTAGGCCTTGTTTACCAGAGCTTATCCGTAGTTCAGATCAGTTCAGTTCAGTTCAGTGAAAATGTAATTTGATGAAATTCAGGTTAATTCAGTCATGCTGATTCCATTTTTCAATACATCAATTTTCACTTCAGTTCAGTTCAATTCAGTTCAGTTCAGTTCAGTGAAAATGCAATTTGATGAAATTCAGGTTAATTCGGTCATGTTGATTCCATTTTTCAATAGATCAATTTTCACTTCAGTTCAGTTCAATTCAGTTCAGTTCAGTTCAATTCAATTCAGTTCAGTTCAGTTCAGTACATCAAGAATAAGCTCAAGTAAACAGGGTCTTACTGGTTTTTCAACTCAAGTTATCATGTTCTCCCTTTATCACTTGGATTTACAATTTGATTATTCATTTAGTCAATATTGACATTCCAAATGATTTAGAATATTATTATATGTCATCTTGTTGGATTCGTGATATCATATATTTTTAAAAATATATAATTTTTATATCATTTATTTACACATATTTAAAGTTATTAATAATTTTAATTATTTTTAAGTTCACTAACAAAAAAAATAGATATAACTGGACGGAGGAGCATTTTTTTGTGCTCTCTATTTTTTATTTTGGACGTTGCGATTTGTGACCATTTGTTTTCAACAACTGCCAAATATTATATTTATTGCAAAATCCATAACAGCATATGGCATGGCATGCTATTTTTCCCTGAAAGAAGTGATAATGATCCATCAATATATAGTTGACTTTAAAAAATCGAATCCGCGTTGACAAATTAGGTTCACCTTCAAGCTGTGCTATTGTTATCTAATCCTTAATTAGCCTGGATTTGCAGATGAAAGTTGTTTTACGAATGGATATCTAGAACAAACTATTGACTGGATCCCAGGAATTAAAGGCATACGTTTGAGAGATCTCCCAAGTTTCATCAGAACAACAGATCCAGATGATGAGATGCTTAAATTCTTCATGCAACAAACCACGAGAGCCAAGAACGCTTCTGCAATTGTTCTAAACACTTACCAAGCCCTCGAACACGAAGCTATGAATGCTCTTTCATCAATTTTTCTTCCTCCAATCTACTCAATTGGTCCACTACATTTTCTCGAAGATGACAGCTTATCGGGGATAGGCTCAAATTTGTGGAAAGAAGAGCATGAGTGCTTGGATTGGCTCGGCACAAAGAGCCCTAATTCTGTCATTTATGTAAACTTCGGAAGCATCACAGTTTTGACTTCGGATCAGCTTGTGGAGTTTGCATGGGGACTCGCAAATAGCAAACAGGCATTTTTATGGATCATCAGGCCTGATCTCGTTTCCGGGGAATCTTCCATTGTTCCTCTTGATTTTCTCGAGGAGACCAAAAATAGAGGGAAATTGGCATCTTGGTGTCCTCAAGAACAGGTTTTGAAACACCCTTCAATTGGAGGGTTTCTGACCCATAGTGGATGGAATTCTACCCTGGAAAGCGTCGGTTTTGGGGTGCCGATGATCTGCTGGCCATTCTTTTCCGATCAACAGACTAATTGTTGGTATTGCTGCACCGAATTAGGTATTGGCACGGAGATTGACAATGATGTGAAGAAGGATGAAGTTGAAAAACTTGTTAGTGAGTTGATGGTGGGAGAAAAGGGGAAGGAGATGAAGAAGAATGTAATGCAACTGAAGAACAAGGCTGAAGAAGCCGCTAAAAGTCCAGATGGTTCTTCTACTTTAAATTTGGAGAAGATGATTAAAGTGCTTAACTCCAAATCATTCCAATGTGCCTAGATTCCAATAGTTACCTAAACTCAAGTTCGAAATATTCAAAATATTGAGGAAGCCAGTAGAAATGGCAATATACAATTAATGTTCTTTTCAGCTTACTTGGAAATCAATTCAATTGAACTCATAAATTTAGTTTAATAGTATCGTGGCCATCAGCAATTTCTATGGTTCCAACTTCAAGTGTGTTTTCAAAACTAATCTCACTACATCTACTTGGAGGTATGAATATTATCATCTCCATCCAAATGAAATTTCGAATAGTAATTAGAACAAAGCAGCAATGAGAAAAATAGCAATACACGATACATTAAGCATAAACCTGCTGTGGGTCATAACTCGGAGCTTTCAGCTGCAGCGTGATATCTATCAATGGTCTGCTTCATATCATCAAGTTGTGCAATGACATATTCCAGTTTCTTGCAGCAGATTTCATTACATGTCCTTGGAACATAGTCACATTTCTCAAATGGACGATATTCACATGCACATTTTATTTCTTCTCGCAGTGTCACTTGGATATCCTGATTGATCAAAGGAAAGAATAGAACCATATTTTTAGATTTCTCATCAAACATAACAAACACACATATGCAGATTCTAAGGAAAGGTAAACAACGAGAATGCAGTTAGCAAGCCACCAAATGAAAACAGGCGGGTATCCTCCAACTCAAATTATCTTCACTATTAACATGTCTATCTTCCTAGTAAAAACTCCTGCCTTCAACCCCAATACACTAATGCATACCCAAATTAATTCTCTTAATTTTCCAATGACAGAAAAATCAGCAGATTGTCTAAACAAAATATTCAACTGAAATATGCAATCGATGATTTGCCTGCAGCACAAATCCTATTGATGTTGCTCAAAAGAGACATTTATGTTTATAACCTACGAATCCAATTGCTCAAGTCAAGTGCAAACACAAATGCCAAAAATAAGCACCATCGAGGAACTGGGAGCAACAACACTAGGCCCCTAGATGCCAAAAAAGGTACCAGAGCCACAAATCAATGTAGTTACCTGAACCCAGAGACCACTTATGTATAGTAGACAGGCCCTAGCAACTACTCCCTCGTGTATATTCTACTGAATTTAGATACATGTTATTACATTCGTTAGACAGCTCACTACATGCCATACTTATAGAAATACACTAAAATCGTCTCCACCCTCTGACAATTCCAAAAATGTAAAGTGCTCCACATTTTCTAAGAGGGTTTTCTGAAAAGGAAGATATCCTACAGACTTGCACTATATATAAAAAAAAATTCATATGATTCACCGAGCACCCATGGGTACTTAGAGCATTACTCCCAACACGACACACACCAAATGTTTTAATTCTCAGATCACTGAGATTGCATCCTCTTCAGTATATATACACAAAAAGATGAATGATAAGGAAGAAGAGGTAAGATTAAGACCTTGATCAATTGCATGAACTCACTGCACTGGTTATTAACAAGCTCCTTCCTTGTCCCACTAGGCATTGCTAATTCATCCATCACACTTCCCGCCAACTCCAAAACCATAACAATTCTCTTTTTTTTACAGTAAAAGAGAATATCTATGAGAAAGGGAAGAAACACCACCAATACCATTGAACAAATGTGAAGCCAAATTGCTGATTACTATACCTTTTCTACATTTTGTAGGCGTTGGACGTGTTCTGTGTTTGCAAATCCATGGAGGACAAAATTTTGGCCCCCCTGCTTGCAATTAGCTGAATCACAGTATAAAATGTGCACAAGTTGATAAATTTTTCGCAATATAACTTCTGAATTGCTAAATGTAGCCCATGTTTTACTCTTTGTAGCCCAAAATTCCCCTCAAATTACTATAATGCCCCTTGTATTTAGCGTACTAGTTTTTCATGAACTAAAATATGAGGGCACTTTTGTCATTTCACCTATATTTTGGGCTACAAGAGCAAAAATATTGGGCTACATATAGCAACACCCTATAACTTTCAACAACGATAAGCAGTTTGATAAACAAGTGAAAAAAATCAACGTTCTCGTTACCTCTGGCCCCAAATCAAGCTCAGCAACAACAGTCGAGCTTTGTCGGATATAACATGGGCTACGGACTGAAGGAAAAATGTATAAATAAAATCATTCCAAATGTTTTGACTTTTGATAATAGCAATATCATGTTTACTATTAGTCTCGTTATGATGCGACATTATGGTACAAATTCTAATCGAGAAAACAATATGAACATGCCATAAAAAATCATTATGGCCATCGTAGTTATATTTTCATTCTGAAAGTTGGAACGAAAACTTTTCAAAAGCCACAAATAAAATAAAAAATATTCAAACCGAGAAACAAACAACCATTCTGCTTAGGGGTAAATTGATTTTCAAAAGAAAAGAAAAGAATCTTTTAGATTCGTGCTTAGATTTCAAGTACTACAATTAAACACAAATAGCCATCAAGTAGCTCTCTTTTCACTCAGGTAACAGCATAGTGAGTACATGATTATTCAGAAAACACTATCAAGCTTCTCCTCTTCTCACAGCAACACACAAACACCATTTAACACCGATATTTTACTATCAAACTAAAGAGCCCATGCATGTAGCTAAAAACTACTGATCTACATACAGAGCTGAAAGTTACTATACATTTTAAGGTTATTATATAAAAACTAGGCACATATATACAAGCTAACTGGGAACATATAACACCATTTAAAATCAAACTGAATAAATGTAATTTCTCTTATGCTTAGAAAAGGAATGTAAGAAAAGCTCGAAATCTAACAGAAACAGAATATGCTTGAATTTGAAAAACAAAGGATTGAGTAATTACCATAAACAGTGTACAAGTATCAGATTTTCGATAAATTAGAATCGAATCAAAACAGACTGAATTTACCTGTACAAGGAAAACGAGGTGGAGTGTTGGTTGTGTGGGTTGAATAGAATGCAAAGTAAGATACAGCAGGAGTGGAGGGATGTGCGATGCTGTCGAGACGGCCAGAGATTGGGAGAGCTGTGCGATTCCGTCGGAGCTGTGCGATTCCGTCGGAGCTGTGCGATTCCGTCGGAGCTGTGTGGATTCCGTCGGAGATGTGGCGAGATTTTGTCGAGAAGAGTCGAAGAATTGGAAATATTCCAGAATTTAGGTGAGATTTTGGATTATAGTTTGCTAAATTAAAATAAGATTATGTATGCTTTGTACCAGGTAATTATGTAATTTGACTATTTATAAAATCAAAGTCATTTAACTGAAAAATGCCTAGATGACATTTGAGTTCTTTTGCTAAGTAATATCTGAAATACAAAGTCTTGGTGAAACCGTCCTACCATAATCTTATAGTAGGACGAATGATAGTTCATGTGTTTAATAGATTTGTTCATGTGTTTCACAGTTTTGTTCATGTGTTTCACAGTTTTGTTTGTTATAAGCTGGGTTCATGTGTTTGACAGATTTGTTCTTGTGTTTCACAATTTTGTTTGTTATAATCTGTAACAACATGTAAATGAATTAACAAAGCTGTGAAACACATGAACAAATCCATTAAACACATGAACTATCATTCGTGCTACCATAAATTTATGGTAGGACGGTCTCACCCAAGACCTTCTCTATTTGAAAAGTATTTTAGTATCCTTGTATTGGCATTGGTTTTGTATAACATACCTTTAAAGCTATGATTGATCAACCAAATATATATATATGTTTTTTTATATGACTTTAATAATATTTAAAAATAAACACCAAATGTCGGTTAGACCTTTTAAATGTTCAATTTAAAGTTCATGCTTATTAGAGACCATAACACTTTTCAAAAATTCAATGGTATAGTAACATTTTATCATATATAACATTTAAAAGTTCCAGTCACTTTTATCTGTGTACTTTAATTTAAAAAATTTATCATAATATTAAAATTTTAAAATATTAGATAATTATCGTGATTTGTAATAATAGATAATATATAATTATTTAATTTTATAATTTAGGTTTGAATAAGATTATTATATTAATGGTCAAGGCCTTGTTTACTAGAGCTTATTTCTTGATGTACTGAACTGAACTGAATTGAATTGAACTGAACTGAACTGAAGTGAAAATTGATGTATTGAAAAATGGAATCAGCATGACTGAATTAACCTGAATTTCATCAAATTGCATTTTCATTGAACTGAACTGAACTGAATTGAACTGATCTGAACTGAACTGAACTGAACTGATCTACGAATAAACTCTGGTAAACAGGGCCAAATATTTTGTTAGTCAACTAACTAAAACTAAAATTTGCAAGATTAGATGTGACAGAGAAATTATGTACAAGTACAAAAATTCTAGGCAAAAATATGTATATTTTACTATTAAACCGACATAAAAATTCAAATTTATTCTGATCCGATCAAGCTAAACAAACAAAATTGACTTGATATCGACCCAACCTTATAAAATCCCACCTGAACAAACCCAACCCAGTAAATGTATCCGACACAATCTGACAAGACCCGATAAATACAATATGACCCTTAATTTGATACATTTCAATCGAATACATTCTATCCAAACTTGAAATCGAACCGTTTGCCTGAGATGACATCTAACATAAAGATTTTTTTTTTTTTGAAAAGCAAACTTATATTAATCACGGAAAAGAAAGACTATTACAAATCGTACGACCTAAACCTATGGCTTTAACATATTCACACTGCAATACATTACGACTTACTTTACTAATGCTAAAAAAGGAGAATGAACTTCTGAGAAACGCAACGATGCTTTCCGAGACGTTCTTAATCTCCCATGGCGCTGACTCTGGGTTCTTGAGTGCCGCCACTAAGGTTCTGTTCTCTAGAGATTATTTGAATATATTTTAGTTCAGATAAACTTTTTTTAGTTCAGATAAATGTTTTTTAGTTCAGATGAGTTCAGATGAGTTCAGATAAAGTGTTTTTAGTTCAGATAATTTTTTTTTAGTTCAGATAAATGTTTTTTAGTTCGGATGAGTTCAGATAATCTTTTTTCAGTTCAGATGAGCTTAGTTCAGTAAACTTTTTTAGTTTTCAAATAAGTTAAGTTCAGTAAACTTATTTGTAATTTAGTTCAGTTCAGTTTAAATCAGTTCAATCTTTTGAGCTTAATTGTTCATGTCAGTTCAGTTCAATTCCATTCAGTTTAGTTCAGTTTCAATATGATTTGATGAAATTTAGATTAATTTAGTCATACCAATTCTTTTTTTTCAATACATTAATTTCACTTCTGTTCAGTTCAGTTTAGCTCAACAACAATATAATTTGGAGCAATTAATTAAGGTTAATTTATTCATACCGTTCATTTTCATCACACTTATTAATTTTCAATTCATTTCAGTTCAGTTATCTATATGCTTCACCTCAACTCAAATCAATATGTTTAGCTAGCAAACATGATCATATTTTTTAACATTAAGGCCATGTGTGCCAGAACTTTTATATATCAGTTCAATTCAATTTAATTCAGTTCAGTTAGGTAAATTGAAGTGAAATGTAATTTGATGAAATTCAGGTTAATTCAGTTATGTTGATTCTTTTTTTCGGTACATTAATTTTCACTTCAGTTCAATTCAATCCAGTCCAGTTCAGTTGAACAAGAAATAAATTCTATCAAACTCTAAGTTATACTCAAATTATTAAATTTCAAATGTTTTGAAAATGTTATATTTATTTCATTTCAGTTCAGTTGATCTATATATTCCAGTTCAACATATTTTCATATTAAGATTAATAAATTTCAAATATATTGAAATTGATCATAATTTTTTTAATTCAATTCAGTTCAGTTTATCTACATCAGTGCAACTCAGTTCAGTATATTTTAATATTAAATGTATTATGTTATATTTAGATTAATGAATTTCAAATATATTGGAAATGATCATATATTTTTTAGTTAGTTTCAATTTAGTTCAATTCAATTATTTATATATTTCAATTCAGCTCAGTTTTTAAGTTCAGCTAATTTTTTTAAGTACAAATGAGTTCAGTTCAGATGAGTTCAGATGAGTTCAGATAAAGTTTTTTAAGTTCAGATAAAGTTTTTTAAGTTCATATTAGTTCAGATAAAGTTTTTTAAGTTCAGATAAACCTTTTTTAGTTCAGATAATGTTTTTTAAGTTCTGATGAGTTCAGATAAAGTTTTTTAAGTTCAGATAAACTTTTTTTAGTTCAGATAAAGTTTTTTAAGTTCAGATAAGTTCAAATACCGTGAAGAGAACAGGACCTATCTCTGCTGAATCTGTGAGCAAGCAAAGCCCTTGAGGGGAACCTCTGGCTGCTGCTTTTAGAGCCCTCCAACAAGCCTCTGCTTCAGCTTGTAGAGGGGAAGAACATACAAAAAAATCCGAGCCGCTTCCTCGATCACCTGTTCTTGCAATGCTCCACGTTGTTGTTCCTAACCATCTTTTCTTGTGGAATGAACCATCCACCTTTACTAGAGTCATCTGTGGATCCTCTTGATTCTATTGATTTGATGTACGAAACTCCGTGAAGTTTTGGACTTCTAACTCCTTGGTACCTTGAGGTCTTGAGCCTATTTTCTCTTGCGCTTTATATAGCTTGAACTTATCCCATGCTAGTTTCGAATAAATTCTAGACTCCAACTCCACATTTTCCATTGCCTTTTTGTTCCTTTGAATCCAGTTCTCCCACAAAGTAAAGATGAGTACTCTAATCTCATTCTCATCCTTGGCTATCTCTATCCAGTTTTGCAACCATGCACTGAAGTTAGTGATGAGCAACCCTGCAACTTTTGACCTCAGTTCTGATTCACTCCATATCTGTTGTGATAGCCTGCAATTGATGAAAATATGCAGCTCATCTTCTTTTTGACTGAGACATTTAGCACACAATGCTTGGTCTGTAATCTTTCTCTTCTTCCAGTTCAGGACATCATAATGGACATCATAAGAGCTTTTACAAGGATACTCCACAGAAAGACTGTTAACTTATATGGAATTTTTAAGTTCCAAAGCTTATCCTAGATTTTCCTTCTTCTCAGGTCAGGACATCATAATTCTGCCATGGCTACATGATAGCTTTTTTCATTGTGTACCTACCGTCCCTGTTTAACATCCAAATGGGGGAATCCTTTGCAGTCGAGCTTGGTTGCACTCTCATAGCAAGAATGTGAGGTACTACTTGTGGGGGGAAAATGCTTCTGATTAGAGAGCTTCTCCAATTGCCATCCACCTGAATCAGGAGATTGACTCTAAGATTGGTGTGAGCAACAATGGGACTGCTGGGCGTCAGAGGGTTGCTTATGGTAGGGATCCACTAGTCACCCACACTAACCCTTCTACCATTACTCACTCTCCAGGCAAGATTGTCAGTTACCAATTCTCTAGCCCAGAGTATATATTTCCACCCCCAAGAATCTTTAGGTCTTGCTCTTACCTCTATGAAGTTTGTGCTTCTGAGATATTTTGCTTGGAACATTCTAACCAGAAGTGAGTCATCCTCCTTCACAAATTTCCATGCATGCTTAGCAAGCAATGTCTTGTTCATACCCAAAGCAGATCTCATACCCAACCCACATTCTTTCTTGGATTTTGAAATGAATTTCTATGATCTCCAGTGTACTGTCATCCCTTCCATCTCACATTTCCAAATAAAGGCTGCAGTCATTCTATCCAGTTTATCCAACACACATTTGGGAATTTTAAAAATACTTAGAGGATATATTGATAGCTAGAGAGCTAAGGACATGCTTTGCTAGATTTATTCTTCTAGGTAAGCCAAGAAATCTGGACTTCCAGGAGCCATACTTTTCCTTAGCTCTATTAATCAGACTGTAGTAAATGGCTTGTTTCTCTCCTTGAAAATCAACTGGCAGGCCTAGGTACTTCCCTCCTAACCCCTAATTGTGAATGTTCATATAATTCATCATGTACTGCCTCAGATCATGTGGGGTGTTAGGACTGGAAAAAAAATGGAGCACTTTTCATTGTTCAGCCTCTGCCCTGAAAACCTAGCATATAAGTCAAGGGTTTTGGCTACATTTTCCACCGTCTTATGAGTGACTTTGGTAAACAAGATGCAGTTATCTGCATACATCAAATGGCGGATTCTGGGTCCTCCTCTTGAGACCCGAACTCCCAAGTGTCTGTTCTGAGCTACTTAAAGTTCTAGCTAGGCAGACATAAATTGTTGAACGATAATAAATATATATGGGGAGAGTGGACAACCTTGCCTAAGGCCTTTGTTGGGGACAAAAGGTGGTGAAAGCTTTCCATCAATGTCACAGTATAGGAGACATTGTATAAACCACATGAGAAGGTCTACCCACCTCTGAGGAAAATTCATAAACTTCAAAGCCATCTCAAGGAATTCCCATGACACCCTATCATATGCTTTGCTCATATCTAATTTGATTGCTGCCACCCCTATATTTCCCTGTTTCTTATGAGTTAAGAAGTGTACCGCCTCATAGGCAAGCAGAACATTTTCAGTAATGTTTCTTCCTAGGACAAAACCATTCTGGTTGTCTGAGATCAAAGTCCCCTATACAGCTCTTTAACCTTCTAGCTAGGACCTTGGCCAATATTATATATTTCACATTGCACAGTGCAATGGGTCTGAAATCTGAAGGTAATTGGGGCATATTCTTTTTGGGTATCATCACTAGTTGTGTTCTGTTCCACTCAAATGAAACCTTTCTCCTTCTAACATCCTAAGCAGATTGCTAGTAACATCATATCTCACTATGCCCTAATATCTTTTGTAGAACCCTGCTAGAATGCCATCCGCTCTCAGGGAAGCCCAAGGTTTCATCTTCTTTATCGCCAACCAAATGTCTTATTTGGAGAAGCTAGCTGAAAGAAACCTTATATGTTCTGCACTTAGCTTTCTATCATTCTGTTGTAGGAACTCCTCCATTCTTACATCACCTTCAACTCCTGGGGGATAAAATCTAGGAGTGACAAAAGTAGATTTCACGTGCTCTGTGACTATTTCTACAAATTTTCCTTCTTCTGTAGTCCACTGCCTTTCACCATCCTTTATTCCCTGAATGAGATTGGTATTCTTTCTCCTCGTAGCCCATTTATGGAAAAATGAGGTGTTTCTGTCCCCTTGCATCATCCAAGAAACCTTGGCTCTTTGTTGCCAGTACTCAGCTTGTTTCTGAAGCAAGTCTTCCAATTCTAGTGTTGTTCTTCTTAACTCATTTTGTAAGCTGAAACCCTGGAAACCGTGCTGCATACTTCCTACTTTCTCTGTCAATTCTTTGATTCTCTTCTCCAAGTTTCCATATGCATTCTGGTGCCAGTTGGATAAGTGAGTAAGAGAAATTTCTAAACTCTCATCCATTCTGTAAGCAGTCAGGCTTCCACCGCAAATGCTCTTTTTTTGTGTCCAAACCTTTCCAATGATCTTTTCAGCTTGCTCAACCTTGGCCCAAAATGCTTCAAACTTTTGGCTTTTCTGCCTTCTGCCTCTTTCTACACTTAATTCCACCACCATAGGGCTATGGTCTGAGCCCACCATTGGTAGATTCTTGATCCTTGCCGTAGGAAAGAATTCCCTCCACCTATTGTTACAAAAGGCTCTGTTCAATCTTTCTAATGCAGTATCTGGTGCATCCCTATTATTGGTCCATGTGTACCAGAGCCCAATGTTTCTGACTTCACTCAACTCTTGCTCCTCTAATAATGAATGCAACTCTGTGTGTAAATCTGAAGCCGCTGGGATGCCACCCTTCTTATCTTGCTGACTGAGGACTTGATTGAAATCACCTACTAGTACTAAGGCAAACTAGAATAAAAAGGAAAGGATCTAATTTGATTCCACACCGAGGCCCTATCTGCCACTATAGGAGCTCCATAAACAAAACCTATACACTATTTATTCTAACTAGCATCATTAACTAATGCAAACATGAAATTACTAGAAACTTGAACAAACTCCAAATCCACTGTATAATTTCAAAATACTGCTACTCCACCTGATCTTCCAACTGAGTCAACAACCTTCAGCTTTGTAAAGTATGTGTTTTTCATCCAGTCTTTCAGCTTGTCAGACTGCATCTTTGTTTCTAGCAAACACAAAATACTCGGCTTTACTTGTTTAATCAGTCGGTTGACCATTCTTTTTGTAGAGGTTTTGTTAAAACCTCTACAATTCAAACACAGGGCACTCATGGCTCCTGTCGAAGCTGATTTGGTTCAGCTCTCGGAAATCTCAGAATATTTTCAACAGTTGTATCTTTCTTGCTTCCCTCTAATATCCTTTCCTCAGATGCCCCCTCACAACTACCACAAAGTAGCATTTCCTACCTTTGTCATCTTTAACTGACTCAAGTCCATTTGTCCATCATTTTCTTTAGACCCAGCATGTTCAGTTGATATTTCCATCTCCAAGGGCTCACTTGTTTCTGCCAACCTGTTTGAATATCTGCACTTTTTTCTTGGATGCTCCAACAGAATATCCTCCTTCGGTTTATCTGCTCTAATCCATGCCCGAGCTCTCTTGGTTAGCAATCTCTTCTTTGCAGTGAACATAAATCTTGAACTATCGGGTTTAGAGCTCCCCACAAACCCCTTTGAGTCTGTCTGCATCCTAACTTGATTGTATTTCAGGCCCAATTCATTACTCTAACCGCATGACTCCTTTATCGTCCACTTGGATGTAGGGCTGTGCATGAACCGGTCCGGACCGGAAAAATGGACCGGACCGGACCGGAATGAAGTGGACCGGAACCGGATATAGGTTTCCGGTCCGGTCTTCGGTCCAACAATTTTCCATATTCCGGGTCCGGTCCGGTCCGGTCTAAAACCGGATCTTTTCCGGTCCGGACCGGATGGACCGGTTTACATATACTATATAATTAAAATTAATAATTATATGATAAATTTGGTAAGTATTATAATCTTAAATGAGAAATACTTATTTTAGTTAATATATTCATTGACTTTTGCATCTTGGTATCTTTTCTATTTTATGGAAACCTAACTTTTATTACTAATTAAGTAATTGAAGAGTATTATTATGTGCAAAGATTGATTTGATATATTAAGACTTAATCAAAGGCTTAATTTGAGTTACAAAACTTTAATTTAAGATTTTATTTTTAAATTAGGCAGATTTAGAAGGTAAAAATTGAAAAAATTTCGTACCATATTTATGTAAAATTCAATCTCAATATTTAATGTTTTGATTGATCCGGTCCGGTCCAAGACCGGAATTATTCCGGACCGGTCCCGGTCTAAACTATTGCCTAACCGGTCCGGTCTTCGGTCTAAGAATTTTGAAAATTCCGGTCCCGGTCCGGTTCGGTCCGGTCCAGACCGGTTGCACAGCCCTACTTGGATGTATACTGTGGTCTGAAGTTTGAGGGAACTAGCTTGACATCATGTTTCTTCCTCCATACATAATTATTTGCAACCAAGCTTTGATTTTTGCCAAGGTAAGTACCTCTTTCCTGCCCACTTTTGCTCTTATGGCTGACTGAAACGTTTCCTTCTTTATTTGGAGGATTTGATCCACGATTAAGCTTGTTCGTTCTTATCTTGTTTTCCAAGGGGTCCGATTGCTGCCTAGAGTCTTTACATGAGCGCATTTGAGAACTCTCATCTCTTGCCCTTGCTCTATTCCTTTTATCAAGAACACCCGAGTTCCGACAAGACTGATCATTTTTAGGATTCCCCTTGGCGTAAATTGGCTCCGCTGGCTTTTTCTTCGCCTCAGATACATGACGTAGTAGAATCCCTATTATTGTTGTCCTAATTCTTTTGTGCTGATGATCTCTACTTTCTATTGTTGAAATCACCACCCTTTCCTCCAAGCCATAATTCCGTCTTTCAATATCTCTGCAACAACAACTGCCGTATGCACAACAGTACCAAGGGCAGTCACCTCCACTAGTTTGTGCAACTGGAGAAATCCCCGTGCAAGATTTACATAAAAATTGATTGGCTTTTTACGGCTTGAAACATGAACTTGCTGAGGCTGGACCTTTAACTTAGAATCAAAATCCGACATGTTTACTAAATCCCCAAATAGATATTAGAAGACTTAATCTGCCTCTAGTACATTCCCCAGCCACATATAATCAACATAAAGCTTGAACCCAGCTCGAAATTAAACAACCCCTGTAATTTTCTTATAATCTGAAAATCACAGCAACCCAGCTGTGCCAAATGTCCCGGACGCGAAGAACGGACAAAGGGCAGCAGCTAGTAGCGGTGGAGTTTCAGTTGGCAGAGCCCCAAATTAACTGATCGCGATTTCAGAGAGCAGTACCGTTTCTATTTGAACTGAAGTATCCCGTCATATTTAACAGCAACGAACTAGTGGGTTTTGTAGAGAATGACGAGTAGAGCAGGAATCCATAGCCCGATCTCCAAGTGTCAGCGTTGATCGACCGGAATTGCCGGTCAAAAATCAGGTTCACTGTCAACGATTTCGCTCCAGAGCCCTCGGGTTTGCTTCGTTCCTTCCCAAATTTCTTCCGAGACATGTTTGGTTGAAATTAGGTTAGATTATACTTATCGGGTTTTTGTGAGTCACATCTAACATAAAGATAATTAAAACAAATATTCATTATTTTCTCTTCCCAAAACCCTGGTCTCAACTCTATTTCTTATTTCACGCGTGGGATGTGCTCGACAAGTGTATCAAATGTGATAATGCTACTTTAATTTTGTGTGTAAGACTAGATTTTATGTAATAGAGCACATCTTTGTAATGGTGAGCATTGTTTATATAAAAAAAAAAAGCTTAAAATAACTAATGCATTTTAGTTGTAGATTATAATTTTTGTCATGAAAATACCCTTTAACATTTCATCGTGTAATTTATTCATACCTTGAAAAGTGAAAGGTAAGAAATAGAACACCTAAACGTTACTTTCTCCGTCTAAATTCAACTACCACTACTAGGAGGACTCCCCATTAGCACCGGGTTTTGACCCCTCAAGCAGCGGTTTTAAGGCCAAATTATGGCCGGTGCGTATGTATAGAGGTGCTAAATTTGGACTTTTCTTAGCATCAGTTTTTGTACCGCTACTACTTTAATCACGACAAGCAACTGTTTTAAAACCGTTGCTTTAAAACGTTACTAGATTTCTCTAGTAGCGGTAAAATATAGCACCGCCTGAATATAGCCAACCACTGCTAGATTAGTAACAATTTCAGTCCCCATAACTTTCTCATTTGCAAATTGACTATCAAAACTTTTATATTTGCAAAAAAGAATCCATACTTTTATATATTAACAAAACAGTCTACAAAGTTTTTGTTTTACTTACAATTTTATTCTAAAAGCCCTATACTATCTACTTTTTACAAAGTTCTATACTTGCCTTAGCAAATCCACAAAATTCATCTCGAAATCTCATCTACACAAAAAAGTATCATGAAACCCTCCTGCTTCTTCATCACCAGAAATCGATTCTTCATTGAAATCTCTCTTCTGGCCATGCCAAGGCTGTAATATATAGTATGTATATGAGATTACTAACTGAGTACAACATCCTTCTCGTCCACATCAAGGACGACATCCAGACATTTCATCAAACACCTAGGTTGCACATTAAATAATCTGCTCACGTATACGTAAAACTCACCAAATCATGGCCGGGTCACGCCCAAAACTACATGAGATTGACGAATGGTATATGTAGGTTGCGGGAGAGGGCGATGTGGGCGAAGGACGAATTTTGAAGCAACCAAGAGCCACAAAGAATTGGAACCTACAATGGAAGCCTCAATACCTTATATTGGATACCTCTTGGAAAACGAAGAAGAAATAGAATTATTGATAAAAGAGATTGACGTTTACTTGTTTGACAATTGACGCAGCAGCCAAAACCCTATTTTTCTCTCGCCGCTGCTCAGTTCCCCGCCGCCGACATGACGATATGCTTCAAGAAGAACGTACAGGAAGAAGAGAGGCCACATCAGTGTTGAAGATTCTCTCAAATTTCAATCAATGCTGAGTTCGGAAAGAATATATCTTCTCTGAGTTGGAAACTAAATAAACTTGGCAGCCCAATATCGTCTATTTAGAATAGAATATTTCTGTTTGGTTATAAATAGTCAGGGTTAGTTTATTTGTAATAGAACAAGAAACGAGATACAGAACTGTGTGTTTTCTGGTGAGTTTCTTGGGAGAGAAAAATTAGTATAAATGAGAGGGTGGGTATTCAGTTACTGTTATTGTAACTACGGGTTTACTCTGTAATTCTCATTATACTAGTGGATTCTCTGGTGGACATAGGCCGAATTCGGTCGAACCACGTTATATTGGTGTTCTTGTGTCGTTTCTATTTCCGTTGTGATCACCAAAAATCCCAACAACTGGTATCAGAGGTGAGGTGTTCGACGTGGATGGAGCTGTAAGTGCACGCGGATAGTACGGTATTGTATTGAACTCAATTAATCAGTTTTTGGCATTGAAATTCCTTGGTTTGGCAATATTAAATCAAGTTGGTTTTATGTGGTTAAAGATTAATTGGTTGGTACTAGTTACGTGATGCTTTTGGCATAATTAATAGATTGGTTACATTCTTGGTCGCGTGCATGTTCTAATTTGGTACACCAAATCAATTTGAGTTGGTTTTACGTGTGGCTTGAATAATTAGTCAGCTTCTGGGTTTTCTGATTTGGCGTTATTATGAGTAGCACAAGGATTAACGGTTTTTGCATTGAGTCTTTTGATGGAAATGGGAGTTTCACTCTGTGGCAACGGAGGGTGAAGGATATCCTGGTTCAGCAAGGCTTAGCAAAAGCGTTGGATGCAAATGCAAAAGGGAAGATGACAGATCCTGATTGGGAACAGTTGGAATCAAAGTGTGTCAGTACCATTCGCCTTTGCATTGCTGATAACATTATTAATAATGTTATGGATGAAGATACGGCGACTAGTATCTGGAAAACGATGGAGAAACTCTACCTGGCAAAGAGTTTGTCTAACAAGTGGCACCTGAAGAAAAAGTTGTTTCGATTGCAGATGGAGGAAGGTACAAGCCTTATGGATCATATGAATGTGTTTAATTCTCTTGCTGATCAGTTGGGTAAGGTTGATAGCAAAGTTGCAGATGATGATTTGGCTTTCTTGCTTCTCTCGTCACTTCCGAGTTCGTATGATAACTTGGTTACTACGTTATTGTATGGAAAAGATACAATTAGCTTGGAGGATGTGTAGCCGTGTCTTTTGTCTCATGATACTCAAAGAAAGACGGATCATAGATAGGATCAAGGTGCGGTGCTTGTTGTTGGACAGTATAAGCAGAAGAAAGGTAGCGTTCAATGCTACTTTTGCAAGCAGTCTGGGCATATCAGGCGTAACTGTCCGAAACGTAAAGGAAATGATGTTCAAGGAAAAGATGGCAAAGGAGAAGGTGATAGCTCTTTAGTTGTCACCTACTCTGATGATCTTTTATGATGAACGATGGAGCGCGGCTACACATGTTTATTGGCCGGAAATTTGGGTCGGGTGGAGCCATGGTAAATGGTTGATTCAGGTTTTATGTGTAGCTGGAAGCGAGGCCAATGGTTTACGGCGTTTTGAAAATTTGGAGGACCGTGAAGAGTGGTGGAGTTAGGGTTCTTTGATAAACAACTTAAAGGACGGGTAACTCGGGAACAACTCTGGAGGTTTAATTCTTGTTGTCGTAGTTTCTGTTTGTCTGGATTAGTCAAGCAGGTGGAGCATTCAGATTTGAAGTGGTGGAATGATAGCGGTCTGTTTGGAGGTTGAAGAATTTCATGGAGTTATGAAATTTGATCCAAGCTGGAGATTGTTGAAGATTGTCTCAAATTTCAATCAATGCTGAATTCGGAAAAAATATATCTTCTCTGACTTGGAAACTAAATAAACTTGGCAGCCCAATATTGTCTATTTAGAATAGAATATTTCTGTTTGGTTATAAATAGTCAGAGTTAGTTTATTTGTAATAGAACAAGAAACGAGATACAGAACTGTGTGTTTTCTGGTGAGTTTCTTGGGAGAGAAAAATTAGTATAGACGAGAGGGGTGGGTATTCAGTTACTGTTATTGTAACTACGGGTTTACTCTGTAATTCTCATTATACTAGTGGATTTTCTGGTGGACATAGGCTGAATTCGGTCGAACCACGTTATATTGGTGTTCTTGTGTTGTTTCTATTTCCGCCGTGATGGCCAAAAATCCCAACAATCAGCGCCGGGCACGGTCGTATCGGCAAGCACAGGAAGCATCCCGGAGGTCACGGTAATGCCGGATACCATCCAGGGTACTTCGGCAAGGTCGGTATGAGGTAGTTCTACAAGCTGCGCAACCAGTTCCATTGCCCCATCGTCAACGTTGAGAAGCTCTGGTCCCTGATCCCGCAGGAGTCCAAAGACAAGGCCAGCAAGGACAGCGTGCCGGTGATTGACGTCTACTTCAAGGTTCGAGGGAAGGGTGTCCTGCCGGAGAACCAGCCCGTTGTTTTCAAGGCCAAGCTCATCTCCAAGATTGCTGAGAAGAAGATCAAGGAGGCTGGCGGCGCTGTTCTCCTCACCGCCTAGGTTGTTGTTTTTATTTCTGATGACGAAACATTTTGATCTGCTGCTATTGAGGAATATGGTAAATAGATTTAGTCATATTGTTATATTAGGAATATAGACTAGAATATCATTTTCCTATTATACTTTGTATTGTATTGTATCTGTCCCACATCGGAAGACGGAAGGTTAGAACCTCCGATCTATCCCTATAAATACTGTAATCATCCTCATGGATTAACAAGCCTTTTATATACAATATTATTCCTTGTATATATTTTATATTTTATCATGGTATCAGAGAGCTGATTCTTTCCTGGACCTGAATTATGTTGGCTTCCTTTGATTTCCGACCTTTCTCGTCGATTTCTAGTTGCCTAAAGTTGCCCTCGCTAGCCGACCTTTGGGAATCATCGTATTACTTATTTTATTTTAGCCAAACTTTTCCGGCCTTACTCTACCTAGCCGAACTCTTCCGGCATTACCACCTAGCCGAACTCTACCGGCATTACCTACTATTCCTCTACATAGCCGAACTCTTCCGGCGTTACCTGCTATTCCGACCATACGAACTCTGGCGGCCTTACCCGACCATACGAACTCTGGCGGCCTTACCCTTTCTAGCCGAACTCATCCGGCCTTAACCTTACACTTTCTAGCCAAACTTTTATGGCCTTAACCTTTTTAGCCGAACTCTTTCGGCCTTACTTTTTCTAGCCGTACTCTTCCGACTCTACTACCCTTATTAGCCGAACTCTTCCGGCTCTACTACCCTTATTAGCCAAATTTTTCCGTCCTTACCTTACATAGCCGAACTTTTCCGGCTTTAGCCTTTGTAGCCGAAGTTTGCCGGCCTTACCTTATCTAAACTTTCTAGTCTTACTCTTTTTAGCCAAACTATTCTGGCCTTAGACTTACTAGCCGAACTTTGCCGGCCTTACCCTTTGAAGTTGAACCGAACTCATCCGACCTTACCTTATTTTAGCCGAACTCTTCCGGCCTTATCCAGCTGAACTCTTCCAGCTCTTAAAACCTACTACTTTTCCATTTCGACCGTACTACTTTTTCGGTCCAACTTTGTTACTTTACCCTCCGTGGAAGATCCAACCTTTACTATTTGGTTTGGAGTTTTGTTACTTTTACCCCTTTGTGGAATA
Organism: Cruciata laevipes; assembly: GCA_963678965.1. Classification (NCBI taxonomy): domain Eukaryota; kingdom Viridiplantae; phylum Streptophyta; class Magnoliopsida; order Gentianales; family Rubiaceae; genus Cruciata; species Cruciata laevipes. Next base: position 6,552,718 of record OY787639.1, read on the forward strand.
TCCAGACTTTACTACTTGGTTTGGAGTTGATACTTCTGATGCTGATTGAAGACCTTGCTCTCTCTGATACTAATTCCATGATCTTTTTCGCAAGTTGGAGACTCTTGATCATCGTGTTCCAACTTGAGGGAGGGTATTGAGGAATATGGTAAATAGATTTAGTCATATTGTTATATTAGGAATATAGACTAGAATATCATTTTCCTATTATACTTTGTATTGTATTGTATCTGTCCCACATCGGAAGACGGAAGGTTAGAACCTCCGATCTATCCCTATAAATACTGTAATCATCCTCATGGATTAACAAGCCTTTTATATACAATATTATTCCTTGTATATATTTTATATTTTATCAGCTGCTTTATGTCTGCCTGGACAAGTATAAGGATTATTAGGTCTGGATTAAGTACTGTGGATGATTTGGTAATTATTATTAAGTCATGGATATTGTTATAAAAAAACAAATTTGTTTGACGATTGACATTTTACTTGTTTTCAGAATTTATATCATTTAACGTTAATATTTAAGAATTTGACATTAATTAGTCAAAATTACAATACTCAATTTTCATTATAAATATTTATATTTTTACTATTTTTATTAGAGTCCGTCTCCTGGGTGACCGTCACTATATAGTGACCAGGGACTGGACTGCAAATAGGGAGAATGAGACCCAAATTTCGCGGGTCGACCCGATCCATGGATGACCCGGCGCGTGGCAACACGCGCCATATATGTTCTATTTTCATCAGCCACGCTGTTGAAATCCTAATTTCATCAACTCCGCTCCGCGAAATCCCAACACCGTCGACGCTGCGATTTCATCAAAACCACATCCAAATCACGGCGATTTCATCAACAAATTCGTAGCTCCGGTGAGATTTGTTTCAGCAAATTCGATTCCGCAAGGTTGGGATGGATCTCGAAGCTCTGGTACGATTTGTGAATTTTATGTTCTAATTAGGTTTTCGATTCTGCTGCTTCATCTTCGATTTAGGTTCCCTTGTCTTATGTTTCAGCAACAATGTTCAATTAATTACGTGAATGTGCTCCAGGTTCCATTGAATGAAGAAGACAAGACTGACTCGACCGCTATTGTCACATGGAGAGGTATGTCTGTCATAATCTGAAAACATGATGCTTTTAGGTTAGAAAGTGGTGCTTTTAGAAACACAAAATACACAAATAATATCCTAGTTTCTCAGTGGTTGAGTGATGTACTGGTTTATGTTATTTTGTAGATGTGTGTCACATTTTACTTCCCTATATGTTGGTCTGTAAAACCTCACTGTTTTAGGATAAACATGCAACCTTTTAAAACAAGCGCACATCTATTTTGCATTGCTCTCTCTCCCTCTCTAAATGGTTGTATTTTCCATTGCTCTCTCTAAACTCATTAGCTTTGCTTCTGCAGTTTGAGCGCTCTATAATCTGGGGATCCTTTTGTTGTTGTAAATGTTACAAAGTATATGCACCGTTTTTTGGCGAAATTGTGGACTGCTGCTGCAATCATTTCACAGTTACTAGGATGCTATGCACATGCTCCCGCCATTCTCAGGTTCTTGCACACTGATAGTGGAGATTGAAAAGTATGAATCAGAGCTTGAAATGGACACGATGATTGTTTGAATCGGTAAGTTCCTCTTCCTGTTTTGCTTGTTTACATAAGAGTATTGTAGTATATTTCTTGGAAGTTTATCCTCCTATTTGTTTCTTGTTAGTGCAGAAATGCATAACGTGTCATTAATTTGGTAGACATTATGTACAAAGTTCCAAACCTCAAGCAATTTGAGTTTTTGGTGAAAATATATAGCTGTTTTCTTCTGGCATACCTTTCATCAAAAAGCATGAACCTTTTAATACAAAAGTTGTAGGTTTTAAACTGTAGCTACCTGTAGCTACCTTTCTGCTGCTGTTCATGTTTTTGAGTAAAACATAAATGTTTTAGCATAGAAGTCTAATTTGTCAATGTTTTAATTTAAACCTCTTGCTTTATAAATCTAACTATTTTAGTATAAATAGCCTACCTTTTAAACTATTTTGTGGATTTTTTAAACTTAATGTGTTCCTTTTACTTGCTGCATTTTTTAAACTTATGTAAAACCTGGCTGTTTTGAGACAAACAGCCCACCTTTTACAAGCTAGTCTCTTAGTTTTTAGTTGCTGAGCTGTATACTGTTTCAAGTTATTTTGTTGATGTTTTTACCTTAACTGCCCACCTTTTATTCATTTTTTGTCGAGGTTTCTTGATTATTTTGTGTGGCGTTGAGCACTTGTTTTTGTGCAAATCTAATTATATGTTGCTACATATTCGTTTTTGGTTTTTGTCTCTAGCACGAGGCAGAGCACTTTGGTAGCAAGCACACTATCTGAAGAAAAAACGAGCTAATGGAACCACGTGATGGCATGCAAGAGGAGTCTCCCATGATTTTGAGAAGAGGTATAGGCTGACCAGCATTAGTCTGCTGAATGAGTCTAAAGAAGCAATCTCCAGTGAGGGCTACAAAATGAATGATTTGAACTTATGGTCCATTTTGTTTGTTAGAGGAACATTGAACTTTTTGAGTATATGTATTCTTGATGTTTCAGAATCTTTGATGGAAACTTATTCCACCTAATGCAAAATATTGGAACTGCAACTTCATGACTTTTTAAATTTGAATGTTTCAGCATCTTTGAAAAAGTATTTTAGAGCAAAAGCTAATCCATCCCATCATCTTCAGATTGCATGCTTTTGTCATGCTCAGCTTTTCATATATATTATATTTCAAGTCAAAACTGTAACCTTTTAAATAAAAAGTTAGACATATGAATGTAAGTAAAAAAATGAAATGTGACTTGTAAAGCTAATACTTTCAAGTTAAAATTGTAACCTTTTAAATTAAACACTAGAGCTATTTAACTACAAAAACCAAAAACCAAAAATCAAAAACACTAGAGCTAATACTTCAGATTTGGAACTGTTTTAAACTAGATGGAAGTTTGTGGCGGAATCTTGGATGCCTCAACACAAAAAATCCAGCAAGAAGAGCCACAACTTGCAAGGTGTAACATAGAGCACAATTGCAGCAACCAGACAAAATATCACAAACAAGGCAGTTGCCCTCGGGTCTCTCCAGCCCAGCAATGACTGGAGCCTCTCTCCTTGAGTTTCCAAGTCACCCACAACAGTCTAAATCCTCCCTGCAATATTTCTCAGCCTGTCATATCTCATCCACAAATTCACCGATCTGAATTGAATCCATTGACATGGCTGGCTATGGCAAACCTCGGCGGAAACACTGCACATGTTTAAGATCTCATAAGCTCAGTAAAACAAAAACTCCAAAAAAGATTTTGCTAACATCTTTCACAAGTACAAATCTATTTCACAAGATGGTCTCTCAAGTTCCTCTTCTACTTACAAGGCGGGAAAAGTAATTGAAAACATTTCACTCTTAAATGTCAATCTTCCACGGTTAAACAACAACCTTTTAAAAAAGACAAAAATTGCTTACAAAAAATAGCAACAACCTTTCACTCTTAAATGTCAACCTTCCACTGTTAAACAATAACTTTTTAAAAAAGACAAAAAATGCATATAGAAATAGCAAGCAACCATTCACTCATAAATGTCAATCTTCCGCTCTTAAACAACAACCATTTAAAAAAAGACAAAAAGTGCATATTCAAATAGAATACTCCACTGCTTTTCACTTTTAAATGCCAACATTCCACGCTTAAACACCAACCTTTTAAAAAATATGAAAAAATGCACAAAAATATGAAAAAATGCACATAAAATGACAGATAACCTTTCACTCTTAATTACCAACCTTCCACGGTTCAACAACTACCTTTTAAAAAAACATAAAAATGCATATAGATATAGCAGGCCATCTTTCACTCCTAAAAGTCAACCTTTCACTCTTAAACAACAATCTTTTAAAAAGACAAAAATTGCACACATAAATCAGAGACAATCTTTCACTCATAAATGTCAATCTTTCAATCTTAAACAACAACCCTTTAAAAAGGAATAAAAGTGCACATATAAATCAGAGACAACCTTTCAATCTTAAACAACAACCTTTTAAAAAAAAAATTGCACATATAAATCAAAGACAACCTTTCACTCTTATACATCAACCTTGAACGGTTAAACCACAACCTTTTACCAAAAACAAAAAAATGCATATAGATATAATAGACAATCTTTCACTCCTAAATGTCAACCTTTCACTCTTAATTGCCAACCTTCCACGGTTCAACAACTACCTTTTAAAAAAGACATAAAAATGCATATAGATATAGCAGATCATCTTTCACTCCTAAAAGTCAACATTTCACTCTTAAACAACAATCTTTTAAAAAGACAAAATTGCACACATAAATCAGAGACAATCTTTCACTCATAAATGTCAATCTTTCAATCTTAAACAACAACCCTTTAAAAAAGAATAAAAGTGCACATATAAATCAGAGACAACCTTTCAATCTTAAACAACAACCTTTTAAAAAAGAAAAAAAAGTGCACATATAAATCAAAGACAACCTTTCACTCTTATACATCAACCTTGAATGGTTAAACCACAACCTTTTACCAAAAACAAAAAAGACAACCTTTCACTCTTATACATCAACCTTGAACGGTTAAACCACAACCTTTTACCAAAAACAAAAAAGACAACCTTTCACACTTATACATCAACCTTGAACGGTTAAACCACAACCTTTTACCAAAAACAAAAAATTGAATATAGATATAACAGACAATCTTTCACTCCTAAATGTCAACCTTTCACTCTTAAACAAGAACCTTTTAAAAAGGACAAAAATTGCACATATAAATCAGAGACAACCTTTCACTCTTATCAATCAACCTTCCACGGTTAAACCACAACCTTTTACAAAAAAAAAAAAGATACATACAGAAAATTACAGACAACCTTTCAGTCTTAAATGTCAACCTTCCACGGTTAAACCACAACCTTTTAAAAAAATAAAAAATATTAAAACTGAACTTTTAATGTCATCCTAGCTCTACAGAAGATATCATTCATGTGTGTAGATGCTCAGATGTAAACCAGTGAAGATATCACTCATGTGTGCAGATGCTCAGATGACAAACAATTGAATAACGGAGAAAAATGACTACCTTACCGGATTGAAGATCAAAAACCGCCAACCGGAGCTCCTCCTCCGCCGAAATCTGACGACGAAGCCTTCCCAGCCTTCCGGTCGCTGTCCCCGTCTTCCGGTCACCATCCCCTTCTTCGAAGACTAAATCTGAAACATCTCTGATAGCCGGTGCTGCCGCATCTGGTTTGATCTGGTTTGCGAACTCCGCCGCGATCTAGTTTGTTAACTCCGCCGCGATCTGGTTTGCAAACTCCGCCACGATGTGGTCTGTAGTCATGGCCAGCGATTCAACTCCGTGATTCACCGGGGCTGAATGTCACGAATGAGATTGGGGGTTTATATAATTCACCAATTTAACACGCGCCCGCGCGTGAGGTGAATTTTGAAAAATTGCAAATAAGGAGCCGCACCTGTTTATTTGCAGTTGGGACCTTGGTCACTATATAGTGACGGTCACTTCCAAGACTTATTCTTTTTATTATTATATATTTGATATATTAATCATGTAATATCTAAGAATCGTCAATCATCAATTAATCAGCGATAAATTATTCCACACACCAAAAGGAAATTTAGTTTTAAATTAAATAAATTGAAAGAAAATTTAGTTTTATTATTCCACACCAAGGAGCGGTAAAAAAATCTGCTCATGTGTTGACCGTTGCTACACATTTGTTTCATGATGTAAAATAATATTTTAGCAGCTGTGCACCCATGGTTATTACGGCGTCGCCAAGGCGACGCCTAGGCACCCATTTGGCGTCCCGGCGGTTTTTACTGACCGCCGCAAGGTAGCGGCTCGCTAAGTTGTAATTCGGCGAGCTTCGGCGTCCATTTGGCGTCAATTCAGCGTCCCGGCGTCGTCATTCACGCCTAGGCGGTGGTTCGGCGACGGTTCAGCGACGGTTCAGCAACGGTTTGGCGGCGGTTCAGCGGCAGTTCGGCAACGGTTCAGGGAAGGTTCAACAACGGTTCAGCCAAATCGAAGGATTCTTCAGAAATTTTGTTTCGTTGGGTTCGACTTTTATACAGTAATGCATATATTTAATACATGTTGTACGTTCGCCGTGCTCGCCGAATTACTGCCACGGCGAGCGCCATGCCGTCCAGGCGGTCCAGAGGCGCCGTGACTCGTCGAGGCGCCGTGACAACCTTGGGTGCACCAATGCTAATGATAAAGACAGCTGTTTATTGTACTCTCAACACCGGTTTCGATGGAGCGCTGTTATAAACCGGTGCTCATTGTATTTTCAGCACCGATTTTGGTGAAACGCTACTATAAATCGGTACTTATAGGAGAGTCCAGCACCAATTTCGGTAGCTCGCTGCTAGAAACCGATGCCCATAAGGGGTCAGGTCACCTAGTATTGTACAAACTTTAAATTTTGAAGGCGTACATATTTATGTGGCACATTCTATAAAAGTAATAATCTTTTAGCAGGTAAAAAAAAATGAAAGAATATATTATAAAATTGAGACTAATCTTTTAGAATACTGGCTAGCATACTTCTAAATTAAATAGTGTAAATAATCTAAGAATACTAAATACTAGATAGCATAATCAAACCAATGTAGAACATTCCGATGTAGAAGGATCAACCAAAGCAGGAAGAAGATACTTCCGACCGTTTGTACCCACTGCATTAAAGCTTGCACCGCTGGTCGGATCCTCCAAAACTTTCCCGGGATTTCCAGGGTAGGCCCCACTTCCATAAATCCCCTGGCAAGCGGAGGCGGCCTCCAGCGGCGCCGTCGCCGGACCCTGAAAGTAACCGTTGCCGAAAGGGTTTGTCGCGGTTCCGGCCAAGAGCGCCGCCATGTTGATGATGATCCCGTCCATTCCCACGTTGTTGTTTGGGGAAATCAACGCTGGAGTCTGCGGACCGTAGATGGGCTGGTGAAACGGCCACGCGCATTGACCCGGGCACTGAGTCGCCGAGTTTCCGACCCAGATGTAGGCGAACTTGTACACCTTGTCCTTTCCTGCGCCGGAAGATGAGCCGTGAGTGCCGCATGAGCTCGAGCACTGACCGGAAACAGTAACGTCCACCGCCGTCAGGACAACGTTGATTGAGTTCCTCTGCGGGCCCAATCTTGCCAGCTGGATAATATTCTCCCTGGAGAGAGTCTTACCCAAAGAACACCCCTCGTCGAGGATCTGGCTTCCCAATGAGAGTGTTAGCGGAGAGGTTTTGATGGATTTCGCCATTTTGTAGTATTTCTCGGTGGCTTTCCACCACGTCGCCACCGACGGTTGAGCTCCGGCGACGGCGGCGGTGGAAGAAGAAGATAAGGAGGTGACGAAGTCTGCAACGATGGATCTCTCCGAAGGGGTGAATTTGCCGTACCAGATCAGATTGACGGCGATTTCGCCGCGTAGAAGAGGGCCGTTGTGGTATTGAAAGAGCATGTTCTGATCATCATCCATGGTCGCCATTGTTAAATGCAGAAGGCAAACAAGAACGGCAATCCTGAAAAAGGCCATTTTTTCTATGGTTTCTTGAAAGATTGAAGATTATTACTGAATGTGGTGGTGATATTCATGATTTGGAACGTTGGTGTTTATATACAGGGGTGAAATGTTGAGTGTGGGGGAAGGAAGGTGAGGGGGAAAGTGTAAAGGAAGATTTACAGTGGGATAACAGCTAAGGGCATGGTGACTTTGGGAAGGGCAGGCGTGACTGAGAAGGTATTAGGAAAGTAGTAGTTCAGCAGCCTTTCCTATTTGGCCAGTCAAACAGTGTTTTTGGGGAAGGATCTTACAGCTTGCTAAAGACAAAAAGATGAAATAAAGAGAGAATATGGTGTGGATTTTCTTTGTTTTATTTTGTTTCGGTTTGTCAAGTGGTTCTTTTTGCCCCCTGGCAGTGAGTGTACTCATTTCTCTTCCTGTCAACACTGTTTCTCAAGTTGTGTTCTTCAACTAAGGTTTCTTTCACTTTTATAAAATCAATTTAATCAATTTCTATTCCGAGTTGAAATTAATTTAATTTAACTTTTATAAAAAATTAATCTAATATGGTTGTATCGGATCGTCCAAATCAGCTAAAATGGGAGTTTGTAATTAAGAACCACGGTTTAATTCATAGTTATGGAAAGTACATGTAATAATATCAGTGTTTTTGACTATAGAGATATCGAATGGAGCAGAGATACAAATGAGACTGATCAGGAATGGATCACATGTTTTTAGGCGTTCGTTCAGTATTACGACCAGCTTGCATTCAGCTAGTTCGACCCTGACTAGCTGGAAGTGCGGCTAGTCATGACCACTTTTATATCTCCTTTTCTCTATTATAAACTAGTTTAGAAAGGCCGTACTGGCAAGAGACATGGTAGTTCTTATTGGTAGAGTCCTAGATTTTTCCCTGTACCTCACAAAAGCCTTTAATTCAGACTCACAAACAGCCTCCGGGTTCAGAAAGCCTTCGGTCAACCTTGTACTTTTGTTCTTTATTTGGGTTGAGCAGCCGTCAATAATCATCCCATCACTTGATAGTTTAGTTTAATTTATTTTTTTTAAAAAGACTACCATAACCCTGCTAAATGGGTGTAGTTCGCACCAAACAACATAAACCATTGATGTCTTTATTTTTCTGCATTTATATTTCATATCATAACATCACCATGCATACAGATTAAAAGTGGCAACTATAAAAGCAATAAGTTTACAAAAACTATCTAGTAGATAGCTTTTCCAGTAACATATAGGTAACTTTTTTTTTATTTTTTGAAAGGAGTAACATATAGGTAACTAGTCACTCGAGACTAGAATTGTAATCAATATATCAAATAATTAATATTAAACATTTGTAAGAGATAATAAATTAATTATATGCGTCACGCATAACAACTGACTTAGTAACTAGCTAATTAAATGAATCTTTATATTATATACAAAACCGTTCAAGCTTCAAACCAATGTAGAGCAAGAATTAGAAGCGGGATCAAACAGAGCAGGAAGCAAGAAATTCCTATTATTGACACCGTGAGCATTGTAGCTACCACCAGTCGCCGGATTCACCAGCAAGTTCCCGGCGAAGCCCGGGTAAGCACCCTTCCCGAATATCCCGGTGCATGCGGTGGCGGCCTCCAGCGGCGCCGTCGCGGGACCCTGATAGTACCCGTTCCCGAACGGATTCGTGGCGGCTCCGGCCAAAAGCGTCGCTAGATTGATCACCATCCCGTCAACTCCGACGTCGCCGTTCGGGGCCACCAGCGGCGGGACCTGGGGCCCGTAGATTGGCTGGTGGAACGGCCACGCGCACTGACCGGGGCACTGGGTCTCGGAGTTCCCCACCCAAATGTAAGCTGCTCTGTTTCCCTTTCCGGCGACCGGGAGAGAGCCGTGGGTCCCGCATTTGCTGGAGCAGAATCCCTCCACCGCCACGTCCGCCGCGGTGAGGACAACGTTGATGGTGGTGGTCGACGGAGCACTGTGCTTAGCCGCCAGCTGTTGGATTTGTGCCATTTTGAGGTTTTTTCCAATGGAATTTCCGACGTCTAGAGTTTGCTCCCCGAGCGTGAATTGTACCATCTGGTTCATTTTGATGAGTTTGTAGTATTTCTCAACCGAGCCAACCCAGGTCGCGACGGATGGACTCGGTTGTTGCGACCGAGGAGAGGTGGAGAGCGAGGTGATGAAATCTGACACGATGGTTTTCTGGGAAGGGGTGAATTTCCCGTACCAAATGAGGTTAACGGACACTTTTCCGGCGAGTAGAGGGCCGTTGTGGTATTTGAATTGCATGGTTTGGTCGCCGGCGGGGACGTTTCTTGCATCGCAAACAACGGTGATCATCACCATCGCCATGGATGCAATGAGCGAGAACTGTACCATGTTTAAGGCCATGTTTTTGATTAATTGATTTGAAAAAGATGAAGATGGAGAATGTTTTGTGTTTTGTTGTGAAGAAGGAGTGGCGTTTATAATATATAGAGTGTCAAATTTGTGAGTCAATGAAGAAAGGCGGAGGAAGGGCGCGAGGAAAGGATCCAAACGCGTTATTATTTTAATGTTATGTTTGGCTCAATAGATTGGCTAAGTATTATTTAATGATAAAATTAAATGAAAATTAAGAAGAAAACGTTTCTGAAACATGCTTAGCTAACGAGGTTTTCCCAGCCAGGCTAAGGATAGACGTTGAGTCATTAAAAAAGGATTTGTATAGGAAAAATCTAAGCATAAACTATAAACTATATTGGTCTGTTATTTGTAAGCGCATACCTTAATGAACTGCAACCTGTATTTTTAATATAAAAATAATTATATTATTATTTTAATAAATGTTTTATATAAAAGTGTATTGATTTTCAAATAGTACGGATGATCTCAATTCTAACCTAGATAAACGAGATAATTTTATTTAGACTCGGTGAAACTAAAGAATAAAAGATAATAGTAAAGTGGTTTTTTTTTTTTTTTTTGAAGTAGTAAAGTGGCTTTGCTAATTGTAAACTAAATTTTACTATACTTAGTAGAGTACTACTTGATTAAGAAGGGCAAATTAAATTATGAGTCAAATTGCATGGGTTTCAAGTCAGAATGTAGCCGCCCTTATCAAAATGTTGGCTTAAAATGAAAGCTAATTGTTTTATTGTCCCATGCACCGACCGGCCCACCCGTTGTTTGCTGCCACCAGCACCGGCTTTTTCCTGCCGATTGGAGTGCTTTTTGGGGTTGGTTTAGCTAATAAGAGCCACAAAATACGGGAACGCTAGCTTGTAGGTTTGGTGACACTTTTTGCTCATGCCGCGTATCTATTGACTGCTAATTTGGTTTAAATCGGGACCCCAGTCATCAATTATGATGATTTAACTTTTCCTTAGACTTGGTCCTTCTTATTATTATTTTGAATATTATCCAGGCTATGAGACTATTACGTTTGGAAGTCCTTTAAAAGTTTTGTTATTTTGGAGGTAATAATTAGGAAGTAACCTAAGAGCATGTCTAACCCCATCTGATAAATGTCAATTGCTACGTAAATAGACCTCCTTAATCAATTAAAGTTATGAAATTTTTACTGATCTTTTTGTCTAGTTTGTAATAGTGTGAACTACATGTTTTTAAGAGTTATGTGTAGTGAATTATGACCTAATTAAAGAGTGGTGGTCACAGGTGATATTTTATAGTTTTCTATAAGGTGCGTACAGTAATTAGTGTAATTGGCAAACAACTGCGTCATGTCGAATGAAGATATATTTTAGTCTAATTTCCAATCATGTAGAATTTATGTTTGGTAGAGAAATAGTGAATTTGTTATTTTATTTTATTTTTGAAAAATTCATTCATGGTACTCGGTAAACGCCTAGTAACGATTACAAGTGGAATCAATATCTAATCAACTAGTCTATTACATGTCTAACTAAATTATATACTAACCAGACTCATACCGTCTGTACTATTACAAATTGAGAGATCAAATAAAAAAGTTGTAATACCGCCCTTAGGGATATTATTTTGCAACCGCGAACACCACAACCGCTTGGCAGAGAGGAGCGTCTCCCGCGCCAATCACCGCGCCAATCGGGGATCTGCTAAAACCACAACACCACTAGATCCAAACCATGATCTATGTTCTTCAAACTGTAAACACCTTGAAAATCATAGATCACGAACGGGAACACGATCCACGACCTATCCAACCAGATCAAGAACTATAAACTGTTAATCTACAAGGAACATGAAGGGGTTTGGGAGCCTTCACAACGGCTTGAATATGATAAGAATGTAATGAGATAAGGTTTACAAGAGTAGTACATATAGTCTTCCTATTCTACAAGCCAAAATGACTATACTACCCTATACTACAAGCCAAAAACCTAAACTACGACCTATTCAACCAGATTGGGAACAAAAACATCGACAAACAACTAAATCATAGATTCAGCTGATCAAATCGAAACATCCCCCCTCAAACTCACGATGCTACAACAATTAGCATTGAGAGTTTGTCTGATAAGAAACGAAAGCGGGCAACTGAGTGAGCCTTCGTGAACAAATCAGCTATCTGGAGAGATGATGGAACAAATGGCAGAGAGATAGTTCCAAGCTGTAAGTGATGGCGAGTGAAATGACAATCAATCTCAATATGCTTGGTACGTTCATGGAAGACTGAATTGCGGGAAATGTGAATAGCACTCTGATTATCACAATTTAGGGGAGTAGGACGATGAAGTTTGATTCCAAGATCAGCCAACAACTAACGCAACCAAACAATCTCAGCAGTAGTCGAGGTCATGGCACGGTATTCCGCCTCTGTAGAAGAGCGAGAAATGACATCCTGTTTCTTACTCTTCCAAGAAATGAGTGAGTCACCAAGGAAGATACTGAACCCAGTGGTGGACTTTTGATCATCAAGATCACCAGCCCAATCAGCATCATAGTAAGCACGCAACTCCAAAGATGATGAAGAAGAAAAGAGTAGACTGCGGTACTGAGTACCCCGAAGGTACCTGAGAATGCGAAGGACAGCAGCCCAATGAACCGATGTAGGAGCAGTAACAAACTGGCTAACCACATGGACATCATGTGCAATATCCGGGCGAGTAACCGTAAGATAAACCAAACGCCAACCAGGGTACGGTAGAGGGTGGGATCCGCCAAAGGAACGCCATCTTCAGGGGAATAGTGTGCATGAGGCTCAAGAGGGGTGTCAACCGTCTTATTGTCAGTAAGACGGGAACGGTCAAAGAGATTGCTATATACTTCGACTGAGACAAAAGATAACCTTTAGGAGAAGATGCTACCTCTATACCCAAGAAGTAACGAAGCTCACCCAAGTCTTTCATAGTAAAACAATGAGCCAAATTGCGCTTCAAGGACTCAATCCCCTCACAATCATCACCAGTAATAATCATATCATCAACATAAAAAGAGAGGAGAATACGACCCTTACTTGTATGCTTAAGGAACAAATCACAATCATGAGAGCTTGGGCGAAAACCAAGGGAGGTGACCACAGTGGAAAACTTCTCAAACCACGCTCTAGGGGCTTGCTTGAGACCATAAAGAGATCTCTGAAGCCTACAAACATGCCCAGGCGCATGCTCCACCCTAGGAGGAGGCGCCATATAAACTTTCTCATGAAGATCACCATACAAGAATGCATTTTTAACATCCATCTGAAAAATCTTCCACTGATATACAGAGGCAACTGCAATGACAGTACGAATGGTGGTCATCTTGGCCACAGATGCAAATGTCTCATCATAATACATGTCATACTCTTGTGAATAACCCTTCGCAACAAGACGAGCCTTATATCGCTCAACTGATCCATCAGACTTGGTCTTAATCTTATAGACCCAACGAGAACCAATAGTGTGTTTTCCCAAAGGCAACGGTACCAAATCCCAAGTGTGAGTCTGATGTAGAGCAGTGAGTTCCTCAGCCATGGCATGAGGATGTGACTGTGAGGCAATGTACTCCTGAATCTTCTCCATCATTTCAGCATCCACAGAAGGAGCAGCAGCTAGGGCCTTCGGAAACTGAGGTGGACGAGGCACCCAATGAGCCTGGGGCCGAGCAAATGGCACAGCCGGAGGGCGGGGTGCCCATGGAACAGGTGGCCGATAAGGAGGTCGCTGTGGTGGAGCACCCTTCTGGAGCAACAATAGACATTGGGACTTCCAATGACCCTTCTGTTTGCAAAAAGCACACTCATCTGAAGAAACCCGTGGGCCATGGGGCTTGCTACTGACACTTCGGACAACAAAAACAGAGGGTGGCTGAATGAGAGGAGGCACAGGTGCAACCGTAGACTTGAGACGAATCTCCTCGGCTTGCTACTCATTCACCACAGAGTCAACAGAAGGAAGGGATTTACGATGAAGAATAGCCCCACGCAGCCCCTCAAAGTCATGGTGAAGAGCCATCAAAAACTGAACCAAACGCTGCTCTTCACGCCTCGCGATATAAGGTTCAAAGGCTCACAATTCCGCGGACTTAGTGAGTGCCAAATCATCCCACAAAGAAGCATGGCAGTATAGAATTCCTGAATACTCAACCCATTCTGCCTAAGTGCACGAATATCAGTCTCCAATTGGTACTGTTTTGCAAAGTTGGACTGTGTATAAAGCCTCTCCAAATGCTCCCAAACCTCCTTTGCAGTCTCATACTTGACAAACTAAGCACCAATGGAGTGAGCAACCGAATTATTAATCCAAGTAAGAATCTTTGCATTCTCAGATTCCCAAGTCTCCAACAGATCTTCATAATCCTCAACTCCTAACGTAGGCAGCCTCTTCGTACCAGAGATATACCCCCACATATATTTACCACGCAAAAAATTCCTCATCACAGAGCACCAATGAGAGTAATTCTTACCATCTAACTGCACACTAATCGACTGAAGGGAATCATCCCTACCACCCACCATGATTATAAGTCTAGAAACTCAAAAGCACAAGGAACACAACCAAACTTGTAGGCACAAATCCGAGATCAACAAACTGGCCAAAAGCAATCCAATCACCAAATCGACAACAAACACAAGCACTAGAGCGGAAACCCAACAATCACAAACACAAACAACCCAACAACAAGCTCCAATTTGGGGGAAAAAAATCAAAAGCAAACCCTAATATGCATACCAATAACACAAGCAAACAGCTCCAATTCGAACAACCCAATACCAACAATCCAAAAAACAACTGATAGATCTGAAAAATACCTTCACGAAGAACACGAATCTGAAAAAATTTGAAGTTCGATCAGCGTTGTTGGGTATGTGATTAACAAACTTTCCAAGGATCAAAACCAATGCTCTCTGATACCATGTTAATCTACAAGGAACATGAAGGGATTTGGGAGCCTTCACAAAGGCTTGAATATGATAAGAATGTAATGAGATAAGGTTTACAAGAGTAGTATATATAGTCTTCCTATTCTACAAGCCAAAATGACTATACTACCCTATACTACAAGCCAAAAACCTAAACTACGACCTATTCAACCAGATTGGGAACAAAAATATCGACAAACAACTAAATCATAGATTCAGTTGATCAAATCGAGAACAATTACGTTGTATGAATCACACTTATTCAATATAATAAAGATTGAAGATGAAGATGGTTTTTTTTTTCTTTGGGGCGGTAGGGTTTAGTTGTAAATTGTCTTTCTTGATTAACAAAAAGAATGAATGAATAGAGCTACAATAATCCTAATTTCTAGAGTACTATCATATGTTTTTAGACCAAAGTGGAACAAATAGCAGTTGAAGGATCATAAAGCGCCGGCAGCAAGTATTTCCGGCCATTTGTACCATGCGCATTGTAGCTCGCACCCGTTTTGGGTCAACCAGCAAGTCTCCCGGGTAACCCGGATAGGCCCCCTTTGCGTACACTCCCGGGCAAACAGACGGCGCCTCTATTGTAACCGTTTCCGAACGGATTCGTTGCGGTTCCGGCGAAGAGGCTGGCTAAGTTGATCACCATTCCGTCCATTCCAACGTCGCCATTAGGAGCGACCAACGGCGGGCTCTGGGGCCCGTACTGCGGCTGGTGGAACGGCCACGCGCAGAACCCCGGGCACTGCGTCTCGGAAATTCCGACGACAATGACCCTGTTTACTAGAGCTTATTTCTTGATGTACTGAACTGAACTGAATTGAATTGAACTGAACTGAAGTGAAAATTGATGTATTGAAAAATGGAATCAGCATGACTGAATTAACCTGAATTTCATCAAATTGCATTTTCACTGAACTGAACTGAGCTGAACTGAATTGAACTGATCTGAACTGAACTGAACTGATCTACGGATAAGCTCTGGTAAACAGGGCCAATGTAAGCGAATCTGTGCCTCTTTCCTCTGATTACGTCGCCCTTCACGGAGCCGTGCGACCCGCAGTTGTTCCGGCAGAAGCCGTCGAAGGTGACGTCGGCGGCGGTTAGTACCACGTAGATCGCGTTCATCTGCTCGCCCTGCGAGGCCAACTGCACGATTTGCTTCTCCGACAGGGATTTTCCGATGGAGCATTTCTCGTCGGCGATCTGCTTTCCCAGATGAAGGGACAGTGACGAGGGCTTCTTGGAATTCGCGTAACGGTAGTATTTCTCGGTGGTTTTCCACCAGGAAGCGACGGAAGGCGGCGGGTTCTTCGCCGGAGCTCTGGCGGGCAAGGAAGAAAGGGAGGAGATGAAGTCGGTGATGATGGCTTTCTGGGAAGGCTTGAATTTCCCGTACCAGATCAAGTTCATTGAAATCTTGCCACTCAAAAGTGGTCCTTTGTGGTATTGCAGAACCTGGAATTGCTGCGAATCATCGGATTGGATCAAAGCTCTGTTGTGAATCATTCTTGAGCCCAAACACACATTGAAGAGAGAGATCAAGAGGAACAACTTCATTGAGGAAGAAACTGAAGCGAAAGATGCCATTTTTACTCAGAAAGATGAATATGATGAAGATCGAAGGAAGATGAAAATTGGATGATGAAATTGGTGATCAACAAATGGGTATTTATAGTGTGGGGGAAAGATGAGCGCGTTGTGACATTTTGGATCCAAGCTGGATTATTAAATTGAGTTATTAATTTGAAACACGCAGTTTCTGTTGTTATAACTTAAGTTCCAGCGAAGCAAATCGCCTGCTATGATAAAGTGCATACTTGGGGGCCGATATCGAAGGCGCCACCAAGTTTCAATTAATTATGCCTTTGGTCCTCCAGTCCATCTTTTTGGGGGTGCGTGCCCAACAATTTCCTCCTTAAAAATTACATTAAAAAATTATGGCATGTACTCCCTCAGTCCCCAAACAAACGATTGTCCTAGTATTTAGTCAAAAAAATTCATATTATATTTGACCATTAATAACATATAATATACAAATAATATTTTTATATGAAATATCGTATGATGTAGTTTTTAAAAATCAAAATCATTTACCCTAATATTAAATATAATTAAAGTTATTACTGGTCAAACATGGTATGAAAATGTTTGATTGAATAACTAGGACAACCTTTGGGGCCAGAGGGAGTATGTATGTATGAATAAATCTTGGAATAGACGGTCTATATTTTACAGAATGTAGACTGAGGTTTTAAACTACAATTAGATTCAGGCGTGTGGGTCGTTTTGCAATTATCAAACACTTTAATCCCATGCGCGTCCTGGGCATATAAAACAACGAATTCACCCGGATTTCAAGTTTATTACAGAGTTCATTCCCAAATTTCTTGTTCTCTCGTTTATGTAAACCCTATTTTCAACCCCAATTTGTTTATTTTCAATCTTCAATATTCTTCGCTCTGTTTTTCGTTCCCGCAGAGACATCAATCCGGCGACGTGGTTGCTACTTCATTCCAGCGAGTACATCGGTTTTCCGTGTTCATTCCGGCGAGGTAATTAATCTGTTTCGTGTTCAATTGTACTGTTTATACTTTTTTTTGTTCGTATTTTGTGCAATTTCTTGTTACAAGCTTTGTCGCCGAATGAACATTTCCGGCGAGCTGTTCTTTTTCATTCGATTCCGATGAGCTGTTATTTCAACAAATACTTTAGTTTAGCAGCCAAAATACAGCCAGAGTTTGCATCCAACGAGCAGTTATTTGATTAAAGGTCGCCAGTTTCCGTGTTTAATTCGGTGAGGTAGTTAATTTGTTCGTATTTAATTGTTGGGTTCATGTTTTTTGTTCATATTTTGATTCGTTCGATTTTTTAGTTAGAAACCGACTCATTATTTTAGTAGTTTTATTATAAAAGTATAATTATTTTTGGACCAAAATTTGAAGTTGGTTTTACCCGCTTTCAACTTTACTTATAAGTAAAATTCCATCAATAATATAAAATCTAGTTTTTCTTTTTGCACGATAAAATACGTCGTGTAATTTTATTTTCAAAGGACTGTAATACCATTAAAATCAACTAAATCAATTAAATAATAACCTTTATATATTTGATCATAATTAGTTAGTTGGCTGACAAACTAAATACATCTTTGCTCTAAAAAAATGTTAGAGAAGATTTTGTTTGATCACGGATCTATTCTGTAAAGACAAAGAGAACCATACATTAAACCAAACGCTAGTCCATGGTATATTTAAGTGTTTGATTTAATAAAAGTCCACTTTAATAGTTCCATTAATCAAACAGCAACCCAAATCACACCTTCTAGGCTTCTAGGCAGCTTCTTAGGAGTCAATGTTACACAAAGCTCGCAAAATTAACCAAAAATTGAGCAAAATAAAATTTAAAAAATCGAATAATTTAAACAAAGTATATGGTCGTGCAATGACAATGATCTAGCAAGGAAACAACACAGCGGGACTTTGTTGTTAACTTGCCCAGACTCATTATTTAGAAAAAAAAACCTCCGTTAGACACGCATCTATAATTAATGGAAGTGGATTTAGAAAAAACAATTTACATAGTTATTTAATGTTCTTTATAGATTCATGTCTATGTATTTTTAGTTGACCTTAATAATATAAAAAGTATAATAACTATGCGATATCTATTCTTTAAAGATGGTAAATAATCTTCTTCATAAATGATCAAACATTTATCTAATTTATAATAACCTTCCACTAGTGTGCTGCTGCAACTTTTGATTTGTCTGATCAACATCTACATAAATGGTTGATACGTACATTCACCAGCATCTCATAGGTTTATGCCTTGGTGCTACATTCACAAGGATCGATCAACAACATAATTGGATTCAAAACTCTGAGCAGCAACCCCACTAAAATATATAGAAAAGAAAACGGGTGTTGCTATTTACACCCACTTTGACCAAAAATATGGCGTAAACCACTTAAAAACATAAATACCACATTAATATTTTCAAATGCAACTTTGTCTGTCCAGTCAGAATCTCATGATTCAAATCAGTGGGTCCAATACAGGGGTGTAAATAGAAAAGTGGGGGTGTAAATTAAGATGGTTCACAACTGTCTAGTGAAGTCATAGTAGACACTCATTTGATCAGAAACTTGGTTGATTTATCTAGGCATGAAACACAATCTATACACACAATCTTTGCAATTTTAAATAAATATGTAAAAAGGAGAACTCTATTGGAGTATCACTTTAGCAGCAAGAAATGAGTAATAAAGATTTTGAAGACAGCTTACTCGAAAACAATGTTGTCCAAACTAAGTCTATGCACTTCTTTTCCACTCACAAGCATTCTAAGGCCATCTTTAACCTCAGCTACACCTTCCTCCAGAACAGCACAAACTGGGAATATAGGAACTCCATCCACTCTTTCCTTCAGCTCTTCAAACACTTGCTCAGCTCCTTCTTCATCGATCTTGTTCGCTACTATTAAGGACGGCCTGTTAGACAAGCCCTCCCGATAGAACTCAAGCTCCAGAACCAAGTCTTTGAGTTGTTCCCATGGTGGAAGTCCCTTTCTACCATCCAATCCAGAAGATAAGTCGAGGACGTAAGCCAGGACCTTGGTGCGCTCTATGTGGCGCAGGAAAGCATGCCCGAGTCCACGGTTCTGGTGAGCCCCCCTTATGAGCCCCGGGATGTCAGCAACTGTGATGGAGATATCATCATAGTGCAACTTTCCGAGATTAGGTCGGAGCGTTGTGAATGCATAATCACCAATGGCTGGTCTAGCTCTTGATATGGCACCAAGGAGAGTACTTTTGCCAGCATTTGGCATACCTACGAAGCCGACATCAGCAATGGTCTTCAGCTCTAACAAAAGAACTGCCTCAGAACCAGGGATGCCGGTTTTAGAGCTTGCTTGCTCATCCTCATTGATGGAAGCAGCATCCTTCTCTCTCTTTGAAAAGGCTCTTGGCAAGCAAATGTTGCCAAGGCCTCCATCTCCACCGCGGGCAACAATTATTTGTTGTCCTAGTTCTGTTAATTCTGCAACATTGTATTGTATGTCTTCAGCTAACTTCGATTCAGTTTCACAGTCTGGTTCAGACATGTCATCCTGTTGTCCTGCTTCTGTCAATTCAGCAACATTGTATTGCACATCTTCTGTGAGCTTTGGTTTTGCTAATTCAGACGCACCGTCATCTCTCATATGGCTTTTTTCTGCAACAAAGCCCATTTTTTCTCTGAAAGAGTTTTCCTTTATAGAAAGCGCTTCGCTTTTTCCTTTATTAGTTGCAGCAGAAGAACTATCAATCAGCTTCGGACTGGTTCCATCTGTACTAGAAGATCCTTCTAAACTGGTAAGTAGTGAACCAGGAGTATCCCATGGGTACAAAACTTCAGAAGATTGCTTCTTCTCAACTTCCCCGGGAAGTTCACCATTTATAAGATGAATAACAGTTCCAATAGGTACTTGGACTACCTACAAGACAAATAATTGTGAAATGATGTATTCAGAAAGCTAACTGCAGTTGGTGACCTATAGTAATATCCAGACATCATAAGCACCAACCTTGTCATCCCCTCTGCTGCCGATCATATTTTTTGGAGCCCCGTGTTTGCCTCTCTTTGCATTCTATAATCCACGAAAAACGATCGACCCGAAATTCAGGAAAACAGAAGTTATGACTCAAGCCACATTGAATATAGGAACATCACATATAGGCAAAGAAACACGTACAACATGATGTTGCAGACTGCTGAAGTCCCAAGCTGAGGATGAACATTCTAATATTACATCACCGCCCTTTCCTCCATTTCCACCTACATCAGGCATATTAATTGTAACCAAACAAATTCTATTCATTTTATCTACTTGACAGTACATTTACTACCCTGTTAGGCATAATTCACATCAGCCAGGAGCGCACCCACACCAAAAGAGGAAAAAAGAAAGTAAAGGTGGGACAAAACAAAAGGAATAAAGGGTTAAGAAGCTACAAATGATTTAATGCGGTTGTGCCATTCTGTTAAAAATAGTAAGAGAAAAACTGAACACTTGAGCAAGAAAAATTAATAATTCTCAGAAAACCTTTGCAAACTTCTTATTAAGAGGAAAGAAGAATGATGAAATTTAGGGGAAAAGAAGAAGAAAATATCTAGTAGAATAGAATCCAATGTATTTTTTCACCAACCAAGTGACGAAACATATAAGATCGAAATAATCTATAAATTTGAACGTATAAAATACAGCTCTAAACAGATGTTTAGAAATTACAAAAAAAAAAAAATTAATAAAAATGATGCAGAACAGATGAACTTATCAGGTCCTTAACAAACACTTCCTTTACTAATTGACCAACTACATCATTAACATTTGCAGAAATTACCTAAAAGAAGTAAACCAATTTATCTGTAGAATCTCCAGACTCAAAACAAAAGGCATAATATCATTCCAGAACAATATTAAACACACTATGACGAGAATGCAAATATAATAAAGACCTCACCATCAGGTGTACCACGAAGATCAGTCCGGCTTCTACGGAAACTGGAACAACCATTGCCCCCGTCACCTCCTTTAGCCACGAGCTTAAACCGGTCAACCATTTTCCGCTCCTGCAACAAATGCAAACATGAAGGATTTCAGACAGTTCTAGATCATACTTACTGCAAAACCTCACAAGAACCTAACAAATTTGTACAGAGCGTGAACTGAAGGTAAATTAAAACCTCAAAAGTTAAATAATGATACAAAAAAATTTAAGAGACCAAAAGGAGAACCTGTAGTGGAGCAAGCTTTGTTTTCTTGGAAGGAATATCAGACAGAGAACATGTTTGCAGAAGCCACTGTGATCTAGACAATCTTCCGAGGGCTCTAGTTCTATGTAACAACATTGCTACTCTGCTTCAATGTCCTTAAAAATTCCCCGAGTTCCAGAACCAGATCAAGGCAGTTTGTCTCACGTAAAACTGAGAAGCACGATAAAATGCAATGTGATCATAGATGTCTATTCTGTTCAAACAACGTTTCTATAATCAAAAACAAAAAACTGGATGAACTGATCAACAAACTGATTCATCCAAAGTAAACAACAGTTATACAAATGTTTACTCGGGCATTTCGTCGAACAGCTGATTTACAAACTCAATTTTCTTAAAAGTCACATTTTTAAAAACCAGCCCGCATGTGATATACTCACGCATACATCATACGGACAGTACGAGGATACATGCAGAGAAACAGCCAAA
This sequence comes from Cruciata laevipes, assembly GCA_963678965.1. Classification (NCBI taxonomy): domain Eukaryota; kingdom Viridiplantae; phylum Streptophyta; class Magnoliopsida; order Gentianales; family Rubiaceae; genus Cruciata; species Cruciata laevipes. The sequence continues at coordinate 6,574,882 of OY787639.1, forward strand.
ATGATTTTTGAAAAAAAGACTAAAAATTATATTAAACGGATTTTACTTATAAGTGCAAATTTACCTGGAATAAAAGATGCGTACGGAAAGGCGCTTTCTTCTTATCGGCAACGCAGTTGTGAGTTGTGAGGATGAAAGCACGCCTTCACGAAGATTAATTTATCACCTGATTAATATAGAAGAAGGTAATTCAGCTTTCTTCTTATCGGCAGTTTTTTAAAATCTATATTGTAAGCTTTCTTCTTAAAAATTAGATTTATTATAAAAAATTATGTCCAATTTTATTAAATTATATTTGAATTGAATTTATCAAACTGATACAATGTAAAATAAGGCCTTGTTTACCGGAGTTTATCTGTAGATCAGTTCAGTGAAAATGTAATTTGATGAAATTCAGGTTAATTCAGTCATGCTCATTCCATTTTTCAATACATCAATTTTACTTCAGTTCAGTTCAGTTCCATCAAGAAATAAGCTCTAGCAAACGGGGCCTAAGTTTGAGTTGAATTTTTTTTACAAAAATTATTTTTTTAGGTCACACAAACTAGCGTCCGACAATCGCAACCTCATCACCATCAAGAGTGGGAGGATATCAAGATCAACTAGACATGTAATGCAGAAATATTACACACAAATGTACAGTGCTTAACTATGCTTAAATGTACAGTAGCATGCTTAGTTTCACTATAAGAACTTTGCCAACTGCGGAAACTGCTCCAGCAACCATAACACACCTCTTATGATGACCTGCACAGACACATGAATCCATCAAAAGACAGACAAGACCATGATATCTTGATGGCGTCGAACACTCACCAGGGCTGATTCTCCTGGTTTGATTGCAGGTTCAACGCTGTCCCTCCCGTAACTGCTTACAAAGTTAACATCATTGTCGATACAAGAAGAGAAAAAACGCAGGAAATCGAAATGACAAACAGTTCTGAGCAGTATGTTGTAATCAGTTCTTTCTTTAATATGCTTTGAATAGGAAAGAACTCCAGACATGTACTAGCAGATATGAAAGTTGGACAGACTACTGAACTAAAAATATGTACTTGATTTACTTTCGACTCACACTATTTGTCTCTGGCCATCGAAAACCTCCAACCGGTAAAAACTACAGCCTTTGCTAAATGGAAAAGCCTTTCCTCTCCATTCTGCACCAGTGCACCCATTATACTCATTCCATGTACAATTTCTTACATGTAGTGAGGTAAAAAAACACAAAACAAGTTTTTAACTGCATTTTGTTCACCTTAAATCCATTATGAAGCAATTCAGAATGAATCTGATTATTACTGTCTAGCACTAGCAGGGTGTGTGAAAATAGAAAGAAGAGCAGCATTTGCATACCTAAATGCCATGTCACCCCAACAGCAGAGTCATCCTGATCAGTAATATCATCAACCACAAACTGCAGATCAGCGCTAAACGAATCGATGAACTTGTTGAAGAAGTCTAGGATTGCCTGCCAAAATCAACATCAGTTTAGTTTCAAACAAACCAAGCAAGAATTTGATGCTGTCTAGTTTTATGTGTTTGTGTGAGTGAAGCATACCCTGCGGCCCACAAAGGGCTTGGGGAAGATAAGGTCCTCATAGACACAATTCTGAGAGATAAGGTTCTCCACAGACCCCAAATTCCGACCATTGATTCCTTCATAGAATTTCCTGACCACCGTCGAACCTGATTCCAGCGGTCGAGCAGCATCCTCCTCCACCGCCACCAGTTCCTTGCCACTGCTGCTCATGCAGAGCGGGACCCGCCTCCTTGCCAGATGCCGGTGGCTAAGTGTAACGCAACCACCATAGTTGCTTTCACGATCAAAGGTTTGAACAGGAGAACTAGAGAGTACTAGGTGGGGTTTAAGGAGATATGGAGTTGGAACAATTGGCAGAACCAACATGGCGATTCTTGCCTTTTGTAGAGTACTATAAAGCTATTCAACCTGTGTTTAGAATTTCCACTATTCTTGTTTCATGTTTATATTAATCATCCCAAAACTACTACACAACACAAGAACAAAACCGAAAATAACGTTCAAAAAAGCATATAATCTTTTGATGATTTAAATAATAAAATTCTCCTCTAAGAAGGAGATCCTTTACCAAAACAAGTTAATTGTTTCAGGCAAAGGCTTTTTTTATTTCCAAATAAAATGATTTAAATCTTCTGGAATAAATTATTTCCTAATGGTTTTTTTATCATGTGAACTAATGTATATTCTACATTGTATGCAACCCATCCCTATATATAATAGATGGTACACATCCCTTTCTTTCATCCAACAATGGAGCTTTCAGAAGCCATGCTTGTTTTCTTCTCAGTCCTCTCTCTCTTTGGAGTTTCCATTGCTAACCAATACAATGTCGGCGGATCAGAGGGTTGGAGCACCAATGCCAAAACCTGGTCTCTTGGTAGATCATTTGAACTCGGCGATGTCTTAAGTAAGTATAACTACATATATTTGTTTTAAATTTCATCGGGTATTATTGATGAAAAATATGATGCAGCTTTCAACTATGACAGCAACTTAGACAGTGTGGTGCAAGTCGACGAAGACGAATACAGGCAGTGCATGTCATTCAGACCGTTGGCCACGTATAGGACTGGCCGAGACACTGTGACTCTTGATGATCCCGGGAAGATTTATTTTATCAGTGGAAATGTGCAGAAATGTAGTACCGGTGAGAGACTGGATATCATAGTTAACGATGATTCGAGCTCTTCTGGTTATAAACCTTACAGCCCGCCTGGGAATCCAATTCAGAGTTCTTCGGCAAATTCAATCACTTTTGAGTATTTAAAATCTACTCTCCCTGAACTGTTAGTACATGTCTTGATGTTTCTTTTAGTCTTTTGGAGGGTTTAGTTGGGAGGAAATAGAGTGAAGTAGATAAATTAAGGTAGTGGCAGTTACAGAGGTTTCTTCCTTCCATTTGTATGGTTTATATTGTCAATGAATCCATGGGTTTCTTAATATTTTATGTAGTCACCAAAAGCATGACAAACTTATGAAATAATCTTTGCCATTTGGGGTTATATTATCAAAAAAAACTAGTGTAATGACACTCATAAAAGATCACTTTCTATTGCCATGTGAGGCAGAACTGCAAATTATGTTCGTATCACAACTTATCCAAAAAATAAAAATGAAAAATTCCTATCAGGCATGTTAACCAAACTTACCTCTAAGGCTGCATTTTGCTACATAAAAAATACTGAACTAATCTTGGTCAGCTAAAAGTCGAGGGAGCCGGTCTTAGCTGATGTAGAACAGCTACCAGTAGTGCCATAAGAACTGCCGCTGGAGCCATCCACTGGGGCTTGATTAAGACATTCTAATACTAGTGATCTTCGCTTGTGTAGTTTCATTGAATATGTTGTGGCCTCCAGAATTAGAGGAATCTGGTGGCAATGACATTTTAGTGACCAGAACAAAGAAAGATCCATGAACAAGAAACTACAGAAATGCAACAGTAGTGCTATCATGTGGAAGTTACTCATACAGATTTCCAGGGAACACAAGATTTATAGTTTAAAACAGAAATGAATGTGGTGAATAATTCTAAATTTGCTGAGCACTAAATTGAAGAAAAACTTGGTGCTTTCAAATTGTGTCTGCTACCTTTCTATTTTTTCCCCTTATTCTTTCTTTTCCCGATTCTTCAAATTCAAAGCAGGAATAATGAGTTACATGAAATTTAGTACTTTGGTTTTGAACGACTTTGTTGTAACATTTTCAGAAACATATTGTGATCTTCATTGCAACCAGACATTTAGCAAATTGAGGCATCACCCAGATCCAGCAAAGATTAGTTCAAACTTTACACCTAAAGAAGTAATACCTGTGTGTTTAAACGTGCAACTTTATGTACATTGAGAAGGCCAAGCATGTCTTGATAACCAGTTAGAAGCTTTGCTAGCTCCTTATCTTCATCTGACCCAAGGATAACAAGCACACTTCACAATCTGCAAGGGTTCATGCAGTAAATGTAATTAATGACCAAGAACTACATACCTGGAACTGCTTTAACAGAAAGTAACGTGTCTGCCAAATGCTGTAATCTCTTTAGCACCATTGGTGAAACAAGGGATGTTGGAAATGTCACCACTGCAACAGCACTTGAATGCCTTAATGAGCTTTTCAATGATCTGATGAAGTTAAGCACATCCCATTCCTATATTATCAATATGCCAAAACTTAAAGTTGATATGATATCCTTGACCAGAAAAAAAAAAATCAAAAGAGTAACTTCCATCCTGACTATTTAATGAAAAGGCTTTTCTGTTTTATCAGCTGTCAATCACATGAATAGTTCTAACGTTTGATTTGCAACTGACCTTCTCAGAAAAGCTACATTGTGGAGCACAAAATGACTGAATTGATATCCGACCAGCTGAAGTGACTTCGACATCGTGTCTGTTTTAGAAAGTCGGTATGATTGAGAGTGAGAATTAACAAAAATCCAGTGAGATAAAATCTGCATTTTCATGCAGGTATCCACAGTATGACCACATTCATTTTAAAAAGAACTCGTCTTGACAGACAAATGCATAAAGTCTTAAACGCTATGTTTACTTCCTCAAACTCTCAGAAAATCATCAATGGTTGTTTAGCAAATTCTTCAAAATGTCTGCTGCTATATTTCACAGCCATGAAGCTTTGAATAAATGCATCTTGTTAGGCAAACTTAATAACAAGGTTAAGGCAAGATGAGTTGGCAGATAGCCCAATTCTGTATACAAATATTACTTCTTCAGTTCTTCATAAACTAGGGAACCACAAGGACTATGACGAAGACAAGGTTCTGTGGGTATAGCAGAATATTACTATGATTAAATGATGAAATATAAACGTCAAATAACAAAAAGCTTTGATCCCACTATTTTGGGTTGGCTGCATGGATCATATCTTGCCATGATGCTCGGTTAAGACACATAACTTCATTTAGATTCAAATAAATCTAAAACTACTTTATCGCCTCTTTCAAAGTCTTTCTAGGCCATATAAGTGGGTTAAAAAGCTACAGCCATTACTAGAACAGGCGCACCATAGCATTCATTCTGATTGTAATCAACTTAAGACTTCTATTAACAAAAATATCATTGTAAGCATTATCCAGAAAACATAAATTCAACAAAAATATCATTGTAAGCATTATCCTCATGTTGTTTTTATACAGTAGTTGTTACTCTTCCAGCTTTGGAAAACATAAATTTAAAGATTAAAAAAACAATTGCCCCTGGGACAAATTTGTAAATTGTTCTAGCATGTAATTTGTCAAAAAATACTAATCATACAAAAGCTAATAGGGCCATAGGGACTAGAATAGAGACATACCTTGGAACTTGAGCTAAAAACTTTGAGCACTGATCATCAAGAATATCAAGATCAGGGGAATTTTGAAGGCTCACACAGCTGATGCTTTGCCCACTAAGCATTTGTCTATCCAAGGGTTTCCGCAAATTGAAATCATTACAATATTCTGCAGCTTTTTCATCTGTAAGAAAAAAAACGACTAAACTGCTACTTAAATCAACATTACAAACTTAACCAGCAAAAATAGAGCAGATAAACAGAGTTTAAGCAGATAACCCCATCAACATGAAACTCTGTAAACTATGTATATATGTTGGGGTTAAATGCTATATACCTTTCAATAGCTCATTTGGTCCACAATACATAAACTCTTAACTCGGGACATAGAGGGTAAGGTATCAGATCAAAAGGGTACATACAGTCTAGCATCAAAGTAGGTCATGCATCTTTGATCCAAGGTTCTTACTTTGTCAAGAGGTTAGTAGAAGAATTGGTTCTTCTTTACTTGTAAAAGATTATCTATAGTAAAGATTATCTTTAATTGTGATTTGGCTTTGTATGATTTACAGAGCTGCAAACCTCTCTACTAAAAAGTGCACTTGCTTTGGACAATGGATCCATCCTTTATCAATGATAGATCAAAATATGGAAAGCCAAATTATAAGAATAGAAGCTGTTAATATCATTAAAGTGTATCAAAGGAAATCAACAGACTCTAGCAAAAGAGAGATATCATCCAAGGAATGACAAAATCACAGGCACTAAGAAGAGAGACTAACCTTTCTGGCTCTCCAAATTTTGTTCCCCAAAATACTTTTTGTACTGCCAGGCAATTCTCAAATTCTTCTCCTGCATTTTTTAGGCCATCAACATTCAGCAACATAAACTAACATAAAAAGAAATTAAAAAAATGAAGCTAAGTGGATTGTAACAAAGAAAGGGAACCTGTTCCGTCTCGTGTTCGCGAGATTTGCCATCTTTAGACATCGGACTCGGCAAAGTACCAAGAAAACCCCGTGGCTCCTTAGCAGGACTAGCAAACAGAAGAGGCTGTTTATGAACCAGTCCTTGAGACATAAAATTCCTCAATAAAAGCATATGATGCGGAGCTTCAGCGTCTTCCATTATTAAAACAAGGCTTCCCAAAGAAAATCCACCACCCAAAATCTCTAATACCACCCACCACAAACAAAAGTAAACAAAGCACGTAAGAACAATCATAAGGAGAGAGCACAATAGTGAAGGTCATTGGATTTGTGAAATTACTGTCAAGGTCTGCTATCCCAGATGAGAGGAAAGTTGTCCCATTCAATCCACGCTTAAGTCCAGGAACTTGTGACTTTGGAACAGTAGAAACATTGCGAGAGAAACTACTGGTCCGACCCCTATTTGCAGCCATCAGTCTTCTGATTCAAATAAAGTAGTAAACTTTAGTTCAATTCAGACAATCCCACTTCATTAAACACAATAAGCATCAAGTATGCTTCACGGGCATTTTGTCGAGCAAGTGGTGGGCAATGCATAGAAGAACCATAAAGAGTAAAATAGATGAACTCACTGACAAACCTTTTTGTTGATGGAGTTACGCAGCCTTCTGGCTCGCCAAGCTTCAGTTCTAGAAGAGAGCTAACGCAGTGCGGTGGGATTCTTTGGTTGAACGTGGCGGGAGCTGAAGCAGAAGCGCGGGTCGAAATTTATGTTTGGGGAAAAGGAAACTTCTTTGAATTGAAGAACAAATCCCTCAAGTGTGGATCTATTTTCCAAATACCAATGACTTTTGTGTATTTTTCTTGTTAAAATATATTTTTCAAACTAGGGCCCTGTCTGCGCGTTGCCCGAATTTGTATTAATATTTAATTTTAAAATAGAAATAAAGTATACACAACATGTTGTATTGCAAAAATAATAGGGAATATAACGAATAAAATATAAAATAATACTAAATCTTGGTCAGTAATCTCAGTGGGGTGGTCTCTGGAGCGACCATCTACATATGTAGACCAGGGACTAAATTATAAATAGGGTAATATATCAAAAACAAGAAAAGACCAATTTACAATTTTTGAAAAGTTAAAAAAATCACGCGCTACAGTAACTTTGCACGTGTACAGTTTTTGCTACAGTACCGCTACAGTGTTTTGCTATAGTAACATGAGAGGTTTAACCCAAAATCTGAAGTTTGCTACAATAAGATAAGGGATTAAACTCAAAACCTGAAATTTACTACAGTGTTTGCTATAGTAACATTAGGGATTTAACCCAAAACCTGAAGTTTCCTACATGAGGGATTTAACCCAAAAACTGAAGTTTGCTACAGTAAAATGAGGGATTTAACCCAAAACCCAAAACCTCAAGTTTATTGCAGTCACATGAGGGATTTAACCTAAAACCCGAACTTGTAATTTAGAAGATGATCATTATAACATAAAACATGTGGAATTTAAATCAAAATGTGTCAATTAAAACATTGAGGTTATAACCTAAAACATGAGGAGTTTAAAGCAAAATCTGAAAGATAGTTAATCATATAAAAATTGGTAGAGTATCAATCATCTAAAAATCTAAAAGATGTAATTTATAAATTAAAACATGATCAATTTAAAACAAAATCTGAATTTTGTCTTTACAAAAAAAAAAAAAAAAAAACTGGAATCAGCACTGTAGCAGTACTGTTCACGCCATTGGTCACATATTACTGTTCACGAGTGAAATCACCGTAGCTCGTGAAATTCCTAAATTTTTAAAAATTGCAAATTAGTCCCTCCTTGTTTTTGAAATATTAGACTATTTACAATTTAACCTGGTTTACATATGTAGACGGTCGTTTCCAAGACTTTGCCTTAGTGGTATATATATTAATTATGGAAAAAATAATAATGCAATAATATAAAAATGGCAAAACATTTTAGAAGGAAGAAGGAATTAAGATGAATAGTATATTAGAAGAAAAAGAGAAGAAGAATAATAATTTAGAAGATTGAAGTTTAGTCACTAATAAAGAAAGTGTGTTGAGAAAGATTTAGAATAATACTTTCTTTTAGAATTATTTTTGAAAGTTGATGTGAATTTCTTTGTGAGTGCCATATTGTGGCACAAAACTTGTTGTTTTAATAGTGTAGTATTGATTTTGCTGAACCAAACTGGAATGAATTGTATAAAAATAAAATATATTTAACTAACTGAAATAAATTTAAATATATTTAATTGAATTAAAATAATTTTGAAGTTATATACTATATCATTTGTAATTTATAGTAAAAAGTAAAACTTCAATAAAAAATACTGCACTAGAAAAATATAGATACATTGAAGTAAACTGAATATATATATATATTTAACTGAACTAATGTACAAAAATATCTTTGTTTGCCATTTACAAAATCTTAACCCTCTTAACCCTTCATCGTAATCCTTTCCTGCGACTGCGACAGAAACCCCCAAAACTCAAAAATCAGATCGGTGGGGTGACCACCGACGAACCTCGCTGCGTCGGCCACCCCAACCAAGTGTAAACCCCAGCCACCCCCTTTCCTCCTCACACCGGAAAATCCCCCTTTTTTCCTCCGATGAAAATCCAGATCTTGCCATCAGAGAGCTACGAATCGGTTGAATCTAGATCGATAACACCGCGGGTTGAATCTAGATCGATAACACCGCGGTTGAATCTAGATCCCCTTTTGGTCTTATGTGTGTTTATGTTATGTTTCTATTTCGTTTGAGGATCCATGAATAATCCTCTCATCTACGATGGTTTGCCCAAAAAAAAAAAAAAGTATAACAATGGATTAGAGTTATATGTTCTGACATCATAATTGACTTTCGAAAAATATCGTAATTATATACGGATCCTATAGAACCTAGTTAAGGATCTTCGTTGTGTCTGGATTGAAGCCATCGTATGCTACAGAGCTTCATAAACGATTAAACGCTGCTAAAATTCAAATTGGTCTCTCTAGACCGTGAGAAGTTCCGGCGACATGAGATTACGATTTACGATTTTGTAGATTAATGATACGGTGATTGGCTTAATAAAACCACGGAAATGCCCTATTTGGGTTTCGTGGATGAATGGTTTTACACTTGTGGAGATTAAGGGTATATATGCGAGTACATGTGTTTGGAAAATTTTATTATTATTATTATTGTTTTTGATTTTGCAATTTAACAATCACAAACTCGTATATGAGGCAAATTAAAAGTTTGGCAATAGACATTTCTTTTTTAAAAGTAAACAATAGACCAGTTAACCGCTTTAAAAGTCAATATAAAACTTCAATCAGTATCTACCGATTTGATTCGACAAATAAATGCAGAACATCGAGTAATTAATCAATTCAACAGATTATTAAAGAATATTATACATTGACCGCCTAACTTTTAATTTGTTTCACGAGAATTTTTTTATTATTCAATTATTTCAAATCTTAAAATTAAATTAATTTATATGTAATTTAGAATATCGTACGTAGTTTGGTTAGATTCATAAAAAAAAATCTTAATTTAATAATTTATATTAACAATAATAATTGACTAAATATTATTGAGTCAAAGTGATGAAAATACATACTCTAGCTAGGTAGTAAGCAAAGTACACAGTGCAACGACGAATGCAAAAGTTGAATGTACAAATAGAAAAAGAAATTAAGTCAAACTAACATTAATTCATTCCTTGAATTACATCACACATGGCATAATGCCACAAACTCAACACCAACCGAAGGCAAGCAAGCTAGCTCACAATAATTAATTAATCTACTAAGCACTATCTAACCCTTTCCTAAATCTTTAAAATAATATGATAATTTTGAAAAGGGTTAAAATTATTAAGTGAAAGAAAAGGTTACACTTCTAATTAATTAAGAGCCAACCTCTTAATAAGATGCATGCTGCAACTTAATTATTTCTGCAGCATCACCTAGTTAAATTATTTATAAAGAAGTAGAAGAAGAAAAAATAAGTTTTCATGTCAAAAATCTATTTGAGATTTGACTGTCGGTGTCTTACAGTCATTTTTCACCAGAAACCAAAATAGAAATTTGAAAAAATTCAAATGAATGTATAACTTATTCCGTCATACTATTAAAAAAAGATGATTCGATCGTACCCGTAATTATTTGTTTCAAAATTAGGGTTATGAACTCTAATTTTGAAACAGAACGATCATAACTAATCAATCCCAGAGAGTATCATCGGGAACCTCTTCATAGTTATAACCCTCATCATCACCAAGTTGAGGGCGATACACGGAGAAAGCTTGATGATGCTCTGAATTCGCCCACATTCCATAGTCCGGCGAGTCCAGCGGCAAGTCGTGAATGGCCTGAAGTTGAGCCGGAGACAAACCCACCCTCACCTCCGCCGGACCACCGCTACCGCCACCATTATCCACCGTGCCACCACCACCACCACCATCGTCTCCATTCCGCCTGGCCATCATCAGCGACGCCTGGTGAGCCGCCGACCTTATATCGTCGGAGCTGGAGCTTGCCGGCCGAGGAAGGTACTGCACCAGGTGGGGGAAATTGAGCTGTGCAGACTGCCCTCTGAGGAAAAACATGGCGGTGTCGTGCGCCATGGCTGCCATCTCCGGCGTCTCGAAGCTCCCCAGCCATATCCTGTTCTTCTTTCCCGGCTCCCTTACTTCCGACACCCATTTCCCCCATTTCCTCTTCCTCACCCCTCTGTAAACCGAGCTTTCGGCACCGCTCTGATTCTCCATTAGTAACTGAAAAAAGCTTAATCAGGTTAAAGATATATGTTGTGGTCGATGAAGATGATAAATATTCAGTGAATGGATAATGAAGTTTCCATATTCATCATCTTGCATGGATATATAGGAAGTGGAAAGGGAGCTTCCCAGCAGCTTCAGTGTCATTTTCAGATGAAAATTAACATTAAATTAATCCCCTGGCCTGAATATGTAATTAAATGAATTTAGGATTTAAGCTTTTGGGTGCATTACAGTTAATTTTCCAGCAAATTAACTGGTTTTGGAAGCTTCGTGCGAGCTATGTTCTGCATGGATTGCATGGAATGCTTGATATTTTGTTAGATGGTGTAACTTATACTGTACGTATATTAATGTTATGACATTAATTGATTAATTTATTTATTAAATTACATGATGATATTTTATAAATGGACCCCACAATTAATAAATTAGGGTTTATTATTTATATATTGACTGTGGATAGTGATCGTCGGAGGCGGTAGGCGCCCAGATAGGTGATGTTTTACTGTTTTACAACGCGGTTTATGTGGAAGCCCACAAATTAAAATGAATCTGAAAAGAATTTGGTCTAAGATTCTTAAGGACATGTGTTACGTTCTCTACCAATTCGTTTATTTGTTATAATCAAATCATAAACTTTATTCATTAACATGAAACAGAAACCAACACCGTCTTTCTGTGTTCTTATTAACCTTAACTATTTCAATTTTAGATAAATGCTTTAAATAATTAAAACCCAATGCACCATTTTAATGTAAAAATCTTGATTTGAGGGGGTGGTTGACTCATCAAATATCTATTATGCCATAGTTGCATTAGAGCATTCTTAATGGTGCTTACGATACCACTATTGTTAATAAGAACCATTCCTTCTTAGGAATTGCTTAAATGACCATTGTGGAGCAAAAACCACTCCTTAATAAAGAATTGCTTCTTAGTTAAAGAGTTGTTACATCTTTTTTTGTGCTTGACAACCAATAGAATAATTTCCTTGCATACTGATTTTTAAATAATTTATATATTAGGACATCTGAATCGTGTGCAGGATATTAATGGTGCTTAAATGACCATTGTGGAGCAAAAACCACTCCTTAATAAAGAATTGCTTCTTAGTTAAAGAGTTGTTACCTCTTTTTTTGTGCTTGACAACCAATAGAATAATTTCCTTGCATACTGATTTTTAAATAATTTATATATTAGGACATCTGAATCGTGTGCAGGATATTATAGACCCAGATACCTAGTGGTGGAGAACGGACATTCAGGATGAGTTCTTTGACCCGGGAGACGTTGCCGCCATCAAACGCATACCATTGCAGAATAGGGAGATGGTTGATCGTTGGGTATCGCATAGCACGGCTTTAGGTTTTTATACGGTCCACTTAGAGCATCCACAATGGTTGTGTTTTGGAGTTGTTTGGCAATTTTTGTAAAATATGTGGCAAGTAGTTTACCATTGTTCCATGCCACATCATGTAATAAGCTCCACCGAGCCATAACCTCTGATAATCCTCCTTGAGTTGAAAACGAATTAGAATATGCCTGTAGTCAATTGAGACAAGCTGATACTTTCCTTTGAAATCCACTGATTTAAAAGCCTCTTGGAGGGCTTCCATCGATGGTTTTCCTTGGGCAAACTTACCCACTAGTGCATTCTGATAGTGTGAAGCCGTAGCTTCTGCCTCTCTATGATTGACGATACAGGCAATTTCCCCTTTGTATAAGGTTTTGGGGGCGATTTTTGGGTTAGATGGGAGGAAAGTGCTTAGAGGAGGTGGTCGATTGGATAGGGCTTGCAGAAAGGAGTTCCCTTTGATGTTTCCACCGCGTTGTTGCGGTGGCGCCGCCATGGGCGCGACGGAGAAGTAACCGTTTGCAACCGTTGAGTTGTCAGAACGGTCCTAATTTAGTAACAGTGCGGTGGCAGAAATTGATAAAAGTGGTCTGAGTTTGAGGTGAAATAGGAGAGAGAAGGATTAATTAATGGTAGGTTTATCTGAGATGATTTATAAGTCGGGCTTCGGATCAATCTAATCTTTTATTAAGGGGTTGCATGTCTCTCAACAAATGATTTCATGATTGTAATACTAATACTCTTCCTTCCAAGTTCCAACTGTATTTAAAAAAAGCTCGTATGTATTTTTTATATTGTGTCAGAAAATGTTTGAAAAATTTTAATTATAAATTTAGGAGTTGCTCCATGCAGGTCCATTTTTCTCTTGCATGTCCATATTTTTACCATAATACCCCTAATATTGTTAAGGCAAAAAATTAGCTTGAAATCCTAGGATTCCATCAAGGGACATTATGGTAAAAACACGGATCTGCAAGAGAAAAATGGACCTGCATGGATAAATTACTTAAATTTATGATGTTATGATTACGTCACCAACTAGTACTCGTCCAGTGCTTGTGAAGCATATCGATCGGTTTATGGGGGTAACTAATCAAACGACAAAGATTTTTATAATCTTTGTTAACTAGCTGTATCTCTACTGGAACTTGAACTCTTGACTTCTTCATTAAATTTAATTTTAATAATGCGGGAGTGGATTAAAATGTGCGTGCATTAGAATCTTGTTCCCTTAGTTTACACACAGTGCATATTTCTTTAATCATATATATTGGTTACGTTTTATGATGATTACGCACCATATATTTCAATTTTTACATCCTTTTCTTTTAATATAGTTGACCCTGGATTTTGTTTGTTGAGTACTTTAATGCTGGTGCATATACATCAACGAAAACATAATAAAACGAACAATGTATATTAGGCTTTCCCTTTAATATAGAAAATCTATTTTATTATCTTTATTAATTTAATGGATTGGTTTCATGAAATTTAATGGTGAGTTTTTAACTAAAAAACTATATATTTATACATGATATTTTAAATTTTTATTTGACGTATTCAAGTGGGAAATAATAATAATCAAAAGCACAAACAGAGCATTCAAAAGAGTCATCGGACAGACGTGTCCCGTGCAGCGACGTCTATGCATGTATTCCTCTTCATTTCTTGGCACAAACACTACTTTGCCTTTGTTGAGTCCCGGGTTTTTTGTGTTTTACATGACCTAGTACTAGATGGAATTGGATCATAAATTATCAATGATTGCCCAATGCTACTAAGCGGGATTCGTGATGCTCAAGCTGTCGAGGCCCACGCTTCTTTGCTCAGACTGGGGGATTCGGAAAATTCTGTTAGCACGGGTCTTCGTGATTCCTATCTGCCACATAAAATGAAAAACATTCGAACGACGCTTGATGGTGTTCTGATCCTTGTGCCCGTGCACCTCGATGTCCGTGAGGAATGCTACCCTGGTTGGTCCTGCCAGTAGTCATAAGATTAAGACATGCATGTGTAAGTATGAACAAATTCGGACGGTGAAACTGCGAATGACTCATTAAATCAGTTACAGTAATTTGTTTAATGATACCTTACTACTTGGATAACTGTAGTAATTCTATAGCTAATTATACGTGCACCAAACCCCCACTTCTGGAAGGGATGTCGATGATTTATGATAATTCGACGAATCGCAAAACTTTTGTGCTGGGAACCAGCATAGTATTCAAAAGAAATAGCTATGCATGCGTTCAATGAACTTTAGAATTCCCTTATTCAACAATTACCTTTAGAAATACAATTACCTCATAACATTCATAACATGTTCTAACCTCTCTATTTCTTTTTTGGTTCAAGTTACAACAATAATTATCCATTAATTAACCAAAATAAAGTGAAGAAATGTTTGAAAACATTCTCTGAGTAAAAGTCTTGTAAAACAAGAAAAGGTTCCTTGAATTCCTTTAAAATTATTATCCTTAAAAGGTGTAAACCTGATTCCATAATAATTTTGAAAAAGTATATTCCACATTCAGTGAACTGATCATGTTTAGTGAAAGTGACGACTGATTAGAGTAGGCATATAAAGACGATTAAGAAATAAAAATTTGTATATAGCAGTATATGAGGAGCAGCTGGATCCTGCTAATCACGAGTATTAAGAATTAATCATCATCACATAAGTACATAATTACATGTCACTCTCTATTGGATCACCATAATATATAATATAATTAATCAGTGGTATACGAAAAACTTTAAAGTTGACGTGTTTTGAGTTTTTATAACACATGTCACAATGCCACTACTGCTTTGCTGGGCGTCAACAAAATGTTTCGGATCCTTTTTCATACAAGAAAAAATAACGTGTTCAGAATTAATTGATCTACCGGCAAATTTCTTCATTGTACCAGTCTTTATTACTAATAATTTAAAAGTAGTAGATGATTTATTTCTTTTGTATATATAATGAGTATTCTATAGAATTAAAGCTGAATAACGGCAACGGTTTTAATTTTTTTATATTATTTTGTTTGATAATAGACTATAAATAAGTAATATAAAATCATTAATTCACTTGAGATAATTTGTTCTTCGTATCTCGTGTAGGAACTATATTGACAGTAATTTGTAATAAATAAAATTACAGAATATAAATTACAGAAAACACATGAATAATAAAATACAAGTTATATTATTTATATTAATTATGCAAAACATGCCAAGAGTTACAAATAATTATGCATACAACATATTAAATATCCTAAACACAAAAACATAGATCATTATGGAGTCGAGCTAGTCTTCGCCCTTGAAACTTATGAGGCCAACAAATGACACCAAAGTCCCATAGGATAAAACCATAAGGTAACATACAAAGTTACCTGGATTTCGTAGAGCCGATCTTCAATCACAATGACTTGACTCTCAACTCACTCAGTACCAATGAAAACACCAACACTCTCAATCTAATGTATCTATTACCAAACGTGTGTAAAAGGTTCAGGTTTTCATATTGACTGATGATTCTATATATACTACGAAACCTAAGAATTAGGAAACATAATTTTCAGGTGGAAAGATTCTCAATCCAATACACATATGGATTCTCTCACAAAATAAGGTAAGTTGTGTTTTAATTATAGCATAAGAACTTTCCCAAATAATGAAAGTCTTATCTTTATGGAATAACACAAAGTAATTTCCATAAACCAAAAGAATGTACTCCAAGTAATTCTTCAATTAAAACACATTCTGGGCTTTTCTAGAATGTTCAACCTATGAACTTCATAAACAATAGAAATCCTATTTTGGGTAAATTTCTTTAACCAAAACTTTCTATATCTCATTCATCTCCGAATGATAAGCCCCAAAAGTTACCATACTGTAACTTTCAATTTACCTTAAATAAATCATTTTCCAACATCTCGTAGTACTAATTATGAAGCGAAAGTATTCAAAACGAAAAAGAACTTGTGCAGTACGAGAATAGTCATGTCAGTTTGATCAAAGTCTTTCGGTTTTGCCGACATAGAAATATATACCGACTTAGTCAAGGTGGATAATATAATACTATGCAATAAAAATGACTGTCTTGTGAAAAAGCAAAACAATTGCTAAAAGTGGATTTAATTTCAATTCTTCATCATGTAGTTTAATTGGTTAAAAAATAAGTTATAACTAGAAAAGTGGAATTTCACCAACAAACATAATCCAGTAGAGGATTATCGTCTGTCTTGAAGCACCGCGGCGATATATTTTGTTGAGTTGATGTTAATAATTCCAGTGGTTTATATTATGTGCAAATATGCAATCCAAGCAACATCCCACTTTTGACGTTTTATTCATCATTTAAAAAAAAAACACGGTTTTTTTTTTTTGGGCAAACCACCATTGGTGGGGGTTTATTATTGGCTTCCCCAAACCCTTTAAGAAAAAATAGTAGTATAGTTACAATAAATTGAAACTGACAAGTGAAAAATCATAAGCCAAAGAGGCATAATCTCAGCATCCTATGAAGGCTGAGATGGTGTAGAAAGGAACTACACTAGGCCAAAAAATGCCATCAAAAAGAGAGTTTTTGGTGTAAACTCAATCTGTGGTGAGGAAGGATTTAAGTATAGGAGAAAGATATTTCCACTTGCTTGTTAGTGAATCAAAGTGAGACATAGTGAGACACAAATCAGCCTATGAAATTTTTCATCCCATACTTAAAAACTTCAATGGAACTATATGAGGTTTGGAACCCTGAATGGTGCAGCTTGTTAGAACTTCTGTGTGAGGTATCACTGTTGAAACTCCTTGTGATTATCCCTGTCTTGAACCTGCTGTTTGCTGTGATTTCACCAGTCTTCTAAAAGCTGGCATGATGTGATGTACCTGTCATGAGAGTAAACTTCAGCAGTATCTGTTCTGAGTAATTCTAAGACTTGGAACTTTATTAAGGTCCATAGCTATGAGAGCTCTGATATGCAGTGGGATATGATTCAAAACACTAGTGATAGAGTTTTGAAAAGAAAATTTTGCTAAAGCATCTGCTACTCTATTGGCTTCTCTGAAAACATGTACTAATTGGTTATCATCAATTAGCATATTGATTTCATCTACTAAGTTGAAGAGTTTCCAGTGAGCAGTAATTGGATTTATAATCATGGAAACACCAACCAAGCAGTCTGACTCAATGATAAAGTCATGTAATCCTATAGATTGTCCATATAGTATTCCATGCTTTATAGCCTTTAGTTCAGCCTCAATTGGAGAAGAGGCATCAATATACCACACTGAAGCAGTCACAAGTAATCCATATAAGTTTCTAACTATGCATGCTATTCCAGATTTTCCATTTGACCAAGAAGCATCAACATTCATTTTAAAACCTTGTGATGGTTTTTTCCAGCTAATTTTGGTGATTCTGGTTTTTGGTGGTCTGGTACACAGTGGTAGTAAACTCTTAGAGTACATGTCAATGTCAAATTGATTATGTATGTACATTGGTTTGACAATAAAGGAATAAAATACCATATCCTTAATTTCATTCAAAATGAAATTAGCATTGGGCTTAACATTCTCATAAAGTATTTTATTCCTTGCCTTCCATAAGCTCCAGCAAATATATGATGTTATATTCTGAGGTAAAATGGATTGCAATTTTGTAAAACCAGTGTATGACAATCTGCCCCAAATATCATGGAAAGTTTGATCTATAATACCAACTAAACAAAGAGCATTTTTCCAGGTTTGAACAGATAATTGACACTCATTAAAGAAATGATCAATAGAATCAGCTACATTGCATAGACAACATTTGGAAGCAATTTGGAATCCATAGTGTATGAAAACATTATCAAATGGCAGTATTGAATTAAAAGTTCTCCACATGAAGATAGATATCTTCTTTGGGATTCTTTTATTCCATAATTTAGAGAGAGATTGAGATGCACCTCTCTGTTCTTTGAGCATCAGATATGCTGATTTGAAAGAGAATTCCCCCCTGAGCTCTGGTTGCCATATGAGAATGTCTTCTCTGTGTGCCATTATAGTAGTTTCCTGCAAAAAAATTAGGGCATTATTAGGAAGCCATGAGGCTATGGAGGGTAGAAATAATGCCTTGTTATTGATGAAATCTGCTACAGTTCCAGTTTCTGGAATAATTGTTTGATCATGATGAACAAAGTCTATCAT
This sequence comes from Cruciata laevipes, assembly GCA_963678965.1. NCBI lineage: Eukaryota > Viridiplantae > Streptophyta > Magnoliopsida > Gentianales > Rubiaceae > Cruciata > Cruciata laevipes. The sequence continues at coordinate 6,593,470 of OY787639.1, forward strand.
AGCTCCCCATGGAGTCCATTTTGTATTCCAGAAACTGCATGTCCCTACTCCATGAAGGACTCTGATGTGTTGTGTAGCAAATTCATCAACAAGACTTATTCTTCTCCATGTGGGTGAAGCTCTATATGAGATAGGCAAAGATGCAATGAATTGGGTCCAAGGGGCAGAGGCTATTTGATACTTCCACCATAATTTTACTGAACATGCAAGTATGATGGTGGAGAAAGACCTAAAACCCAAACCATTTTGTGTGATAGGGTAACATAAATCATTCCATTTCCTCCAAAAAAATTTGGTTTTAAGTCCAACTTCCCCCAGAAAAAGATTGAAATCAACCTTATGATTACCTTAATGATGTGCTTGGTAGGGGTTAGAACAGAGAAGACATGCTGAGGTAAAGAATAGATGCAAGATTTAATGAGAGTGAGCTTTCCTCCTGAGGAGAGCCACTTGTTTTTCCAATTATTAACCCTTTTTTCCACCATTTCCACCACAGGTTGGAAATGAATGTTCAAGGCTTTTCCTTGGATTATGGGACATCCAAGGTATTTAAAAGGAAAACTACCTTGCTTCATTCCTAAAATATTTCTAATTTGGTGTACCTTATCTACAGATGCATTTCTACCCACATAAAAATCACTTTTTTCAAAATTGATTGTTTGTTCAGTTACTATCTCAAACTGTACAAAGAAAGCTTTAAGTCTGGTAAGACTTAGTTTTGAAGCTGTCATGAAAATAACAGTATCATCAACATAAGACAAGTGTGAGATGTTAATGGCATTCCTAGGCAGATTAAAATAATGCAACTTATCAGTTTGAAAGGCAAATGAAATGCTCCTAGTAAATGATTCTTGAGAAAATATTGAAAAGAAAGGGAGAGAGGGGGTCCCCTTGCTTTATACCTCTTGTAGGTTTGAAGAAACCACAGGGCTTACCATTTACCAAGGGTTTGATGTGCCTGACCATTTCATTTAAGCACAGAACATTATCTGAAATGTCTCTATCTTTCTTGAAAGCTGTTTGGTTAGGAGAAATCAACCTATACATAAGTGGTTTCATCCTTTCCATTAGCAGTTTAGTAAAAATCTTATTGATGACATTAGATAGTAAAAATCTTCTGAAATCATCAAAAGACATGGGAGATACTTTCTTTGGGATCATAGTTATCCAAGTAGAAGATATTCCTTTAGGGATGCTAGCTGTAGATAAAAATTCATTGACAGCCTTTGTTACATCCATTGAAATGATGTCCCAGCATTTCATATAGAATGAGGCTGTGAAACCATCAGGGCCAGAGGCACTGTTTTTATTGAGATTAAAAACAATGCTCCTTACCTCTTCATGAGTTGCAGGAAGAATTAAACTATCATTATCCTCAGAGGTAATACAGTTTGGAATTTTGGATAGGAAGTGGGAATAGAAGAGACCTTGGTCTGGATGGCTGGATGAAGATAGCAATTCCTCATAATAAGAAACTGCCTCATTTTCAATGTCAATGCTTTCATCCAACCATCTCCCATTCCTACCCTTGACTTTAGTGATACTAAGCCTGTTTCTTTTCTCTTTGACAGAGTTATGAAAGAAACTGGTGTTTTCATCACCATCCTTCAGCCAATTAACTCTAGATTTATGTTTCCAAAAATGTTCCTCTCTTTAATTGCTTTGATTAACACAGCTTTTTTCCTATTAAGTTCAGAGAGTTCCTGATCATTTGTGGAATTATCATACTGTATTTCCTGTAATCTAAGAGCTTCTTCAGCTTCTTCTACATTTTTGTTTATATCCCCAAAGACCTCTTTATTCCATATCTTTAGGCTTCTCTTAAGCCTTTGTAGCTTTAAGAAAAAACCAAGCATCCCATCTTCATTAAGGAACTGTTCCCAGTTTTCCTTAATGAAAGACAAGAGTTGTTTTCTCTTTAGCCATGTGTTTAGGAACCTAAAAGGCCTAGGACTAGAAATGATTTGACTGCCAATCTGTAAAAACAAAGGGCAGTGATCTGAGAATATCTTGTTTAAAACTTGGATACATGAGGATGGAAACCTCAAATTCCAAGAGGCAGTACACAATCCCTTATCTAGTTTCTCTATTGTTGGGGATCTAAGCCTAGCATTAGTCTAAGTGAAAATGTTACCAACAGTGTTAACATTTTCCAAGGCTAAGCTATCAATGAACTGATTGAATTCAGAAATACTGACTAGATTAGGAGAAGATGGTCCCTTATACTCAGACACTGAGGTTATGGCATTAAAATCACCTATAAAAATAGTATCAGGGCATGTGATAAGTTTAAGACTATGCCATAGTGCCCTTCTACTCCTAAGGTTTCTAGCAGCATACACAAAAGCAGCATCAAACATGGCATTGGTGTGTTGACATGTAATAGAGACATGCATAAATTGATCATGATCCTGATTAAGAACTACTTGCATATCATTATTCCACATCAACCAAATATTACCAGAAGAGGATTGTAGGCATTGACTATAATGAAACTTTTTCATATAAAATATGCATTCCTCATTCTTATGCTTTGGCTCAATTAGACAAATGAGTTGAAAGTTGTGCTTTATAATCATGCTTTCTAATATATCAAGAGATGTGTTCATCCCTCTAATGTTCCATACAAGGACTTTATTTTTGAGGTTTGTACACATCATAAAACATCATTTTTATGGTTGTTTGGTGATCCAGTCACGAATCTATTAACTTGGGTAAAGAAAGTTTTCAAAGGTACCTTAGAACTCACCTTGCCTTTACCTTTATGAGGGGATGGAAGAGAAGATGGGATTATTTCATCTGTGGAACTGTCTGAGAGGGATTCCTCAGCTTCTTTGAAAATGTCATCTTCCCTGAGTGTATTTTCATCCTCTTCCTCCATTATCAGTGGCATGAACCTGTTCCTGTTTCTATCTTGAGAGTGGAAAAGAAACTGATCAGCTTTGTAAGGATTTATTGGGGAGGAGTTACCTGTAGTCAATCTGAGATTTATATCATCCCATGAATCCCTGATATGTCTCCTGTGTTTTGGTGTGGTGAAAAGAGGGCTATCAGGATGGTTGAGTTTTTAGACATCCACAAGTGTTGATGCTGACTGAAGTGGAGATTCTAGCACATATTCAAACAGTTCCTCAGAGCTAGAGCTGTCCTCTTTATGTGAGATATGCATCATATTAGGTGAAACCATAGAAGGACGGGGCTCCTTTGTTACTGTCAGTGGAGAGTGAGGAGATTCCACTTGCATGGCTGGACTGGGGACTACCACAGCTTTTGAAATATATTTCATCTTTGGCTTCTGATTCCTCTGGAACTGGAAATGATTCTGATTAGCCTTTGCAACTGGTTTGATACGAGGTTTCTGAAATTGCTTCTAAGCTTGAATGGTCCTAGCTCTATCCTGTGCAGAGACACCAGATGATCCACCATCTTGAGCATTTGTGTTCATCAGAGGTGCATTTGGTGCAGTGGCAGTGGCAGGTAGCTCAGTAACTTGTGGCTTCAACTGGTCATTGTTAACATTTGGGGTTCTGATTACAGTTTGAGGGACCTTACTGTCCATCCATTGTTGTCTAGCTTTCCTAAGCTCAGGGTGAAGCTGAATGCATTGCTCCTCATAGTGTCCAATGCATTTACAATGAAAGCAATAATAGGGGAGGTCTTCAAATTCTATTGGCAGTTTTTCAACTCCATACTCAACGCCATCCTCCTCTATTCCTACCCTATTGTGGTTGGGAAGCTTCTGTTGGATGTCAACTTCAACACAAATTTTAACAGATGGCCTAGATAATGTGGCAGTGGCAATATCCATTTTGATAAATTTACCTATTTGGTTCCCCATAGATTTAATCATATCATGATTGTAGAAGAATATAGGTACCTTGGGGATGTTAACCCAAACTGGGACTATGTAGCTTTCTGTTTCCGGGGAGAAATCAATCGTCCACTTTAAGACCTTCATCGGAGCACCAGATAAAATCCAACTACCTTTGAGCCATAATCTCTAGTAGTCATCTTTGAACTGGAATCTGATCAGAATGTGTCTGAAGTCGATGGAGCCCAGCTGATAATTGCCTTTGAAATCAACGGATTTGAACGCAGCTTGAAGTGATTCCATAGTTGGCTTGCTCCTTGCGAATTTTACGACTAGAGCATTTTGATAGTGTGATGCGAGCGTCTCCGTCTCCTTTCGTGTGACGATACAGGCAATCTCGCCCTTGTAAAGTGTTTTGGGAGCTATTTCCAGATTAGAGGGCAAATAGTTGCTGAGAGGGGGAGGTCGGTTTGCTAGAGCTTGGAGGAAAGTGTTCCCGAGTTGATTCCGCCGCGGTGAGGCGATGGCACCGCCATGAGCACGGAGAGGTTGTGACCGTTTCTGACCGTGAATTGTCAGAACGGTTATAATTTGGGTAAAAGAGCGGTGGAGGAGAGAAAATAATTGGCCGGAAAGATTATTTTGCTAGAGAGAAAAAATCGCATGAGAGAGAAAGCTGTCAGTTCACTACATTCAAAGGGTCAAAGGGTTGGAGGGATACAACACGAGGACTTCCCAGGGGGTCACCCATCCTAGTACAACTCTCGCCCAAGCACGCTTAACTTCGGAGTTCTGATGGGATCCGGTGCGTTAGTGTTGGTATGAAACATTCTCTTTAAAATATGCTAATATTTTAGTCCATAAACATAAAAAGATTAATAAAATAAAGTGAAAAGTAATGCCAAAAACCTAAAAGATCAAGCCAAATAAAAATATCAGGCAAAAAATAAAGATCAACCCAAATAAAGGTCAAATTCAAGTATAAAAACGTTATGTTCAAACAAAAATAATTAAAATAATTGTATAATAATCCTAAATCATGTAAAATATGGTATCCTTTTGCCATGCCCTTATCGTAAGATCCTTTATACATGAGACTTTCTCTTAGGTAATTACATCCATGGTTTTAAAAAAATTGATCCATAAAAAAGGATTAATTTATACAAGATCAAAGATATGTGTTTGACCAAGATCTTCGATGCCGGTGCCAAAGCTTTTCAATGTCCTTAATTCATAATTAAGTCAATGTCTGAATTATTATCTTTAAGGATCAATAGCATTTGAGTGATCACGTAGATTTACTAGTGACCAATCTCTATTTTTTTTATTATATAGTTATTCTCTCATGGGAAACCTTTGAGAGGTAGCTTTGACTAACATCCCAACAAGAATTGCTACAAATATTCCTTGTGTTATTTTTCATTTTCTTCAATATACAATTTTTTTAAAATAAATATTGGAGTCCAAAAGCTAAATTCTAGAATTTATGTCATTTATATGTGCAAAGAAAACGACTGTATAATTTTACCATAATTTTATTTAGTACAGAAAATAAAAATGGAGGTGCAATTAAAATTAGACATTTAGACCTAACATCAGAACTTGGATTCACACATGTGACAGCTTCAAATGTTATGTAGCGTAGTTTTTTTCTTTTTTTTAAATGTTGTTCACATCTTGGAAATCAAAATATCTCTTGAATAAGACACAATTAATACATCTAAATCTCACATGGGGCCGTTTCAATCCTCTAATAGATTTTGTTTTGAACACGGCATGCATCTAATTAAAAGGTTTTTGTCTCCTTCTTGAAATGCAAGGTTCGGTTTGTACCATCACGAAAATTCGGATACGATCAAGTTATGGAAGCTACTGAGTGCCACCGAGAACAAAGCATTCCGTATAACAGACTCACTATCGACCAGCAAAAACCTCATAGCAAGAAAGATGAATGTTTCGATTACCTGCCTAAGAGGAGAATGACTCGACTGCTCACCTATTCTTTAACTATTAGTTTACTGAGAAGGTTTGAAATATCGGGGGCTTGAGGACGGTATTGAGACAAATAAACATAACTGAACCGAATTATGGCTCAGAGAGCCGCTAAACTCGAATGAAGTACATACCGTAGAACTGGTATTAGTGCTTTGTGATGCTTTATGGCTTCAAAGAAATCAATGGACCTTTACTAACAAATCGTTGGAAGCTGATTATATTACAGTATCGGTTAGTGAAAATCTGAGATGATTCTAAGCCGCGAACTCTTGGCCGGAAAGGGAGTCGAAATCTTTCACCAAGTTCCTTTGCTGAAACCGCCGACCGTGGGGAATATGATTTTCTTTGATGCCGGGATAAATAAAGGGAAAGCAGGCATCACAAGTATAACATTAGATGGTAACGACTACTTTCCTACGAGAAACAACTAGCTCAATTTGTGGTGTAACTGACCCAACCTATATATGCAGAGGGAAGAGTTTTAGAAGCTGCTATCAAGCTAACGATAGATCTCGATATCAAAGCAATCAGTTGAGACTGCCTGGAGCTTCGAGAGACTTTGAACCGACTTCTCTTCCATGCATGGAATTTGTTACAAAGATAAGGCTTTCTGATTGCAGGAGACTAAATAGTTTCATTTGGCCCCTACTTTGTCCGACAAATGTAACTATTTAGGCCATGTTTGCTAGATCTTATCTGTAGATCAGTTCAGTTCAGTTCAGTGAAAATGTAATTTGATGAAATTCAGGTTAATTCAGTCATGCTGGTTCCATTTTTCAATACATCAATTTTTACTTCAGTTCAGTACATCAAGAAATCAGTTCTACCAAACAGGGCTTTAGTCATTTCACGAACTGAATAGAGTTTGAGTTTTTTTTTTTTCTTTATGAAATGATCAAACTCAAATAAAAAAAAAATCCAAAACTCAAAATTGATCAAACCACATGAATAGCACACCATAGTTTCTTTTGAGTTTTTTTTTTTAAAAAAATATATATATCATATTTCTAATTTATAATTTCTGTTTCAAAAATAATAATAATTTCAAATTTGGTACCAATGCAAAAGTGAACCCCGATTCGAACCCGCTAAAACATTTACTGGTCATCAAGCACCGTTTGTAGCAGCGCCACCGAGTCTCTGTCATGGAACCGCCGCGGTTGCACCGAATTTTATCCTTGTCTGACTTAGACGACATCGATTTACAGCCGGAGGACTTCTCCTCATCCATGCCCCTCAAAAAGGTCCCCCACGGCAGCGTCTTCGAGGCTTCCCGCGCCGGTGACGTGGACCGCCTCCAGTACCTGCTGGACTCCGGCGTCAATGTCAACGCACGGGACCGATGGGACTCCGTCGCTCTCTACTACGCCTGCCTCGCCGGCCACCTGGATGCTGCTCGGATGCTTCTGGAGAGTGGGGCCATTTGCGCCGAGCACACCTTTGACGGCGACAGGTGCCACTACGCCGCGCTCAATCTCAAAGTCAGGAAGCTGTTGAAGGAGTTTGAAGCTCGGCCGCCGCCTCTCGGCCCGCTTCAGGGCGCCCTCAGGGAGACTTTTCTGGGGTGTTGGAGTAATAATGCTTATTTGGAGCAATTGAATGGCCACACCGTGTCCAAAATTGCAGGTATATCTTTGCATTCATTTTCTGTTTGCATTAGTCGGTGTTTAGATTACTGTTACAACACTTCTTTGCCATTCCTGATATTGAAATGGACTTTAGTTTGGAAATGATACACAATTGGGACGAGGAATATACAACTGTATATAAAGAATGGTTAGGTAGAATAATGCACAAATAAGAATATCAATGAAATGTTGGACCTTGTAATCATAATTTGGAGTTTGATAGGATTTCATGATTGTGATTTGTTGAAATTCTGTTGTTGTAGTATACTTGTTATGTACCTCATTTGGCCGAGGGATGAAAGTTATAAAACTAGTTCCAAAGGTGAAATGAGGAAACTAGTGAGAGGTTGTTATAGAATATACCTGAACATGATATGCTGGACTTCTGTTGGAATTAGACCAGTTTGATTTGGTTTAAGCACAGAGTTAAACAAGCATGGAAGTTTAAAGTTTGTCAAAGTATATTATTATGGAATAGTATTCATTCATATTCTTTGCTTATAAGACGGAACTCAGAGACTAAAGAGTTGAAAGTAAATATAAGAAAAAGATATCATCTGGAGGAGGTTTTGTGTAGTGCTAAAGTTTCTCTGTATTTGAGTTTGATCTTGATATTGATATAATGCCTTAGGTATATTTATGGATTTAAAGAGTTCAGTTTAGTTACTGTGTTTTGAAACAGAATAGTATCTTGAAGTATCATCTAATGGTGAATATTTTAGTGATATTTTATGTGGCTGCACTCTCTTTATTAGCTTGTTTTCTTGTAATCATGTTTTGATTTTTTTAAAATTATTTTGTTCTTTATGTATTACTTGGGTCTAGCACACCAAGGCTTCCACCTTCCTGTTGTTGAGCCTTATGTTTATCTTAAATAGTTTTTCAAAATAAGCATGGGTGTTTTATATATTAATAAGTTTTGATGAACTAATCGTAGTATCGTACTACTGAGACAATTATATGCTGAGATAATTTATGCTTCTGCTGCAGTACTCGCTAGTCATATCTAACCTATGTAACTACAGTTAAATGGTATAAACTCTCCAAAAAAGAAGAAGTTATAGAGTATAAAAAAATTAGTCTGTTGGACTAGTTTACCTGAACCGAACGTGATATATTAGCTCTCAGTTGGGGAATTAGACCAGTCTAGTGTTCATTCATCTGCTTTGTCTGTAAGGTTGAAGGATTGTTCTTTATTTTTAAAACGATCATCTGAATGGAGCTTGAAGTTGATTTAGAGAGGATTTGTGTAATGTAAGAGATATTGATTTAAACCTTGAGTATATGTATATCTTGGGGTAGGTCAGTTTAGTTAACAAAGAGATGTTTTTAATGGTACTGAAGGGGTTATCATGTGTCAGGTTTGTTTCTTTCTCGTAGTTGTATTATTTTACGTTGATGGATTTTTGTTTCTGTATTAATTTGTTCTAGCACACCAAGTCTTGAACTTTCCTATTGTGGAGCCTTGTGGTTATCTGAGAATGGCAGTACATTGAAATAAAAACTTCAAATTTAACAGTGACCAAACTGTTTTCTGTTCCTATTTTATGAGTAGCACATTAAAGTTTGAATTTACTGAAAGATATATCAGACATTTTTTTTGGGGGGAGTTCTTAAGTTCATTAATCTGACATGGATTGATGAAATCAATAGGTTCTTTGCCTAATGGCGGATCTGCTACCAGTCACTTTCCTGCAGATGTTGTGTTGTATGTTCAGGGAAGACCTATTGAAGCTCACAGAGTCATCTTGATTGCCCGTTCTCCTTTTTTCAAGAGCAAATTTGAGACAGACTGGAAGGGTCGGAAAGAAATTAAATTTACTGAAAAGCTCTCTTTTCCTGCTCTATTCAGCCTCATTCATTTCTTTTACTGTGACCGGCTTGAGGTTTTCGTAGATGATATAGAGGCTTTGGCGAGGATTTGCCGAGTTTGCAAGTGCATCTCTCTCCAGAAGATCCTTGAGAAAGAACTAATTCATCAAAAGTATGCCGATTATAAATCCCTTCAAAAGGTAGACAACTCTCAGAAGCGGTTCATATTGCAAGGTCTTTCACTTCCTGAGAATGATCGACTTCCTGCTGCATTACGTCAAATTCTTGAAGTTTCTCTCACCAATTCCACACGGGTAGATAAGTTGGTCAGTCCTATCGATTCTCTCACATCATCGGTCAGTTCTATGAATATTACTGACCTTAATAATGATTTTGCGGATGTTTATGTGAAAGTTGAGGATAAGATTTTCCGATGCCATCAAGTTGTGTTAGCATCAAGATCTGAATATTTCAAAGCTAGATTATCACGAATGGAAGACTTCTCTGATGGAAGAGATGAGTTAACTTGTAGTACGCTTCCATGCATTGAAGAACATGATTTGAGCATGGGTGCATTTGAGAAGATGGTTGAATACATGTAAGTATGATTTCTTTGAATACATCTTCTCTGAGACTCTTTTCATGTTCCTCGTTATGACATATTTGGGTTTTGAATTGGTCGGGATGTAGTATACAGAAGAACTATGTTTGTTTAAAAAAATGTAAATGTTAGCAACTTCACTAGAGTTGTTTTTATGTTTGATAAACTTTTAATCTCACTCAATATGTTCCTTCATGGTTTTGTTTAGTGACACTGGTGTATGATTTTGACAATGATTCAGGTATACAGACGCTCTGAAGGAAATAAAGCCTGATCAGGTATTTATTTCTCATATGGTAAAAGATGATGTTTCACCGATTGCTGTTTTCCCATTGTTCATTTGATTACTCTCTAGTACTATCAAAATTGTCAACTCTAGGCCTTCGATTCTTTCCTGCTTATCTTCTATCCAGTTCAATTCAGCAAAACAATTGACTTTCTGAAATTTAGCTTAGTCCTATTATAACCATATTTCCATACTCATTTTTTGTTCCGTATAGCATGAAATAAGCTTGCCTTTGAGTGATAATTTGTTCCTTTATACAACAGGCTGAAGAGATGTTTGATGCTGCATCAAGATATCTTCTGTTTCCGCTGAAACGTGCAGTTGCAGATGTCCTACTGCCACACCTAGAAACAGCTGATCCGGCAGAGCTGTGCCATTGGCTGACATTAGCTGACATGTACGGTGTTTCAAAGATCCGGGAGTACTGCATCAACACCATAGCTCTCAACTTTGAGACATTTGCAGAAACTCCCGAGTTCAGGGCCATGCTGCTGACTCTCCCCCCTCCCTCCGGGGACACCAGTCTTCGTACCACCGCTCCCAATGCACCCGGTGCTGAATGGACATCCAAAGAAAACCTCCTCGATGACCTCCGTGAAAAATGGCTCGAGGCTGAAGGAGACGAGCTAAACCAGAGAGACGAGAGCGCGTTGAGATTTGACAAGCGGCTTGAGATGCTCGTGGTGGTAGCCGAGCGCGAAAAGTCTAGCTCTTCACTCGATGATGACGACTGTTTTGCAGAAACATCTTAAATTCGCAGGAAATAGAAATGCAAGAGCTTTTGTAATATGATGATGATAGTATATATATATTGTTGATGAATTCCACAGAACACGAGAGGCAGTTTACAAAGACGCAAGCGAACAAATACTCAGCCTAGCTAGGCCATGACTTGTTTTATTACAGGACATATATTTTACACAGAAAATAAAACACAGACATATTCAGAAATCATAATTTCTTGTCCCCAGATTTCACAACATGATGAACTGCTCTCGATTGGATTAAGGTTGTCTTGCTTAGCAGTTGCAGGGGTCGCAGGTGCAGTTTGATCCGCACTTGCAGGCATGGCCACCTTCTGCTCCAAAGCTCTTCTCACCGGATTCAACAGAGAATCTGCAAATTTATGTAAAAAAAAAAAAAACACAATTATTTATAAATTAATTGAAAATTCTGATCAAGAATTGAATATCATCAAATTTATTTAATCTAAAACGGAGAGTAGGCTAGAGTTACCCCTTTGGTGACTGTTCAAGGATGGTCACGGTCGTGGCTGCCATCTCCACATCAGGGTACATTTTCCTGCCATGGAAAATAACTGTTGATTTATTTTAAAATTACTACAAATTATCAATCATCATCCTGATCTCCAACCTTATATGCACTTTTGATCTAACTTAGTTTAATAAAAATTAGTTTAATTTGATCGCTTTATCGCTATTCAATTCAGGTCGATCAAAACTAAATTCACGAGATCAGACCGACATACATGTTCTTCCATCTTATTTAAACTAAAGTTGAAATTAATGAGCAATAAGAATATATAGCACAAATAAATTAAGCGGAATATCATCTTTGACTGATATGATCTAAACTGATCTGGAATCGAGATGCAGTTAAACACTTACCCGCAGTTGCAGCTTGAACCGCATGAGCAGTTGGAACCACAGTTGCATCCAGACGACATATTCCAAGGATTTGTGAGAAAAAGTTTATATGAAAAAGTGGTGTTTTTTTGCTTGCTTTGAATTCTGATGTGGTGTGTTTGGAACAGGTTAATGGGACTCCTATTTATAGTGCAATTTTGGGAATATATTAAAGTTTTTGGGGACACTTTCATTGTACCAATCAAAGAGGTGAACAAATTAAACACGCAAATGAAACATTACATTTGAAAGGAAATTTAATGTTATTTATTTACATTTGTAAAAAATAATTAAATCCGTGTTGTTGTCACTCTTCCCTTCACAATATTATTGCAGTTTTGAAAAATAATAATTAAAGGCGCGGTTTAACATTCCGTGTAGCACACTCTATGGCTGTCATGAATCATGATTTGTACATTTGATGCTTTTAGTTATTTTATATTTTGGTTAATTGCCTTTCGTTTAGCTAATAATAATACATGGCTCACAAATTATATTATTTTTTCATAAAGGGTTTAATTAATTAATATAGTAATGGAGAAGATATTTATCTGGATTTTCTCCATGTTAATTTAATATGGCTATGGTGAAAGGTGAAAGGTGAAAGATTGAAATGTTTACCTGCCACATGTTAAAAGACAAACAAACAATGGCGTGGTAGATCAAACACTCTTGATTATGACATTCTTTCTGAATCTTTTCAAATCTAAACCGTTTAATACTATTATCTTTTTAATATGATGCAAGGTTTAATTCACACATTATTTGTATATACATTATTTTAGATATGTGATACTTCTTCAACCAAATTTATTTAGCTTGGTTTTAGAAGTCAACTAATTGAGAGGTTTGTACATGTATAGATAACTTCATAGATTGTATTCTTTCTATATCAATAATAATAATAAATTTATAACGTGACAATTCCATAGATGTAAAATAAAGTATGGTAAACGACGTCATATTTGTACCAAATACTATGAACAGAGACTTAAATATTATAACGGTTTTCTTATTCTCTTTTCACCGTAACTATCTTAATTAGATATATCCCTTGTTATGAAAATGAAATTAGAAATCATTTTCTAATCTCCACCATTTTTTGCAGGCAGGAATCAATCCTCTAAAAGACCAGTCACTGTTTCTCTTTTTAAAACGCACAATCATCTTTTTGTGTGTAATAATTTGTGGTTTTCATTCAAAAGTTTGTGCTTTATGACCGAAATTCCACTAGGGAAGGTGCAAAATTAAAGTCTCGTAGGCTCCATGATGTGAAGGACTTTAAGATTCTATTGAGCAAGAGGTGATATCCTCGCCCTTGCATGGGTTCAGGGGATGATGAAGAGGTTAACCATGATGTTCAAATGTATAAGCTACCTACATGATGATTACTACAATTAACTTAGAGCAAGTCCAACAGCTTTCCTACAAGATTCTCCAAGATATAGTACTATATTCTCATATTCCCTATTTTTTTTTGCTTCAACTCCAACAGCTTTCCTAGTGTGGGGATTAGAATTTAATGCATGTGCATTAAATTCCAGTATTTTATCTTTTTATTGTTATTTTTTCACCATTCAAGTATATTTTTGAATCTTAATATTTTAAATTACGTATGATAAAAAAATGTGAAAAATATATATTATTAAAATATGCATTAAAACGAACATAACAAGATCTCACATGACAATATTCAAATTTTTATAAACATGTAAGCATAGTCATGTATGATCTTGTTTTGTTCGTCAAAATATGAAATTTAATAATATATATTTCTTATAATTCTTTATTATATACAATTAAAGATAACCACATTTGAAATATATGTATTTGAATTATAAAACTAATAAAGAGAGGTAAAGGATCAACATAAATGCACTAAGCATTAAATTTTGTTTCCCCAAGTTTTTTTTTCTCTCTACAGATCTACAGATTTGGGGAAGCAACATGTAGATTTCTTCAAAATCCCCAAGTTGGGGAATGGGATAGGGAATCCGTTGGAGCTGAAAAATGGCTCATATTCCCTAAATTTATTGAAATCCCCAACTTGGGGAAGCTGTTGGACTTGCTCCTATGTAACAATTAACCAGACAATTAATCACTTGACCAAGTACATGTGTGTTTTTTGGAAAAAATTATTAATCTAATTTCTATGTTTCAGATAATTTTAAATAAAGAAAATAAATTGTTTCAGATGTTCTAATTTTTGGGTCATGCAGATGATCTTCTTTTGAAATTCAAGCATAAAGCCAACTAATTGTGGAATTTGAATTTTGTAGTCCCAAAATTCAAGCATTTTAAATAAAACTAACTTTTTGTATTGAGTTATAACTTATCTTGTGACCGGGGCTTTGTCAGTACTGCTAAACTTTTGTAAAGAGATCAAATATTGATGATTGCATTGGAGAGTCCAAGTAAATAGACACTTTCTATTTTGATGAGTCATATTAACACCCTATTAGAAATTGCTAAATGGATCCGATATTTAAGGATGATGCCCTCAGAGTTAGAGATGCTGTTAGTCTTTTCTAACTTGTTAAGTCCTACCAACTTGTTACATTCAAACATCGGTCGTTGACTTTCCACAAGATCTCAAGAACAATGGTAGGAGAAAATATATTGCCAAAAACAAAATAAAACACATACAAAATGGTATTTTATTAAGTTGGATTGGATTTGATAAGGTTGAAAAACATCATACATCAACATAATCTCTCAATTTTTTGCCGTCCATATATGCGTGTTCATTGGTTCATAATAATTTGATTAATTTCTGAAATGACAAACGAAAGCAACATATTATGTAATTAAGTTGAAAAATGGGGGTTTGGAAATATTTCACAATCACCTTAAGAAAATAAACGAGTGAAGAACATCCATATAGAAGCAGTAAAATGAGAATTACATCACATGATGTCAACTTTGTTGATGTTAAACTATGTCAACTTTGCTCATGTTAAATTTTTAACATTATCTTTACTTTTATTTTTAATTGTTATTAAACAATGTCAACTTTGTTCAGGCTAAATTTTTGTAAATACAGTACTTTCAAATTCAATAATGTGTTTTATACCTACCGCAATACTGCTTATTATAAGTGTTGAATATTGTAATAAATTTTGGGTCATAATTTCTGGCAATGCCAATCTAGGAATGCAACAGCTTATTAAATTAGATTGGACAATGAGTTTGGAATATTTCACCATCCCGTTGTGCTTTCTCAACTTAAAAAACATCGACATAACAAAATCAATGGAAATCGTATTTTCATCAGATAAGTGAAATGTTCCTCTCGTTTCCATAAAACACTAGGTAGTCGATGCAAATCAAACAAGAGAGATTTTTTGTGAGAACAGTCTCAAAATGAGACCAAGAGATAAAAGTTGAACTTTTTACTTTCAAACTCGACCTTTTACTGATTAAACATGATTATTTAGGCCCTGTTTAGTAGAGCTTATTTCTTGATGCACAGAACTGAACTGAACTGAACTGAATTGAACTGAACTGAACTGAACTGAACTGAACTGAATTGAACTGAAGTGAAAATTGATGTATTGAAAAATGGAATCAGCATGACTGAATTAACCTGAATTTCATCAAATTGCATTTTCACTGAACTGAACTGAACTGAACTGAACTGAACTAAACTGAACTGATCTACAGATAAGCTCTGGTAAACAGGTCCTTAGTGTATTACTGCTGATTTTATCACTTACAAAACTGATGTTTTACTTATTAAATATATGGAAAATTCTACAGTCCCGTGACTGAAGGTTCAGTCAAACAATTTACCATCGTTGGATTAACTTTTAAAGGTAAAGATAACTTTAAATTCAAATTCAAAATTTTCTAAAAATAGATGAGGTTGTTTTATGTGGTATTCTTACGTGACTGAACTTTCAGTCAAAAAAGAAAAACTGAACTGTAGTCTCTTCCTAAATATATATTTCTATGAGACCAACAACTCTTAATTAAAGATTTATAATCTAAACAAAGTGGTATTAGCAAACCCCATTTTATTTCTCTACTTTTAACACAAGTTTGAAGAGGATCTCAATTTATCCTTTAATTCCTTTGAATTATATTTACCTTAATGAAAATGCTCTCTAAAAAATAGGAAAAACAATTGAAGAGATTATTATGTTCTTTAAAAAAACACTTTAACTTAGAGGAAGATAATAATATACTATGCATATTTGATTTTTTTGAAGGCATAATAGTACATATAAATTTGGAGGCATGGACCTTGCAACTTTACTCAAGCCTTCACATCATATATCAATTACTTATCTAAAGTCAACAAAAGGTTTGGATTTTGTCACAAATCTGATAAGACACACAACCAAAAATGACTCAAGGCCATATCTTGAACTTCCAAGATAAAGAAGGATCTCAACTGTTTGCAATTCCCATCAGATAAATGTTTACAATAGAGCCGAACTACTATGAGAACAAAATCTTGCATCATTAGGTTGCCTTCTTTGCTTTTCTCTTCTCCTTTCTCTCCCTCTTCTTCAACGCTGTCATCCTAGCTTTCAGAATGGTGGCATACGACGCTTGAAATTTTTGATGCTCCTTTTGGCCAACCTACAATGCCATTCATTAAGAAAAACAATCAGCCATATGACCAACGGAAATATATAGGACATTACATTCTTGCAACAACGAGAAGCTACGAGTTATTCTGGCATACTTAAGACCACAGATCAACAAAGACAGCACATATTAACAGAGAAACCGTTAATATAAACAAGAAATTAATATAATTGAAGCCTGGATTTCTTCATTGAATCTACAGCAGTCATCACCTAACCAACTGGTTATAAATGTTCCAAGTTCCAACCCCATGGTTATTAAAGCCAGTGTTTAATGTCTAATGTCTAACCAGTCTCATGTTAAACTTACTCTCCCTTGATAACTTACTTTCCTCCCATCAAACTCAGCTTGAGCATAAAGATGTTCCATAAGTAACACCAATCTAGGAGCTATTGTCTACTGCCAACAAATACATAACAGAGATACTCCTCAATGGCCTTACCTACAATCCTAATATAACTCCTCTGACTAACAACATTATGTTAACCTTACTTGCATATTAGCATGCTATATATCAAGCAACAGGCAGAAATTCAAGTAACGGTAATAAGTCTTTTTCCCCCAATAAAATTTGATAATAGCAGTATATACGAGTTCTTACCAGAGTAGAAATATTCCTTTTGCCATCAGTTGCTCGAATCAGACACTTAAACTCAATAGGTGTCTTCATTCTGTTCCTCTGTGACTTAGATTTGTCAGATGCTGTAAAAACAAAAAAAGGATCAGGATTTAAGAATAAAAAAAATAGGCAGGGCTGCAATTAGTCAGATAGAGCAAAAGAGAAATAAAATCTTACAGTGTTTCAAAGTGACCCAAACAGAACCCTTCTCGGTGTTTCGCTCAAACATGTTTGTCAGCTCATTAAGGAACGGATCAGGTAGCAGACGAGCCTGAAAGAAAGAAACAAATACTTACTCAATCAATACCGGAGAATGTAACAATTGACACCTTAAATCTAATTTTAATCCATACAAAGAAGCTATAAAGAGCTATCAACATGCTACAAATATCACTAAATCACTACTGAAGAAATGCAACAGTTTAGCAATAATTACTCAATACAACAGTAAACAGTCAAGATACTCAAGTTATCCCAGCGAAGAAACAACTCAATCAAAACCGGGGAATGTCAGAATTGATGCCTCAAATATACTTTTATCAATCAATACAAAGAAGCATAAGTGTGCAAACAAATATTGATCAATCACTACAGAAGAATGTTACAATTAACGCCTCGAATCTAATTAGTACTCATAGTCTCATAACGACACAAAACCCAAGGTACACAGTCAACACAGCATACTCATGATAACCATGCGCAGCCTTAAGAAAACACAATCCATACCTTTGTCTTGCTGGAATGATTCGGCTGTGCAGTCTCCATCGACATCGTACAGAAAGAACCCTAAACTGAAAAGTGAGAAAACAGATTAAAACCGAGGGTTTCCGCAGATAACAGTCACTGTGCAACAAATTTACATGAATCCAATGATTGAGCTTAAGCCATTCAAACCCAAGCAGCATAACCCAATGCGATAACAAATTGGATTCCTAATACCGATAGACGAAGCTAAATCGTGTTCTAATATTCTTGCGTATAACTAATAACACAAGAAAGATGCAGATTTTTCAATTATGTAATTGAGGGATTCGAGAATATCAGTGGAGAATTCGATGACTCACCTGAAATTTGCGGCGCTCGGAATTTGAAGGCGATCGTCTGGGGAAAACTTGAAGACTTTTTGTTTGTGAGGAAAATTTGGAGACTCTGTAAGCTTATATTGGTTGCCTAAGTCGGTGGGTTTCGGGTTTTATATTGGGCCGAACGATTACTGGCCCGGAAATTTCTCACACAGTGTTGTGATTTCAAATTAGCCCAAGGGCATTGCTGTAATTTCTATATTAGTCAAACGGTCCCTTGACCGGGTAGTAAGAATTGGTTGAACCGAATAGCTGGGTGGGGAGTGGGGTTTCCTATATGAGCCTTTACTTTTCCTTTTGGATATTATTGATTAAGCTTGTAATTGAACTGAGTTCTCTGTGATTAATTCAACCGCTCCGGCGGGAAGTTACTGTTTCACCGGAATTGTGAGTTCAGCTCACAACAATTGGTATCAAAGCAGGCGGTACTCGGACGGCAGCATGACAGAAACACGCACCAAGCAGCTGGAAAGCAGGCTCAACGATCTGGAAGGATCGGTGAAATCTCTGCGACAGGAAGTGACGGACAATCGCGTTGAGTTTGGAACACTGGCGGCGGAGCTCCGAGCGGATAATGCTTCAATCCAAACCGCATTGGAGATGCATTTGCAGGAGAAACAGGCGGTGAACGAGCGTGCATCGGAGGAACTCAAATCGATGCTCACAAGACTTCTGGGGGAGCGGGAGCAGGAGAAATCGCCGGTGAAGGAAACCGGGGGGCCGAGCAGGATTCAGATCCAAACAGATCTGTTTCAGAGTGGCAAAGAGAAGATGCGGAATCCAGTCAAGGTGAGCTCTAGTTTAACTGATGAACCTATTCCTTTCGTTCGTAATAATCGAGTTGTTAATCCTAGAACTAGAGGTAACAATTATGATGACATGAACACTGGTAATAGGAGAATAACTAAGATGCAACCTAGACTAGATATGGCTGCCTTTGGTGGTGAAAATCCCCTGGAATGGTTGCAGAAGTGTGAGAAATACTTTAGATACTTTGATGTAAGGGATTTTGAACGGATTGAAACGGCTGAACTGTACTTAGAAGGGAAGGCTGAGATTTGGTATGCTGCTGAATTTGGCATTACAATACCAGAGAGTTGGGGTGAATTCAAAGTAGCTGTGTTAAGAAGGTTTGGAGTTAAGGGAGGGGATGACCTAATTGAAGAATTTAACAAACTGTACCAGAAGAATGGAGTAGAGGAATACATTGAGCAGTTTGAATTACTCAAGGCTATGGTGATGAGCTTAAACCCCTACCAAGCAGATTCCTATTATCTCTCTAGTTTTCTAAGTGGATTAAGGAGTGATTTGAAGTTGGCTGTGAAGTCTTTGAGGCCTAGAAATTTGCATGAGACCATGGAGTTGGCAGTCTTACAGGAGAAACACCTAGAGGGATTGTATAAGAAGCAGAAGTCATTGGGGCAAGGAGTTGTTGGAGCTGGTTATGCCAAGAAGGAGTTTCAGAACCAACCTTGGGGTAATAACAACGGGGAGAAGAAGATACAGCCAGGATTTAAGAAAATTTCACCTCAGGAGCAGAAGTACAGGAAAGATAATCATCTCTGCTACAAGTGTGGGGAAAAGTACTCTCCAGGCCACATCTGCAAGTTCAGACAGATCCACTACATTTCTAATGTAGAAGAGGGCAATGCACCAGATATCATAGTAGTGGAGGATGATTTTGAGAGTCTGATGCAGTTAGAAGAACTGGGAGATGTGGTAGATGTGTTGAAGGAGGAACCAGAGTTAATGACCTTGAACTGCATAGGGAAAGATGCCTCTGAAACAGCTGAGGCAGAAACCTTGCACCTTACAGGGTTCTTGAAAGATAGCCCTGTGGATATGCTTCTTGACACTGGGAGCACTCACAGTTATATCAGTCCCAGAGTAGCAAAAAGATTGGGATTACGTGAGGAGTTTACCAGACCTTTTCAGGTGAGGATTGCAGATGGAAGTATGGTAGGAGGAATGTCTAAGTGCCCTGGAGTAAAATGGACTGTACAAGGACATCAGTTTGTATTCTCATTGCAGGTGATGGAACTGGGGGGATTGGATATGATTTTGGGAGTGAACTGGATGAAGTGGTATAGTCCCATATCTTTTGATTTCATGACAAATGAAGTGAACCTGACTAGTCAATTCACTGGAGAGAAGTGGTGGCTGAAAGGCAATTGGGATCAGAGGGTGAGATTCAATCTAGTAAGGGGAGCTGAGGCCAAGGGGATCAGTGAACTCAGAAGGATGAGGGGTTTTGATGAATTTATGGAAGCTCATTTTCTGGAAAAAGAGAAGGAGGAGAATAGCAACTGCCCAGGAGCTTGGTTGAAGGAAGAATTCTCACAGTCCAAGGTTTTTCTCAAAGCTCCTGTTGAAGTTCAGAGAGTATTGGAACAGTTTCATGAGGTATTTCAGAATCCAGTGGAATTGCCACCTGAGAGAGAGATTGATCACCAAATAAACCTCAAGCCTGGAGCAGTACCCTTCAAAGTAAGACCATATAGATATCCCCACTTCCATAAAACAGAAATTGAGAAGCAAGTGCAGGACCTCTTAAACAATAAGGTGGTGGAAGCTAGTACAAGCCCTTACTCATCTCCTGTACTGTTGGTAAAGAAGAAAGATGGAACATGGAGGTTGTGTATTGACTATAGGAGAATAAATGACATCACTGTGAAGGACAAATTTCCAATTCCTGTTATAGATGAGTTACTGGATGAGCTGCATGGGTCTAAGTTTTTCTCCAAGCTGGATTTGAGGTCAGGCTACCACCAGATCAGAGTTAGAGAAAGGGACATTCACAAGACAACTTTTCAAACTCATCAAGGACACTATGAATTCCTGGTAATGCCTTTTGGCCTTACCAATGCTCCTGCCACTTTTCAGTCCCTGATGAACAAGGTTTTCCGGCAGTTTATGAGGAAGTTTGTGTTGGTGTTCTTTGATGACATACTGATATACAGCAGGAATGCTAGTGAGCATGTGGAGCATGTGAAGCTGGTACTACAGGTGATGAAGGATAACAAGCTTTTGGCTAAAATTTCCAAATGTGCATTTGCTGAGCCCAGAATGGAGTATCTGGGGCATGTGGTATCTGAAGAAGGAGTTGAAATGGATAGCAGCAAGGTCAGTTGTATTGAGAAGTGGCCAGAACCTCAGAACATAAAGCAGCTGAGATCATTCTTGGGATTAACTGGATACTACAAAAGGTTCATCCAGAATTATGGATTAATCTGCAGACCTTTGAATGATTTGTTGAAGAAGGATGGTTTTGTGTGGAACAGGTTGGCAATTGAAGCTTTTGAGAATCTTAAGAAGGCCATTACAGCTGCACCAGTACTGAGGATGCCTAACTTTGGCATCCCATTTGTGATTGAAACAGATGCAAGTGACCTAGGCATGGGGGCTGTTCTCATGCAAGAAGGGAGACCCATAGCTTTCCTTAGCAAGACTTTTTGTCCAAGGAACAGAGGCTTGTCCACTTATGAGAAAGAGCTGTTGGCTCTGGTGATGGCAGTAGAAAAATGGAGGCACTATGTGGTGGGTAACAAGTTCATCATCAAGACTGACCATCAAAGTTTGAAATTCTTGCTGGAACAGAAGCTTCATACAACTATTCAGCATAAATGGGTTACAAAACTGTTGGGTTTGGATTTTGAAATCCAGTACAAAACTGGGAAAACTAATGTGGTAGCTGATGCTTTATCAAGGTACCCTCATCAGCAAGGAAGGGTTGTTGATCAGGAGGAGAAAGCTCTTGAAGAGGTGCACTGGGATGAAGAGGTGAGTTCACTGTTGGATGTGCATGGGGTGCTTTGGACTGATGATAAAGGTCCACTAGTGGTTGAGCAGGAAGGGAATGTTGTGATTGGCAAGCAGGTGGAGAGCAACCAGGTGGGGAGTGATCCTGAGTCTGATTTTGGGAGTGGTAAGCAGGTGGAGAGTGATCATGAGTATGATTTAGAGGAGCAGAAGGTTGTGGGGAACAATGAGCTGAAAGTGGACAGTGAGCTGAAAGTGGAGTTGGTAGCATCTTGCAACGTTTTGTCTTCTTCAACACTAGTTCCAGCTTGGATCTCTCAGTTAGAAGCTAGTTATGATGGAGATGAAACAGCTCAACAGTTGATTGCACGGGCCATACTTACCAAGAATGTGAACCCTGAGCTAACATTTACCAGTGGCATCTTGAAACAAGGTCAGAAGATATATGTGGGGAGTCAAGGTACCATCAGGTCTGATATTTTATCTTCCATGCATGCTTCATCTATTGGGGGACATTCTGGACAGAGTGCTACTATTAAGAGAGTGTTGAGTACCTTTGTGTGGCCTAATTTGAAAGCTGAAGTCATTCATTTTGTGAGAAGTTGTGTGGTGTGTCAGAAAAACAAGAGTGAACACTGTCACCCCCCTGGCCTTTTACAACCTTTACCTATACCAGAAGGAGCATGGAAACATATCACCATGGATTTTATTGAACAACTACCTTTATCTTTAGGTTTCAATACAGTCTTGGTAGTTGTTGATAGGTTCACCAAATATAGCCATTTTATTGCCCTATCCCATCCCTTTTCAGCAAAACAAGTAGCTCAAGCCTTCTTGGATGAGATTCATAGGTTACATGGACTACCAGAGTCCATTGTATCTGACAGGGATATAATCTTTACTAGTCATTTCTGGAATGCTATCTTTGGGAAACTGGGAGTTAAACTCAATTTCAGTACAGCTTACCACCCTGAGACTGATGGCCAAACAGAAAGGGTAAATCAAGTGTTGGGAAATTACCTGAAGTGCTTTTGCAGTGAGTTTCCAGGGAGATGGAAGGAGTGGCTTGGGACTGCTGAGTGGTGGTATAATACTAGCCACCACTCTAGACTGGGGATGTCACCTTTTGAAGCTTTGTATGGGGTGAAGCCTCTGTCTATTCCATTGGGAGCTCTGACTAACACCATCTTCCCAGCTGCACAGGATTTGCTGCAGCAAAGGAATGAAGTACAGAAGAAATTGCAGGTTCATCTAAAGGCAGCTCAAGATAGAATGAAATCTTATGCTGACACCAAAAGAACTGACAGGGAGTTTAATGTAGGTGATTGGGTGCTGTTGAAAGCTAATAAACACAGGCAGTCAACTTTGAAAGATCTGCAGACTCAGAATCCCAAGATCAGTTCAAAGTTCCATGGCCCTTTCCAGGTGAAGAAGAAAGTGGGAACAGTGGCTTATGAATTGAAATTACCACCTGAGAGCAGAGTTCACCCTGTCTTCCACGTTTCTCTACTCAAAGCTTTTGTTGGAGACCCATCTCAAGCTGCTGGTCAATGCCCTAATATCAGCTATGAAGAACTAGAAGCTCTTCAACCTGAAAAGGTGTTGCAGAGGAGGCTTATCACCAGAAAGGGGATCTCTGTTGTTCAGTGGCTGATACAATGGAAGAATTTGCTGGCTGAGGATGCTTCTTGGGAGGATGCCGAGTTTGTGCAACATCAATTCCCACAGTTTGCTGCTTGAGGACAAGTAGGTTTTCAGGAGGAGGGAATGTTGTGATTTCAAATTAGCCCAAGGGCATTGCTGTAATTTCTATATTAGTCAAACGGTCCCTTGACCGGGTAGTAAGAATTGGTTGAACCGAATAGCTGGGTGGGGAGTGGGGTTTCCTATATGAGCCTTTACTTTTCCTTTTGGATATTATTGATTAAGCTTGTAATTGAACTGAGTTCTCTGTGATTAATTCAGCCGCTCCGGCGGGAAGTTACTGTTTCACCGGAATTGTGAGTTCAGCTCACAACACACAGCTGGGGGAAAGGATTTAGGATTTCAACCCAGTTGGGAAAGGATTTTGGATTTCAACCGAAATTCATTGGAAAATAGAAGTAGTAATTGAATTATAACATATAAGTACATAGATTATTTATCTAATTTGAAATATTATGTTAAATAAATATGTTTTAATATTTTTATTTCGCATGTATTGTTGACTAATTTATTATGTGCCAGCTTGATAATAGTCACTAGTGGAGCCTAGCAGTATGAGGCGGTTAAAAAGTCATTACGCAGCAATTCCAAACAGCTTCATCTGATCTTGCCGCGCAACATTTTCGGCTTGCGATATCGCAACTTGTGCAAGTTTAAAAAATTGTGTAATTTGAACCCTATAATCCATATAATTATGGTTCCACCACCGATCTTTAAACCAGACTCCGTTGCAAGACTCCCTCCATGCCACCATTTGGAATTCACCAAAAAAGAGTTCACAAATTCACAAAGAAATCAAAGCCATATCAAGTACAAATCACAAATTCAATTGGTAAAAAGAACACTTCTACGATTACCACACTATCTTTGCATCCGAATTCCACAATTCTTTGTAATCCGTCAGAATACGCTGGAGGTCCAAATTCCTTTCCAATCACCTTCACACTATTCTAATCGCCTCCATCACCCCCGTTTGGAGTGGATTTGAGGAGAAAAATATAAGGTGTTTGATGAGGGTAAATTTGTCACTTTCACTATTACCAGATTTGACTGCATTGACCTTATATCAGTTAGAGAGTTCAAATAGCACAATTTTGCACATCAACAGCAACTTTAACTGCACACTTAGATTTGATCGTTAATATCAAAGTCAAGATACCGAATAATAGTGTAAGTGTTGTGCATTATTAAACTACACAATTTAACGTGTTAAACTGCAGCTTTAACTGCACGCTTATTGGGAAAATTTAAAAACAAGACATTACATCATCTTGGATTTTGCATGCTTCATGGTATTTGAACTTATCTGAACTCATCTGAACTTAAAAAAGTTTATCTGAACTTAAAATACTTTATCTGAACTCACTTGAACTCATCTGAATTTTAAAAACTTTATCTGAACTCATATGAACTTAAAAAACTTTATTCTGAACTCATCTGAACTGAACTCATTTGTACTTAAAAATTTTAGCTGAACTCATTTGAACTTAAAAACTAAGCTGAATTGAAATATATTGATAAATTGAACTGAACTAAATTGAAACTAACTAAAATATATGATCATTTCCAATATATTTGATTTTTATTAATCTAAATATAACATAATATATTTAATATTAAAATATACTGAACTGATTTGCACTGATGTAGATAAACTGAATTGAATTGAATTGAATTGAAATAAATATGATCAATTTCAATATATTTGATATTTATTAATCTAAATGTAGCATAATACATTTAATATGAAAATATATAGAACAAAGTTGAATTGGAATATATAGATCAATTGAACTGAAATGAAATAAATATGACATTTTCAAAACATTTGAAATTTAATAATGTGAGCATAACCTAGAGTTTGATAGAATTAATTTCTTGTTGAACTGAACTGAACTGGATTGAATTGAACTGAAGTGAAAATTAATGTACTGAAAAAAAGAATCATCATGACTGAATTAACCTGAATTTCATCAAATTACATTTCACTTCTATTCACTGAACTGAACTGAACATAATTGAACTGAACTGATATACGTAAAAGCTCTGGCACATAAAAGTTATAACTGAATATATAGATAACTTAACTGAACTGAATTGAAGTGAAATTAATGTATTGAAAAAAATTCGGTATGACTAAATTAATCTAAATTTCATCAATCATATTGAAACTGAACTAAACTGAATGGAATTGAACTGAACTGATATGAACAATTAAGCTCAAAAGAAGGGGGTCTACGATGCATGACAGTAAAATCACAAAATATTTTTAACATTATTTAAATTATTATAATATACAATATTGAACTAAACTGAACTGATTTGACATAAAAAAAATCTAAAAATATTGAACTGATTTAAACTGAACTGAACTAAAATACAAATAAGTTTACTGAACTTAACTTATCTGAAATCTAAATAAGTTTACTGAACTGAAATAAGCTCTAGAAAACAAGACCTAAGTATTTGTATTTCTTGAATTTTGATACTACCATATTAGCATGACCGATTTTAAAATTAAATTGACTATACTACCTTGCTAGTTTTATCTTATTTAATATAAGATTAATCCCAATAAATGGATGTAATTGTAAATCATTGCCGACTAGCCCTTTTATGTTACGTTGAAATTACTTGTTTAAAAATAAGTAAATTCTTAAACTATTCTTAAACCCTAGGCTAAGGTGTGGACTGACGCGTTCTCATGCGGCCGACGCGTTCGGCACACGTGCCCACGTTGCGCTGCCGTCACCGCGTCGGAGTCTGCCACCATACTGCGCTTTTGCCGCCAGAGATGGGTTACCTCTTGTTTTCCTTTTTTATTATTTTCTCTTTCGGTTTACAGTTTCGGTTTTTAATTCTTTAGAATTTTATGGGATAATGCTTTATCTTAGATATTTTGTTGGGATATTAGATGACTGTTGTATGCCAATATTAGCTTACCGATGGGTCCTTTTTGTTTGGTAAACAAGGTTTTGGATTCTGATCTGGTTTATTGTACGGAAAGGAGAAATCCATGTCAAAATTAGTTTGTCAACTTACTTTTTGGTGACCCCGTTGCAGCCTAGATTAGTAGATCTCGCAGGCTGATTGTACCTTGTAGTGTGTTATACAGTTTTCGTACGTGCTTAATACTGTCAATAACTCTCTGGAAAATCTCTTTTATCGTGAGATGGACCGGGGGAGAGTTTAAGCTGTTAGAGTCTAAAGACTCTAAACGGACTGGAATGTCTCTTTTACCGTGAGCTACCCGAAAAGTGACGATAATATCTGAACGTAGTCTAATATTCTGAGTACTATCATTGGCAGAGTGGCAGTCAACTAATGAGACTAGGGCCCTGTCCAATTGGGCTGAAATTGAATTGAATTGAATTTAACTGAATTGAATTGATTGCTGTTGAATTGAATTGAATTGAATTTAACTGAATTGAATTGATTGCTGTTGAATTGAATTGAATTGAATTGATTGCTACTGAATTGAATTGAATTGAATTGATTGCTGCTGAATTGAATTGAATTGAATTGATTGCTGCTGAATTGAAATGAATTGATCAGAAAATAATTTAACATCATAAAAATTGATTGCTCATTTAATGAACATTTTTTTAATATACTATTAATATTTATTTAATTATTTCATTGACATTTTTTAAAATTCAAATATTTAGATGCACATGTGATCATCTAATTCACATTTGCGCCTGATTTGATGAATATTTGAATATGTTATTATTATTTGTTTATTATTTTATTGAAATTTTTGAAAATTCAAATATTTAGATTTACGTGTGATTATCTAATTCACATTGCTAAAATATTTTGTAGCAATTTAAAAAATTAATTAATACCATAATATCATTGTTTTGGATATTTTTTATATAGGATTGGTTTATAACTTAAATTTTATAAATATATAAGATTGGAAAATAAAATAATATCATATAAAATAGTGTATATAATATTGTTTAAAAAATAGTGTGCATATTTTGGTAGAAAAATTAACCATGCATTTTGATGTCGTTTATCCCACACACAATTTAAAGAGAATAACTTTTATAGTTCCCTTTAGAGATGATTTTAACTTAATGAAAATGAACTATAATAAATTTAAAATAATTTGAATAAATTGAATTGAATTGAATTGAATTGAATTGAATTGAACTGAATTGAATTGAATGCTGTTGAATTGAATTGAATTGAATGCTGTTGAATTGAATTGAATTGAATTGATTGCTGTTGAATTGAATTGAATTGAACTCTGAATAAGTTGAATTGGACAGGGCCTAGCATTGGTTAGAGTAGTGACCTTACCCTTTCATACATGGTTTTTATTTGTAGTTTTCTTTAGTTTAGTTTGCAGTTATGCTGTTACAGACATTTGACACAGAGATGATTTAGAATTGTTAGATTGTTAGAAACTTCTTTGGGGTTTTACTCATCGCCTCCACTTGTTGAGTTACCTTAGCTCCCTTACTTGAAGGTTCTAGTTTGTATACGCATTGAGCTGAACAGCGGACTTTGTACTTTTTATGTTTGTTACTAAAAGCATGAGGAAACCAATATAATCTCCCACCAATGGTGGTTTCATCCCAAAATAAGGACATATCCCGTAAATGGTGAAACCAAATCACAATGTACATAAAGGATTGGAAAGAAAAACAGGCATAGGTTTTATGTGGGCAAGTACTAGTGTTGGAAATTAAATGTCATCAACTAGCAAAGGATTGCAGCAAAATCTTCTAGGGCGCCACTTTTGATTCCACTGCTTTGTAAAGATCACAGGTCCAGATGTGACTCCAATCGTTTGGAAGAGCAGAGGTAATTGAAGCTTTGTAAAAATAATAGCCGGAATACAGGCGACGATCGTGATCGGAATATACACCCAATTCACTCTCGTTTGCATCGCCATGCCAATCGCCGTTCCAAACGCTATCATCATCGTCGCAACGGCGAAGAACAGCGAGAGAAGACCGCGAACGAGGTTCTTCGGGAGCGTTGCGAGAAAATCATCGTTGGTGAACCGCGAAGTTTGCAGGGATAGAAACATGAGCAGAGCTATGGCAGAGGATATCATTGACAGTGCATTCGACACTGAGAATACTATGAAAACTTCTTTCTTGGAGAGGATTGGCTTTCCTGTGCCGCTGTCGTTGCCGCCTGGCACAGTGATCATCGACGCGAACGCAACCGTCGCCACCAGAGCTGCTACCACCATGCATGAGTTGGAAGTATCCTTGATCCATTCTTTTGCATCTTTGAGCAGTTCATTGTGCTGCTCGAAGAATAATTGCAGAGGTGTTTTATCTTCTGAGTTCCTTGCATCCCTTTCTTCCTTGTAGACAAGGGCTTTCACTGCCTACGGATACCAAAGGTCAGATGGACTAATTCTCAACTGGCTTTACTGAATGACCATGTTTAATATGTAAAAGATCAGTCTTGAAAGTGAGAAGATCAAGCATGCATGTGAAAGTGATCGAAGACCAGCAACAATATAATAAATGATCATATTTAATATGTAAACGGTCGGGTTTGAAAATCAACATTTGTTACTGGTCACAGGAGACCTTCTCAATTACATGTGAGCAAATCAAATTTAAGGCAATCTTTAATATACACAGTCATGAACCGATATTATACTCATTCACTGAAAATTGCATTTTAGTTTTCAGGATCTTTATCAATTACTTTAATATTGTTATTAATGGACGTGGAACAAATTTGTTCAGGATTTAGCATTACCTTAAACCATTCAAGTTCTCGCTGCATCTGAAATGCAGGTCCGGGTATAGAATGGAGCTGCAACGTAGGAGCCAACAGTGCGGCCAAATGAAGGATGTTGTTATCATCTCCGGCGACTTTTGTGCCTGCATAAGCTCCGGCGTTCTCTCCGATCAACTCCATTATGTGGTTAAACACCTCGATTTGCCGGTGTTTAACCGCCACATGGATCAACGATCTCCCTCTCTCCGACGTGTACCAAATCAGGTCCGGGAAATAATCCAAGCACGTCTCGACAAGTTTAAACACACCGTTCCTTGTTGCTACCTGCAAGGTCGCCGGAAGATCACCGGCCGGCAAAAAGTAGTCCATTGCGGAATACCTGTTCTTTTGTAGCTCCTTGCATATGAAGTGAACAAGTTCTATTGCATTATTTGGTTCTTGAGATGCATTAGTCATCCCTAAATAGGAATAAATTAATCTCTAATTTTGTAAAAACATACGAAATTGTTGATATGAATATAGATCATGCAATAGACAGCTCACATGAATGAAGCATTTTCTTCCACATTGAGACTCTTCTACTGAGAAATGCTGATGGTTGAGAAGCAAGGACATAAAGAATTGACCAGCCAGAAAGGTTGGTTGCTAAAGCCAATTGGCGGTGTCTTACGAGGATTTTCAGAGCAACATCTATCAAAACAAAACAAATAAAATAAAATAAACAATAATATTAAAGCAAATACAAAATTCTCAACCGAGTTCTGGTATCAAGAGTTTAGGGTTGGGTAAAAGACGTCCAGATTTTATCAGTGGACGTCCGTATTTTGTTTAAATTTACTATTTTACCCATGGTATTATTTGATGGTAGTTGTATAAAAGAGTCGAAGAAAGAACTGCAATTATATAAGGGTATATATTGCATGGGTAAAGAAATCAAATGCTTCAAATTAATAAGGACTTTTTAGTCACTTTATGACAAAATATAGGTTCTAGTAGTCAAACACAAAACATGTAATATGTAAAATATCGGATTTGAAAGTAAGAAGATTAACACAGAACATGTAATGAACATGAATGATCATGTGTTTAATATGTAGAAGATCAGATTTTGAGAAGATCAACACACGACTGATGATTATCAGGTATGAAAGTGAGAAGATCAACATCTACCCCTGTCTCAATTAGGATGGTTGCACAAGCAAATGTATAAACAGGGTTCTAATAAGAAATAAGCTCACAATAAAAAAAAACACAATTGTATTTTCGATACATAGTGTTAAAATTTATTTTCAAATAAATTAATGATTTTTGACCCATAAAAAACGGTGACTTACGATGGCATCCGGAACCAGCAATTGCCACAATGAGGCTGGGAGCGGTTTCTTGATCAAGGTACACTCTGTCATCAGTAACGCTGTAAAGAAACTCCAACATATCCATATTTTCCGACGAATTCCGCCACCGAGCGGCGTAAAACAACGGAGTGAAGCCATAAGCCTCCTTCGCCTGAGCCAAGCCGGGATGCTTCCCCACAACCGCTCTGGCTGACCTGACTCCCGAAGCCAGGGCGACGTGATGAAGAACGTTGCGCCCTAGCTGGTCCACTTCATCGAGCTCGTCGGTATCGAGAATCCTCGTTAACCTCACCACGAAATCCGATCTCCCGCTGTTTGCCGCGACGTGCAGCGCCGTCATCCCCTCGCCGTTGAGCCTGGCGGTCTTGAGGCCGCCGTCGGCGTCGAACATCTTCTTCGCGGCCTCCCAATCGCCTCCCATCGCCACTCTGTACAGCTTCTGTATCTTGATTTGCCGTCGAACATCTGTTCATTTGTTGCATGAAACCATAGCCATGCATTAACCATTATGAACATAATATAAAACGAAGAACTACAGAACAGAACTTAGAAAATTTATCACATGTTCTTACGCTCGGGAGTTGGGGCTTCATTGACATTTCTGTAAGTCGTCGGAGTAACTCTGGGTTGAACTTCCATTAAATTATCTCAGTTAAAAACTTGAGCTGTCTAGTTCAGAGTATACATCTGAAATGGATATAAAAACAAGTTGCAATTTATCGCGAGTTTGATTTATATTACTCGATGCTTTAAGTTTATTCCTTGAGTTTCTAACCAGTTAAGGAATCCAGGAGTAATTCCTCGTTTTTCATGCCAGATACTTCCCCAAAATATTTACTCGTTGTAAAGTTTCTATTCTTAAAGCTAGGATATATATAGTTTAGAGAACTCTGTGTTGAGTGTGCTGCGGTTTAAGAATTTTATCAATCTTAATTTCTTAGCAAGAAAAAATAAACTCCTAGAGATCATACGGGAAATTTTGTAAAGATCGTTCGTCACCAAAAATCTCCGGATCTGCATGCACTAGAGACCAAGAGTTTGCGTGGTGCATTTTGAAATGAGAAGGTCTTGGGTGAGACCGTCCTACCATAAGCTTATGGTAGGACGAATGATAGTTCATGTGTTTAATGGATTTGTTCATGTGTTTCACAGCTTTGTTAATTCATTTACATATTGTTACAGATTATAACAAATAAAAATTGTGAAACACAAGAACAAATCTGTCAAACACATGAACCCAGCTTATAACAAACAAAACTGTGAAATACATGAACAAAACTGTGAAACACATGAACAAATCTATTAAACACGTGAACTATCATTCGTCCTACCATAAGCTTATGATAGGACGGTCTCACCCAAGACTTTGTATTTTGAAATAGGGTCATGTGCCTTTAGATTTTGCTATTTGTGTATTATGAATTATAGTATGAATTATGGCGTGGGAATCAAATATTCAAAGTCGGGAGTGTTTTAGTGGGATGATCCTAATTGACACATGATAAATTTTGATTTTGATCACTTTTATGTCTGATCATTACCTGTTTTATGTCACTAGTGGAGAAAGGCCGGACGACGGCGCTTTTGCACGGCGGTGCTTTTGCACGCGGTTTCGGCCTTTTTTCCTAGAACCGCCGTGCAACGAGTCGCAACCTTGAGCAAGGTCAGTGAATACAAGCACTTGAGGAGTTGCGAGTTCGTAACATGAACAGGTCCCCAATATGTACAGTAAAATGCCGTCCAATGATATATTCCGCGACGGTTGCGAGGAACCGCCGCCGTTTGAAGGAGTTACGGTATCGTAACTGGGGTTCCGGTTCCTTTAAATGGAACCTACAGTTCTTGCGAATTCGCAACCGATTATATTGTGATATAAATATCATTGCTCTATAGTAAAAATGTAACTTTTAATTAAAAAATTGTTGAACTGTACTGAAATAAATTTAAATATATTAAAATGATGTGAAATAAATTTAAATATATTTAATTAAACTGAATTAAATTTAAATATATTGAATGAATTGAAAAAATAAAAAATATTGAACTGAATTGACTTTGTTCTCAAAAAATATTTAACTGAACTGAATTTGTTGAATTAATGTTTTATATGAGGAACTTTTCATATAGTTTTTGTAACATAAAAACAAACATCTGAAAGGACCGATAGTAAGAAAGCTGATGTTTCAATAATACATTCACTATTTATACATTAACTCATTATTTAAACATATATACTATGGTGTCATGATTTCTTCTAAATTGTGACTGATTTATATACACTTAATTTGATATAACTACATGTAGTGACACTTTTCTAAACACAAAAACATTATATAACTAATGATAAATCATCAATAGTAGATCATAGTGAAAATTAACACAAATTATTATTGATGATCTTTAATTGTAAAGGTATAGATAATTATTAGTGTTGATGCAATCATATAATGTTTATAACTCATCTCCTTATCATTATATCATATAATTTATTTTAAAACTTTTAAAAAATTATCGGGATCAATTTAGTATTTAAGACTAGACTGATTTAAATACCAGCTACAAATAAACTAAATTAAATTAAACATACAATAAAATAATTCTAATTAGATTCACAAAATTCAAATAAATTTAATGAAAATAATGAAATTTATCCGAATCCAAATAAAGATGATATTATTCTAAAATTCATGAAAATATCAAATTTTAATGTATTTATTTAAATTTGATCTCAACCGTAAATATGTTCCATCAACTCATCTCAACCATTAAAACCATCTCTTAGATTTCTCCTCGCTCTGACAAGGAATGCCGCTTCTCCCAGCTGAGCAACCCGCGTGACTCCAATGGTGTCACCATAGTCTCAAAGTTTTCTGGCGGCCGGGACCCGGATCTTCCCCACTCGCGGCTGCCACAGCTTTCCCATGTCTCCGACTGCTCCGACATCGACCCTTTTTAGGCCGACACTTTTGATCTCCATCTCTACCAGTCCCTCACAGGTGTGTTATACGCATTAATTTTGATTATTTTTTTATGATTTACCGTTGCCGAGGATCATCCGCGCGTGAACAAGGCTGCAATTTTGTTGTTGATGTTATTTTATGGAGTCTGTGCTTTTGTTTGCATCTGTTTTTGGGGAAAAAAGCATATAACACTACTAGAAAATATTGGAGTTGCACCTGTTATATTGCACCACGAACAGTGGAAATAAGGTGCAATGTAAGACCAATACCGGTGTACCATGTTATTGCACCGGTAATCAAATTGGTCAAACCAAAAATATTGTTGACTGCAAACTCCATAGCACCGGTATAACATATTCGGCCGATGCAAAATAAATAATTTGACTGAGTTTGCGTTGAAAAAGCTGACATGGCATCGTTGGAAAATTTGTATTGCACCGTTTCGAAGGTAACGAGTGCAATATGCCAAAATTGTTGAATTTTTCACGCTTAAGAAACCGACGGAGACGTGGTACCCACTTCGGTATTGCACCAGTTATTTTTGTCACTGGTGTAATGGATATATTCTTTAATTTTTCTCCCTCTAATATTTGACTTGGACGTGGAACCCACTTAGACATTGCATCCGTGAGTTTTTGTTACCGGTGTAATACAAATATTGACCAAATTCTGATGTTGACTCTGTGTGGGTTGATCCGCGTATTGGGCCTAGCCCAATGAAAGGTTGAAACGGCCTGGAAAAATCGCTTGGCCTATAGCTTGTATAGCACCGGTTTTGTTATATACCGGTGCAACGCTGCATTAAATGCACCACCTAACTTATCCAGATCGGTGTTAAATGCTTGGGCTGCCTCTATTTCACCATTAATGGTGTTTGAGAGAGAGAGGAGAAGAGATTTTGTTCCCCAACATTAAATGCAATGGAAGGTATGTATTTTTACCCTTTTTTTGCTCTTTATGAATTAATTCACTATTATTGTTATGTATTTTGAGTTATGTTTAATGATTTTGTAATTTGAGTAATTTTTGAATTTAGGAGAAATGTTGGATTTGTTGTTTTTGTGATTTAGGAGTCCATATTACATTGATGACATTGATTAATAAATACATTTTGTCAATAACATGTTTAGGTGGAAGAGAACATCCTTTTATGAACATAGAGAATCGGTTGAAGATTATTACCGATATACCTAATTTGAGTGATGAATACATTGGTTATGTCGATTATTTCCTTGGCAAGGCATTTGCAAGAGAGAAAAGAGTGTTATGCCCATGCAAGAATTGTTTAAATCGTAAGCGTAGTAGTGCATTAGATGACATTAGATTGCATTTGCTAAGGGATGGCTTTGATAAAAATTATGATGTTTGGACATTTCATGGTGAAGTTCGTTCTTGGGGAGGAGGTGGTAATGATGGTGAAAGTAACAAAGGGGATAACAAAATTGATGGAATGTTTGATAGTGTGATGAGCGACTTTCATGGGCAACCGGAGGTTCTTGCCTCATTTTTGGGTGAAAAGCGTAGAATGTTGTATCCCGGTTGTAAAGAAAGTGACACCGTGATTTCTTGCTTGATGGAGATTTTCAATATGAAAGGGGCAAGTGGTTGGAGTGATGCAAGTGTGAATAAGTTGTTGAAATTTTTAAAAAAGAAATTGCCGGAGGGAAATGGTATTCCAGACAACCTATATGAGGCGAAGAAGATTTTGTGTCCCATGGGATTGGAATATCAAAAGATACATGCTTGTCCAAATGATTGTGTTTTGTTTCGCGGGAAGGGATTGGAAGAATTGGATGAATGTCCGGTTTGTAATGCTTCACGCTACAAGAAGATTGTGAAAAAGAAGGGAATACCAATTGATGATTTAGAAGTTGTGAATAAGAGACGGATTCCGGTCAAGTGCTTGTGGTACCTTCCTATAGTTCCCCGGCTCAAGAGGTTGTTTGCCAATGTTGATGATGCAAAGAATATGACATGGCATGCAGACAGAAAAACAAGCGGAGATGATGTGATTAGTCACCCTGCGGATGGAGATGAATGGAAGAACTTTGATAAGAAGTATCCCGGATTTGCAAAATGTCCTAGGAATGTAAGATTTGCACTATGTACTGATGGAATGAATCCATTTGGTAATATGTCGTCGAATCATAGTTCTTGGCCTGTGATGCTATCTATTTATAACTTGCCTCCTTACTTGTGTATGAAAAGAAAATATGTTTTAATGCCATTGATGATTTCTGGTCCGAGACAACCGGGCAATGATATAGATGTGTATTTGGCTCCTTTGATTGAAGAGTTGGAGATGTTGTGGAAGCATGGAGTTGTAGTGAAAGATGCTTTTCGCGGGGACAGTTTTAATTTGAAGGGAATGTTGCATTGTACCGTTAATGATCTACCGGCTTTATCTAATTTGTCTGGTTATGTTTGCAAAGGTCATAAGGCTTGCCCAGTGTGTGAGGAGAAGACAGATTTCTTCCAGCTAACACATGGTAGAAAAACTGTTTTTTTGGGATATAGAAAATTTTTGAGAAGTAACCACAAGTACCGCCAAGACAAGGGGAATTTTTTTGGACGGACTGATTTTAGTAAAGCCCCGCAGCCCCTGACGGGTAGGAAGATTCATTTGAAAGTCTCCAAGTTGAAGGTTGTTTTAGGCAAGAAAGTTCGGAAATCACCAGAGTTGATGAAATCTCCGTGGAAAAAGCGTTCTATTTTTTTCAACCTTCCATATTGGGAGCATTTGGAGGTGCTTCATAGTTTAGATGTGATGCACATTGAAAAAAACGTTTGTGATAGCGTGATCGGGACATTGTTGAATATTCCCTCTAAGACGAAAGACAATTTGAATTCAAGAAAAGACATGGTGGAGATGGGTATAAGGAAGGAGTTGGCACCCGAGATGAGAGGGAAGAGGATATACTTACCTCCTAGTCCATGTAATTTGTCAAAGGTGGAGAAAAAATCTGTTTGTGATAGTTTGGCGTCCATGAAACTTCCAATAGGGTACTCTTCCAATATTGGCCGCGTTGTAGGTAACGACTCCAAGTTGTCGGGTTTAAAATCTCATGATTGTCACGTTTTAATGCAACAATTGCTACCCGTTGCTTTACGTGGAGTGCTTGATCAAGATGTGAGGTATTGCCTTACTAGATTGTGTTTTTTCTTTCACTCTATATGTCGAAAGGCCCTAGATCGTGTTGAGTTGGATGTGTTGGAAAATGAGGCGGTTGAGATTATGTGTGAGTTGGAAATGTATTTTCCTCCTAGTTTTTTTGATATAATGCTACACCTTGTTGTCCATGTTGTTAGAGAAATAAGACTCTTGGGCCCCGTTTTTTTGCATTGGATGTATCCATTTGAACGACATATGGGTGTGTTTAAGAAATATGTGAAGAACAAGTTCAGGCCAGATGCAAGTATAGTGGAGAGATATGTTACGGAGGAAATTATTGAGTATTGTACGACCTACTTGGCTGATGGTCTAGTTGTTGGAGCTCCGATCAGTAGGCATGACGGGAAAAAACTAGGTGTACCTCGAAACAAAGGCGAGTTTCGAATGCCCTTGTATTCGGAGATGATGGCTCTACATCACTACATTTTGAGGAATTCGAAAGAAACTGTTGCTTATGTTGAGGAACATCTTGATTTGCTTAAAGAACTATATGGAGAAGGGAGAGATAATGAGATCCTTTTAGAACATCAAAGGACTTTTGTTGATTGGTTTCATTCAAGGTGTAATCGGGATGGAATGGATGCTAATTTAAGGGCATTTGCTAGGAGACCTAACTGCACCGTGAGAGCTTACTCTGGATACGATATCAATGGCTATTCATTTTCAACAGTTGAAAAGGATGCAAAAAGTACAACCCAGAGTAGTGGTGTTTTTGTTGAGAGAGAAACAACGTCCCCTGGGATCCTTCCTTTTTATGGTCAGATTGTGGAGATTTGGGAGGTTGACTATGTCGAATTCAAGGTGGATGTTTTCAAGTGCAAGTGGGTTAACAACAACGGTGGAGTTGATCTTACCGATCCTATGGGTTTCATTCGTGTTCGGTTGGACAGAGAGGGATCTAAAGATGATCGGTTTATTCTTGCGTCACAGGCAAAACAAGTCTTTTATGTGGATGATCCAATTGATTCAAATTGGTCAATTGTGTTGCAAGGGAAGAAGTATTTTTTTGAAGATGAAATCGATTACCAAGCAACCGGTGACAAGGCGGAATTCCCATCCGTATTCCCTAATCTGAGTTCTGTTAATAAATCCACCTTCAGTTTCAGAAGAGAGCACAATGATGGCTTGCTTTGTGAAGAAAATGGGACATTGGTTGAAGAACAATCTCAAAAGAAGCGTAAGAGGAAATATTAGTACTATGATTTGATGTTGGCTTGTATTAATATAGTATGTTACATTGTAATGTTTCTTGAATTCCGTATGTATTTTGTTGAATTATTTGAATAATTTGGAGTTAGGTTAGATTGTTTGAGATTTTGTTGATAGCCGCAGCAGGGGGAATTCTGGCGAAAGACCAAGTTAAACAAACAACTCGCATCGCAACTTAAAGGAGTTGCGTTCCGCAACATAATTATGTTGCTTTGAAAAAGCCGTGCCTAAAGTCATAAAAGCTTGCAAAAATCCTATATTAAAAGCAACTCAAATTACTTGCGAACTCCAATTCACAGAAACAACAAGACATAGCAACGCAAAACAGCTGCGTTCTATCACAAAGGCAATATAAAGTAGCTGCGATCATCAAAATAAAAATGGCAAATCCAACTGAACAATCATCACACAAGCAACAAGTCCCAGAATTTAACACTACTACAAGAAAAACAGTATTCCAAATGAGAGAAGTGTTCCAATAAACACACTATTCAAATTACTCAAACACCTTGTTGCAGGTGAGCAGGAATTATTATTACTCACTTGTGCTCACATGATTTTGTATCGGCCCTTCATCCGCAACATCATCTTCACAAGGTTGATTGGGGGTGACACGATCTTCCACATCTACTTGTTCGACTGACTTTTCTGGGAATTTACCAAATTTGGCTATCGCCTCTGGCCTGTCATAGCTCACCACCTTTGCCAAATGCTCACAAAACTGAGTAACATAATTCAGGCCGCTCTCAATCTGCGCTAACTTCGCATTCACAGTTTCTGGTAATCCCTCCACAGAGCTCATTCCTGCTGCCGCTCTTAAAGTTGGCTGAAAAACCTTCAAACGTCTTGAAAACGCCTCATAGGTTAACATTGCCATTGGTGGTTTAAAAGCATCATCTCCTTTGTTCAGACACCCTGCTCTACGACATATCCCGGTTACTAAGGAGTGGAATCCGATAGCAGAGGTTGTTTTCACAACATTCATAATGGAGTTATAAATCATCTTACCAACATTTATTTTGATGCCCTTCTTTATGGCATACAACAACCGAATGCGCTCCCACTGAACTTCTGAATTGATTGTGACTGGCATTAATCTAGAAGCAATGAAAGTGTACCACACGTTCATCTCTGTGGTCAAGTGCTTCTTGTCGATATTGGACCATTTCTCCTTTCGTAAGATAGCCCGTAAATCAACTTCTGGTTTTGTGATTTCCCTAATCACGGTATCCCAATCGCCAACTCTGTCATCATCCTTCCAATGAAGCTCAGCTCTCAACTTATAGTATGCTTCGTAGGGAGCTGACTCGGTTGGAAGGTTGAAGTACTCATTGATGACAGTAGAGGAGAACGGTACTAGCTTCCCCCGGCAAAGTACAAAACCTGGTTTTTCTTGATATCGAAGATTGGCATAAAACTCCGTTGCTAGTGTAATATTGGCTTCCCCTGGTGCTTCACAAAAGTTCTCCCAGCCATGCTCCTTGATGTAACCATCGAACGGCGGTAGAGTCATGATGCCACGCTCCAAAATCACCTTGCGTTTCATCAATGTGCAAAACGTGCCACCCGCTTCAAGAGAAACAAAATCTTGTAACTCGGGGTCTACCTTTTTTGTAACTTTCTTCTTCTTCGCAGGAGCCATTAACTGGTTAAAATAAAACATAATTGAGGCTTTAAACAAACACATTCTATTATTCAGAATACCAAACACATAGTTGCAGAAAATGGTTCAGGCATTTTCACAAACACCTTATTTTCACTAATATCCACACTACAAGTTTGCAGAACATGGTTCATGAATTTTCACAAACAACTTCTAATCTCTAATACCCACACACAAGGTTGTAAAAACCTTCTAATCCCTATTAGCTGAAATGTGTCTATTACAAAAATGAAATTAACCTAGTCCTTTTCATTAGTGGAGATGGTGAAATTAACCAAGAAATTATCCGTAGAGAAGATAGTGAATAAACCTAGATATTGTATTAATGAAAACGATGGGAAAGAAACGAAACCATACCTCAGTATTGATTAGCGTTGTAAGATCAGAAAATTGCAGATCGTATATTGCAGGCGGAGTTCTCGTTCAATTTGGGACATCTGGTGTTTATGTAGTCAAAAGACATTGCACCGGTTTAGGGTTTTCAAGATTGCACCGGTTTAGGGTTTTACAAACAGTACAGCACCTTTTTCGTGGCGTGCTTGGCGCCCCACACGTGGTTAGTTGGGCTTCCGACACGTAGCAGAGCTCAATATATTGCATACGTAGTGAACTTGTATGACTGACACGTGTTTCGATCAATATGTAGCACCACTATACTCTATCTGGTGCAACACTAAATATGTATATGTTTTGACAAAATATTTAACCATTATAAATAATTTTTAAAAAAATTCATCACATAATATCTTAATATACACAATTGAACCAATATGTCAAGAAAAATAGGAAAAATATATATACATTTTTGTGGTTCCTTTACAAATATATAACTTCCACATTAACATTACTTTGTTTAATCAATAATTCATATGTAATATGTGCATCACCACATACTAACATGTGTGACAAATGTATCTTGGTGAAGTACATAAAATACAATAATAGAGTGATGTAGTACAAATATAATGTTTTGAGTGCTTTAGTAATTATGAATTTGTGTTTTTTTACACTTTAAATTATGTTAATACTTTTAATTCATTAATTAAATTGTGTAGTTTTGTATATTTATTATAACATAATAGTTTGAATAAATGTTTTAAAATATCTTATAAAATTATTCCAATAAAACATTACTAGGTTTCCTGAATATTATATAAATAATGTTTACATAAAATTATTCCCAAAAACTTACATATTATGAATATTGGTTCTAGGGACTAAAGTGAACAATTTGACAAATGTTCTGGATGGATACCTAATTTAAATATTCCACTTGCAAAGTTGGGTGGGCTATAGTACAAATACGATTAACTTTTGGATTTTTGTATAATTTTGTTTCTGGAATAAAACCCAAAATTTTTGCGGGAGATTTAAAATTTCATTTTGGTGCCCAAATTTTCGTGAATAGTCTAATTGTTGACCATTGAAGCAACATGAATAAATTGCTTTTGATCTGTTACACCGGTTTTTCACCGGTGCTACATACTTAGCCAATTCACCATACTTATCTGATGGGTCACATTAGCCCATTGTAGGTGGCCCGCAATTAAATAAAATTGCCTTCTAAATCCATTTTGCACCGGTTTTATGAAAAATACCGGTTCAATAACGGGTTCTTATATAAACCGTTTCCATTTTTCTGGAAGTTTATTTTCCAGACTTTAATCGACGCCCCCTCTGGTAGTCAGAACATTCGCGATCTGAATCCACAGTACTCAATCCGTCAATTTCTAAACCCTAGACTGCTCCAGAACTTTGTAGCTGAGAAATCATTGAGCATCGTGCATTAAACCGCTGTGCAGAGCATCTCCGGCGCAGAGATTGACAGCGGCCGTTTGCGGGTTTCCGAACCCTGACTTGCCCGACGACGACGCTTCATAGGAGAGCCAGTACGGGGACTATATTTTCAGGTAAATGCTGTCTTCCCAGTGCTTGTGTGTTACATTTATGCCCCGTTTTCAGAGTATTGTGTATTCCTTTGAGAAAGTTTTGATTTTTTTGATTGAAACGTGCTGGATGAAGGTTTTATTGTCATGTTTTAGATTCTGTTTGAATCTCTGAAACTGAAGCATCCTTCATGCATAAACTCTGGCATGACTATTGGGGTTTTAATTCGAAGTTTGATTTCGAGGTTTTAATAGTTTATAAGGCAATAGTTCTTGTAGAATGCATAGACGTGGTTGTTATTAGTAAAATTTTTATTCTTTAAACAGGTTTTGATGTTAATAGGAATGATAATCAAAATCTGGGTTCTGTTGTATAGTTTAATGGCCCGTGGGAAGCGAAAAATTGCCGAAGCTGATGAGGAGGAGGAACCCGTGGTGTTGGAGTTTGATCCTGAACGACCTATAGAGCAATATATTGGGCAGCTTGATCCTTACACGCCTCATCCTGATGACCTTGACCAGCCTGAGGACTATGATATTAAGCTAAAGGATCTTGGACACAAGGCTGAGGGAGAGAACTTTGACAAGTTCGATATAGAGGAAGCAGTTAGAGGGCGCGGTGGTAATAATTGCAATTCTGTTTTACTGATGAAATACAACAAGAAGTTGCCCATGTGGTTTGATGAGTTTTTATGTCCCCGTGTTATGCCGGGGAAGTGGTGTGGATACGTTGCATACACGTTTAGGAGGCGTATCAGATTGGGCTCATGGCGTACTTGGCGCGACGTCCCTGAAGATGTAAAGAACGAAGCTTGGAAGGACATCATGGTTATTTCTTCACCTCTGTTTTGGTATATTTCGTTACACTGCTAAATTTGTTTACAAAAAATTGACTTCATTTTTTCTTGTTTTCAGGACAGTTGGGATTTTAGGACCAAACTTAGTGAGGAAGACCTCAAATCCTTGAGGAAACAATGGACTACATATGCCTCGAATAGGTTCAGAAACTGGAAAACAAAGCTCGCTGATCGGTACATCCACAACCCGCCAAAAAAACCTCTCGGGCATCCATGGTTGAAGTATCGTTGGATGGATGAGACTGAGTGGGATCTATTTGAGTGCTACAGAAGAAGCTTGCCATTCAAGGTCAGTTTTTTTTGGATTTAATTAATCATTCCAATCACATTTAATGCATGCCAAAAGTACTGATGTTAATGCCAGTACTCATCTACTTATGTTAATGTTTGTTCCATACCTAGATATTGAGAGATGCTGGAATTACAAGTAATGAGAAGAATATTAAGAAATTCAGACACCGTTGTGGAAGTGCTGGTTATAGGATCATCTATATTAGGCTTGCGAGGGAAATGCGAGAGGAAGCTATCTTGGATAGGATGTCAGAAGGAATGACCAGAGAAGAAGTTGAGGATGATGTTGTCGGTCTATACTTTAGAGTCGACAGATCCTTGGTCTTTTTGGAAGGAAACAAGAGCTCAGTCACGGGCAAGTACTGTGATGATTTCGTGGCTGGTCTGGAACCTGAAATAGTAAGATTTCTCAACTTAATAATTAATTTTTTCTATTGACATCACTTCCACAAATTGATGCTTATTTTGATTGCTTTATTTTGTATAGTTGAGAATGAACAGGGAAAAGAAGGAAGGAAAGCTGAAGTTTGTGGGGAAAAAAGATATCTTATCCGAAGCATTGAAGAAAAAGGAGCACCATGGGAGGTATACTGGATGTAGGGGCACAGCCAAGCAATCTGAAGCATTTCCTGAGTATAGGAGACCAATTTCCAAGAAAATGAAAGCGATGGCAGCTGCTGTTGAAAATGCAGTTAAGCTTAATGCCTCTACACTGGAACAATTTGCTGATCTTCTTTGCAAAAAGTTAGGGGTTGAGATGCCCCCTGACATAGACCCCCAACAGTTCCTCGAGAGCAACGGTTTTTCACCTCAGCCATCTTCATGTACCAGACCTAAATGCTCCATGAAAACAGCACCAGGCCAGCCGGATGGAGATGATTCCAATAAAAAGGTGAGAACTGGGTGGCATATTAATTTTTTTAAGAGCCTGAATGGTGTGTTTATTTGGTAATTAATATGTCCCCTTGACATTATTGTTTTGGAAGGATGGTGTTCCTTGTTTGCTACAAGTTCGTCAGCTAGATGGAGCAATTGTGACAGCCGCTGCTGGGATTGTTCTACCTGATAGGCCAGAGAGCTTGCAGTTCATTCCCTATGCTGCATGTGTGGTGATTAAGGCTCCTATCTACCTACCAAATGCACCACTGCATTTTTACTCCAAAGACTATCCCACGGTTGGAAAGGCAATGCATATCCCCATCATGTGGCCTGAGGAATTCATAGATTACA
Source organism: Cruciata laevipes (assembly GCA_963678965.1). Taxonomy (NCBI): domain Eukaryota; kingdom Viridiplantae; phylum Streptophyta; class Magnoliopsida; order Gentianales; family Rubiaceae; genus Cruciata; species Cruciata laevipes. The sequence continues at coordinate 6,637,353 of OY787639.1, forward strand.
AGATGAAAAAGGCTCAAGAGGCAAGTTATTCTCCACCTTTCTCAATCTTAGATAAATAAATTTTATTTATTCATTCATGACTACTTAATAAGTGTTAGAGTGTAGCGTGTTAATATTTCCACATGGTATGCACAGGCTCATTTGGAGGAGGATTATGTCAAATCTGAAAATGACAGTTTTGAGGATGAAAGAACTGATGCAGAGGATGTGGATGAAAATAGGGAATCTCAGAGGGGTGAGGATGAAAATAGGGAGTCTCAGGGGGATGAGGATGAAAATAGGGAGTCTCAGGAGGGTGAGGATGAAAACAGGGAGTCTCAGGAGGGTGAGGTTGTTCTCAGGGCAGAAGAGGTACTCAATACTTTATTATTTTAGCATTTGCCAATATTTTAAACAATATAAACAATATTTTAAACTGCTTTTGTAGGAATTTGCTCACCATGTCAGGGATCCAAAACAACGTACTGATTTGCTCAGGAATTTAAAGCAGCTATTAAATACCCCAGATGCACCAGATATGTACACTCTTTCCGTCGACCCTGCTCATAGTCCGTATAAGGTTGTATTGGATGTCAAAGATACAATCAATTGGCTCACCAAATGCAGGGCTCCGGCACGAAAACAGTGGATTATTAACCACCAAATTGATATTTGGTCAAGGTAATTTTATCTTCACACTATTTTTGTTTTTGCGTTCCCCGAAATTTTATGTTGTCTGGCTTGCTCATGTTTTTTTTATATTGCAGCTATTTGTTCTCCAGAATGACCGAAGAGGACAAGCTCAGGGTTCATTTTTTCTCCACAGTTAACACCAACATGGATTATGAGAGGACCTCGCTAGATGCAAGGACAAACTTCCTTAATGGTGTGCAGAATGTGTTCTTGTCAACAATTGCTGAGTTGTATGTTATGCCAATATGCATCAAGTAAGTCGATTAATTACTGCTTTCCATTTCTCATGACAAATTAGTTTTTGGACTAAGACATTTTATCTATTATAGTTTACATTGGACAATGTTGTTCATTGTTCCACAAATCAGAACAATATATTGCATTGACTCCAACAAACAGATCATTCATCCAGTCACGAGAGGGCATGAGTTTGAGCTGTTGATGAGGTACTTTCTTTCTATTAGTTGCAAGTTTTGAATTGGAAATTTGAGCCTGGCTGGTCAATACTGATCTTATTTGTACATGTAGTATTGGGGCTCAATATGATGAAGAAATACGCTTCGAAGCCGGGAAGTGGAGTGTAAAGAACATAACTGTAAGTTTGATTCATTTAAAATTTCAAGTTTATTTTTTAATTCATCAAATCATATTCTGATTTTTTACCACAATATTTCCTTACACAGCACAAAAAGCAATGTGGTGGTTGGGAGTGTGGGTATTTTTGCATGCTATATATGGAGAAGATCGCGTTGTTGACCAAGGGTGTTGATGTCTTGAAGGTAAATTCTAGACACATTCAAATGGAACTCATTCTTTCTATATGTCATTTTTTGGAACCCTTTTGTTAATTCATATTTACTATCATGATCATGCTTTCCCTGAAGATTATGACCCTTACCCTTCCTCTGCCATAGAAGGTCTGATTGACACGTATTGTCGCCATCTAAATGAGGTCATAATTCCCCAGTGCATACAAAACCGTGGCCACATTGCTTGTAAGAGAGGAAAGAAAATGTCTAAGTAATCAATATTGCTCATAATGTTTGCCTTTTGATGCTGGAATGATTTAGTAGCTATGAGTATATAACTTCTAAGTCTAATGCTTTTGCTTCAGCTTATGTTACCATTGGCTTGTGTACTTTTGTGTTTGGGCAGTAACCGAATGGTATTTTGTACAACAATGCTATGTTTTGAGTATATTCTCTGGTTTATTTTTAATGACAATCGAATGACATTAATGTTTGTGAATGCTCTACTTTAGTTACTAGTTGTTGATTTGAAGTTTAGTTTGTAGCTGTTGAATTGAAGTTTAGTGTGTAGCCTTTGAATTGAAGTTTAGATTGTAGCTGTTGAATTGAAGTTTAGTTTGGAACTGTTAAATAGAGCTTCATTAGACATGCCAGGGTGAATTCGAAGCTGCATATTGCAGGGCAGGTTCAAATGCACCTGGAATATTTCCATAATTCTGGGCAAATGTTGCACCGGTAAAAACCAATATAACGCAACCCACTTTCATTGCGTTGTTATCCTAACGCAATATACATGCACTGCGTTCATACTGCACAAGAAATATGATCCTATCAAACCGCAATACAAAGCAATTGCGTTCTACGCATCAACGCAAGTCAAACAAACAGCGATAATACTACAAATCTACTTTTTCACCGGTGCAACAACAATGTTAATAAATTAAAATTAAATGAATAAATAAAAGACATTGCATCTGTTAACTAGACCGGTGCAACGACAATTTCATGAATTAAAAACAATTCAATACGAAAATAAAAATATACAGGTTGCATCAGTTGTTTGCACCGGTGCAGCGATAATTTCATGAAAACAAAAATTCAAAATGAAAATTAAATATGCAAGTTGCATCTGTAAATTTTCCGGTGCAATACAGGCAATCCCACGTGGCTGGTTGGCCTGGTCAAAAGTCCAATTAATCGGCTGGTTGGCCGCACGACAACAATAACCGGTGCAAGGCTCAGAAATGTTGCACCCCCCCCCCCCTATCCGAACCGGTATCGAAAAAACGAAATACCGGTGCAACAGGCCATAAATACCGGTTCTAATTGAAGTTTTTGTAGTAGTGTAAAGACATGGTTTTGAATTCAAAAAAATAGTTTAGAATTGTGTAACATCAATACCTTATTGACCACAAATATCTTAAATAATATTATAAAGTATTAAATTAATAAAAATGTATATATTAATTATGCAAAATCTTTATAACCGTTGTGTTTTGCAAAATCCTAACGAATGGTTAACCAAGCTACAATGACTATGATTGGTGAAGTTGTACATGTTTGTATAAGCAAAACAGATTCAAAATTACTTGTTTTGGAAATCTCGATGAGATCAAATTTTGATTTTTGACCAAAAAATTTCTTCTTAATGATGTGTTTTTTCGTAAGATGATTTAACACTAAAAAAAATTACATACAATGACAAAGAGACCAAAACGAATCTTTCCATAAACATTGAAATGAAAGCAAGAACTTTTCCAAACAATCACCACCTCTCATAGTGTGGAATCTAATTCAGATGAGAAATGCACTTGCCTTAAGATCATGTAGAATATATTCTACATATTTTTTGCTTTCAAAAAGCCCTAAGCTAAGAATATATTAAACTTTTCCTCTCTATATATAGTTGTCAAATAATATTAACTAGTACATATAACTAGTATAAAAAATAAGAAAAGCATATCCTATGGAGTCGAAACTCAAGCCCCTCAAGAGAGCCTATGAAGTGGATGAAGCTATTAACACCGCGGCCGAGAAATGCATCGTCATCGTCCGATTCAGCCGGGAAACCAAGAAAGACGACGACGTCAAAACTATCAACCAGGTAACTAAAAATCATATTCATTTAAATGCATATTATAACAATTGAAATTTATAATGTTTTTGAGTTGTACATATATATATATTTAGGTTGATGAATGGTTACAAAACTTGGACCCGAAAAAGTACTCCGTGGGCATTGAAGTATACACAGTTCAGATGAAGGCGGTGCCGGAGCTGGTGGCGCGATACAAGCTCATGGATCCGGTGACCGTGCTCTTCTTCCGGGACAACATTCAGGGCGGTCGCGTTCAGGGTAGCGGCATCAAGAAACAAGATATCGAAGACGCGGTCAAGAAGTTGGATGCTAAGAAGAAAGACAACCCGCAGCCCCCAAAAGCGGCCGCCGCTGGTACCGGTACCCGGGCCGGAACCGGAGACAAAGTCAGGATGAGGGAGCCTACAATTAGAATTGGCAGATACAGAAAAGTTCGTTGGTGGGAAAAACTGAACTTGAATAACCCATAAATGATTTATATATACATATATGCATGATTATACGATTATGTATATAGGGGTTGTAACACCCCCAAACTGATAATCTTGCTTAGAAGCAAGCATTATATCCAGATGAGGTGTGTTACCAAGAGTCCAACTTAAAGGGACTGAATTATTGTTTCAAAATGTAATGGCAAAATCATCATCTATACTTTGAGAAAAAAGATTATTCCTCCTTTTACCTAAGAAGCTGATCGATTTGGAAGATGAATATATCCATGCAAAATGAAAAATGAATACCAAAACAATATGTTATGTAAAAAGGGAATATTATTCAACTTGAAAAACAAACTCTGATACAAACTCTTATTATAAACCAACAAACTTATCGAAAAAAGAAGAAGAAAACTCTTATTACAGGTGAATCAACATTTAAAGCAACAATTAACAATCACAAGCTTTCATTTTTTCAAACAACACAAAATCATACAATTTCTTGTCGGCTTGTTGGTACTCTCAGACCAGGTTCAGTTTGCGTTCTTCTCGGATCAAACTGGCGGCGAGCATTCGGCTTAGTGAAGCATAACCACAACTTCGACTCCTTTCTCGAGATACCCGGTCCAAATGAGAGTGTCACCGTCTGGACGAGTAAAGGAAGCTGCAGCCAGGTGAAAAAAAGAGCGGGGATGCATGCGACCAAGGTGATTGGGATATAAGCCCAGTTAACCCCTGTGCGCATGGAAACTATTGTCAGTTTCCGATCCGACAAAGTATAAAGTTTTAAAAGTGTTATATATGGGGTTGCTCCATGCAAGTACGTTTTTCTTATGCAGGTACAAATTTTTACAAGAATACCCTTAATATTAGTAAGGCTAAAAAAGTTAACAAAAATGCAAGTGTGCATTTAAGGTTATTTTGGTAAAAATGTGGACCTGCATAAGAAAAAAAAGTATCAGCATGGATAAATCCAGTATATTCAAAATAAAATTACATAAAGTTTTGGGTGAGACTGTCCTACGGTAGGACGAAAGATAGTTCATGTGTTTACTAGATTTGTTCGTGTGTTCTAAGCTTTGTTTTCTGTAAACTATGTTCATGTGTAAATGAGCACACAAACAAACATAACTTAGGAACACACGAACAAATTTGTTAAACACTATAAACTTATGGTAGGACGGTCTCACCCAAAAGCTTCTCAAATTACGTAATCACTCAAATTAACACCCCTACCTGTATGTAATGACATTCCAATGGCAAGTGCAAAAGCTAACATCATGGTGGCCACAGCTACAAAAAGCGAGGAAAGGCCGGTGAGCAAGTTTTTTGGAAGGGACTCCATAAAATCTTGCTCTGTGTATCTTGAGGTTTGGATGGAGAGGAACACGAGGAGGGCGATTGCCGAGGACATCATTGACAGCGCATTCGAAACCGAGAAGATCACGAACTGAACCCGATTAGCGAATCTCGGTAAGCCGGTTTTGTCGTCCGTTCCTCCGGGGACGGTGATCATGGATGCAAATGCCACTGTTGCAACCAGTGCTGCTATGACCATGCATGAGTTGGATGTATCCTTCATCCATTCTTTAGCATCCTTTATTAAATCCTTGTGCTCCTCGAAGAAAAGTGCAATGGGAATCAATCCCTGTTTATTCTTTCTCGCTTTTTCATCTTTGTAAACTAATTTCTCAACAGCCTATAATCAGAGAAAACACAAATAACGAACGTAAAAGTAAGTAATACTCTTCAAAATGCAAGAAGAATGTATTATCAGGCTAATTGCAGGGGTATTATAGTCATTTGCTGGGATTTCTGAGCTAAAAGGAGTAAAATTATAGGCTACATTTTGTAGTTTAGAAAAATAAAGACACGGATTTAGATCGTTCACCTATATTGGCTACATCTGTGGTAGAAAGAATTGATTTCATCTGTGGTGGACAGATTACAGGATTATTATCGATGATAGGCTACAAAAACGAGGAAGCATTATAAGTAATATGCTAAACTCTAACCCAGTCGTATCCAATCTAGGCTAGAGACTAATCGACTAATAAGGCCAAACAGTACCATCGGACAATGACTCCACCTCAGACCGGCCCCAAGATCAGGGTGCGCTTTACCCCTGGAGTACCCCGATTCGCTGATTGATCAGCGACCCGAACTAATTATTCGAAACTGTTGATATATTCAAGGCATACCATCGCGCATTATATGCTAAACTCTCTAACCCTAACAGATCCAATCTAGGCCAGAGACTAATCAACTAATAAGGTCAAACTGTAGTCACCCCATACCATCGTGCATGACTCCAATCTAGGCTAGAGACTAATCGACTAATAAGGCCAAACAGTACCATCGGACAATGACTCCACCCCAGACCCCAAGACAAGGGTGCACTTTACCAGGCCATTTACCCCGACTCGCTGACCGAAAAGTGACCCCGAACTAATTATTCGAAACTGCTGATATATTCGAGGCATACTATAACAACACCAATAAATCTAGCGATTCACATTTAATGATTTACTTTAACAAACATACAATTTCAGGCATTTTAAATGTGAAAAAAAGAAGAAGATATAATTACCTTAAACCACTGTAGTTCTTTCTGCATTTGGAAAGCAGGACCAGGAACTGAATGGAGCTGATATTCAGGAGCCAATTTGGTAGCCAAATGCAGTATATTCTCCTGTTCTTCTCCTCCAGCATCCGTTTGGGAATAGGTTTCAATACTTCCCCCAACTAAATCCATTATGTGGTTATATATTTCCACTTGCCGATACTCAACCGCGACATGAATTAGCAGCATCTTTTTCTCATCGTCTCCCGACGAATACCAGATCAACTCCGGGAAATAGCTCAGGCAGATTAGCACGAGTTTGTACACTCCATTCTTCGTCGCAGTATGCAAGATGGGATCAAGATCATACGAGTCAATAAAATACTCCATTGCTTCAAAATAACGTTTTCGCTGCAATTGTTCGCAGACGAAGTGAATCAGATTTATCGAATCCCTGTCATAGTCATCGCTCTGCTCGCGTCTTCCACACAGAATTCTCATCATCCCTGTCATGGTTACAGTTGGAATCAGTATTAATTATTGTTTCATTTTCTTTAAATTTATTTCTAAAAATGGATGAGAGCTAGCTCAAATGATCTGCTACATTTAGAGGGTTTGTTTTCAGAAGACAGCAGCGATGATGAAGGTTGAGATGCTATAACATGAAGGATTGACCATCCTGAATCGTTTGATTCTACTGCTAAATCTGGATAGCGTCGAAGATCCTCCAAAACAATCCCTGCGCATGCCACAGTTAATGTTAAACCGACAATGTTATGTATTTGTTATTTTGGAAAAAGTATCACATGATTCAGGCCCGTTTGTTAGAGGTTATTTTTTGCTGAACTAAAAAACTGAACTGAATTGAATTGAATTTGAATTGCTAAATACTAGCGTGGTCTCTCCACGCGTTGCGTGGAGGATTTGGCACACATACCTCTAGAATATATCAAAATTGTCATTACATAAACATGATTATCTATTCAATTTTTCACATCTTTACACAAAGTTGGAAACATTTTTCAAAAAAAGTTGTATAAGTAACTTTTGCAGATTTGTGTGCATTTCCAACAACTTTGTACTCACAAACCGACACAAGCAAGGGAGATATAGAAAAACTGTTTCGGCAGTATGCTGAAACCAAATAATATTTTGAGAAAAGTAGAAGCTAAAACCAAAGAAAAGTAGAAGCCGAACAAAAGATAATTGAAATTCACTTTTATAATTTTTTAAAAGCTCCTGGAATGCAAAATTCAAATTTGATCAGTGAAGAAATAAGAGCAGCAAACCAAATTCTTCCCCGAACCCCCTAACATTTTGTATTGATACTTCATCTAAAAATTTCAACATAGTCATGTATATGATAATCACTAAGTAAAGGGTAGAGTGGCCATCAACAAACTAAATGATTAACATGTAGGCTAAATCAAGGTAGGAACAGAAAATACTGAGAAGAAAATAGAAGGAAAGTTATACTTTTAGGTAGAGAGGATGTTCTAGATGTGTCAATTTATAGATGCATTGTCTAATGGTAATCAATGTGTGTTTTGGTTTATGTTACTGAAAAGACACAACTTTACATGTATAAATGATGTGACTTTTCAATAAGCTAAGAATTCCATACCCTATGGCCTATGGGTATGTGCTTATCCTACATTGGGTTATGATAATCGGTGGAAGTGCTTGCAGTCCCCTATTAGTTAATACTTGAGTCCAAACTTTTTGTCACCCATATCAGAATATCTTTTCAGTACTTTAAAATACAAGATTTATTTTTTTATTTTTTTAATAACTACAAGCATTTTTTAAAATTATAATTAAAAGTAAAATAATAAGAGATTAATAAAATAAACTAATCATATAAACATGATATAAAAAACTTTTCTACTACGGCCGTATTACCTTACAGGAAAATTTCTCACCTTTAAAAAAGACTATAATAATTCTCTTTATCATGATTAAAATAAATAAAGTATAATACAAATGATCTCCAACAAAAATGGTGAATTATATTAAGGTTTGTTAGTTGTAGCTGAAAATAAATACAATCGCAAAATGTCAGATATAGGAGGGGCAATAGGATTTAGCCTAGTGTGAAGAGTATAATCAGAAATTGACATGTCAGAACGTCCACACAAAATGTTTACTTTTTATATAGATTCGGTCATCAGCTCGTCCATATAATAATTTAATCATAAGAAACTAATAATTAAGCGATTAAATTGGATGAACCGAGCTGGACGAAACAACAAATTCTCCTTTCATTCATTTCATGGATTTGAAAAATATCCAAAATTTGAAAAAAATATCCAGAATTTGAAAAAAAATATCCAGAATTTGAAAAAATATCCAGAATTGTTTGACAAATAATAAGGGAAACAAATATAAATTAGAGAGCTATATGATTACATGTAATCAGAAAATTGACCCTCAAAAAATTAAAATTATGACCAAAACATGCAAGAGTAAGTGAGAATATTGACTTCTGTTTTAGGTAGGTGTATCTTCTAAGTTTCAATTACCTTCCTATAATTAATGAAAAAGGTTGAGTTATCTTGGTTTTGATTTATGAATTGGTATATTTATATGCAGAAGGATTTTTTTTTTTGAAAAGACACATCTTTTTGTTTCTTATATTTATTGAAAAGGTATGGGGTGTAGAATTACCAAATTACCCTTGCTGGAAGATAAGGAGAAACTTTTATCAAAGTATTCTCATTATAGTTTTGGTCTAGGATAACCCAAGTTTTTACTCATGCAGCCCTACAAATGACTATATTGCCCCCTGTAAGTATGCTAATTTTCCAATAAACTAAAAAACAAGGGATATTCATGTCTTTTCACCCGTTATTTTGGGCTACAATAGCAAAATATCGGGCTACGAATAGCAGCACTCAATTGAATTGAACGGGAGTGAAGTGAAAATTTATGTATTGATAAAAAGAATCAGCATGACTGAATTAAACTGAATTTCATCAAAGTGTAATTTAACTCAACTGAACGGAACTGATTTAAGAATACATGATTTAAGTCCTATTTGTTATATAGCTTATTTTTTACTGAACTAAAGTGAAAATTCATGTATTGATAAAAAGAATTAGCATAACTGAATTAACCTGAATTTCATAACTGAACTGAAGTAACCTAAACTGATAAGCTCAAACAAACATGACCCTACTTTTGGTAGAAAAGTGCACCTACGTACCATGGCATCCTGAAGAAGTGATGGCAACAATAAGGTTGGAAGCTCTGCTATCGGTATTAGAAGCAGAAGCGTAGACATCAAGATTCGTTAGTTCATGAAGATACTCCACCATATCCTTAGCCTTGGACGGGTGCCTCCACTTAGCCGCATAAAACAACGGCGTGTATCCGTCGGCGTCCTCCATGTTTGTCAGCTCCGGCAGCTTCTCCACCATGGCCGCCGCGGCCTCCACGCTCGCCGCCGACGCTGCGTAGTGCAGCGCCGTGCGTTGCTGCTGGTCGTACTTCATGAGCTCGATCGGACTGAGCATCGCCACCAGCTTCACCACGAACGCCGACTTCCCACACCTCGACGCGATGTGCAATGCTGTCATTCCGGTCGAGTTTAGCTTGGCGGTATGTAAATTGTCTTGGTAGCGAAGCTGAAAGATCTCCTCTGCGGTGATCCAGTCGTCTTCCATGGCCGCCTTCTGAAGCCTTTGAATGAGTATTCTAGTTTGAAAATCTTCTGCGTATATATCTTCTGATATGCGAAGCTCTGCTCTTACTCTTTCTCTTTCTCCTATACGGATTACTCTCTCTCTTTTGCCTATAGTGACACGAAGAATGAAATTAAATCACCTATTGTATATAATTTTACAGATTATATGATAACTATGATGGAACTAATTAAGAATTATATATATATATATATATATATATGATGTGACAAATTCTCAATTGAAACATGTCTCAATTGGTCACATTGGATAATCACACTTAATACGTAAAAGATCAGTTTTGAAAGTAATGATCAGACATGAAAGTGAGAAATTCAGAAATAATACACTAAATGATCATGCTAAATATGTAAAAGATCGGATTTGAAAGTTAAAAAACCAACTTTTATCCCTGGTCTCATATAATATTATACATTTGCATAAGAACAAAACGTGAAGAAAACAATAGTATTGATATATTTACCTTGAGTATGGTCGGTGGCCATCACTCCACTTCTTATGTATTTGTATAATATAAAGAAGCTCTTTTTATTATTATTTGCCTTAAACTATGAATTTGAGTACTATAACATAATAATGAGCAATAGCTAGGTTCACAATCATTTTATAGTACTAGGTGCATAAAAAATTGTTGAGAACGTTTTTAAGGCGGGCCAATCAAAAGTTAATATATTTTGCTGAAGGCCGAGGGTTTATTAAGATTCTTGAGTGTGCTGTGGTCAAGGAATGAACTAGATCGCGAAGTTGTATGTGATATGTGTGACTGAAGATTGCGGCTGATTTTGATCTAGTAGTGTTAAGCGGTACAATTTTGTTTTATGTATAGTTGAACAGCCTACTATATCAGGGTTTAGAGTTCTCCTTAGTCTACAGTTCTATTACAGAAGAGTTAAGACACGTGATAGAGGTTCGTGCATATCACAGACGTGTGTGCTGAACTATAAAAGGAGACGTAGGGACTGAAGAACAGCAACGAACTACAAATTCAAAAATTTGCATCAGGTTTTGCATTTCTCATAGATATTTGCTTGCAAGTTGTTTGTCGTTTTATCAAAGAGAGGTGATCCATCGTCAAAGCGAGTTGAGACATGTGAGGAATCGGTTAATGCGGATTGGCAGCAGGGGGATTTTGTACATTCACTCATCGGGTAGAATTGAATAGATACTCTAGATCATTATACTATGTATGCTATTCTTCATACTAGTGGATGGTTTCTGATTGGGATAGTACTGCGTATGTAGGTGCTTCGGATGAACTGCATATATAATCAAGTTGAGTGTGTTATTTACTTTTATATTATAACATCAAACTTGATAGTAGTCTTAAGTGATAAACGATAATTAGGTAAAGCTACGGTTTTTCAACAATGAATGATTGGTGCCCAAAAGAAATCATACTTGGATCAAATGACAAAGACTTATCCAATTCCATTCTAAATTAATTAGTGATTGATTAAACAAAGTGGTGCCACCATGTGCACAAAGAGAGTGAGAAAAGCTGAGACAAACACATAATGGGATCCAAAGCCCCTTCCTAATGTGTAATCTCTCCATCCCTTTATAAATGCCATACAGAAATAGTCAATTTTTTTCACATCATATTTAACCATTAATAACTTTAACATATAATTAATATATTTTCACATGAGATATCGTTATAATCCCCGTATGATGTACTTTTTAAAAATCAAAATTATTTACTCTAATATTAAGTATAATGAAAGTTAGTGAAAAAAATTAACTTTTTCAGTAGGACATTTATTTAGGGACTGAGGGAGTACTCTTCTATCTACTTTAGGAATCTAAAGACTCCCCATTCCAACTCAAAAGCTGAGGCTACCATCATTTAAAGTATTAAGCTACCTCCAGGCTCCAGCAAACATGTGGTGGATTCATTGCTCTTTTATCACCTTTGATTCTTCATCAAGCTACTATGCACCATTGCCATCCTCCTTCAATAACCGAAGTTGGGTTCTTCCTAACATATATACCGTATTATTTCGGTTCACTTTTATTGCAAGCTGAAAATATGTCAAGAGAATTAAGTACAGAATGAAAATGTTAATGCATCGTTAAGAATGATTTGTTCTTTATGGAGCGTCTCATATGGATAGCATGGACTAATGAAAGTGAAAAATCAGAATATTTTAAAAATGAAGCCATGGATGTGGGGTAAAAAGTTGACATGTGTAAAATTATTTTAATTTCTAAATTGGAAGGAATAAAATTTTGAACTGTACAAAATGTGAAGTGAAAAATATAATCAGTATGACTAAATTAAGTTGAATTTCAATAAAATGTAATTTCACTAAACTAAGTTAAACTTATATAAGCGAGAAGTTGGTTTTTAATCATTATAAATGTAGTATGTGAGAGTACATAGATTTTTAAAGGGTGCTACATTTTAAATGTTTGAGCAGGAAGCGTACCAATATATAGACTTTGGTAGGGAGCAAACTGCAGAAGGAGCAAACTAGTGCTATCTATACAAAAGCCACTGATCAGAAGATCGGGGAACACAACCGAAATATGGTTCGCGCCGCCTTCTTCAGAAACCGCTCAGGCAGAACTCGCAGTGGGCATGTAAGTCCATTAGTGCAGAACGTTTCCCTTTTTGCTTTTTTTTCTTCAGGAAATCTGACCAAAAATGAACCAGGGAAGGAGCAACTCAGTGGAAAAGAAAGGATGGAGCTCAGTTAAGTCATACTTGTGTGCTGATGGAGACGAATACTGCAATTCAGTCTTTGGAGAGAAGGATTCAGCTTCATTCAGGCATCTGGAATTCAGCTCATCAGTTGCTGCTGAGGACAATTCAGCTCAGACGAGCCAATTTCATGAGCCAGACTTCACAGCGGATACAGTTTCTGTCAAGAGTTCCGAGGCAACAGTAAATCAGCCAGTAACAGCAGAAGAGATCCCAGATAAAGGCAACTCAAGCAATGAAGAACTCTGGAAAGACAAGAAGAATTCTACGTATAGACTATTCCGCCAAGAAGATGCTGCAATGATCATCCAATCTGCATTCAGGAGTTTTTTGGTCATTTTCCTCACTGAAATGCTCATTTCTTTATAATTTCCTGAACTTAGTTACTGATATTTGCATCGGCTTCTTAGGCAAGGAGATCAAGTGGTCAAGAGAACATTACACATAAAGAAACCAGCAGCCCAGGTCAGTCTTTAGGCTCATCAATAAAAGTTCAGATAGGGGATTCAACTAGGGCATCCTCAGTGGATACTGAGAGCATTGATCCGGACCAAGCTATGCACAAGAGGGTTAGAATTCAAGTGGCAAAACTACAGGTAAACTGTGGATTCCTTCATTTTGGTTGAAATTGAATTCATACTCACAAGATGGAATGGATCAAACAGCAATGACTACGTAATCTTATCTAACCGTGCTTAACTACCTTGTTCACATTAGAGTTTTCAGTTTAGTGGTTCCTTAAATTATAGTAAAACACTAAACATGAGTGATAGAAGAAGCCAATTTTGCTAAAAAAATATAGACAATATTGGCAGGAAGAATGGGACGATAGCACAGTAAGTAGCAACATATCGAAAATGAGGGTTCAGCACAGAATGGAAGCGGCAACGAGGAGAGAGAGAGCTCTTGCCTATGCTTTTGCACAACAGGTACGCAAAATTAAGAATCGTGTTTTGAATGAAGTTTTTTTCATATGAAGTGGCTAAGAGTATGTTTCATAATAACTTGCATAACATACCGAATCTTGTACAGCTAAGAGTGTGTGCAAGGAAGAAACGTCTGGACACCAATATGACCCGGAGCTGGCTAGAACGATGGATGGCCACCCGCCACCAGCCTGAAAACTCTTTCTTGCACAGCCACATTCAACAACCATTCTCCAGAAACAGATCAGAGGAGGGGACGGTTGAAGAGGAGAGCTGTGGATCTAATGAGGTTTCCTTACAAATCGATGAAGATTCTATATCAGGAAGTAGCACCATCGACTATCTTAAACCTGCAAAGAGAAAGAGTAAGACCAAAAGGAATATGTCAAGGCAACCATTCATTTTCTCACAGACCCAAAGGTAATTAAATCTCCCAGCAAGTTCCCCAGACACTACAATTATCCAAAAAAAAAACCTTAGTTTAGAAGCTCAAAATGTTTCAAATTTACCATGTATAGGTGAACAAGAAGGGACATCAGGTCAATGGTGAGAAAGGAAACAAAGGGAAGTTATATGTCAAGATTTCAGCTGAAGTATACACTGAAAGTATGCAAGCCGGAATCTGTTAAAAACATTTGTTGCATCCGCTTCACTACAACTGCTTAAGAGTAGAATGTACAATGAAGTGAACAAGTAAATTATGAGAGGTCTTACAATCTGTTCATGAGTTTGAAAAAAACAAATAGGAAAGCTTAATTCATGGCCTTAATTCGCTTTCATTTGCTGGAAAATACAACTGCTATCCAATACAAACAACAAACAAGACCATTTATTGGGTCAATCTAAGAGCCATTGAAAACATACATATATCTTTCAAGAAACACACTAGTGGAACGAACTGTACTATAAAACAGGAAAAACTGACTTAAAAAAAAACCAAATGCTGCCAAAGAAATGCTGATAACACCTGCAACCATCTTCACATAGCTTCAGGATTTGGAGGAGCAGGAACTATACCCCATTTTCGCCGCACATCCTCCAAATCCTCGTGAAAATGCCGTTCGTAATAAATGCACATCAGATCAGAGCACTGGAAGCCAGCCTTCACTGCCCAAGGAAAGTAATGCTGGTAGAACAACCTTCTCTGGCTCCCCGTGAACTTGGCAGTTATACCAGCAACTGCCAAACCACACATGGGAAGCATCATCTCCTCAAACTCTATGACCTTTAGTGCTTGATAGGCCCTAAATATACTCTTGTTTTACAACATTTGAGAGCTAGTTTAGGTAGTATTTTGTACTTTTATATTAGACTTTTAAACCGAATCATTCATAGTGGTTTGAAATTGAAGACGTGCATTTTGACCTTGAATTGCACTTGCTATGGAGTTGGATGATTTGAAGACCTTCTATGACCGTCCTAAAAGAGTTAGAAGCATTGAAGACCCGGTCATAGAAGTGGCGTGAAGGCACACTCTCGCGGGCCGCGAAGCATCTCTCGCGAGCCGCGAGGGTGTGTGTTGCTGTTTTGAAGAGGCCGTGTCTCGCGGGCCGCGAATCCTCGGTCGCGAGCCACGAGACTGGTTCTCGCGGTCCGCGAAGGATTTCTCGCGGGCCGCGAAAACCTCCTGCCACTTGCATTTTATTTTGTTTTAATTTAATTTCTTTTGGGATATAAATGAGATCTTATCCCCATTTTGTAAGGATCGTTTTACAGAGCTAAAAACTCATTTTCTTCATTTCCTTTTCATTTTGATCTTTGAATTCACCATGAATTGTAGTATGGATTATGGTTTTGATTATATAATTATGGTTGTAGGCTAAAACCCATCTTGGGTATATGTGACTGGACTTCTTGTTATGGATTGAGAACATGATTTATGAAGCTGAGGAAAGTGTGATTTGCTATTGAATGATCATGATTTGTATGTGTATTTGATGCTTGAAATGGTTAGGAATGATTTCCTAGTTATAGATATGTGTTGGATATGTGTTAGATATTGCTTTTTCATGGTTGGAATGTTATCATTCCTCCTATGCAAGAGTAGTAAATTAGGAATCAAATGCATGTTGTTATCAATTATATTTGTTCTTGAGATCATTCATTTGCATTGTATCCATGTTAAGTTTGTTATCAAATTGCATGGGTAAGTTGGGAAAACATATAATTTGAATTGACATTGATTAATTGATCTATTTGTTATCATCTAGACAAGTTATCAATAAGAGTTGTGAAGATGCTTTCATCGTTCATTACTATGATATAGATAGTTTCCCATTACAAACAATTACCATTCTCAAAGCAACATGATAAAGTTTGAGGAAGATTCCATAATAAGAAGTTACCAATCTCATATGTCCAAGTCCATTATTCTTATTAGTTAAATCTTTAATTAGTTGAATCATTAAATGCTAAATTAGTTGTAACTCTAGAGTTCTAGTTACTTTACATATTAGTGTTTCTTAAAAAACTCAACTCAAACCCCCCCTTTGTTTACATTGCTTATATATATATATATGTATGTTACTATATATAGTAATCATCGTACAATAGATGCGTAAAAATACCCTTTTCTCTGTGGATACGAACCTTACTTGCCATTATATGCTTAGTTGTGTGTAGCGGTAGTAAGTGGATATAAATTGTATATTTGAGAGGTACGGCGACGACCTCCCAGTGCTGCTTCACCATTTAAGTCAGTGGGAAGCCCAATAGGGATCACTCGTAGGTTGGGTTGCCTAGAGAAATGTCCTCTGGTATCTCCGATTTGAAGCCCTCATAATACGGTTTCAACCTTTGACCGTTCACCTTGATAACCTTGGCACCCTCTTCGTTTTGGATTTCAACCGCACCATGGGGAAAAGCTTTGACAACCATGAAAGGTCCAGTCCACCGAGAATGCAATTTCCCCGGAAACAAACGAAGACGTGATTGAAATAGGAGAACCTTTTGACCTACCTCAAAGGTTTTCCTAATTATCATTTTGTCATGCCATGCCTTCGTCTTTTCCTTATAAATGGCGGCGTTCTCATAGGACTCATTCCGGATCTCCTCAATCTCTTGCAATTGAAGCTTCCTTTCATTCCCGGCTTCGTCCAAGTTCAAGTTGAACTTTGTGATTTCCCAATATGCTTTGTGTGCCAACTCTACCGGTAAATGACACGGCTTTCCAAAGACTAATCGGTATGAAGACATACCAATTGGAGTCTTATATGTCTTCCTATATGCCCACAATCCATCATCCAACCGAGTACTCCAATCCTTGCGAGTCGGCCTAACCGTTTTCTCAAGGATGGACTTGATTTCCCTATTGGAAACTTCGGCTTGTCCATTTGTTTGTGGGTGATAGGCGGTAGAAGTTTTGTGATTGACCCCATATTTCTTCAACAATGCGGCAATGGTTCTATTGCAAAAGTGAGTGCCTCGATCACTGATTAGAGCTCGGGGTACCCCGAACCTAGAGAAAAATGTGAGATTTGATGAACTCTGCAACCACTTTAGAATCATCAGTACGAATGGGGATTGCCTCTACCCACTTTGAAACATAATCAACCGCAAGCAAGATATATTTAAAACCAAAGGAATTTGGGAAAGGTCCCATAAAATCGAATCCCCACACATCAAAGAGTTCACAATATAGGGGGCAATGTTGGTGCATTTCATTCCTAGAAGAAATATTTCCTATTTTTTGGCATTTATCACAAGATTTGCAAAAGGTGTATGCATTCTTATTCAAGCTAGGCCAATAAAAACCACAATCAAGCACTTTCCTAGCGGTTCGCCTAGCACCAAAATGATCACCGCATGCATAGGAATGACAAAAAGCAAGGATTGAGTTGGTTTCAATATTGGAAATGCATCTTCTAATGACTTGGTCGGAACAATGTTTTGATACATAAGGATCATCCCACACATAAAACCTAGCATCATGCTTTATTTATCCTTTTGAGCTTTAGTGAAATGAGAAGGGCACTTACTTGTGACAAGGAAATTCACAATATTGGCATACCATGCAAGAGAAACACTAAGAGCAAATAATTGCTCGTCGGGAAACTCTTCCTGAAGGTGCTCCTTCAATGCTTTGGCTCCAATCTTCTCATGAGGCACCAATCGGCTCCAATTTTCATTAGCTAAGGTTACCTCGACTTCCTCATTGGTCAAATTCTTCTTCACAAGACCTCTCTTGGGTGCCTTTTTCACAACCACTTCGGGTTCAACAGTTTGCTTACCACTCCTCAAGGTCATGGCACTCGCATGAGGCCTTGGATTTATCTCCGGTTGTGCGGGTAGTTTCCCTGAGTTTTGTGCTTCCAATTTCCCCAAGACCGTAACCATTTGACTCATTTGCACCTCAATGCTTTTGAATCGAGCGTCTTGTGGGAATTGGCCCGAGCTTTCACCTTGCTCATGAAATTTATCTTCTATCCTCGGGTAAGTATTTTGAGGGACACGATTATTGAAACGGCATTGACCTTGGTTTCTTGGGTATTGTTGGGGTTGAGGGTGATATTGAGGGTTTTGGTGATCTTGGTACCCTTGATTTTGGTGGCTTTGGTCTCCCCCGTAGCCTTGATCATTTTTCCATCTCGATCTATCAAAAGATTGATCACCTTGACCTTGGTATCCCCTTGGTACCCACCTTGTTGGCCTTGTTGCCCCGTTGGTTCATCTCTCCACCGAAAGTTGAGGTGAACTCTAGTTCCGGGGTTGTAGTGTTGGGCAAAATGATCATACTTCCTTTGGTTACCTCGCTCACCACCTTGGTATCCTCGCCCTCCTTGAAATCCTTGGCCACCTCTAAAACCTTGGTTTCCGCCATATACTCCATGGCATTAACCTCTTCGTCATATTCCTCGTTTGCTTGAAGGCAAGATTCGGTGAGATGGTTTGAAGCACAAATCCCACACGACATAACTTGTTGCCTTGGTTGATTCCCTGTGTTTCCTCCGGAGCTATTTATCATCATAAAGCCTTTCATCAATGCCGTAAGCTCTTTTATCTCTTGACGAGTTCCATCATTTGTTGCACCGGAGTTACCCACTCGTAGTCTTCTATCCCTCTTTGGTTTGCATTTCTCGGCTAATTGCTCAAATAGCATCATGGCATCGGAAGAACCAAGATTAGCAATGGAGCCATAACAAGATCGATTTATTAACTCGATCTCCTTGTCATTCAAACCATTGTAGTAGAAACACACCAATTGGGGCTCGGTGAAGTTATGGTACGGGCAACTTGAAAGGAGAGTTTGGAATCTCTCCCAATACTCATACAAGGTCTCATCGTCTTGGGTAATGTTGCTAATGGCTTGTATCAAGAACGAGGATTTAGAGGGAGGGAAGTACTTGTCGAGGAATTTCTTTTTCAATTGTAGCCATGTAGTGATTGAGGTCGTAGGAGACGGCTTAACCATTTGGCGGCCTTATCCTTCAAGGTAAAGGTGAATGTCTTCAGCTTGAACTCATCCACACTCATCTCGGAAGGCTTCAAACTACTACAAACTCGGTGGAAAGCCTCGAGAAAGTCATTTGGATCATCTACCTCTCTACCATGGAAAGTTGGAAGCAAGTTTATTACTCCCGTCTTGATTTCATATTGAGAGTTTGAGTAAACAATGCTCAATTGTTGTTGTTCATAGTTGGGGGACATGTACTCTCTCATGGAAATATTGGTAGGAGAAGTGTTAGGATTTTGGAAAGGGTTGTAGAATTGGTTTCGGGGAATGTTTTATAACAACCCTTTAGAATTCCTTTCGGGGAAATGTTGGTAGGAGAAGTGTTAGGATTTTGGAAAGTGTTGATGATTGGAAATGTTATCATTGAATAACCTTTAGAATTGTTGATTAAGACATTTATCCCTAGATGATAGCAAATAGAATTTTATCAATGTCATTTCAAATTATATGGTTTACAAACTTACCCATGCAATTTGATAGCAAAATTGACATGGATACAATGCTAATGAATGATCTCAAGAACAAATACAATTGATAACAACTTGAATTTGCTTCCTAATTTACTACTCTTTCATAGAAGGAATGATAACATTCCAACCATGAAAAAGCAATATCTAACACATATCTATAACTAGGAAATCATTCATAACCATTTCATGCATCAAATACACATACATATCATGATCATTCAATTGCAAATCACACATTCATAAGCTTCACAAATCAAGTTCTCAACCCATTATAAAAATTCTAATCTCATGCCCCAAAGATGAGTTTTAACCTACAACCATAATTATATAATCAAAACAATAATCCATACAATAATCCATGGTGAATTAAAGGAGAAATTGCAAAGGAAAATGAAGAAGAAGGTTTCTAATGTCTGCAAATTCGATCCCTTTTACAAATGGGATAAGATCCCTTTTATATCCCAAAACATAATAAACTAAAGAAAAAAAAAATGCAAGTGGCAAGGGTTTTTCGCGGCCCGCGAGCAACATATCTCGCGGCTAACGATTGGTGATTCGTGGCCCGCGAGAGCTTGAGGTCTTCACGCCACTTCTATGATCGGTTCTTCAATGCTTCTCGATCCCTTTGGACGGTCATCGAAGGTCTTCAAATCATCCAATTCCATAGCAAGTGCAATTCAATGGCTAAAATGCACGTCTTCAATTTCAAACCACTATGAATGATTTGGCTTTAAAGTTCAATACATAAGTACAAAATACTACCTAAATTAGCTCTCAAATGTTATAAAATAAGAGTATAATTAGGACCTATCATGCATTAACCATAAGAGTTTATGGTTTATCTATGCCTTTAGGACTTTTACTTGATCATGTAAAGGTTATTTGGATCCAATTGTTACAACAACACAATTATTTTCTACACTTTCTATGTTGAACATGGAAATGTATTATCATAAAAGGGGCAATGGTTGTTCAATTTTATGTATTGTGTTGGGGTTTTGCAAAATTAGACACGAGTCTTTATTTGCTAGATATAGATAAACAAGTTTGTAACGTAAATATCAAAAGGGCTAATAACGAATGATTCGAATTCGCCCTCATAATTTGTCGATTATGCCACTAATATTGAGCACTCATAGTAACCCGAGTGGGAGGGTTCTGTTAAATCGTTTGACTTGGAGTCATTTGATATGTGTATATATTGTGATGGTAAAATGACCAAATCACCCTTCATGGTGATGGGTGATGGAATATGAAATCTATTGGGTCTTATTAACAAAGTGTTATGCAGATCAATGATTTTAATTCGAAGAGGTGAATCATTTCATTAACTTGGTCGGTGACTTGAGTAGATATGGTTGTCTACTTGAGATAGACAAGTTTGAATCCTAAGAAATTTAAGGAGTTCGGGAATGAAGTTTAGAATCAATTTGGCAAGAAAATTGAAACACTTCGATTGGATTGAGGTGGTGAATATTTGAGTCAAGAATTTGTTGACCATTTGACAGGAAACAAATGATCATATTGGATATGATTTTTCATGATGGGTCAAGCCAATCTTCCAGGAAAATACTTCTATAAGGTAGTGTTCACACTGAACAAGGCATTGTCAAAAGTTGAAGGAAAGACATCATATGGGATATGAGTAGGAATGGTTCCTTAAATGTCTTTTCTCGTTAGATTTGGGGTTGCGAAACATATGTGAAACACTGTTTTTCTTAAGCTTGCACCAAGTCTAATAATTGTCTCTTTATGGAAATGAGACAATGTGGGTACTTCTACAAACATTTTGAGAACTATGAGATGTTGCTCAAGAATGTGTCCTTTTAGAGAAATGTCATCTTTTCAAAATGACAAGTGGGAGAAATTTATGCCTCGATAGCTTTCGAGGTGAGCAACAATCATAACCGAAAACATCGATCCCTTCTATAGACGTGGTGAAGATGAATACGGTAAAGTCTTAGAGACTGTTGAAGTTACTCATGCCCCATGTAAGTCAATAAGATGTAGTGTTCAGGCAAAATGTACATTTATGTCCTTACAGCTGAAACTATGAAATTACATTTTAGAAATGGTGAACCTATGTGACTTACAGTAAAGTTTTGACAAGTGCTAACTCCACCAAATGGTTTAAGGCCATGAAATTTGGAATAGATATTTTGTATTAAATCAAGTTTGGAATTTGATTGAAAGGGTATAAACAAGTCTACAATGTAGATTGTGATGTGACCTTTCTCCAGTTGGAATACTTAGGTCTATCCGGATATTCTAGAAAACTTAGGTCAATACGATTTTGAGTTCTACCAGGTAGAGATCAAAATTAGCTTTCTTGATTGGATTTTAGAAGGAGATGTGTATTTTATACAATCTCAGAGCTTTTGTAATGCTAGGAAAGTATGCGAGCTTCAAATGTTCATTTATGGATTGAAACAAGTATCATGGAGTTGGAAAGTACATTTTAATGAAGCAATTTAGAATTGGTTTTCAACGAAATGTTATGGTATCTTGTATATACAAGAAGGTCAGTGGAAGCAAGATTGAATTCCTAGTCTTTTATGTCGATGACATTTATTGAAAATGACAATCCAAAACTGTAGTCTATGGAAATTTAGTTTGGAAAGTATTTTGCAATAAAGGACTTTGGAAATGTAGAGTGCAACTTAGACATCAAATTTCTACAAGGTAGATCAAAGTTGATAATTGATATGTCAAAACAATTACTGGGTAAGGTGTTAGACATGTTCAATTTGAAAGATCGTAATAGATTTTCTACCCAAGATTCATGGCATAACTCTTAGCAAGTTTCAGTGTCTATCGAAACGTGATGAACAAAAGAGAAATAATATAATCTCTAATGCATAGAGTTGTAGGGTCTGTTATGTTTGCTGTGCCATGTACTATGATATCTCGTATGCATAGAGCACAACGATTTGATATCAAATAGACTGAGGTGAGGCACAATG
Organism: Cruciata laevipes; assembly: GCA_963678965.1. Lineage (NCBI taxonomy): Eukaryota > Viridiplantae > Streptophyta > Magnoliopsida > Gentianales > Rubiaceae > Cruciata > Cruciata laevipes. The sequence goes on from OY787639.1 coordinate 6,660,088, forward strand.
GTTTGTGGCCAAGAAAATTTCATAGTGTCTAAAATGGACTATGGATTCCTTGATCTATGGTGAAAATGAGTTGGTTGATAAATATGCTAAGTGAAGCTATGTTGTTGATTTTACAATAAACTGAGTAAATTGCTGCTTTGGAAGTTGCAAAGGGAATGTGATTGAAATTGGATATTCATCACTCGCCTTGGTAGTGTCCCGTCTTAGCTAACTCAATAACTCTCTATTGAGATAATCGTAGAGTCATTACTTAAGCGAATATAGGAACACCATGAGTCAAAATTCATACTCATGATATTTCACATTCTTTGAGAGAATGGTGAAGTTATCATATGCAAGGGAAATAATGGATTTGATTCATAATCTAAACCTCTTCCACAAATGTTGCATGTTGTCTAGGGTGCATACATTTGTGATAGGAATCAAGCACTTTGGATAGTGGATTTGATTTCAATAATATTTTAGTTATCGCAGTTTGGTGATTTTAGACATTGAAGATTGAACCATTTATATTATTATTAAATTATTATTTCATATTCATTTAACTTGGTTTAGTGTTAAATGAAAGTCCAAAATCAATTTACGTCTCCAAATAGGTTATCAAGAATATGTCTTAGATAATGAAACCCTATTTAGTGAACTGGAATGTATGATTGATTATGTCCCTAGTCTAGGCCATTGAGAATGGACACTAATGACTGAAAAAGACTAGTTTGCAAGTTGATTCACAGTGCTGTTTCATGGGCTGAAGGACATGAGATGTCATGAATCGATTGCATGGATGCAGGTTGGGAACTTGTATTGGAATGACCCACTATGAGAATACTTTAAGATATTTAGAATGTTATAAGTATTTCTCATTGACTATTGGAGCATATTCCTCATACCTGAGTAATTCAGTGTTTGCTTACTTGTGGATTGATTGCTTTGAGGGTTGTCAAACGTCGTGCCGTGAAAGGAGGCTATAAAGACAACTCTTGGGTGACATGAACCGAGTAGAGAAAACTTGGAAGTACAAGAGTGGGATTGTCCTCTCATTTTATGAGATTGTTGTCTTATGGGCCTCTCGGAGAGTTGAGACTGTAAAATGCATGGCCGTGCTCAGATGGATATCATCTGTCTTAACAGTTTGACTTAGGAATTTGAGAAACACATTTGAACTCGACAAGGATAACATGGGATCTTACCTTATGTTCGAATGAAGACACTAAGCGGCAAAGGAATATGAATGCACACTTGTTTCAAAGGACAAGTGGGAGATTGTTGGAATAGTGTCCTTCGATCAATATGCATTGTCCTGAATAGTTGGAGGATTAATTACAGAGATAATTAATTCAGTTATTTAAGTGATCGGAATGTTTAACTAGAAACCGCTTTCGATCGGCTAGCATCAATGGTATTGAGCTCGCAGCTTATTATAACTGAACCTATAGGGTCACACACTAAGCATGAAATTTGACAAAGTAATTATGTAATTACAATTGGAGTCTAATAGTTATTAAATGAGAATTAAGTCTTATTGTGCTAGACCCATATTGAATAAGACTAGGATTACATTTATGAGTATTCTGTTTATTTCGTATAAATAGACTTCTACAGGAATAAACAGAAATACACACATACAATCATAGCTCTCATGTGTTGAGCGCCTTAGAATAAATAATCCTACCTAAATCATATAAACCTCATCGTCAAGAGAAGAACAAAGACAAGGTTTTTGGTTGCTGATCGACGATCTAAGCTGACAGCGGTGAGGTGGTCTAATCGTGCTGTGTGAGCATCAAATTGGCACGCCCGGTGGGACACAATCTTGATATGCCAAGGGTAGCTTCGTAGTCTCTACCTCAGAGGGAAGAAAGGAAGAAAGAAGAGAGAGGTAGAGGAGAAGGGAAGGAGAAAGAAGAGAAAATTAAGAGGGAAAGAAATATAAGAGGGAGAGAGAAAAGAAAATTAAGAGGGAAAAAAATATAAGAGGGAGAGAGAAAAGAAAACTAAGGGGAAGAAAGAGAAGAGGAGAAAGGAAAGAAATGGAAGAGGGAGAGAAGAAAAACAAGAGGGAGAGAAAGAGGAGAGGAAAGAAGGGAAGAAAGGAGAGAGAGGTAGAAGGGAAAAGAATAGAAGAGAGGCAGCTGGGGCCTTCTCTGGTCTCGGCCCCGTGTCCCTTCACACCCGGCCGGGGCCTCCTCCGGTCTCGGCTCCGGGCTACTTGAGATACCGGCCGTGGCTTCCTCCCGGGGCTCCTTCAGACCCCGGCCAGGGCCTTCTTCCGGGGCTCCTTCAGGCCCCGGCGGGGGCCTCCTCAGGTCTCTGCCCCGGGCTCCTTCAAACCCGGCCGGGGTCTCCTCCCGGGGCTTCTTCAGACCCCAGCGGGTCTCGGCCCCAGGCTCCTTCAAACCCGGCCGGGGCCTCCTCCGGTCTCAGCCATGGGCTTCTTCAGATTCGGCCGGGGCCTCCTCTGGCCTCGGCCCCGAGTTACTTCAGATCCCGGTCATGGCCTCCTCCCGGGGATTCTTCAGACCCCGGCCAGGGCCTCCTCCCGGGGCTCATTCAGGGCCCGGTGGGGACCTCTTCCAGTCTCGGCCTTTGGTCTCTTCAGACCCGGCCGAGGCCTCCTCTAGTCTCGGCCTCGTGTCCCTTCAGACCCGGTCGGGGCCTCCTCTGGCCTCGGCCCCGGGCTACTTCAGATCCCGGCCGTGGCCTCCTCCCGGGGCTCCTTCAGACCCCGGCTAGAGCCACCTCCCGGGGCTTCTTCAGACCCCGGCGGGGGCCTCCTCTGGACTCGGCCCCGGATTCCTTCAGATCCGGCCGGGGCCTCCTCTGGCCTCGGCCCTGAGTTACTTCAGATCCCCGGCCAGGGCCTCATCCCGAGGCTCTTTCAGGCCCCGGCCGGGGCCTCCTCTGGTCTCGGCCTCGGGTTTCTTCAGACCCGGCTGAGGCCTCCTCTGTTCTCGGCCTCGTGTCCCTTCAGACCCGGTCGGGGACTCCTCTGGCCTCGGCCCCGGGCTACTTCAGATCCTGGCCGTGGCCTCCTCCCGGGGCTCCTTCAGACCCCCGGCCAAGGCCTCCTTCCGGGGCTCTTTCAGGCCCCAGCGGGGGCCTCCTTTGGTCTCGGCCCCGGTCCATTCAGACCCGGCCGGGGCCTCCTCTGGTCTCATCCCCTTCAGACCCCGGCCAGAGCCTCCTCCCAGGGCTTCTTCAGACCCCGGCGGGGGCCTCCTCTAGTTTCGGCCCTGGGCTCCTTCAAACCCCGGCGGGGGGGCTCCTCTTGTTTCGGCCCCGGGCTCCTTTAGATCCAGCCGGGGCCTCCTCTGTCCTCGGCCCTGAGTTACTTCAGATCCCCGGTCGGGGCCTCCTCTGGTCTCGGCCTCGGGTCTCTTCAGACCCGGCTGAGGCCTCCTCTGTTCTCGGCCTTATGTCCCTTCAAACCCGGCCGGGGACTCCTCTGGCCTCGGCCCCGGGCTACTTCATATCCCGGCCGTGGCCTCCTCCCGGGGCTCCTTCAGACCCCGGCCAGGGCCTCCTTCCTGCGCTCTTTCAGGCCCCGGCGGGGGCCTCCTCTAGTCTCATCCCCTTCAGACCCCGGCCAGAGCCTCCTCCCGGGACTTCTTCAGACCCTGGCGGGGGGGCTCCTCTTGTTTCGGCCCCGGGCTCCTTCAGACCCGGCCGGGGCCTCCTCCGGTCTCGGCCTCGGGCTCCTTCAGATCCGACCGGGGCCTCCTTTGGCCTCGGCCCCGAGTTACTTCAGATCCCGGTCGTGGCCTCCTCTCGGGGCTTCTTCCCCGGTCAGGGCCTCCTCTTGAGGCTCCTTCAGGCCCTGGCCTCTCTGGCCTCGGACTCGGGTCTCTTCAGACCCGGCCGAGGCCTCCTCTGGTCTCGGCCTCGTGTCCTTTCAGACCCGGAAGGGGCCTCCTCTGGCCTCAGCCCCGGGCTACTTCAGATCCCGGCCATGGCCTCCTCCCGGGGCTTCTTCAAACCCCGTCCAGGGCCTCCTTCCGGGGCTCTTTCAGCCGCCGGCGGGGCCTCCTCTGGTCTCGGCCCCGGTCCCTTCAGACCCGGCCGGGGCCTTCTCTGGTCTCGGCCCCGTGTTCCTTCAGACTCGGCCGGGGCCTCCTCCGGGGAATCCTTCAGACCCCCGGCCAGGGCCTCCTTCCGGGGCTCTTTCAGGCCCCGGCGGGGGCCTCCTCTTGTCTCGGCCCTGGTCCATTCAGACCCGGCCAAGGCCTCCTCTGGTCTCATCCCCTTCAGACCCCGGCCAGAGCCTCCTCCCAGGGCTTCTTCAGACCCCGGCGGGGGCCTCCTCTGGTCTCATCCCCGGGCTCCTTCAGACCCGGCCGGGGCCTCCTCCGATCTCGGCCCCGGGCTCCTTTAGATACAGCCGGGGCCTCCTCTGGCCTCGGCCCTGAGTTACTTCAGATCCCCGGCCAGGGCCTCCTCCCGAGGCTCCTTCAGGCCCCGGCCGGGGCCTCCTCTGGTCTCGGCCTCGGGTGTCTTCAGACCCGGCTGAGGCCTCCTCTGTTCTCGGCCTCGTGTCCCTTCAGACCCAGCCGGGAACTCCTCTGGCCTCGGCCTCGGGCTACTTCAGATCCCGGACCAGGGCCTCCTTCCGGGGCTCTTTCAGGCCCCGGCGGGGGCCTCCTCTGGTCTCGGCCCCGGTCCATTCAGACCCGGCCGGGGCCTCCTCTGGTCTCATCCCCTTCAGACCCTGGCCAGAGCCTCCTCCCGGGGCTTCTTCAGACCCTGGCGGGGGGCCTCTTCTTGTTTCGGCCCCGGGCTCCTTCAGACCCGGCTGGGGCCTCCTTCGGTCTCGGCCCCGGGCTCCTTCAGATCCGGCCGGGGCCTCCTTTGGCCTCGGCCCCGAGTTACTTCAGATCCCGGTCGTGGCCTCCTCTCGGGGCTTCTTCCCCGGTCAGGGCCTCCTCCTGACGCTCTTTCAGGCCCTGGCCTCTCTGGCCTCGGACTCGGATCTCTTCAGACCCGGCCGAGGCCTCCTCTGGTCTCGGCCTCGTGTCCTTTTAGACCCGGAAGGGGCCTCCTCTGGCCTCGGCCCCAGGCTGTTTCGGATCCCGGCCGTGGCCTCCTCCCGGGGCTCCTTCAGACCCCGGCCAGGGCCTCCTTCCGGGGCTCTTTCAGCCGCCGGCGGGGGCCTCCTCTGGTCTCGGCCCCAGTCCCTTCAGACCCGGCCGGGGCCTCCCCTGGTCTCGGCCCCCTGTTCCTTCAGACCCGGCCGGGGCCTCCTCCGGTCTCGGCCTCGGGCTCCTTCAGATCCCGTCCGTGGCCTCCTCCCGGGGCTCCTTCAGACCCCGGGTTGTGCTCTTTTGAAAGTAGGAGGTAATAATGGCTTGGGAAGATTTCTTTGGGACAGTCTTTTTCTCCATCTGTTTCCAAACAATTTGAGGTTGGTGGTATCTATAGCTATTTGGATGTTGGTTTTTTGGTTTATTGGCTCTGTAAGGGAGGTTGGTGGTCACCTGCTTGATTGGTTCTCTCATCAAAACATCAGGGATATCTCTAACCAATACAACATCAGGAGTGTTCTTGACATTATTAACCAAACTTGGCTTATCCTTAAGAGGCTTAACAGCATGACTCCCCTGGTTGGCAGGTTGTTTCCCATGATTTGCAATTTTCCCCTCAACCATTTTGACTTTAGAAACTAACTTAATAGCTAAATTTGGATGTAAAATCAGGCAGTTCTGAGGGGAGTGTCCTAGCTTTTTACAGTGGGAGCGAAAAGAAGGGAGGTCTTCATATTCAATATCAAATTCCTCATTATCACCAGGAAGACCTAAATTAATGGTAGAGGACAGTGGAGTTTGAAGATCTACCTCTACACAGAGTTTGAGTGCTGATGGCCTGGACAATGATTGAGTAGCTGCGTCCATCTTTATGAAGGTGCCGATGCTGTTTCCAACATGCCGAATTCCGGTCTGATTATAATAATACACTGGTGGATACCTGATGGTGATCCACACTGGTACTATAGATGATTCCCTCTTGGGAGAGAAATCCGGCGTCCACCTTAGAACTCTCATAGGAAAACCCATGATATTCCACAATGATTTCATCCAACATCTTTGGAAATCCTCTTTGGCTATGAACCGTAGAAGTATGTGCCTGTGATCTAGCGCACCAATTTGATATTTGCCGATGAAGCCAACCGTTTTCATCGCAAGCTCGATCCGGTCCATGGATGGTCGTCCTCTTTCGAATTTCCCAATTAGAGCATTCTGGTATGGAATGGACATATCCTTGACATCTTCTGGCGAAAAGAGACAGGCTAGTTTGCCTTTGAAATCGGTGATTGGCTTGATGTTTGGGGTTATGGGCAGGTTAGAGTAAAGGGGTGGTGGTCGATTTTGCAAGGCTGAGAGAAAAGGGGTGGGCGGGGGTTGCTGCGGTGGTTGCTGCGGTGGCTCCGCCATTGGGCGGAGAGGGATTCTACTGTTTTGGATCCGTTGGCGCTAATCTTTTTGTCAGAAACAGCCGTTATGGCACTGTTTTGACAATAAAGGGGGGCGCGTGGAGTTCAGTCAATTGGAGTTAGGAGAGAGAAGAGAGCATAGCATTGAGAGAAGAGGAATACAAGGAAGCTTCCCACTTTGAATCTTTTACATACATATTAAGCATGATCATACAATGTATTACTGTTGATTTTCTCACTTTCATGCATGCTTGATTAGTACCTTTTCAAGTCTGATTTCTTACGTATTAAATTTTTGAGCCCAATTGACACAATTGAGAATTTGTATTCAAAGTCTCATATTGGTGGGAAAATGGATATTTAAAAATAGTTTGGAATTGTGTAACATAAATACCTTATTAACCACAAATATCTTCTAATAATATTATAAAGTATTAATTAATAAAAATTTATATATAAATTATGCAAAATCCTTATAACCGTTGTGTTTTGCAAAATCCTAACGTATGGTTAACCAAGCTACAATAACTATGATTGATGAAGTTGTACATGTTTGTATAAACAAAACAGTTTCAAAATTACTTGTTTTGGAAATCTCGATGAGATCAAATTTTGATTTTTGACCCAAATATTTCTTCTTAATGATGTGTTTTTTCGTAAGATGATTTTAACACTAAAATAATTACATGCAATGACAAAGAGACCAAAACGAATCTTTCCATAAACATTGAAATGAAAGCAAGAACTTTTCCAAACAATCACCACCTCTCATAGTGTGGAATCTAATTCAGATGAGAAATGCACTTGCCTTAAGATCATGTAGAATATATATTACATATTTTTTGCTTTCAAAAAGCCCTAAGTTAAGAATATATTAAACTTTTCCTCTCTATATATAGTTGTCAAATAATATTAACTAGTACATATAACTAGTATAAAAAATAAGAAAAGCATATCCTATGGAGTCGAAACTCAAGCCCCTCAAGAGAGCCTATGAAGTGGATGAAGCTATTAACACCGCGGCCGAGAAATGCATCGTCATCGTCCGATTCAGCCGGGAAACCAAGAAAGACGACGACGTCAAAACTATCAACCAGGTAACTAAAAATCATATTCATTTAAATGCATATTATAACAATTGAAATTTATAATGTTTTTGAGTTGTACATATATATATATATATATATTTAGGTTGATGAATGGTTACAAAACTTGGACCCGAAAAAGTACTCCGTGGGCATTGAAGTATACACAGTTCAGATGAAGGCGGTGCCGGAGCTGGTGGCGCGATACAAGCTCATGGATCCGGTGACCGTGCTCTTCTTCCGGGACAACATTCAGGGCGGTCGCGTTCAGGGTAGCGGCATCAAGAAACAAGATATCGAAGACGCGGTCAAGAAGTTGGATGCTAAGAAGAAAGACAACCCGCAGCCCCCAAAAGCGGCCGCCGCTGGTACCGGTACCCGGGCCGGAACCGGAGACAAAGTCAGGATGAGGGAGCCTACAATTAGAATTGGCAGATACAGAAAAGTTCGTTGGTGGGAAAAACTGAACTTGAATAACCCATAAATGATTTATATATACATATATGCATGATTATACGATTATGTATATAGGGGTTATATATCATACCATGATCGAATTAGCTGCCTGTGTGAGTAATTTTCATGTTTGTATTTGTATTTGTAACCAGTTCTTATTTATGCTTGAGATACTTAATTTCGTTTGTAATATTTCTGAAAGATATCAATTATTAAGTTTAATGGAGTGCTAACGTAATGGTATAAGTTTAGTACTGCAAGCGTTGGTAATGGAGTTTAACTGAATTGTTGTTTCAAAATGTAATGGTAAAAAAATAGCAAAATCATCATCTATACTTTGAGAAAAAAGATTGTTCCTCCTTTTACCTAAGAAGCTGATCGATTTGGAAGATGAATATATCCATGCAAAATGAAAAATGAATACCAAAACAATATGTTATGTAAAAAGGGAATATTATTCAACTTGAAAACAAACTCTGATACAAACTCTTATTATATATAAACCAACAAACTTATCGGAAAAAAAAAAAAAAAAACTCTTATTAAAGGTGAATCAACATTAAAGCAACAATTAACAATCACAAGCTTTCATTTTCAAACAACACAAAATCATACAATTTCTTGTCGGCTTGTTGGTACTCTCAGACCAGGTTCAGTTTGCGTTCTTCTCGGATCAAACTGGCGGCGAGCATTCGGCTTAGTGAAGCAGTACCACAACTTCGACATCTTGCTCGAGATACCCGGTCCAAATGAGAGTGTCACCGTCTGGACGAGTAAAGGAAGCTGCAGCCAGGTGAAAAAAAGAGCGGGGATGCATGCGACCAAGGTTATTGGGATATAAGCCCAGTTAACCCCTGTGCGCATGAACACTATTGTCAGTTTCCGATCCGACAAAGTATAAAATTTTAAAAATGTTATATATAGGGTTGCTCCATTCAAGTACGTTTTTTTTATGCAGGTACAAATTTTTACAAGAATACCCTTAACATTAGTAAGGCTAAAAAAGCTAACAAAAATGCAAGTGTGCATTTAAGGTTATTTTGGTAAAAATGTGGACCTGCATAAGAAAAATGTACCTGCATGGATAAATCCAGTATATTCAAAATAAAATTACATAAAGTTTTGGGTGAGACTATCCTACGGTAGGACGAAAAATAGTTCATGTGTTTATTAGATTTGTTCGTGTGTTCTAAGCTTTGTTTTCTGTAAACTATGTTCATGTGTAAATGAGCACACAAACAAACATAACTTGGAAACACACGAACAAATCTGTTAAACACTATAAACTTATGGTAGGACGGTCTCACCCAAAACCTTATCAAATTACGTAATCACTCAAATTAACACCCCTACCTGTATGTAATGACAATCCAATGGCAAGTGCAAAAGCTAACATCATGGTGGCCACAGCTACAAAAAGCGAGGAAAGGCCGGTGAGCAAGTTTTTTGGAAGGGACTCCATAAAATCTTGCTCTGTGTATCTTGAGGTTTGGATGGAGAGGAACACGAGGAGGGCGATTGCCGAGGATATCATTGACAGCGCATTCGAAACCGAGAAGATCACGAACTGAACCCGATTAGCGAATCTCGGTAAGCCGGTTTTGTCGTCCGTTCCTCCGGGGACGGTGATCATGGATGCAAATGCCACTGTTGCAACCAATGCTGCTATGACCATGCATGAGTTGGATGTATCCTTCATCCATTCTTTAGCATCCTTTATTAAATCCTTGTGCTCCTCGAAGAAAAGTGCAATGGGAATCAATCCCTGTTTATTCTTTCCCGCTTTTTCATCTTTGTAAACTAATTCCTCAACAGCCTATAGTCAGAGAAAACACAAATAACGAACGTAAAAGTAAGTAATACTCTTCAAAATGCAAGAAGAATATATTATCAGGCTAATTGCAGGGGCATTATAGTCATTTGTTGGGATTTCTGGGCTAAAAGGAATAAAATTATAGGCTACATTTTGTATTTTAGAAAAATAAAGACACGGGTTTAGATCGTTCACCTATATTGGCTACATATGTGGTAGAAAGAGATTGATTTCATCTGTGGTGGACAAATTACAGGATTATTATCTATGATAGGCTACAAAAACTAGGAAGCATTATAAGTAATATGCTAAACTCTAACCCAGTCGTATCCAATCTAGGCTAGAGACTAATCGACTAATAAGGCCAAACAGTACCATCGGGCAATGACTCCACCCAGACCCCAAGATCAGGGTACACTTTACCCCTGGAGTACCCCGATTCGTTGATTGATCAGCGACCCGAACTAATTATTCGAAACTGTTGATATATTCAATGCATACCATCGCGCATATATATGCTAAACTCTCTAACCCTAACATATCCAATCTAGGCCAGAGACTAATCGACTAATAAGGTCAAACAGTAGTCACCCCATACCATCGTGCATGACTCCACCCAAGACCCCAAGACAAGGGTGCACTTTACCGGGCCATTTATCCCGACTCGCTGACCGAGCAGCGACCCCGAACTAATTATTCGAAACTGCTGATATAACAACACCAATAAATCTAGCGATTCACATTTAATAATTTACTTTAACAAACATACAATTTCAGGCATTTTAAATGTGAAAAAAAAAGAAGATATAATTACCTTAAACCACTGTAGTTCTTTCTGCATTTGGAAAGCAGGACCAGGAACTGAATGGAGTTGATATGCAGGAGCCAATTTGGCAGCCAAATGCAGTATATTCTCTTGTGCTTCTCCACCAGCATCCGTTTGGGAATAGGTTTCAATACTTCCCCCAACTAACTCCATTATGTAGTTATATATTTCCACTTGCCGATACTCAACCGCGACATGAATTAGCAGCATCTTTTTCTCAACTCCCGACGAATACCAGATCAACTCCGGGAAATAGCTCAGGCAGATTAGCACGAGTTTGTACACTCCATTCTTCGTCGCAGTATGCAAGATGGGATCAAGATCATACGAGTCAATAAAATACCCCATTGCTTCAAAATAACGTTTTCGCTGCAATTGTTCGCAGACAAAGCGAATCAGCTTTATCGAATCCCTGTCATAGTCATCGCTCTGCTCGCGTCTTCCACACATAATTCTCATCATCCCTGTCATGGTTACAGTTGGAATCAGTATTAATTATTGTTTCATTTTCTTTAAATTTATTTCTAAAAATGGATGAGAGCTAGCTCAAATGATCTGCTACATTTAGAGGGTTTGTTTTCAGAAGATAGGAGCGATGATGAAGGTTGAGATGCTATAACATGAAGGATTGACCATCCTGAATCGTTTGATTCTACTGCTAAATCTGGATAGCGTTGAAGATCCTCCAAAACAATCCCTGCGCATGCCACAGTTAATGTTAAACCGACAATGTTATGTATTTGTTATTTTGGAAAAAGTATCACATGATTCAGGCCCGTTTGTTAGAGGTTATTTTTTGGTGAACTAAAAAACTGAACTGAACTGAATTTTATTTGAATTGCTAAATATAACCCAAGTTTTTACTCATGCAGCCCTACAAATGACTATATTGCCCCCTGTAAGTATGCTAATTTTTCAATAAACTAAAAAACAAGGGATATTCATGTCTTTTCACCCGTTATTTTGGGCTACAAGAGCAAAATATCGGGCTACGAATAGCAGCACTCAATTGAATTGAACTGGACTGAAGTGAAAATTTATGTATTGATAAAAAGAATCAGCATGACTGAATTAAACTGAATTTCATCAAAGTGTAATTTAACTCAACTGAACGGAACTGATTTAAGAATACATGATTTAAGTCCTATTTGTTATATAGCTTATTTTTTACTGAACTAAAGTGAAAATTCATGTATTGATAAAAAGAATTAGCATAACTGAATTAACCTGAATTTCATAACTGAACTGAAGTAACCTAAACTGATAAGCTCAAACAAACATGACCCTACTTTTGGTAGAAAAGTGCACCTACGTACCATGGCATCCTGAAGAAGTGATGGCAACAATAAGGTTGGAAGCTCTGCTATCGGTATTAGAAGCAGAAGCGTAGACATCAAGATTCGTTAGTTCATGAAGATACTCCACCATATCCTTAGCCTTGGACGGGTGCCTCCACTTAGCCGCATAAAACAACGGCGTGTATCCGTCGGCGTCCTCCATGTTTGTCAGCTCCGGCAGCTTCTCCACCATGGCCGCCGCGGCCTCCACGCTCGCCGCCGACGCTGCGTAGTGCAGCGCCGTGCGTTGCTGCTGGTCGTACTTCATGAGCTCGATCGGACTGAGCATGGCCACCAGCTTCACCACGAACGCCGACTTCCCACACCTCGACGCGATGTGCAATGCTGTCATTCCGGTCGAGTTTAGCTTGGCGGTATGTAAATTGTCTTGGTAGCGAAGCTGAAAGATCTCCTCTGCGGTGATCCAGTCGTCTTCCATGGCCGCCTTCTGAAGCCTTTGAATGAGTATTCTAGTTTGAAAATCTTCTGCGTATATATCTTCTGATATGCGGAGCTCTGCTCTTACTCTTTCTCTTTCTCCTATACGGATTACTCTCTCTCTTTTGCCTATAGTGACACGAAGAATGAAATTAAATCACCTATTGTATATAATTTTACAGATTATATGATAACTATGATGGAACTAATTAAGAATTATATATATATATGATGTGACAAAAATTCTCAATTGAAACATGTCTCAATTGGTCACATTGGATAATCACACTTAATACGTAAAAGATCAGTTTTGAAAGTAATGATCAGACATGAAAGTGAGAAATTCAGAAATAATACACTAAATGATCATGCTAAATATGTAAAAGATCGGATTTGAAAATTAAAAAACCAATTTTTATCCCTGGTCTCGTACTTTTTTCATATAATATTATACATTTACATAAGAACAAAACGTGAAGAAAACAATAGTATTGATATATTTACCTTGAGTATGGTCGGTGGCCATCACTCCACTTCTTATGTATTTGTATAATATAAAGAAGCTCTTTTTTTTTTATTAATATTTGCCTTAAACTATGAATTTGAGTACTATAACATAATAATGAGCAATAGCTAGGTTCACAATCATTTTATAGTACTAGGTGCATAAAAAATTGTTGAGAACGTTTTTAAGGCGGGCCAAACAAAAGTTAATATATTTTGCTGAAGGCCGAGGGTTTATTAAGATTCTTGAGTGTGCTGTGGTCAAGGAATGAACTAGATCGCGAAGTTGTATGTGATATGTGTGACTGAAGATTGCGGCTGATTTTGATCTAGTAGTGTTAAGCGGTACAATTTTGTTTTATGTATAGTTGAACAGATGGACTACGAAAATTTTACTTTTTTGTGATGGAAACTAAAAATCTTTCGAATAAGTTTTGGGAGTGACCGTCACTATATAGTGACTAGGACTAAATTATGAAGTAAAAAACGCGGAGGGTTTATGTTGCAATTTTTGAAACTTTGTAATTACACGCGCGCGTGCATGTATTCCTACTAGGGATGACACTGGGGCGGGTTTGGGGCGGTTACTAGCTTTCTCATCCTCATCTCCATCTAATATTTTAAAACCCATCCCCGCCCCATGACCCATGATGGGTACAAAATTAAAAACCATCCCCGCCCCATAGGGTTTTATTATAAAACCATCCCCGCTCCATGACCCTCCCCACCCCATGCCCCATGACCCATCCCCGCCCCATGACCCATGACCCATCCTCACTCACCTCTTATATCAGTTTAAAATACATTTGTTTATATAACTTCTACTCAAACGCAATAATAATTATATTGAGAAATATAAAATCTTTAAAAAGACAAAAATCTCAAACCCAAACAAAAAAAAATGTAATTGAAATCTCACTCAAATTTGAAGCAAACAAGAAGTTTGTAATTATAAAAACGATTACCAAAGAATATTCCAAATACATTATTATTGTTAGTTTTCTTCTCATTTTAACTATTAGGGGTTGATTATTAAATTATATTAAGAAATTTATTAATATTATTTTTTATTAATTAATATATATATAATAATATTATTAATATAATTATATTGGAGCGGGCCGGGTATGGGGCGGGTATAACGGGGATGGGGCGGGTTGGGCGGGGATGGGGCGGGTGATGTATAAAATCCATCCCCGCCCCATGACCCATGATGGGTTGTGATTTCATCCCCATCCCCGCCCCATTACCCATCAACTTTTCCCCATCCCCGCCCCAAACCGGTGCAAATGGGGCGGGTCACCACCAAAACCAGCCCCAATGACATCCCTAATTCCTACCGTCTAATTTATGCAGCAGGAAATGGTGGGCTCCGCACCGCACCGCTTGTTCTGGGCCTGACTTGGTACTGGCTCATCTTCATTTTGGCGAATCAAATCCTAGTCATTGAACAACCTTGCTTCTTAATAATCAAATCATTTCTCTCGTTAATATGACACCTTCATTTTTCAAGTTAAAGACATAAATAATCAAATCATTCCTACCGTCTAATTTATTTCCTGGCAATTATTTTTCCCCTTTGCCTGAACGAATCTCTTCCATTAATGGACTAACTCATATGTTTCAAGTTAAAATGTTCATGTTTTATGTTTCAAGTTAAAGTGTTCATGTTTCACGTTAAAACGTCCATGTTTTATGTTTTAAGTTAAAATATTTATATTTTATGTTTCAAGGTAAAATGTTCATGTGTCAAGTTAAAGTGTTCATGTTTCACGTTAAAACGTCCATGTTTTATGTTTTAAGTTAAAATATTTATATTTTATGTTTCAAGTTAAAATGTTCATGTTTCAAGTTAAAGTGTTCATGTTTCACGTTAAAACGTCCATGTTTTATGAACACTTTCAAATCATAACTTACTTTTAAATTATAACCTCCACGTTTTACCTTTTAAACTTCATGTTTTAAATTTAATAGTTTTTAAATATTTTATATTATAATTAACTACCTTTCAGGTTATGTTGTAAAACTCTCATGTTTTAAGTAATAAACTCAATGTTTTAAACTATAACTTTAGGTTTTAGATAATCAAAACTCCTCCAATTTTTTATATCATTAGATACCTTTCATGTTTTATATTAAAATTCTCATGTTTTAAATTATAAATTCCATGTTTTAAATTACAATTTTAATTTTTAAGATAATTAATATTATTTCAAATTTTCGTATGATTAAACCTTTCAGGTTTTACTTTAAAATCCTCATGTTTTAACTTATAAGTTCCATGTTTTAAATTACAAATTTATGTTTTTAGATAAATAAATACTCATTCAAATGTTTTTATGATTAACTACTTTTCAGGTTTCATTTTAAAAAATTCTCATTTTTTAAGTTATAAACTCCATATTTTAACTAATAAACTCCATGTTTTAAGTTTAAAGTTTTAAATTTTAGATAATTAATACTAGGGTTGTGTATAATTAACTACATTTTTTTATATTAAAATTCTCATGTTTTAAATTATAAATTCCATGTTTTAAATTACAATTTTAATTTTTAAGATAATTAATATTCTTTCAAATTTTCGTATGATTAAACCTTTCAGGTTTTACTTTAAAATACTCATGTTTTAACTTATAAGTTCCATGTTTTAAATTATAAATTTATGTTTTTAGATAATTAATACTCATTCAAATGTTTTTATGATTAGCTACTTTTCAGGTTTCATTTTAAAATTCTCATTTTTTAAGTTATAAACTCCATGTTTTAACTAATAAACTCCATGTTTTAAATTTAAACTTTTAAATTTTAGATAATTAACAAAATTGGACGGATCAGATTTAATCAGGTTTGTACGTGGTGCAGGTGCAAATGTGTAATGCACCTGGGTTTGGGTATTGTCTCTCTGGAGACTATTTATTTGTTTGGGCCTTGGAGAAAATGTGGGAACGGGTCCCGCATGGTCAAATCGAAAATGGGTCAAGAAGGAGAAAATGGAGGAGATTTTATGGAGTAGTTTATATAATGGCCTGCGCGTGTGGCGCGTGTAAATTTTATTTTGTATAAATTGCAAGATAGTCCTTCCGTGTTTTTGTATTGTGGTATTATTACAATTTAGTACTGGTCACTATATAGTGACGGTCACTCAGAAGATGGACTCAAATCTTTCTAGTTTTGTGATGAAAACTAAAAAGTTTTCTAATTATAGGGTTATTTTTAGAATGAGGAAAGAGAAGAGGGTGAATGTTTTACATTTTTAGTCCCTGCTTCTAATTGCTATTCTACTTTTGCCCCTTATGATTTTTAATCAGATAGTTCTTCTGATTCTGTCTCACTGGAATTCATTTCTTGTTCCCGTATTTCTAAGATGTAAACTTTTTCCGTCTCATCATATTTTTCTTCTATGGGTTCGTATCCCATTCTATATGCAAATTCTAACAATTTTATTTTGTTAGAATCTTGCCTATTAGGACATTCATTTGCATAATGTCCCTCTATGTTGCATATCCAACATCTACAATTTTTCTTACCTTTTGGACAGAATTTTTGTTTTGCTGATCTTGTATCAGATTTTTTGTTAAAGAATTTCCCTGGCTGGAATTTTTTTTCTTTTTAATAAATCTATATTTAGAAGATTTTTTCTTAGAAAATAATTTTTTCTTCTACAGGATCTTCTCCTGATAATGCACAGCAGTTTTGATTAAACTTTTTAAGTTTTTTCTGAGTCCTTATTAGTTCACAGAATTTTGACAATTCGTCTTTTACTATCCTTATAGCATATCCTAAATTGTAACTAGTAGTTCTACTACTTAAAGTTTCAGTTTTGAACCTTTCTAAGGCTTTTTCTCCTACCAAATGGATTTTTCTTAGATACTGAAGTATCATTTCTGGAAAATCAATTTGTTTTAATTTATAAAGATTTACTTCATAATCACAATAGAATTTTTCTAAATAACATATATCACAAATTTGTAGCTCTGCTAATCGTTTTTTAACTTTTTCTTTTGCTAATTGTTTTTCATGTTCTTTATTACCAGAAAAATCAATTTCTAAGAACATGGTATATAACCCATCTAGAACTAAATCTAGAATATTATATGGAATGTTGTTATTATCATCAGTCCAATTGGTGTTTTCTATAAACTCTTTTGCTATTCCTAGACTCTTATGTTCTATTAATAGCAATATAGTTCGTGATTCTGTATAGACATCCGGATTAGTTTGGATTATTAAACTTAACTCTACTGCCCATTTATCAATGATTTCTTTTCTGTTATTTTGACAATCAATATTTAGAAAATTATCATCCGATCCTTTTGAACTTCCAACTTTGGATTTTGCACTTTCTGGAAAATACCGTGGTTGATTAGTTCTTCTTCTTTTAGAGCCCATATATGAGTTTTCACCTTCTTCTTTAACTTTATTTATATTAAAGTTTCCAGGATTTTCATCCGAGTCACTAATTTCTAGTTCACCTATTTCACATTCACTAGCTGACTCTTCATTATTTAAGACTTTTAAGTCTTCAATTCCAAACAATTGTTTTAGTTTAGGACTGTTTTCTTTTTCCTGGTTTGCTAGTTCATCGTTTTCTAATTCTAGCAACCTAAGAGCATGGTCAAGTAAATCGAAATTCTCTTTGTTTACCTGTAGTTCATCACCTTCTAGATGATCCCAAAATATTTTTTCAATTTTTGGTATATAATTGGTCATATCGGCTGTTTATCATTTTTACCAAATGGCCAAGTTAATGCTTTAGGATTTCCAGAGGATCCTAATTCTGCATTTCCTACTCCATGATTGGGGTAGGAATATTTTCCTAAACTTATAGGTTTTGGTTTTTCCTCGTCGTCTAAAGGAGTTATTTTTAAATCTTTTTGCTCTATGGCCTCTAAAAATACCTTTTGGTTTTCTTGAATTATTATTTTTAATTCAATGATAATTTTTGCTGCTCCACCTTCTAACTTATTATCTTCGTTAGTTAGAATATTTAGAATTTCTTCTAGTCTTGTTTTTAAAGAATTTATATCTTCTTGTATTTGTTTAAGACTCATCAAGACATTTGTTCAAGTTGAATTTCCATGTCTTCTATTCTTTTTGAAATTCCTATCAAGCGATCTCTCTTGCTAGGTTCTTAGGAAATACTTCTTCTGGAAGGTTCTCCTATTATAAGTTTATTCCTTTCTATTTTTGTTTTATAACGTTCTCCCATGAGTTTTTTATCTTTACCTATATCAATAGCCCAAGAATCATCCATAGGAGTGACTTCAGAAAACTGTTTTTCTTGAACAGTTCCTATTTGTAAAAATACATCTTCTAGCTCGATGTATTCTTTCTTTTTATAGTCAATACTCAATACTGTTATGACTATTGGTTAAAGCATAAGTGACCAGATAGGTTAAGCTAAATACTTTATCTCCTTTATTCATTAAATTTTCTCTTTCAAATTTATGAACAAAAGATAATGTTTTTTCTAAATTTGTTGTATTTAGACTAATTCCAAATTTAGGATATACTGTAAACATGAATTTTTGGTAGGCTAAATTTCTTCTAGCCGCACCTAAAATGCAATCTTGTCTATCATTTATTCTATTATCCATTAAAATCATTTTAACTGGAGAATCTATTCCTTCTTGGAATTCTGATTTCAATAGAATTTTGACGGCACCAAAGTGTACCATTGAGATAGTGGATCTAATTTTACTATCTATTTTTAATAAATTTTCTTCAATCTCTTTTCGAGTGATTAAAGGTAAATATATAGCTCCTGTAGTATCTTTGATATCTACATGCATTTCTTTAGTTCCTACAAAATAGTAAATGTTGTTTTTCCTTTTTAATTTTTCTAAAAGAGATATATTAAAAATATTTTCTTTTCTTAAATTAAGTTTTGAGGACCTAGTTTTTGAAAGTAATTCTTGTTTTATCAAAAAACTTCTGATGAATCCTTGATTAGATTCAAAGGTTTGAACATTAGAAACATCTTGATTTTCATCAATTGTTTTTTTTATATCATTTAAATGATTCATTTTAAAATTGAATCTTTCAAATTATTATTAGTTTTTATGCCTCTGATACCAGGTTTTCGTGGGCTATCCTGCGGAATTTTTAGTTTCTTTGATACATCTTATGCATCCTTTATAGATGTTCATATAATGCACAAGAGTTTGATGTTTTTCACAAAACCTTGTTCCAAAACTATATCTAGATTGACTATAAGGGCCAACCCTATAGAATTTAGATAATTTCTTATCTTCTTTAGTTAATTCTCTGTTGAGAATAGATTCACAAATATTTTTGCTCATTCAAGCATAGATATTTTAATTAATGTAGTTTATGATTTTAATACCTTAGAACCCTTAGTAATTTATGCAAGTCCCTTTTATCTTCTTTACTTTGTTATCAAGAGTGTATTTTTATCATGCTTTCTGTTTATAACTTAACCAATCATACGAACCTTGTTTTCCTAAACGACCACCTGCCTAAGCGGTACTCCCCATTCTACGGACTCCAAGTTTCATTATAACAGATAAGCATGTATACAGCAATCAATAATAAGAAAGAAGATAAAGGTTATAGAAACTTACATGAAATTACAAGAGCCCTAAAGGGCTTTTTATTCACACATGTTTGATCCGAAGATCAGACAGAAGTCTGGACGAGGGACGTCTCCAGAAGATTACAGAAGTTGAATTTAAAAGACAAGGAGGCTCAGAAGTGAGAGGCGCTCCCCGATTACAAGAAATGAACTTCCTTTTATAGATAAGGAAGGATCTGAATTATTGAAAGGGGTGCGTCATCCTTTACGTACAAACGCACTACTATTTTCCACTAACTAAAGTGGATGCATTATTTGTCCACCATCTAAAGTGGTTGTCTCATCGAACCACTTCTTACATTATGAAGAGGAGGTGGAGGGGTCCGTCAGACTGTCGACAGCCTTGCTGGTACTGAGTTTTTTGGAAAGCATTCAGGACAGCTGTATTCCATGCAATGATGTTGCAACTTTTTGCATAAGTCTTCATGGTGGTCCCCAAGAAGTCTATTATTCATCAAAGTATTTTGAAAGGCCACAAAACGCCTTTCATCTTCTTTGCTGATGGTCTGGTATGACTTGTTGTATATCATGATAGTTGATGAACAGCTGATCTTTTGCTGTAAAACTGAAAAGTCTTTGAACAAAACCTTCCAGTCTTCTTATTGCTAAGGGTAGAAAATCGCTAGCCTCAAGTTTGCACTCTATGGGATGGGATGGATGATAATGATCCCCTTTTCAAATACCAATCTGGACTAAATGCTGAGGATGATACACTAATAATCCTGACTGATTCCAGTATGGACCGCAACTATTAATTTTTAGAAAAACTTCTAGCCCTGGTTTGGTGCATTTTTTCCTGAAAGTCTTAATTGTGTCGATAATAACCTTAGGGAAATGGCTAATTTCTAACAGATTAGGACTTGGATATATGGTTTTTACCAAACCATATTGGAATGCCTCGTAAACCTGTTCGGGATTAGCATTCTTGGTGAAGTTGTAATAACTTAAATTTTTGGAGTCTGTGGTGAAGAACTTTTCCTCCAAAAACTTTTCTTCATTGACAGTTCTTGCATATCGATAGCAATATTCAAATCCTGCTTCTGTGATTTCATCGGTGTAATCTACTTTCGTAGAGCTTGCCATGTCTTCCCTTGGTTTGCTGGGAAGTTTTCCTAATAAAGCCAATGACTTCTTTTTGGACAACAGAGTTGCGCTGAAGGTGTTAGACTTCATCATTTCTCCATTGGTGATTAGCTCCAGAGGTGCTAATAAAGATGACCCAGTATATAGGTCTGCTGAAGTTCTTGCTTCCTGGAAGGATTTGAACTTCTTGTGTGCAATGTTGGAGACTCCTTCAGTTGCTTTTTTGGCGAAACTCCAATCTTCATAGATCCCAGCATTAGGGCCGTTATAAACTACATAATATGTCTTAGATCTTTTTGGGATTTGAATTCCCTCTACGGATTTCTCCGATGCTAAAGGTGTAACTTTAGACTGTGGGATTAGAATTCCCTGATTTGGCCTTAGGCAAAAATGTACTGGAGTAACCGATTTGATGGAAGTTTGTACTTCCTTCTGGATTTTTGGCAAATCCACAGCCTTCAACGGATTTGTTGATTCTTTACCAACTGTCGTTTGCGTTGGAATAGCCTTATCTTTCTCTTTTGAGGGAGAAGGTGATAAGATAACATTTTTTACTTCATTTTCAGAAGTGTGTTCTTTTTCTTTACCTAATTTAATCAGGTTAAGATATTTGAGCTTGGCTCGGACCAGCTCAAGTTCCTGGACTAAAAGTTCTTCTTGCAGGTTTAGCTGCTCAATTTCATCCATGCTGGATGCTTCACAAAGAAACAAACATTAGAGACAATTGTATTATTCTTTATGACTTTGCTGAAATTCTCTGGTAAGAAAATCTGCAAAATAATTCTTGGTACCTGCAATATGAATAACATCAAAATCATATCTAGATAACCACATTTGCCATCTAACTAGACGACCTTGTTTTCTATCTCCTTTTAGATTTATTTTTAGGAAATAAGTAAAATTCTTATTATCTGTTCTAACTAAAAATCTACAAGGAGTTAGATAAACAGAGAATTTTTTAATTACTCTAATAACATAAAGGTATTCTTTTTCGTTACTATGGTAATTCTTTTCAGCAGCCTTAAAGCTTCATGAAGTGTATCGGCAAATGTATTCTTTACCATTATTTTCTGCTTTAAGAATTCCTCCCCAGAATAAATCGGATGCATCAGTTTCTATGATCAGTTTATCCTCAGGTTGTGGGTGATAAAGTTTAGGAAAGTTTTTTAAACTTTTCTTTATTTTTACCATATAATTGGTATCTGCATCTTTCCATTCCCATGGAATATCTTCTTTAAGCTTTGCTTGTAATGGTGCTCTGACATGGGCAAGCTTAGGAATATAATCAGAAGCATAGGTGAGAATTCCTAAGAACCTCTGCAACTGTTTTTTATTTTCAAGGATATCTGGGAACTTTTGAATATGTTCCAAGATATAATCTTGAGGTCGATGAGATCATTCTTCAATC
The DNA here is from genome assembly GCA_963678965.1 of Cruciata laevipes. Lineage (NCBI taxonomy): Eukaryota > Viridiplantae > Streptophyta > Magnoliopsida > Gentianales > Rubiaceae > Cruciata > Cruciata laevipes. The sequence goes on from OY787639.1 coordinate 6,682,054, forward strand.
TCTAGACCTAGAAAATTGATTTTTAGTTTTAAAAAGCTGTGTTTTCTTTTTTGAAAGTATTATACCTAAAGAAGCACATTTTTTAAGTACTGCCGCAACCTGCCACATATGTTCTGTTTCGTTATTACTGAAGACTAAAATGTCATCAATATAAACACAACAGAATTTTTCAAAAGTTCTAAATGCATTCTTCATATGTCTTTGAAATATGGCTGGAGCCTGTTTTAATCCAAAAGGTACAACATTCCACTGATAATGACCTTGTGGACATGTAAAATCAGTTAATAATTGTGATTCTTCATCTAGCAATACTTGCCAGAATCCTGATTTACAATCAAAACTACTGAATATTTTCTTTCCTCTTATTAGAGTTAATAACTCGTCTTTATTAGGAAGGTTATAAATGTCTCCTACTGTAGCTGTGTTTATAGCTTTATAGTTGACAACCATTCTCTTTTTTCCTCTACGTTTCTCAACTTCATTTTCTACCAAGAAAGCTGGAGACATGTGAGGTGATTTGCTAGGTTTAATTACTTTTAATTCTAGCAATTCCTTAATTTGTTTTCCAAATTCTTCTCTATCCTTGGGACTATATTGCATTGGTTTAACTTTTACAATCGTCTTGGGATTGATTAGTTTTATGGTTGCTGTCATCCAATATTTTGACTTGTTAGGGTCTATTGGATTTTCTGAACACACGGAATCTAAAAGTGTTTCTATTTTACAAAGTTTTGTATTTTGAAGCACAAAAAGTTGTTGTTCTTTAGTATATATACCCCCCCTCCTTAAAAGAGAAGTAATTTTATTAGGACTAATATTTAGCGCCTCTGGTTTTGGTAATTTAGATTTCTTTTTCATATAATCTAAATATCCCGGAACTCCTACCCTAAGAGCTCTTCTTATTTTTCCTATGTGTATAGGATTATTATTTAATGCGAAAATTATTCTATCTGTGTATTGGACAAATGGATGATACAACAGACAGGAGTTATTTCCAATAATAAAATCTATTCCAAATTCTTGTTGATATACAGTTGGAATATGAAATATTTCACCTGCTATCATTATGTTAAGATTTTTACAAACCTTAGAGAGTATGATGGGTGATCCATCTGCAATTTTTACTCTTATTGGTCTTTCTACATTTACCCAGTGTTCTTATTGGTCTTATTTTTGCTAGCAACACACATGCTTGCACCGGTGTCTACATAGCAATGTAACTCAATTTGTTTATATCCAGAAAATTTTAATTTTCCTTTTATATAAATTGAATTAGAGTTGGTAATATTGCTCATTACAAAGTTTGTGGGTCAATTTATAGTTATCACAGACTTTGAGGGTGGAAGGAGTAATATTCATAACTCTAGTTTGCATTTGCCAAATGCAAACTACCTAGAATTAGAATACTCCTAATTTTGAACCCAAATTTTGAAACTTTTTTCAGGTTAGTCTTACTTTGAAAAAGTTCTCAACAAACTACTATATCAGGGTTTAGAGTTCTCCTTAGTCTACAATTCTATTACAGAAGAGTTAAGACACGTGATAGAGGTTCGTGCATATCACAGACGTGTGTGCTGAGCTATAAAAGGAAACGTATGGGCTGAAGAACAACAACGAACTACAAATTCAAAAATTTGCATCAGGTTTTGCATTTCTCATAGATATTTGCTTGCAAGTTGTTTGTCGTTTTATCAAAGAGAGGTGATCCATCGTCAAAGCGAGTTGAGACATGTGAGGAATCGGTTAATGCGGATTGGCAGCAGGGGGATTTTGTACATTCACTCATCGGGTAGAATTGAATAGATACTCTAGATCATTATACTATGTATGCTATTCTTCATACTAGTGGATGGTTTCTGATTGGGATAGTACTGCGTATGTAGGTGCTTCGGATGAACTGCATATATATAATCAAGTTGAGTGTGTTATTTACTTTTATATTATAACATCAAACTTGATAGTAGTCTTAAGTGATAAACGATAATTAGGTAAAGCTACGGTTTTTCAGCAATGAATGATTGGTGCCCAAAAGAAATCATACTTGGATCAAATGACAAAGACTTATCCAATTCCATTCTAAATTAATTAGTGATTGATTAAACAAAGTGGTGCCACCATGTGCACAAAGAGAGTGAGAAAAGCTGAGACAAACACATAATGGGATCCAAAGCCCCTTCCTAATGTGTAATCCCTCCATTCCTTTATAAATGCCATACAAGTCAATTTTTTTCACATCATATTTAACCATTAATAACTTTTAATATATAATTAATATATTTTCACATGAGATATCGTTATAATCCTCGTATGATGTACTTTTTAAAAATCAAAATTATTTACTCTAATATTAAGTATAATGAAAGTTAGTGAAAAAGATTAACTTTTTCAGTAGGACATTTATTTAGGGACTGAGGGAGTACTCTTCTGATCTACTTTAGGAATCTAAAGACTCCCCATTCCAACTCAAAAGCTGAGGCTACCATCATTTAAAGTATTAAGCTACCTCCAGGCTCCAGCAAACATGTGGTGGATTCATTGCTCTTTATCACCTTTGATTCTTCATCAAGCTACTATGCACCATTGCCATCCTCCTTCAATAACCGAAGTTGGGTTCTTCCTAACATATATACCGTATTATTTCGGTTCACTTTTATTGCAAGCTGAAAATATGTCAAGAGAATTAAGTACAAAATTAAAATGTTAATGCATCGTTAAGAATGATTTGTTCTTTATGGAGCGTCTCATATGGATAGCATGGACTAATGAAAGTGAAAAATCAGAATATTTTAAAAATGAAGCCATGGATGTGGGGTAAAAAGTTGACATGTGTAAAATTATTTTAATTTCTAAATTGGAAGGAATAAAATTTTGAACTGTACAAAATGTGAAGTGAAAAATATAATCAGTATGACTAAATTAAGTTGAATTTCAATAAAATGTAATTTCACTAAACTAAGTTAAACTTATATAAGCGAGAAGTTGGTTTTTAATCATTATAAATGTAGTATGTGAGAGTACATAGATTTTTAAAGGGTGCTACATTTTAAATGTTTGAGCAGGAAGCGTACCAATATATAGACTTTGGTAGGGAGCAAACTGCAGAAGGAGCAAACTAGTGCTATCTATACAAAAGCCACTGATCAGAAGATCGGGGAACACAACCGAAATATGGTTCGCGCCGCCTTCTTCAGAAACCGCTCAGGCAGAACTCGCAGTGGGCATGTAAGTCCATTAGTGCAGAACGTTTCCCTTTTTGCTTTTTTTTCTTCAGGAAATCTGACCAAAAATGAACCAGGGAAGGAGCAACTCAGTGGAAAAGAAAGGATGGAGCTCAGTTAAGTCATACTTGTGTGCTGATGGAGACGAATACTGCAATTCAGTCTTTGGAGAGAAGGATTCAGCTTCATTCAGGCATCTGGAATTCAGCTCATCAGTTGCTGCTGAGGACAATTCAGCTCAGACGAGCCAATTTCATGAGCCAGACTTCACAGCGGATACAGTTTCTGTCAAGAGTTCCGAGGCAACAGTAAATCAGCCAGTAACAGCAGAAGAGATCCCAGATAAAGGCAACTCAAGCAATGAAGAACTCTGGAAAGACAAGAAGAATTCTACGTATAGACTATTCCGCCAAGAAGATGCTGCAATGATCATCCAATCTGCATTCAGGAGTTTTTTGGTCATTTTCCTCACTGAAATGCTCATTTCTTTATAATTTCCTGAACTTAGTTACTGATATTTGCATCGGCTTCTTAGGCAAGGAGATCAAGTGGTCAAGAGAACATTACACATAAAGAAACCAGCAGCCCAGGTCAGTCTTTAGGCTCATCAATAAAAGTTCAGATAGGGGATTCAACTAGGGCATCCTCAGTGGATACTGAGAGCATTGATCCGGACCAAGCTATGCACAAGAGGGTTAGAATTCAAGTGGCAAAACTACAGGTAAACTGTGGATTCCTTCATTTTGGTTGAAATTGAATTCATACTCACAAGATGGAATGGATCAAACAGCAATGACTACGTAATCTTATCTAACCGTGCTTAACTACCTTGTTCACATTAGAGTTTTCAGTTTAGTGGTTCCTTAAATTATAGTAAAACACTAAACATGAGTGATAGAAGAAGCCAATTTTGCTAAAAAAATATAGACAATATTGGCAGGAAGAATGGGACGATAGCACAGTAAGTAGCAACATATCGAAAATGAGGGTTCAGCACAGAATGGAAGCGGCAACGAGGAGAGAGAGAGCTCTTGCCTATGCTTTTGCACAACAGGTACGCAAAATTAAGAATCGTGTTTTGAATGAAGTTTTTTTCATATGAAGTGGCTAAGAGTATGTTTCATAATAACTTGCATAACATACCGAATCTTGTACAGCTAAGAGTGTGTGCAAGGAAGAAACGTCTGGACACCAATATGACCCGGAGCTGGCTAGAACGATGGATGGCCACCCGCCACCAGCCTGAAAACTCTTTCTTGCACAGCCACATTCAACAACCATTCTCCAGAAACAGATCAGAGGAGGGGACGGTTGAAGAGGAGAGCTGTGGATCTAATGAGGTTTCCTTACAAATCGATGAAGATTCTATATCAGGAAGTAGCACCATCGACTATCTTAAACCTGCAAAGAGAAAGAGTAAGACCAAAAGGAATATGTCAAGGCAACCATTCATTTTCTCACAGACCCAAAGGTAATTAAATCTCCCAGCAAGTTCCCTAGAAACTATAATTATCCAAAAAAAAAAACCTTAGTTTAGAAGCTCAAAATGTTTCAAATTTACCATGTGTAGGTGAACAAGAAGGGACATCAGGACAATGGTGAGAAAGGAAACAAAGGGAAGTTATATGTCAAGATTCCAGCTGAAGTATATACTGAGAGTATGCAAGCTGGAATCTGTTAAAAACATTAGTTGCATCCGCTTCACCACTACAACTGCTTAAGAGCAGAATGTACAATAAAGTGAACAAGTAATTTATGAGAGGTCTTACAATCTGTTCATGAGTTTGAAAAAAACAAATAGGAAAGCTTAACTCATGGCCTTAATTCGCTTTCATTTGCTGGAAAATACAACTACTATCCAATACAAACAACGAACAAGACCATTTATTGGGTCAAGAAACACACTAGTTGAACGAACTGTACTATAAAACAGAAAAAAAAACTGACTTTAAAAAGAAAACAAATGCTGCCAAAGAAATGCTGATAGCACCTGCAACCATCTTCACATAGCTTCAGGCTTTGGAGGAGCAGGAATTATACCCCATTTTCGCCGCACATCATCCAAATCCTCGTGAAAATGCCGTTCGTAATAAATGCACATCAGATCAGAGCACTGGAAGCCAGCCTTCACTGCCCAAGGAAAGTAATGCTGGTAGAACAACCTTCTCTGGCTCCCCGTGAACTTGGCAGTTATGCCAGCAACTGCCAAACCACACATAGGAAGCATCATCTGCTCAAACTCTATGACCTTTAGTGCTGCTTCACCATTTAAGTCAGTGTGAAGCCCGAATAGGGTATGCCAGAAGTCATGAGCTTCTCGAGAACGCATTGCAACATAGGCCAGCTCTTCTGTATCCATAAATCTCACAGGAGGCCGATCATCTGGAGAGAAGTTTCTGGATCCCATGAAAGTTGCATATGCACCGCCAAATGTGTTAGCTGGTAGGTCCCACGCGTGTCCGACTTCTAAGGATAGGACACGAGGACGCTCAGCTAGAACGGCTCTACCTTCAGGACTTTTCTTCATTCTTTCCAAAATCCTTTCAAATGCAAATTGTCCAGTTGTCTCCCCTAAAGCAGCGACGAGATCAGCTCGCCGAGGGTCTCGAATGGCCCCTACAAATGAGCCGAGTGACACTGCAGCCCTCTGCCAACTTTTAAGTGGGACACACGCCATCTTAAACTTGGACTTCTGTAAATAATGTAGACTTTAAGTGAATGTTCTTCTGAGCCAGAATCACAAAGAAAACTAAAGCTTCCCAAAAAGAAACCAAATTCATGAAACAAAACCAGAACAAAACTAAAAGCAGTATATTTCCATACCACTTGCAAAGCAGAAGTAAACTAAAAAAATCGCTCACTACTCCAGTCTAAGAGTATGTTCACCAAAAGGACGAACCAGAAGCTATAACTTGAAAGGGCGAATCCAAACATCCAAGAACAAAATTAAGAATAAGGAAATACTCCAGTATTGGCTAAGGCAGAAAATAGCAAAGAGCCAAAATAAATAGGATGTTTTTTCAACAAAACAACCACCAATAATTCAGGTTGTGTTCTTTGGGACCTAACTCCAGGTCAACTGTAATGCTAGTTCAGTTCAGTTCAGATCCGTTCATAAACTTGACATCCTAGATACGATACAGTAGTTACCAACATACTACTACTAGGAGTGAACAAACAAGGTAGCTTAATTGTAATTTCTACATATTTTCAGACAAACGGAGCAATTTTGAATTAGAGAATCATCAGGTCCTCACCTCACTAAAAGCTACTACACCACTTGGATCATTTCTCCACATACAATCCTATGTTTATTTATAATTTAAAAAGGGACCGCATCAATGTAAAAAATAAACTCCAGATTTATCCAAACAAGCAACCAAATCCAGAGTAAGTAAAATGATAAAGATTTCAGTCGAACCGAACCAAATCTCTCCATCAGTAGTCATCTTTACAAAGGAGGTAGCTTTATTGTAATTTCCATATTTTCGGTTTCATCCAAATACAAATGGGCGCAATTTTGAACTCAAGAATCATCAGGTCCTCACGAAAAGTTACTACATTACTTGGATCATTTCTCCAGATTTATAATTTCCTCAGAAACTCCATATTTATCAAAAGACGCAACTAAATCCAGGGTAAGTATATAAAACATATAGTGCGAATGGATTCAATTGTTGGAGATTTGAGAAGCAATGCTCACATTAACCTGGTACTTGGCGGGCTTAATCTCCAACGGAACTGCGAGCTTCTTCTTCTCCAACTGTGTGGCTCCGCATTCTGGTCCTTTTGTTCCTTTTATGGATTTTAAACCGGGTCTAAATATTTGTTCCTTTTGACTTTTTATGGATTTTAATTGGGTCTAATAAAGATCGATCCCGTGTTCGGGTCTAAAAAGATTCGGGTTAAAATGGGTCGGGTCAAAATGGTGAAATTGTCTTTTTGGATCTTGTCTGGTCATGGTCGTGTCGGATTGGGAATGCAACTCATTTGCTTCTCAAATCAAATGTGTGAGGAGTCTCTATTTAATTCATTCTCACTTTAGTGATCGAATGAATTAATCCGTAGAATCGGGAGAAGGTTTTATGTTGAGTAATCAACGGAGAAAAAGTAACGGATGCGACAACTTAAAACGTTCTTGTAGCATGTATGTTTTCCGTTTAAGAGTTGGATATAAGAGTTGGATTATATGTTGCAGTTTGAAAGTGAGGCGGCGGAAGTAGTGTGATTGATTGAAGAAAAAATGAGGCTATAATCATTGACGCGCTATTAAAGTTTATTGTACCAATAAAAGAGATTCAAACAACACAACACATTTCACTTGTGAAAAATTTAACAATCTAGAATGAAACTAGTTGGTCACTATTGGTGTTTCAGCAATGCTGCCATCAAGGGATGGCGGTGGATTACTTTTTGACAAGAATAACTTTGAACAAAATTTTATCTAAGTTCAAACGTGCAACAATACCCAATTTTTAGATTATTCTCTTTTACAAAATTTGCCCAAAGATACGCGTCGAATCTTTTGGCCAAGTAATTACCCGTATAGAGCATCTTCCATTTCTTGCCATAACACTGAAGTACCGTAGGAACCCTCTTCTTAGATAGGATTGATTGCATTTGCATATTTTGCGAAAGTATCTGAAATGAACTAGAACAAATTAACCTTCGCTATCTTTTGACTTCAATACAAGATATTATGTGATTGGTGCTCTTTAAGTAATGAAATATGTTGGAAAAAATCACCTTAACATTCGCTTAACCTTATTTTGTCTGGAAAGTACTAGACTGAAATAAGGTATTTTCCGCGAAATAATGTAATGTTCAATGTTGAGAAATTCGTACGAATTTTCGTGATTATCAAATTTTCTTGCTCCACTACGCAATCCATACCTCTTTGACATGATATTTGCATCAAAATAACATTTAGTATTATAACATATCATCATCTAGTACCAGGTTGGTTGGCCGACAATCTGAATAATGCTCACCTTGACTATTTTAATTTACTGGCTGATTACCGGAATGAGCATCGATGCATCGACTGTGTATTTGTCTTTTGCGAAATCTTGTGTCTATATTCGAGAGGAAATGAACATCTGGTGTTTCAGTTGTCTCAACTTTCCTTTCCAATTATGTAATAATAGTGTAGTGATTTAAAAAATACTTGGGATTTTTTTACTTGAATTTGTGAATCTTATTTAAAGAAGAGTGGTGTGACGCCCCAACTAAACCACCCCAATACGGTGAGTTTAATTGGGCGCCTGCCTGGTTCGCACCAGGACTCGAGCACGAGTACAGAGAAAGTGATTCAAAGCATAATTGCAGTAATATTACCACTCAAAGTAATAAAACAAGGTTGAACATAGTGAAATTAGAGTGAGGCGCATAGGCCTTTATTTATTTTACAGATTCCATAAGTCTCCAACATGTCTAACATGGTGGCTGCAAGCCCTTATTTATTTTACAGATTTTCAAAAGTTTCTAACACTGTGGCAGTGTCATGTGGCAACCTAGAGCTTCGCTTCTTGATGAGCATAGTGATCGTCCTAAGGCTGTCATGCCACACATAAACACACATATGAGCTTTCGCCCAGTGATACTCTCAACCATACATATCGACACTATATTAAAACTAGATAAAGCATTATCCTAGTAAAAACAGAAACCAAGACTTTTCCAGCAGACAAAACACTAACACTTCAATTAGCAGAACTCACATTCTTATTATTATTATCAAACCAGGAGAGTATCTGAATTAACACTAAAATAGCACAGTACATAATCACAAGATTTCAACATTTTGAGAAAATATTCAAGTTACCCACTTTGCAACGCACAATGCATATAAGGCAACAATGACAATGGTACTATGATATAAACACCATCAGAGAAAATAATAGATCAAAATTTCAGCACGTCGTAAATCTTACTTCACCACACCATAACTCCGACACCTCTATATTACTTCATAGAATATCACCACATCACATTTTGATACACCACACCATTACTCTGCACCCTCACAAAACATCATATCACAATTCAGAATATTTCCACAACACGTTTCTAAATCATCACACCGTTTTTCAGCTCATCTTATAATATATTAGATCATGACAAATTTCAGAATATCACCACAACACTTAGTCGTCACACCGTATATTACTCAAACTGCCACATCATGTCTCGTAATACCCCCATGAGACTTCAGTTTACAATACAATTCAGAACACCACCACAGCACTAAATCACCACACCAAAATTCTCAAGCCACCACACTATTTTCTCAGATCACTACACTAACAGTCTCAAACACCACACCATCATGTTAAATCACCACACCATTTCACAAATCTCCTCACCATTTCTCATGCACCACACCATCATTTTAAATCACCACATCATTTCACAGATCGCCACACCATATCACAAATCTCCACACCATTTCTCACACGCCATACCATCATTTTAAATCAGTACACCATTTTATAGATCACCACACCATTTCACAGATCACCACACCATTTCACATATCTCCACACCATTTCTCAGACACCACACCATACTTTCAAATTACCACACCAATCTCCATATCTCCACACCATTTCTCATACACTACACAATCATTTTAAATTAGTACACTATATTACAGATCACCACACCATTCCACATATCTCCACACCATTTCACAGACACCACACCATATTTTCAAATTACCACACCAATCTCCATATCTCCACACCATTTCTCATACACTACACCATCATTTTAAATTAGTACACTATATTACAGATCACCACACCATTTCACAGACACCACACCATAATTTCAAGTTACCACACCATTTCACAGCATCTCATAATATCTCTAATTACAGCCCATCTTAGAATACAACCACACCGAAATAATCATCACCCTTATTTCTCAAATCACCACACCACTAGCTTCATCACACATCACATAGTATTTCATATAGCTCAAGACAAGTAATGATGTCGATTTTACATTTAGACAACACATCATAAGAACGAGATTAAACAAACCTCAGGTGCAACATAAAAGTCAACACGAGAGATACTAAACCAACATATAACTGAAAATGAAAAGGGTACATTTAATACACATAGCCACATAGGCATGACAGCTTAAAACGATGCATAGATTTTGAAAAGTGAGAATACTCACTTTTGTCCTAAGACCTGGTAGAGTGTCCTTCAACGTAATCTGCAAGGTGACGGATTTTTAAAGAAACGGTTACTATATACTTATAGTATACTAGAGCATATTCCTCAGAATTCCAAGAGCGCACTGCTATAGTGCTTTTACCACACCTTAGTTATTATTCTGAATCATACCATTCATATAAGAAATTCCTAGAGCAATAGTGATTTTATTCAAATCATATTTGTTGCCGTAATAAAACAAGAATGTCCAACAGACAACTTCCTCCCCTATTCTCTGTAGAACTAGTGTTGTGAAAACTCAATTTAAGGTTACTGCAATCTAACCAGATTAGCTATTAATATTCATTAATTGATATATCAACACCGAATTTTTGGAAGAAAACACGAAACAACATTGCTATATTCTGATATGTTTATTCTCATTATTCAGTACTTAAAAGTTAAAATCCAACTTTCTGAATCAGATAAAAACAACCAATGAATTCATGGGTCTATGCATAATCGATCATATTATGGAGATCATAAAAGAACATGTTTTCAAGATGTCATGCAATATTTCTATTCGATTAATCTTCTTAGTTTGCAAAAGATGTCGGGAACGGAACGAAAATCGGGAATCAGATCTAAATTCCTTTCTTTACCTCTTGGGTTTGCTGGTTTGTGTTGCTTCTCCTCTACTGCCCCCTCTCTTTTCCTTTCTCTATTTCATGATTCTCTCGTTCACTTCCCCTTACTCTTTTGGTTAAAATCCTCAGTCAACCAAGGGAATTATCTGAGTCATCTAATCACTTCCCCACAACTACTGTATATGTCAATTACTCACCCTCTTCATCGTCTCCTATCGACACGTGTTCCGAGCCTTACATAATATTTTGACACGTGTTTTGTGTTCTTATATTATTATCCTACATTATTATTAGTAGCATAATTTGTATGCCTAATAATGTCTTTTCCGGTGATTAAATAAATTCCAAACAAAATCTTTTTTTTTTCTTTCTTTTTCTTACAGAAATGGTTAAGCACCTAAAAGAAAAAGAAAAGAGTAGAAAATAAACATATATATATGATGCTTTTATATACAGAGTTTTAATACATTACATTCCATCTAATACCTTAAAAATGGCTCTTCACGTATCTTCTATGACCTTGTATAATATTTAATTTATTTAGTAATTTTTAAGACATTAAGGTTTAACCATTACTTTAAAAAAAAATGATCCTTCACATTCGTCCCCCCTTCAGGAAATTCCGTCCTCGGAATTTCTTTTGAATTAGGTAAGTTGGCTGAAAAATTTCTCACATTTATCTCTACCCTACACTCTTGATATATATTATGAGTTGTTATTGGTGATAGGGTGTGTAAAGGGTGGAAATCTCAGGAGCTAACTTAGTATTTCCACATAGCTGGAATCTGTAAATGAGTGAGTTGAACCCCAGTCAACTAAAGTACGAGCAAGACGATTAATAATCGGAATCGTACCTTCCACAACATCAGCTGTTGTAGGTACTTCAGCGCTTTCCATAGCATAGACTCTTGCAGGTGCTCTGGGTTTCGAGGTTTCTCCATCACCCCTCTGTGGAAGTGAGCGCCGAGCTGACTGAGGTGATCCATCCTCTGCTTGGAATCTAGGGCATTCGCTAATGGTGTGCTGCTCACTTCCACATCCTATGCACTTTCCATTCTTTCTCCAGCAAGTACGTTCCACATGTCCAGGCCGATGGCAATAATTGCAGTTACCACCCTGCCATCTAAGGGCTGGACGTGGATTATTGTTGCTATTAGTAAAATTCCTAGCAACCATAGGTCCAGGCCGTGGCTGAAATCCAGTATTCCGCGGATGTACATCTATTCCTCCTCTAGGCCTGAGCCAACTGCTAGGTCCTGCTACACGACTATGCATCTGTCTTCTCTCCATCTTCACTCGTTCTAGGCGTTGAGCATTTTCTACGGCAATTGCATACGATGGTTGTTCAGCTGAAGCTAGTCCTTCTTTTAATTCAATGGAAAGACCTTGTATGAAACGAGCTTTCCTGTCTCCATCAGTGTTCACCAACCCTGGAACAAACTTGGCTAACTTGTCAAATCTAGCTACGTACTCTGAGACTGTACGAGTTCCTTGCTGTAGTCTCACAAATTCTTCCACACGAGCCTCTCGAATCACAGAAGTAAAGTACTTGTTATTGAATTCCTTCACAAAATTCTCCCAAGTCCTAGGGATATGATGTTGTTCCCACTTCATTTCGATAAGCACCCACCAAGCAGCTGCAGCACCGGTGAGTTGGAATTTTGCAAAAGATACCCTGCGATCATCGTTATATCGAAGAGCTGTAAAGATATTTATAATCTCTTCCAGCCAAGCTTCAGCCTTTTCGGGATTCAAGTCCCCATCAAACTTTGGCGGGTGAAATTTTTGGAATCTTTCCAAGACCATGTCCTCCTCGTCAGGTCGTCGATTCCCACCTAGGTTGTTTTGGTTTAAAAGGATTTGGGTGATACGGTCTAGAGCAGTGGCAACCTGAGTGTTAAAGTCTCGTGTGTCACGCCTCTCAAGTTGTTCACCAGATACATCGTCAGATCCCTGTTGCTCCATCTATAAAATAGAGACTACATTACTCTCTAGATTTAAGTTACCTTAGACTTAAGCTATACTTTATAACTAAGTAATAAGATGTATCTAAAGCCTAACAACTAAGCACTTGTATACAAAGAGATTAATTATCTTTTCAAGTCTTGCTTATTAAAGTACTCAACCTAGCAATGTTTCTGACCCACTGAAAGAAAACTCATCATCATATCATAATAATGCCAAATAACAAACCATTTATTATTATTATTATTATTTTTTTAATATCACCAGTAAACATTCTTTACACTTTTGTCGAGAAGCATTTGATTTCCAAGTATCAATCAAGTTATAGTCTAGAATCATTTTAAGTGCACAGTAATAAACCATAGAGTTCACATCTATGGTTGGTAAATTATGTTCAAAGCCAAGTATCAATGTATTCTGCCAGATTCATTCTTGTAGTTAATGACGTATTGCTCAAATCAAAACTTATCAAGGTTACATGCATCTCAAAGTTTCAAGATTGAAGCCACACAAATTTCTTAGAAATTTCCTAGAGAACGAAGCCAAGATGATCAAGATATCAATCCCTTTCAAAAGGAAAATTATGTTCGCTGCCGGAAATTAATGTAGGAAAAGTCAGTGGTTTAAAAATTTTCTCTTGTTTATTTCCTATACAAATTCTCAGTTCTATCATAGTTCAAAGTTGCAGGATCAAAGTGATTGCGAAATTAAGTCACAAGGAGTTACATTTATCAATATAAAATATTTTAAAGTTACTTTTGGTTGCATTTACAAACACTTCAAAGATAAGGCAAAACTTTTAGAAATATCTTTCTGAGTAAGATAATAGGGAAGTTGGATCAATATTAGTCTCAGTATATAGGATAGATTAAAACAAATGTGTTGTTCAAAGATATGTTTTCTTTTCAAAACTAATGCGCAATAACTTCAGAAGCACTATGAACATTTTCTTACTATTTTTCAATCAAAATAAGATTTTCATAAATTCAAATGTGGTTTCCATTTTCAAGATCGGAGAGGTGCAAGAATCATTCGAATCGGACTTATGGCTGAAAAGATATCATTATCTAAAGGTGCTTGTATTCAAAGCTTGCCATAAGTTTTGAAAACCTTGAGGAAATAGTTCTAAGAAAATATCAATATCTGTTATAGTCAATCATATCAACTTGTATCCAACTTGTCTCAGTTTCGCAAAGAGGTAAAAATTGTATTAAACAGATCAATGGTTAAAAAGATACTCTTGCTATCATACAATTAAAACATCACACTTCCTCTCAAAAATATTTTTCTCATTGTCATATGTATGCGAAAACCAATCCAAGTTTGCTTTAAAATTAAATTTGAAAGATCAAATATCAGACATGGGCGTATCATACAAACTACTTAGCCATCTTTAGCAACATCAATTTTTTTTTTTTTTTAAACAAGGTTACTGAAATTCCGAAACTGGAATTTGCAGCAGTAGCTTTACAGTCAATTTCGGTACTGGTTCCTCAACCAAATCAAAGGTTTATTGAGTTCAGAGTGTCAAGATCACAAATATGCAAGAATCACCCAAAACAGAGTCATGATTAGCAAGATATGCTTATTTTAAGTTAGCCTCGCAAAAATATCTATTCTGCAGCAGCCTAACGCAGCAGATTTAAAAGTAGATTATTTCCCTCATCATTCAGTCTATTTTAATAATTCAAAGTTCTATACTATAGAACACATTCCAAAGATTATTATGGTATAAAGTTTGTTCAAAACTAAGGAACAAGTCAAGAGATTCAAGCCTTCAAAAATCAGATTTGTTTCAGAAAATACACGATCGAGTTTTACAATTTATCCTAGGAAGTTTATGAGTTTTCTTTTGGTTTCTTTTAGGCTGATTATGGTCCTGGAACTACAGCTCTGATACCACTCTGTGACGCCCCAACTAAACCACCCCAATACGGTGAGTTTAATTGGGCGCCTGCCTGGTTCGCACCAGGACTCGAGCACGAGTACAGAGAAAGTGATTCAAAGCATAATTGCAGTAATATTACCACTCAAAGTAATAAAACAAGGTTGAACATAGTGAAATTAGAGTGAGGCGCATAGGCCTTTATTTATTTTACAGATTCCATAAGTCTCCAACATGTCTAACATGGTGGCTGCAAGCCCTTATTTATTTTACAGATTTTCAAAAGTTTCTAACACTGTGGCAGTGTCATGTGGCAACCTAGAGCTTCGCTTCTTGATGAGCATAGTGATCGCCCTAAGGCTGTCATGCCACACATAAACACACATATGAGCTTTCGCCCAGTGATACTCTCAACCATACATATCGACACTTGTTGGTAATTAAACCAAACTTAATTAGGATTTTAGATCCTGCTTTATTTAGTTTCCTTTAAGGATTAGGAAGTTGATAGAATTACAGTTTCATGAATGGTTTAGGAGTTTATGTAGTCTATATAAAGACGCATAGGGCATTGATTGTAATTGAGACATTCCAACAAGAAGATTAAGCTAAGATTGCAAGAGATTGAGATACAGACATTTAGGTCTGGTTTGGGGTCGAAAGTCTGTTTGAAGACTGAAAGCCGGGTTGTGGCTTGCCCCTTTGACGACGAGTCGGTTTAAGACGTTGGGTTTGTAATTGCCTCCAATACAACTAAAAATTAATATATTGATATTTGTTCCGCTGCGTGTTTACTGGAATATAATTATTCACGGTAATTTTTATATTCCTACAAGTGGTATCAAGAGCCTGTTAAAAGGTCCGAGACAAGAGCCTAGGAAAAGGTTCAGGTGTCTGAAGAGCCCGAGAAAAGGTCCGGGAGTATCTGAGTTTGAGGAGCCGGAAGAGAAGAGTCCGGGAAATCGAAGAAGTAAGTTCTGAGATTTGAAGACGGTGCGAACGAGCTGTTTGTACACGTGGTGGCCGGTGGAGAAATTCCATACGGCGGTTTAAAAAACAAAAATGTTTAGTTATTCAATGGATATCAAGGATGTGGAGTTTTGGTTTGGTATCATTCGGAAATTGGCTGGGAGAGAGAATTACAAGATTTGGAAATTTTGTACGTGGAGTGCTCTTGGAGCGTTTCAATTAGATAAATATGTTGAAAATGAATTGGCAGATGATGCAGATAGTGAAGAGGTTAGTGGTGATCGTTTGGCTTTATCACAGATTCATTATACTGTAGAAGAGTCAATTGTCCATACGCATCTTAACCATGTTAAAAGTGCTAGACAAGCATGGAGTAATTTGGATGTAATGTATGGTCCTTCGAAGGAAAAACAAATAAAGGTTTTGGGTCTAGAGAGAGAATTGAAGATGTGTGAGATGAGAACACATGAATCAGTGCATGATTTTATCGAAAGAATTGCAGTGGTCAAGTCTGAGATGATATCTAACGGATATTATCCCAAAGAGAAGATGTTTCTGGAAAGAGTGCTTGTTTCGTTACCTCGGAAGTTTGATGATCTTGTAACGATGGTAATTGGGACAAGAAATCTCGAAACAATGAAGTTGGAAGATTTATGCGGTTTATTGTGTTGTCAAGAACCAGCATTGAAGTTGTTTGATAAGCATCCACATTTCGAAGAAGAGATGTCTGCTGAAGAAAGATATGCAAGTACAGAAGAAGTACGTTGTGTAGAAGATGAAGAAATTCCAATCAAGGAGGAAGTTGTGAAAGTTTCCAAGATTGAAGAAGATGATACTTTGGAACAAGAAACTGGGATTGATCATGTGGAAGAGAAGAAAGATGAAATCTTTAGCTTTGAAGAATCTGAACCGGAAAAGGAAAAAGGTTGTGATGAGGTGATAGTAGATTTTGATATCTTGGAAAAGATACATGAAGAAGATATGGGTGTTGAGGTTCCTGACGAACAAACTTCAAATGCGGAAGTTGTTGAAGAAGAAGATAGAAAAAAATGCAAAATTGTAGAAGAGGAAAATTTAGTGCTGGAAGAGCAAGAAAATGTTATTGAAGAAAAGTTGGAAGAAAATTTCCTTGTTGAAGAATCTGAATCTCACAAGGAAGATGGGGATAAAAAGGTGATAATGGAATTTGAGAGTTTGGTTGAAGATTTGATTTGTCTGGAGGAGATGTTTGAAGATGTTAAGACCAAAGTTGAAGTTGGCGAAGATGATGTTATGAATGAGATTGTTCCTTTTAGAGACAAGGAAGAACTTGAAGTGAAGGAAGAAAACTATGTTCCTTTAAGAGACAAGGAACAAGTTGAATTTAGTGATGACATGAAAGATGAAATTGTTCCTTTGAGAGATAAGGACGATGTTGTAGTTAGCGATGAGGTCATGAAAGAAATTGTTCCTCTGAGGGATAAGGATGAAGGTAATGAGAAGAAGTTTAAAGACACGGAAAAGGAAAGAAAGAATTTAAAAGTGAATTCCGGAGATAAAGTTGAAGTTAGAACGGTTGTGAAGAAACTCTTTCTCAAAGAAGAGTGGGTAAAGATGAAGGATTTCTTTGAGAACAGTTCAGAGAAAGTTTTTGAAGCTTTGAAGTTCATAGGAATGGTTATGATGGATGCATTCATAGTTCAGTGGTTTGAGAAGTCCGTGCTGGAGAAACATGTTGCTGGTACAGCTACAGAGTTTGCAATGGCGTATGAAGCTCGTGATGGTGCTGGAGCTGCTTTGATCAAGTTTGGTTTAAGGGAGGCTATGTTGGTAATTAAACCAAACTTAATTAGGATTTTAGATCCTGCTTTATTTAGTTTCCTTTAAGGATTAGGAAGTTGATAGAATTACAGTTTCATGAATGGTTTAGGAGTTTATGTAGTCTATATAAAGACGCATAGGGCATTGATTGTAATTGAGACATTCCAACAAGAAGATTAAGCTAAGATTGCAAGAGATTGAGATACAGACATTTAGGTCTGGTTTGGGGTCGAAAGTCTGTTTGAAGACTGAAAGCCGGGTTGTGGCTTGCCCCTTTGACGACGAGTCGGTTTAAGACGTTGGGTTTGTAATTGCCTCCAATACAACTAAAAATTAATATATTGATATTTGTTCCGCTGCGTGTTTACTGGAATATAATTATTCACGGTAATTTTTATATTCCTACAACACTATATTAAAACTAGATAAAGCATTATCCTAGTAAAAACAGAAACCAAGACTTTTCCAGCAGACAAAACACTAACACTTCAATTAGCAGAACTCACATTCTTATTATTATTATCAAACCAGGAGAGTATCTGAATTAACACTAAAATAGCACAGTACATAATCACAAGATTTCAACATTTTGAGAAAATATTCAAGTTACCCACTTTGCAACGCACAATGCATATAAGGCAACAATGACAATGGTACTATGATATAAACACCATCAGAGAAAATAATAGATCAAAATTTCAGCACGTCGTAAATCTTACTTCACCACACCATAACTCCGACACCTCTATATTACTTCATAGAATATCACCACATCACATTTTGATACACCACACCATTACTCTGCACCCTCACAAAACATCATATCACAATTCAGAATATTTCCACAACACGTTTCTAAATCATCACACCGTTTTTCAGCTCATCTTATAATATATTAGATCATGACAAATTTCAGAATATCACCACAACACTTAGTCGTCACACCGTATATTACTCAAACTGCCACATCATGTCTCGTAATACCCCCATGAGACTTCAGTTTACAATACAATTCAGAACACCACCACAGCACTAAATCACCACACCAAAATTCTCAAGCCACCACACTATTTTCTCAGATCACTACACTAACAGTCTCAAACACCACACCATCATGTTAAATCACCACACCATTTCACAAATCTCCTCACCATTTCTCATGCACCACACCATCATTTTAAATCACCACATCATTTCACAGATCGCCACACCATATCACAAATCTCCACACCATTTCTCACACGCCATACCATCATTTTAAATCAGTACACCATTTTATAGATCACCACACCATTTCACAGATCACCACACCATTTCACATATCTCCACACCATTTCTCAGACACCACACCATACTTTCAAATTACCACACCAATCTCCATATCTCCACACCATTTCTCATACACTACACAATCATTTTAAATTAGTACACTATATTACAGATCACCACACCATTCCACATATCTCCACACCATTTCACAGACACCACACCATATTTTCAAATTACCACACCAATCTCCATATCTCCACACCATTTCTCATACACTACACCATCATTTTAAATTAGTACACTATATTACAGATCACCACACCATTTCACAGACACCACACCATAATTTCAAGTTACCACACCATTTCACAGCATCTCATAATATCTCTAATTACAGCCCATCTTAGAATACAACCACACCGAAATAATCATCACCCTTATTTCTCAAATCACCACACCACTAGCTTCATCACACATCACATAGTATTTCATATAGCTCAAGACAAGTAATGATGTCGATTTTACATTTAGACAACACATCATAAGAACGAGATTAAACAAACCTCAGGTGCAACATAAAAGTCAACACGAGAGATACTAAACCAACATATAACTGAAAATGAAAAGGGTACATTTAATACACATAGCCACATAGGCATGACAGCTTAAAACGATGCATAGATTTTGAAAAGTGAGAATACTCACTTTTGTCCTAAGACCTGGTAGAGTGTCCTTCAACGTAATCTGCAAGGTGACGGATTTTTAAAGAAACGGTTACTATATACTTATAGTATACTAGAGCATATTCCTCAGAATTCCAAGAGCGCACTGCTATAGTGCTTTTACCACACCTTAGTTATTATTCTGAATCATACCATTCATATAAGAAATTCCTAGAGCAATAGTGATTTTATTCAAATCATATTTGTTGCCGTAATAAAACAAGAATGTCCAACAGACAACTTCCTCCCCTATTCTCTGTAGAACTAGTGTTGTGAAAACTCAATTTAAGGTTACTGCAATCTAACCAGATTAGCTATTAATATTCATTAATTGATATATCAACACCGAATTTTTGGAAGAAAACACGAAACAACATTGCTATATTCTGATATGTTTATTCTCATTATTCAGTACTTAAAAGTTAAAATCCAACTTTCTGAATCAGATAAAAACAACCAATGAATTCATGGGTCTATGCATAATCGATCATATTATGGAGATCATAAAAGAACATGTTTTCAAGATGTCATGCAATATTTCTATTCGATTAATCTTCTTAGTTTGCAAAAGATGTCGGGAACGGAACGAAAATCGGGAATCAGATCTAAATTCCTTTCTTTACCTCTTGGGTTTGCTGGTTTGTGTTGCTTCTCCTCTACTGCCCCCTCTCTTTTCCTTTCTCTATTTCATGATTCTCTCGTTCACTTCCCCTTACTCTTTTGGTTAAAATCCTCAGTCAACCAAGGGAATTATCTGAGTCATCTAATCACTTCCCCACAACTACTGTATATGTCAATTACTCACCCTCTTCATCGTCTCCTATCGACACGTGTTCCGAGCCTTACATAATATTTTGACACGTGTTTTGTGTTCTTATATTATTATTAGTAGCATAATTTGTATGCCTAATAATGTCTTTTCCGGTGATTAAATAAATTCCAAACAAAATCTTTTTTTTTTCTTTCTTTTTCTTACAGAAATGGTTAAGCACCTAAAAGAAAAAGAAAAGAGTAGAAAATAAACATATATATATGATGCTTTTATATACAGAGTTTTAATACATTACATTCCATCTAATACCTTAAAAATGGCTCTTCACGTATCTTCTATGACCTTGTATAATATTTAATTTATTTAGTAATTTTTAAGACATTAAGGTTTAACCATTACTTTAAAAAAAAATGATCCTTCACAAGTGGTGTCCAATGGTCATTGTTTATCTTTTAATATATGCTTTAATAATCAATCTACTTCTTCTGCATTATTGATTTCACATATATGGGGACCCTGTGCTGCAGAACCACATGATCCATCCAGGGAGAAGCTTTGCAGTGCTGATCTTAAAAAATCCAGTGCTCATGTGAGTTTTGCTTCTGAAATATCTTTAACGTTTTACGCACTGATCTGGAATTGAGTCCAAAAGAACATGACCTAATCATAGGCTTTTGTTCTGTTGAAAAACTCTTTTGTTTTTGCCATTTCTAGCATATATTTTGACAATTTGGTGAAATTTCTACAGGATTCAGAAGCCTTTTCCTCTAGCCATGATTCCTCATTCTTGTTTCTTGTTCTAAAATGTATGCACTTTTTGTTAGGAAACTAATCCCTTATTGCGTAGCCCAAGATAAACAATTAAAGAACGCGGAAATACAAAACACAGATTTACGTGGTTCGACCAAAGTCTACGTCCACCAGAGAACAGAACTTTTATTATCACAAGATGGGGTGAAAGATATAATCTCGCACACTACAAATTGATAATAATATGAGAGTTTATATAGACCTCTCAATTACCTGAATCCATAATAGAAACGGTAAAACCTATCTATCCTATTCCAAAAGGATTTCCAAATTCATCCCGCTTCCAACATGGAAAGTTTTCCTAATCCAGCATTGATTGAAATTTGGGACATTCCCAACAATCTCCACCTTGGACCGAATTTCACTGAACCATGAAATCATCCAAAACATTGTCATGCCACCATCCTTCAAATCTAAATGCTCCAACAATCTCCACCTTGGATCAGACTTCACTTTACCATGAAGTACTCCAAAACGATTGTCATGCTCCAACAGCTTCAAATCTGAATACTCCAACAATCTCCATACATGGATCAAATTCACTATGAGATTCTCCAAAAACTGACCGCCCAACATGAATCAAATGTCACTACATCCTCCAAAATGGCTGCCCCAACATGGACTAAATCTCACCATACCACAAAATTCTCCACAACGACTGTCCAACATGGATCAAATTCCACTACCCCGTGAAATTCTCCAAAAATGACTGCCCAACGAGGATCAAATTTTGCACGAAATTCTCCACAACGACTGTCCAACATGGATCAAATTCCACTACCCCGTGAAATTCTCCAAAAATGACTGCCCAACGAGGATCAAATTTCGCACGAAATTCTCCACAACGACTATCCAACATGGATCAAATTTCACTACACCATGAAATTCTCCAAAATGATTGTCCAACGTGGATCGAATTTCCTAAACATGAAATTCTCCAATAATGATTGTCTTCTTCAGATCTGAAAGCTCCACCTGCTTGACTATTTCTAGACAAACAAAACCACGACATAAAAGAATCAACCTCCAGAGCTTCTCCCAGGTTTCCAGACACCACTCTTCACGGTTCTCCAATTCTTCAAACTGTCGCTCCCCCGTTGGCCTGTTTTGCGCGTGCTAGCTACACATAAAAACTTGAATCACCCATTCACCATGGTTTACATGATCCAAATTCTCGGCCAAGAAACATGTGTAGCTGCGCCTCCATGCTCTATTAAAGAACATCATCAGAGTAAGTGGCAATGCAAGAACTACCACTTTCTCCTTGAACACTCTTCTGTTTAAGTTTCGGACAATCATCCCTAACATGCCCATTTTTCTTACAATAAAAGCACTTAAAAGTACCCTTTCTATTATTCGGCATTTTCTTCTCTTGATATTGTCCTCGAACAACAAATGCTTCACCTTTTTCCTCTTCAAAATCAGTCTTTCGTTGAGTATCATGAGACAAAAGACACGATTGCACATCATCCAAACTTATTGAATCTTTTCCGTATAATAAAGTTGTGACAAGATTATCATACGAGCTTGGAAGTGACGAGAGTAGTAAGAAAGCCAGATCTTCATCTTCTACTTTGCATCCAACTTTAGTCAATTGATCAGCAAGTGAATTAAACACATTCATATGATCCATAAGGCTTGTACTCTCCACCATCTGCAACTGAAACAACTTTTTCTTCAGGTGCCATTTGTTAGACAAACTCTTCGCTAGATAGAGTTTTTCCATCTTTTTCCAAATCCCAGCTGCAGTATTTTCCTCCATAACATTATTGATAACATTATCAGCAATGCAAAGACGAATTGTACTGACACACTTTGCTTCCATCTGTTCCCAATCAGGTTCCGACATCTTTTCAGCCTTTCCTTCCAATGCTTTTGCCAAACCTTGTTGAACCAAGATATCCTTTACTCTTCGTTGCCATAGAGTAAAACTTCCTCTTCCATCAAAAGACTCGATGGAAAATCCTCCGAGGTTCATCCTTGTGCTACCCATAAGCTTTGAAATAAACCTTGCTCTTGATACCACTTGTTAGGAAACTAATCCCTTATTGCGTAGCCCAAGATAAACAATTAAAGAACGCGGAAATACAAAACACAGATTTACGTGGTTCGACCAAAGTCTACGTCCACCAGAGAACAGAACTTTTATTATCACAAGATGGGGTGAAAGATATAATCTCGCACACTACAAATTGATAATAATATGAGAGTTTATATAGACCTCTCAATTACCTGAATCCATAATAGAAACGGTAAAACCTATCTATCCTATTCCAAAAGGATTTCCAAATTCATCCCGCTTCCAACATGGAAAGTTTTCCTAATCCAGCATTGATTGAAATTTGGGACATTCCCAACACTTTTAGTGTAGCTTTTCAAGTGAGCTAGCTTTTGATGTGGCTTAATCTCCAGAAGTTGCAAGTATGATCCAGCTCAACGGTTGGCAGAGGGCCGCGGTGGCAGTCGGCTCATTCGTAGGGGCGGTTCGGGACCCTCGGCGAGCTGATCTCGTCGCTGCGTTAGGGGAGACAACTGGAAGATCAGCATTTGAACGGATTCTGGAAAGAATGAAGTACAGCCCCGAAGGCAGAGCCGTTCTCTCCGAGCGCCCACGTGTCGTGTCGTCGGAAATCGGCCACGTGTGGGACCTACCAGCAAACACGTTTGGAGGTGCGTACGCAGCTTTCATGGGATCCAGAAACTTCTCTCCGGATGACCGGCCTCCGGTGAGGTTCATGGACACGGAGGAGCTGGCCTACGTCGCGATGCGCTCCCGAGAGGCTCATGACTTCTGGCACACGCTGTTCGGGGTCCACACCGACCTGTTCGGGGAGGCATCGCTTAAGGTGATAGAATTCGAGCAGATGATGCTTCCGATGTGCGCCATGGCGGTTGTCGGCGGCTCTGCTAGGTTTACCGAGAGCCAGAGAAGGCTGTTCTACCGGCATTACTTCCCTTGGAGTGGATCATATTCCTTCTTAATATGATAAAATGAAGTGGATCATTCAAAAACTAGGGTGATGCATGTAACCCAATATTTTGCTATTGTAATCCATTGTCTCATCCAATTTTTAGATTTTGTTTAATCCAATTTAGTTCGTTGTCTTGGTATTCAATTCAGTTAAGCTCAATTTAGTTCATATGAATTTGACAAAATTCAATTCAAGCAAACTAATTTGAGCTGTACTAATTTATTGGCGCATTTGATGAGCATTTACGATCTAGTTTAAACAGTATAAATTATTTTTAAAATTTGTGATCATCACAACAAATCCAACATCTCAAATTAATTTAAATATTAAAAATAACTAATTTTGACTAAATAAATGGAAAAATATTATATCTTAAAGTTCACCAATACTCTAAATCAAAGCGTGGAATTGATTTTTTTTAATCAAAAATTGAAATTTGAGAGTTTTTGATTTCTTTTTTCATATCTAAGTGGGACCGTCTGGCCTTGAATTTTCCGTCATCGGTTCATCAGAACCAGCAAATTTTTGGCGGCACGAGGGGTACTTTTGGCATTCAAGAATAACACCTCTGTCAAAATGCGTCAAACGCAGTCACACAAAGTGCTCCGCCTCGATTCTTCCGCTATCCTCTCATTCCCGATTGTCCGTCAATCTTACTGATGATTTAACTCCTGAATCGTGAAAATGTGGGCGGTTTCCGGAGCTATGGCCAGCAGTTTTTTGGCGTCGCCCAATATTAGTGTGGCGGGCAAGTTAGATTACAGAGCTGCTGCTCGGAGATCGCAATTCGTGAAAATTTCGAAGCCTCTCGAGGTAGCTACCTAATCATTTGAATGCATGAACATATAATTCAGCATTTGTGTTATTATTGTTTGATCAAGTGTAGTTTCTGTTGAAGGCGTGTCATTTTGATAATGTTGTGTTGCTTTTTTGCCTGTCTTCTGTAGGAATGTAGTCATAGTTCGCCGAGGTCAGCGGTTAGGGTTCAGAGGATCCGAATGACATTGATAGATGACAGGTTCACGGAAAAGAAAGCTATTATTAAGCCTATTGATATTCTGGTAGGATGATTTGTTTCTCTTGGTTTTCGTGTTAATTACACATGCCTTACCTGTGTATAAGTTGATGATGAAGGTGAATTTATCCTGCAGGCTTATGAACTTGTACAAGGGGCCAATGTAAGTTCCATGTATTTAAGTTGATTGTCGTTTATCTGGTTTCTGAAATTTATTAGTACAGGTTTTAGATTTTCATTTTAGGGTGAATTCAGGTGGAATTAAAGAAATTGAACTGATTGCTTTCCAAGTTGTTTCTGATTTTATTTTTTCTGTTAAAGTTTCATTATGTGCAAAATTAGTCAAGGTCGAGTTTTTTTTCTTCTTTTTGTTGCATTTGTTTTAAGTCCACATTTTGTTTCCCACTGGACTTTTGAATAAAAGTAATAATGAACTATAGCGATGCATGCACATCAACCAAATGTCTGAGTTTGTGTATTGAAGTATCGCAGTAAAGGGAACATCTGCATTGTTACTACTTCAGCGCAAGAAGTAACTGTACTTTTAATGTACAGTTTAATACTTTTAATGTACTTTTATGTTTTAATGTGTATCCTGTTTGTTTTATTGTTTTTTTAAATTTAAAAAGAGAATTGAACTTACATTTGTTCTAATGTACATTGAAGGGAAAGCATATAATCTAGAAGAAGAATATACAGTGTATTTTATAGTCTTTCTCTTGGTTTAGGATTGATTGTTCACCCTAGTTCTTCCAGGTCTGATTTTGTAGATTATATGTATGTCCAGAATGTGTCAGAATGCAGAATTTTGGGCGTATGGCCATCACTTTTCATATTTTATTCATGTCTTGTTGATGTATTATTCAGCAATGATAAGTTGGAAGAATGATTCATCAGGAATTAGCGTGCCAATATTGTTTATAAAGTGTGTGAGCGTTATGGTCTGTCTGAAAACAAAGTATACTTCCTTCCTTAGAGTTATCTAGAAATTCCATTACCATGTTTTTGGTGTTTGATTCATTATCACTCTTTCCCATGACGTTAGACCTTACTCTGTCAAATCTTTTTATACTCCCTTTTGAATTTAATTTTGAATAAAGTTATACCTCAGCACCTCACCCTGTTAAATTTTGTTATTCTTCCTTTTTAAATTTAAATTTAAAGTATTAAACCTTGAAGTACTATACCTTATTTTTCTGCATTGTTTCACATTATGTAGTTATTGAAATATCATCGAGGGGCTAACATAACCAGAACCTTAGTTTCGATAGTGGTTAATGGCAGCCCTGCACTGCATCCTCAATAGCATTTAGTGAGCATTCTTCACAAAGACCAATGAGTGCGATTTCATTTTTTGTTATTGGTAAGAGCTATAGGACAGTCTATGTTGTGTCTGTGGTGGTTCTAGTTTCTTAATTAGGCATTGGTACTACTCTTGATGAGAATAGAAAAGCTATTGTGGGAGGGAATAATATTAATAGATTTGATGTGGACTGTCCTTTATATTGTTGGGCTACAAATATGCATTCATTGTAGCAACTATAAGAATTATTTTGTTGTCTCACATAATCTGGCTTCTAAATTTCTGTGCTACACTTTGGTTGCATATGTTATAAACTCCATATTTTAACTTTATAGTTACAGTTTAGGAAGAGGAGTTTGATAGGTGCTCATTCAGAATCTTGTAATTCTAATAAAAAATATGTTGGTATAACTTTATATGGTCTGTGATGTTTTAGTATGACATGATAATGTGAATCCCATTTCTGGCATTTTTGAATGAAATAATGTGGTTATGCAAGTGCTAGCTCATACTGAGTTTAAGGCCATGTAGCTATCTGTTCACGGACTTGGTCAGCAGTTAGCTTGATAGTTGATACAAAATTTCCATGTTCTTACACCATGCCAAAAAATATAGAACTTAATCAAGAAATTTTAGTACAACATAGGCATTATTATTAATACATGTATTACTGACCCTGTTAACTTGCTCATCAGTTGTGTGCTTTCTTCAGATTTTCAAGAACTTTCATGTTCACATGACTCTCTGTTTCAGGTAACATGGAGTTACATCATGGACAGATCAGTGCCCCAGCCTCCAACAGCTGTTCTCCTACATGGCATTCTAGGTAGCAGGAAAAACTGGGGTATGTGATATATCTTCTAGGCATCTCTTCAACTTTCCCATCCATTTGATGTTATTAGTGACTGATGATTGTACAACTCTGAACAGGTGGTTCACCTTATGAATGATCCTCTTTCATAGAGTAGTTATAACCAAAAGGCATTATATAGGCTGAGAAAGATTTATAATTTGGTTGACATAGTTTCCCAGTCTACAAATCTTTCAAATTATTAATAATGCTTTATCATCATGATTTTCTACGACGATTATCTTAGTATGCCTATTGTCTGTTTGGAGTAAGAGTTGACTGTCATGCTTTGTCTGGGTATGGAACCAAGCTGGATAGCCTTAGTTAATTAACTTCAGGGATGTGATTTTTGAAGATAATGTGGAATTTCTTTTTTAGCTATTATATTTATTTTCCACCACTGAGAGATTAGATGGCCAGAGCTTCCTTACTAGAGTACATTGAAAGTAAAAGTTATAGGTTGACTACTCAATAATGTACTGTCTCGGTGATAATGGCAGGAACTTTTGCTAGGAGATTAGCGAAAGAATTTCCAAAATGGCAGGTGCGTGAGGAGTCTCTTTCTTTAGTTTCCATCATTCTTATAATATCCAGCCATTATATTTTGATATTTAAAACACAAATGTTATGTACAGATTTTCAAAAGTCCTATGTACAAGTACATTTTAAATTTTTATTTACTGAAATACCCTTTTTATGTAATGAAATCCTATTTGCACTGTACAAATTGAATTACCGGTTCGGTACTCTACTACTGAAATCCTACTTGTACTGTACAAATTGGAGTGTACCGGTTCAGTACTCTACTACCGAATTCGGTAGTGCTGCGCACCGCTGTAGTGTTCAGGACTTCCTCTCTCACATCCATTAATTACATTTATTTATTTTTCTTGATTCTCAATATGTTTAAAAATTATAAATATTTTTTTAATAAATAATTTTCAAGTTTATTGAAAGTTGCATATTTTTATTCTTACAATGAATATATTTTTTTTGCAAAACTATCATATATTTGAATACATTTTAAAAGAATTATATTGATTATTTTGAAGACAAAGTCTTTTTCTAAAAAATATAAATTGGGTAATAATTTTTAATAAATATCTTGCAAAAGAACAATTCAAATGATATTACCATGATCCATTTCTCAAATAATATTAAATTACTCAAATAATTTATAAAAAAAATATTTAATGCTCGTAATATTACTACATAAAATTATCTTGCAAAAGAACAATTCAAATTTTGGGATAAGATAATTATGTTATTTTGAGTTAAACATTTAGAAATTGAAATAAAATACAAACAGTGAAGAAATCTTGTACAAATTGAAGTTCTGTACAAGGAGTGCCGTTGCCGGTACTCCAAATTAAACTGTATACATTAGGAATTAATTAGTGAAGGGTATTATAGAAAATTAAATATTAAAATGTACCTATACATAGGTTTTTTGTACTTGTACATAGAATTCCCCATTTAAAATTGTTCTGATGGGGCTAATCTGCAAGGAAATGGGTGAAGGGTCTGGGGATTCAATGTTAAGGATAAATATGTTTCATTTCTTATTACCATTTCAATTTCGTTGGTTTTGTGTTTCACTTGTACAGATGTCTTGCTATATTATGTAGAGTTTATTTACCTATATTATTCTTGAAAGGATCTCCTGCAGGGTTAAGTAACCTAAGTCTGATGTATTTGTATTTCCATTTTCTGTTACTGTGGTCTATTTGATTGTTGTATATAGAGGATCTCTGTTACAAAATTTTCAAATTGTTTGTTTTCTTATTTTCCCTAATGTACTAATCAATTTAATAAGTTGAAACAAGTATTATTTTTCTTCCTTTTATATTTTACGATAATGGAAATCTTACAATGATCCATAATTTGATTGACTCAGTTTCTCTTGGTAGACCTAAGATGCCATGGTGATTCAGCATCCATCCAAAAGAAGGGACCTCATACAGTTTCTGCAGCTGCTCTTGATGTCTTAAAACTGGTATGTAATACTTTGCACTTTTTTGCTCTGTGCTAGAGCCAGTTTGATTGGGTGGTTTGTGCACCACTGTCATCTTAGTTGATATTTGCTTTTCATTTGGCTTCTTGAAACTGATGCTTATATAATTTTCCGGTCCTGAAGATATCCTAGTTTTGGTGAAATGGCAATGCTTATATAGACCATGGCACAATAATTGTTTTATACTCCTTTTAGGATCTACATGGAAATTGGAAATTGGAAATGCATGATTCCTTTGACCACATAATAATGTGGCACAAAACAGCTGCTTATCCAGATATTTTGCAGATATTAGTTACAGCCTCCTAGATAAGGTGTTATAGAATGCAAATCTATATTCAACTTTTGAACATGCTCTCTGATGAATGATGCATTATGCTTCTATAACTGTGGATAGTGTGACAAAGAAAGTGAAAGTAAAAAACGGATATATTATTCAAAAATAAAGTGGCTGTAAAGCCTTTTGTCTTTGGCTAATTCCATGCACTCCTGCAATTTTCAGACTTAACAATTTTTATAATCCTTTAACTGATATCAATTACTAGTCCTTTATATTACCACTTTTGATGGATGATATGGTTATAATTCTTTTCTCTGTGTAGCTTGGGCTGCTTAAATTAACTCCTCGAGTCATAGTTGGTCATAGCTTTGGAGGGAAAGGTATTTTCATTTCTCACAAGAACAGTCTGAACTGAAAGAGTTGTAATCGATTGTGGTAGTTAGATACATGTGGTTTGGATAATGATTTGGTTTCTCTAAATGCAGTTGCCTTGAGCATGGTCGAGCAGGTTGCCAAACCTCTTGCACGACCTGTCAGAGTAAGTCATCTTATTCCTAATTACTGATAAGATGAATGTCAGTGTCATCTAATCTTTTGTTCATTCCTATTTATTAATTATATTTTTTCGATGAACATTCCTATTTATTAATATAAGAAGAACATATTACCGTCATAGTTTGCTCACACTATAATTGTTTATGAACTATTACACTGATTATTTTAAGCCTAGCAAGATGATAAATGGAGAAGAGCGCTGTTAATCACTTATTACTGATCATTTAATTGCCTGCTCTTCAGATGTTAAATTTTCTTTAAATCTCTGTTTTTAGGACTTTCTTGCTTTAAAATATTCTTGTTAAGTGTTATGTATATTCATTCCCTTTCTACCCAAGGAGCAATATTAAACTTGTAAAAGAGGACAAGGCATAGGATCCATCTGTTTGGGATACCATCTATTTCTCTAAAGAGGACAAGGCAACACGAATCTAAATTATACTTCTATGTACTTAAATGAAATGGGTTATATCTTGGTAACATAATTGAAGCACCAGTTGATTAATGCTCTGGTTTATAATTTCATGATATGTATATATCATGAAAGGTGCATGACCAGTGTGAATCCAGGGGTACGTTCAAGGGTGAAACTTGATTATAGAGCTAACAATGTGTTGTTGTCTGTATTTTTTTATGTTCTATAATCCACTTTTCCGTTTAACTAATTTCTTTCTCAGGTCTGGGTTTTGGATGCCACCCCTGGAACTGTTCGAGCTGGTGGAGATGGAGATGACCATCCTGCTGAACTAATTACTTTTCTAAGTAGATTGCCTGATGAGGTTTGTGTGTGCATTTGCATACGTGTATATGTCCTTATTTGTGCTCTGAATACTTGTATACTTTCTACTGACTTTGACCACCTAATATTGTTTTAAGTCACTATTTCCTAGTCAAATTTGGTCAATTCAATGATAAAATTATGTTGAAGACTTGGTATAGAGGTAAGGATAACATCACGTAGAATTTTGTTGCATTCTCCTATAGCCTTTATTTGTGAATATAAACCTTTTTAATTTTTTGGTCAATCATAATGAAAGATTACAATGGTTTAACATCTTACATTTTCTTAAATCCCTTGCAAGTGGCTTATAAGACAAACTAGGCATACTATGATCTGAGGAGGGTTATAGTGGCGGGCACTGATTAACTACTCGTAGGATATATAGTTTCAGCGTTGGTGCTCATTTATCACTAAAACCAGTTTAAGTCACTTGATATTTTTTAAATTGACATGTTTACTCAAAATTTCATTTTGTTGTGGAAAGCTTTGTTTGTAGTTTTACTTAAATTGCTTGTTACTTTGGTTGTAGCTTCTACTTAGTAGTGGTTGCTTTATTCTCAATGTTAACTTCAATTTTTTTTACAATTTCATTGAAGTAAGGTTTCTTCAAAAAGGGATATTGTGGATGCTCTAGTTCAGGATGGTTTCTCTAAGGATGTGGCACAGGTAGGACTTTATTTTTCTTTTAGATTCCTATGTATTCCATCATATGTGTTCCTAATGAACATTGGGAACTACCTGTGATGCTTGATTCTGAATTCTATTCACTGCTTGATCTGTAATGCTTTTTATATTCATTCAGTTCTGGGTGCTGTCATTTGTTCTGCATTTGTCTCCTTGACAAATGTTTTAGTGCAACTGCTACTGAAAAATCAAATATTGTTGCTGTAAAGAAGTACTTACTATTTTCCAAAGAGATTTGCATTAATGGATCACCCGTCTTAAGGGTTATTTTTGCTATCACATTATCATTTACTGTTCATCTCTGTTGATTATTTACTGGCTAGCCTGTCAGCTCTATCCACATGCTTTTTTACCCTTAAAGCCTTCAATACATTAGAATATGCTTTGCAAACCAACTTATGTTGTTACGGACAACTGGTTTACTACATTCTAACAAATGTTACACTAATCGTGTTATAGGAAACCTGTTTCACTTGTCAATTGTTCTTTTTCAATAGTCTTAACGTTAAGATAATGCTTCATCTCTAGTGGGTGGTTACGAATCTGCGGCAGACTGGCCCTCCTGGATCATCTTCATCAAGCTTCTCTTGGATATTTGATCTCAACGGCATATCTGAAATGTACAAGTCATATGAAGAAACTAACTTGTGGTATGTTTTCACCTTCTCTTGCTTCCTGCATACAACTCATCTTTTTGCCTGGAAGCATCTTTATTAGTATATGAAATTTATCAATGTCTTGTTGCCTGGTATAGTCTGAAAACTTTTATCTACCACCCAATTTGATAGCATAGTTTCTCATGACTTTGATAAGTTCAACAATGCAACCCTGGCTTTATTTAACTCTGTAAGGGGGTAAACAACGTGCTACACTTAAGGGCGAACTTGAACATGTAGAATTGTATGAATTCTTCTTTGAACCCCTTGTGTGATTCCTTGTCAATCAATCATTGCAGGAAGATAGTAGAAGATGTTCCTCGAGGTGTACATGTTAACTTTTTGAAAGCAGAGCGGAGTTTGCACAGGTGGGCACTTGAAGATCTTCAGAGGATTCATGTCGCTGAGGAGCAAGCAGTTGAAGAGGGAGGTGGAGTTGAAATGCATGTGCTGGAAGATGCTGGTCATTGGGTAAGTCAAAATTCAACTTACCACTTCTAAGTGCATCCATCCTTTCTATGTTTCACCAAGGTGCTTAGGACTTATGTAATCTATAACATAAAACAACAAAGAAGAAAAGAAAATCTGAGAGGATTCAGGGAACAAAACTTTGAAAAAAGATCCACTCTTAAATGAGTATGGATTTGAGAGAATCTGATAGCGAATAGTGTTGATACTATTGCTTTTTCCGACTGGAGGATGATTGTATGCAGTAAGTGATGCAAAACAAGCGTATACTAGTACCCATTTGGCTTCAATGCATGTGTATATGGAATGATTTATAAGTGAGACAAGATAGCAGGTTTGAGCATCCACATCATCAATTTAAGAAAGTGTTATCTTGAGAACCTACTTTCAGTAGTAGAAATATGTAGTTTTTTATCCAAGGGTCCAGATTGAACATTTGCCATCAATCACCTTTTTTCAAAGAAAGAAAGAGAGAATTATGACAAACTGGAGGTACTCACTCCCCAGTCCTTACCCATAATTAAATAGAGACCATCAATGGCCAGTTTTTGAGGAGTGCACCTTGATAAGAAATCTGATACTAGTATGCCTTAGTTACAGATAAATATATGTATGGATGAAGTTATCTTGGGTGACTAAAGCATGAATATGCTTTGCTAGTTCTCTGCCAGTGAGCTTATGTCAGTACATTATTTTGTATTAGGTACATGCAGACAACCCTGATGGATTGTTCAAGATTCTTTCATTCTCATTCCAAGGATTTTAGCCATTTCGGGTATCAGCATTTCCGCTTTAAACGAGTATGTCTTCAACTACAATGAGTCATAGTTCTTAATGTCCTTCAAACACTGTTAATAATTTTTTCAGAATCATTAAATTGTTTCGGTATCCTTATCATTGTTGCTAGGTCCCCAACTATGTTCTTGTTTCATGTTCGTTCTTTTAAGAGTCGAGAAGAAGCAGATATTTCACAACACCATAACTTGTGCTGCAGTAGTTTTATTTACTATTCTTGTCATAGTAGTCTGAGACAAGGTGTTTGTATACATGGTCTTGCCTCATCTTTTTATCTCTTACAAAAATGACAAAGAAACAAACAAACAAACAAAAACTTTTCTCTTCTCTCAATGTTTCTTCTTCATCCAGTTACCAAAAGTGCAAAATTTCACCTAAGATTCTGCAAGTTTCTGGCTAAGTTGATGCCATTCTTGCAGCAAAATAAGTGTGGAAGGTGCAAAATTGGATCTGCAAAACTGCAGTAGATATTTTATGCAACTCTGACAGCTCTATTAGATCCTGGGACTGATAAATTCAATTTAATTCCTTTCTCTTCCTCCTTTAACACCAGGTCCGAGGCTGGAGAGGGAGTGGAAGACGAAGAAGAAGCTGACCATTTCATCTGCATAAAACTTCTCGTTCTCCATGGACCCAAATGAATTTTCTTCTCAGCCGTGGACCTTTTGGCTGCATCACACATCACTCGAAGAACAGCATTCAAATGCTCGGCTTTGCCAATGTATGTTTCTGGGAGTAGGTTCACTAAACTCTGATACTCATTGCATGCTTTGGCCATCTTGAATTCATCTCGGAACTCGATTTCTATCAGGAACTTGACTTTCCTCTTCCTCCCTTGACTGCTCACTACCACCTCGATGTATTCGTGTTTTCCTGAAAATTGTTAGGATCCAGAGCTGTTCAGTTTTGTAGAAAACCCGAAAGAATCGGGCCTAACTAGATGTGAAATGTTACCTGCTGGTATAGAATGTGTTTTCTTCCATGAAGAGATGCAAAGGGTTGCATTGAACCCCTTTTTAGAAAGTATGCTCAAAACTTGTTTCCTTAAGCAATGGGAGCAGTCATCTAAATTTGTAGAAAGGCATTCACAATACTTAGCCACCTTTGCAAACTCTACATGCCTGCTTAACTCCTCCCTCAATTTCGAATAACTTGATTTGTACTGATCCAGTATTTCCTGCCAATTTAGCCAGCAATGTTTCAGTTATTGCACTATATAAGCCCCTGTTTGTTAGAGCTTATTTTTTGCAGAACTGAAGTAAAAATTAATGTATTAAAAAATAAATCAGCACCGAATTGAATTGAACTAATCTACTGATAAAATCAACAAAAAGGGCCTAATAATGTTCATTTTTCCTATTTTTTGTAACATTTTAAAATCTCAGTTTACATGGCATACCAAAATAATTATTTAAGAAATATATATGGAATAAAATCTTAGAATTGAATCTTTTGATAAGCTGGCCTTGTCGGCTTATTATTTGTTGTCTACTCTTTAGAAGTTGAGAATATTTCAATGAAAATCATGTGGGAAAAAAGCTGGTTGATTCAAAGAGGATATTCTCTACAGCCTACATATTCCATTCTCTTTGCTTGACAAAAACACGAGTCCGAATCATGAATTTATGGTGTGATGAAATAAAAGAAATTAGACGCTTATATCATAGATTACTCAACCAATTAATGAAAAGATGAAATTTTTTTGTAATAAATTATAAATATCAATATGCCTGAATTTTAAAGTGGAAATTGGTCAAATTTATCATATATATATATATATATATATATATATATATATATGTATGCTACTACTAAAACGATTTTAAGTGTGTGGTTAGGCTATATGAGTTGCGAAAATGATTGGACACCACATATTTGCTGTCAAGAATTAATGACAATTTTCATAATTGTGTTTCTGGAATTCTCTTAATTTTGGACCATGCATTTGGTTTTTTGGCCATATGCCTAACTTTGTTTGTAGCCACCCAACTTTATTTAGTATCCACAATCATTACTGAAATTCGTTATGAATCCAAATATATCACTACAATATAAAATAGAATATCTTAAACTTCGATATAACAATAAAGTGGGTGACAACTGGAGCTAACCTAACCCATTATAATTATATAAAATAATGATTAATACACTATCATCCAGAATATAATTGAACGATAAAATAGTTTAATAATAAAAAAGATAAAGTGGGGATTTAGAAAATTCTAGTACGCGAAATATAAAATTGCTATGCCATGTTTGCCATCCGAGGCGGAAGAGAGAAAAAACAACAATCCATAATTTAATATATTGTTTACTGAAAATTTTGATTTTTTTCTTGGAATAATAGCATAAAACCTACTGCTTTTTCTTCACCACAGGATACTGCATGCAAATTTTAGTTAAACTTCCAAAAGTTAATTTACAACTTTGCTGATCAATTTTGTTTTTGCAACTTTGAGGAGAGATGATGAACACATGATAAACACAAAAATGAAACTTTATCCAAAAAATGACTGTGAATATGAGTAAAGATCAACATCCATAATTGAGTTTTAATTACATATTAAAAGAGGCTTTACTTTTTCATATTCAAATGAAAATGAAAAAATTAAAAACTGGTTTTCAAAAAAAAAAAAAAAAAAAAAAACTTGATTTCCATCATCTCCTACTCATCTTCCTCCCCACTTCTTCCCTCCCACCTAACCACAGGCTAGAGCAGAATTTTCTACATGTTGGCATATTTTAATTGACCAATTCCTCCATATATTCTGTCATTTCTTACTTCAACTGTTTTTTTTTTCAACATAATTTTATGCTCAAAATATTAAAAGACATATATAATTGGAAAAGAAGCTTGAAAATGCATAAATACACGTACCTCAAGCAAAGCTTCTTGTGATTCCCAATACATGGCTCTCTCCAAAGAACCATCTTGATCTTCATCATGATCAACTTCTTCTGCATGAAGATTACCATATTCATCATCATTGGTGATGATAGAATTGCAAGATTCTTGATCATCATCATCATCATATTTTGCCACCACATCAACACAATCATGAATCAAGAATCTATGATCATGATGTTTATGATCCTTCTTCTTGATAAGATGATCAGCTCTCTCTTCATTCTGCAAGAAATTAGTAACACCACCCCTCATAACTAGGAGGGTTGGAGGAAGAGAGAGAGAGAAAGAAATGAGAGGAGAAAATAAGGTTTTGATCATTTTTTTTCATGGTGGTTGGTATTTATAGTGTTTTGCCACCTCAGCTTATTATTATCTAGGAATATAATATTACCAAAATGGTTTGAATTTATTTACTGCATATCTGGCCCTTGGGAAAGGTTGTCACGAATTTGGAAACGTAAGAAATGTGTGGATAAGTCAAGAAAATTCTTGCATCTTGTTGCATGTGTCTGTTAAGTGTCACAATTATTATTAGAAATACAGGCTGTCACAAACAATATGGATGTGCTAAATCAATAAAATATACTTTTTTTCTGTTACTGAATATCCAATTTGGTTTCTTGAAAGTATGATCATATTATGCCTTTTTTACTTTGCCTAACAGCATATAACCTAACTGTGTCTTCACATTTTAGATAAAGCGAGAAAAATAGAATAAAACAAATCGCAAAGAAGTGAAGTAATTACAGTGAACTTATTTTATTTTATTTTTTTTAATATTTGAATGTCAAAATATCAACCTTCTTCATTGCATACTCTTAAACATAAAAATTCGAGAGTGTAGATATGTATAGATTCATACCTTCATCATGATCAACTTTTGCTTGGTACTCGAGCTTCTTGGATTGTTTGGATTTCTTCAAACTAGCAATCGTCTTATCACAATAGTTGATCAATTCCTCTTTCTCTTCTTTTGTCTTTTTAATACCTGCATGATGATTACTTGAGTTTTTTTTTTTTTTTTTTTTTTTGCTAAGTGATCATGTACCATTGAGTTTACGATGACTTTGTAAATTGTACATTTGAAAGCTCTAATCTACATATGTATGTTTATTATCAAGTCATCTAATAGTTGGAAATACGCATTTAAATAAGTGTGCAATTAATGGTGAAGTTTTTAGATTTTTTGAGATTGTGAATGAGATATTTTACACCGTCTTTTCTATGCAAAATGAATGTTGAAAAAAATAGACAAGACTAATCTTTATATATGAGTGTGTTCTCATCAATCTTGACAAGCATGTGTGGTTCACGTATTTATACCAACAGGATATTAGAAAATTTTAAAATATATTTCAGTATAAATACTTATATTAGAAAATTAAACTTTCAAAAAGCTATACGTATTAAAATACTCAATTATTATTAAAAGTACTAAGATATATATTATATATTAATTCACACTTTCAACTTTGATTTATTCGATTTTGGTTTATTTCGATATAAAGTATATCAATCAAAATGAGGCCCGTGGTACCCATATAGTTTTATTAAAAAAAGTCATATATCTTTCATTTTAAAAAAATCAGAATTTTTAATTAATAACCTTTGTTCTCTTCATGTACGATTTACATCACTTAGCAAAGAATTCAGGGGTACACGTCCACTTTTTTTTTTATCTACGATTTACTTTTTTTTTTCGTTAAAACCATCATAGATGGGAGGATTATTCATGGCTCCTCAACCGAAATAAAAAAACATAACATAATACACATAAGACCAAATAAGAGTCTTAGTGGCTACAAGTTGCCCGAAGGCTGTTTCTCCACAAGTGGAGGCAATTTGGTAGATAACGGGAAAATTCCTGGAACATAAGGTAATTCTAATCTTCCCCTTATCTAAATGAGTGTGGCCCGAAGGCTATTTCCTAGGCTTTCGCCCGGAAGCAAGGTGGTTCCCGAAGGTAGTGTCTAAAAACTAAAAACTCAAAAAGGGGATACATTGTAAATTTACGGTCTAGAACTACCTGACAAGTGTAGTACCTTAACTCGCATTCTAAACTATGTAATGTCTACTAGTCTAGGCACAAATGCTACCATGTTACCTAGTCTAGAAACCCATGGAGTTTACCCTCTCGCCAATTAAGGGTTAAGAGGGATATAACAGACAAATGGGCAAGGATACTCCCCAAGTCTGTCAGGACAGTCCCGCAAAAGTGACCAGTTCCAAATCATATCCCCAACAATAAGGTAATACTAAGAGCATATACCAACCAATCCGGGTCTAACTAGTTAGCAAATACCACATAATATAGAAATTTGAACAAAGATATTATTTAACAAGAGAAGTTAAAAAACTCCCACTGTCTAGAAATCTAGTTTATCTTGGGGACAATATCGCCAGAAATACGTATAATTACTATTCTGACTCGGATTTTTCCTAACTGAACACCCATAAACCAGATTTGAAGTCAACCAAAGTTTCTGAAACAGAAATGTACCCGTCCATAAACTAAGGTTGACAAATAAAAACCCGTTCAAATATTCCGACCTTATTTATAAAAACTACTATAAAACAGAAAAGTAAAAACCACCTCAACCTCTAGTTTGACCAAAACCAAGAGTCCATTTACCTAACCGACTCGAACCAGGAGAACCAACCCGGGCCAGTCTGAACCAACCCGAGCCGGTCTGAACCAACCCGAGCCAGCTATGTGTCCATCAAAAGCCACGCGATGGAGGCGTCGAGGAGGGCACCAGCGGGGACGAGGGAATCCCGCGAGGGGATCCGGTCAGTCGATGGATCTGGGACCGGCCTGGAGCGGTGGATCTGGGACCGGCCAGGAGCGACTGGAGCTGGGCTCCGGCGTCGCCCCTTCTTGGTGCGTCCCAATAGCCTCTGGTGACTGGGCCGTCGTCATCAAGCTGCGCGGTGAAGGCGTAGGAGGGCATCAGCGGGACGAGGGGACGCCGTGGGGTGTCAACCTGGCTGGGACCGGCCTGGAGCAGCTGGAGCTGGGCTCCGGTGCCGCCCCTTAGGCGGTCTCTGGTGCCCACGGCCTCCGGCGCGTCTGGGTCTATGTGGATCTGGGACCGGCGACTGAGCCGACGAGGGCCTCTGCATCCCTACGGCTTTGGCAGCGGTAGTGGGACGCCGATCCCGAGCAGGGGGACGCCGATCAACCGGATCTTAAATGGATGACCCAATCCGGCGTGGCGTGATACCCCGGCGCTGAAGAACGATGACTAGACGGCGACTGGACGGAAAGGGAGCTTGGGCCTGTAGTTTTTCGAGGAAAAATAGGTGGGGGAACTGAAAAAAGTAAACTAAAACTTGTAGGGGGTGGGGAGGAGATCAGCACAGGCGAGACGCCGGCGATCTCCTCCCCGATCTGGAACTGAGTGAGCGGAAACTTTGAGAGCGAAAGTTATTGTTTGAGCAAGAGAGATGTGATTAAGAGATATGTCAAAAAATGATGATGAATCATTTCGGATCTACGATTTACAAAGTCAACGTCAGTTCAGGGGCACCAAAGCACTTTTTAAAATCTTTGGGGTACACGAGCAATTTTCCAAAAACAAATGTGGTTATTTTAGAGTATGGGATCAATATATAACGGAAATGCCAAAAAATCAAGAGCATCTACAATGGTGCATCTTAGAACCACTTTGTTTTAATAAGAAGTGCTCCTTAATTAATTTTAATTATTGTTGACTTTTTAAGAGTACTCCTTAATAAGGTCTTGCTCCCTAATTAAGGAGTGATTACCTCTTTATTTGTACTAGTCTAACCAATAAAGAATGCCATCTATGATTTACCGTTTCTTAAATTTTAACAAAACATTAGTATTAATAATTTAACACTTATAAAAGTGGTTCTTTTTTCTTCATCCATCGTTGAGCATGACTTCTTACATAAATTTTTAAATTTTTTTGACATGACACTTAAGAAGTGATCCTTAAGTTTACTACCAAACGGCCCCTAAACTTTACTTCACACCCGGTATATTTTGGGGGTTGCTCCATGCAGGTCCATTTTTCTCTTGCAGGTTCATATTTTTACCATAATACCCCTAATATTGTTAAGGCAAAAAATGGGCTTGAAATCATAGGGTTCCATCATGGGGCATTATGGTAAAAATACGGACCTGCAAGAGAAAAATGGACCTGCATGGAGAAATTGCTTATATTTTTCGACGTAAGTGGCCTTTCAATTCAGGTTTTTTTTAGTGAGGTATGATATTTCTGTGTTTTTAGGGTTCAGACGAAAGACGAAGAATAATTACCACCGAACTTTTCTGCAAGAGATGAAACAATGTAAAAAAAGAAAGAGCAATTTTAGGACCTTTACCTACCCAGGAAATATTATATTAAAAGTTTACAAAAATTTTGTTAGATTTAGATAACCTTACTTTTGAAATTTATACTTTTATGACTCGTGTATAAAAAGTTAAGTCAACTAAGAGTAAAATGTGTCATGAGCAATTTTGTAATTTCGTATCTTCCAAGTCAGCCCCACATCGAGCAGGACATTTTCGTCATTTGAAACCACACTTTGGATCAGATTTGTGCCGAATAAAACTGAATAAACCCTCAAACAAAATTCTAACCCAAAAGTTAACCCAGATGGGGTTCGAAATGAACAAAAACGTCCTGCTCGATTTACGCAAAATTACAAAAAAGCACATGTCATGTGGTGTTAACCGTTAGCTGACTTAACATTTCCATCCACAAGTCCTACAAAGTATATTTTTCGATATTAAGACTACTTGAATTGAACAAAAAATTGTAAATTTTTTTTTCTCATAATTTACTTTAGTCTAGAAAATTGTATTGCCGGCTAAAAGTAAGTAAGGTTATCATTATTAATTTTTATCAAAGTAAGGTTATTATGACTCCTAATTATTAGCTATCTAGGATTCTTGATATAGCCAAAATCAGGTGGTACGAATATTTTTATAGATACAAATACTATAATGGGGATTAGGCAAATTTGATCAAAACAACGTTTTCCTTTGCGAACGAACTAAAATAGGAACTTTAAACCTGTAGGTTGGAGATGACTTGTTCCAATCTATCCTTCCAATCAGGATCTACATCTTTCGTTACGATCATATTCAAAGCTTAATAAGCAGTAATGGCTTATACAGGTTATGCAACTAG
Source organism: Cruciata laevipes (assembly GCA_963678965.1). Classification (NCBI taxonomy): domain Eukaryota; kingdom Viridiplantae; phylum Streptophyta; class Magnoliopsida; order Gentianales; family Rubiaceae; genus Cruciata; species Cruciata laevipes. The sequence continues at coordinate 6,723,720 of OY787639.1, forward strand.
CTTATTAATTCAACCAACATAATCAATTCAAACAAGTTTTACAATTATCCAAATACATATCAAAATCTAAACTACTCCATCCCAAATCGACGGGCAATTGCATCCTCTTGCTCCCTCATATTCTGCCGGATCTTTTCAATCTCACTCAAATACTTCATCCTCGCATCCTCCCGACTTTCTTTCAAGTCTTTAATGAAATGAGTTCGGGTGCTTTCGACTACATTCTTGTAAGTGTAGATCTCGGCACATGCTAAGCGCATGTTTGCCTCCAATTCTTCTAGCTCTCTCCTTTTTCTCGACTCCAACTCGGATCTTGCTGTGATATAACCTCGCAGATCCGTCAAATTGGCGAATGGGTCGACATCCTCCAAAAAGCCCCCATCCATGCGTACATCCGAATTCTTGGCCTCTTTTAGCAAATTGTTCCACTTACTCATCAGCATAAACAAATTAATGAGAATCATCGATGATCAGACCAGCAAATACTAATTTCCATAAAAATAGAAGCAGATAATGATGCCATTAAAAGAAAAGCAAATGATGACACCAGCAAATAATAAGTTGAATACCAAATTTTTGAGGATTGAGTTGACCTTCTGAGATTGACGAAAATACTTCTCAGATACTCCTTTCAGAAGATTTCCCCTCTCTATCTCCATCAACAAGTTTTGGGACACTACATCTTTCTCCACCTCTAGTGCCTTCAAAGCGGCTGCCTTTCCTTTCTTCTTCTCACGCAAAGTGGAGATAATATCAAGCTTTTTGATTAACTTTGGAATTCCCTGTAAGGATAAAATAACAAACATTCATAAGATGAACTAAAATGGAAACAATGAAAATACAAAATGATAAAAGCGCAAACAAAAAACTTAACCTTTGTGTGGACTTTAGGGTCTTGACAAGGAGTCTTCTGTCCAAGCTGATCATTAAATTTCAGAACATATAAATATAAGCCAAAAACATAACAAATTGAAAAAGACTAACTGGTAATCACTAACCATCTCAACTTCAACAGTTTGGAATAGTATTTGGAGCTAATTGAAAAAATGTACAAGTTCAATCCAACATGATTACACTTGAGAATAATATTTTCAAATTTGTTTCATATAAACCACATTCAACCAGACCAGTCAGTTAACAATAGAAAACGGGACAGTCGCAATAAAAATTTATGGCACCTTTTATTTACAGATTTGCACAACCACATCTAACTAGTAGCAATTATTAGTAAAAACCACATTGTCAAACAAGGAAACAAATGCAAACACATGCATACCAGCTAAACAACTTCAACCAGATTAACGCTAGTTAAAACAAAGGGTAAAAAAACAACCGACCCGACCAGGAAGTTCTTCAGAAAGAGATTCGGTTATTTCAATAGAAAAGGATCCTTCAACGAGGTTGAAATACTGTTTGAACAAGTTTATATCATGTACACAGTCAAACTTGCATTAATATATCCATTCATGATAAACTCAAATAAGAATTGGTACGAGCACTTTTTAAAAACTCTATGGTACACGAGCACTTTTCTTTAAAAAAAAATGGTTATTTTAGAGTATGGGATCAATAAATATCTAACGAAAATGCAAAAAATTAATAGCATCCACAATGGTGCTTCTTAGGATCACTTTTTTAAAAAATAAGAAGTGCTCCTTAATTAATTTTAATCATTGTTGACTTTTTTAAGAGCACTCCTTCATAAGGACTTGCTCCCTAACTAAGGTGTGATTACCTCTTTATTGTACTAGTCTAACCAATAAAGATATGCCACCTATTATTTACTGTCCCTTAAATTTTAACAAAACATTAATATTAATAATTTAACACTTATCGAAGTGGTTCTTATTTCTTCATCCATTGTTGAGCATGACTTCTTACATAGATTTTATAAAAAAATTGACATGGCACTTAAGAAGTGCTGCTTAAGTTTACTACTATTGTGGATGCACTAAGTCATGCGTGAGGACCAACATACTCCACTTTGTTTTTAATACGACCAGGCTCACATAATAATTTAACATAGTTACATAAAAGACCTAACAATGTGTATTATAACCATCTACCTAAGTATGGAAATTTTATAAATAGATCGAAAGTACATGGTAAAAGAATAGAAAAAATAGACAAATAATAGATCATGAAAGAAACACAAAAATAATACTCCCTCCGTCCCAGCCGAAACTGCACACTTTTTAGTCAACTTCGTTTGGACATGTTTGACCGTAAATTGCAATTGACATATGTGCTATAATAGTATCATATGGGATATAGTTAGATTCACAATGCGCTCTATTTTTTATTTATAAAAGTTTTAGACCATAATAATGTATAAAAATAAAGTTATTCACGGTCAAACATGCTCTGAAAAAATTGACCAAAAAGTGTGCAGTTATGGGTGGGATAGAGTGATAGTATTAATAAGTCAATTCGAATTCTAATACTATGTTTATTTTTTATCATACAAACACAAGAATTGGCATTATGAATTAGCCAAACACTATGAATTGTAAGGGTGTTCAAAAATACCCGACCCGCACTACCCGACCCGATACCCAAGAAATCCGAACGTTAATATCCGGGTATTTAGTAATAAATTCGGGTCGGGTACGCATTCAACCGGGTACGGGTACAGGTAATATTATTTATTTTTAATAAATTAATAAAATTATTATAATATAAAATAATATTTTCCTAAAATATTCCTAAAAAGCCTACAAATTTAAGGCGGATATGGTTTGACTGTGATTTCAGTTTGTAACTTTATATTTTTTGGGTTTTATGCACTTTATGGCAACAATTTGGTTTTTAAATTGGTTAAAAATCTCAACGTTTTTTGTGTAAAATTTACATCAAACGGGTATAAGGGTACCCGGTACCCGACCCGAACTATTCGGGTACCCGCACTTCCGGGTCGGACTCCGGGTTGCATTTTCAAATACCCGAAGGTGCGGGTATCCGGTTATGAACCTTAATGAATTGTAACATCAATTCTTAATTTCAATTATATTGAATTTGAACAGCAATGCCACATCGTACTCTCTTCGTAATTTTATCTCTTTGACCTGAAGTTTTGTGACCACATCCTTTGTTTATTTATTTACTGTCAAAGTTAAATTGACGCAATGTTCAGGAAACCCTGGTGCACGACGGGATCCATGGGAACGTGGAGACACAAGACACATCCATCGAGGAGATGATTCAGTTCATACTACTTAGGGATAAATTTAGAGTTTTACGACAAGAATACCGCGAAAAGCTCTATGCTGAGTGTCAGACATTCTTATAAACATATGCTATAAGCCTGTATAACCATATCAAGCATTCGTCGATGAAGAAAATTAAAAAGCTGGATCTTAAACACTAAAGTCATGGCCCTGTTTGGTTGTTGAAGGATTGATGGATTCAAGTGTGAGTTTGATGGTTTTGAGTGTAGCCACAATGTCCCTTGTTTTGATCCTATCTTGAGGTGATTCCACCAAACATTTCAGACCAACATGAAGGATGGAGACAAGGCACTGTTCCATTTCTGCTGTAGCCATCTTGCTTTCTTTCACCTTTTCAATCATTTTGGTATCAACAATCTGCATTACTGAGTTTTCTTGGACTGATTTGCTTACCCACTGTTTCAAACTAGAGTCTCCTCCAAAAGAATCATCTGTTGGCCTTCTCTTTGTGAATGTTTCCACCAAGCATACACCATAGCTGTACACATCACCATTTGCAGACACCATCCCTTGCATCCCATACTCTGCACGCGTTAAGGAAATATACGCACTTTTATTTTACTATGTGTGGTAGGCTACATGGATCATATCTCGTTATTTACAGAATCATACCACGTGTCTTTATTATACTCTAGACACACTGCATTCATTTTCACCATTTTAGACTAGAAAATCAGAGCAAGGCATCTAAAATGGTGAAAATGTAGTAATGGTTAGACAAGTAACATCAAAAATGAAAATGAAAATGATAAAAGAGTAGGATATTTTGATGCATCTATTTGTATTACCTGGTGACATGTAGCCAAATGTTGCTAATGTTCTTGTTTGTGCCATGATTTCTTCTTCACCAAAAAGTTTAGAAATTCCAAAATCGCAAAGATGTGCCGTGAAGTCTTCATCAAGAAGGATGTTACTAGGCTTTAAATCACAGTGAATAACAGGAAGTGTGTGATAACAGTGAAGATACTCCAAAGCGCAGGCTACATCAATCATGATGTTTAATCTTTGTACAAGGTCCAAGAAGCAACTTTCTGAATGCAGCCACTTTTCCAGGCTCCCATTCGGCATATACTCCAATACTAGGGCTTTGAGCAGTGGATCATCAACACAGCTGATGATCTTGATCAAGTTTCGATGGCGAGTACTAGCGAGAACTTGGCATTCAGCACCAAAGCTCTTAGCTGATCCTTCGGATTGCACATTGAACACTTTTATTGCAAAGATTGATCCATCAAGAAATGTCCCTTGGTATACAGAGCCAAAACTTCCAGCTCCTAATAAGTTTCTATCATTAAAGGAATCTGTTGCTATCAGAAGCTCCTGATGAGAGAACCTTCGCCATTGAGGAAGATTTTGTTCTCCACTAGTTGCTTCTGGTATTAACCTCGATCTTTTACCCCGTAAAATTGCAATGATGGCTACCAGAAGAATGCTGAGTGATATGGCAGGTAAAACGTATTTGAGAACTGAAAGTACTCTTCTTGAGTTTGAGTTTGAGCTTCTTTGTGGTTTGCAGGGTGGAAATCGGAACCTCTCTGCACCACATAATGCTGAATTATTCAGAAATGACTGAACTGTGTAGTTGGAAAATGGTCCATCATTTGGAACTGCTCCTTGTAATTTGTTGAAAGACACATTGAAGAATTTCATGTAATCAAGCTTCTCCAAGGACCTTGGTATGAGCCCTGAAAGATCATTATGAGATAGATCCAAATGTTCCAAACTCAATAACTTTCCCAAAGATTCTGGAATCTTGCCTTGAAACTTATTATGTGCCAAGGACAAATAGACCAACGCTTCGGTGCTTCCGATGGAACTCGGAATGTCACCTGATAATTGGTTCCATGATAAATCCAGCTGTGTTATGACCTCCCACTTGCCAATTTCTGGTGGAACCTGTCCAGTTAATGAATTCGAAGACAAATTCAGACCCAAGAGATCCTTGAGGCTCCATAAACTTGGTGGAATCATGGAACTAAAGTTGTTGGAATTGAGATAGATTGCTCTCAAGGACTTGAGTTTACCCAAGCATTCAGGTATTGGACCAGATAGCATATTCTCATTCAAATATAAGTCTCCAAGGCTCCCCAGGTTGCAAATCTCAGTAGGGATAAATCCTTGTAGTCTATTGTGCTCAAGATATATTCGCTCAATGCGAGTTAGCTTTCCAATGGTTGAGGGAATAAATCCAGTGAGATCATTGCTGTCAAAAAATATAGAGAGTAGGCTGCTCAGATTCCCAATCTCACTAGGAATAGTGCCCTTGATCATGCAATCAAAGGCTTTGAATGATATAAGAGATGTAGAGAAGTTTCCAAATGATCTAGGAAGGTAACCATTAAATTGATTCTGGGATAGCTCTACGGTCTCCAACTGCCTGCAATTTGTCAAAGAAGATACAAATGTCAGTTCTGGGGTTGAAGGTTCTCTTGTGAAATTGTTTTCTCCAAGAACAAGCCTTTTCAACAAGCGTAAATTTCCTATTGTAGCAGGTATAGGGCCACTGAAATAGTTGACTTCCATGCCTAGCTGGGATATCTTAGAGGCATTGGAAATGTAGCTTGGTATCATTCCACTAAATTGGTTATCTCCTAGATAAATCTCTTGTAGTTCTGGAAGTGAAATCCACATGTTTGAAGGAAGAGAGCCCGAAAAGAGGTTTTCTGATAAGCTCATAAACGTTAGTGATGACATATTGAAGATCCCAGGTTGAATGGCCCCTGATAGGTTATTAGTAGCAACAGCAAGCCCTTCGAGAATGGCATTGTTGCCGATTTCAATAGGTAAACCACCTGCCAAAAAATGAGCACACGTGAAAAACTCATAGGCAATATGAAGAATAGAATGATCTGCAATAATGAATATCATACCTGTTAACTTATTGTCACCCAAATACATTTGTTTTAGCTGAGTGAGATTTCCAATTTTCTTAGATACAGCGCCCGAGAATTCATTGCTTGACAAATCTACGGTCACAAGGTTCTGGCAATCCCATATGAAGGAGGGGATTGAACCATTGAGATGGTTGGTTGAAAGATCCAATTGCTCAAGTAGTGGAAGATTAGAAGACATTTTCTTCGGAAGACTTCCAGATAAGCTGTTGTTAGAAACGTCTAAAAGTCTGAGAGAAGGCAGGTTGAAGATGGATGATGGAATTTCCCCTGTTAGATAGCTACTTTGGAAGCTCAATTCCTCCAATTCTGTCAAATTACCAACCGCCAAAGGAATTTGTCCTGTATAAATATACCATGGGAAAACAAGAGGTCAAATGTGTACAGAATGAAGTGGGGGATTCAAGAAACACATTTTCAATAACAGGTGACTACAGAAATGGAGGCAAATCTATTTCACCTGTCATTCGGTTCACACCAATATACAACTTCTTGAGCTTAAGCAAATAACCAATGGTTCTTGGAATTGTGCCGTTGAAGTCATTGTAAGACAGTGATACAGTCTCAATGTTCCTACACTTGTACAGCTCCAACGGGATTGCCCCTTGAAGATGGTTCAAGGACAGAAGAAGTAACCTGAGTTTGGATTGATGGCCACTGCAGATGTCATTGGGGAGGTTACCTGACAAGCTGTTGTTTGTGAGAGCTAATATTTCCAAGGAAGGCATGCTGAAGATTCCAGGTGGTATAGAACCAGTAAACTTGTTAAATCCCAAAGATAAGTTCCTTAAGTTGGTAAGATTAATCATCCCTAGTGGAATATTTCCTTCAAGATGATTATAGCCCACGTACACACTTTCCAGCTTTGACAGATTGGATATGGACACTGGAATCATGCCTGTGATCTCTTATTGTTAGAACACAAGGAAGAAAAAGCACAGTAAATGATTGCAATCTCAAATCGCGATTTAATCCCGCTCCTCTAGGCTTAATTCTTCCACTTTAAATGTGCAAAATATCAAGGACATAAATAAGTGAAACTTAGAACTATGTAGTTCCTCAGAACTAAGAGCAAGAGACTCTAGAACAACTAGTGAATCTGAATTCTGCTGTCACATATTGGATAGATGGAACAGAATCGTACCTGTGAGCTTATTATTGTAAAGATGAAGCACCTCCAGCTCAGACAAGCTTCCAAGGTTTGATGGGATTTCTCCAGACAAGTTGTTGTATTCCAAGTTCAGTCTCTTCAGGGAATGCAAGTTACCCAACTCAGCTGGTATAGAGCCGGAGAAGTAGTTTAGGTAAAAGTCCAGTGATGTGAGGAATGTCAGGTTTCCCAGATGGGATGATATTGTCCCCTCCAGGTTCCAGAATGAGAGATTTAAGGATATCACCCTCTGACTCATGCAAGTGACACCTTTCCAACTGCACGCGTCGGTTGTCGAAGACCAGTTAGCCACAAGTCTGTAAGGGTCTGCAGTGATATGGCTTTTGAACTCAAGAAGTGCAGATGCATCAGTTTTCGGAACCATTGCAGCAGAGCTTTCCACCAGTAATGCAGCAAATAAGAAGCATAATACCACCATGGAAACACTACTCGAGATCATCGAACTGGTGTTTCTGTTACAGCCTCGTGGGAACTCAGAATTTGAGAAAGATGCATTCATGAAAGGAACCTTTTCTTTAGATTTGTAAGAATAAGACATAAAGGGACCATCAGGACAATTGAGCGTTAGTTTAAATGTTCAGTGTATACATTTCACCTAACTATTCAGGCTCAAATATTAATATGCAAGGACTCAACTGTGCTGTGTTTCTCTCACCATTAAAGTCACAACAGTAGAAAAATGGTCCCTACTTGATGAGAGATCAAAAAACAAAAAACCTACTTGATGTAATCAGGATGCTTCATGTCTTTAATCTGTATATTTTGCCTTGTTTTGATGCCATGTTCTACATTTGATGTAAATGATACGAAAGCCAAGAACACATAATTTTCTAAGCAAGTCACACCAAACATGAGAAGAAAGTATATGTTTTCAGAAGAATCATGGTTCTGATCGCTCAAGTATGACATACGAGGAAATAACACATGAGAATCATTCATTTCATTTGGCTGTAACTCTGTATAATTACATGATCATCGATACATATACAAAAATCAACAACGTTTCGTGTAAGAAAGACAAGTAAAAATGGTAGCAATATAAGGATACAAGAGGCTTATTAACTGAAATGAATAAATCACTTTAAGGCATTAGAAATTGCATAAATGAAGTCCAAGAATCCAGTTCCCTTGAGGAGACCTTTACCCGTCAGCAGCTCAAAATCCAGCAACAGCAAAAAACCGATAGCTGCAGCCTTTCCATTGATCAATTCATTCCTTCCTGTAAACCCTAATGTTTGCTGTTCCTCATCAACCACCATCCTTACCTAAGACAACAAAGTCAATGTCAAATGTTAGTGATTTTCTAACTAGGTAGCATCTAAAATAATCTCAAGTGATGTTCTCTGGTTGATTAATTACCTCTTCTATATTTACATCAGTTGCTGTTACACCAGGTTGGGCTTTCCCACTGAAGACTATCTCTGCCGAAGCATCGACCACACCTCCTCTTATGCTTATGAAGATGTTTTCACCTTCGACTTTCACAGGGTAAATGAATAGGTTTCTTAAAGCAGGTGTGAGTACCCTCAGCACTGGGTTATTAGGGTACCACTCTTTTATAGCTCCAGTGCGCAGATCAAATGTGCTGTCAGTTGAAGGGCAAACTATACAGCCATCCTGTGGAAAGACACCATTTTTTATTCGTTTAGATTCCATCTGTTCTTTAGAGACTCCGGATGTACTTACAACTAAAATATATGAAGCATGAAGTTATATTTATTATAAAACAATGCACGGCAACTTGATATAAATTCATTTATTCACACAAATTCTTCTGGAGATGATGTCAAAAAAAAATTAAACCAGCACTCCGATTTGTCCTACTAAAACTGTACAATTTGTCCTTAACAATTATACCTCCATCACTGAAGTCACAAAGGAACCATACATGATAAAGATCTCTATGCACTACTGAATCCACCTACCAAGAGAAGTCTTGTGAAAGTGTGATCTAATGGCAAAATTCATATGATACTGCAGCTAACATAACTATTAAAGAAATCCCAAATGCCTAAGCTTTCATCTCTCAATATCCAGCTTAGCCTGTTTTAACAAGTTCCACAAGCCGACACTAAAGAAAAAGCTACAAGTGACTACTGACTAATGACACTGTACCAAATGGAGCTAACATTTCGAGAATTTACAGTCCACCAATAAACCATGAAACCGATCATTTTATTCACCTTAAGATCACATTAGATAGCTACCTTGTGTTAAAAGTTCCATTTAGACTACACTTGCCAATTGCAGTCAATATAATTTTCAGTAGATAGGCGTGAAGATTCTAAGAACAAAAGTAAAACACAAAAACATAAATTACAACAATATAGTATACTTGAAGAAATCCATGTCACATTGAAAATCATTAATCAGAAGCAATTAAAAGAATAACCTGAGTGAGCTTAGCATTGATCAAACCTTCAGTGTAAGCCCCTTCAGCTGGTGACCTATTTTCAATAGCAAAAACCGAATCCTTAAACCACAGAAGCAGTATGGCCTCTCCGTCTTGTATGATCACGCGCCGCTCTCCTTTGGGCAGCGCAGCGAGTGGCACCACCGGAACCCAATTCTCATCACTCCCGGAAACCGATTCCTCCGCCCCGACAGAGGAGGAGGAGGAGGAGACATCAGTGGCTTTGCATGAAATGCAGAGCCTTTTTGAGGCGAAACTGCCGGTGGGTCTGGCGGCGGCGGCGGCGGAGAGCGGTGGCTGACAGCGGCGGTGCTGGTGGTGCTGGAAAGTCAGTACGGCCGTGGAAGTGAGTTTTGCAGCAGCAGCAGCAGCAGCCATTAGTGCGTGGTGTGCTATGAGCTTAATAAGAAAGGTGTTGAGTTTTGAGAGATGAGAGTGGCAAATCCATGGTTTGAGTTTGGCCACACAGATGGTGGAAATAGATAAGTACAGTCCACACTTTTCTTTTTATCAACCAGCAACTTTATTAAATCAACTTAAAACATAAAACAACGGTTTGTTAGACCTATTGAGGTTAGAGAAGAAAATATAAGGTCCTGTTCTCTAGAGATTATTTGAATATTTTTTAGTTCAGATAAAGTTTTTTTAGTTCAGATAAACTTTTTTTAGTTCAGATAAAGTTTTTTTAGTTCAGATAAACTTTTTTTAGTTCAGATAAATGTTTTTTAGTTCAGATGAGTTCAGATAATCTTTTTTCAGTTCAGATGAGTTCAGATAATCTTTTTTCAATTCAGATGAGTTCAGTTCAGTAAACCTTTTTAGTTTTCAGATAAGTTAAGTTCAGTAAACTTATTTGTAATTTAGTTCAGTTCAGTTTAAATCAGTGCAATCTTTTGAGCTTAATTGTTCATATCAGTTCAGTTCAATTCCACTCAGTTTAGTTCAGTTTCAATATGATTTGATGAAATTTAGATTAATTTAGTCATACCGATTCTTTTTTTTTCAATACATTAATTTCACTTTAGTTCAGTTCAGTTTAGCTCAACAACAATATAATTTGGTGCAATTAATTAAGGTTAATTTATTCATACCGTTTATTTTCATCACACTTATTAATTTTCAATTCAGTTCAGTTCAGTTATCTATATGCTTCAGCTCAACTCAAATCAATATGTTTAGCTAGCAAACATGATCATATTTTTTAACATTAAGGCAATGTGTGCCAGAACTTTTATATATCAGTTTAGTTCAATTCAATTCAGTAAATTGAAGTGAAATGTAATTTGATGAAATTCAGGTTAATACATCATGTTGATTCTTTTTCCCGGTACATTAATTTTCACTTCAGTTCAATTCAGTCTAGTTCAGTTCAGTTGAACAAGAAATAAACTCTATCAAACTCTAAGTTATACTCAAATTATTAAATTTTAAATGTTTTGAAAATGTCATATTTATTTCATTTCAGTTCAGTTGATCTATATATTCAGTTCAACTTTGTTCTACATATTTTCATATTAGGAATAATAAATTTCAAATATATTGAAATTGATCATATTTGTTAATTCAGTTTATCTACATCAGTGCAACTCAGTTCAGTATATTTTAATATTAAATGTATTATGTTATATTTAGATTAATGAATTTCAAATATATTGGAAATGATCATATATTTTTTAGTTAGTTTCAATTTAGTTCAATTCAATTTATCTATATATTTTAATTCAGCTCAGTTTTTAAGTTCAAATAAGTACAGTTAAATTTTTTAAGTACAAATGAGTTCAGTTCAGATGAGTTCAGATAAAGTTTTTTAAGTTCAGATGAGTTCAGATAAACTTTTTTTAGTTCAGATAAAGTTTTTTAAGTTCAGATGAGTTCAGATAAAGTTTTTTAAGTTCAGATAAGTTCAAATACCGTGAAGAGAACAGGACCTAATAATCATATTGTTGTATTAAGAATATAGTTTCCTATTATACTTTGTATTGTATTGCATCTATCCCACATCGGAAGATGGAAAGATAGAGCCTCCTATTTATCCCTATAAATACTGTAATCATTCTCTTGGATGAATTGCCTTTTGATGATAATACGAAGTGCCAATGTAAATACTATTATCACCCTTATTATATTTTATATTTTATCAAGAGCTAATTTCTTACTGAACTTAATTGGATTAAATTGAATGAATTGAATTGAATTAAACTGAATTGAAGTGAAAATTAATATATTAAAAAATAATCAGCATGATTGAATTAACCTGAATCTCATCAAATTACATTTTAAATGAACTGAACTGAATTTGACAGAACTGAAATGAACTGCAGAAAATCTTTATATAGGCAGGAAGGACATCGTCCCTAGAACTTTAAGTAATCCATCTGTCCCGATTATCTGTGCACTTTTATTTGTTCATAAAAGTTAAATTATTTAACTTTGACATTAAGCCCTATTTGATAGAGCTTATTGTTTGCTGCACTGAACTGAACTGAACTTGATTGAACTAAACTGAATTGAACTGATCTACTAATAAGTTCTGGCAAACATTGCCTAAGTTAGAATGATAAATAATTTAGAAAATTATCATACTTATTTTATCTTATTAGATAAAAATGTCATATATTTTATGTCTACTAAGAAAGTCAAAATGTGCAGATATAGTCAGGATGGTGGGAGTATTACAATATTTTAAAATAATTTTTTCAACCAATTAAACTTCACGATCCATGGTAAAAGTCATGATGAAGGACTTAGATGTGTCATCAACATTTGCTCAGCCTAGTAGTATTGACGGTCTTGAAACTTGCTTTGAGTGCATCTCTATGCACCAGTGCAGAAATCTTGATTAAAGGCTTTCAATGGAAGACTGTTCGTTGAAAAATTCAAAAAAATGTTGTGCAACAATATTTCCGATATCGGAATCATGTAATTCTATGAGCTCTATCATTAAACAACTTTTGAAAAAATTTAGAAAGCGGTCAAATTTGAACCGCTGTCTAAAATTTTTCATAAACGGCGTTTTATAATACCAGTTGTCCAATGTAATAAAAGACGGCATTTTTTTAGAAACGCTGTCGAAACAAAGTACTTTCCGATAACGGAAGCCCAGTTCCGAGATGGGAAGCAATATTCTAGTAAATAATTTTTGGGTTCCGAAGTTGGAAGTAAAGAAGTTAGCGATTAACCAGAAAAACAAGCATATTTCCGATATCTAGGATCAATTCTAATATATATTTTTAGATTCCGAATTCGGAAGTACTAATAAGTTCCCGATCCCGGTTAATGTAGTAATCGGAGCTAAATTTTGACTTTTTTAAAGTTTGACAGGCATAAATATTTTACTGTTTCGACATATTTTACGTAGAATCTCATCATAGTTCCGAGATCGGAACCTTATTCTAGTACATTTTTAGGTTCCGGGATCGGAAGTGAATATAATTTCCCAATCCCTATTAGTTCCGGATTCGGAAATAAATTTTTTTTAAAATTGAAAATACGTTAACCTAAAATACATGACTGTATTTTTTTGAAAACCTAACAGGAAAGAGATACTCAATTTTAAAGGGCTGAGTCGGAAGACTATGTAAATAAAGGGGCAATACCTATATATTCAGGAACGGGTAATCACTTGTGAATGCCATAAATCTTTTGTATTTGTGAAGAAATAATTGGTGTGGTCGAAGACTCGTGATCCGTCTACAACGAACAGAACAAGGCAACGAACGATACAAGGTTATTAGAGCATCCACAATGGTGCTCGTTAAGTGCACTTTTCTTAATAAGGAACGCTCCTTAATTAAGAAGGTCCATTGTGGAGTTTTAAGAACAACTCCTTATTTAGGGAGTGATTACCTCTTTTATTGTTCTTGACTAGCCAATAAAAACATTACTCTTGCCATTGAGTATTTTTTTAATTATAAGTTTAAAAATAAAAAATAAAGAAAAGAAGTGCTTCTTAAGTATTGTTCTATTGTTAGTGTTGGATTTTTCTTTAGTTTTGCTCAAAATTGATTATGTGGCACTTAAGAAGCGCTCTTTATCTTCAAACTATTTTGGATGCTCTTACTTGCTTACGAGATATTGAATACATGAACTATCATATTTTACAAGATTAATTGGGGCTTTTTATGTGAATTCCTTGATTGAGTAATTTAATTGATATGATTTAAATATAGGGGGTTGCTCCATGCAGGTCCATTTTTCTCTGGCATGTCCGTATTTTTACCATAATGCCCCTGATGGAACCCTATGATTTCAAGCCCATTTTTTGTCTTAACAATATTAGGGGTATTATAGTAAAAATACGGACCTGCAAGAGAAAAATGGACCTGCATGGAGAAATTCCTTAAATATATTGTGATTTACATTGTAGGAGTATGAACTTGGATCGTGTTCGTATTGTTCGATCGAACATTCGAACATCTACTGAATATAGGGAATTTATCAAATATTTCATTGAAGTTGCTTCTAATCATGCGAGAATGAAGAATATGTCGATGATGCGATGTCTATGTAAGGATTGTAGGAATGATGTGTATCTGGGGGAGCGGGGATTACGCTCACATTTGATTATAAGGGGATTTGAGGCTTCATATACCAAGTGGATATGGCATAGGGAAAACGTAGATGTATGAGATGAAATCAATGATGAATGTCATGAAAATTATTAATAAATAGAATTCATACTAGATATCAAAACTAGGGGTGTAAATGAACTGAACCGTTCGTGAACAACTCGTGAACAACTCGGTCAAAGTTCGTGTTCGAACTCAATTTGACCAGTTCAAAATCGAACTCGAGCTCGTTAGTTAATAAATGAGTTCGAACTCGAGATCATAATTCGATAGCGTCGTTGAACAGCTCGAGAATAATTTATAGGTACTATATTTAGAATTTATAAAAATAATTTACATGTCTTAAAGAAGGTAATTATATGTTTATTAATTTTGGTTCTTTTTATTTATTTATTTTAGTCTTTTTTATATAAAAAAACTAAGAGAATACATTTTGAATAAGAAATGGATAAGATATGACGTTATGAAGATTGAAAAAAGAAGTAAAGTAAATCTTGAGAGAAAAAAAAAAGAAAAAGGGAAGGGATGAAAGTTTGAATCCCACATCGGTGGCAAGAGAAAGGGAGAAATCTTCTCTAAGTTATAAATTGATCTCATTTCCTAACCATTCTTAGTCCAACTTGCTTTGGTGGATTTCCATGTGCAAAGCCATATTTAAATGTTTTGGCTTGAATTGGGCTTCTAAACATTAATAACAAATAGAATTCATACTCGACATTGTAACATTAAATATATCGAAATAGTCATAGAATCCGGTCGATTGCGGTCAATATTAGTGTGAAATAGAATTGAATTTGCGGTGTCGGAAACTTTAAAACTAACTAGAATTCATACTAGATACCGTAACGTATAATAAATCGAAACGCTTATAGAATCTGGAAAACGGTGAAAAACAACCAACAAGTAGAATTGGATTTCCTAATTCGGAATAATACTCATTAACCAGAATGGAACCTAGAATACGTAAACTATGCAAAATCGAATATGGACTCGTATTCATAAACCTAATGGTCGGATAATTTTATTCCGGCGACAAATCAACGGAAAATACTAACTTCCGAACACGGAACTAATGTAGAGTAAATCCTAGAATCTTAAGTTCCGCCACCGGAAATAAATGGAAAGCGGTTGGAAAATAAACAATGGATAACGTTTGAAAAAGCTTTTGATTATCTCATTGGACGTCTCCTAATTAAACACTGTCTAAAGAAATACAATGGACGGCTCAGCCACCTACGGCTCCTCCAAAATGCCTTCTATCGCTCAAATAACAGCCGTTAATCCTATGCTCTCCCACTAGTGATGTTAGCATGGAGATTATGATAGTTGTGATCCAATGTGATACCATGTTGAAAACTAAAACAATAAGCAGTTGCATATGGGCTTTTGACATTGTCAATACGGCAAGAGGTAAGTGAAATTTTATTCGAATGCTTATGTCGTCTGCTCCTCTGAAAAATTTGTGCACACCTATATGAGATTTTGCCATCTTCCAAATCTGAATTTTATCATATTTTGGGTGCAACATCCTATAAAGTCCATAGTATATAGAATGATAGTTGTAAATCTTGAGCTTGAGATATGAATTGCTTCATCCATGTGTCGAAAGCATCAATGCGGACGTTAAAATCAAAACCTAAAGAGCTTAGCCTTCGCTTTGCGTACTCGCGGCCAACACATTTATGGTCCATTTTAAGCTAAAATGTCTTGATTGAAATGTTCCGTGGATTTGAGACCAAGGACACTGTATGATCTAAACTGAGTTTTCTTGCTTGCGAGTTTGTCTAAGTCTTCCAATAACTTTTTTGGGAGCTTGTAGACTCTCCATTGTGCATACGTACGGGCACAGACTGCAAGACTGATTTTGCCATTGTAATGCTTCCCATCAATGACAAAGATCTATTTCCATCTTTCAAACTTCGTTTTTACTCTGTTTAAGATCTATTTCCATCTTTCAAACTTCGTTTTTACTCTGTTTATTAGTTCCCTAATCACTACCTTATGATTGGTCACCTTGATAAGACTCAATCCCAGATATTTATCAAAGAAGCCTTGTCATTGAATGTTCAATGTTGCAAATATCCATGTTTTGAACTAATTAATCGATGGTATTTGGCTAAAATAGATTGATATTTTTTGGAAATTAAATCCTCTGATCGCCCCCACCCCTCCAAGATGTGACATTCTCGTTATCATCAACATGTAGGACGCTGTTAAATCTACCCGGGGGTGGCCACCCTCCACCCAACACGTGACCTTTGCTCTCCCAGCTGATCTCTCAAGGACGTGGGACCCATTTCAATAATTATTATTTTTTAAAATTAAAGCAAACATGGATTTTAAAATTAAAAAAAAAGTAGGGTACTAACTAAAACTAATACCAAAATGAAATTTAATAGTATTATAAATCTGAAATAAATAGATACATTATAAATCTATACTAGTATTTAATAGTTATTAGTGGATAAGATATAAAGGTCGAAGGAAAGTAACATGTTAATTCTATACTACACCACCTATTTCAGCATTTCGGAAAAATTCAAAAATTTGCACGAGCACTATTTATACTATATTAGAAAATAATATTGAGTTAAAATTTCACGAATGTCCTAATACGTTAATTCTTATTTTAAATACAAGTCCGACCCTTAAAAATTCAAGGTAACGAGTGATTTACACTCAATTTGAAGTGTGTGTTTGTCAAATAAGTGATGTAATATTTCCTGAAGCATGTGCTTGTACTAAATCAGGTATGATTTGGTTAAATTTGAGTGAAAAATCTTTTTTTAAAAAATTTAATGGCCACAACAACATTTTTGGAACTTTCGGACAACATATGTAAATATTTTTTCTACCACCCACGTTGACCCAAAAAACCTTAAAATGGTAATTTCACATTTCGCGAGCCTTCAATTAGGTTCCGAACTACTAAATTTTGAAATTCGACGCTTCCAACATTCTTGGAGGGACGTAGGTGAATAAAGTTAAAAGTTTGTATAAATGCCGAAATTGAAATCCACTTGAAGAAATTTCTAACAAAAATCCTAACTAATATTGTACTTTAACACCATCAAATTTTCATTCGAATTACAACACTAAAGAGTCAATGTGTTAATCTCTTGAAACTTTGTATCGTAACTTGTAAACACTAGTAGTAAACACTACTGATTTGTTCTACACCACATATTTCTGCACCTCAGAAAAATTCAAAAATTTGCACGAGCACTATTTATACTATATTTGGAAGGCAAATTCTCATTTGAGACAGGTCTCAAATGAGACCAAAGATTATATGAAACTGCTATTGATTGAATTTGTCGTTAGTGAGCTTTAAACCCGTCGTTTTCCTTATTGAATTTGTCGTTGGTGAAGTTGACCAAGAAAATGATCAAGAAAATTGACCGAAAGATCAAGCAAATTGAACGAAAGATCAAATTAACTGAAAAATCAAGGCAAAACAAAAATACTCAAGGACATTGATTGAAAGATCAAACAAACTGACTAAAAGATCAAGCAGAAACAGTAAATGCTCATTCCCCTGCTCTTGGTCTCCACAAGGACAGGTCTCACCCAAGACTTTCTCTATTTGGAAATAGCATTGAGTTAAAATTTCACGAATGTCCTTAATAGGTTGAAAATTATTTTAAATACAAGTCCGACCCTTAAAAATTCAAGGTAACAGGTGATTTACGCTCAGTTTGAAGTGTGTATTTGTAAAATAAGCGATGTAATATTTCCTGAAGCATGTCCTTATACTAAATCAGGTATTCTTTGGTTAAATTTGAGTGAAAAATCTTGGGAAAAAAAATTAATGGCCACAACAACATTTTTGGAACTTTCGGGCAACATATGTAAATATTTTTTCTACCACCCACGTTGAACCAAAAAAACCTTAAAATGGTAATTTTATATTTCGTGAGTCTTCAATTAGGTTTTGGACTACTAAATTTTGAAATTCGACGCTTCCAACATTCTTGGAGGGACGTAGGTGAATAAAGTTAAAAGTTTGTATAAATGCCGAAATTGAAATCCGCTTGAATGAATTTCTAACAAAAATCCTAACAACTAATATTGTACTTTAACACCATCAAATTTTCATTCGAATTACAACACTAAAGATTCAATGTGTTAATCTCTTGAACCTTCGAATCATAACTTGTAAACACTATTAGTAAACACTACTGATTTGTTACACACCACCTATTTCTGCACCTCAGAAAAATTCAGAAATTTGCTCGAACACTATTTATACTATATTGGGAAATAATATTGAGTTAAAATTTCACGAATGTCCTTAATACGTTGAAATTTATTTTAAATACAAGTCCGACCTTTAAAAATTCAAGGTAACGGGTGATTTACGCTCAGTTTGAATTGTGTATTTGTCAAATAAGCGATGTAATATTTCCTGAAGCATGTGCTTGTACTAAATCATATATGGTTTGGTTAAATTTGAGTGGAAAATCTTGAAAAAAAATAATTTAATGGCCACAACAATATTTTTGAAACTTTCGGGCAACATATGTAAATATTTTTTCTACCACCCACGTTGACCCAAAAAACCTTAAAATGGTAATTTCACATTTCGTGAGCTTTCAATTAGGTTTCGGACTACTAAATTTTGAAATTCAACGCTTCCAACATTCTTGGAGGGACGTGGGTGAATAAAGTAAAAAGTTTGTATAAATGCCGAAATTGAAATCCGCTTGAATGAATTTCTAACAAAAATCCTAACAACTAACATTGTACTTTAACACCATCAAATTTTCACTTGAATTACAACACTAAAGAGTCAATGTGTTAATTTCTTGAACCTTTGTATCGTTACTTGTAAACACTACTAGTAAACACCACTGATTTGTTATACACCACATATTTCTACACCACCTATTGAGTTTAATTACTTAATAGTTAATCCTTAATTGACTTTCTATAAAATTTAACATCTAACTTGAAAGAGCACAAGAAAAAAAAAAGAAAAAAAAAAAGATAATGTGGGCTTGACACGTTGGTGGGGGGCCATATCTACTATATATAAAAGCGTGAACAATTTTGCCCCGGCCTGTCTCCAGCCTGGTACCGGGTAAATTCCTTCGTCTTTATTTTCGGCGCCTGACCTTTTCTCCTCTCTGCTCCTCTCTGCTACACCAAGATTTCGCTGGTTGCTCCGGTCGCCAATCGTCAAATTCACGCTTTTGCCCCTCCCCATCTCCCCCGGTCACTGTTCTCAGCCTACGTGGTTCAGGATTGATACTATTTCTTCCGGTTGCCCATGGCCCAGTGGCCGCCATCAAGATTTCTGGCCAGGCCACCTGCTTGCTTAGTCATTCTGTCGCCCACCCCTCCTGCTGACACGTAGCTGATTGCTTCATGCTTCGGTTAAATCTCTATTCTCTATAATGGGTTTATTTCACATTCATTTGAATCCATGTCCTTTCTTTGTTCTTTGAGTCCGTAAGATTTTATGCTTATTCTTTTGCCTTTCATAATCTGTCTTCCATATCGCCTACTACCTGTTCGACAAATTGTCTCCATATAGGTTTCACAATTTTTGGTTCATGATTAGCTTCTTTTTCTGTAACAGAAAACATGTGATTCTGTGTGCTTCTCGTTTTTGTGCCACTATGTTTTAATTATGTCTACGACTCATTTAAACAGTATTATTCATTCTATATGATGCTAGATTGTACATGGAGTAAATGAATTTGTACATGAAATTAATGATAACTGTACTTTCTTATATTCATTGATTCATTGTTTTTGTTTTGGTTTATGTGATTATAGTTGCCTGAACCCGTTTGACATTTAATTATACGATATTACATGTTTTAGGCATAAGATTGTTGTAAAAAGATTTGAAATTTGATGGTTAAGCAAATGGTTTGTCAGTTTACCTCAATACTGTTGATGAGCAAAGTCACAAAGATTGTTGATGTGATTATGAATTTTTAGAGGCACTTGCTCTGCCTAAATCTCTATGGTAATCCAACTACCACATTGGCTTTCTTTTCTTTATAACTTAGTCAGCAAGTATCAGACTGAATCATGATGCAGTAAAGCTGTATGCATTGCATTGTCTCTAAATTTACATCATTTGTCATTTTTGACTTAAATACAAAGCCATTGCTTTGATTTGGTTAATGGCCATCATCAATTGTGGCTGCTTTGTTGTTTCATTTTTTACTTTATGGTTAATGGTATTAACTTCTTTTTAATATTAAATGAAAATGAGACATGATGTCAGTTGGAATGATTTTATGTGTATCTGATCAACGATTCTCAAATCAGATCCACCTTTTTGATATTGACATTCCTGGTGGAATATCATTCAAGGAGTCAGATACTATCACAGCTGGGGATTCTCCCACTATTATGGACGATATTGACATTCCTGGTGGAATATCATTCAAGGAGTCAGATACTATCACAGCTGGGGATTCTCCCACTATTATGGACACAGGTAGGTAGAGTATTATCGTAGCCATCTCAAAAAAGGGATGGGATACCAATGTTGTGCATTTAAATTCTGTTATTTGGTCCCTTTTGCCATGCCATGCCATGCCATGTTGTTTTGATCATTAACTACTTATAACTTTAACTTATAACTTTACTTCAGAGGTTGGGTGTATTGGTATTGGTATATACTTTCAATTTTTGGAATTGGCCATCTTATATGCAGGAAGTGGTTGACTTATGCTTTTATTGATGCAAAATTATTAGTAGCTATAACGTAGTATAGTGCAATGACTGCAATCAACAACCTGAAGTATGGCATACAATATCAGTTTTTTTTGTAAACAAACTGTATTACCATATGTACAATTTTTTCCCTTTTTCATTTGTTAATAGTTTGTGATCCAGTAATATGTTTTTATTCAATTTTAGATTTTTTCTGATGCAAGCTTTGTTTTCTTGCAGCTTTTTAATCTCCATTACAACCATACTTTCCTAACTATATTCCTGAGATTTAGAAACATCTTCTCCTTACTAGGCAAACTTAGAAAGATTTCTTCAAAAAAAAAATAAGGCAAACTTAGAAAGATTTTGAGGTATGACTTTCTGTCCAGGCTGCAGGCTACGATATTGAACGTGCCTGAGATCATAAACAAATATTTAATTTACACAAGTGGATCAATTCCTGGCGGCTCATTATTGTAGTTCAGTTACCGTTCCTTTTTCAAATTTCTGTTTGCTGTTAAGTGTTGACTTCTTTCTCAAGTTCTGGTTAAATTCCTAACTCGAATTCAATTTGTGTTGACTTTTGATGTCTATATATATTCTCTCTACTTTATCTTCTTCTGAAGCCTTTTATTTTCTGTAGATTCTCATTTCCCCTGACTAAGTTCCATATCTGCCCAGATTTGTCAGGCTTATAAAGGTATGTTCACATTCAGTTCATTTCCATTGTTTGAAATTGCTAATTTGCTGGTTTTAGAAGTGGCACTGTATTCAACTTTAATTGTGCTCCTTGTCAATCATTCACGGATGAGTCTGTGTAAGAGTATTTCATTTCCTTGATACATTTTTTTAATTTAGAGATGCTTGTTTGTTAGGCGGCTGATAGTACATTTAATATGTTAAGTTCCCTATAAGCTGTCTGGTAATTGTACGTTTCTTTCTGTAAACCATTCTTGCCCTTGACTACTCTGCTATGTTGATCTAGAATTTAGTTTTGCAGTGGTCCTTCCTAGATTTAGATAAGTGCTTCCTTTCATTCCTAGACAGTAGTCCAATCTGTATTCATGAGATTAATCATTTTCTTAGAGGGATTGATGCTTACTTTTCAAAAAAAAAAAGTTAAAATGTGTTGATATCATGATGTGTTGGGATTGCAATACAAAAAAATAAACAAAAAAATTTCAAACACGACATTTATCTCATTGTCTTAGATGATCTTGTTTACTTACTCTTTTTGCTAATGCTACAATGTTGACTATTGGGATCTGTATAGTATCTGCATAACTCAATAATTGCATGTGGAGTTTTAGTAATGTTATATGATTCTATTTAATATGGTTCAGATACTAAATTGCTACCATCATATTGAGGTTTAATTCTCAATTGTTATCTGGGGAACTCCATGATAAACTTACTTCTGCCACTCAATTACTCACTTCTGTTTAATTTGAATTATGCACTTCTGTGATCATTGTGCAGGACCTGCAGGTCTTAGACTCTTTGTTTCAATATTTAGCGATATGTAGTGTAGGAATTCTAACTAATCTTCTTTATATTGCAGAAACGGAGAGGTGAAAAGTTTTTATAATGCAAGTAATGAATTTTAGCCTGGTAATGAATTTAAGTCTGGTAATGCATATAAGTTTTTCTAAAAGTTTTCAATTATCTACACTCTTTTGAGTCTGGTGATTGCAGGTAATGAATTTGCAGTTGGAATACAATTATACAAATGCAGTTCTAATTACTATGTCCATTTCTGATATAAACTACTGAAATAATAGACATATATATCCTTGAAATATAGAACTCATTTGCTGCCAAAACAATAATTTCTGGTTTTTTATATCAAAATTCTTTGTAACTTCTATAAATGCGCAAAAATAGATAATTACGTTTTAAGGAGAAATGTTGTTTGGGAGTCAATAATTTGAATCAGTCGTTCAGTAGAGACTTATTTTCATATTCTACACATTCATCGTTGCATGAAATTTTACTCTCAACAAAGTCATCCAAAAACATTGCATGAAATTAAGGTACTTATAATCATGTCATTTTGGTATACTAAGTTGGACCTTTTACTTAGTTGTGTACGTGTACGTGTCTGAGCTCAGAAAAAACAGCAAAAAAAGAAGAAAAAAAACCATTACTGAAGTTTCCAGGACTGAAGCTGTTTTTTAGAAAGGAGGTTCAAGCTTACAAAGAATTGTACTCCCTGGATTGTTCAGATTGTGGTTGACGAAAAAGGAGAGCTCAACAGAGTTCTATATAGATTAACCTCCACTGTAAGTGCTGCTGCTACTTTTCAGAAACCCTTGAGATGGTTCTTGGTTGATGCATTCATGTCTAATTGTTTTCTTCATATTACAGTACTGTAGCTTTTTTGCAGTGAGCAAAAACGTCAAATGAAGCTTGTTCGAGGATTATAAAGTAGTCTCTGCTTGTTCGAAGCTTGTTTTATAGAATGATGCTAGACCACAAATTCGTGTTTCAATCTTTTAGCTCTATTTTTTGTGACCCCGCTGACTATGGAAAGAGGTTCTATGTACAGTTAAAGACATGTTGTGTTTCATTGCTGTGTAAGTGCTGCTCTCTGTACTGCTCATTTGAGCAAAAGGAGACCCCTTTTATTACCTCTCTTATCAGTCAGTTTCTTGGATTAATGCTCATTTGCTTCAATTCCATATCTATGCTTTTGTTTTTCGGTATAATTCCTTAATATAGTTTCTGACCACAACGTGTTCGACAAAATTTATATCATCACTATTTTATCGTTACATGAAAATTATGTATACAAAGTTGTCAAGGTTATCAAAATATTTGTACTTAGTTACGGGTTAAGCCGCACACCGTGCGGCACCCCCACCTAGTCCAACATATATTGAGGATACTTGATATTTTGCAGAATATCCGCCATAATCACCTAATTATGCCCGATTTGCTAAGAACTCCTAAGAAACTCTTTCATGTGCCTTAATTATGCCGGTTTAATCGCCTACAGTGATTTATTTTGTCGTTAGTGTTATATGTTAGACGCACTTTAGTACATCAGATTCAGAGTTATCGATTTTTGCATATGGGAAGGGTGAGTGGGATTTATTGGATGTCAATTTGGATTATCATTTTTTTATATATAAAAAACACATTTTAGTAATTTTATTTTTATAATTTAAAAACATAAAACAAAACTGGTTAGCTTGATGTCATCATAACATCATTGTCATAATCCCTCCGGTCAGTGGCAGATTTTTCGAAAATTTTTTAAGATTATTGGTGTATATTGGGCTAATACCAATCACTACAATAGGCCCAACAATAAAACTAAAGTTGTTATAAGGAAGAATAACCCATTAAGCTTAATGGCCCGGTAAAAGGGGTATAACGCACGATGGCGTTAATCGTGGCTCGAGAAATCGTGGAGTAAAGATAGACACACGATGAGTCCATGATTAGAGAAAAGGGTTGCGCTTCGGATTCACTAATAAGCAAGTGGAGTATAGTCCTTTTTTCCCAAAAAGCCTTTGTCTTGGATACATTTTGATGTACATAATGAATTCATTACTTTTAGGCCTACCCATTCTTTTTGGAAGTTATACTTAGGTTCATGTAGAATCCTTTTTAGGTTCTACTTCAACTACTATTTAGTAGTGGTTTTTGTATCATTACTTTATTATTTTTGATATTTAAAAGGCATGGGGAAGCCAATATAAATCCCTCCACCATTGGTGGTTTTAACAAAAAAAAAAAAAATTAGAGAAAAGGGTCTGACAGAATAGGAAGAAGAGTCATCCTTTTGAAGATATAAATAGGAGAACAGAGAGAAGGAAAATGTACGCATTCTTGATCAAGATTTTAAATAGATATCCAGAGCCAAACTAACTTAGTCATCGGAGGATTAACCCCGGATCCATTTCGGGACCTATTATAGGTTATCTCCGGCGACCAGGCAGGAGGATCATCGGTAGATAGGGATCATCCACAACAGTTATATCTGCCCTGCCTCCGGTGCTACTCAAACCTCATACATATGTCGCTGCTCATGATTATGCCAGGCTAGCTCACACATTGGTGCATTTTTATGTTTTAGTGTTTTTAAATTATACACTAATGAAATTAGTATCAGAGAACAACAATTATCGAGAATGGCCATAGATTAGGAAAATTCAATACAGAATTATTTTGGGTTATAAATACTCAATATGAAAATAATTGAGTCAGAAACGCTAAATTTCTTTATAGACCAAAACTCTTCTTTTTTTTAGAGATTTAAGAAAGTCTATAAAAACATTTTAGTTATAAAATAAAAATTCAAATTATTGGCCGGTGGATGGTGGTGTCCGATTTTAGAAGCTTTAGTATGAACCTTGACCAGGAATATTCATTTTGAGTTTCAGAAAATGAATGATATTCTTAGAGCATCTACTATGGGAGTTTTTTCCCTTTGAAAAAACCATGAAAACATAGATTTATCCCAACTATGGTGGATTTTTGCATTTTATTTCCTAAAAACCTGGATAAGAAATGGAGAAAATGGCTGAGATGTGCAGCCGTTCCGCAATAACAAAAGCTGTCCACATATAGAAAAACAGGCCCACCAGTCCATTATTTTAATATTTTTCACATGGAAATACTTCTCTTCGTTTGTTTAATTTGTGATAACATGATGTCTTTAAAATAAAAGGAGCACGAATTTAAACATTCTTATTTTTTTTAAATATCATTCGACATTAATTATTTTTATCTATAAATAGAGTATAATATGTGATATGTATATAAATATTGAAAGTCCCTACTTACGTGATCTAACTTCTACCGTGTTCAAGTTTTAACTAAACAATCAACTAATTAAAACTGTAAGTGCGGAATAAAAGAGAACACGATATGATCACCCAGTTCAGTGCAATGCACCTACGTCTGGGGGGCCGTAGCCCGTGGTAAAGATCCTTCACTAGTTGCAATAAATATGTCCGGTCTATTACAAACTAATGGCTACTCTAGCAAGCCTATCACACTACCAATTGGCTACTCTAGCTTTGATAGTTGCTTCTATGATTACCTTCTTTTCCACGAAGGTGCGGCAAGATCTTGTACCACCCGAGCTTTAACACACGTCCCTAGTGTTTGTGTAGTGGTTGAAAACCGTGGACTGCGTTGCCTTCTTGCTCAAAAGATAAAAACCCTGAATTACAGAATTTTGCTATTAAAATCGGCTATTGAGCACGCAACTGATGTCCTCCTTTTATAGCACATTGCCGTGTGAATTAAGTCATCTCCACAGCTGTAGAATTCCATTCCAATTAAACCATGTTTAAAACAGAAACTCTTTGGAATAAGGAATTCAGAAAATCTCCAATTCCTAAAATAATGCAGAAAATCCTTTTCCAATTAAATCTCTGCAATATCCCATGAATAAATCTGAATTGGAGATGGATTTGGACTGTAATATTTCGAAACAAATATATCCATTCCATATTAACCTCGCACTATATTCTCTTTCCTCTTTAAAAACCTGTGCTGAGATTCTGGAATTTTTCTATCTTTTTCTGCCCAAAACAGTCATGTTGCAACATGACCTTCCACAAAGCAGCCAACAAAATCTGGACTTACAATCTCCCCCTTTGGCAATTTGTGGACACAATGGATGGCTCAACCCAAACTCGGAACTTCTAAAATATTCAATGAGCAAAACTTCCTCCCGAGTTGAAACTAACCATACCACAACATCCAATCAAAATAATTTCGTGGTGGCAGAAAAAGCAATACAGTCATCCATATATATCTCCCCCTGGGTCCATGAATTCGCCAAAGGCCTGTAAAAGAACTTCCCCCAAGGTCATTCAAGAATCCCATTAATACAGAATCAACTCCCCCTGTCTTCAACGTCTCTGAGTTCTTGAGATCATTCATAGCTCGAACTCCTCATATCAAACCATATATATATACAAAAGGCTAGCAAACCACGCAAAGTCTAGCTTGATCTAAAAACATTACTCAAATATACTCAGAGTACTACGGGAAGCACCAATGCACAGAGATTTGAGCAAGAATCCAAAGACAATCACAACCCGCAACAATCAAATCAAACCCTTCTCCAAATAAGCTACTACTATGCACATACAACCAATATTATGATCAAAATCCAGTGAGCACAGTAAAACGAGCTGAATACCTTGTAGAACAATGATTAGGGTTAAGCTCTTGAAATCCTTGTTGCTGGAATTTTCTGTCTTCTGTCAAAACGATAATCCACGTTGCAACATGGATTTTCCAAAGATCGGACAGATTTTTGGTTGATTCTCGGATTCTTGGCAGCCATACAAACTCTCGCAAAACATCGTCCTCTTCAAGTTAACATTGACTCCAGATCCAGCTTGCTTGCTTCACATACTCCAGAATGACGTTGCAACATGAGTTGTGCCAGTTGATCTTCATCAATTTCGGCCATTGTTGGTAGAAAGGATGTCACTCTCCCTTCTTCAATGCACTAGCAGTAAATGCAAATTTCCCATCAGACTGTAATCTAGCAGCATCAACTTCAAATCCTTCAGCCCTCAGAAAAAGATCACAATATTAAATGAATCCCTAAAATAGAATTCAGCTTCTCAGAAGTTAGTGCAATGATTCTCCCTCTGAAATACAGCTTCCCTGACCAATAATAACCATAAACTAGAGTCCCCTTCATCAGATTGTTATAGAATTCAAGAGCCAACTCTGGATCATACTCCTTAAATACAGTAGCTGCTTGAACATACTCAATCTGGCCTAGAAAAGTGTCAAACCCACTCTCTGCATACTTCTTCATCTCTAGCACTTTCTCAGCAAAGAAACCTCTTGTGACCAACATATCATAATAAAACCTGTCAGATAAGGCTTAGCCGTTGGTTCAGGCCTCACAAAGCTAGGTTTATAAACATCAGAGGCTATCATAACATCTGTCTTTGGGGGTTTTAGCCTCATCGTGCCATTAAAAGAACATCTGCCAGAGTTGTTTTTACTCCCAAAAGTACTATGGTAGAAATCATCCAACCCCTTAGCATATTCCCAAGTTTCCAACCTATTATAACAGGCTTTCAGTTTAGCTGCGTCCTTGGTGCTGGGAGCAGCAATAAAGTTCTCGGGAAATACATCAACAGTAGGAGTAGAGGGTGAACTAGGCAGGGTCTGAATAGTTCCAGTAAGATTGGCCTCGGGCTCAATCAATTCAACACAAGGATCCCATATACCCCTAGCCCATCGAATATCAAAAACTCCCCCTAAATCTGTCAACTCTTGATCATCAAACCCCATGCAAAATCGATAGCTATCTCGGAATACATACTTCAGAATTACTCACAGATCGAATCCCAGATAGTCTCCAAGAACTACAATTACCCTAGCATGCAACTCACAATAAACCACAAAAAGTCCGAAAAAAATCTGAGATGTAGGCAGTACCTTAACTAGTGAGAATACCAAGATTCCGACGACCTCTGTGAATCCAATAAGTTCCCGGTAGAGAGCAGCTGCAACTGATTCGCAATAAAGAAGTGGAAATTTCGGATGAGGTTCGAATGTTGCAATAGGAATTGGGAAGGGTTTCTGCTTGGGCGCGAATAAGAGAAGGTGAAATAACTTTTCGCCTTTTTACGCAGCAATTTAAAACGACCCAATCGGAAAAACAACACATAAATATCATGGGCCCCAAGTGTCTCTTACTCCCCACGCGCCTCACTTTCTAAACACACGCACCTTATATCTCCATGTTGCAACACGAAATGCAACCTCACTTCACCATCATATTTTTGGTATTTTCTGATTTTATCAAAGCTAAACATGCAGAAATTGAAACAACAACTATACAAGTAGGTAAACTCCAGTACCTTATAATCGGCACACCCCAAGGTACTGTCTTAGGGTCTCAAATGTGGAAGCATCCCGTGGCTTAGTAAAAATATCATCATATTGAATCTCAGTAGGCACAAACTTGAGTTCCACCTCTTTTCGTTCCACCAAAACATCTCGAACGTAACCTTTCTGAAGCAAGAACTGGGTTAATCTGTCATACCAAAACCTAGGTGCTTGCTTCAGTCTGTACAAGGATTTCTTGAGTTTAAAGACATGATTCGGTTGATGTGGATCCTCAAACCCTTTAGGTTGCTCTACATACACTTCTTCATTCACAATGTCATTCAGACAAGCACTATTGACATCCATCTGGTGCAGCTTAAAATTCAACACACATTGCAGCACATGACGGCTTCCATGGTGCATCTGAGCAAGGTTCAACCGTGATACTCCTCGTGGATTTCTCAATCTCGGAGAGACTCTAGTAATTCCTTCTGTACTTTCCTGATAAGATTCATCAGAGGTATCTAACTCATTACCGATTGGCTTAGGCATATCATCCGAGGGAGTTTCATCATTACCCTGTGAGGAAATTGTAGTAGTTGGACTGTCGGTCTTAATATTTGGAGTCTGAGGAATTTCACTCTCTCCTGCAACTAGAGGTGATGTTGCAACATGAGAACTGGGACTTGGTTCCTGGGGGGAGAGAATTTTTGAGACATCATTGTTCTGAGTTGAGGTTTGCTGAACTATTTCTACATCATTAATTTCTTCAGAAACCCTGTCTGACACATCCTTAACAACAACCTTAGCACTCAAACAGGTAACTGATGGCTCCAAAATATAACAGTTATCAGAAGATCTTTTCCCAGTGAGTACACCACTAGAGCCTTGCTTGACTGTACATAGGGATTCATTAAAGTGAACCGTCATCTGATGATCACACAGATGGCTGATGCTGATCAGGTTAGCCTTGAGATCCTCTACTAGCAATACATCATGTAACACAGGAAAATCTTGAATCTTGAGCTCTCCCTTTCCAATAACTTTACTAATCTTGCCATCTCCAAATTGTACTGTACCATTCCATGACACCATATTGCTCAACAAATCTGGGGATCCAGTCATGTGTCTCGAGCACCCACTGTCAAAATACCAAGTGTTCCTGGCATACACATTATAGCAGGTATGAACTACAAAGCAGTTTAAAGAAGATTTCGGTACCCATACTTTCTTGGTGAGTCTCCTTTGCTGCTCAGGTTCCATGTTGCAACATGAAGAGAACTGATTGCCTCTCATAATATCTCTCAGTAATCTCATACATTGATAATCACCATGACCCTGCATCATACAATATTCACAACATTTAGGAGGGGTTTTTCTTGGCAATGTACCCTGTGATATCTTCACTTCAGAGTTAGGAACATAGGTGCTCTGGTTGACTTTAGATATTCTCTTACTAGTAGAAGCTTGAGTCCTAGCAGAGACAAACACTGTTTTCTTCAACTGAGAACTTGTACCAAAGTTGTTGTAACCCAGACCATGTCTATTTCCAGCATTCTTTCCCATCATCAGAAGATCATTCAATTTGGCAGTGCCCTTGTTTAGTTTCTGAATAGTTGCTTCAGCTTCCTCAGCCCTGGCAGTCAGAGATCTCAGCTTCTTTCCCAGATTGTCACAGTCAATTGTTCTGGCCCTGACTTTTTCTTCAGCATTCACAGCTCTGGTGGTCATGATCTCCAGCTTCTTGCTTAGAATTTCAGAGGTTACCTCAGCATCTTTAGCTCTCTTGGTCATTGTCTCTAGTTTCATGGCTTTATCCACATCATCCATGGGTTTCTTTCCTTCAGAAATCTCATTTTTCTTCAACAGATCAGCAAGCAACCCTTCAGCTTTCTCAGCTCTTTTAGTCATGGATTTAAGACTCAAAGTCAGCTCTTTAATTTCCTGCACCTCAACCAGTGAATCATTCACTAAGGTGTTGACCTTTACTTTCAGAGACTCAACTTCTTCAGCAAGTTTTAAGGCTTCAGCTCCTTCACTTTGTGTATCCTTCAAGCTTTTGATGATCTCAATTGATTTTTCCCATTCCCTATACAGATCATCATATGCATTCTGGATATCAGTGTCTCCTTCTACCTCATATGGAACTGGTCCTGAGTCCACAACCTTAACCCCAAAAGACACATGCTTTTCTGGCTGAATCTCATCTTCATCATCACTCCAGGTTTCACCAGCTGCTACAAATGCCTTAGGTTTATTTAAAAAATTTCCACACTGATAAGCAAGATGTCCATAGCCACTGCATTCCTTACACCGAGGTTTTCCAGCATGCTTTGTACCTTCCGGGCCTCTAGGTAGGTCATCAACAGTTCTGAGTCTATTCTGAGTGGAATCCCCTCCTTGAAAATTTTTAGCACTGTTCTGTGGATCTATAAGCTGAGTTCCTTGATTTCCTCTTCCTTGATTGCCAGAATATCCTCTTCCTTGGTTTCCCCTCATGAATCTCCCAAAGTTTCTAGCAAGCAATGCCATTTCATCAGAGCCAATATTATCTTCCTCCACCTTTCCTTTTCCTTTTGATGTTGCAACATGAAATGACAGAGCCTTTTTATCCTTACTTTTCTCAGTGCACATCTCAGAAGTCTTCATAAACCCCAACAGTTCATCTAGAGTAACAACATCCAGTTGAGCATTGATCTCCAAGTTCATTACTAAAACTGAAAATCTCTCAGGCAATGACCTCTTCACCTTGTCCAGAACTTGAGCCTCAGTATATCTTTCTCCAAACTGATGTGCTCTATGAATTAAATCTTTCAATCTAGTGCTGAACTCATCAACTGTCTCATGTTCCAACATCTCCAGGCTTTCAAATTCAGATTTGATCATTCCAAGCTTGATCTTTCTAACAGACCTGGATCCTTCATGTTCCTTCTCAAGTGCTTCCCAGGCAGCTTTGGCAGTAGTACACCCCGAGATGATTCTGAATTGATCATCTTTTACTCCATTATAGAGAGCGCCTAGCACTTTGCTGTTCAGCCTCTTCATAGCCTTTTCTGTGTCAGTCCATGGAACAGGTTTAGGCATAGTTCCACCAGCTGGATTTGGTATGGTAGGTGGACTGTATCCGATCTCGATCATGTTCCAGGCATCATCATCAAGTTGATCTATGAAGATGCGCATCCTAGTTTTCCAGTCTGGATAACTCCCATCAACCAGTAACGGTGCCCTTGTGATGGATCCTCCTTCCTTGGCCATCGTAAGCAGATCGTTCACTCACCTCGCAAGAGGATTAAACAAGTGATTAAGCTCTGATACCAACTGAAAGTCCCTACTTACGTGATCTAACTTCTACCGTGTTCAAGTTTTAACTAAACAATCAACTAATTAAAACTGTAAGTGCGGAATAAAAGAGAACACGATATGATCACCCAGTTCAGTGCAATGCACCTACGTCTGGGGGGCCGTAGCCCGTGGTAAAGATCCTTCACTAGTTGCAATAAATATGTCCGGTCTATTACAAACTAATGGCTACTCTAGCAAGCCTATCACACTACCAATTGGCTACTCTAGCTTTGATAGTTGCTTCTATGATTACCTTCTTTTCCACGAAGGTGCGGCAAGATCTTGTACCACCCGAGCTTTAACACACGTCCCTAGTGTTTGTGTAGTGGTTGAAAACCGTGGACTGCGTTGCCTTCTTGCTCAAAAGATAAAAACCCTGAATTACAGAATTTTGCTATTAAAATCGGCTATTGAGCACGCAACTGATGTCCTCCTTTTATAGCACATTGCCGTGTGAATTAAGTCATCTCCACAGCTGTAGAATTCCATTCCAATTAAACCATGTTTAAAACAGAAACTCTTTGGAATAAGGAATTCAGAAAATCTCCAATTCCTAAAATAATGCAGAAAATCCTTTTCCAATTAAATCTCTGCAATATCCCATGAATAAATCTGAATTGGAGATGGATTTGGACTGTAATATTTCGAAACAAATATATCCATTCCATATTAACCTCGCACTATATTCTCTTTCCTCTTTAAAAACCTGTGCTGAGATTCTGGAATTTTTCTATCTTTTTCTGCCCAAAACAGTCATGTTGCAACATGACCTTCCACAAAGCAGCCAACAAAATCTGGACTTACAAATATAAATTTGTAGTTATACTTTATTTTATGAGCTAATATATATAAGTATATAATTTATATCTAAGATTTGTGTTAGTGAGAAATAGATAAAGTAAAATGATGATATGGATGTGAGTGGGACATAGAAATGTGATGTGGAGATGTGTGTGAGATTTTTATGATAGTTGGAAAAATTGTGAAGATACTTCCACAACTTGCCTTTGACTCTTAATAGGAACACTCTTTAAGTCTAATTTTTATGCATTTAATAAAGGAGTCAAATTAAAAAGGTTGAAGTTGTCATGACCTCGTCAAAAATCAGTATTAGCCTTTAAATTTGTTTCTAAAATTGGTCCACCGCAAAAATTAGAAGTTTCTAATTTGATATTCAAATGATATTTTTGTATAAATTTTCTTACATTCAATTATATATTAAAATTTAAACACAATATTTAAGACAACCATTTAAACTAAAATATACCAGGTATATCTATAAGTTTAGGAAACATTTTCATAACTTTATCTAATGTTAAATTTTTTTTTGAGTATCTATTGAATTTTTTTACTTTATATATAAACTTTTTTAATAATAAATATTCACTAAAATTGTTTAAAAAAAATATGAAATCGGAATGTAAAATAAATAATTAAATATTTTGTTTTAAGCATGAAACACCACGTTGGAGATGGATAGAGACTAGAGAGATATGGTTTTAAATTTGTTCTTCAAAACATGGTTTGCTGGCAATACTAGGACTTTCAACCATGCAACTCAGTTTGACCATGGAAAATTTTGACTTCACAACAAGGTCAAACCCTATATCCACTCAACCAATACTAATTGTCAAACGAATCAATTGTCAACTCCACTTGCAGATTGAGAATCTCCACGATTCTTCAACCTATAAAAGCTCAATATTCTTGCATTCAACAATATCTCAGTTCACTTTCTGACTTTCTTCTTCATCCCATTCATCAGAATCCAGCCTTCAATCGACATGAGCAGCTCCGTCGAAGGCTGCAGCGGCGGCGCGGCTGATCAGAAAAGACCTCTCAAGGGAATAAGGAAGCGGAAGTGGGGAAAATGGGTGTCGGAGATTCGAGTTCCGGGCACGCAAGACCGGCTCTGGCTAGGAACCTACTCGTCGCCGGCTGCGGCCGCGGTGGCGCACGACGTAGCCAAGTACTGCCTGAGAGAAAATCCGGCCGTCGAGGATTTCAACTTCCCTCTCGCGCTCCCTTCTGCCGGTCTGCACAAGGGAATGTCGCCGAGGTCTGTGCAGAAGGCGGCATCAAACGCTGGCATGGCTATTGATGCTCAATTCCTGTCAAGCAAGTTATCTAGTTCTGGGAATATGAATGCTGAAGGAAGAAATGGGCAATGTGATGATCAGAATCATTACTTTTCATCTTCATGTGATGGAAAAGTAGAAGGAGATGATCATCATCGTACTTTGAACATTTCGGTTGATGATTATCTGTGAGGGTACATTTTGTCATTATATAGCTAGCTAGAGAGACATTAATAAACGTTTGGTGCATTCTGTAATGTTATTGATAGGGAAAAGTGAGTGTCTTATTGAGGGTACATTAAAATTATTGCAAAACCGAAAAGAAATCAGATGCCAAAAGGCTTGTAAACACTAAAATGGCCACAAACATTTCAAGCCGGGTGTAGGGCATTTTCGAAAACTTTTGTCCATCTATACCGAAACAGAATGATGCCGTCGCTGCATCTGGTTGCCAAAAGATAGTCAACGACTAATTTCTCATGATCATCACTATTGGATGTTCCTTCATCTTTCTTGCTACTTTTTACTACTTGTTGCTTGAAGATTTCTGATATGCGTCTTTCTCTCTTTCGTAGTCCCAATGCAATGCACTTCTTTAGTCGCTTCAATCCAACCAATGCACCTTCTTCTGTCACCTCCCTCCCCTCCTCATAATACCTATCCACCGTCTTGTTATATTTTTCAAACATGTCGTCCGACAACCTTGGACCATCACGCAACAAAGCCCCAGCCGCTCTAATGTAAACTGATTCTAAGTCTACTACTTCAATTAGTATTCCTAATTCTTTAGCTATACGTTGCTTGCATTCTGTAACAGCAAAACTTAAAATAGCATAACAGTCTGTACAAACAAGTTTAACTTGCTGATGCGCTTTCAAATCCTCGGGAAACCACTGTACATAGCTCGGTGGTATGATTTCGTAGCGCAAAAGGTTATTTTCCTCACCACCACATCCATCACATATATGCTCATTGCCCTCATCCCCATCTCTAGATTGACATAGAAACTTTAGGGTTGGAGGGTCATGTTTAACAAGTTCTGCAATACCTAGGTTGATGTATGATTTTATCACTTTTGGAAGGCAGTAGAGTACAAACTGCCCATCCTTGTCAAGGACTTTACAAAGCTTATCAGACGGGGATTTGTGGAAAGCCAATTCAGACCTTACACGGGATCCATTTGTCAGCTTCGGTATATTGTCGGATAGTAAGTTGTAATTGTACTTTGACAACAGATAGTTCCCAATTGATCCCAGATGCCATTGCAGAATCGTGCGACCAAAGTCATCATCCTCAGTAGCACCATCCGGAAACATTATTTTACCAAAATCTTCAAAATGATTGCAAACAACCGGTGATGGAGACATGGAGCTATCAGCTGCACAGATGGTGCTGTGCATGTCTACTTCAGTTATCGGTAACGTGGCTGCAATTGCGCTGATGGCTTGATCAGACAAGACAAAACTCAAGCTCTCGTCATGCACACGAGCCGTTATTTCCCTCCAGACACACAGCCTCCTCACAATTCTCTGAAACTTAGAAAGGCAGGAACAACGTGATTCGGTGTCACAAACAATGTAATGAAAACTCCCCTGATTCTTCAAATAACGAGAAACTAAGGATGCTGCTGTAGATTCTCCAAGACAAGCTTCTTTGGCATCCTTTTTATAAAGGTCCAGACAAAGAACATTTGAACGGCGGATAGTATCGATAACCATGTCAATCGAATTACTTTTCAGCTCCGAAACAAGACAATTTGCTACAGATAACAAATAATGCGAATCAGTTCGTGCATAATGAACCTGCTCTGCAGATAAGGGGCGAGGTCTCCAGTCTCCTTTCTGTAGGGCTTTGTTCTTGATTACCCCACAGTATTTTTCCAGCAAACATGCCAATGACTCTGATTTTCCCCGCAAGGCTTGAGAAGCCTTTGCTGTGTCAAATAGATTAACCACATAGATATGAAAGTCCCTTTGAAGCCAGGCAATATCATTATTGGCACCATGAAAAACCTTGCAAATACTAGGATCAGCAAAAACCGGACGTAGAATTCCCATCTCATCATGCAAGGCAATTGTATCAACCAGATAATCCTTACTTGTCGTCGATATCTGAATGAGAGCAGTGAAGCCTAGAAAGGATCTGGAACCATGATGCTCGGTGTCAACACCAAAAACTCTTTCTTCACTCAGAACCGCAGCAAGCTCCTCTAACTGCGATGTCGAGTCCACCCAAACACACTCAGTGTCCTCAAATTTGGTCACTTCCCCATCAAAAAGCTCCACAAATTCAGTTTTTAAATTCCTCACCAAAACCTCAATCTCCTCCTTGTAGGGATGCACATTCTCGTTGTCATCTCCGACTTTCCGCGCCAACACCAAATGCTTGAATTGCTTATAGGAATTGTCGGCCAGTACGCGTTGGAAGCCGGACTGGGGTTTGTTGTGATCTTCCATTTCAAGATAACACGGTGAGCATTTTTCAAGTACAGAAACAACCATTATTGATAGATGAAATATTCAATTTTGTACCTGGGAAAAAGAACCTCAATACAACAAATGTGATTCTTAGGAACATGAATGGGATGATTCTTTATTTATAGAAGCAAAAGATCAAAAAGTAAACCATAAGGATCCTAATCCAAAGAGGAAAAACAGATTTACTCAACCAAACAGTGTTAAACCTTTTCCAAAACGGAATTTTGATCAAGGCTCTTCCACCATCAAATGTTTACATGCAAGCTGGTGGAACATTCAGTTGTAAAAGAACTAGTCCAATTTGTTGTTGACTACTGAGTTTTGGTAATGTGAATTCGTGATATTCAGCTTGGTGTCTCCCGTAGGAACATGGTTTCAGTCGTGTCTACTCCCATTTTTGTCACCATTTATTTATTAAATGCCTCCGTATATTGATATACTCATTTATCATTTCATGAAGGATTTGGTACCCGGAATCCATTCCTGGCATATTATGGTACTTTTACCATTTACGACTCAGTCACTTAATTTTGCCTTTTAAGGATTGTGCTTCTCAGGGTATTGACTTTCATGCCTAAGTGTCGTATGTCGTATGTCTCAATGTTGCAAGTATCGGTGTATTGATCAACTTCATGGTTGGATCAGCTGCTTCGATCCCGGTCCAGCTGTACCATTAGCTTATTTTATATTTTGGTATGGTTTGTGCTTGAGACGACCGGGGTTGATGAGACTTTTGATCGACAATCTCGTGGGGCATCAACATTGGTATTAAAGGAGATTTATGTGATAGGGATCAAATTATGTGCAATGTTGTTTTGGATGTTTGGTTGCATTTAGACATCATATGGAATTTTAATTATCTACTACTGTTGTTTTCATTTTGGATTTGAACTAATTCAACTAGTAATAACTTGAGTTTTGATATTCATAGTATTTTATCTATTTCTATTAGAATTTTGATGATGTATGTATACAACCACTTTTGTAAATTTAGATGAAAGTCGTGTAAAAAGTGTAATAAGGAAAAGAATTTCTACTAATAAAATAAAGAATTATTGGTCGGTGGACGGTGGACGGTGGTATCCGATTTTAGAAGCTATTATGAACCTTGACCAAGAATATTCATTTTTAGTTTCTGAAAATGAATGATATTCTTAAACCGTCGACATAAGGGTGGAAATGTGACGCATCTGCTGCAGCAATATTGTATTGACGTGATGACTACTTCCACAACTTGCCTTTGACTCTTTGAACCAACTGGTGTTTCATGCTTAAAACAAAATATTTATGTATTTATTTACCTTTCCCATTCGTATTTTTTAAAACAATTTGTTAGGGTATTTTGTGAATATATTGTGTATACCGTTAAAATAGGTTAGGGGAGATACCGTTTCCTTTTGGAATTCTATTTATAACATTCTACGATATCTTTCTTTACATGGTATCAGTTTTTCTTTCCTGAGACCTTACGATACTTTCTTACCATAATCTTCCCTAATTTATCAAGTCGCCGCCGACCGCTGCTGCCAGATGCTCCATGCCGCTGCTGCCAGCTGCTCCACGCCGCCGCCGCCAGTCGACTTCCGCTTGCTACTACCACTATGTCGATTCATGGAGATGATGGTTCCGACGCTGCCCGACAGGAGGAGGCACACATTGCCACCGCCGACGCTGCCCAGTCTGCCCGCGATGTCGCCGCCGCCTTTCTTCAACAACTGATGTTGCAGACCGTCAGTAATCATCCACCTCTACCGGTTACTCGTCCTTCGAACTCTGCCGTTTTTCATCCACCGGTTTTTGCTGGATCGGCCGCCGCTCTTGCTGCCGTCCCTCCACCGCCGGGTTTTGCCGCCGCCTCGCCCGGCTTCGACCATTCGGACATCGGTTCGGCTTTGACCGATGAATAGTGGCGTACCGCTCTAAACCTTTTTACTAAAATGCATAATCCTACTGGCAATATGCCAGGTAAGCTTGTTCTACCTTGGATACTTGATTCGGGGGCTTCCTATCACATGACTGGTGCTAAGGGTGCTCTTTCTGATATTGTTACTGCTGATCACACTGTTGACGTTGTTTTACCTGATGGATCGATTTCTACTGCCTGTGAATATGGAACTATTACTTTTGGTGGAATTACTTTACCTCATGTGCTTTATATACCGGAATTACGTTGCAATCTATTATCTTGTTCTAGATTGTTAGGCTCTTTAAAATGTCTTGCTTTGCTCACTGAAAATTATTGCATTTTACAGAAAGTCAGTTCGAGGATAGTGATTGGCGTTGGTGAACAATATGGTGGGGTTTATTGGCTTCGTACGTTGGATGATGGTGATAGCTTCCGTCCGCCGCCGTTGGAGCCGAGTCGAGCCGCCGCCGTTCCTGCTTCGTCCTCCAGTCTTTGGCATCAACGTTTTGGACATCCATCCTCAACGGTTTTGTCTTCTCTTTTTCCTAGTAATTCAAATAAAAATAGTGCTCCCTGTTCTGTCTGTTTTAGAGCAAAGCAAATAAGACATAGTTTTCCTGAAAGCTCTTTTCGAGCTAGTGATTGTTTTGAATTGATACATTGTGATGTTTGGGGGCCTTATAGCCATCCTTCTACTAGTGGTGCTACTTATTTTTTGACTATAGTTGATGATTTTTCTAGAGCCGTCTGGGTTACTTTGCTTGTTGCAAAATCCGATGTTGCTTCTAAAATTAAGAATTTTTTTGCATTAGTTAATACACAGTTTAGTCGACAAGTTCGCCGTGTTCGTGCAGACAATGGTACTGAATTCCTACCTTTGCAGTCATACTTTGAAGAGAATGGTATCCTTTTCGAGACTACATGTGTGTACACGCCTCAACAAAATGGTAGAGTGGAGCGCAAACATAGACACATACTCAACGTGGCTAGGGCGCTTCTTTTCCAAGCTAGTTTGCCTATCAAGTTTTGGGGTGAATGTGTTATTACGGCTGCTTATTTAATCAACCGGACACCAACTCCTCTTCTTGATGGTCAAACTTCGTTCGAGCTTCTCCATGGTCGTGCACCAGATTACAAGTTATTGCGAGTTTTTGGATGCCTTTGTTTCGCTTCTCAACTTCCAAAGCCTCGAGACAAGTTTGCTTCAAGAAGCCGAA
Source organism: Cruciata laevipes (assembly GCA_963678965.1). NCBI lineage: Eukaryota > Viridiplantae > Streptophyta > Magnoliopsida > Gentianales > Rubiaceae > Cruciata > Cruciata laevipes. The sequence continues at coordinate 6,763,512 of OY787639.1, forward strand.
GGTGCATCTTTCTTGGATACTCTATTGGGAAGAAAGGATACCATCTCTTTGACCTTGAAACACATACATTCTTTGATAGTCGGGATGTTGTGTTTTTTGAAGACCACTTTCCGTTTGCTACTGAGATCGCTCCTTCACCGCCGGCAGCCTCCTCTCCAATGGCTTTATTGCCACTTTATGATGACCTGCCGGATACGACTCCGCCGTTGGCTGCCGTGCCGCTCCAGTCTCGCCCGTCAGCCTCGCCTGAACCGTCTGAGCCGCTCGAGTCTCGGTTTCCAACCTCGTCCGAGTCCATCCGGTCTAGCTCTCCAGTCTCGGCCGAGCGGTCCGAGTCCATCCGGTCCAGTTCTCCAGCTTCAGTCGTGCCTCTCGAGTCCATCAGGTCTCGTTCTCCTGCCGCGACAGATGCCTTACCACCGCCTGCTCCTGCGATCAACCGTGACTCCGTTGCTTCCCTAGTTCCACTTGGGAAACGATCAAGGAAAAGACCTGGATACTTGGATGATTATGTCTGTTCTGCTACTGCTACTAATAAACCCCCCACTACTGCTTCTTCCGCTTTGCCGTCGTCACTATCTTCAGGTATTCCATACCCTATTACTGACTATGTTAATTGTGATAGATTTTCTGCTTTGCATGCTAGACTTTTGTGTGCCGTAACATCTAGTACAGATCCTACTACATATTCCGAGGCGTCTAAGCACGTTCACTGGCGAGCTGCTATGGGTGAGGAGCTTGGTGCTCTAGCCCGTAATGGCACTTGGACATTATCATCTCTCCCTCCGGGCAAGTCTGCTATTGGCTCTAAGTGGGTTTACAAGACTAAGTACAAATCGGATGGATCTATTGAGCGACATAAAGCACGTCTGGTCGTTCTTGGAAACTGTCAGATTGAGGGGACAGATTTCACTGAGACTTTTGCTCCTGTTGCGAAGATGGGTTCTGTTCGCTTGTTTCTTTCTGTGGCTGTGATTAAGGGCTGGGAGGTTCATCAGATGGACGTTCATAACGCGTTTCTGCATGGTGATCTTGAGGAGGAGGTTTATATGCGGCCATCTCAGGGTTACACTGCCCCACCAGGGGTTGTCTGTAAGCTCCAGAAGTCCTTGTATGGTCTACGGCAGGCTCCTCGTAATTGGTTCGCAAAGCTGACTTCAGCCTTACGAGCTTTTGGCTTTGTTCAGAGTAAGGCCGATTATTCCCTCTTTACCTATGTTCGTGGTACCCTCTCCCTACATGTTCTTGTTTATGTGGATGACTTGATTATTGCTGGTAGCTCCAAGACTTTGTTGACTGAGTTCAAGACGTATCTGAGTTCGTGTTTTCATATGAAGGATCTCGGTCCCTTGAAATACTTTCTTGGGATTGAGATTGCTAGGAGTGCTGATGGCATGTTTTTATCTCAACGAAAATATGCCCTTGATATTCTTTCGGATACAGGCTTGTTGGCATCCAAGCCTACAGATTTTCCTATGGAGCAACACCATGATTTGGCTCGTGTAGAAGGACCTTTGTACGACGATCCCGAGTAGTATAGGCGGCTGGTCGGTCGTCTCATCTACTTGACCATTACTCGTCATGAGCTTTGTTATGCGGTTCATACTTTGGCTCAGTTTATGAATGCGCCATGTGTTCCCCATTGGCATGCTGCTTTGCGAGTTCTTCATTACCTAAAGAGTCATCCTGGTCAGGGTTTGTTCTTGTCGGCTCGCAGCTCCTTGCAGTTGACGGCTTACTGTGACTCGGATTGGGCAGCTTGTCCTATTACACGTCGGTCTTTGTCAGGATATTTTGTGATGTTAGGAGACTCTCCAGTTTCATGGAAAACGAAGAAGCAACCGACTGTTTCTCGTTCGTCTGCTGAAGCCGAATACCGAGCTATGGCTGCAGTTTGTTGTGAGCTACTATGGCTTCGGTCATTCTTATCTTCGTTGGGTATTGAGCACCGTCCTCCTATGCGGCTTTTCTGCGACAGTCAAGCTGCTAACCATATTGCGGCGAATCCAGTATTTCATGAGAGAACTAAGCATATTGAGGTGGACTGTCACTTTGTTCGTGATCTTGTTCAGTCAGGGGCGATTGCTACTTATCATATTCGTACATGATCAACCTGCTGACATTTTTACTAAGGCTCTTGGCAAACATCAGTTTCAGACTTTACTTGGCAAGTTGGGCATTCTTGATCTTCATGCTCCAACTTGAGGAGGAGTGTTAGGGTATTTTGTGAATATATTGTGTATATCTGATTGATTAAAATAGGTTAGGGGAGATACCGTTTCCTTTTGGGATTCTATTTATAACATTCTACGATATCTTTCTTTACACAATTTCAGTGAATATTTATTATTAAAAGGTTTATATATAAAGTAAAAATTCAATAGATACTCAACAAAAATATTTAAGAATAATGAAAATCTGTCCTAAACTTATAGATATACCTGGTACATTTTAGTTTAAATGGTTGTTTTAATTATTTTGTTTAAATTTAACTATATAATAATATATGATTACAAAACTATATCCTTCAACATTGCTAATGTTTTTTAAAATATACTAGCTGGGTTGTGCACCGTGCGTTGCCCGGTGTACCTGAGCACTTTTTAATAAAATTTTCAAATAAAATTTGTTTTTATAGGAATAACATTATTCATTTGATAGATAAATTTAAACGATTGGAATATACTATACTAACATAATAAAGGAAAATCAATTAAAATTAAAGGTCATGGGTGAGATTGTTAGACCATAAACTTATAGTATGACAAATGATAGTTGGGAAAATTGGGATTTAGGGCAGTGGAACATGAGAAATTGGAAAGTGGGGTGTAAAATTCACATTATTTCTGAAAATGACAGTGAATAATTAACTTAATTTAAATTGATATAATTATTAATATAAAGACTTTTTTACCCCTATTCATATTATTTTCATTTAGATTAGTTGTACTTAGTTAAATTAAGTTTAGTTTCATTTGGCCAATATCTAAATGAATGTATTAATAATAAAATTAGTCCAATTTAGTCCAATGTGATTTTATGTACTTTTGGTTCAGTTCAATTTAGTTCACTTTAGTAGTATTCGATTCAGTTCATTATCATAATATTCTTTGAATTCACTCAAATTTAGTTGAATTATAACCAATTCCTTAATTTAGTTCAATTTAATTTAACTTTTTTCAGATCATTCAAAATTGGACGAATTCAATTCAATTCAAGTTCACTTTTCTTTAGTTTAATTAAATCCAGCTTCATTAGAAGCAATCAAAATTTTGGTAAAAAATCAATACAGGTCAATTCATATCCAACTAAAAAATTAGATTTACTTTTATTTAGTTCAATTCAATTCATTTTGGTTGACTAAGTTCATTTATATCTGCCTAAATTCAATTTAATTTAGCTCCATCATCTTTTCAGATTTTTAAATCCAATTTAGATCAGTTCCTTGGTATTTAAATCAATTAAATTTTATCAAGTTCATATGAATTTGACTGTTTTGAACGGTTAGAAATAAATTTTATTTAAATTGGAGTAAAATAAATAAAGTTAAACAGAATTTAACTAAATATAAGGAATTTAAAAAATAAATAATAAAAATAAGGGTATTGTTGTCTCTGTATTAATAATCATATTAATTTAAAATATGTTATGTATTCACCCTACTTACTAATTTCTAATGTTCTTATACCCTTAATCCCAATTTTCCCATAGTTCATGTGTTTATTCTATTTGTTTGTATTTTTCTAAGCTTTGTTTGCTTGTGTGTTCATCAAATCAACTATTACAAATATTAAAATTAACAATTAGAGTACTGTTGTGATTTTTTTGATAATATATATATGCATAATGTCTATTTTCATATGATCACATACTTTAGAAGCAAGTTGAAATTAAAGGAAAAAAAAAAGCTGGATCATGATTCCTCATGAAGCTCTTCCAGTTTCTTTTTAGAAGTAGATTGAGAAAAACATATTTTTGAAGTTCTTGTTATACATTCTCCAATTAAAATCTCAATGTCTTAATATTCTCTTTACACTTCCTCTTTGTTAAAAGAGGAGCAGGATATTCAAAGGTGAATGCCAATGTAAGGATAGATGATATTTAAGTTGATTATATTGATAAAAGTAGATATTTGTGAATATTGTTAGTGATATGGTTAGATATGATTGCCTTTTGAGTTTTGAGAGTTAGACTTGGTGATGTTTGCATTTATTTACGAAATAAAACTTTGAATAATAAGAGAGATAAAGTTATAAGTTACTTTTTCATCAATAATTTTTGTTATAATTTGAATCATATATCATTCAGTTGATTCCGGAAACTCATACTATGCCTAAAAATTAATCAAAGAGCAAAATATCTCAGCATGTCCTGAACTGATTATGTCATAAACCTCTCTTTCGGCTAATCAGAATTCCTTGCAAAATTTTAGAAGGTCAATTTCTATATGAGCACATCAAACAAAAAAATAATTAAGGTTTTTAGAAATTAAGATTACAATGAAAAATGAAAAAATTGGGAGGGGAGACTTGGCTACTCATACTACATTGAATATCATAGAGGGTCTCTTAAAGACTTAAACCTAAGAATGAGAAGAAATAATTTGGTATAAGAATTAATACTATCCCGGGCGGTGTACCGGCTCCACACCTTTCATCAAACTGCTCGCTGCAACACTAAGGGTTCCATGTCTATCATGGAGTATGTGGCGAAGAAACGTAGCATCTCCGACTCCCTGGCGGAATGTCTCTCTGCCATCTCCGACGACCACTTTGTCGAATGTGTTCTCTTCGGCTTGGGCCAGAGTTCGGCGCCTTCAAAACTGCGATCAACATGCGGCGTGAAGACGTGTCATCCGATGAGTTGCTCGGCCTTCCTCTTCAAGAAGAACAACAGATCTTGGAATCCACTCAATCCAGTGACTCGCTCTTCCCGTCGGCTCATCTGGCTCAATGGCGTCCTACCCAGAACAGTAATCAGCCGACTGATTTGTCCTTTGGCAAAAGTGATCCCCTTCGCAACATCTGTCAAATATGCGATAAGCCCTATCATACTGCCAGGAACTGTCATCACCGGCTCAACATCACCGAGTACCCGCCCACCAATCGTCGTGCGAACGACAGTCATCGCAACAGCAGCTCAACTAGAAAGCAGGCTCTTGTTTCTTATGCAAGTCCGTCGGTCATAACTGACCCGTGGGTGGTGGATTCATGCGCTTTCAATCACGTCACTGCTGATCTTGGGGGTCTCAGTCTCCAATCTGACTATATACTGGTTCCGACGGCCTCAAAATTGGCAACGGTGAGTCTCTTCCCATTACTCATACAGGCCATTATACTTTATCTGCTTTACATGTTGCTGATAAATCTAAATCACCCAGTTCCATTATTCTTAAAGATGTGCTTGTAGTTCCAAAAATTTCCCAACACCTGATTAGTGTTTCTCATCTTTGCAAAGATAATAATGTTTTTGTAGAACTCCATGCTAATCATTGTGTTGTTAAGGATCCTCATGGAACGAAATTGCTCACAGGAGTGGTTGAAAATGGTCTTTATCGGCTCCTCATTCATCCTTCTTCATCTAGTCCTCGCGTCTTTGTTGGTGAACGAGCTTCTGTTGCCTGCTGGCATCACTGGTTTGCTCATCCTCACGAGTCTCTTTTACATCGTCAGCTTGTTGATTTTGATTTACCCATTTCCACAAATAAAACTTTGCCTTTATGTAGTGCTTGTCAGCTTGGCAAAAGTCATAGATTTCATTTACCATCTTCCCATGTTCCTTCTGTTAAACCTTTTGATTTAATCTATTCTGATGTTTGGGGTCCAGCTTATGTACCATCTTTGAATGGAAATCGTTACTTTGTGTTATTTATCGATGATTGTACTAAATTTATATGGGTCTATTTTTTAGCCACTAAATCTCAGGTTTTCTCTGCCTTTAAGCTTTTCAAAACTATGGTCGAAACTCAATTTTCCACAAAAATTAAAGCTTTTCAGTCTGATTGGGGAGTGAATACAGAAATATCTCAACTTTTCTTCAAAATCATGGCATCATACATCGTTTTTCATCTCCTCACACACCTGAACAGAATGGAGCCTCTGAGAGACGTAATCGTATAGTTATCGAGAAAGGTTTGGCACTTCTAGCTCACTCTCAACTTCCTATTGAATTTTGGGAACAAGCATTTCACACAACCATCTATTTAAACAATCGGACCATAACCCCCATTCTCAATCATCAGTCACCCTACTCTCGTCTTTATGATCGTCAGCCTGATTATGCATTTTTAAAATCCTTTGGGTGTTTGTGCTTTCCCTACCTTCGACCTTATAATAGTAACAAGCTTGAATTTCGGTCTGCTGCTTGTATCTTTCTCGGGTATAGTGCCAAACACAAGGGTTACTTATGCTAGCATGTTCCATCCTCTCGCACATATATTGCCCGTCATGTTGTCTTTGATGAATCCACATTTCCTTTCCCTACTCATCACTCTCAGTCCAATATGCCCGACACTCCAGTTTATGACGTTTCTCTCCTGGATGCGGCACATAACTCTTCCTTGGCCCAGCCTTCCTCCTCGTCAACTATGTCACCTCCATCATCTCTGTCACCTCCATCTTGCCATTCCTCCTCGTCAACGTCGTCACCATCATCATCTCCGTCATCACCCCCGTCATCTCCGTCTACTCCGTCACTTTCAACCACTCCTACCTCGAGCAATCTAGCCAGCCCAACCTCTCAATCATCCTCTTCCACGACTATGACTTCTTCCCTGCCGCCAACTTCAATGGCCATTGTTCCTTATCATCAAGCTCCTTTATACTTTCGTCCTTCAAGCACATCACAACACAGCATGGTTACTGGAGCAGCCACAAATTCCCTACACAAGATCTATTTCCACAACTCAATATCCTAAATCCTCAACCCATTTAGTGATAAATTTACTTAATCATCCCTCATTAAATTTAGGATTCAATTAACATTTATTATATAATTTAAATCCCTTAAGTTTTGAATAATAAATTTTGGATTCAAGTTTTTGTTAAATTTAATTGTAGGCCCAAGAAATCCTCAAAACCTTCAACATTCATTCAACACCATCAAATTTAGGCCCTATTTTCTATAACTTATTTCTTGGTGTACTGAACTGAACTGAACTGAACTGAATTGAACGGAACTGAACTGAAGTGTAAATTAATGTATTGAAAAATGGAATCAGCATGACTATATTAATATGAATTTCATCAAATTACACTTTCACTGAACTGAACTGAACTGAATATATCTACAGATAAGCTCTGGCAAATATGATGTGAATTTACTTATTAATTTGAATAGATACGTGAAATTTGTAGAGAAAGTTGATAAGAATATTTTATACTATATATAAAGAGTGTGGTACATTTCATAAATTAGAGTTTGATTAGGATTAAATTTCATAATAATAGTTAACTAAAATTAAATTTTAATAAGGGATATTTTAGTAAAATTTACCCTAAATGGTTTGTGGATTTAGGATATTGGGTTGTGGAAATAGCATTCCCCATTCCCTAAAGCCGAAAGCATATCTTGCTACCAAGTATCCAATTTCCCTTGATCCCAATGACCTTGAACCAAAATCATATCTTTAAGCCAAGAAAAACCCTAATTGGCAACATGCAATGCAACTGGAGTATGATGTTTTGATGACTAATGGGACTTGGGACTTAGTTCCGAGACCCTATACTGCTAATTTGGTTGGTTGTAAGTGGATTTTCAGGATTAAGAAGAAGCCAGATAGTTCTGTTGAACGGTATAAAGCTCGCCTGGTGGCCAAGGGGTTTAATCAGGAGGCGGGTGTGGACTATTTTGATACTTTCAGTCCAGTTATCAAGCCCATTACTATTCGTGTTGTTCTCAGTATTGCTATCACTCGAAACTGGTCTCTTCGGCAGGTTGACATCAACAATACCTTTCTCAATGGTGATCTTGCTGAAACAGTTTACATGGAGCAGCCTCCTGGCTTTATCTCCTCTGATCACCTCTCATTTGTTTGTAAATTGAAAAAGGCTCTTTATGGTCTTAAGTAAGCTCCCCGAGCTTGGTTCCAAAAACTCAATCAGGCTCTTCTTCGTCATGGATTCAAACAGTGCATCTCCGACACATCTCTTTTCATCAAACAACATGGTGCTGACGTAGTGTATGTACTAGTTTATGTGGACGACCTCATCATCACGGGCTCCAACTCTTCCTTCATTGATGATTTTGTTCGATATCAACACTTCGTTTTCTCCTTAAAAGATTTGGGTGATCTAAATTTTTTCTTAGGCATTGAGGTGCATCGTAGTTCAGCTGGTCTATTTCTTTCGCAAAAGAAATATATTCTGGAGCTTTTAAACAGGAGCAACATGACCGGTGCCAAACCTATTTCTTCGCCGGCTGTGCCAGGCTCTCGTCTTGTGGCCTCTGGTGATCCTTTCCCGGACGTCCACTTATATCAGAGTATAGTTGGTGCACTTCAATATGTGACTATAACTCGGCCGGAGCTATCTTACTCGGTGAATAGAGTCTGTCAATTTTTACATTGCCCGACGGAGCTTCATTGGGCTGCTGTTAAGCATATCTTGAGGTATCTAAAGGGCACGTTGGACACCGGTCTTCACTTTCGTCCTTCTCAAGATTCTCGGCTGCTCACGCACTACTGCTGGTTGGGCTTCTGTAATTCCTATCTACCAGATTCAGATCAAATAAGTTGTCTAAAATACTACTTCAGTTTTTATGAGACAGAAACTAAAGTGCAGAAAATAAAAGACACACAAATTTGATCACGCAGTTCGGTGCAATGCACCTACGTCTGCGGGGCCGTAGCCCTGTGTTGAAATCATTCCACTAAATTGTCAAAAGACAGATTACAGACTTATCTTTTACAATTTCTAAGTGGTTGCGATCCCTCGCTCCAATCGGACCACCAGTTCTCCTAGTCTTTGATGTTGCGATCCCTCGCTCCAATCGGACCACTAGTTCTCCCTAGTCTACGATCACTCCCACACCAGGAGCTTTATGGTGATTTCGAACACACCGGCTTCCACACGTCCAAATGGTTGTGATAAAGTAAAAAAAAGGACTGTGCTGCCTTTTGCTCAATATTAAAACAGATTCTGAAGTACAGAATTGTTGCGTGTAATAACGTTAGGTTGAGCAGCGCGGCTTATATCCCTTTTATAGCATTATGCCGTGGTTGAGGAGGTTACTTCACGGCATCAAATTCCTTCCTTCAATCATGGTTGATTTGATTCTCGAAATCTCTGAAGATAAGGAATAAAGAATATCTTCCAACTAGAAAATATGGCAAGATTTCGATCCAGCTCATTGATCAAATCTCCATGGTGAAAACACTTAGTTGTTGATATTCGCTGGACTGTATTTACCATAAATCCCATACGCACAATATTTCCTTGCCTTTTAAAGCTGCGTTGGAATTTCTGCCACTTTCTGCTAAACCCTAATCGATGTTGCAACATCGAATCTGCCACAAATAAGCCAATAAAAAATGGACTCTACAATCTCCCCCTTTGGCAATTTGTGGACTAACAACTTTTGGATGACGCCAAAACAAAACAGCTACTTCTCAGTAAAATCATCAATTAAGGAACTCCCCCTGAGTCATAGCATTACTTCAACACACCAATCCATCCAGATCCAGAAAATCAAAAAATGTAGCAGAAAGTGAGAATAATCAAATACAGTCATCCAATAATAAAATCCACATAAATCCAAAAGTAACTCCCCCTCGGACCATGAACTGCCAAAGACAAAGAACTGAACTCAATCAGAATCAGAAACAACATTCCTCTTGGACCTCATAACAGCAGTAGGCTTAGGTTTCTTGGCAACTGAAGACTTGGATTTCTTGATGATAGTCTGACTTGAGGTAGAAGCTCTGGTCTTTTAGGTCTAGAAGAGGTCTTAATTCCAGTAGCATCTGTAGCAGCAGGAAAAGGAACTCTGGACCCTTTCTTAAGCTGAGGTGCAAGATCTGAAAACCTTTTCTGATCATCACTATGCTTCTTGACCATCTCAGAATGAAAGTCCAGCTGACCCATATGATAATTTAACTTCATCTCTCTTTGCAAGGCAGTAATTAGGCAGCAGCATGGATGCGGCACAACATCAGACTTTCTGGAGTTTTTAGCTGCATGATGAATTCTTCTGAAAATGCACTTCCCCAGATGCATCAATCCCAATGCCATAGTGAACTTCATTAATCTTCTCAACATTAAATTCTCTGAGAGACAACCTATTGAAAGTCAAGCTAGCTTCATCTGTATAAAATCTGTCATCCAATGCCATAGAGATCAACATGGCTTTCAAAACTTCATATGTATCATCAGTAGGAATGGTCTCCTCTGGTTGGGGTTCAGGCAGCTCATCTTCAGAATCCTCCAAACCTGCAAAGTTCTCCTCTGGCTCAGGAACAAAATAAATAGTGGGAACAACACCAAAAGAACCTCCTGGACACAGGCACGAGTGAATCGACCCCTAGGCTATGCTCCCCCTAAATTTGTAATCGTCTTCCTTTCAGGGCCAAGACGGAACCTACTACACTGTCGAAAGTTAGACCCATCCACAATAATATACTCCCCAAATCAAAACAGCAGCAAACTCCAATATACTTGACAAACCCGAACGAAACTCAACCACGAAGATTCAGATGCAAAGCCAGTACCTTTCGAGCTGTGACGGGAATCCGATGACCGAGAAGAACTTGAACACCAAACACAATATAATATCTCTGGAGAAATTTATAGACAGCGGAAGACGATTCCAGAGAGATTGAGAGTTTAGAGGACTGAGTTTGTGTTCCAATAGAATGCCAATAGTCAGCTGGAAAATAGTACTAGTCCCGCATATCTGTTCATCACTCGCCCCTAACTATCCACGCGCGAACTAGGGCTTCATGTTGCAACATCAAAAACAGTCTGACCAGCAAACCCGCTCTCTAGAGTTTCATGTTGCAACAACGAAAATTTTCCCAGCACTTTCAGAGTTTCCACCCAGTACCAGTACCGCTCACATATTTTTGTGTTTTTGGGTTTATGTAAAAGCAAAACAATACCAAAATAACAACAAAACTTCAAAAACAACTATACAACAATGTAAGGTTTTTGGGATACCTTAAACTCGACAAACTCGACAATTCAGAGAGGATTTAGGCACCCACACCTTTCTTGTGAGCTTCTTTTGCTGCTCAGGTTCCATGTTGCAACATGAAGAAAATTGTTTTCCCTGCATGATATCTCTCAGCAGCCTCATGCACTGATACTCCTCATGTCCCTGCATCATACAATATGAACAACACTTGGGATGAACCTTCCTTGCCTTGAATACTGTCTGAGATTGAGTATTGACATCCACTGTCATTGCATGAGTTTGCTTAGGATTTCTATATTCTGAGATGCATGCTTCCTGACTTCCTGCTGAAACAAAGATCGTTTTCTTAACCTGAGTTTTTGGGGCTGGAGGTGCTCTGTGAATAAAACCAAGACCTTGTTTGTCTCCAGAATTTTTTCCCATGATCAACAAATCATTCAGTTGAGCACTACCCTTGTTTAATTTCTGAATAGTTGCTTCTGCCTCCTCAGCTCTGGTTGTCATAGACCTTAGCTTCTTTCCAACCATGTCATAGTCAGCAGTTCTTTGGACCACCTTTCCTTCAGCATCCAGAGCTCTTTTGGTCATGATTTCTAATTTTCTTTCAAGAATTTCAGCAACAACCTCAGCATCTTTAGCCCTCTTTGTCATAGTTTCCTACCTCTTAAGATCTACTGTTTGGTCAGCTGGTTTCTTTCCTTCAGAATTTTCAATCCTTTTCAGCATATCCTCCAGCTTCCTCTTTGCATCCATAGCCCTCTTAGTCATAGCTTCAAGGTTACTGGTCAGTTCATTTACAGCTTCTTCTTCTACTAGAGCAGCATTCATCATGGTATTGACCTTATTCTTCAGTTCTTCAACCTCTTCCATCAGGTTCTTAGAGTTGTCATCATTCTTTCCTTGTTTTGTCAGACAAGTGATAGTTTCAACACTTTTCATCCAGGCCTCAAATAACCTATCATAGGCAGCTTGTAGGTCAACTTCTCCTCCAAAATCAAGGTCTTCATCATCCAGATCAGCTGGTACTGAATCTATGACTTTAGCACCAAAGGACACATGCTTCTCAGGTTGAGTATCATCTTCATCATCGCTCAAAATTTCTCCAATAGCTATTAAGGCTTTTGAGGGAGTTTTGAGATTTGCATAGTTTGCCTTGATATGTCCAAAACCGCCACACTCCCTGCACTGTGGTTGTCCAACATATTTGGACCCTTCAACACCTCTACCAGAGTCATCTATGTACACATCATCCTTGTGCTGATTGAGTTCTCTACTATGATACACTCTTCCTTGATTCTGAGGCCCTCTATTAAAGTATCCTTTTCTGTCATTAGTCCCTCTAAGAAACTTGCTGAAATTTCTTGTCAGAAGTGCAATCTGAGTCCCCTCTGTATCTCCTGAGTCAGATTCTTCCAATTTACCTTTTGCTTTTGACTGCCGGACTTGAAAAGCCATGGTTTTCCTCTCATTTCTCTTCTCCTGAAGCATCTCTGTAGATTTCAGAAACCCCAAAAGATCATCAACTGAAATTTCATCTTGCATGTTATTATTTTCCAGATTTAACACTACATTGTCAAACCTATCAGGTAAGGATCTGATAGTTTTATCAACTATTTGCGCATCAGTGTAATGTTCTCCAAACTGGTGTGCCCTATGAGACAAGTCCTTAAGTCTGACACTGAATTCATTGACGCTTTCATGTTCCATCATCTGCAAGCTCTCGAATTCTGACTTGATCATTCCACTGATCCTCTTCCTGACTGGTTTGGCACATTCATGACGTTTCTGCAAAGCCTCCCATGCTTCCTTGGCTTAAGTACACCCTGATATGAATCTAAACTGATCATCATCCACTCCCTGAAATAGCGCATTCATCACTTTGCTGTTTAGTCTTTTGAAATTCTTCTCATCATCAGACCAAGGAGCAGGTTTAGGAATTGTAACTCCAGCCGTAGTCATACTGGTTGGAGGCACCCAACCTGTCTCAATGACATCCCATGCATCATCGTCCAACTGGGATATGAATATTACCATCCTTGTCTTCCAGTAGGGGTAATTCCCATCGTTCAGCAGTGGTGGCCTAGAAATAGATCCTCCCTCTTTGGCCATAGTAGATAGTCGATCTCGCTCACCTCGCAAGAGGACAAAGAAGCGACTCAGCTCTGATACCAAATGAAATTCCCACCAATCTACTAATCTGCTATTTACTAGATGTGTTTTAGGTTCACTGCAGGTAAACGATGTTGCAACATGAAAACAGTAAATGCAGAAAACATAAAACGACACACGAATATCAGAGTATAGTTGGTGCACTTCAATATGTGACTATAACTCGGCCGGAGCTATCTTACTCGGTGAATAGAGTCTGTCAATTTTTACATTGCCCGACGGAGCTTCATTGGGCTGCTGTTAAGCATATCTTGAGGTATCTAAAGGGCACGTTGGACACCGGTCTTCACTTTCGTCCTTCTCAAGATTCTCGGCTGCTCACGCACTACTGCTGGTTGGGCTTCTGTAATTCCTATCTACCAGATTCAGATCAAATAAGTTGTCTAAAATACTACTTCAGTTTTTATGAGACAGAAACTAAAGTGCAGAAAATAAAAGACACACAAATTTGATCACGCAGTTCGGTGCAATGCACCTACGTCTGCGGGGCCGTAGCCCTGTGTTGAAATCATTCCACTAAATTGTCAAAAGACAGATTACAGACTTATCTTTTACAATTTCTAAGTGGTTGCGATCCCTCGCTCCAATCGGACCACCAGTTCTCCTAGTCTTCGATGTTGCGATCCCTCGCTCCAATCGGACCACTAGTTCTCCCTAGTCTACGATCACTCCCACACCAGGAGCTTTATGGTGATTTCGAACACACCGGCTTCCACACGTCCAAATGGTTGTGATAAAGTAAAAAAAGGACTGTGCTGCCTTTTGCTCAATATTAAAACAGATTCTGAAGTACAGAATTGTTGCGTGTAATAACGTTAGGTTGAGCAGCGCAACTTATATCCCTTTTATAGCATTATGTCGTGGTTGAAGAGGTTACTTCACGGCATCAAATTCCTTCCTTCAATCATGGTTGATTTGATTCTCGAAATCTCTGAAGATAAGGAATAAAGAATATCTTCCAACTAGAAAATATGGCAAGATTTCGATCCAGCTCATTGATCAAATCTCCATGGTGAAAACACATAGTTGTTGATATTCGCTGGACTGTATTTACCATAAATCCCATACGCACAATATTTCCTTGCCTTTTAAAGCTGCGTTAGAATTTCTGCTAAACCCTAATCGATGTTGCAACATCGAATCTGCCACAAATAAGCCAATAAAAAATGGACTCTACAGCTTCAGATGTTGATGATTGTCGATCTCAACACGGCTTTTGTGTTTACTATGGTGAAAATATGGTTAGCTGGTCTTCGAAGAAACAAAATGTTGTTGCTCGTTCGAGCATGGAGGCCGAATATAGGGCGATTGCTTTTGCTGCTACTGAGCTCCTTTGACTTCAACAATTACTTCAAGAAATGGGTGCTTCTCATCATGGTCCTCCGATTGTTCTGTGTGATAACCTCAGTGCCATGTTTCTCAATGCTAATCCTGTTTTTTATCAGCGTTCGAAGCACATCAAAATTGATTTCCATTTTGTCCCGGAACAGGTTCAAGCTGGAGACCTTGTTGTACGTCATGTGAGCTCAAGTGATCAAGTGGATGATATCTTTACGAAGGCGGTCGGTTCTTCCAGGTTTGGTGTCTTGCGTTCCAAGCTTCACGTTCGCCCCCGTTCGTGAGCTTGCCGGGGGCTATTAAGCTGTATATGTGCTGCTGCAATATTGCTGCAATATAGCTGCAATATTATGATTGATATTATGTATATATTGTTTCCTTTGTTTTAGGTTAGAAAGGTGTCCCTAGTTGTACCTAACTTTTGTGTATAAATAGTCTTCAATATCAATCAGAAACATAACCTTGATTTCATTATTACTGTGTACGTTTATAGGCTAGGAACCTACTCGTCGCCGGCTGCGACCGCGGTGGCGCACGACGTAGCCAAGTATTGCCTGAGAAAAAATCCGGCCATAGAGGATTTCAACTTCCCTCTCGCACTCCCTTCTGCCAGTCTGTACAAGGGAATGTCGCCGAGGTCTGTCCAGAAGGCGGCCTTAGACGCCAGCATGGCTGTTGTCTGTTGATGCTCAATTCCTGTCAAACAAGTCATCTGGTTCTGGGAATATGAATGCTGAAGGAAGAAATGGGCAATGTGATGATCAGAATCATTACTTTTTTATATTCGTGTGATGGAAAAGTAGAAGGAGATGATCATCATCGTACTTTGAACATTTCGGTTGATGATTATCTGTACCCTTTTTGTCATTATATAGCTAGATAGACATTATAAATTCTTCGACACTAGTAGGGCTCCACCGTGCGTTACACGGCGTATTTGATCACTTATTAATTAAAATTTTAATTATCATTAGATTGCATGTTTATCTAAATGGTAATGTATATAATTTCTGATATAATGTTGTTTAAGTAAAAAAGAATATACGGAGCCAATCTTCCGTTGATTATCATCAGCAACACTGCAGACCTGAAATCACGATGGAGAATGACACCAAAATCTTGATTCGAGTCCCTTATGCCGTTCCGACGCTAGTCCGCCAGGGAAGGTGAACGAGAGCTTTCCGACGAGATTTTTGAAGGCTCAGATGGTCGTCGGGCTGCTCAAGCCCGTTGGAATATTGAGCATCAGCGAATTCCCAATCGAACGGGGAAGAACCGGAGATCGAGCGAGCAAGAACATGAATCGACTGTGCCTTTTGGGAGATCTGAGATCTATAAAGGTTAGCAACAGTTTGGTGGGGCTGCTGAACACCGTGAGCTTAATCCTCTCAGTGGTGATTCTCGGCAGTGGATGGCGACGATTGCCGTCGGCGTGTTCCTGCTTGTGGTTTCACTCGCCGACGTGATCGGCAAGTACTGGGGCGTGTGGTAGATGTACCTGGTGGTTGGCGTCTCGTGGAACGATGAAGACATCGAACATGGAGAGGAGAAAGCTGAAACTCAGGCGGAGACTGGCGATGAGGCCCAGTCCCGCCATGATCCATGAGTCGAGGCAGATGGAACCATCTGGAGGGCCTAATTCCATGGAAAGATGACTAGATGGTTCAGAACCGGCACACTATTATGTGCCTTAGTTTGTTATTTTGTTTGGTTTTGGACTATTATTTCAGTTTTTTATTTGTTTGCAAATAACCGGCGAGGAGTTACAGCTCGCTGAGGTACGAATTGATGCTCGAGGACACCCCCGAAGGCATCTCATGGGAGCAAGAACATGAGGAACACCACTGGAAGCCCTTCGCTGTAAGGAAAGTTTGTCCAGATGAGACAATGCCAATGGTGAAATCATCGGAGTTAGGGATTAGTACTTTTACGGGACCATGTTGGTCACCTTGGACTTTATTATGTTATTTAGCTCAATCCCTAGTGTCACTCACAGAGTCTAGCCCCCTATTAGAGGAAGTTTTACCTGCCCATGTTCAATCGCAACTGGACGATTTCCAGTAAATTCTGAAAACAATAAATATTTACTTTCAAACAAAAAGTAAAAAAGAATATACAGTTAAGTTAAAATTAATTTCGGTACAGAATCTTGTTTGCACGAACTTATATTTTGCTGACTAAATTGAGCCGGATGGAAATGAAATGGAAAATATTATATATTTTTTTAAAAAGAGAGATTTTGTTTAAAAGATAGTATATATGATGTAAATTATTATTTTTATCCAATTTAATTCTTCCTCGTTTTGATAATAATATACTAAAATTATCACTATTATTCCGATTGTCCAAATATTCTACATTTTGTTAAAATATGATGAAAATGTAGTCGTGATTTTGCCATCTTAATCATCATTGCTTTCTCTCTCTATGTTATTTGCTCTCGCTTCTCTCTAGATTTGTGAGAGTACAACTCACGCGCCCCCCTTTTTCTTTCAGAAACAGTGCCGTAACGGTTTGATTCTGACACAATAGCAACTCTAAACGGATCCTAAACAGTCAATTCAAGCTCCGCCGATGGCGGAGCTACCGCAGCAACCGCCTACAACATCCTTCCTTGCTGCTTTACAAACCAGAAACCAACCTCTATACGCTTCTTTGCCCAACACCCCGAACATAAAACCGATCACCGAGTTCAAAGGGAAACTGGCATGTCTTTTTTCGCCGGAGGATGTTAAAGAAATGTCTCTCCCCTACCATAATGCCCTAATCGGTAAATTTGAGAGAGGGCGCCCCTCGATGGAAAGAATTGAGGTCGCTTTGAAGATTGTGGGCTTCACCGGAAAATACCAAATCGGAGCTATGGATCACCGGCACATCCTCCTCAGGTTCATTGCCAAAGACGACTTCCAGCGCTGTTGGATGAAGTCTTTGTGGAACATCGGTGGATTCCCCATGAGGGTGCTACGTTGGACGCTGGACTTCTCGCCCAAAAGGGAATCATCCATAGTTCCCGTCTGGATAATTATCAGATATCCACCGGTGTATTACTACAACCAGCCGGACATCATGCATGTGGGAAACATCATCGGTAAATTCATAAAGATGGACGTTGCAACTCAAGCTCTCACCAGGCCCTCTGCACTTAAAATCTGTGTTGAGGTAGATCTTCAAACATCTCTATCTTCAACCATTAATTTAGGAATCCCTGGTGATAATGAGGAGTATGATATTGAGTATGAAGACCTTCCAACATACTATTATCACTGTAAGAGACTGGGTCATACTTCAAATGATTGTCCAATTTTACATCCTGTTTTAGTAGCCAATAGGCCTCATGAGGTTAAATCGGTTATTAATGGGGTAGAGACTCAGGTTGCTAATGGGGTAAAGGAGACTCAGGTTGTTAAGGGGGGAAAGGAGATTCAAAAAGAGCTATCCAACCTCCCTAGATCAAACAAAGGTGCTGTTTCTTTGTCCTATAGAGCAAACAAACCAAGAAATAAATTCCATTATGCTAATAGGAAGCAGCAGCAAACAGTTTGGAAACAAATGGAGAAAAAGATTGTCCCCAGGAAATCTTCTCAGGCTGTTATCACTTCATATTTCCTCAAGAGCACCACTAATCCAAGTACCCATCCATCTCTATCTCCAAACCCAAGGATTCCATAGAGCATAGTGCTGAGCAACCATCTCTTCTTGTCATTGATGAGGATATCACCAGTTTCAAACACAACCCTTTTACCCATCAGTATGATGAAAAAGATACCCCTGAGGTGAGTAAGAAAAATCATGCAACTGGGCTAAATGAATATTTCATCACCAAAAGATCCAGAAAAAGAACTGATTTCTCCAGGCTGGTAAAGGATGACTCATTCAAGGACTCTGGTAAGGAAATTCAAAACTCTCTCAATTCATTTTCTTCTAACAAGATGTTCCCTGTCCCTCAACCTATTAACAGAAATAGGTTTGGCCCACTGATTGAGGAATCCGAAGCAGAAACAGATGAAGAGGACAATGGCTCTCCAACACACACCACTACAGGCAACTCAGACAACTATGTTTCTGCTTCGGATGATGAAGATGAAGAACTGGCTCAAAATGCAAAGGTAAGCACAGCTCAGGTAAGTGCCCCTCAACAAAAACAAAAGGTGACAACGTTTTTTACTCAACTTAACCAAAAAATGACAGGCTCCCTATCAAAAAGCAAAACCATTAGTAAAACATGAATAGTACAACCTCTCAAGTTAAGTGTTTAGTCTGGAATATTAGAGGTATGGAAACCTCAATGTTAAGACTAGATAGAATGATACTTGAATATAGGATTGAACTACTGTGCATCATTGAACCTCAACACAAAAATTTGGAATGTGAAGCTTACATGAAAAAACTCCACTTTTCAAATTTTATGCATGCTTCAAATGGACAAATATGGCTTTTCTGGAAGGACAATTTGACTGTCAATATGCTTATGGACCATAGACAATTTCTCTATGTCCATATAAATAGTAGTATCTTTAGTTGTCCTATGCATGCCTATTTTATTTATGGTCTTAGGAGTAGAAATGGTAGAAAGCAAATGTGGAAGGACCTCAAAAATCTCCCAACTACAAACTCATTGTACATTGGGGATTTCAATGCTATCACTTCAATTAATGAATATAAAGGTTCCTTCACTCCAAATCTGGGTAGCATTAAAGATTTTAGCAAATTCATTGATACAATGGCTCTTGAGCATATTAATACATCTGGTAACTTATTTTCATGGTCTAATGGGAGAATTATAAATCCAACTATTCAGAGATTAGACAGAGGTCTATGCTCTAACAGTTGAAAATCTAATTTTCCATCATCTTCCATTCAAATGTTCAATAAGGAATCCCTGACCACTGCCCTATGTTTCTAATTATAGGAAGTAACTCTCTGTCTAAGCCAAGACCTTTCAGATTCTTAAATACATGGCTCAAGAGGACAGATTTACTTCCACACTAATTTTGGAGAACTGGACCATCCCAATTCAGGTATATGGTCACACACAGCCACAAGGTATGTTAACTTTCTTCCTTAAATTACAAAGACTTAAAAAATCTTGGAAAATTTGGAATAGGAATGTTTTTGGTAATATCCATGACAATGTCAAAGTAGCTGAACAAAGCCTTAGACTTCAGGAAATTCTATATGAGAGTAGTGGTGCTGAATTGGATTTAATTGCATACAAAAAATGTAAAGCACAACTACTTAGAGCTCTAAAAGAACAAAAGCATTTCTGGAAAACTAAGGCTAAAATAAAGTGGTTAAAAGAAGGTGATGATAACACTCAATTTTTTCATAATTCTGTTAAGGAAAAAATGAGTAGATTAGCAATCACCAAGATAAAATCAGCTTCAGGAATTTGGCTAGATTCACCACAAGATATTGAGGTTGAAGCCATTTCATTTTTTCACAATCTTCTGTCATCCTCACATGCTCCTGAACATGCACTATTTTATTCTCACTTTCTAAGCCAAATCCCTTCTAGTATCACTGATGAACAAAATTTGCAGTTACTTAGGCCAGTAGATAGTGATGAGCTGAAAAGGGTTGTTCTTAATTTAAATAAGAATAGCACTCCAGGCCCTGATGGCTTTACTGCAAAATTTTACATAAAAGCTTGGGATATCATAGCCAATGATCTTTTACTTGCTTGTAATGATTTCATGACTGGTGCTGAAATGCCTAGAGGAATAGGTAGTACTTGGATTACTCTAATTCCTAAAAAAGATACCCCTGTCTCTTTTAGTGATTTTAGACCAATAAGCCTATCCAATGTGGTAAATAAATTTTTTTCCAAGATTCTTATGGAAAGAATCAAGCCACTTATGCCTGACATCATTTCCCCTCATCAAACAGCTTTCATGCATGATAGGGATATATCTGACAATGTGTTATACCTCAAAGAAATGGTCAGGCATCTTAACACAAAGGATAGGATTCCAAACTGTTTTATAAAACTTGACCTCATGAAAGCATTTGATAGAGTCAGTTGGCCTTTCCTTAATAGCATTCTCTTGAAATTTGGTTTCCATGGTAGTTTTGTTAGATGCATAATGAGGAATTTATCACAGGCCTGGTTCTCAGTCCTAGTTAATGGTAGTCCAGTTGGTTTTTTTAAATCAACTAGAGGTATCAAACAGGGTGATCCACTTTCTCCATTTCCGTTCAACCTATTTTCTGAGTCATTCACTAGAAGCCTAGCATATGTGTTTAGAATTGGTAAATTAGAACATTACAGAGTCCCTGGAAATTTATCACCAGTGTCTCATCTTTCATATGCTGATGACACAGTGATTTTCCTGAAAGCCAGCAAGCCAAGTCTTGTTATTTTGAAAGCTTTTTTGGTTAAGTTTGAAGAAGTTTCTCGTCAAAAAATAAATTTTGACAAAAGTGACTTCTTTGTGAGCAGATTTGCAACACTTCACAAAACCAACCAGATAAAAGCCATTTTAGAAATGAAAAAAGGGAGTTTTCCTTTCAAGTACTTAGGCTGCCCCATTTTTATAGGGAAAACTCTAAATATTCATTTCCAACCAATGATAGATAAGAGGTTAAATAACTGGAAAAATGTGTGGTTATCTTCAGGGGGTAAGCTCACTTTGATCCAGTCTGTTTTATACTCCCTCCACAACATATTTGGACAGTCATGTCTCCCATCAGCCACCATCAAATTAATAGAAAAGAAATTTTCTAAATTTCTGTGGGGTATGAGTGAACTTAAGCCAAAGAAAACCTGGAGAAAATGGAGCAAACTATGCTTTCCAACTCAACAAAATGGTTTAGGATGTAGAAAAATCAATGCCATTATCCTAGCTTGTTCTGTCAAACTCTGGTGGAAATACCAGAATGGAAATGCTCTATGGACTCATATGATAGCTGCATTACACCCCTCTGCTAAAAACTCTACCACTTGGAAGAGAATCTGCCAAATTAATGGCTTTGCAGAACAACACTCCAGAGTCATAGTTGGAAAAAGAACTTGTATCTTCTGGACATCCAATTGGACTAATCTTGGCCCTATTGTTGATGGATGTGATCCAGAAGCTACATCTATTCCTCTAGATAGTACAGTAGCTAATTTTATCCTTAATAAGCCATGCTACATGCAAAATATATCTCCTTTTCTCAATAATGACTTAAAGGCTTTTCTACAGGAATCTGAAATCCAGCTACACAGGGATGACAGGCTTATATGGAAGCCTGAACCGATGGGAAAGTTTACCTTCAAATCAGCGTATAAAGCTCTAGTGGAACAATCAGGTACCTCTGTTTCTCTATCCAAAATATGGGGGAAAAGAATTCAAAAGAAAATATCTCTCTTTATGTGGAGGCTCATGAATTCTCTTCTTCCCTTTGATGATATTCTTACTTGTATGGGTTTTAATCTAGTATCAAAATGCTGTTTTTGTATGAGTTCTGATTCATTAGAACACTTCATAAATGAGTGCCCCTTTTCATTAAGTATATGGAGAGAAATGCTGACTTATGTGGATATCATTGATAGAGAGTTTGCTACCTGTTGGAACAGACTTTCTTTTTATCTTAGTTATGTAGGTCAGTCCTCCTTGCATTCCCAACTCATTCATATGATGGTTTGTTTAGTATGTTGGAATCTCTGGAAATCCAGGAATAATCAGTTATATGATAATAGACCACCAATCAAAGCTATAATTATTAAGGAAATTAGAGAGATGATATACAATATCATTCATTCCTGGATGGAAATTAGAGAGATGATATTTGACTCTTCCTGGGTTTTGGTGTAAGTCTTGTGTTAATTGACATGGATGTCGCTGTGTGTCCCATTAAGTAGCATCAAGGGCAATATGAATATTACTAAGATTTCTCATCTCTTGACCAGGTACAGGTATAGAGGCACATCCTGAAAGATCTTTTATGTCTTGTATTACACCTTTTGATGTTGCTAAATGAAAATCTTGTCGCGCCAATTGCCACGTCAGATCAGGATGTTGCATGATGCTCTCAAAAATGCATTTGTTCCTTGCTTCCCATATATTCCATATCACAAACATGGACATGATGATTGAATCTCATAATGATTGAATCTCACCAATGGCGACGGTTGGATATGATGCATATTGGTGAACGATTTACACTTATACGGTGCGAGTTGTGTAAAGAACGAACGACAATAGTAAGTCGGACAGTTTTCGTTCTTTACGTTTCAAATTCAACCTCTTTTTAAATAAAAATATAGCGTATTAATGTTATTACTTGTAGGTAATGAGAATTAAAGTTATAGGTTAAAGTAAAAAATTTAGGGTTTGAACATTGGTTTGGTGTAGATGAAACATTTCTTTAAAATAGTAAAATTTTACCACGAGAGTCTTTCACTTTTTTTTATCACAATTTGCTACCTATTAGAAATATTTTCTGATATCTTTAGCTTTTACTAAATTATTGCAAATTCTAAAAGGAAATATTATTCATTATGAAATAAAATCCTTATCCTTGAATGATTAGGAATTTTATTGGCATTAGATTTTATATAAAGCATGGATCGACTAATTGGCTCCCTACTCATACCACAATCATTTTAATTAGAGTTTTTGATCCGCTACCGGATCAGAACGTGTTTTGCTTTCTCCGCTACTTTCCCGATGTCATCCGACCAGAAATTGAATGAATCTCAGAATAAGGTGTTGCAGAAGACTCGTACACTTGCCGGAGATTGGAGATTTGCTTCTTCGTATTACGGAATCGATAACCGGTTGAGGAGGCCGACCACATTCGTTTGCAAGCTAAAATTTCGAAATGAGCTGCCTGATCGGACTGCAAAACAAAATCTCATGCCTTTAAGGAGAGACAAAGATCGGTTTACAAAATATTCAATCACATCCATGGAGAAATTGCAGAAACCTCAGCTATATCTTGAACCAGGTTTTGGAAAACCACTTGATTTGCTTGATCTTTGTATGTATGATCCTCCGAAAAGCGTAAATTTGCTATTGGCTCCTGAGGACCAAGAACTATTACATGATGAAACTTCTCTTAGCATGGGTTCTTCGGAAGAGGATAAATCTAGTCCCAAAAGGGCAAGAATAAATATGGAAGATGACATGCATGATACAGAAAAGAGATTACAATAGAGTACCAAACAAAGAACAACACAGCTAGGGTTGTATGAATTTTATAACATATATAAAACTTCTTCTCATATATCATTTAATTGAGGATTACGTTCCGAATTCTTTATTTATTTGTTTTTGAATAAATAGTTACTTTATTATTATTTTTATGGTACTTCCATTTTAGGCGGTTGAATGCGCTCAATTGGCTGCCCTAGATTAGAAACCGCCAATATGAGTTTCTTCCCCGTAATTGATCGAACTCCATCCAGTGTAGAAGGTGGTCTCCTCCTGTCCCGCCCTTACCTTAGGAAAACTTTACAGGAGACGCTCTCTATATTTAGGAACATCACATCAGCTACATAATGCAAACATCAACCAATTATCAAGGACATCGTTATAATAATACATCAACTAAGGCAATCTAAAAGTTTATGAAGCATACTAAATTTCCTCACAGAAATTCTCTAGTGATGTACACTAAAATTTGGGCAATTGATGTTTACTGACGTTCCTTGATTACCTGTGGATGATTGACGTTCTTTGATCATATGTGGATGAATATTGTATTGTAATTGGTGTTATGTATTTAATTTTTAAATTTGACCATATTTTAAATTATTATTAATTGATATTACTTTTGTTAACGTCGACTTATTGTAAAAAGTGTATTTTTAATAATATTAGTGAAAAATAACTTTTTACCTAATTCTTAGGTCCTGTTTGCTAGAGTTTATTTATCGCCGTGCTGAATTGAAGTGAAAATTTATGTAATTGAAAAAAAGAAGAAATTAGCCTAACTGAATTAACCTGAATTCATGAAATTATATTTTCGCTAAATTGAACTGAACTGAACTGATCTACATATAAGGTCGGGCAAAGAGGGCCATAATCTACCCCATATAATAGTTTGTGCTTATATAATAATATTATTGTCTTTATATATCATATAAATTTGTCATTTAAAAAAAATCACATAAATTTGTGATCATACACGACTAAAATGGTCACATTTTATGTGAATTTATAATAAACTTTTAGGGAATAGGGACTCGGGACTCCCAATGCAATGTGTAAAAGGAGTTGAGAAAAAATGGGACGTTTATATTAAATCCATCGTCAAATCGAACGACTGCGTTCTCCGACATCGCGCCTCCCTCCCGACTGCCGCCATCTCTCAAACCCTACCCAATTGCCCCAGGTATTTTTCTTCACCCCCATCAAATTGCTATACTTTAGCTGTATCGATTATGCCACAGCTGCAATTTCATCAGCTGGGATTTTAATTTGAGTAAATTTTCCTGTAAAACCCCCGCAAATTGAGTTCGATGTTGGATCTTATGTATTTTGATGATGCTTGCTTTATTCGGTTAGTTTCATTTAGTGATGATATGCTGATTTATTTTTATCCGGTTAGGTTCTTAAGACATGCCTCAGAGACACTCGAAGAACAACAATGATCTTGCCTTCTTTACTTACGATGAGAAGCGGAAACTTGGGTACGGAACGCAGAAAGAGAGGCTCGGGAAGGATTCAATCAAGCCCTTTGATGCTTGTTGTCTTTGCTTGAAACCATTTATTGACCCCATGTGCTGCCAGAAAGGCCATGTCTTTTGCAAGGAGTGCATCCTAGAGTGCCTTCTATCTCAGAAAAAGGATATCCAGAGGTGCGATTTACAGTTATATTTTTCTATGGTTATACATTAAGGCTTGAGCACTGTGCATTGTGATTTATTGGTCGTAGTTACCTATTTACGCTAGATGATCAGCTGTTAGAGGAAAAAGGACACTATTGTTAATGGATTAAAAAGGGTAGTAAGAAGTTGAATGGTGGATTGTGTCACCTATTTCGAATTGACCTAAATAAATTGGGTCACCTATATTGGGTTTGCCTTGTGCCTAGCTCTTAGTTATTCTCTGAGTAGGTTTTGATTCTGTAAAAATTTCTACTTGCTGCATTTTTCTATCAGAAGTTCAGCCTTGATATAGTGGACTGTGTAGTGTTCTCATGATCGCTCAAGCCCCTTACCACTTAATCCTTATATGTGTAAGATATATGCAAGTTGAATGGGGATCATTAATTGTGTTGTGTCATATATGTTGGTCATAATTTTTCTTCAAATTAATCATCAGCTGCTGCATTTTGTCGTAAAGCATATTTTAGTTAGATTTTGTGGTGGTATTTAGTTTAGAAGCCTTCCTTGCTTTTGCTGATGTGAAGGTTATTACAGACATAGTATGTGCGTCATATTTGTCTTGCTCTCATTCATAGTACTGATCAGACGTGAACAAGGGTTTGTTTTCCTTCTTTACTACAGAAAGCTAGTAGCCCATCAAGCTCAGCAGAAGCATGAGAAGGAAGAGGTGGAAGATAAACTAACGCTGCAAAAGGCTCGAGAGCTTGATGCATTTGACCAGCAAAACCATGGTGCTTTACCCCAGTATAACGATAGCAGGAACTACAACCGAGATAAGGGTGGTTTCCAAGGAGCCAACAGTGTGAAGGCTACTTCGTATGAAGAGGAAGCTTTGCGTACCATGAAGGCGTTTTGGCTTCCTTCTGCTACACCAGCTGCTCCAGTCAAAGTGGATGCCCCTTCTACCTCCACAACTTGCCCAGAAGGCAGTGAAAACCTCAAGCTCAAAACACTCTTTCCTGTTTACTTTACAGAGGCTACCAGTGAACTGAAGAATTCAAAGGCCCTTGATAAGACCTATGTATGTCCAAGCTGCAAGGTGACTTTGACAAACACACTTTCGCTTGTGGCCTTGAGTTCTTGCGGGCATGTGTTCTGTAAGAAATGTGGAGACAAATTCATGGCCGTAGATAAGGTCTGTCTGGTCTGCAACAAGCCGTGTAAGGAACGGCATTTGGTTAGCTTAGGGAAAGGAGGCACGGGATTCGCCGGCCATGACGACCATCTTGAAGCAAAGGATTATAAACATTTAGGCAGTGGAAGTGGGTTGGGACTGGTTAGACCTGCCACCAAGACTTAGTATATTGGGATCGGTTATTTATACTATGTATTTGCAGCTGGTTTGAGCTTAGAACACATTCTTGGGTGTATGTTGAACTTGAGTGACTCTAGAATGAACATCTTTCAATTTTTCACATTGTACACTGTTTTCTTATTTTCGTTAGGTCTGTCTCTTCTGCCACTATAAGATTTCCTTGCACATGACCAAATTAAAATCAGGGGGATTTCTGGCTTATTGAAATATGCAGAGTAATAAATTTAGTTGGATGGATTCTTGAAAAGTTATTCATTTAGTTGGTTGGATGGCACAAAAGACCGATCTTTATAAGTTGGGATCATGTTGTTGAATATCCCTGGAGTTGAACTGATGAAGATTCGAATTTATTGTGAAAGTTTACATGAAGGTCTATGTATTTTGGGAGATTTCCCTGTTGCGCCGACGCCGAAAATTAAATTTTTAAATTTTGACACCAAAACTTGTAGAAATGAAGGGGCTTGAACATTCATCAGTGATGCCTGTGCCTTGTTATCTTGAGTTTATCAACATACAAGTTCAGTTTAATTTAGTTTAGTTCAGTTCAACAATAAACAGTGTTATGAAATTTGAGTTAATTTAGTTAAAGTATTTTTATTTCATATAACTAAACTTTTAACAATTTTGATCTACATCACCAATCTCTTACATGATTTTCCGAGGTCACTAAACTATTAAAAATCAATATTTTTGTCAATATGTTATTAAGTTAGTCAACTAGTGGTCAAACATTTGACCAATTTGGAAAATGGTATTTTTGCCTTTTCTCCTATTCATGACAAAAAAGTCAAAAAAATCAGAAAGTAAAAAAAGGCCAAAATAAAGATTTTGATTAAAAGTTTGGTGATGTAAAAATTAAAATCACTCATTTAATTAGAATAATTATACTTTTCAAATATATCAATTTTCAGTTCAATTCAGTATAGTTCAATTCAGGAGAGCCAGCCTAAAAAACTTTAAACAAGTCCTCTTGTTTTTCATTTTATACACAATTATAAATATTTATGATCAAATATTTTAAAAATTAAGTTGACAAATGTTAAAAATGTGTGGTGGAGGATGAACATTAGGCATTGTTTCATCAAAGAAAGAACATTAGGCATTGAAGCAAAATCAGCCCAACCGTTAGACACACAACCGGTGATCGTTTAGGCAGGGATCAAGTGCCAACCTGTGGGTTATGGCCTTATGGGGACTCGCACTGGTTATCTGGGCTCATAGCTTGATTTTATGTTTTGGTACTCCAATAATTATAATATAATAAAGTAAGTGCCTACTTGACTGCGAGCTTAAACGCAATTTTGTCCTCACACACTTGATTCCTTCTCCCAACTCGGCTCCTTTTTATAGCTCGAACTTTTCATCAAGAAATCAACTTGCTGATCATCAAGAAAAGCTGTGTTTGCGTTGCTGTATGTCAAAGATTGCTGTTTCCGGCGAGGAGTTTTGCGCATTCAGTGAGGTAGCGAACCCGAAACAATGGCCGCAGCTCCGGACAAAAAGGCGGTTGCAGCTCCTTTGAAGCCCATTGTTGATGATGCCAAGCCACCCGGGGCCACGAATCCCATTCCTGCTCCAAAGGGTACGCCTATGATTTGATCAGATAACGTTAAATGTGGTTGAATAGTATCTGTTGATGATTTTTTTTGTTCGAAATGACAAACTGCTCCCTATTTTTCTTTTTCTTGGTTTAGTAGTCTTTCTTCTGTACATTTTTGGTTAGCTTTGTGGATTTTTTGATTGCGTATGGTGGCCACTAAATTTCTGGGGCCTAAAAAAAGGAGTTTTGCCAACTTTTGGGCACTGGTTCTTCTGATTCTCTGTTTTTCTAGGTTGCTTAAGTTGTAGGATATTTTAACTAAAATTTTGGATGGATGAATTTTCCTGTTGGTTGAAGTAGAGACTTCATTTCAATTTGATCTCCTTGATCAAGATTCAAGAGTAGCGTTAGATGAGAGTTGGATTAGCCTGCATTTTTCTAACTTTCAGGCTCTTTGGGTGCAGGAATGGGACTTCCAAGCATGTTTCGGGCTCAATCCCGCCATCCTTTGGATCCTTTGGCTGCTGCTGAGATCACTGTAGCTGTGGCAACTGTCAGGGCGGCTGGATCAACCCCCGAGGTAATTTCGGAACTACTTCCCTTTATGTTTGAAACTTGTGGATTATATTTCAATTATTGTCACCTGTCCCTTGGATCAAGAGAATGATTGTATGACTTTCAAAAAATAGAAAATGTAAGTGAAATGGATTGTATAAACTGTCTATATTGAGTGAGAGTAAGAACTTGTGCATTCAGCAAATAGGACATTTCGAGTAGTATGTCACAAATTTTGTTCTTTTACTTGATTGTTATGTCATATGTGCGTGTGTTTTTGATCTTAGTCTTGGTTGCTGTAAAATATAGGTGAGAGATAGCATGAGATTTATAGAGGTGAGCTTGGTGGAACCACCGAAAAATGTGGTGGCTCTTGCAGACGCGTATTTTTTCCCACCATTCCAACCATCATTGCTTCCAAGAACAAAAGGCGGACCCTCAATTCCTAGCAAGCTTCCTCCTAGGCAAGCACGACTTATCGTGTACAACAAAAAATCAAATGATACCACCATTTGGATAGTGGAACTATCTGAAGTTCATGCTGTGACTCGAGGTGGCCATCACAGGGGAAAAGTAATTTCATCCAAAGTTGTGCCCAATGTACAGCCTCCAATGGTATGTAGCAACTTCAGTTTTCTATCTAAAGTATTACATTTGATCACAATTTTTTTCCTTGCTTATTGTTCTGGAAGATAAATTGTTTTCCTAAACTGGTTACTGATAAGTCTTGTTTTGTATAGGATGCTGTTGAATATGCTGAATGTGAAGCTATTGTGAAGGACTTTCCTCCTTTTATTGAAGCAATGAAGAAAAGGGGTATTGATGATATGGATCTTGTGATGGTTGATCCCTGGTAAAATAATGTGGTTGATGTTTTTATAGATTCTTATTTTTTCATGTATGATAAATCAATCCTCTATGCAGGTGTGTTGGTTATCATGGTGAAGCCGATGCACCTAACCGCAGGCTTGCTAAACCGCTCATCTTCTGCCGAACTGAGAGTGACTGCCCTATGGAAAACGGTTATGCCCGCCCAGTTGAAGGAATCCATGTATTGGTTGACATGCAGAACATGGTTGTGCTCGAGTTTGAAGACCGTAAACTAGTTCCCCTTCCACCACCAGATCCATTGAGAAACTATACTTCCGGTGAAACGAGGGGAGGTGTTGACAGAAGTGATATAAAACCCTTACACATTGTTCAACCTGAGGGTCCAAGTTTTCGTGTCGATGGTCACTTTGTTCAGTGGCAAAAGGTATTTGGTATTGAATCAATTACTAAATAGTGTGGCATCTAGGTTAAACTTCAAAAGTACAAAGTAACTGATGCCAACTAGTAATAAATCTTCTTGTAATTCTTCTTTGTAGTGGAATTTCCGGATTGGTTTCACCCCTAGAGAGGGTTTGATCATATATTCGGTTGCCTATGTTGATGGAAGTCGCGGCCGTAGACCAGTGGCGCACAGGTTGAGCTTTGTTGAAATGGTGGTTCCCTATGGAGATCCTAATGATCCACACTACCGTAAGAATGCTTTTGATGCTGGAGAAGACGGGCTTGGTAAAAATGCACACTCTTTGAAAAAGGTCAGAGCATGCTATTATGAAGTTTTCTTGCTCTTACGGTAATCATGCTAAGTAAAAATTGTTAACATTAAATATATTATATATTTCAGGGATGTGATTGCTTAGGCTTTGTAAAGTACTTTGATGCAAACTTCACGAATTTCACTGGAGGTGTTGACACTATTGAAAACTGTGTTTGCATGCATGAAGAGGATCATGGGATACTATGGAAACATCAAGACTGGAGAACAGGTTTAGCCGAAGTTCGCCGTTCACGCAGACTAACCGTATCTTTCATATGTACTGTTGCAAACTACGAGTATGGATTTTTCTGGCATTTTTATCAGGCAAGTTGTAGGTTCTGGTTTCCTTTCCAGATTCTGAAATTTTAATCAATCTGACTAGTATATTCTGATCCACTGTATTCCATGTTTGGTAACATGATTTGCTATCATAGGATGGTAAAATCGAAGCTGAGGTTAGGCTTACAGGTATTCTAAGCCTTGGTGCTCTTCAACCTGGAGAAGTTCGAAAGTATGGGACAACTATTGCACCGGGATTGTATGCACCTGTGCATCAGCACTTTTTTGTTGCGCGCATGGACATGGCCGTGGATTGCAAGCCTGGGGAAGCTCATAATCAGGTAGACTTTGTCAGGTTTATCTATATATCCCAGCTTAAAAAAAATTATACTTGTAGTAGCTCTTTTTGGTGGAGTTCATAAGCTCACATCAAAAGATTACTGGACTGTCATTTGAATATTCACAGAAATCGCCCTAACATGTTGGTTTCTTAGATTGTGGAGGTGAACATCAAAGTTGACGAACCAGGAGAAAACAATGTTCACAATAATGCATTTTATGCTGAAGAAAAACTGCTGAAAAGTGAATTGGAGGCAATGCGCGATTGCAATCCGTCAACAGCCAGGCATTGGATCGTAAGTTTGTGCTCATCTTTTGATATTTTAGATAGTATTTGAGTATCAGGCTGTTATAAAGCATTTGTTCGACTTTGTATCTTTCTTTGTCTGATATTTTAGGTCAAGAACACAAGAACTGTGAACCGAACTGGGCAGCTAACAGGCTACAAGTTAGTGCCCGGTTCAAACTGTCTCCCACTTGCACGAGCTGAGGCGAAATTTCTACGCAGAGCTGCTTTCCTGAAGCACAATCTTTGGGTAACGCCTTATTCACTAGACGAGAAGTTCCCTGGAGGAGAGTTTCCCAACCAAAATCCCCGTGTTGGAGAAGGGCTGGCTACATGGGTGAAGCAGAACCGACCTCTGGAAGAGACCGACCTTGTTCTTTGGTATATGTTTGGAATTACACACGTGCCTCGGCTTGAAGACTGGCCGGTGATGCCTGTGGAGCACATCGGCTTTACCCTCATGGTATGCAACATGCGAATATTTACTAAAAACGCAACAGAATTGAGTGTGAAATGTAACTGACTCTTGTTCTTATCTTTCTGAAGCCTCATGGATTCTTTAACTGCTCGCCTGCCGTGGATGTGCCGCCAAGCTTGGGTGACTCGGATGAGAAGGAGAATGTGATAGAGGGAAAGCCGTGCCATGGCGAAATAATAGCAAAGCTTTGAGATGATGAACTGCCCTTTCTTGCCAAGAAGAGTTTCATTATTCTTTGATTTGAAATGTTTGCTAATAACTTTTTCCTTGTAAGAGTCCATTCATATGTTCTATACAACCTTAATCAGCCTTCACTTATGGTAATAAGAGACGATATCGTGTACACATGAATGTGTAAGCTTTTAAGGTCAAAACAGTACAGCTGTAGCAGAACTTTTCACCATATCGATTGGAATATTGAAATATTAAAGTTTCGTTTCTTAAACTTTTTGCATCATATATCTTTTAGCCTGGGAATAAATAATCGAAACGACAATCGTATTGGCCGGGGACGACAGAAGATACAAAACAATCAATGTCTTCCTCAAGTTTTAAATAAATTATAAATCAACTCACTTGTCATTAGGATGAGAGAAGCCAAACATATCATATTTGTTTAATCGTTTATAAAGTTGGGATTCTGCAATTCCTAGCCAAGAAACAAGTTAAATCAGGAATAGAAACTTATTTACAACATCTAAAATGCACACCCTATTTTAGGTTATTTTTTGGGAAGCAATCATAATGATTCAACGAGCCCCCCAAATGGCTCCATCCTAACTTTTTTTTTTATATAAAAAAAAATATTACTTTTTACCATAGATTACAATGATAAATTTTAATAGGAATTATTTCAGTTTCGTTCAGTTAAATTTTTTCCCTCCATTTAGTTAAAAATATTTAAAAATTTTCTATTTCAGTTCCATTCAGTTCAGTTTAGCAAAAAATAAACTCTAGCCAAACGGGCCAAATATATTATGATACTATTCTTGGACAAATATGTTTTGGAATCAATTCGAGGATGGTAATAAATTCATCATCAATGTATCTTTAATTGGAGGATAAACAATCAATCAAATAAAAAAATGGATGCTTAAAATAAGGCATGTAGTTGTTTTAAAAAAAAGAAAGAACAAAGGGTGGTTGATGCAATTTACCAATAAAAATATGTACTTTCCACGCCTACAACAGTACAACACGACCACGACCAACATTCATCGAAATCACAAACATTACCCCCCAAACACAAAATTCTCCTACAATAAATAATAGTAAGAAAATAAGTACTTTCGTTTCTGTAGTATTTCGTTTTGCAGAGTGAAAAAGGTTGACTGGTGAATGACTTGTCAACGCAGCCCATGAAAATGGCGAAGCTGGCTCCACCGCCGCCTCCCGTCGCCGGCGATGAGGAGGAGCGCGAGCAGTTGATGGAGGACCTCCTCACCTACCCGGTTCTCCTGTCACAGCGCATACACGAGGCGGCGATGGAGGCCAATTCCTTCAAATCCGAGTGCGCCGCCGTGAGGAACCTCGCCGAGAGCATCGGCCACATGCTCCGCGACACCAACCGCATCGCCACCGCTGCCGCCGCCGGAGCTCTCTACGAGCGCCCCATCCGCCGGATCGTGGCGGAGGTCACGAAGCTTTTGGAGAAGACGGATAACCTCGTCCGTAAGTGCCGCCGCGGAAGCCTCATCCGCCGCCTCGTCACCATCGTCTCCGCCGCTGACTTCAAGAAGCTGCACGTCCTTCTCGAGAACTCCGTCGCCGACATGCAGTGGCTCCTCAACAACCTGGACCGCGGCGGTGGAGGTATAGGGATCTCGCTCCCACCTATTGCTAGTAACGATCCTATGATTTCATATATATGGTCTTATATTGCTTCTCTGTACATGGGACAACTTAGTGATAAAATTGAGGCTGCCAATGATTTAGTATCTTTTGCTAAGGATAATGATAGAAATAAGAAGTGTATAGTTGAGGAAGGCGGTATTCCTCCGCTGTTGAAATTGCTGAAAGAGGATTCCTCTGTTGATGCCCAAATGGCTGCTGCTTCTGCCCTTGTTCACCTTGCCAACGACCAGGAGCGAATCGGGGTTATTATCAGGGAGCTTGGTGTTCCCATCATAGTTCAGGCTTTAGGGAATTCCCAAATGAAAGTTCAAATCTTGCTTGCTAATCTGGTTGCTGGAATGGCTGAGCATTCCGCCCGTGCTCAGGAGGATTTTGCAAGAGCCAATGTGATTAGGCCGGTTGTAACGTTGCTGTCCATTGATGAGCCGACTTTGCAGGATGGGAAGTCGAATTTGAGCTTTCACTCTGTTGTGGAGATTAAGAAGGAGAGGGAGAAGAGTCTGACCAAGAGTCCTGGCAGGTTGGTGTCGTCGTTGTCTATGCAGAGTTCGAATGGTTCAAACGGTGGTAGCAGCCGTGGTGGCCATGGACATGGACACGGACACAACAGGAAGGAGAGGGAGAATGAGCCGCCAGAAACGAAGCTTATGTTGAAGACCAGCTGTGCTAAAGCGTTGTGGATGCTTGCTAGAGGAAGTGTGTTGAATAGTAAGAGGATAACCGAGACGAAAGGGTTGATTTGCTTGGCTAGGTTTCTTGAGAAAGAAGAAGGTGAATTGCTGTTTAATTCCATAATGGCCATCATGGAGATAACCAGTGCAGCTGAATCTAATGACGATCTGAGAAGGGCAGCTTTTAAGTCAAATTCAATTGCAGCCAAAGCAGTTGTGGATCAGCTAATAAGGATTATCAAGTGTGGTGATGCATCTTTACAGATACCGGCTATTTGTGCTATTGGTTGCCTAGCAAGAACATTTCCTGTGAAGGAAACAAGGGTTATCGGTCCATTGGTGGAACAGCTTAGCCATAGGAATATTGATGTGGCAACAGAAGCTGCAATCGCACTCTGCAAGTTTGCTGGTTCTGAGAATTTCCTACGCGTGCAACATTCTAAAACCATTCTCGAGTTCAATGGTGTCAAGCCTTTGCTGAATTTGTGCAAGGGAAACGAGCACGCACAATACAATGCTTTTGTTCTCCTTTGCTACCTTGCCATAAATGTCAGGAACAATTCAACCTTGGAACAGCCTTGGGTGTTGACTACTCTCAAGGGAGCGGATTCACTAGTTGCTCAGCACCACGGGTTAGCCGAATTGAGAAATGCGGCAATCGGACACCTGAACGTTTATAACAGTGGTCTTCTCCGTCCAATGCCCTTCCCACCCTGAAGTCCTACGTTTATAACAGTGGTCTTCTCCGTCCAATGCCCTTCCCACCCTGAAGTCCTCCACCCTAGAGTCCTCCGAGTTTTATCATAAAAGGCGGTAAATAATCAATAATCAAAGATTTGGTCCTCCGGTCTCTCATAGAAGGCGGTATATATCCCTATTTCTATGCCTAGTTAGTCACCCAAGATTCTATGTTATTGATTTACATGACAACATATTACATATCTGCATTCTTTGACATCACCTTTAGTATTTGTGGATCAATTCCACCATTATCATTCTGTTCTAGCTAGTGACATATTGGCTTAATAAGCTCCTTGGTTTTGAACATTTCAATTGCTTGGCAGTTCGAGTTTATCATTATTGCTTAGTTGGATGTCTGTCTATTAGAGATTTTTGATTGCTTGACGATTTTTGATAACTCAAAATCTCTGTAGATCTTGATTGCTTAATATGTAGGCATTGCAAATCCAAATCTGCTTAGTTGGATTCATACATCTGATCACATCTGTCCTAGGTGTATGTTTCAATGTTTCCAAAGCATACACATTCTTTTGGGTTTAATACTGATTTGTGGGAATCACGTTCAGAGATCATAAGATTCCAAACTGCCTGTCTGGACATTATTTTATTCTCTGGCAGAAGAATGTCACTTGATGCATTACATACTTTGATCATTCGTGTACTTAGATCTTTGATGCATTTATCACTGTAATTTACATAAAGTTACCGCACACTTTAAATGTGTTTTCTAATGCGTCTCGGTAGGTAGTCACTAAATTATGAGAATGTTGATTTTCAAGCATGATCTTTTACATATTAAGCATGATCATTTAGTCTATTATTGATTTAGTGTATTATTGATGATCTTCTCACGTTTATGTTTGATATTCTCACTTTTAAGACTGTTTTTTTACATGTGAACCAGCATGATTATTCAGTGAGAGACATGTCTCAATTGAGAATTTTTCTTTTGATCTCATTTGTGTAGTGAAAAAAGGATTTTTAAAGTACCCGAAGGTACAAAACTTTTACTATTAAATATAGATATAGATATAGAACTTTTAGCTACTGTCTACTGAGATACGAGAAGTGAAAATGGGCTTTTGAATATTTGTATTAAACATAAAGAATGTGACGAGCTCTTACTACTCCCTCCGTAGCGAAAGCTGCACACTTTCCTTATAAAGAAACATTTAATTAGAGAATTATTTGCCCTCCCTCATCTCAGCCTTTTCTCACCTTACCAAATTTGATTTCCTCCTTATTCCTCTACCAGATGGGTTCCTTTTTTCTCTCTCCACCAAATCTGATTTTCTCCACCGACAAACTCGTCCACCGGCAATCTTGAAGTAGCTTCTGGGGTTATTGGAGACTGATCTTAAAAGCTCATGGAGTTATTCAAATCACCACCAAATCTGGTTTATGTATTTTCTCACCTCACCATGGTTTTCTCTTTTAACTCTCCACCATATATAATGAATTTGTTGGTTTGTTCATGGATTTGGATAGAGGTTTGTTTCCCGATGATTGAACTGGGGGTTTCTCCTTTATCTCTCCACCATATTTGATGAATTTTGTTGGTTTATTCATGGATTTGGATTGGGGCTTGTTTCCAGATCGTAGAATCTCCTTAACCTCTCCACCGTATTTAATGAATTTTGTTGGTTTGTTCATGGGTTTATTTCCACATCGTAGAATTGGGGATGTTGGTGGCAGATTGGTGGAATCAATGGTCGTGGATACGACGGGCCTGCGGCGGGCGGGGTTCAGTAAGTAAATTAGGAAAAAGTGGAAGGGTAAAATTGTCTTTTCGCGTGAATGATAAAAAAAGTTCAACTTTCTCTCTCTGCAGCTATCGCTGGGACAGAGAGAGTAGTAAAATTGGACCGTTTAGCTTCACAACTACGTTAAGCATAAATTCATCGATCTACAAAGACTCATAAATCACGGACTATAGTTTCAAACTTTATATATAAAGTATCCGCTACCTTTACAAACGTTATATGGTTTCTGTTATTTTCTAAAAACCAAAGGCTTTTCAAATAGAAGATCTCTATTTTAAAATACCAGAGTCAAATAGAAGATCTCTATTTCAAGTAGAAGATCTCTATTCTAAAAACGTTATATGGTTTCTTCTTCTTCCATTTGATTCAACTATTATTGCTGCTAGACCACCACCACTGACTTTTCAAGTAAACTTGTAACAACTTTTTGAGCGCTTTTCCGATCAACTTTTCTAGCCACTTTTAAAGAATTGATAATTTAATAATATATAATTTTGCATTTGTGGTGGTTTAATGAGCATGGTTTAGTGGTAATATACACTCTATAATGGAGGACATGTGTTTAAAATATATCCAAAGTAAGAATTGTGAACATTAGAGTAGTTTGTTGAAAGGTCTACCAATCGTTGGGTGTCACAAAAAGTGTGATTGGTAGTTCGGTGGTTCATTGGTGTTGGTTTTTTGACTTTGGTAGTTCGGTGGCTCGTTCGTGCAGTAACTAAGTGTTATCGAGAGAGCACCACAAAGATTAAATTGGATGGAGTGCACGAATTCACTGTGCTTAAAATGGATTTAATGATGATGTCTCCTAATTACTTGTTCCCACGTTACGATGTTTATATGTAAGAGATAGATTGTGTGTAATCTTCCCTAAATTCACAACAAAAGAGTATGACTTGATGGTTTTAAAGTTGGATGATTTATAAATATAATAAGTTGATGATTTAAATGTTGATGATTTATAAATATGAGTTGAAGATTTTTAAATAAAACTTGATAATTTTAAAAGTAAATATATGATTTAAGGGTTAATGATTTATAATTATAAATTGATGAATGTTTGATGATTTTTAAATATGACTTGATAATTAGAAAAATATAAGTTAATGATCTATAAGTTGACTCAGTGATTTTTAAATATGACTTGGTAATTAGAGAAATACAAGTTATAAAAGATCATGATTTTCATCAGAGGTGTAGTAGGGTGGGAGTGCACAGTCTTATGTTTGCAGATGACTTGTTACTCTTTTGCAGAGCTAATGAAAAATCTTTGCAAGAAGTGAAGAACGTTCTACAGGAATTCAAATGGCTTGGAGATAAATAAAGGTAAATCTGATTTTTTTCCCAAGATGTCTGCACATGAGATGAATTGGTTGGCAGCAATCATTATTGTAGTTCAAGGAGAACTTCCAGTATAGTATTTGGGCTTACCTATCTAAACTGAGAGGTGGGATAAGAACACTCGGGAAAAGTTGGTTGATAAGGTACGTAGCTGGAAGAAACAACACTTGGGATATTAGAAGGTTAACTTATGCGGGCAGGGTGCAACTTATTAATATAGTATTGCTTGGCATGACAGGGCATCAGGAAAACGTGTTTCAGTTATCTGAAAGCTTTCATAAGGCCATAGTTGAGAAGTGTAGAGAATACTTGTGGGGCAAAGAGGAGGGTAAAAGGAAACCGATCCCTATTGCTTGGGACACTTTATGCTTTCCTAATTAGCATTATGGAGGAGCAGACTTGAGAGACCCTTCTCTGTGGAATGTGGCATCATTGTGTAGACTTGTATTGGATGCATGGTTGTCATAGCGAGGTATCACAGCACGACGCATGGCTACTGCTTGGATGCCTGGACGATATGGCGATTGCCGTATGACAATTGCGGCGATCCAGGCGATACGTAATAAATATCAAAAATATTTACAATAATATGACTTATGACATATTTTATATACAATAGTTTATTATAATAATGAATTAATTATATGATTAGTATGTTTAAAATTATGTTATTTTATTAATACTGCCCAAAATATTTATACAAAAAAGGAAAAAATGAGTGATGTATATGAAATAAATTTTTTTTTATAAGATGCGAAAAGTGAAAGAAATCATTTCAGGAAGAAAGTTTTGTGAGAAATTAAGGTGATAAGACTTTTGTTTTGAATCCCACATTGAATGTGTAGTAGGAATATGGCACTCTACTTGATTATAAAAACTTTATACTCTGATGTAGGAAAGAAAGTCAAAAATCTCACAAGTTCAGGTGAGAATTGTAGATCGCGGCCGGTGACAATTGCAGACATCTTCCGGTGGGTGGACTAGGCAATCGGGCCGGGGGCCATCTATTCTCAACGATCATGTTTTATGTCCGAATCCTCTCCCTGAAA
This sequence comes from Cruciata laevipes, assembly GCA_963678965.1. NCBI lineage: Eukaryota > Viridiplantae > Streptophyta > Magnoliopsida > Gentianales > Rubiaceae > Cruciata > Cruciata laevipes. Next base: position 6,802,761 of record OY787639.1, read on the forward strand.
GGATTGAACTCTCCGAAGCGAAGGAACCGTTCCCAACCAATGTTTTACAGTCCGCCATCTCATTCTCCATTGAGAATAATCATGAAGTTCTTCAGCGACCTTTTTAGGAGGCAGAGCGAGGTCGCTCTCCTTGACCGTCTGATCTGAGCGAAGCGAACTTGTCCCATTCTTCGTGCATCTGCGGAGCTGAAAGATGGAGAGGTGCACGTGGCATTTTCTGCTCGTTTGAAGACTACTCATTTCCCTAATTTTATCCAGGGACTTGTTGAGTATGCTACAACCTCAGACTATGCCTCTAAGGGCGCTTCGTGGATCCGTGGTGCCAAGGACAAGTCGGCTGCTAGTTTGGCTATGGATACTGCAACAAAATTTACTAGATAAGAAGGATCTTCAAAGGCTACAGCTTCTTCGATCGTCACTGGAGGAAGTGTTTGGAAGTCGTTTACATAGATGATATTGGTCCTCTTCCTACGGCTCTCCCTAGGGCCAAGGGACGGTTGGGGTTTCACTAGAAGAATAAGAAGAATGGAAATAGGAAGGACGCCAATGGAAATGGATCCATACATGGGCCGGAAGAGTATTAGAGTCTTTGGGGTGATCTGAAACCATTTGCTTTTGGTGTTTCAAACATATGACTATTTATGTTGCTTAGTACTTGTGCTTTTATTTGAGACAATAGTTGCTTTTGATGTCTTGTAAACATTGGCCGTTTTTTCTCTAAATAAATTCATATGTTGGGACTAAAAAAAAAAGTCAAATGTCTCTCCATGAGTTAGATGGGCCAATTAATTGGGCTTATTATTTAAGATTTCTAAACAATCAGATGCCCGACTAGTAAAATAATTTGGTTATTTTGTCAGGTTTGGGTCGGATTGACTCCAAAACAACGCAGTTTTTATCACAACGGGTGTTTTGGCGAGCGGAAAAACCGCCTGGACGCCAGATCGTGCCTAGGCGACGCCACGGCGACACCGTGACTACACTGATTGGATGTATGCCAGAAAAAAGATGCTTTCTGGCTGAAATGGGTGCAAGAGTATTACTTGAATGTGGAGGACTTTGTTAGCTTTGCAGGACACATATATAGTTGGAGTTAGGGAGTGCTTGTTAGAACTAAGGACAAGTTGATGCCTTATATGAGTAAATGCATTGACAATAAAGTGAAGTTTGGCATTTCTATGGCTTACACCTTGTTTAAGGGTGCAACACAACAGGATTCCAGGGCACCATTGATATGGAGAATGAGACTACAACCAAAGAAAGTTTTCTTTTTCTGGATACTCTTAAAAGGGAGATTGTCAACGATTGGAAGACTGAAATCTTTTGGTATGTTGCAGAGCCAGGGTGATAGTTGTATCTTTTGTGGTTAGATGAGGGAAACAGTGCAACATCTATTTCTGAATTGTTCTTATGTGCAACAATTACAACAAGTACTTCACTTGAACCTGGAGGATGCATTTAGAGGGTTCTTGAAGCAGGTGTATAAAATGGCCAGATGGAAGGGTAGGTTGGAGTTTCACAGAGCAGTCAGTTTGATGTACCATATCTGGCAAGAACGAAATCGGCGAATCTTTCAACTAGAAAAAAATGACACCCGAGAGTCCCCTTTCTAGAGTATTGACATGTTATGAATAGTGAACTTGTTTACATGTAAAACAGTTTTATGCGCATAGGAGGTGTATGGTAGGACTAGAATGGTCAATGTTGTACAAACTTTTTGATGGATCTAAATATATATACTCTTTTTCGATCAATTGTTTTTGGGAAAATTTCTATTAAGGGTATGGTACAAATGTAAATTATTATAAGGGGCGTGAAACTTGTATATTTATTGTTAAGGGCGTTATAATAAATCTATTCTTTATTTAATTAAAAAAAGTCATTTATACCCCTCTCCTCCCTAAAAAAATTCAGATTTCTAATTAGTAGGTTTTGTTCTCTTGAGCTTATTTGTAAATCAGTTCAGTGCAATTTAGTTCAATTCAGTTCAGTAAAAATAAAATTTAGTCATGTTGAATTTTTTAATACATTATTTTTCAATTTAGTTCAGTTCAGTATAATTCTTTTGATCATACTTTTGTTAATAAAATTTATTGTTTCTAAAAACATGATCAAAGGTATTCAACTGAACTAAACTAACCTGAAATAATTGAAAAATAATGCACCGAAAAAATAAACATGACTAAATTTCATCAAATTTTATTTTACCGAACTAAATTGAACTATATTAAAAATATTGTACTGAAAATAATTAACATGACTAAATTAAACTAAATTTCATCAAATTTTATTTTTATTGAACTAATTGAACTAAATTGTACTAAACTGATTTACAAATAAGCTCAAGAGAACAAAACATATTAATTAGAAATTTGAATTTTTTTTAGAGAGGAGAGGGGTATAAATGACTTTTCTTTATAAAATAAAGTGTAGAAATATCATAACGCCCTTAACAATAAATATACAAGTTTCACACCCTTTATAATAATAAACATTTGTACCACGCCCTTAATAGAAATTTTCCCTTTTTTTTTACTTGATCATATATTGTAGACATAATTAGTTGATAATTTAAGAGGTTGCAATGATGATTTATATTTTTAGTTCTATTGAAAAATACTCCATCTGTTTGCCTAATGTTGGCACTCTTCTTTTGGTTCAAAAATTTAAAAAAACAAAAGGAAAGGTAGAGATTGAGTGGAGTGATGAAATAGTAAAATCAATGGATGAAAACATCCTAAAATTTGCTACATTGGAAAAGGGCCAATATATAAAAAGAACAACCAAAATAGCAAGTGTGCCAACATTACATAAACGGACGGAGGGAGGGAGGGAGGATCTATTTTTGCTCGATTCTATTTGAAAAACAGTTTTTTTTTTCTCATTCGCTCTCAAGCCAAAATTGATCTAAACCTATAACATGCAACATGGTTTTTAAAGACTACCCAAGTTCACCGGCGAGGAAAACAAGTTGTGCATATTTTGGAAAACCCGACTAGATCTAATATTATCGTTCACAAACCTCACCTTCGAGTAAGCAAATGATATATATCATCCACTCTTGAATGCCGAGTATAATGAAACTATACGTACACTTCAACTGCTTGGACACAATATATCAGTCCCTAAAAAAAGTTTTTATATTAAACATAAAAGTACGTAAGCAATATTTTGACATGTCCAAAAGGACCAAAGCAATATTATCTTTAAACTGAACTTTTGCATTACGTTAAGGTGTAATTAATTGTGACCAAAACAAGGGCACAGATCGAACCAAGTATATGTGTACGTGACTTTAGAAGTCATAAAAAAGAAAATTCAAAATCTGAGACTTAATATAATCTTCATTAATATCAGATGATACAAATATGCGTGGTACAATACAAAAAAATGTATATACAATAAGTTATTCAGATTCAACAAACAGGTTCATTGTACATTAATACATGAGAGATGATCTCAGTTTCATGATTTCCCAAGAAAACTAAAGCAGCCTTTCAAGTTTTTCTTCTTCTTGGCTCTTTCCGGCGCGGTAGCTGTGATCATCATCTCCTCCAAGGCCTTGACAACCTCAGGCATATCAGGCCGCATTTCAACGTCGAGCCAACATCGACTCATCAAATCTGCGAGCTTCTTGGGGCAGTCATCGTGAATATACGGCCTGTTGCTCATCGGCATGATCTCCGCCAGCCGGCAGTAGAATATCTCCCACAGGCAGATGCCGAAGCTGAACACATCGCACTTGTGGTCGTAGGGCCCGCACTGTCGCACCTCCGGCGCCATATAGAGTTCCGTGCCGGTCTTCCCCGTCATCTCCGACGGATTGGAAGCCTCCTTTCTTGACAATCCAAAGTCAATCAGCTTTACCCTGCGTTTTCCGTCAAGAGCCATGTTCATTGTTTTGACGTCGCGGTGAACCACCTTCTCGGAATGCAAGTAAACCAGGCCTCTCGCGACGTCGAGGGCGAGTTGGATCACCGTACTCAACGGGAGCTTCTGCTCCATATTCTGGCAGAGATAGGAAAACAGGGTACCGCCTTCAAGAAACTCAGACACCATGCACCAATATTGTTTTCCTTCATCTAGTTTGTTGCCGGACATTCGTTTCAGATCCGCCGCCGAGAGCTTCAATTGTGACGCGCCGATGAAGTTGGCGACATTGGGATGGCTCAGCTTACTCCACAGCGATGCCTCTTGCTTGAATACGTCTTCTTCCTCGAGGTTGTTGCCGAAATCGAGGAGTTTGACTGCAACTTTTTTCCCATCGTAATCGCCTTGAAACACAGCTCCGAATGTACCGCGGGCGATGAACTTCCCGTGGCGGAGCTTCTCCTTCTCGAACTGCTTCGTCATTTCTCTCTTCTAATTGTGATGGATTTCACAACTTTGGGTTGCAGGTTTCGTTTGAGTTTATATATAGGCCATTGCAGGAAATTATTTCCGATTCATGTTGGGATTCGGACATTGTGTTGGGATGCATCAGCTATCTTCCTATTCCCATCTGTATTAGGTTATTTACCCATTCATTAGCTGAATAGGGTTTGTACATGAATCCTTTGTGTAAAGGGATTCATTGGGTTCGGAACATTTACGGAAATTAGGGTTCCAATTCATGTTTGGATTAGGATGAAATTGGAAATGAATTAAGCCTACCGTACAAGTACGGAAATTAGGGTTCCAATTCATGTTCGGATTTGGATACAATTTAATTAACCCCTTACACAGCTTTCCCGGAATAGTCTATAATATAAAAACATATATAACATGTGAGATACATTAAAAAACGAACGGATAATAATAGGTAAGGTCATTAAGAGCTAGCTATATTTATCAATCATCCGATGCTTATTTGGTTAAAAAACACTATAAATACAAAATCTCATTTGAAACCTGTGTCTACAGAGACCAACTACTATAGAGACCGTTATCGGTTGAAATTGCCGTTGGTGAGTTTCAATCTCGCAGTCGTTGTTAGATTTTAGGTTGCTGGTGTCGCAAAAGCTTTGTCATCTCACATTGACTGACTCGAGACTGAGATTCGTGTGAATTTGTACGAAATAACATTAATGTACCAATGATTAGAAATGATCAAGGAAATTGACTGAAAGATCAAGCAAAATGAATATTGAAAGCTCAAGTAAACTGACTAAAAGATCAAACGAAAACAATAAATGATCATTCCATTGGTCATTAATATTGGTCTCCACAAGGAGAAGACTCTCTCATAAATTAATGGAGTGTGAGGGATTATAAAACCGTACATATATAATTCGGTATTATCGTAGTCAAGCTGAACGCGTGGAGATTTTATGAGATTTTGCCTTTATATTATCTGGTATTAATATAATTAATCAACCCCAATACTAATTATTCCGTATTAAAATTATGAAGTGCTAGTATAAAGTTATTCCGTGTGAGAGTAAGCATTTTAATATCTCAATATAATCGTTTTACTATCTAAAACACGATTAGTTCATTTTCTTTTTAAATTTTTGATTGTTTTTGTCTAGTAATTAAGGTGCAATAGAACTTTGTGTTTCACAGTTTATTTGTATGTAAGTCAGGATATATAAGCCTGATCTGAGTGGATTATTGACCAGTCTTGTTTGACTTGTCGGATATTGAGGCAGTTGCCAAAAGGTTCGACAGTGGATACAAATTTAATTGACTGATTAACCTTGAGATTTCAACAAAGTTTGATGTCCAATTATACTAGAGAAATTCTTGGGTGAGACCTGTTCTTGTGGAGACCAAGAGCAGGGAATGACCATTTACTGTTTCTGCTTGATCTTTTAGTTAGTTTGTTTGATCTTTCAATCAATGTCCTTGAGTATTTTTGTTTTGTCTTGATTTTTTAGTTAATTTGATTTTTCGGTCAATTTTCTTGATCATTTCCTTGGTCAATTTCACCAACGACAAATTCAATCAAGGAAATTGACGGGTTTAAAGCTCACCAACGACAAATTCAATCAATAACAGCCTCATATAATCTTTGGTCTCATTTGAGACAGGTCTCAAATGAGAATTTGCCATTATACTATTTATCAAACCAAAAAAAATAAAAAAAATAAAAATTAGCAAATTGCTCGTCATCAGCCAACTTTTTCAATTCAGTCAAAGTTAAGGTGGTCCTAACTCCTAAGTTTTGAGTGTTGTCAAATGAAAATAAGGTGAGGGTGGTGGGTAGATCACAAGTAATGCGGATTCCAGATTCATCATGCTCTCTCACTACATATACAGTCTTTCCCGATCCAAATTAATATCTTTCCTATACCACGATAAGATAATATATAGCTTCTGTTGTTGTTTCTCTGAACCAAAACCTGATTTATCCCAATGTCTCAATGTCAATCTTGTTCTTCATCATTCCTTGCTAAGTTCATCGGAGCGGCGCAGACGAAGTTCCCTGAGAATTCCGGCCAGGAAGATGTAGAAAATCTTTACTGTGGTGCTGGAGTTTCTCGAGGGCGTAATCCTAGTTTCGTACCTCACCGAGAACACGCTCTCCATTATAAAATCTTCTTTGTGATTTTCTTAACGTTGGATGCGTTGGGTGCGTTTCTATGTTTTCTTGGTTTCGTTTCCCCAATTCATGGTGGAAATTACGGATCCATTTGTACTTTTTCTGTCGAACCAGTTAAGGATCCAGCCCTTCAGTTACAAGTCGTGCAAGATGAAGACCCGGTTCGTATCCGAATACAGTTGCAGGTTAGCGCTCCAAGGCCGGTCTTCTGGACTCAGGGGTGTAGTTCGACAGTAACACGGCTCGATGGCGCCATGGCGGAAATCTCAAAACACTCATACTCCAGCAAGCTCAGCTCGCCCAGATAGCAGCCCAGCATATTCATGCACACTTTAAAAAAATGGTCTGATCAACCCGGCACAAGTTGAATCTGGGACGGAGTAATCTTGGGTGACAAACTTACCCTCTTCATTATATTCACATGATGTCCAAACATGGATTCATCAATTAGAGCACATAATTTTTGTTTCTTCTTCGGCCTTTCCGAAATTCAAAATCAAACCGTTTAATTTTGTGTGCAATAAATCAAACAGTTCGAAAATGGCTAGCCCTTAATTGAAAAGATCAATTTGTCCATGTGAACAATTGCACCACTAGTTCACTTTACACCATATATAGAGATGTCATTACAGACCCGAACTTGAAAAAACCCGACTCAACTGATCCGACAAATGAACTTTTGGGCCGATTACAACCTGAAAATAATTTGGTTAATCTCGACCTAACACGAACTCTACACTAACCCGAACCCAAAAATGACCTAAATTGAGTAAATTACTATTGTTTAGCCTTCACAAAAACATCAAAAATTAATTGTAGAAATTATCAAAAAAAAAACAAAAATATTAGGCAAATTGCTCCTCAGCCAACTTTTTTGGACTCAGTCAAAGTTGAATGATGATCATAAGTTTTCAGTGTCAATGAAAATAAGATGAGGGTGGTGGATAGATCACAAGTAAACGCATCTCAGGTTCTCTTCATATTCTCTCATTGTATATACATACAGTCTTTCCCCATCTTTCTAGCCACGATTGGTTGAAGCTTGTTCTTTTGTTTCTCTAGACCAAAACCTGATTACACCTTCACTCAAATCCCAAGTGTCAATGTCAATCTTGTTCTTCATCATTTCCTGGTAAGTAAATATCCGTTGATTTAGTAGTAATTCTAATCTGCAAATTATTCTAATCTGCAAATTATTCTCTTAAATTTTCATCATATATATCCCTTCTGATTTTTATATTTTGGTGCATGCCTTGTTTAACTCAAGGGCTTCGGAATCTGCCATGTTCCTTGCTGACGCCCGGAGATCATACCGATGAGCACTGAGCCGTATATACACGACCACTGCTCGACGAAGCTTGCTGACTTGATGTATCGAGCTGACTTGATGAATCGATGCTGGCTGGAGACATTGAAAAGGTGGCCGAAGATCGATGTTGTCTAGGCTTTAGAGAATATTGAGGACGCGTCGTTGAGAGGTGTTTGAGAGGCGGCGAAGATGTCTCAGGTTGTGAAGCCTTTGGAAAACACGGCGGCGTCGTCGGAAGGAAGATCCTGAAGAAAAAAAACTTCGAAGGCTGTTTTTAGTTTCCTCAGGAGATCATCAAACTGAACATCTCTCATGTGTATTTTGCTGATGTACATGTACAATCACACCTTTGATTTATGCTAATAAATTATATTTTGATGTTTAATTTTGCGCGGATGCACGGTGTCGCACCTTAGTTAATCAAAAATGAGGTTTCAATAAATTAAGGTTAATTTAGTGATCGATTCTAGGTACCGCCAATCTTCAAATTTTGTAGCTCATTCTCTAGTAAACTTCGCGAAGACGAGAACCCTGCTATTTAACGCATAAGTGGCTCCTCCTAACTTTGTTCTACCACTTCTAGACGATTTCCAGTAACTATGAATAAAACAAAATTTATTTTCAAAAAAATAAAACTTATCAAACAAAAAAATAAAACATATTATAGGCAAATTGCTATTCAGCCAACTTTATCAATTCAGTCAAACATTAACGATGATCATAAGTTTTCAGTGTTTTGTAAATGAAAATAAGGTGAGGGTAGTGGGTAGATCAAAACTCACAAGTAATATGCGAATTTCAGATTCTGCATCCTCTCTCTCTCACTTATGTATATATACAGTCTTTTCTAATCCAGAATTCGACGCGATTATGGAGTTGATTTAGAGAAGTTGTCCCAAAGTTTTTGTTGCAGCAACTTTAGTTATTTCTCCCATTTGAAACTCAGTTTTAGTTTCATTCAAGTTGAAATTGAATGCCTTAATCTATGCTATATGCTTGCATCAGTAAATTAAGTATAGTTTCTGTCAGCAAAATCATCTTCAGAATCAATGGAGCAATATTCAATACCGGATTTATTACGTTTTCCGAAACATTTATTTGAATGTTATAGCAGTAGAGTTAAGAATTGCATTATAGAACAGTTGAATGTCTACTGACCATATAGAAAAATGAAGAAAAAAAATTTGTCTTTTATAATGGTTATGATCAATAGTTTCAATACACATGATCAACTCTTTTGCATTCAAATTAATAGACAGCAATGCATTATCAAAATTGCATGGAATTTTTAAATTTCATAAAAATATTTATAAAAGACAAAATCTCACGAATATTCATTTATTTAGAAAATGAAAAGCATTACATTGTACACAAATCCCAAGCACACAAACTCAAGTTCAATAGCAACTTTCAAGAAACAGAAAATTCTGGTTCCAAAATGCAATCTTCTCACTCAATTTTCAACTGCTGCTGAACAGGCACCTGAGAGTACTGAGTGCTAGGACCACCAAGAAGAAGCTTACCGTTGCTCCTTGAGGAGGTTGAAGGCGAGCCCTCGAAAAGAGGCCTTCCGGTTCCGATGAAAGAGGTTCTTCTAGCCACGTGATTTGAAGACAGCATCTGGAAGGTCCAGTGCAGAACTTTTGGAGCAAACACCCTGAAAACGAAGAACGCATCGTACCAGCTCGGGTACTTCACGTACGCGTTTCCCTGACAAGCCCCGTCCACGATCAGCTTAGCAAACTCTTCAACCGGACCTCCGGTCACTTGCACCTGCAGGTGAAATTCAAAACACAATTTTTTATGCTAGCTTTTCTAATAAATATTTGTTTAATCAAATTACAAACTAGCTATTAGTACAATTTTCATGCTATTAGATTTAGTGGTAATGATAATCAATGTGTTTTCTTTAGTACATAAAAAGAGACTAATTACCTCTCTTTCTTCTTTCCATTGCATCTCAGCACCATCCTCCATCATGAATCGTCCTCGGGCCATCTCTGTCCCAATCCAACCATGTGTTGCAATGGTGATTCCGACATCATCCTTCACTTCAAACCTCAAGGTCTCGTAGAAGTTAATCAGTGCTGCTTTCGCCGCCTACAACACAGGTAAACCGACATTCAGTGAAAAGGAATCAAAACTGTACTAGGCTGAGAAACAAAAAATCAGTACTTACAGCATATAAGCTCATCCTTGGTAAAGGTAACCAGTTCTCGACTGAGGCATTGACCACAATGCGCCCCTTCGTCTGCCGGAGATAGGGCAGCGCAACATATGTAGGGTAGACATTGCCCCAAAAGTTTATGTCCTGATAATGGGAATGAAGAATGTTACATAACATAAGCTTATCGATGAACTTAACAGATATTTGACACGCAACAATCATAGATGAGTAGATATCCGAAGAAGAGCCAGAGCTAGATTCTTACCAATATGATGGGAAACACGTTGGGATCTGTAGCTTCCTCAAAAAAGAATGTATGTCCCAAACTCGCTGTGTTTACCAAGTGATCCACTACAAAAACAAAGTTAAAAAGTGAACCATTTGTTTCTTCCATGTTCAGAACAGAAAAGAAAATGTCCGATCTTCAAGGCCCTGCTCATATGGTAAGGTCACATAACTCTCACTCAGAAAAAACTCTTCATCCAAATTAAACACAAAACGAAGAAAACAATAATTCCCTATCATCACAATTATATTCAGAAAACTCAATCCAGGTTAAACTAGGTAATTTTTGGTTATAAAACTATGCACAATATCAAGTGTAATGGCATTATCAAACTTCGTTTTACAACGGCATGAGAGGCCTACCTCTGCCATAGTAGTTTATGGTTTCGTTAACGAATCTGCGGCAGTCTTCTTCCTTGACTACATCTGCGGCAATAATCAACACATTTCTCGAACCAAACAGCCGAGCATTCTCAGCAATTCCCCTCAGCCTGTTATCCCTCCGGGCCACCAGCACAAGATTTGCACCCCTCTTTGCATATTCATACGCAATTTGCTGCCACAGCAATCAAATTCGACCATCAATCATGCCATACAGTTTATAATCAATCAGTTTACACAAATACACAATTCCAAATGATCCTTTCAAAGATGAAATTAAGGGGTCTGAAACAAAACAAGAAAAATGAACAGATTAAAGAACGCCATTTCACTGGGCATAACAAAAGGCAAAATCACAAGTTAAACGCTGAAACATACAGATTTACAGAGGATTCGATCTTACACTAGCCACTCGGAAAACAAAATATCGGATACGATGGATTATAAGGATTCTGATCATATAAGTAATTACAACAGACAACTATGAATGCCGAAAATCGAAAAAACAAGTAAGAGGGAAAGAATTGAAGGAAATGGAATCATACTTCTCCAATCCCAGAAGAAGCTCCAGTGATGATGACAACCTTGTTTTCCATGTCCTCTTCTCTGTACAGACGGTAATAAGCCCATTCACAGAGATTGATGAACTGCAGAGTTGGCCAAGCAAAAGCAAGCATCAACAAGCTTGTTGGTGGCACCATGAAATTGAGAAACTGGTTTAAGAAATCCATGGATTTTTTTACAAAGAAATTCTGATAGGAATAAAATCTTTGTGATCTGTTTTCTTAATAGCAAGGCATGAAGAAGAAGAAGGATATAGAAGATGGAGGAAGCAGTGATTTTGACAATTAGTGCAGAATGACATGCAAGAAGAGGGACACGTGTTGGCGTCTCAGGCCTTGCTAGTCTTGGAGCTTCTGCATGCATTCTCTACTAACTACTAGTAGCACTCAAATTTCTGTTCACGTCTCTCACACAAACAAACAAATTTTCCTTGAAAAGAACATTTTTAAAGGCTAAAAATAGCGAAAAGTATGATCTGATCAATACCTGATGTTATCTTCTTTGTGATAATTAATGCTCATCACAAAGGGAGTTCAATATTTTATTTATTTATTCCGTATTTGTATAGAATTGAAGATAATAGAGAACTGATAATTTACAAATACAAAATCTACACCAAAAATCTCCCTTTCAATTGCAAAATGTTAAGGGTAATTTTGGCATTCCAAACAAAAGTATAAAAACTATGCGTTTTTCTTTTGTACGTAATTGCCTCACGGCCTTTCTTTATATTTACATATTATCTTAGAGCACTAATATAATGAGAAATTGAGAATTACTTGATCTCGGTATCTCAATTTATCTCATTTATCTCCGCTTAAGGGTAGTTTTGTAGCATTAATTAAAAAGTAACATACTGTAAAAGAGTTAAGTTTTGAATTTTCTTAAGACATTATAACACCATCATTCCAAAAGAAAAAAACACAACAGTATATATAACCAAGTTGTGGTTTTTTGTGTCTTGAATTATATGCACATGTCTGGCTATTGTGCAATGTAGAAAGGATGGGTGAGGCTCAGTGGGAATTAAATGGGTGACACTGGAAATGGATGAGGTTTTGCTGTTTAGTTCATGTTCATCGACATCGGTAATCATGCTGTAAGATGAAGAAGAAGTAAAACATATCTAGAACTCAACAATTCATTTCTCAGTGGATATCATAGGATCATGAAATGCAAAAGAAGTCCTTGGTAAAGTGCAGAATACATGTGTCTGAGTATCATTTTTAAGCTAAGCAGATGGACATGATGACATGGTAAAATGCAAAACATGCACAGTATTCTGCAGAGCTCCTAGCTATGTTGCCGATGAAATATTCAATCTACCAAGTGAAAATTTTGCAGGAAATCCAAGCATATTTATCCAAGTAAAATCAGCATAGGCACAATCCCCAAATATTTATGGATAAAAACTACTGCAGTAGCCATTATGATTTAACAGCAATGTCAGAGAGCAATCAAATTTAAACACAAGTTCAGCATCAATCAATATTTTAAGAAAAATGTATGGGGATAAGGTAGCTTTTGCATCATAACAATCCTCTTAAACTAAACGGGTGAGCCTAAACCTAAGAGTATAGCTACAAGAGACACTTAAATACATGAATATCTAGCAGACAAGATCAAGCATTCTCTACCTCAAACAACAGCATCAATCCATTGCTCTCTGTCCCCTAATCCCTATAGAGATAAAAGAGCATTCCTTTGGCAGTTGAACTTTTTAATGAAACAGAAGCCATTTCATTCAAAATGAAATAAAATGTAGCTATCCTACAGCATCCTCTGCGCTTCCAGTGGTTATAGCTACTAGCAGGCTTCAATAAGAATGGAAATCCCTGAAAAACGAAGAATCTGGTAATCAAGTACAGGGACATCACATATAAGCTCAGCAAACAAAGACATTTATTAGGGGTGCAGCATCCAGTATTACCATAATAATAATCCCTTAACCATAAGAATCCAGTATAACTCTTGATCAACAATCATTCTATGTAGGAAAAAGGGAAACTAACAAGAAGTTCAAAGCTTTCCGAATTATGCTTCATGTTATTTCTATACCCCGCTATTCACACATCATAGATAAAAGCCAATCAACTATCAGTCAAAACTAGGTAGACTCGGCATTCATAGATCAAATATTGAACAGACATTGTTATTCAGTGCTTCCTAAATGTTGACAAACACCTAAAAATGCAAACAAAGGCGCAAAAATATGCATTTGTCACAGCCGCAACTGTCAAAATGCAGTAGTAGTGAATGCATGTGCCAAGGTGAAGAAGTTCAATGAAGAATGGTTGCTAAATTTCAAAGAACACGAATACCATACTTATATTTAGAAAAGAAAAGAGCAATGAGTTTAATATTAAGTCCACAGATGCATCTTCTTCGAATTAACACTGAAAGGGCCACAATTCGAAGACCAAGCATTCTCTACCTCGAAAACTAGTAAGAATCCATTGCTCTGTGTCTCCACTCTCCACCATCCACTCCTATGGTTTAAGCAAACGTTCAATCACTCCATACCAGAATCACGAATAAAAGAACTTGGCAATCCTGCTGCATCCACTGACTTCCAGTGGTAAATTTGAAGCTATTGCAGCAGCAGTTACAGATTGGTGAACTAGTTCAATGGCAGAAAACTACACCACATAATAGTAGCAGAAGTGGCAATCCTGCTGCATCCACTGACTTCCACTGTAAAAATTAAGCCACTTCCTCTAGGGTAGCAAATATCAAATTACAAGCAGCTCTTCGTATCCATGATAGCAGCCATTTGTAGCTTGGAAGAACATGATAGTTGCAGAGCTGGGAGTGTTCCTGAAGCCTAATTTATTTTACATAGGCAGCTTTGACATTCTGGAAATTCTGAATCATTTTCTGGAGAGGAGCTAGAGCATTTTCCTTTCTCGAAATTAATTCCAGTACACGGGCCATGTTAGAGGAATTTAAACCAAAATCTCTCCCAACCATTTTCTCAAGATATGTCACAATATCATCAAATTTTCCTCCAAGAAGTCCTTGCACAATTATGTTGTAGGCAATCTCACTACCAAGCAACCGTTGGCTTCCATTTGTGCAAAAAGCACTTTAGCCTCCTTTACCAAGCCATGCTTGCATAGGGAATTTATCACCGTGCTATATGTGTGAACATTAGGACTCATTCCTTTAAGAGACAGGCTGCTAAATATTTCCCTTTCTTCAACAAGTCTTCCACTTTTACACAGCCCATCGAGAATGATATTATACAAACTGATATGTAGCTCCATTCCATCTTTTTCCATCTTCTGTAAGTGCTGCAATGCTTCATTAACGAGACCATTCTTGCAGAGGCCATCCAACATCACACAATAGGTGTGAAAATCAGGTTTTAGGGCACCAAGCTGCATCTCACGAAATATCTCTTTTGCCACATCACACCTCTCCAGTTGAAACAGTCCCTTCAAGAGGATATTGTATGTAGATATGGCAGGATTCAAGCCTTTACTAAGCATGTTTTGGAAGATTTGAAAAGCTTCCTCAAATTCCCTTTTCTTGAAGAGCCCATGGATCAAAATGTCGTAAGAGAAAATGTTAGGAACAATCCCATTGGCTACCATAACATTACAGATTCTTCTTGCTTCATCAATTTCCACACATTAACGAATTATATGTGATTACGTCAGGAGTCTTGCCTCTCTGAACCATTATCTTGAATACATCCTTAGCATCCTTCATCAATCCATTCTTAGAAAATGAATCTATCAAGATATTATAAGTGTAAACATTTGGAGCTATATCAAAACTGAGCATCTCGACCCACAATCTCTTGACCTCATTCCATTTCCCTAAACTACAAAAACCGCGGATTAAGCAACTGTAAGTGATGACATCTGGTGCAATGCCTTCCTCAATCATCTCACCTAAGAGAGCAAGAGCTTTATCCAACATGTTGTCCTTAGAAAGGCAGTCAATAATGGTGTTGTACATGATGACATTAGGTTTTGTATTACCATTTTTCAAGAGCCGGAGAAACTTACCAATTCAGTGTTCCCAACCTTAGACAGCCCATCTATCACAGTCCTCATCGTAACCTTATCTATTTGACACAACTTTTGATATATAATCTTCCTAAATAGTTCTTGTGCACCAGATGCCCTATTTTCTTTGAAAAGGCCTCTCAGTAAAGTATTAAAGGCGGTGACACCAGGTGCTATCCCACGCTTGAAGAAGGCTCCCTCTAAGCAAAAACAACTGGAATGCTCTTGACACACATATTTTTATACATAAAAATGGCAGCAGGACAATGCTTCATCTTTACCACATGACCAAGTAGTCGGTTGAAGTCAATCACGCTAGGTAGAGGCCTCATTCTAACCATTTCTTGGTTAAGACCCACAGCATCATCAAGACTACCGATTTTACAGATATCATCCTTCAACCTGTAACTCGGGGATACATTCTGTTCCCGACCAAACTTCCTAACATCACTAATTACAGCACTGGAGTGAAAGCCAAACCGGGAATGGGAAGAATTCAGAGTTGTGACAACTGATGAAGGCAATACTAATGTTTTGAAGATGTGAAACTTATTAATCCAACAAAAACAACCCCCAAAAGCTCTGCCTTTACTCATTGTAGCAAATTAAAGTACCATGACTCCGCTAATTGGCAAGCCAGTATCTGAAAGAAAATACAGTACTATAATTATTGTGTGGCTTAATTCCAGAGTTGGGATAACAAAGTATTCCATTTCCAATGATAGGTAATCATATCCCTTTCACCTAATTAAAAAAACAAATATAAACAAGATTACGAATGAAAAATCGCATCTTTGTCGAAAATGAAACCATAAGGAAGGAAATTTCAGCAGATTAACTCACCCATCAACAAAGCTAGCTTCTTCTAAGCAGCGTCAACGTTGTGGGTCGTCGGAATTAGGACACGGTGTCGAAGAACTGGGTGAAATTGCAAGATTGCAGGAGCAGTAGCTCCAAACAACAGTACAACTAAGCCCAGTTCTTCTGTATGTTTTTTTTTTTTTTTTGACAAACTCCAAAGCTTCTGTATATATTCCTCAGAAACGGAAGCTTGAAAAAAGAAAAAAAAAACGGAAGCTTTATTTTAAGGCGCGCGACTTGACCATTGACTAGCTCCTCATTGTTCTGCCCCCGCCGCCGCTCAAAATGGTGATGTCCGCCGCCAAACTGCTTCCTTCCGCTGCCGTCGCCGCCGCCTCAAACCACCGAGCCTTCCATCTCAACTCCACTAATCGAAGCACACTGGCCTTCCCATCGTCTAATTCGTCTTCATCATCATTGGCTTTTCTGCAGCAAAGCAGATTCCAATTCGTCCGCCATAGCTCCCTCCGCCTCCGCTCTGCGGCTGCTTCTGAGGTGATGACGACATCCTCCATTTCTTCCATTGATCGCAAGGATAGCGGCGTTCTTCACTTTGTCAAGTACCACGGCCTCGGGAATGATTTCATACTGGTAAATTTGTAGACTTCGTTTATACTAATTCTTTGTCAATTTAGGCTTTATTTGTGTATTGGAATACCATTTTTGATCATTTTACATTGCTTAGAGAGTATGTGAGGATATTTTCATTTGTATGCTATTTCAAGTTGTATTTGAAATCATTAACCAGTGTAACTGAGAAGTGTAATGAGTTGATATTTTGAAAAAAATGTGTTTATTTGAATTTGGTATGATCACATGACAATGGTCTGACCGTCTGAATGAGAGCCTTGAATAGGACAAGGTGAATCTAGTATTCATAGTTCACAACTCCAGTCCAGTATAACGTGTTCCTATGTCAAGTCAGTCTTTCCAGTGGTTTTATTTTTTGATGATTATCTGAGCGTACTTCATAAATTCCCACCTGAGTCAAATGACCACACCTCCAAATTCAAAAGTAGGTTAGACAATAGACTAAGCTTAGTCACCTTTCTGGAAGCGATTTCCCAAGCAGTATCAATAGAACCAATTGAAGAACAGTTTTTCTACTTCTGATTCCCTGTCTGTTATTCCTACTTCTACTACTTTTTCCTTTCTACAAAGTTAGCCCAACCTACTTTTTATTAGTACAAAGGTTTGTATCCTGCACATGTTTGCAAATCAAATTAGAAGTTCTGTTAAATCCTTACTGGGTGAATAATGTAAACAAATAATTGGAGTTGAGGCCTGGCCTGTCTTACGGAAATTGTGTTGCTTTCTTACTTTACCTATAAGTATTGAAACCAATTAATCTTTTCCATCTTTGTGCCCATAAGCTGCCTGGGCAATCATACATGGATGTCCGTTTTTGTCATAAAATTGGTTTCTCCAAGGGAATTAAACTTAAATGTTGTATTTCTGTGGACTTCATCCATATTGACTTATGAAATTAGAGTTTGTTACTATACTCCATGGTTATATGAATTGCAGCTACTCTGATGTGATCTCTGGTTTCATTGTTGGAAAGTCTTTTTATCCACCATCATGGGTCTTTTGAGTAGAATTCGTTATGGTTATTTATCATAAATTTGAGCTTAGAATTCTGCATTTGCTATAGGCTGTCGTGAGTTTCTTATGCTTGCTGTTTTAGGACCAAAGTTATGAATTTATGATATTCTGTTTTCTGGATTGTGGAGTAATTATAAGGTTTATTGTAGTCTTGCTACTTTAAATTCTTTTACACACCTTACTGCTGATGCGCATTGATCTAACTTACTAATGGTTTTGTGACTTTAATTTCTGAAAGACGTGTTCAATTTCCCTCTATATAAACAATTTTCTAAGTATGTGACTGTTTAATTGCAAGCTCTGTGTTTTATTAAACTTATGGATGCATGCTTGAATTTCACCTATTTACAAAAGTTTTGAAGCCTCTTATATTTCCTGTTGAATATTCCTGGACGTGAAGCTGAAAGTAGAAATAACAATGCATATGGTTACATGAAAGCCTTAAGTTGATGCATATATATTGTACACATTTAGGCTGATAAGTTAATCTGAACATGGCAGTCATGGCTTCAGGACTGGTTTCGATGAAAAGAAAAAGTGAATCTAGCATTATCACATGACAATATTTGTATGTGTGCATATGGTATTGCATTTTTAGAGTCAGTTTTGACTGAAAGGACAGTGTCAATTAACCATAAACTAGGGTGGAATTAAAAAGTTTATGATTGGTTTAACTGGAGCTGAGTTGTTTGTTTATGTTTGGATATGGTTTGATTGAGTAGGTGGACAATCGAGATTCTGCAGAGCCCAAAATCAGTTCAGAACAAGCGGTTAAACTGTGTGATAGGAATTTCGGGATTGGGGCTGATGGAGTCATATTTGCATTGCCAGGAATCAATGGGACTGACTATACTATGAGGATATTCAATTCAGATGGTAGTGAGCCAGAGGTATCTCACTATTCTTCACTTTATGATTTAAATTTTTCTTTTCCTGGGTTTAACTTTTGTAGATTTGAACCTTGGGGTGCATAGGGAAGGGTACACATATAGTTTGCATATTTCTATATCTATTTTCATTCTTGGTTTTACCTCTGTATTAGGAAACTGAAGGTTTTGTTCGTAAGTCGAATGGAGCCATTTATAGACTGTCTACTGCTATATTCGTTAATCTCTTAGACTGACTTAGGTAGGGGCTTGCTGCCCCTGTAGGAGAAAGTCATTCTGCAGTAGCCTACCCAGGAAATGTTATTTAGCTGGTTGTATTGACAATTGCATTGTGCCTTTCCCTATTTAGACATTGCGAGTCTAAATATTTTCTGTGTGAACAATGTTACATCAATGCAGTTTAATAATCAAATCATATTTTCTGTGCTCTTTTTAATTATATAGATTCAGAATCGTGATTTATATAGATTTTATTATCAACAGACCCTTTTGAAAACGATGAAGAAATATGTAATGCTGACTGCTGAGATGTGAATTTTCCAATGTTACGTTATCAACTTTCTGTGCACATGGCACTTTTTAATAATATAGATTCAGAACTATATATACATATATATTCATAGATTCAGAACTATTGTGATTTATATACTTTAATTATGATGAAGGAATATTTAATGCTGGGATATGAATGATGATATCCAGCCATTTTGCTTATGTTTGTTTGATAGCTTAGATATTTGGTTGAAACTACATTGTGAACACTGATCTTGCCATCCAACATTATGATCTCCACTATAGGATTAGATGAAATGGAATTCTGATACAAGTCTATGTACAGAACAAACAAAATTATACATTAAATAGTTGTTTCAAAACATTAATATTTTCATAGGACACACCTTTTGGTGCTACTGTATTCTGGTTTTCTCCCATATGTAGTGGATCCTTACAGGGCTCTTTCTTTATTACCTCAGATGTGTGGCAATGGGATCAGATGCATGGCTAGATTTATATCCGATCTTGAAAATTTGCAAGGGAAGCAAAGGTTTAGTTCTTATTCTCTGTTGAATGTGCAACAACTGAACAACATACAATGACTCAGATTTGTTACTGCTTTTTTTCATTCTCTGTGGCTGTTTTGATTATATTTTGTTACTTAATTTGGAAGATGCTGCATGATATATGGACCGCATATGGTGTCAAACGGGTTATAACCTTTTGATGTGCTTTTATCCTACATAATAAATTCTGGCAGAGTATGTTGATGTTAATGTACAAAATATATTTCTACGATATATCGGATCAATGTTTTGCCACATATAATCCTTTTTTGGATTTCGAATGTATTTTTAAGAATGTATGCCTTACACTTAATATATATGTGTGTGTGTGTGTGTGTGGGAGTGTATATCAAACATATCTGTTAACTGCTGCTGTATTACCTAACCTATCTTAAAACCTGTTTGTTTGTTTGTTTGTGTTCTGAATGTGGCATGCTGTTAAATATGCCAACTGCTCAAGGGAATAGTTGTGCTAACTTGTTTCCAACCCTGTATATTTCTCCTGTCAGTGCGAAATGTCCCTCTGATGTGGAATTTGAATGTTATTCAATTCTTTCCTTTATATTTTCCCCAAGTCTGTTCTCTCATTGGGTTTATTTCACCTTTTTTTTTTTTTGCATTGGCAGTTACACTATACATACTGGTGCCGGGCTAATTGTTCCAGAAATTCAAGAAGATGGACAGGTAAGCAACCTCCAATATTGATGAATTGATACATGTTGTTGCTTCATACATATACAAATGTATGCAGAGATGTAGCCAAAACTTGTGGTATCTTCCTTCTCTAACTTTACACAAGTGGTGCATGGTCTCAATTTCAGGTCAAAGTTGACATGGGTGAGCCAGTTGTGAAGGCATCAGATGTTCCGACAAAATTACAGCCTAATAGAGGTGAATCCGCTGTGAGATCAAAATTGGATGTCAATGGAGTTTCCTGGAATGTAACATGTGTTAGCATGGGTAATCCTCACTGTGTCACTTTTGGTACAGATGTGAGCGAGGTACAGTCTATATATTGTCTTAAAACTAGTAATTTTCATGTTACTAACCTCATATGTCAGTAAAATTTGATAAGACCAGTCGTCGTAGTGTGGCTCTATAGCCTAGCAAGTGTAGCCAATAAAAATAAATAGTGACCTGGGATCTTGGAATGATAAAGTTAGAGAGACTTGTGAATGTATTCAGGAAGTCGCTAACCCTATAATTCTGGTTAATTATTGACATCCTTTTAACTGCAATATCAATTTTCTCTGACCTATGTTCTACTTTCATTACTTCAATGAACAGAGCGTGGAAGTTGATGAATTGAATTTGGCGGAAATCGGTCCAAAATTTGAAAACCACGCAATGTTCCCTGCCCGAACAAACACAGGTCAACTATATTTTTAATTCTGTCACTTGGATATATTTCATCTTCTGAACTTATCATATGTATATTGTCAAGTACCATCATGTCTTTTCAGCTTAAAGCTCCATCGTAACATGTGAAGATTTCCATCTCATGCTTTCCTTGATAATTTGCTTTGCAGAGTTTGTGCAAGTGTTTTCTCCTTCACACCTGAAAATGCGTGTTTGGGAACGTGGGGCTGGTAAGTTTAACTTAGATCCTCTCATTTTGTTTCAACTGGGGGCATTTTTTACCTTTTCATCCTGTTCTGATGCTCAATGTTACACAACTATGTAGCCGAAACACTAGCTTGTGGAACTGGAGCTTGTGCTGTAGTAGTTGCGGCCGTTCTTGAAGGTCGCGCAGGGAGGGTAAGAAACCTGGTTATCATAAACGTGGTATCATTATCTCATATACTTCGTTAGACCTTTTATCATAAACCCAGTCTGTTTTCTCACTGAACAGGCGTGTAGGGTTGATTTGCCGGGAGGACCATTGGAAATAGAGTGGAAAGAGGAAAATAACCATGTCTATATGACCGGTCCAGCAGAGCTGGTATTTTATGGCTCGGTTGTACTGTAATTGTGCCGTTGTGCACATTGTGAGATGCATCATCCCTAGCTTAATGATTAAATACTGGTTTGAACTAGTGTTGAATTAATTTGTTGTCTCGAGAATGATAGACAACAAAGGAGAATCTGGCGGCAGTGTTATGTAAGGATTTCAAGCAGCCCTTTAATGCAAATTTTGAGCAATCTTTACAGACAAATCTTGTAGCGAACATAGGAAAACAATGGTTCCTCGCAAATTTAGGCCATCCAATAAAACTGTAACTAATATAAACAAATATATGTAAGTTTAGTCAATATCTTTTCTTTTGAGTTAGTTATTTGTTTTTTTAGCCACATAATCTATTTGGAACTGGCAGGACTAGGTTGTTATTCGTTTTTTTACAAATTAATATTAAATTTTGAATAAAATCGGTTGAATTTCAAGAAAGCAAAACTTTTTTTAGCAATTTCCCCATTAGGCAACCTTTCTTCCTGGACCAAAAACTCTGCATCAGGTTCATTCAAATAGCATATACATTTTATGTACATTCTGACATACTTGATTTCTGTATGCAAAAACTGTATATACATTGGCGTATGCTAAATCCTAGAATTAATGCTGGGTTTCTGGTCTGGGTCATTTCTTGATTGAATTTGTGGTTTTTTTGGGGGTTTTTTCAATCACATGCATGCTTGCATGCAGCAATTGGATTGTTTCCTTTGATTGAACCAATTTGCAAGGGTTTGGAGAATTCTGCATTTTGAGAGTTTGGATTTTTGATTGGGAACAAGACACGTATTTGCATGTTCTTGAGAACCCTAAAAGTTGAAGAACAAAGGCCTTTTGGAAAAAGTCAAGAACTGCAAAAAGATCATCATGAGTAACCTGGGTTTGGTATGATATCTTTAAGGAAAGAGGAGGCTGGTGTCAATCAATGGGCTGCATTTGCTCGAAAGATTCGTCAGATGAGCCGATATATGAGAAAGCGAAAAAAGCCGAGCCAAGTTCAAAGTCTTCAGTGCAGTTGGTTGCTCCCTCAATTCTTCGAGAGGAGGGTATACATGTAATAAGCACCAAGAAGAATGAGGGCTCTGTGAAGCCGATAAAGGCGATTGCATCAGCTCCAGCAGAGAAAGATGGCTCTGGAAATGGTGGTGAGAATAACAGGATCATTGAGAGGCCAAAGGAAGGACACAGAAGGCGGTTTTCAACCGATTTGGGGGCCAGTGTGGTGCAGCAGCAGCCGGTGTCGAGGATTTCGAGCATGCCCTATGGTGCTAGAGGTGAGCAAGCGGCAGCCGGGTGGCCGACTTGGCTGACTTCAGTTGCTGGAGAGGCCATTCAAGGGTGGGTTCCTCGAAGCGCAGACACCTTTCAAAAGTTGAATCAAGTTAGTCCTGTTGCCTGTTTCCAATCATTTCCTTAAGAAATACAAACAAGTTGTTTTTGTTTGTGTGCATATTTGATCATTTTGTCTCTGCCAAGGTTTTTGTGTTTGGTGTTTGCCTCCCAAAAATGTTTGTTATGTTTTTGAAATAAGTTGGTTTTTAGCCATTTATCAAATAGCTAAAATCATTTGATTACTTTTGGTTATCTTGTGTTTATTTAAGGTTAATTAGTTGTTGTGTTAGTGAATTAATAAACTTTGTGGATGTGATTCAAATGTGACCACAATCTGTGCAGATTGGCCAAGGAACTTATAGCAGTGTTTTCATGGCTCGGGATCTCAAGAGCAATAAGACTGTGGCAATGAAGAAAGTGAGGTTTGTTAACATGGATCCGGAGAGTGTACGGTTTATGGCAAGGGAGATAATGATTTTGCGCAGACTCGACCATCCAAACATTATGAAGCTTGAAGCTATTGTTACATCAAGGATCTCATCCAGCTTGTATCTTGTGTTTGAGTACATGGAACATGATTTATCGGGACTTACTTCGTCGCATGGCCACAAATTCACTGAGTCACAGGTAAAAACAATTTCTACCTCTTGAGTTTTTTTGTTGTCTGTGTGTAAATAAGTTATGAATCATCATTGATTTTATGAAATTTCTCATTTTACATGGAAAAATGCAGATAAAATGCTACATGAAGCAACTATTGGACGGGTTAGAGCACTGCCACAGCCGTGGAATCCTTCATCGCGATATCAAGGGCTCAAATCTGTTGGTTGACAACAATGGGACACTTAAAATAGCAGACTTTGGTCTGGCAAACTTCTTTCACCCCAAGCAACAGGTGCCGCTCACTAGTCGTGTTGTTACTCTTTGGTATAGAGCACCCGAGCTTTTGCTAGGTGCTACCCAATACGGGGCTCCAATCGATTTGTGGAGCGCTGGCTGCATCCTTGCTGAATTATTTGCTGTAAAACCTATTATGCCTGGAAGGACAGAGGTACTTGCACTCATTTACTTACTTTGTGAGTAGCTTTTCAAATATCTTTCATGTAAACTTTCATAATTGTTTGGACAGTTGGTTTTTCTTTCTGATCAAGTTATGGTTAATGATTGCAAGGTTGAGCAAATGCATAAAATTTTCAAACTATGTGGATCACCTTCAGAGGAATACTGGAAAAAGTCGAAGCTGCCTCATGCAACTAGCTTCAAACCACAATCCCCGTATAAGCGCTGTGTTTCTAGTACGTTCAAAGACTTCCCATCATCGGCTTTAGCACTGGTTGATGAGCTTCTTTCGATAGAACCAGAGCAGCGGGGTACTGCTGCTTCAGCTCTGAAAAGCGAGGTAATATCATAGTAATGATGATTATTGTTCAGAAAAGGTGATGCTTTGAAAGTGTTTTTAATTGCAATTTTTGGCAGCACTTTTCTTCATCATTCTGCAGATTACGCTGTGCTAAACCATTTGCATTTTCTGCTTCTTTTCAGTTCTTCACTTCAAATCCTCTTCCTTGTGATCCATGTAGTTTGCCAAAATATCCCCCAAGCAAGGAATTAGATGCTAAACTTCGAGATGAGGAAAAGAGGTAACTACCTTCATTACCCTTATGCTGTTGCTGTTCTATTACTAGTTCTATTATGGTTATCACATCCCTCCCGATTTCAGGCGAAAAGCCGATAGCATAAAGGGACGCAAAGAGGAATCAGTGAGGGAAACTTCAAAACAGTCAAAAGGAGTACAGAAACACGGTAGCAATGCTCAGGGACAGGTTTGTTTCCTTGTTTCTGCTCTTCTTTTGAGACTTGCTATATCTAGTCTTTATCTTTCTGTACCATTTCTGATGTTTTGTGAACTAACTGACATAGCAGGGTCAGTCAAACAAGTCGATCAGCGTGAGATACAATGTGGCTGAGGAAGGTGGAGCTGGCTTTTTAATTGAACCACCAAGGGTATCTAAAACCGGATTTTCTCATTCAAGCTCGATGATTCACCCGAATGCTATGGGATACTTGAGGACAAAGAAAGATGAAAATACAGGTGGAAACACAGGAGGCAGTATGAGCACTTATGGATCTTTAAGGCACAACAGAACGGTGAACAATCAAAATTCAAGTGCAGTGGCTGGCTCAGCATACAATGAAACAACTTCAGCACTTGAAACTACGGTAAGTTATGTGTGTGTGTGTGTGTTAGTTTTGTTTCAAAACTTCTGAAACATATAGGACTAGGAGTCAAGAAACCAGCTGAATTGTTTTTGATTTCAGGGTTACGCCCATAAAAAATCCCGAATCCATTGTTCTGGACCGTTGATGCCTCCAGGAGGGAATGTCGAAGACATGCTGAAAGAGCACGAGAGACAGATCCAAGAGGCAGTTCGCAAAGCACGATTGGAGAAGGAACGGACCAAGAAGAACTTGTATGACTATGAACATTCGAATTCAGTACAGCAAGCCAACTTTGCATACCGATAGCAAAAAATGCAGAAGGAACTAGTTGGAATTTGACTGTTCTAACAACGGAAACAGAAAATCAACTCAACAGATTTTGAAGATCAGAGAATGAGCATGAATTCAATGGCCTACAGATTATAGAGGGGTTGGAATGGGGAAAGGGAATTGGTTTTCTTGTATATACTACATGGTTCATAACAGAATATGCTAATCCAAATGTAATATATTGTTTTTGTACTAGTTATGAAGTAGTTTTTTAGAGTAGTGGGAAGAAATGAGAAGGAAGAAAATTGAGTTTTTTTATGAACAAAAAAATAATTCCAGCTTGCTTCTCCCAATAACCATGCATTTCAAAAAAGGATCTACTCCAAGAACAGCACCAATTCCCTAAACAAATCTTATAAAGTTGCTTCCTGAAGTAACTACAAGGGTTTTTAATTACAAGCACTTGGTATAGAATAACAAGTTCTTTAAACAAAGCAAATCAGATATTACTAATTATTTGTCGATGGATTTCGCGAGCGAACCTGTACAATTTACGCTCTCTCACCAGTTACAGCATAAGTAATTCTTATTCACTGTTTTACGACATTGAGAAGAAGAAGACTAGATGTCTTGCTTTGGCTTCCGGCTCAATTCTGAGTAGTGACCGCCCATAAGTTGCAGAACTTCTTCCCACAGACCTCCAGATGAAGAACTTTGTTGTGAAGCTCCAAATATCAAGTTTGAGCTACAGGCTGCAACATACCAATAATCTGAATCAATCTCCTCTTTCAACTGGTCCAGCTGCCACCCAGCATACCCAAGAAAGAATCTGAAATCATGAGGCTTGAGTGCGCCTTTCTTTACCATAGCAGAGGCCCTTTCCAAACTATTTCGTGCACCAAAACACACTCCGGGTATGACCTCTTCAAAACCATGAAACTGTGAATTCGAATTCTCCCCGCTTCGTAACAAGAACATGCTAGCATCGAGGGGCCCACCAAAATGTAAGGAACAGTCGGCAAATGTTGTTTGCAGATCGAGATTGGTAGGTTTCATGTGCTTGATTTTTTTGTCAAGCAGGCGATTAATAACAATTCCAAATGGCCCTTCCTGTGGGTGCCGGTTCCCAGATCTCAGAAGGAGAACCACTGTTCTCTCAAAAGTACGTACTCCATCGAGTTTTTCTGTAGCAACCAGAAGGCAACCATTTTCCGGAGTAGAAATTGGGTGGGCCCACTTCTGAGGAAGAGGCTTGGGCCCCAGAAGTGACCTTTCTTGCTTGTGGTTCTCAGTGGAGGCAGTTTCAGTCTTCTAAAAATATATCAAGAGGAACTTCAGTATCAGAAGTATGTCTTTGAAACTTATGTACTAAAAGATAGCAATGCCACAACTAAACGATCAAATTACAACTCCTTATAATAATGCTTATAAAATACATACAAAATGCAAGTCCATCCAACGGCCCTTATTAGAAAGATTTTAACTAATGCAATCAGAATACGAGCAACTTTACAATATAGTGAGCATACCAAGCATAAAGGTGACTCCTAAGTCCTAACCACAAGAAGGAAATTGAAATGTCAAAACTTGGGATTAAAAAGAGGACATACCACACACCAATATTTAACACTTGAAATAAACAAGTGAAGGATATATGATACACCAATTAACTAACTGAACTAAACCATCATACATTCTAGAAAGAAAAATAAAATCAGAGTATCTAGGTAGGAGAAAAGGTGGATAGATATTCTGTTTAATAAACTTACACTTCAATATAATAGCACTAAGTCTTAAGAAAGCCTTAATTAAGTTACCAGTCACCAGGTCTTACTACATGCCAGGTTATATTATTCAATGTTGCAACAGATTTTGGAGGGTTTTTTCAGAGATGTTTGATGATTGAATCTATGAAATATCTAATATTTACAGAGGATTGTGCTCTTTGACCAAATACCAGAGCCAGATGATTTGTGATTACCAATGAAAAGGAGTTTTAAT
This sequence comes from Cruciata laevipes, assembly GCA_963678965.1. Lineage (NCBI taxonomy): Eukaryota > Viridiplantae > Streptophyta > Magnoliopsida > Gentianales > Rubiaceae > Cruciata > Cruciata laevipes. The sequence goes on from OY787639.1 coordinate 6,830,191, forward strand.
AATTCAAACTTCAGACCATAGTTAAACATCAGCAAGTCAAGAAGAATTTACAGAAATGTGTAGCTTGAATAAAATGCACTGAAAGAATAAATATACGTAGTTATGTACCTGTTCATCAATATAAAGGCTTGCTCTGAACTCTCTCCAATCAAGGGGTTTGCGACTGGACTTCTGCGATTTATTACTTTCAGAAGCATGACTTCCTTTTTGGGCATCTCCTTCTGGAGTTGATTGATTACCATTCCCTAATATCAAAATAGAAGCTTATGAATTTGACTTTCTACTAGATAATCAAAACAATGCACATTCTCTACATTGGAATTTTTTTCGTCCAGAAGCAATTGCAGACAGTACCATCTCCAATAGATATAACAATTACACAAAGCTAGCATATGTCTCAAGAAAAGGTGTACATATAAAATATTAATTAAGTAAACACAGAATCTGAATCTTTCATTTGCATCTCATTTCTCACCTGAAATCCTACGCAAATTCTGCAAAATAACATAATTTCCCAAAACAATATACTTGAAGTTAACAGTGAAGAAGTCACTCAACACACTCTTTCAAACAGAATGATACTATAAATCTTCCACCTTCCAAACACAAGACATTTATCAGAAATCTCCCATTTTCTCCCATTGCAATTGCAATCTGACGTTCTTATTCCACCCCAGGTATGATACAAAACCAAGTAAGCGTTGTAATTTTAGACCAGATAGAAACAAAATTGTATCATCCAAATTACACCCAACCCAACAATCACTGATAAAATCTCCATGTCATACTACTAAATTCTTTACTCAGAATTATACATGATAGACACCGAAAGTGACAGCTGGTTTCCTTCAACTCCAAGCATGTGGAGCATTAAAAGTCTACAGCTCAGTACACCATACTCCCACCAAAATTCAAAATTAGAAAGAGAATCCAAAATGCTAAAGTTACTGTCTTTTTCCACTCTCAATCTCTCCAATCTAAGCTCTATGAATCACTCATTCTCTCATACTCTAGCAAGAAGGGCCAACACCCTCCAACAGCATAAGCTATCACAGCTACACATTAATATCCAACATAAAAAAATAAAATAAAAAAACTTTCAAACAAAATTTATTTTCGTACCATCAGAACCGTTGTTCTTCTTCCCGGCAGCTGTGACCCGGAAGGATTGGCGCTTAGTTTTCAAGACCTTGATCTCAAGAGTCCCGCCACCAATAAAACTCCTTGAATTCAATTTCGAAATGGCTTTTTCTGGGATTGAATTCCTTGGCAGAAAAGGTGCTCCAGTGTTCTTCACATTGATGGACCATAGATCCATGATTCCCGGGAGTCTTGTTTAGTTTTCACCTCTTTCTTTCTGTTGTTTTGAGTACAGCCTGAGAATTGGGTTCTCAGTTGTTTCTGTGATCTCTAGGACGTCATGGCCAATGAAATGGAGGAGAAGATGATGATTATGAGAAGGAAAAATGAAAACAAAATAACAAGAAAGAGACAGACAAGAGTGGGTGATAATAATAGCAGAATATGCTTCAGTGTTGAATTTGTTGTGTTTCTACAAAAAATGGTGTTTTTTTGTAAATCTGAGCTTATTTTGGGCTCATCTCTTCTTTTTCTTACAATAGGCCTAGTTTAGTAAATACAGCCCACAAAAGACTTGCGTTTGGAACTCCTCTTCTTTTGGCAAATCAAGTTTCATCCCAAATCAAGTTTGACAAATTCGGAACAAATACTAAGTAAATTGAATAATTTGTTATGAATAAATGACAAAAGTGTGAAATACTCATATGTGAAAGGTGAAATTCTTATTTATCTAAATATAAAAGTATGAAGTTACCAAAGTCATAAAACTAGAGCTATATTCATAGCTCTCAAGTGAGGATTTTGAGTCCTATATATAGAGATGAACTTTGAGAAAAAGGACACAATCATTCTAAACATCTCCCAGAATTCATCCATTCTTTCTCAACCTTTTAGTGAATTCCAGTATTCCCCGGTCGTTAACGTAAATCATTGAACACGTAAATCCTTGTGTCGTTTTATTTACTCTCATATTTTACAACATAATATATGATTTAAAACTTTATATAATCTTCCATTTTATTTTATTTATTAAAAAAATTAAATTATAAACTTCATATTTTATAATGTATTGGGAGCCCTAAAGCATACAATCAGTATTGAGGAAGTATATTATAATGTGCTCGTGAAGTGAATTCTGGTGTACTCATGTTGAAAATGAATATCCCTGAAGAAGTCGTACGTGGGCGAGATGCCGGTGAGATTGCCCGATCGGAGTTTGTTGAAATTCCGATGCGCGGGCAAAATGGCGTGATTTGTTCCGAAGCCGATCCCTTCATGGGCAACCTGAATCTTCCCTCCCAGTTTCACAGAAGCAACTACCTCCTCCTCAACGCCGCCGGGTCCACCGCCCTGTCCTTTTACAGCCACCGCCGGAATGACATCGCATTCGATCGCCACTGCCAACAGCATCTTTTGCTCTGGTTATCCCAGCTGTACCCAGGTTCTTCGTTAAAAATGGCAACGCTTGCAAGTCAAACTGTGAAAAACACAGACTTTGTAAAATGACATTCAAACTAGTATCATATAATCCATGGACCAGATGGATCGTTTCAGTTCTCAACCACCAGACTTGGCGGGAAAAGCAGTTGCCAAGCGGTTTGCGGTTTAACACAGTCCCAACAAAGCTTTTCCAAAGCCACAAATGGAATACCTTAGCTGCTTCTAGAATTTGTACAGTTTGAATGCTAGACTAGATGCCTAGCTTTATTTTTCCTGTATAAAGGAGAATCGGAATCATCAAGAGATCATTTCTTGATGGGGATTTGACGATAAATTCGACGGTGTTAAGGATCGGAGGCATTCGGGTTCTAGTTATGGAACCAATTCCTGCTATTGGAAAGGTTTTTTCCTCTATGATGATGCAAAGGTTTGGAATTTGGAACTGTACATTTGAAAGAGAGTGTTCCTAGGTATTCAACTCAACAGACCAAATGTATTCCTATTCCTTGCAGCAAGGAGCTCTTCAAACATCAACTCCAAACCAGTTACACAGTAAATTCTGGGCAAAAACATCAAAGTTGTGCTAATATCTCGATTTTTTCGTGACAGAATCACTTACTTAGCAATACACTAACAAGGTAAAACTTCACTGATATCCGTAACTAAGAACAAACAGCGCCTATATAGAAACCAAAACAAGCAACAATTCAAAACCTTAGAATACCACAAGCATATGTACCGAGTTCAGGCTAGCACGATTCATAATCAACTACCTTGTTTAGGAAACTAACATAGTAAACATTCAGAACAGGTCACAATAAGATAAATAAACACTATTAGAATTCTCATTCAAACCAGCAACAATCTGCTTTACATACTCACTACTATATCTTCAATCACCAATACCTATACCTGGGAATCTCCATAGTTCGCCACTGCTGAAGCTCGTGCCCTCTGTCAAGAGAGACCAAACTTGCTTGACACACCAAGTACGACAACGGATAACTAGAAGCCCTACTAATGGCACCATACTTCCTGATTACTACTCCGCTCAACAGATCCTCATGAATACCGTAGGACATCAGATCTCCGTTGCTCACCACAAAAAGCCTGCCGTCATTCCAACAAGACACCGAACTCCTATCAACCATTGATGTAGGATATCTCACTGAGTACCTCTTTATCCAAGACTCGTTTCCATTTCCATAATCCCCCATCACCCAGATATCCACTAGCTTTTGTGACATGGATAAGAAAGCAAGGGAATCATCCATGATTCCAACATTCCATGCCCAAGTAACCGCTGAATCTGCATCCCCTGGGAGGCCAATCTGCCGGAAACTCTTACGCCCCAAATCAAAAGAAAGAATCTTCTTAAACTTAGTGCACCAATGAAAGAATCTTCCATCCAAAACAGCAGCACTATTCTTCTCATTAATGTGAGGCAACACCACATCAAGCTTCCTCCAAGCATTTCTATTCAGATCATATATTTCAACACCAAGAGTTGGCCAGCCCTGCGATAGCACCCCACCAGACGAAGAAGATGATCCCTCATCCGATGTCTCCATCGCTTCGGAAGACTGGTTCTGACAGAGCAAACCAGATACCTCGATATCGCGATGAATGGATGAAGGATCAAGCTCCAACGCCCCGAGAAACCAAACCAGCCTAACCACATAATAATTATCACTGGCAGAATCACATCCCAGACCAATCCCATGAGTCACCGCATAATTCGAAGCAAAACTAGTATCAGGAAGAGTCAAGTACTTCCTAGTAGTGGGATTGCACAAATAAAGACCAGAACAAAAGGAAACACAAACAATTCCATTGCAGGAACTGAACAATCTCACAACAAATCCAGCTGGAAATGGAAGGGGTAAATCAACAGGCACAAACCAATTATTATCAACATCATCAACATGATCAGGAGCGCAAATGGATATAACTCTTCTGTGACTACTATCATCAGAATCCAACCACAGCTTAGGGGTCCCCTTCAAGAGGAGGACGCGATTGTTGCGGGTGTTCATCAAGTGCAATTTAACGAAAAAAGGACTGTGGATGAAATCATTGATTTTCTTACTTGCACAGCAAAACCGCAATAAGGGCGCAGCAGATAGTCTCAGCAGGATGTCCGCGAGAATTTCCCGAGGCAGATGATCCATTGAATCACGAAATTCTCAGAAACAAGCACCAAATTGGAGCGATCCCAGATGGATTGTATCCCAGATTTGTCAGCAGAAAATGAAGAACTAGAGTTTGTATTGCATTATGAATTTCTGATTCACCGATCAAAAGACGAGAGGAAACAAAAGTGTACCTAAACGCACTTTGGAGAGCAGACTTCGTTCACCCTGCCGGTAATCGAGTCAACGTGTGAAAAGTAAGTGAATATCATTTGCCATTTATAATCTTCCTTTAGATTACAATAATATAGATTTATTTTTTGGTCCTTTCAAAAGATTTATAAGATGTTTTAAAAACAATTCAGAAGAACGAAGTTGTTCCTTTTCTGCTGAACTAAAAACTAATCCTTATGTCTCAACCAAAAATTTAGTTGACTTTTTAAAAGTCAAACTAAGCCGACTTAGCCATGAATTTCTTCTTTTTTATGTTTTAATTTTTCTAAAAAATAATTATTTGAAAATATATGATATGACGAATCTAAAAATATACATAATATGTCAATTCTAAATATATATTAACAGATATTAATGGTCAAATTCGGCTCAGTTTAACTTTGAAAAATATACATAATATGATGAAGTATAACTTAAATTTATTGAATGGGCTTGAAATATTTTTATTTTTTTTGTGTATGAATTAATGAATCAAGCGGAAATAGAAACTATTTCACTAAAAATCATATCTTTATTTTGGTGTTGATGTTGATTCACGATATATATATTAAAATAATATTTATTCACAGACTTTTATATGAGGCAATCCAAAAATTAGGTAAGGATTATTTGTCCACAAATACATCAAACATGCACTTTTACACAAAATCAACTATAAGATCTGGTGCAGGCAGGACTAGGAAGATGTAAATATGTCACATTTCCAAGTCATGGGAGCCATATACGTATTTTGGTTGGTTTAATTGGATCTTTGGATTATTCCAAAGATAATCATTGACGGATTTTTGGAATGTTCCTTATCAAGGTTTAGAGTTTTTCCTGAAAAGGTTTTTTTTAATCTTGGTAAGAAGGAATCGATCTCCTATTCAGAGTGGGAATCGGTATCCTGTAGGTAATAGGATAGAGATTGATGGGTTATAAATACGGCCCTTTGCTTTGTAATTAAAAACCTTTTGATTTTGATTTGAGATAATATAATTTAGTTTTCCAGTTTATTCTCTAATTTTCCGGGCATTCTCAGACTCAACGGGAAGTTGGATACTAATCAAGATTGAATTCAACTTCCGGGCATTCTCAGACTCAACGGACCTTGAAGGCAAATCTAGATATATCAAAATTACTAATCAAGAATAGAGTTTAATTTCCGGAATTCTTAGAATCAACGGATTTTAAAGGCTAATCTAGATATATTGGTGAATATTGTGAATTTGACGCTTCCGCCTATATCTTGCGCTGCATCAGTTGGTATCAAGAGCCGAATTGATCCGTGCTGCATAAGGAGTGGAGTTTGACTTGTTTTGGGGAATAATACCACCACGACAACAACCTCTAGGGAAGATCAGTCTATGAGATGACACAATAATTGGGGCTGCATATCGGGCATATCATGAATCGGTGTTTGGAGCAGCACTTCACCGATCACAACAAAAGTTTTCAGGATTTTCAGCCGCGCACACTGTTTCCAAATTTGTTGATCCATCAATGTGATACGAGGGTGCAATGGAACTTGTTTTCTCATGGGTACACTAGCATGAATCAACAAAATTTGCAAGCTGAAATTCCAGTATTTCAAGGAGGAATGAAGATAAAGGATTTCCTTGATTGGATATCCACGGTCGACGAAATCCTTGAATGCAACAAGGTTTCAGAAGATAGACAAGTAAAGCTGGTTGCAACTCATTTGCGAGGAAGGGCCATAACATGGTGGCAACAAAACAAATTAACTCGTGAAAGGAGGGGAAAACCGAAAGTGGTGACTTGGGAAAAAATGAAGAAGTTAATGAAAGATGCATTTTTGCCTTTCAATTATCGGTTATTGATGTACCAGCGGTTACAAAATTTACGACAAGGAGGTCGTTCAGTTGAGGACTATACAACAGAATTTTTCCAAGTAATCGCTAGGAATGAGCTTACGGAAACGGAAGATCAACTCGTAGCGAGATATATTGGGGGTTTGAGTCCTCAAGTTCAAAATGTGGTTGGCATGTTTAATTCGACTACAGTCACAGAAGCACATCAGCAAGCCTTAGTTGTGGAACGACAAAATCAGAAAGGCAGAATGTTTTCCACAAGTAGCAATCCACTATTTCGAAATAACGATTGTATCGCTTTAACTCCAAAAGCAGATGTGATTACTCCTCAACCCGACGATGTCATAAATGCTCGCTTTTTAAAGTGTTTCAACTGCGGAGAAAATGGTCATCGATCAGTTCAATGTAAGAAACCTCGGAGAAGATTGTTGTTGGTGGAAGGTGTCGTTGATGATGAAGCAAAGTATCCAAAGGTGATAGATGAATCTAAGTGGACTCGAACCAACATCTTTCGGTCTACTTGTACGATATTCGGGAGAATCTGCAAATTTGTCATTGATGCTGGAAGTTGTGATAACATCATCTCCACTGAGGCTGTTCAAAAGCTAGGGCTTAAAACAGAGAATCATTCCAGACCTTACAAACTTACTTGGCTGCCGAATGGAGGAGAGATATCAGTCATTAAGCGTGTACTTGTTACTTTCTCGATTGGACCTAAATACAAGGATGAAATATGGTGTGATGTTGTGGATATGGATGCGTGCCATTTGTTGTTGGGAAGATCTTGGCAAAATGATCGACGAGTTATCCACGATGTTCATTTGAACAGTTATAGCTTCAAGTTTGAAGGAGTAAAGATCACGTTGCTCCCCAAGAAACGTGGGAAAAATGATGTTCTAAATGATGAAAATGGAAAAACTGCAAGCTTACCATCCACGAGAGAATTTGAGAAAGAGGTTAAGGCTGAAGATAAAATGACTTTGCTGATCGGGCTTGAGTCTACTGAGTGTGAGAAAATTTCTGAAATGGTGAAGCCTACTTTAGAACAATTCAAGGATGTGTTTTTCGAAGATCTACCTGTTGGATTGCCTCTTCTTAGTGATATACAACACATTTTAGAGATGAAACCTAGTTCTGTTTTACCCCAAATGCCTCATTCTATGACCAGTTTCACTCCCATCGAACGCAATGATCTACGCCAAAAAATGGATGGATTACCTGCTCAGAAGATGAATGACTTTAATGTTGGTAAAAGGCAAGAAGTTATTTTGAAGTTCAAAGAGGCTGGGAAACATACAATGTGCTTTCAACTTCTTCATACAATATGCTTGTTATTCGACAAGGGATCACTGCGAGGTAGAATTCGAGGGCGAATTCTGTCAAACCCCGGGAGAATGGTGCAGGCAGGACTAGGAAGATGTAAATATGTCACATTTCCAAGTCATGGGAGCCATATACGTATTTTGGTTGGTTTAATTGGATCTTTGGATTATTCCAAAGATAATCATTGACGGATTTTTGGAATGTTCCTTATCAAGGTTTAGAGTTTTTCCTGAAAAGGTTTTTTTTAATCTTGGTAAGAAGGAATCGATCTCCTATTCAGAGTGGGAATCGGTATCCTGTAGGTAATAGGATAGAGATTGATGGGTTATAAATACGGCCCTTTGCTTTGTAATTAAAAACCTTTTGATTTTGATTTGAGATAATATAATTTAGTTTTCCAGTTTATTCTCTAATTTTCCGGGCATTCTCAGACTCAACGGGAAGTTGGATACTAATCAAGATTGAATTCAACTTCCGGGCATTCTCAGACTCAACGGACCTTGAAGGCAAATCTAGATATATCAAAATTACTAATCAAGAATAGAGTTTAATTTCCGGAATTCTTAGAATCAACGGATTTTAAAGGCTAATCTAGATATATTGGTGAATATTGTGAATTTGACGCTTCCGCCTATATCTTGCGCTGCATCAAGATCAAAATAAAAAAATGATTGAAAATAAGGTGAAATTCAACAACTAAATTATATAACATCAATTATAGCACATAATAAAAGTCAGCAGATTAGCCAAAAACGTCAATAAAATTATACTCCCTCTGTACCAGCTGTTTCTGCACAGCAGACTTTTTTCAATCAACTATACTAAATTTTGACTGAATTTTTGAATACATAGATAAATAAAAAAAATATCGTATGTAGTATTGTTGGAATCGTCATAATATGTAGTTAATTAATATTAAATTTGTATACCTTTGATGCGGGGCGAATCCGGACTAGTAATCTGGGCCTCGGATAGCTGAGGTATTTGAGCGCTTCTGGATGTTGATTGCTGATGAGGTACGCAGACTGCCGCTAATGGCTCCTGACTATGCGAGCTCCTTGGCCTCGGATAGAACCTGATTGTGACCTGTTCTCCGAAGTCTGCAAAATAAGCCCATCCGGCGCTACCCGGGGGTGGTAGCTCCGGTGTGATGATGAGATTTCGTGCCTTGAAAGATAATACTCTACATTCAAGAGTTAGAGAACTTACCTGGAATGGTTGATTGTGGCCTCTATTTATAGGCGTCTTGGATCTAGTCCCGTGCATTCTCATGACACGTCACCTTCTTCTACCTCGCTGTGGTCCTGGTCACGTGATTGTACCAGCCGAATCCTCCCATTTAGCTGTCCATCACGTGTATCGGAAATTGCCTGGAAGGTCGCCTTTACTAATCACCTTTGCTATTATCACAAGCCCCCCAAGACAAAGGCTTCAGTCTTCTGAGGCTGGAGGCTGATGACTTGTCAGTCTTTTCCCTTTCTTTTCGATATCTTCGCTCAACGCGCGCTTATTGCTATTCTGGAAAGTGGGCCCATGGGCCGTAAATGGCCATTATCCTCGAGCTTTTGGCGGCTACACGCTTCTCTTTTCCCCAAACTCTCTCTCTTTTCTTGCGTACCATCATTACTCCTGCCCCCGATGCGCTGTCTTTCACTATTCCGTTATTTCTCCCCTATATATAAATCTCCCTGACCCCCTTTATTTTCCCTCTCTCGCTGTCCTTCAATTTCGTCTTCCGCCTATCTCTCGCTCTCTGGTGAGTTTCCTCTGCTCCTAGTTTTTCTGCTCGTCTTTTACTAGTGTTTTGCCCTTTTTATTATGGATTCCGCCGATCGGCCCACGGATCTAATGCCTGCTGATAGCCTGAGAGCCCAGGCTTCTAACCATGTATCCCTTCCTAACCCCGATCTGGGCTCCGAATCTTCTTTTTTGGAATTCTTAGTTGTCGCCAAAGGGAAAAACAGTCTCCTCGGTCTTTCGTCTGAGTACCTCGGATTAATCCCATTGGTTTCCATTGTGATTCTGATCCTCGTCCTGAGTGGGTTACCCAGGACGTTATTGACCTTTGCAACAATAGCTTCGTCCATATCCCCGAGGATGCGGAGTTAGAACTCCTGGAAGTTGTTCAAGTCTAATCCGGTTCCTCGTGCTTACCTGCTCGCCATATACATTTTGGCTTATCTCTTATGTTCCCTATTCTCTTCTCCGAGTTGCTCGGGCATTTACGCACGTCTCCTGCTCAACTCCATCCTAACGGAGTGGCTGTAGCTCTGGGATTCATCACTCTATGCCGCAGACACGGCGCTGTTGAGTCTCTAGGTCTATTTCGCTCATTCTATCGCCTCTGCGCTTCTCATCCAAAAACTCCAGGGATTTTTACATTTTATCCCCGAGGTCCTTCTCTAGTACTTGGTAAGAATGACAGTGTCAAGAACTGGAATGAGGCCGGTCATTACTCCTTTAACCAGGTTGAGTACTCTGTCCCTGATTAGAATGACAACATTGAAGCTGAGACCGCCGAGGCTTTTGTCCTCCAGTCGGTAGCTTCCGACTACGAAACCTTGTCCGGTCTATCCCTGAATGTCCTTCAGTATTGGCTGAAGGGAAACAAATGCTTCTACTGGCCTCGTGATACCTATCCCGCCTCCGTCTTTACTCGTCGTCGGCTCTATGCCCGATGGCCTAAAAAAGGTCTTTACCCCTTATTCTAGGATACATGTCTTCGTTTTGCTGCTCTTTTTCCTTTGTGTTGCTTATCTTAGTCCTTTACCTTACCTAAGGTTATTTCTTCTGTTTTGCTGCAGTGGTTCGTGATCTTCCTGATAATCATGCCCTTTATCCTGCTTCAGAGATGACTGGGACTCTACGTAGAAAAGCCTCCAAGTCCACCTCTGACACAGTCTCTGATTCCAACCCCCGGGCAGAGAAAAACCCTGCCCAAGATATGAGAGAGGGGCATGTATATCCTACAGCTAAGAAGGCCCGTTCAGAGGCTCCTGGCAAGGGTTCCGAGCTCCCTGCTAAAAGGAAAGTCCTTATGAGAAAATCTGAGGCATTTCCCAGTCAAAGTGCCCTGGAAAGGGGTCCCGACTCCTCTGCTAAGGAAACCCTCGGGAAAGCACCTGAATCTAAGGCTATCGAGATGCCCTTAGTGGACCCTGGTTCCCTTAGCCCGATTCATCAAAGGCTATCGAGACGCCCTTAGTGGACCCTGGTTCCCTTAGCCCGACTCATCAAAGGGGCGATGTCTTTAACATGGAGTCTCTTGACTACGATCCCCTTGCATGCATTGCCCAGCAAATTGAGCCAACATTCCTTCTTCCTGAAGAACAACCCGCTCCAACACAGGTTCCTGTTCAGCCGTAGACTGTAACTCATACCGACGAGAATCCAGCTGCGGGATCTGTTTCTGTGATCACTCTAGTGGATAGTCGCCCTATTTTTTCTCCTTTGAGCATTTCTACTGCCTTATTTTTCTTTTTTTCTTTCCTGCCTTTATTTTATTTATCTTAGTAGTGTGCTTATCTCTACGCAGCAAGCCCAAGCTTTTGTGAAGGGTTTTAGCGACTCTCCCGACTTCCAGTCCTTATTGGCTGGGATGTGGGAGGAATGCTCCATTAACTTGCTCCGTGACCTTCAAGCCTGTCAGCTAGCTTTAGATGAGGAGAAAGCGCGTTTCACCCTCCTTCTGGAAAAACTCAAGTCCCTTGAAGATGGGTCTCTGCTTCGTGAGTTCGGCGAAACCATCGCTCAAGAAATTGTCAGCTCTAAGGCCTGTGACCAATCTTTGTCCAAGCTCCTAGGGGAGTCAAACAACTACCAGACCACCGTTCGTTATGAGAAGATCCGAGTTTGGCTTACTGGGACATTTCGCTTGTCAGTGCAGAAAAGTTACTACCATCCTGGAGCCCTGGCCCGCTATGAGCAACATCTTAAAGCCTTTCGCATGAGTACTCTCCAAACTCTAGCCCCCAATATTTGGGCTGCCTTGCATTCATCCTCCCCACCTACTTCTGTCGCCGACCTTTTGGAGATCGGAGAAGAGAAGGCTCTGATTCCTGCGGAGAGAACTGTTCCTGAAGCGGAGCTTCGCAATTCTCATGGAGTCTGTCTGGAGCCCCCATCTCATCGCTACTCTGTTAATCGCAAGGGTTACGTGGAATGGTGTGCCGAGCAACAATCTTTCGGTTTCAAGGCTGCTTTGTCTAATGGCACTCCTGTTATTGAGTTCTCAACGGCAATGCGTCATGTTCAACTGGCCCAAGCTACCGAGGGTTACCTGTCTCCTAGAGAAACATCTAGTTCTTACGTATAATTTCCTTCTTCCTAGCTTCGGCGATCTTCTTAGCTTCTTTTTCCTATATTTTTTTATTTTTATTGTATCCTAAGTTTCTTTTCTTCTTATGTTTGCTATGTGTTACCTTTCCTATTATCTCTAATTCCATTCTATAATAGGTGTCTGTACCTCTCTGCAGGGTCCTCTTCCCCCCTCTCCGGATAAGGTTTCTCCCCTTTTGTGCTCTAAATACCGAGCATCGGCCTTATCTGATCCGTAAATAGTAGCAGGTTCGAGGGAGAAAGCATTGTTCGAAGATGAGTTTAGTTTCCTTCTTGAAGAGTTTCCTACTCTTAGTGCTGCAGCTGGGTTTCTCCGACTTATGAGGGTTGGGTTCGAATCTATCAAACAAAGCCATAAAATTATCTCTTCCTATCTCGAGGAAACTGCAAATATGCCCGAGCTTCTAAATCGATTGCATGTTTCATGCAAAGAGCTGGAACGCCATGCCGGCGAGGAACTTGGCTTAGTGTGAGGCGAGTACACTAGGGTCCTTAACAAACTCCAAAGTCTAGAAAACTGTAACAACGAAAGGCAGATGATTTCTAGGCTAGAAGCTGAAAACAAGCAACTTACCTCTCGCAACCGTGAGCTTCAGAGTTATCTTCTTTGTCTGAAGCTCTCGTTTATCTGTCCTCCCTTGTTCGTGGAAAAACTCACGTTGTTCCATTCCCTGATATTATCTCTTCTGTCCGGAATGCCATCTCTACTATGGAGAAGATGAGTAAGTTCCAAGTTGGAGGTTCGGCTTATCCTGCTTATGCCGAGGTCGTTGAATGGAATCGGCGCCTATCTTCTGGGATGTCTGATCCCCTTCCACCTTCTATCTGGGAAATTCCTCCTTCCCCTCCTGTTGATAATGCTTTCCGCCGATATCTCAATCCTCGGCTTTCTACCAAATACTAGGATTGCCAGAAGAGAATCCGAGAAGTTCTCCGCGTTCGACAAATGGGTTCGCCTGCTTACAGTGAGCTTGGCCCTTCTGTAAGTACTCTCTCAGTGAGTGACTCTTTTGTCTCTCCATATGTGATCTTCCAATCCTGCATTTTCCTCCAGACAATGAGCCCCACGAAAAGGCTCGGCCTTCTCTCCGCCTCTTGACTATTCGCTCCATGCCTTCTCAAGGAGACGAAATAGTTCATTTATCCGATGATTAGTGTATTTCCTTGAATTTATTTTGTTGCAATTTTATATTTGTTTTATACTTTATGTAAGATGCATTAGTACCGAGAGGACGTCTCCCCTCGGGTACTTGCCTTTATTTTTAATGAACTACTTTTGCCTTTCTTTAGTTTTCGTTTTCTTCTTTTTGTGCTCGGATTACCCTTGCCGAGGCTTATCTTTTTGCGGGGCACCAATCATGGGAGCGACCCAGAGGTCCCGACTTTGCCTTTATTTACACAGAGCTACCCAGCACGCTTTCCTAACGCACTATCCAGTACACTTTCTGTTCTGAGTGTATCCACGCATCCAAACTTTGATGTATCCACGCTGAACCTTTTATTGCAATGTGTCTTCTGGCGCACATGCAATGACTATGCATATCCATGCATTCGAACTACCGCGTGTCCACGCTGAGCCCATTAGTCTTCTTTTAAATTATCGTTATTTTATCCTTTCCCGATCCTTTTAATCATCTCAAGGATTTCCTTCCTCTTCATTTTCTCTCTTTCCCTTTCATCTGATCTCCCTTTCTTTCCTTCTGGGCTTTTCCCGAGATCAACCCTTTACTGCCTCTTTTTCTTTGTTTCTTCTACTTGCTTTCCCTGTCCGATCTTACCCCTTTTTCCTTTTTTCCGAACTTTCTTTCATTTTGAATAAGCTTTTCTCATGCTCATCTCTTTCCTTCCTCCTTTCCTTCCGTCCTACTTTCCCTTTTCTTCTGATTTTATTTATTTTCTACCCTTTATATCTGATTTTCCCTCTCATGCCCTTTTATTTTCCTTTCCTCAAGATTATTCCTTCTCGGACTTATCCGATCCCCCTAGCATTGTTACCGACCTCTCTTTTCTTCTCCTATTAAAACCTTTATATCTTTTATCTCATTATTTCCCTTGCGTACTCTACTTTTTTCCTCTTTTTTCTCTCCTTTTACCCACCTTTCCTTTTATCAAAAGGTTCCCCTTTTCGGTTCTTTGTTCCTCCCTAACCTTACCCTTTCCTCTTCGGATAAGCCCTCTATTATCTGATCCTACCCTCTTCTTTTCCCATTTCTTCCTTTACTCCTCCTCCCTTTTCTCTCTTTCTCTTTTCCTTTTTTTTAATGTTTTTTTTTGAAAAACTCCCTTCCTTCCCTTGTTCTCCTGATATCTTCTTCCTGATTCTCCTCTTCTATTTCCCTCCTTTTTCATTCTCTTTCTTTTTGGAACCCTGCCAGCAATTCTTATTTTCCTCCCTACTTATCATCTTCTCCTTTTCCCTGAATCAACTCCCCTTCCTTCATATGGTGTTGCTCCTCTGGTTACCTCTTGCTTTAGTTCTCCCCATCCTAATCCAAACCTGCTCGGTCTGTTGCTCTTTACTCTTTGAACGCCTCCTCCTTGTGACTTATCTAATTTGTGGCTTATCCGATATAGTCCTTGGGATGCTGTCTTGTCGCGGCCCCTTCTTTGGTGTCACCGATTAATCATGGGAATTATGGGATTCTCTTCGTGGGCGCTCAGCTTTGCCATCATTGCTCTCCTATTACTCCTTCCTCACGCATGTGCCTTTGTAAACCCTTTGGCTATCGTCCATCTTACTTCTTCCTCCCTTGTCCTCGTACATAACCTGCAAAGGAATTTCTTACCAAAAACACTATTAGTTATGTTGTTTTTCTTGTGATAATTTTTCCTCTCCTCATCTAAATAGCCATGGAGAAAGGCATTATTTATATCCAACTGATGAATAAACCAGCTTGAGGCAGCAGCTAAAGCAAGAAGAAGCCTGATTGTTACAGCCTTAGCAACTGGAGAAAATACCTCAGTGAAGTCAATCCCTTCAATCTGATTAAATCCTTTTGCCACTAACCTTGCCTTGTATTTAGCTAGTGTTCCATCAGAATTGTACTTGATTCTGTACGCCCATTTAGAGCCAATGGCTTTCTTGCCAGGGGTAACTCCACTAAGTCCTAAGTGTGATTTTGCTCCAAAGCCACTAACTCTTCACTCATGTCCTTATCCCATTCAGGCACTCCCTTTGCATGATAATAACTGGATGGTTCTTGAACATGTGAGGAAAAGCAAGCAGTATGTGCAGTAACAATGGACTGAGGCTCAGGATTGGGGTAATAGGATGCGGAAACAAAATCTTTGGACCAAACTGGAGGTCTAATAACTCTAGTATTGTGCCTGACAGAAGGAGGATTAGAGACAGTGGGCATAAAAGGTTGAGGAATAGAAGAATGAGTGTGAAGTGGTTGATAAGATGGTGAATCAAGGAATGGAAGAGAAAAATGTAAAAGGGAAGGATTCAAGTAGGGAAAAGTGGTTTCATGGAAAACCACATCCCTTGAAATGATGATCTTATGATTCTGGAGATCAAAGAGCTTATATCCCTTTTGACCTGTTGGATAACCAATCAGAACACAAGGGAACGCTCTTTCATCAAGCTTGTCCTTGTGTGGAAGGGTGTTAGTTGCAAAGGCTAAATAACCAAATACCCTTAATGAATCCAAATCTGGAAGTTTGTGAAAAAGCCTTTCATATGGTGATTTCTAGCTAAAAATGGCAGAAGGGAGCCTATTTATGAGATAAGTAGCAGTTAAAATAGCTTCTCCCCAGAATTCTTTTGAAAGGTGTGACTGAAAAAGAAGAGCTCTGGCCATTTGAAGCAAATGCTTGTGTTTTCTCTCCACCACACCATTTTGTTGTGGTGTGTATGAACAAGATGTTTGATGTCAAATGCCAAGTTCACTGAATAAAATTCTACATTCATTATTAATGAATTCTGAACCATTATCTGACCTAAGGGATTTAACAGATACTTGAAATTGATTATTAATCATGGAGAAAAAAGTTTTGAGAATGGAAGACACTTGATCCTTTGATTTCACAAGAAATGTCCATGTGCTTCTAGTATAATCTTCAACTATAGTGAGAAAGAATTTACAATTTGACAATGAATTAATTTTGTAAGGTCCCCACAGGTCAACATGAATCAATTCAAAAGAAGATTTACTCAAAGAAAAAGATAATCTCTACTCTTTTGCCAAAGGACACACAGTACAAATGTCATTGGTGTTTGGAACTGATTTAAGCTTACAAATATGTGTTAAAACATCAGTAGAAGGATGTCCTATTCTACAGTGCCATGAAGAAGCTGAAAAAAAAAACTGATCAGAAGTTGCACTAGTTGCAATGTTTCTGGAAATGGTTCTTGGAAAAGCTTACTGTAATCTTTGCTTGATGACTTCTGGACAGAAAGACTGGTTATTAATGATATATAAACCATTTACTTCTTTGATTGCTGCAAGGACTACATCAGTCTTGAGGTCATGCAGCAAAACAAAGAGAAAAGAAAAAATTAAAATGAATCTAGTGATTTTGTAAGTTTACTAACTGACAACAGATTATACTTGAAATCTAGGACAAATAAACAATCAACAAGATGAACTGATGGACTGAGCATAATATTTCCTATTGCCTTAACAAGTTTAGTACTATTATCAGGCATGTATACAGGGGTAACATCATGGACTGGAATGGTTGATTTGAAAACTGACAAGTTACTACACATGTGGATTGAAGCCTCACTGTCAAGGATCCAATTATCATCATTTAAAGAAAATGCACTAAGAGAAAAATGAGTAAGTGTGCTACCTGCAAAGTCATGGTAGTGTGCATAATTGACTGCTCCAGGATACTCCACCATAGGCTCCTTTCCTTTCTGTTTCCTTTCTGGTTGTGTTTCCACTAGTTTTGCCACCAAAGCTTGTAAGCCTCCATCATGCTCAACAAGTGGTGTCTCCTCTTCCTCAACAACTACATGAGCTGTGTACCTTTGTGTTCTAAAGTTCTGCTGTGGAGCCCTTTGGTGAGATGGCATGTAGATATTTTGAACAGGCTGCTGTTGCTGCTGTTTCTGATAAGAGGATTGCTGAAATACTTGTGGTGAAATTTTTTTTCTCTGTGACTGTGAAGACCTCATTCTATTAGGATCCCACCAACTTGGAAATCCCACAATCTTGTAACAATACTCCTTGATATGTCCTGGTTTTCCACAGTGCTCACACCTGAGATCGGGCCTTTTAACATTGCTCATACTTGCATCATCATACTGAGATTCCTTAGTTTCTCCACTTGTTCTTGCTGCCATAGAAGAATCACTCTAAGCTTCCTCATATCCTCATTGCACTTCTTTCTGTTTTTCTATTCTTGCTATCATCTGACATGCCAACTCACACTAGGTATAGGGTCTAGCAGCAAAATCTGATGGCCAATTTCATTGTATCCCTTGTTCAACCCCATAAGAAACTGACTGAGCCTAATCTCCTCATCCTCAGCTGGTAAGCAATCATAGTTATCACAGCCAGCACTACACCTCTTTCTAGGCCTAAGACAGTTAAACTCATCCCATAATCCTTTCAAATTTGTGTAATAAACAGTTACAGAATCATTTCCTTGCTTCAATTCATTTATATCAGTTCTTAGCTTATGCAGAAGGGGGCTGTTACTTTCCCCAAATCTATCCCTAATTTCACACCACAGTGTATAAACATCCTCATAAAACATAAAGCCCCTAGCCACACTAGTGCAGAAACCAAGTTTTTACGACGGTTTCATCGTACCAACGAAGGCACATGGGAACCGACGTTACTGGCTGTGCCGTAAATGGCACAACCGGTTACGGCGGTTCCCAGAACCGCCGTGTTATTTACAGGTCATTCGATATCGTAAGACAAATTCAGCATAAGGTCTTACGATATCGCAGGTGTGCATTCCATACGTTGTTTCTCTAGTTCGGTACGATATCGAAGGTGGATCTTACGTAGTTTAATGGTGTTACGACATCGTAATCCAAACAAAGCGAAAGTTAAATCGAAATCGTAACTATGTATTTATATATGCCATTCCCTGTACTCATATTGACGAGTTCATATGCAATTCCGGTGGACGCGATAATGTTATTCTTTCGATATCGTATAGATGTAATACACCATCCGATATCGAATGATATAACCATATTAGAGAAGTCGCATCGGGTGTTGGTAGTGACTCGAAATCGAACTTGGTTAAGAAACTCCGGGCTTCTATCTACACGGATAGCATTTCAAAATCCAGGAGGTGAGGGTCGAATTTACCTCATCCCATCGATCGAAGTCTGGATCATCAAAATCCGACGCTCTGATTTCTCCAGTGAGGAACTTCAATTTTCCTCTCGATCTGAAAGCTCGCATCATCGCCTTGCTCCATGTAATGTAATTTTTTTCTCCTAGAGGTTCTGCAACCAAAACCAAGTTCGAGGTGTCTCCACTTTTCAAATGATACGGATCTCTGGCTATGAAAGGATTCTCACCTTGCCTAACTGAACCTACTGATTCGTTGTCTGATTCCATGGAAATGAGATGTCAAAATAAAGAGGAAATTGCAAGGATGAAGAATATCTAATTAATAGCTGCAGTGGAATTGCTCTGATACCATGAAAATGAATTTAAGATGAAAAATAAAAGGATGAAGAAGCAGGAAATGTTGAGATGTCTTGCTAATTTTTGGGGTTGCCTCAAAATGAACTTTCGTTTAGGCTAGGCTATTCTGAGCTTATTTTTAGAAAAATTTAAAAAATAAACCCAAACCATGATGAGAAAACTTAGTAAGATCTTATGAACCATTTATTTCCCTACAACTTTTAGGCCCTGTTTGTCAAAACTTATCTGTAGATCAGTTCAGTTCAGTTCAATTCAGTGAAAATGTAATTTAATGAAATTCAGGTTAATTCAGTTCTGCTGATTCCATTTTTCAAGACATTAATTTTCAGTTCAATTCAGTGCGGTGCAACAAGAAATAAGATCTAACAAACAAGGTCTTAGCCCGTGCTTGTCTTTTAGTGTATTATTTGTGCATGAAAAACCCGAACGCATAAGTTTGAGGCAAAGTCTTGGAAGCGACCATCTATATATGTAGATCGGGTTAAGTTGTAAGTAGTCTAATATTTCAAAAATGAGGGACTAATTTACAATTTTTAAAATTTTGGGAATTTCACGCACTACAGTAATTTCGTGCGTGAACAGTAACATGTGAACAGTACGCGTGAACAATAGTGCTACAGTGCTAATTCCAGTTTTTTTTTTTTTTTTTTTTTTGTAAAAAAAAAATCAGATTTTGTTTTAAATTGATCATGTTTTAATTTATAAATTACATCTTTTAGGTTTTTAGATTATTGATACTCAACCAATTTTTATATGATTAACTATCTTTCAGGTTTTGCTTTAAACTCCTCAATGTTTTAAGTGACACATTTTGATTTAAATTCCACATATTTTATGTTATAATGATCACCTTTTGATTTACGAGTTCAGTTTATTAGATAATAAAAATCTTTTAGGTTTTGGTTTAAATTCCCCATGTTTTATGCTATAATGATCATCTTCTAAATTACAAGTTCGGGTTTTAGGTTAAATCCCTCATGTGACTGTAATAAACTTGAGGTTTTGGGTTAAATCCCTCATGTAGCAAACTTTAGGTTTTGAGTTAAATCCCTCATGTTACTGTAGCAAACTTCAGGTTTTGGGTTAAATCCCTCATGCTACTGTAGCAAACTTCAGGTTTTGGGTTAAATAACTCATGTTATCGTAACAAACACTGTAGTAAATTTCAGGTTTTGAGTTAAATCCCTCATCTTACTGTAGCAAACTTCAGGTTTTGGGTTAAACCTCTCATGTTACTATAGCAAAACACTGTAGCGGTTCTGTAGCAAACACTGTACACGAGCGAAGTTACCGTAGCGCATAATTTTTTTAACTTTTCAAAAATTGTACATTGGTCTTTCCTTGTTTTTGATATATTACCCTATTTATAAATTAGTCTGTGGTCTACATATGTAGACGGTCCCTCCAGAGACCACCCCGAAGTTTGATGGTCATTTCATTCGATAAACTTTAGAAATGATTATTTTAGTTTCTATATAAAGCAGATATATCTGCATCACTCTTTTTTATGTATACTACTATACAGTACCGGTCCTAACTTTTCTGGGGGCTGAGGCGAACAGAATAAAAAAGGGCCCCAAAATTAGACTTTTAAAATTTTGTGAAAATGGGACCCCAAAAATAATTATTTTTTGGGACCTCAATCATAATGGGCCTAACTTGGAGATACCCAAACACACACAATCAAAAATCAAACCATGGTTTTAGCTTTTATTTTTATTTTTTTAGTATAATTATTATTCATTTTTTAGAAATGGGGCCCAAAATTTTTAAATTTTTTTGGGTCATGAGGCAAGAATCTCAGTGGCCTCACCGTTAGGCCGGGCCTGCTACTATACCTTAAAAAAAGTGAAAATATTATACATAAAAAAGTGAGAGAATCAATAATTTTACACGGAAGGATGATGTTTAATATGTTAAATATCATGCTTGAAAATGAGAATATAAATATTTATCCTTAATTTCAATTGAGACTCTGTACCTGACATGAGCTTCTCTAGATAGAAGTGCAAGAGGTCTTCGGTCTTTCCATCATTTACCAATAAGGCAATATTATGTATAAGGAACACTTTTACACATCCGAACAAAGATATGAAATTGCAGAATGATAAGAGCAGATGTACAATCACAATTTAAATTGAAAACTATATATATACCAAATATAAGGATGATCCACACACGCATTTATATACATCATCATCATCAGAAGCCGCTCTCCAGCTTCAATGAACCGCCGTCGCTGAGAATGTAAAGATTCCCAGCGCCGCCACGGCCGCGGCAACCGACAACCGGCGGCTGTTTCCGGCCATTCTCGGGTACGCTTGGCGGGTGGATATGGCCATGACCGCTCCGGTGAAGGCGAAGTTGAGAGCCAGAAGGAAACCATGGAACAAAGATGGTTGGCCCTTGAAGAACAGCCTCGGAACTGGAACTGAAACGCTGTCGTGGTTTGAATCAGTCTTTATTTGGTCATATGGAAGGTTTAGAAGAGCAAATGCAGCCAAAAAAGTTACTGCAAATATAAATTCATCCACTTTAAGTAATGAAGATTTTGAAGAAGCGGTTTTATCCACCGCAACGGTTGGAGCCATGGGAAATACAGGCAACCTAATAATTATCCATCCTAACGAAAACTGAATTTTAGCTTATATTTATGCATATAAGAATATATACATGATGATGCTACTTGGAAATTCTATAATTAGTTTTCATTTCATTTTCAACTTTGACTTTGTTCTATTAAAGTATTACAATTGGTTGGTTAATTTGATTCCTTTCTCACAAAAAATCAATACAAAGAGATTCATCATTGGCGTATTGAATAAGTACGTCAACACGTATTTGTGTCGATTTTTATACCGTCTACTTGGGTAGGTTACGTACTGTGTGTCCTCAGTAATCAAATGTTTTAATATTTAATTAATAGAACATAATTAATTATATATTTTTGCAAAAGTATTCTTGTTTGCAGTCCACATAGCTGATTGTATTTAATTATTAGAAAAATCTTATGACAATTCTCAAAAAAGACGGGTCTCACGTGAGACCAAGGGCATTTTTGCCTTTTTCTTAACTTTTGTCTATTTACAAGACCAACCCACATAGTTTGTAATAATTACATATTAACCTACAAACTTTGTAATGAATAATAAAACCAACCCAAATTCAATTTATATAAAAGGAAAACTTAAATTTTCCGGATATAAACAAATTGAACTACACTGTTATGTAGACACAGGTGCAAGCATGTGTGTTGCTAGCAAAAATGTAATACCCAAGGAACACTGGGTAAATGTAGAAAGACCAATAAGAGTAAAAATTGGAAATGGATCTCACATTATACTCTCTAAGGTCTGTAAAAATCTAAACATAATGATAGCAGGTGAAATATTTCATATTCCAACTGTATATCAACAAGAATCTGGAATAGATTTTATTATTGGGAATAATTTCTGTCTGTTGTACCATCCATTCGTCCAATACACAGATAGAATAATTTTCACTTTAAATAATAATCCTGTACATATAGGAAAAATAAGAAAAGCTCTTAAAGTAGGAGTTCCAGGTTATTTAGAATACATGAAAAAGAAATCTAAATTACCAAAACCAGAGACATTAAATATTAGCTCTAATAAAATTACTTCCCTTTTAAGGAGGGGGGGTATATATACTAAAGAACAACAACTTTTTGTGCTTCAAAATACAAAACTTTGTAAAATAGAAACACTTTTAGATTCTGTGTGTTCAGAAAATCCAATAGACCCTAACAAGTCAAAATATTGGATGACAGCTACCATAAAACTAATCGATCCAAAGACAATTGTAAAGGTTAAACCAATGCAATATAGTCCTAAAGATAGAGAAGAATTTGGAAAACAAATTAAAGAACTGCTAGATTTAAAAGTAATTAAACCAAGCAAATCTCCTCATATGTCTCCAGCTTTCTTGGTAGAAAATGAAGCTGAGAAACGAAGAGGAAAAAAGAGAATGGTTGTCAACTATAAAGCTATAAACTCAGCTACAATAGGAGACAGTCATAACCTTCCTAATAAAGATGAGTTATTAACCTTAATAAGAGGAAAGAAAATATTCAGTAGTTTTGATTGTAAATCAGGATTCTGGCAAGTATTGCTAGATGAAGAATCACAATTATTAACTGCTTTCACATGTCCACAAGGTCATTACCAGTGGAATGTTGTACCCTTTGGGTTAAAACAGGCTCCAGCCATATTTCAAAGACATATGCAGAATGCATTTAGGACCTTTGAAAAATTCTGTTGTGTTTATATTGATGACATTTTAGTCTTCAGTAATAATGAGACAGAACATCTGTGGCAAGTAGCAGTAGTACTTAAAAAATGTGCTTCTCTGGGAATAATACTCTCAAAGAAGAAAACACAGCTTTTTAAAACTAAAATCAATTTTCTAGGACTAGAAATTGAAGAAGGGTCTCATCGACCTCAAGATCATATCTTGGAACATATTCAAAAATTCCCAGATATCCTTGAAAACAAAAAACAGTTGCAGAGATTCTTAGGAATTCTCACTTATGCTTCTGATTATATTCCTAAGCTAGCTCAGGTCAGAGCACCCTTACAAGCAAAGCTTAAAGAAGATGTTCCATGGGAATGGAAAGATACAGATACCAACTATATGGTAAAAATAAAGAAAGGTTTAAAAAACTTCCCTAAGCTTTATCACCCACAACCTGAGGATAAACTGATCATAGAAACTGATGCATCAGACTTATTCTGGGGAGGAATTCTTAAAGCAGAAAATAATGGTAAAGAATACATTTGCCGGTACACTTCAGGAAGCTTTAAAGCTGCTGAAAAGAATTATCATAGTAACGAGAAAGAATATCTTTCTGTTATTAGAGTAATTAAAAAATTCTCTGTTTATCTAACCCCTTGCAGATTTCTAGTAAGAACAGATAATAAGAATTTTACTTATTTCCTAAAGATAAATTTAAAAGGAGATAATAAACAAGGTCGTCTAGTTAGATGGCAAATGTGGTTATCTAGATATGATTTTGATGTTATTCATATTGCAGGTACCAAGAATTATTTTGCAGATTTTCTTACCAGAGAATTTCAGCAAGATTATAAAGAATAATACAAATGTTTCTAATATTTGTTTCTTTGTGAAGCATCCAGCATGGATGAAATAGAGCAGCTAAAGCTGCAAGAAGGACTTTTAGTCCAGGAACTGGAGCTGGTCCGAGCCAAGCTCAAGTATCTTAACCTGATCAAATTGGGTAAAGAAAAAGAGCAAGCTTCTGAAAATGAAGTAAAAAAGGTTATCTTGTCACCTTCTCCCTCAAAAGAGAAAGACAAGACTATTCCAACGCAAACGGCAGTTGGTAAAGAATCAACAAATCCGTTGAAGGCTGTGGATTTGCCAAAAATCCAGAAGGAAGTACAAACTTCCATCAAACTGGTTAGCCCAGTAGATTTTTGCTTAAGGCCAAATCAGGGAATTCCAATCCCACAGACTAAAGTTACACCTTTAGCATCGGAGAAATCCGAAGAGGGAATTCAAATCCCAAAAAGATCTAAAACATATTATGTGGTCTATAATGGCCCTAATGCTGGGATCTATGAAGATTGGAGCTTCACCAAAAAAGCAACTGAAGGAGTCTCCAACATTGCACACAAGAAGTTCAAATCCTTCCAGGAAGCAAGAACTTCAGCAGACCTATACACTGGGTCATCTTTATTAGCACCTCTGGAGCTAATTACCAACGGCGAGATGATGAAGCCCAACACCTTCAGTGCAGCTCTGTTGTCCAAAAAGAAGTCATTGACCTCACTAGGAAGACTTCCCAGCAAACCAAGGGAAGACATGGTAAAATCTACGAAAGTAGATTACTCCGATGAAATCACGGAAGCAGGTTTCGAATACTGCTATCGATATGCAAGATCTGCCAATGAAGAAAAGTTTTTGGAGGAAAAGTTCTTCACTACAGACTCCAAAAATTTAAGTTACTACAACTTCACTAAGAATGCTAATCCTGAACAGGTTTACGAGGCATTTCAATATGGTTTGGTAAAAACCATATATCCAAGTCCTAATTTGTTAGAAATTAGCCATTTCCCTAAGGCTATTATCGACACAATTAAGACTTTTAGGAAAAAATGCACCAAACCAGGGCAGGAAGTTTTTCTAAAAATTAATAGTTCCGGTCCATACTGGAATCAATTAGGATTATTGGTATATCATCCTCAGCATTTGGTCCAGATCGGCATTTGCAAAGGAGATCATTATCATCCATCCCAGCCCATGGAGTGCAAGCTCGAGGCTAGCGATCTGCTACCCTTAGCCATAAAAAGACTAGAAGGTTTTGTTCAGAAACTTTTCAGTTTCAGCTCAGATGATGGGTTATTTGTAAATTATCAAGATGCCACCATCCTGATATACAGCAAGTCACCTAAAAAGATCAGCGAAGCTGATGAAGATAAGTTTGTCAAATTCCAAAATACTTTGGTTAATCCATTTATTTTGGGAGAACACATGCCAGATCTTTGTAAAAAGATGAAGAATTACCGCAGTAATTATGTATGTGGTAAATGCTCAGAAAGTGGATCTTCCACCAATCAAGACAGTGACCTCTCCACCATCAGGGCTGCCGACAGTCCTATGGACCCCTCCACTTCTAGTGACAGCAGGTAGTGGGATAATAATGCATCTGCATTGAGTGGATGCAATAATGCAGTAGTGCGTCTGCTTTAGGTAGATGCAATAATGAAAGTGCGTTTGTACGTAAGGGATGACGCACCCCTCTTTAATAATACAGACCCTTCCTTCTCTATAAAAGGAAGTTCATTTCTTGTAATATGGGAGCGCCCCTCACTTCTGTGCCTCCTTGTCTTTTAAATTCAACCTCTGTAATCGCCTGGAGACGAACTTCGTCCAGGATTCTGTCTGATCTTCGGATCTACTATGTGTGAATAAAAAGCCCTTTAGGGCCCTCTTGTAATTACATGTAAGTTTCTATAACCTGTATCTTCTTTCTTATTATTGATTGTTGTATACATGTTTATCTGTTATAATGAAACCTGGAGTCCATAGAATAGGGAGTACCGCTTAGGCAGGTGGCCGTTTAGGGAAACAAGATTCGCAGGATTGGTTAAGTTATAAACAGATAACATGATAACCATACACTCTTAATAATATAGAAAGAAAGATATAAGAAGATTGCATGTATTACTTAGGGTTCTAAAGTATTATATTCATAAATTACATCAAATAAAATATCAAAGCTTGAATGAGCAAAAATATTTGTAAATCTATTCTCAACAGAGAGATATCAAAAGAAGATAAAAATTTATCTGAATTCCATAGAAATAATGACAATAGTCAATCCAGATACAGTTTTTGTACTAAGTTTTGTAAAAAACATCAAACCCAAATTTATGTACAATTTATGAATACCTTTAAAGTATGCATAAAATGTATAAAAGAATCTCAAGATTCTGTAAAAAGGATGAATTCTTAAAAATCTTTCAAATGAATAAAAACATTTGTAAATCAATTCTTGACAGAGAATTAACTAAAGAAGATAAGAAATTATCTAAATTTCGTAGAGTTGGCCCTTATAGTCAATCTAGGTATAGTTTTGGAACAAGATTTTGTGAAAAACATCAAACTCTTGTGCATTATATGAACATCTATAAAGGATGTTTAAAATGTATAAAAGAAAATTAAAAAATTCCGCAGATCTCTCGTTGATCACCAAAAACCTGGTATCATCATCAAACTCTTGTGCATTATATGAACATCTATAAAGGATGTTTAAAATGTATAAAAGAAAATTAAAAAATTCCGCAGATCTCTCGTTGATCACCAAAAACCTGGTATCAGAGCCATGTTTAAAATAATAATTGTTATCTAAAAAATTCGTCAAAATGAATCATTTAGATAATATAGAAGAAACAATTGATGAAAATCAAGATGTTTCTAGCGTTCAAACCTTTGAATCTAATCAAGGATTCAACGGAAGTTTCTTGATAAAACAAGAATTACTTTCAAAAATTAGGTCCTCAAGACTTAACTTAAGAAAAGAAAATATTTTTAATATATCTCTTTTAGAGAAATTAAAAAGGAAAAATAGCGTCTACTATTTTGTAGGAACTAAAGAAATGCATGTAGATATCAAAGATACTACAGGAGCAGTATATTTACCTTTAATCACTCGAAAAGAGATTGAAGAAAACTTAATAAAAATAGATAGTAAGATTCGATCCACTATCACAATGGTACACTTCGGTGCCATTAAAATCTTATTGAAATCAGAATTTCAGGAAGGAATAAATTCTCCAATTAAAATGGTTTTAATGGATAATAGGATAAATGATAGACAAGACTGCATTTTAGGTGCGGCTAGAGGAAATTTAGCCTACCAAAAATTCATGTTTACAGTATATCCAAAATTTGGAATTAGTCTAGATACAGCAAATTTAGACAAAACATTATCCTTTGTTCATAAATTTGAAAGAGAAAATTTAATGAATAAAGGAGATAAAGTATTTAGCTTAACCTATCTGGTCGCTTATGCTTTAACAAATAGTCATCACAGTATTGACTATAAAAAGAAAGAATACATTGAATTAGAAGATGTATTTTCACAAGTAGGAACTATAGAAGAAAAACAGTTTTCAGAAATAACTCCTTTAGATAACTCTTGGGCTATTGACATAGCTAAAGATAAAAAGATAATGGGAGAAAAATATAAATCAAAAGTAGAAAGAAATAAACTTATAATCGGAGAACCCTCCAGAAGAAGTATTTCTAAAGAACCCAGCGAGAGAGATCTCTTGATGGGAATGTCAAAACGAATAGAGGACATGACAATTCAGCTTGAAGAAATGTCCTAATGAGTTTTACAGAAATAAAAGAAGAGATAAATCTTTTAAAAACAAAATTAGAAGAAATTCTAGATATTCTAACTAAAGAAGATAATAAGTTAGAAGCTGCAGCAGCAAAAATTATCATTGAATTAACAACAGTAATTCAAGAAAACCATAAGGTAATATTAGATCAAAAAGATTTGAAGATAACTCCTATAGGAGACGAGGAAAGACCAAAACCTATAAGTTTAGGAAAATATTCTTACCCCAATTATGGAGTAGGAAATGCAGAATTAGGATCCTCTGGGAATCCTAAAGCATTAACTTGGCCATTTGGTAAAAATGACAAACAACCAATATGACCAATTATATACCAAAGATTGAAAAAATCTTTTGGGATCATCTAGAAGGTGATGAATTACAGGTAAACGAAGAAAACTTCGATTTACTTGACCATGCTCTTAGATTGCTAGAATTAGAGAACGATGAACTAGCAAACCAAGAAATAGAAAACAGCCCCAAACTAAAACAATTGTTTGGATTTGAAGACTTAAAAGTCTTAAATAATGAAGAATCAGCTAGTGAATCTGAAATAAGCGAACAAGTAATTAGCAATTACGATTCAGATGAAGTACCTAAAAACTTTAACATAAATGTTAAAAAAGAAAAAGGAGAAAGCTCATATATGGGCTCTAAAAGGAGAAGAGCTAATCAACCATGGTATTTTCCAGAAAGTGCAAAATCCAAGGTTAATAGTTCAAAAGGATCAGATGATAATTTCCTAAATATTGACTGTCAAAATAATAGGAAAGAAATCATTGATAAATGGGCAGCAGAATTAAGTTTAGTAATTCAAACTAATCCTGATGCCTATACAGAATCAAGAACTATATTGTTATTAATAGAACATAAGAGTCTAGGAATAGCAAAAGAGTTTATAAAAAACACCATTTGGACAGATGATAACAACAACATTCCATATAATATTCTAGATATAGTTCTAGATGGATTATATACTATGTTCCTAGGAATTGATTTTACTGGTGATAAAATACATGAAAGACAACTAGTACAAGAAAAAGCTAGGAAACGTTTAGCAGAACTACAACTCTGTGATATATGTTACCTAGAAGAATTCAATTGTGACTATGAAGTAAATCTTTACAAACTAGAACAAATTGAATTTCCAGAAATGATACTTCAATATCTTAGAAAAATACCTTTGGTAGGAGAAAAAGCATTAGAAAGGTTTAAAATTGAAACTTTCAATAGAAGAACTTCTAGTTATAGTCTAGGATATGCTATAAGAATAGTAAAAGATGAACTGTCAAAATTCTGTGAACTAATAAGAACTCAGAAAAAACTTAAAAAGTTTAATAAAAACTGTTGTGCAATATCAGGAGAAAATCCTGTAGAATATGGTTGTAAAACAGAATATAAAAAGAAGAAAAAATTCTTTTCTAAGAAAAATTCTTCTAAATATAGATTTATTAAAAAGAGGAAGAAATTCCGACCAGGAAAATTCTTTAAGAAAAAATCTGATACAAGATCAGAAAAACAAAAATTCTGTCCAAAAGGAAAGAAAAATTGTAGATGTTGGGTTTGCAACATAGAAGGACATTACGCTAATGAATGTCCTAATAGGCAAGATAATAACAAAATAAAATTGTTAGAAATTGCATCTGAAATGGGATATGAACCCATAGAAGAAAAATATGATGATATAGGAATTGTATACATCATAGAAATAGACTATAGTAGTAGCGAAGAAGAATCAGAATCTGATGAGTCTACTTCGTAATATGTGAAACATAAAATAATTATGTTAAGACCCCTAACACATAAAAGGACAATTTTGTCCCTAAGTCTCAATTGAGACAAGTCTCACAAGAGACCTTCTCAAAATCTTATACATTGTCAACGACAGATGACAGAGATGTGATAGATGGACACGTACGCAACAAAATTAGTCTGCTATCTTTAGTTTTGAGTAATAGTAATCCCCTATTTTGGATAAGTGTAAATATAATCCTGAATTTTTTATAAGTGTAGTTATAGTAAAAAGAAGTATATTTTTGACAGGTTAAAACCCGTGATATATAAATTTCAGTTCAAACTCAAATAAGTAAAACTTATCTAAATTCAATTTTTACAATTCAATTGAAACTTAATTTATTTACCTTTCTTACATGAGTTTAAATGCAAATGAATAATGGTAGAGAGTGAAAATTCTTAAGAAATAGTAATAGAAAAATTCTTAGGGAATTGTAAAAGGGAATTCTTATGGAAAATTCTTACATGAGTCTAGCTATCCTTACTGCATGAAATAATATATATTGTTCTTAATTATTAATTTCATTCCATGTATTGAGATTGCTAATGAAAAATAACAGTTTTGTCTTTATCATAAATTTATAATAGTATCTTTTTTTTGTTAATATTTTTATAAGGTTAGTTTATGTGTTTGTATTATTAGTCTCTTATTATGGTACTTTTACCTATTTATTTTTAAATAATACAATTATCTTCAAAAAAACATAATTGAATATTATAAATATGTCTATTGATGAGGTATTTTTTTTTTAAAAGAAATTATTTCATGGTACTGGAAAACACCCAGAAACGATTACAATGAGTGGAAGCATCACATCAATAAACAGAAGAACGATTGTTTTCCCATCTCCCAATCATGGGAAGATGGGGAAGAAAATTGAAGAAGAAGAGAGGGAGTCTGAGGATTTTAGGAGAGTGGCGGCTAGAGTCTATTGATGAGGTATAGTTTAAGTGTTGGTGTCATTATTCCTATTTTATTGTAGTTTTCTGTGTTTACTCAAAATTTGAAACACGAACTATCATATGAGTCAGACTAAAGATTAGACAAGATGTTATTCTTCCATAAATGACATAAAAATGCACTCTTTAATTTACACTAAATAGAAAACATGAACAAAATCAATATCAAATAATAAAAAGTGAAAATAAGGTGAAATTCAATAAACAAATCATATACTTGATATACACTATATATAATTAAATCAACATATAATAATAACTGTATTTAAATGATGTCGTTTTAGCCACTGAGGTCTGAGGGGGGAAATTACAAAACTGCCCTTGGAGGGAAATGGGAAATGGGAGATAGGAGATACTTTTTCCAAGAATACATTATAGAGTGCACTAGAAGAAAAAGAAAAATACCTAACTTTTATACTTGTCCATATTAGACGTTCTGGCATTGAAGAAAAAAAGTAGGTAAGAGTATTCAATTGGTTGTAAACAGTTTGGAATTTCATTTGGTTTTGACTATAGCACTTTGAGTATGTGTGTATGGTAAATAAAAAACATTTGATATTTTTTTTCTTTATGGTAAATGATAGCAAAAGAACCATATATTATTTTTTATCACTTAATTATAATCTTTAATTTTTACATAGGAAGGTTTCGACAAGTCATGTATATGACCGGGAAACCTTGTCAAATGAGAGGCTTAAGGAATTTATACAGCACCAGCCTAAATAAATAATTATATGCCTAGCTACATATAAACATAGTGTGTTGGTTACCATTGATATTTGTCAGATCAATTTTAGCTGTCAAATTTTTATGATTTGACAGTTAAAAAATGTTTTGACAATATCAGTTGCCATTAATAAAACAATATTATATGCTAGCTAGCTTTATTCCTAAACATATGGCAGGGAATATAGCTGCAGATAGAATGGGAGAAGGGTTATGAGAAAACACCCCCACGGCGCGCACTGATAGTAACCTCCTGGTAAAAGTGAAGAGACCAAACCAAAGAAAGCGAGTAGCACCACGGCGGATCCCAGCTGCTCTATCACCACCGCGTGCCGGCGGCCACGGAGCATCATTCCGGTCCATATGCCGGAAAACCCGAAGCTGGCGCAAGAAATGATGAGCACTCTCAGCACCAGCGAAGTGGGAGCATGCTGGGTTAGAAATGCTCCGACCACCGCCATCACGACGACGATCATTACTTTTCCAAGGTCTAAATCCTGGAAAGTCTGAGCTATCGGATTCAGCGGCGGCGGTGGTGGTGATCCAGCGCGATCGAGTTTCTGCAAACCGGATTCAAGATCCGCCGCGGATTCTGCTTGCTTGATGCTCTCACTGCTGGTAGATGAGAAGAAAGAATATTGTTGGATTCTTTTCCACAGAAGACTCGCTGGGTTAGACATTTCGAAAAAAATTAAATTCTATCAAGACTCAAGGGAAGCAGATCGAGTTAATTTGATTAATGAATAATTTTAAGATTTTCAACCCTTATAAGTACCGGCCCTAATGGAATGTCGACATAATTATTGTTGGACCAAATTGGGTACATAAGAGTTTACTGAATGCAGTTTCCGAAGAAAAGATCGCCATGGAGATATGTTTAAATATTTCTCTTCTTGCCGGTTACTGAAGTAAAAGAAAAAAAAACTTAGAATTTGAATTTGAAAATGCCATAATGTTTTTGAAAATGCATAATTGATTATTTCAACTCATGTTTTTGCTGCCTTTAATTTTGGATATGTCAACTTGGTTCACTCTTTATTTACTCATTTTTCAACCTATCAACACAGGATGTTCGCTGGAAAATTAAAATAATATTTCATGGAAGAGTAAAATATATATTCTGCCGGAGACTTTGGTTATTAATTCGTTGCTTAATTAGCTGGTTCATACTTTGATTGGCCTGAATCCAAAAATGCAGGTAACTGTGCATGAGGGGTGAAAATTTATATATATGAGATGAGATAATGTTTTCCGATCAGCTGGATCCACGTCACGCATGTAGACCACGACTACACTGTGTAGAAAGTTTCTTGCCGCCCCCGTTATGTTTTTTGTTTTAATTTTTGTTAGAAATCACATTTATTTTCATGACGTGTATAAAACATATATAGCTAGCTTATGCTCTAAATGAAATCGTCATACAAATTATGTATGTAATGTACATGACGTCATCATTATATTAATACAAAATCTTGGGTGAGACCGTCCTACCATAAGCTTATGGCAGAACGAATAATAGTTCACGTGTTTAATAGATTTGTTCATGTGTTTCACAGTTTTGTTTGCTATAAGTTTGGTTCAAGTGTTTGACAGATTTGTTCTTGTGTTTCACAATTTTGTTTGTTATAATCTGTAATAATGTGTAAATGAACTAACAAAGCTGTGAAACACATGAACAAATCCATTAAACACATAAACTATCATTCGTCCTACCATAAAGTTATGGTACGTAGGACGGTCTCACCCAAGACCTTCTCATTAATATTCAAATTTCCGTACCTCTCTTAATTTGTTTTCTTTTCCCCATTTGTTTACAAATCATAATTAATCAACCTATGATTTTCAAAAATTAAAATCTAAACTATAAAATATTACAAATTCTCATTTCAAGTATGTTGTTGGTGAGTTTCAATCTCGCCGCCATTGTTAAATTATAGATTGCTAGTGTCGTCTCACATGGACCGAGTCGAGACTGAACTTCGATGTGAATTTGTACGAAATAACAGTAATACACCGATGATTAAGAATGATCAAGGAAATTGAGCAAAAGATCAAGCAAAATGAATGGAAGATCAAATTAACCGAAAAATCAAGGTAAATAAGGAATGTTCAAGGTGACTGAAAGATCAAGGAAAAACAGTAAACGGTCATTCATTTGGTCATTGCTCTCCACAAGGACAAGTCTAACTCAACACTCTTTCACAAAATATAGGTTCTCGAAGGAAAGAGAAGATAAAGAAGATAAATTTGGTATGCTCTCACACATGTACACATATAGAATTATATATGCTGAATTATGAAAATATAGTATACTTTTTAGATAAAAGACTTTTTAGAGTTTAATTTGTTGGACTTGCTCTTGACATTAGTATTTACCCGTAACTGAAGTCAGGTGTATAGTAACCAGAGTAACCTATATATGCTATAAATGAACTATAGTGTAGTTGAGTGAAAAGTAGCCATGGCAGATCTCGAATCTATTTCTAACTTACAGCAACAACCAGACGCCGACATCGTGACCACCGCCTATCTCCGTCCATCGGAATCATCAGAACCCTCATCATCATCGTCAGGTTTGAGGCCAATAGCTCGGATATTCCGAGGGGATATTGGGAAGATCATCATCATTGTCTTGATGCGGTTGACCATGGCCTTCATGACTACCAGTGATGCTCCACTTTCATTGCCTGTGAGAAAATTTGTGTTTTGCTCTCTAACTATTGGTTTGACTGCGCTTCTCCGCGGAATCTGGCCGGAAAGTAATGTTCCGGCCAGGCACGCAATGTTGATGGATCAAGTCGGCGCCAGTTTGGTACTCATTTCCTTCTATGGGATGATCATCTCGTTTTTACCCGATTACCTGAAGTGGATTCCGTTCGCTTCCG
This sequence comes from Cruciata laevipes, assembly GCA_963678965.1. NCBI lineage: Eukaryota > Viridiplantae > Streptophyta > Magnoliopsida > Gentianales > Rubiaceae > Cruciata > Cruciata laevipes. Next base: position 6,864,425 of record OY787639.1, read on the forward strand.
TTCTCATGCTTCTTTTAATTTGTGTGTTTTTATTGATTCCGGTCACCTTGTAAATCTAATGCCGGTCTCCGGTTATAGTTTCGTTTCCTACTTAAAATTATTGTTGAATAGTGTTTCGATTCGGTCACAATTCACATCAATAATATGACTTTGTTTCATTTTAATTGAAAAATTATATCGGAAATGTCAAATATCTAATCTAGGTATTTGAGCAACGATAATAAAACTGAATACTAATCAACTAATTGTATATTACCAAACTATAATTAGAAAAATTCATGTACATTTTTTTAAGGCAAATTCTCATTTGAGACAGGTCTCAAATGAGACCAAAGATTATATAAGACTGCTATTAATTGAATTTGTCGTTGGTGAGCTTTAAACCCGCCGATTTTGTTGATTGAATTTGTCGTTGGTGAAATTGACCAAGGAAATGATCAAGAAAATTGACCGAAACATCAAGCAAATTGAACGAAAGATCAAATTAACTGAAAAATCAAGGCAAAACAAAAATACTCAAGGACATTGATTGAAAGATCAAACAAACTGACTAAAAGATCAAGCAGAAACAGTAAATGATCATTCCCCTGCTCTTGGTCTCCACAAGGACAGGTCTCACCCAAGACTTTCTCTTTTTTTAATGCTCGATATGATTTTGAAGAAATCTTTAAAGAATCCTCTAAATTGACATGGTGCATTAGTTTTGGTCAATATTTGTACATGTGTTGATGACAAGGCCAGAAAAACTCATGGATAATTAATTAATGTGTAACTCGACCCAGTCATACATCTTAATTAGCAGTCGTCGAAAATTAGCTAGCCTGATTCAATTTATAAATTTCGATAACAGTTATCATTGATCTAATACTTTTTTTTTTTTTGGACAGTCATTGATCTTTATTTTTATTTTTATTAAACCATCCAAAGGGATGGAGAGGATTTTTATTAGGCACCTCTATACCATAAATTAACAAACAAAAATAAGGCCAAAGAAGGCAGAGTATGATACAAGTTTAGAGCAAAAGCTCTTGAAGCTTAGCAAAAGCTTCCAAAAGAATAAAAAATAGGCTAACTCCTAACAAAAAGCTGATCACACTAGTCCATAAATCCTTCCGAACAGTTTAGAGATCGAAAAACGAAGCTCAAATTAGTCAAGAAGAGATGGAAACTAGTGAACAGAAGGATGGCATATAGCCCAAGCCTATATTTACATATCTGTTTAACATATGCAGGTGCATATGAAATGTATCCAGTTGGAATGAGCAGTAACTTGATTTTGGAGCTCCACAGCAAAAGGCCTGATTTGATTTGAACTGCAGATATTGACAGTTTGAGATGCAATGTCCATCGAAGCTTCGGTCTGAAAAGAAAATCATAAAATATTAGTAGCATCTGGTCTGGGAAGCCTCAGAGAAGGAGTTCCCATTTGATCCAGTCTTATAAGACCTTGAATCCTATTAGGAAGAGAGGAGAAGGTAAAAGATGCATCATGTTTAGAAGTTAAACAAAATTTGGCTAAAGCATCAGCAGGCATGTTGGATTCTCTATAAATATGGATCAGAGAGAAAGAAGAGATGAGTTGATGTATTGTATCTGCTAAGTGGAATAATCTCCAATGAGAAGTACACGGATTGAGGACAGAGGAAATGGCATTTAAACAATCCGACTCAATAATAATAGGTTCAGAAATGCCAGTTCCATATGTCACAGCAAGTTGAATGGCTTTCAATTCAGCTTCAAGTGGTGAATCTGCTGAGGTGAAGCAACTGTGAGCAGAAATAAGACCCCCTCTATTGTTTCTAATGAGAACACTTATACCAGCATAGAGGGAGGTAGAGGACCAGGAAGCATCTACATTAATTTTAAGACCAAAGATGGGCTTTACCCATGCAATTTTGAAAATTCTAGGTTTTGGTGGTCTTTTGATTAATGGTAGAAAGCTGTGGTTTGCAATATCACAATCAATAGGTGAGGATCTGTAAAAAGGTTTTGCTGTGAACATAAGAAATATAAGGTCTTTGATCTGTCTTAGCACAAAAGTAGGATTGGCATGGACATTTTCAAAGAACCATTTATTCCTTGTTTTCCAAAGAATCCAGCAAGTAACAGAAGGTGAGAGTCTAATTAACAGATTGTGGAATGCACTTAGACCATTGTAAGTAAGGTAAAATGATAACCTTTCCCAGATTGAAGAGAACTTCCTATCTGAAATACCCATAAAGGCATGCATGGTAGTCCATATTTGTAAGGAGAAATCACATGAATTATAGAAATGATCCAGTGAGTCCTCATTACAGCACATAAGACATTTAGATGGCAAACTGATATGCATGGATTTCAAAATATTGTCAAATGGCAGCAAGGAATTAATCATTTTTCACATAAAGACATATATTTTCTTTTCTAATCTGGGATTCCAAAGATGGTGAATAGAAGAGATAGTACCCCTAGGTTCCTTGAGCCTGTGATAGGCTGATTTGAAGGAGAAGTTTCCTGTAGTGGCAGGTTTCCAGATCAATCTATCCTCTCTGTGATCATGAAGTACAGCCTCCTGTAGAGAAGAAAGAATGTTAGTAGAGAGATGAGTAGATAGATGTTGCATTAGATGTGTCTTATTATTAATGAAAAATGCAACAGAGCTATCTATAGGAATATCTGTCAAAGAAAGGTCACAATGATCCTGTAGTGACAGTCATTGATCAAGACTGCTTCGCATGAAGCAAAAAAAAAAAAAAAAAAAAAGAGGATCACTAAATTATTGTTCCATGAATGGTATCCTTCTAGGGGCAAAATTCAGTTTCAAATTATCGATTCGCTAAGTAACTCATTTCATTTTGAGGATCACACATTGAAATAGTTTTTTTACCTAGAATTTTCTATCTTTTGTAAGGACTTTATTCCTCACCTTCGTATAAATTCGAAACAGTTTTTGCCTACAAGGCTTTTAAGGGTCTAGAGAACCCAATAAAATTCTCTCCACCTTTAATGAATTTGTTTTTTTAAAATATTATTTTAATTATGTACGTATATCAATGAGATTTGGTTTTGATTTGGCGCCAGGCAGACGGTGGTGGTGCACCACGGTGATGAGCAATATTGGTCGTTGGACCTCCAGGTGCAACACAAGACTCCAGGAAATGTTGCTCTTTCCGGAGTAGCAAAGCCCCATATTCCAACTCGAGACCAATCATGATGAAAGAGACAAAATCCTCATCAGAGACTTAAGTGAGGTATTCTGCCAGAGAATCGGATATCTATCTCTTCATCTCAACGTATTCATGAATGGTGAGAGATCATTTTGCAAGAACCTGCAATTGTTGCTTTAGATGCATCTGTTGCGCACGATTTTGTGTCTGGAACATCTGCGCTAGCATTTTTCAAACCTTAAAGGTGGTGGTGGCGCGGGCAACGTGGCCACACATCGGAGTGGTGAGGGTGGAGCGAAGCCACAAAAGTATAAGTCGGTCCTTGCGCTTCTAGGTAGCAAACTCAGAATTGGTCGTGCGTTTGGTGGAGCCTGACACTGGTGGGAAGGTAGCCTCATGAGCACTACCAGCAACAAGAAAATGTTCGAGCTCGTAAGCTTCAAGAGCTGAGCGGACGGTGTCATGCCATAGAAAATAGTTATCACGATCCGAACAAACGGCGTGGGACGGGAACTAGCGATGAAAGATTCGAACTCGAGTACATGTAAAATGAATCATACAATATCGTATGGTATATCGCCTACAGTCCCTGTATTTTGGACGATTTGCGTTACGAGTTCGAAAGTCAAAAATCTATATATAGAAACATAACGGGGCGAAAATAAAATTCATCCAGCCACCGAGTTTCATAAACCCTAAAGCGGAAATAATCTCAAATTCTCCAAGAACATCATCAATTCGACTATGGAGAGTAACCATGCTCACATTGTCCCTATCACTGCCCACGAAGAGGTTGTGGTTACCCCCAAGTTCAACGAGCCGGATGAAGAGTCGATATCGAAAGAGGTAAACTTTTGATTAGAGCTTATGGAGTCAATGTTTGATTAGATCTTTTGTAACCCTTGGCTTATGGAGTCCATATTGATGTTATGAGATTGATAGTTGATGAAGAAACTTACAATATTTTTTGGGCTTGGATATTAGTTTCAAATCTTGTAAATGCAACCATGTTGATGGATAATAAGCACATTCATGGTTTGTGATTTGTTATGATATAAATTCTGATTCTCCTTGTTATTGGGCAAATGTGAATGTGCTTTGACATATTGTTGAGCCGATGCAACCAATCACAGATAGAGCCGATATTGGTGGAACCTCCTCTACCTTGCTATCACTATCTGTAACAGAAGATGCAGACAACAGTGATGGGGATGGTGGTGAGGACGATGATGGTGTTCTTGTACAAGCACAACCATCACTACCAATTAAGAAGATACGAAAATCTTGCTATGGTTGGATTAGCGATGGCGACACCAGTGATGATGAAGAAAACTTTGTTTATCTTGAAGCGGTAAACGAGGATGTTTTTTCCCCAAACCTAAGATGTTCATTGTTTTAGTTGACATTGTCCCGCCTCTAGGCTATTTCTACTATTCTAATCTTATTTTCTTTATCTTCACGTTGTCACTACTCTTGTTTTATTCTATGTATTGACATTGTCCGGGCTCTTGTTCTTTTCACTTGTAATGAATTGTCAAATCGTACAACGTCTAATGTACGATATCGAACATGTATCCATTTTACAGCATTTTATTTCAACCGCCGTTAAATGTTTGTGTTTCGACATCGTAGCTTTTACATTATTTGACAATTTGTCCCGGTCAATGTTGTTCGAACTCGCCAAAATATTCGTTTGATCCAACTTTATTAATAACCAACTAGTTACGATATCGCAACGATCAAGTGTAATATGTGCGATATCGTAGAGCTTCATTACAAAACTTACGATATCGTACGTAGTTTCAAAGCACGGCGGTTATTACCGATCGCCGTGAAATATGGAAGCAACCGCCGTTAATTAGTACCCAGAAAACTAGGCGAATAAAAGCCATCGAATTTGTCTTTCGAACTCGAAAGATGTACACGGTTACGGCGGTTCCTGGGTGTTTTGGGGAACCGCCGTAATTACCTGCCGTAAATCACATGATTTGCACTAGTGAGAGGCTCATCTTCGCCGGAAAACAGCTGAAGGACGGCCACACTCTCACGGACTACAACATCTAGAAGGAGTCAACACTTCATCTGGTTCTCCGGTTTAGGGAAGGCATTATTGAGCCTTCCCTAATGGCCCTTGCGACTTGCGAGGAAGTACAACCAGGATAAGATGATATGCCGAAAGTACTACAATAGGCTCCATCCCCGCGCGGTGAATTGCAGAAAGAAAAAATGCGAACACTCCAACCAGCTCAGAGTCAAGAAGAAGATCAAGTAAACTAAAGGCTTTTGATCAGTAGTATCATCAGACTTAAGTGTCATGTATTTTTATTCGTTGTATGGATAATTATGAGTCTTGAGCTCCTTGGATTCATTTATGCGGTTTAAGGATTAAAAAAAATAAAAAAGTGCAAGAGGTCTTCAGTCTTTCCATTATTTACCAGTAAGGCAATAGTATGTATAAGGAACACTTTTACACATTCGAACAAAGATACGAAATTGAGGAATGAAAAGAGCAGATGTACAATCACAATTTAAATTGAAAACTATATATATACCAAATATAAGGATGATAAACACAAACATTTATATACATCATCATGAGAAGCCGCTCTCTAGCTTCGATGAACCGCCGTCGCTGAGAATGTAAAGATTCCCAGCGCCGCCACGGCTGCGGCAACGGATAACCGGCGGCTGTTTCCGGCCATTCTCGGGTACGCTTGGCGGGTGGAGATGGCCATGACCGCTCCGGTGAAGGCAAAGTTGAGGGCCAGCAGGAAACCATGGAACAAAGATGGTTTACCCTTGAAGAACAGCCTCGGAACTGGAACTGAAACACTGTCGTGGTTTGAATCAGTCTTTATTTGGTCATATGGAAGGTTTAGAAGAGCAAATGCAGCAAAAAACGTTACTGCAAATATAAATTCATCCACTTTAAGTAATGAAGATGATGAAGAACTGGGAGCCATGAGAAATACAGGCGCAGCACCTAATTATCCATCCTAACGAAAACTTAATGGCTTATATTTATGCATATAAAAAGAATACGTAATACGAAGGTACTTGGAAATTCTATAATTTGCATTTCGTTTTCAACACTGACTTTCTATTAAAGTATTATTACAATTGGTTGAGTAATTTGTTAATTTGTTAATTTCAAAAATAATAATTCGAAGAGAATACATCATCGGCGTGTTGAACAAAGTCAACACGTATTGGTTTTAAAAAAAACAAGTCCTTACTTAAAAAAAAAATCAAACTCAAGTGATGATAACTGAAAAATATTAAACATAAAATAAAAAGATCAATCATAAAAAATCAAGTAAAAAGTATAGAAGATCAAGTTACTACTTCAAAGTGATCAAACTCAAGTGATAACTAAGATATATCAAAGAAAAGATAAACAAGATTAAACATAAAAAGATCAAATAAAAAGCATAGAAGATCAAAGGTAGAGGGAGAAAAAGATCAAGTAAAAAATCATAGAAGATCAAGCAAAAAACATAGAAGATCAGACGCAGGAGAAAAGGTAGAGGCAGAAAAGATCAAGCAAAAAGCTTAATGGCTTATATTTTTTCAGGTGATCACCACGACCGGTATTTTTTCAGGTAGCCAATACGACCGCTTCAATGAATGAATTAGACCGGCGTTATTATAATCTTACCTGGAAATGAAGATGCACAGAACTCAGAAGAACAACAGGACACGGTAATAGCGTTATTATATATATATATGCGTAGTATTTTACACATCCAGTACAGTAACGGTAATTTCCGTTACATGACCGGGAAAAGGTATCAACAAGTGTGTACATGACCGGGAAACCTCGATCTGGCCCGGAACACTTGTCAAATAAGAGGCTTAGGAATTTGTACAAAATATAGTAGCTAGTGTGGGTAACACGAACACTGATATTGTCAGATTAAGTTTTAGCTGTCAAATGATTTTCACAGCTAAAAACAAGTTTTGACAATATCAGTTGATATCCATCATGAGCATATATGAACCACAGTTATAAGCCCTAGGCTTATGCTAGGAGAAGAGCTGCAGATAGAAGGGTGCGAGGGTGATGAGGAAACATCCCCAGGGGGCCCACTGATAGTAACCCGGCAAAAGTGAGGACACCAAGCCGAAGAAGGCGAGCAGCACCACGGCGGATCCCAGCTGCTCTATCACAACCGCGTGACGGCGGCTACGGAGCATCATTCCGATCCGAACGGCGGAGAACCCGAAGGTGGCGCAGGAAATGATGAGCACTCTCAGCGCCAGAGAAGTGGGAGCATGCTGGGTCAGAAAAGCTCCGACGACCGCCACCACGACCACGATCATTAACTTTCCGATGTCTAAATCCTGGAAAGTCTGAGAAATTGGGTTCAGTACTGGTGGCACGGTTCCAACGCGATCCAGCTTCTGCAAACCAGATTCAAGATCCGTTGCGGATTCTGCTTGCTTTGCTTCATCATTATGATTGATGTTCTCAGTGCTGGAATTAGCTGAGAAGAAAGAGTATTGGAAGACTGTTTTCCACAGAAGCTGGCTAGTCATGATCTCCAAAAAAGTTACATATCATCGACCCCCCTTTTATGGAAATAGATAATGATTAAATTAATGGAATCTTTCATCAACTAATTAAATATTCCAATATTCATTACTAGGTCAGGTGAGTCGGATTGATGCCACATTTATATTTACTAAATATATATATGCCACATTTATATTTCTTTGGCTCATCGTGAGTCGGATTGATGCTCTTTGAAAATATGATAAGGCTGTGCGCTATCACTAATTAGAACTAACATCAACTGCCTCGTAATGAAATTGTTTCATGCATGTGTTTGTGTAACTAAAATACCATATAGCTAGGGTAGGTACTCTACAAAACAGGTTCATAAAGTATATTTGAATATCACATATTTATATGTATAAAGCAATCTTGTAATTTTCAAACATAATTTAAGTTACTTAATATTAGGGGAAAATATGTTTACAAGAATTACAATTAAATATTAAATATAACAATTAAATATTAGAATATATACATTACAAGAATTTAATGTGGCATATTTTTGCATTTTAACATTATATATCCGCCCAACAGTTGTGATTTTCACCGTTGTAAAATAATATTCCTTGTTGCGTTATTACAATGCATTTTTGTAATAGTAGATATGTTATTAGTCTGGTTGACAAATGTACTACTAGTTGAAATGGATATAAATTCTACTCCTATCACTTTTGAGTTTTTTCACTACCATAAAAGAATATGTTTTTAAAAAGTTACCTTTGTAATTATATATACCTTTGTATTTATTTACTGCAAAATCTTGCCATCCTTTAATCTTAATAGTTTGAATTACATAAAGTGTATAAAAGACTACATCAGGTTTAAAGTATTGTGGCTGATCACTAAAAGATGTTTGATCGCATTATAAACAGTTAGGCTATAACAAGACTATAGAAAAGAATCAAACTAACTAATTAGAGAAGATTGATATAGTCGTACCGATTTATTTTTAGAGAAGTCAAGAATCAAACTATGGCTAATTAGTTTGGACTGGAAACAAGGAAAATATATTGATACGTACGTCATAGAGATGATGTAATATATAGTCGATGAACTAATTATAATATATAGTAGCCGCCTCTCTTTTTTTATATATAGGTCAGTCAACTTGATTCACAATCATCCTATCAAATTGTATTCTCACCGCCATTTTTTTTTTTTTTGACATACACCGCCATTTTTATTATGTGTTTCTTTTCCCCTTTGTTTTGTCATGACTCATGAGCAATCAAACTTAAATTCTAATTAACTTTTTTTTTCCTTTAGTCAACAAATTAAATGATTAAAAATGCATTTTATACATATATTCATAGTATATAAATAAAGAGATCGAATATACGCTTACGTAAGATGACGGAATAAGTTTGAACAAAGTTGATTTAAATAGAATTAATTAAACTGATGATGATATGGTGTGAAAATAAGTTGGAAGTAAGATCAAATTGCATGTGGATTCATATTGTTGATGGGCGAGCCAATAACAAGATCTGACTCTTTTTTTAAAAATTCAAAAAAAAAAGTGGATAATGTTTCATTGCCTTTTTAACTCCACGTAGACCATGCAATGATGCAGCTGCACTTTCTTTGTCTGTGACAAAATTTGTGTTTTGTTCCCTTAGAACAAGTCCAACAATTTTTCTAAATTTTTTTCTAAAATAGAGAAAAAAAGTGATATTTGCTATAAATTTTTCCTTCCAATTAATACAACAGTTTTGCTATTTTAAAGATTTTAGAGTGAAAATGAATTTTTTTTTCAAAAATTTACTAAAAATAGGAATTCTAATTCAATTTCCATAAATTTCGTTCTCCAAATCTTCTCTCATCATTTTTCTATAATAGAGATTGAGATAACAAATCTGTTAGAGACAAAAAAAATCTAAAAATATAGAAAATCTCTATTACAGAGATCCTGTTGGACTTGCTCTTACTATTGGTTTCATGGTTTCACTACGTTCTCATGGAATCTTAATGTTCAGGCCGGCCAGGCACGCAATGTTGATACGCAGTTGAAAGTTCTCTTACAACATATTTATAATATAATAGATGATTGCGCACAGTACAATAATACACAAACAAATGTAAAGTAATTTTTCATAGAAGTTTACTTCTTCAATATTATGAAGTAACAAATCTTCTAAACTATATTAAGAACAACAAAAAAGAAAAGAAATTCTTCAGGATTACATATTTCAAGATATCCAAATAGCTTTAAATGTTCATGTTCATTTTTATAAATAATTATTTCACATTTTCACGTAGAAGAGTAGGCTTTAAATTTACTAAAATGGCCCTTGATTTTCTTTCCTTTTGTATGCACTTCCATTTAATAAAATTAAGAGCGTCTCTTAAAATTTTAATTTTTCTTCACACGGATAAGGCACTGTTTGTCAGAACTTATTTGTAAATCAATTCAGTTCACTTCAACTAAATTTAGTTCAGTTTAATTTAGTGAAAATGTAATTTAATGAAATTCAGGTTAATTAAGTCATGCTGATTCTTTCAATACATTAATTTTCATTTCACCTTCATAAAAAAGTTTTTTTTTTTTAGTTAAACCATCATAAGTGATGGAGGGAATTCAAATTGGCCTCCCCAAGCCTACAAAATAAATTATTACAAGCAGAGCTATTAGAGCTCAGTTTCAGTATCAAAATAAAGAGGAGAAATAAAAAAGTAAAATTACACTGCTTGTAGTAAAAGTATCCCGTTTTTTTCATTTTTGTCAAAAAAAAGGGGGTTGATAGGTGCAGAACCCCAAATCTCATGCAGGTCCGACTTTTTGTTGACCGGACGAGACTGCCCTTTTAAGTTTTTGATGTATGTTTGATGCAGGTCTTGCAATCAAGTCCTCCAAGTTTCGCTTAATTGCAGAACATCGTTCTCTTCGTCTATTCATGTCCTCCAAGATCCAATTCCTACTTCGTCCTCTTCATTATTTGCAGGTCCGATGAAGGAGATCTGTAAATTTTTTCTAAACTGTGATTGACAGGTATTAATCCCTTGGAAATGATAACCCCGGCGATCTGATCGATAGATCACTCTGCAGGTCCGATCCTATGCAAGAGAAGGGCGATGATTACCACCGGAGAAATTCTTCCACTCCACGGCGGTCATTGGATTCCTTCCGGCCTCAATCGGTCCTCAATTGTCTGTGAGTGGGCAAGTTTCGATTTGCGTTAAATCATTGCTGTAGGTAAACTCGTTGTGTTAATTGAATGTTCCCGGAGGTTTGTTGTGGTCTTCCGACATTTGACGCCGGCGAGGGAGATTGCGACGGTGGAAATTTTCGTGGTCTGGGCCTTGTCATTGTTGGGCCGAAACTTTGACACATACTCGGTCGAAAAGGCCTGGTTGTATGGTGTTTTTTAAATAGATGTTGAGTGAAATGGGTTTCATGTAATAAATGATGAAAATACAAGAATCAGTTGGCATTTGGAAGGACTGGTAATATGAAGCGAATGATAAGAACAATTTTGCCAGATTTTGGCATGAATTTTGCACCAAAAACTTTCATAATAAGCATACAATATCAAAGTAGCATTCATGATTCAAACAAAATAAATAGAAAGAAGTCACACCCAAAGGGCCAAACGTTATTACAACAACAGAAATGTCTCAAAATAGAGTTGATCAAAAGCAATTCTGGCAAGATTTAAGCAATTCCAGATTGTATTACGAAAGGACTTAAGCGTTCTGCGGATTTGAGTTGTGAAACGCATTATCTACAACAGCAGTCATGATGCGGTCTTTGTAGTAATTGATGTAGTTGTTTGCTAATCTGGAGCAGAAAACTATCCTCTTCCTCATGCGGTAATCAGGCTGCACGAGTAAATAAGGAAATGAGGTTGAATCCATCATGTTATCTGTTTACATGTCCACTGTCTACACTGATGTGAAAAGAATACAAACCTCGTTGAAGCGGTTCTGGTAAATTTCATCTTCACAGCCCCGATATGTGTCCATGAGGTGCATGACAAAAACACCGGCATCAACGTCTTCATCAGAGGTGCTCCACCTGGGGTAAATTGTGTCATAAGTGAAATCACGAATCACGCCCATGCACCTTGGATCCTTGTAATGAGCCATGAATTGGATGAAGTACGATGCCTTCAAGAGAAGTAAACAGAAATATAGGTTAGGTAACGTTGGATCACCTAATTTATCATATTTACTCAACCAACCCTAAGAACACAAGATCGTAAATCAATTCAAGGAGTTAATCAAAAGGGGAGAATTATCACTAGGTAGAAAATGAAATCCCACTGTGTCTTGTCGTTCTTGTGGCAGACGCTGTCAATGAACTGAAATTTTTCCTCCTTGAAGTTAACCACCAGCAGGGCATAGTGTCCAAATTCTTTAACAGGAATCAGAATCTGCCAGCTCCCAAAGTAGATTTCGTTGTTAAGACTAGGGAATCGAAACTCGGGTACAAATTAATCCAAACAAATAATAAGAGACGATGTTACCAAATCTGCATTCACCAAGTCCAGGCCTTTGGATAGAACAAAGTGCCCCCAGAAGTCAATCAATTTGTCAGGGTGGAAAAGCGGATCATCCTGAGCAAGGGGCAAAAACATAAATAATTGCAAACAAGATGAACCTACTAGTAATAGAAGTAGCTTAAAAATCGAACAAAAGGTAGAATTTGTAATCAATCTTACTCGGTTAACGACGTCTAGACAGATTGTGGTGAGCAACGGGCCAGTCCATTTGTTGTTCATGTTGCGTGCCCAGGCGGACATAATTGTGGGCGACAAGACATTGTTCAGTTTGAAAGTTGAGAAATCCACCCTAGTCATTGCTGATTGCGGCCAGCCATCAAAGTACATCAGCTCGCTTCATAGACAGAAGGTTTACAAAATTCTTAATCGCAATGACTGTAAAACTCCTGAAAGTGTAACTATGAATTATCATAAGATAGGCTTACTTGTCAGCGGTAAGAACATTAGGGGCGATGCAATAATCAGCAACTTCTATCTGATGCTTCCAAACCGGAGGTTGTTTGTGTGAATAAACGGTGCAGAGGAAGCTGGTGAAGTTGCCGGTACCGTAGCCCGTGGGGCCGTTCAACTGATTGTAATTTTCTGGCGGTGGGATCTCTGGGTCGGTGTCACGGCGGACTCCCAGCATCTGTGGTGCCGGATCCGAAGGTTTCACATCTACTGCAGCATGTTTATAGAATTAAGCCTAATTTTCTGCAAACCCTAAACCATGCTTATCCTTGAATGTACCATATATTATACTCCGTATAATAAGAACAAGATTTAGAAGAAGCTAACCGTATACATCCCCATCCGTAGACACATCAGCAGCAACGACTGGTCCCTCTCCGGTTCCGGCCAGATTTTTGTTGGACACGCTGTTTGATGAGGTCGCGACAGTGTAGAGGACGCAAGGAGGGGGACGGGAGTCCAGGAAATACTTGCTAAGAGAAGCGACTAGGTCGTCTTCGACGTCATCGCCGGCGGCGTTCTGAGAAGAGGTATGCGAAGGGTCCATTATCCCAGTTGCTCTTCCAGATCTAAGAATAAATTTTTTGAAAAATCACTTCAAGAGGATATTGCAAAAGGCGGTTTGGGTTCTTTTTGTTGTGGAATAAGAATATAAAATGTAGAAAGGAGAGCAGACATTGATGTGTGTGTGTAATTATAGTTGTGGGCCCATGCACCGCAATATTACTCTTGCAGGTCCGATTTTAATTTTTTTTTTTGAGTTCCGATTTAAATTATTAAACACCAAATTTGAAATTTGGTGTTGGTTTTGCAGGAATACACGTAAGGTTTCTAGATTACTTGTTTAGACACCTTAATAATATTAGGAAATGATTAATTTTTTATTTAACAGGTTTGTTTTATTTAAAACTGAAATATTAATTTTTTGAAGAATCTAGCAGTTGTTATTTCGCTCCTTTAAACACATGTATAGTTTTGAAAAATTTAATTCCAAGTTTCTTATAAGTAATAAGAGAACCAGAACTTGAAAGGATAAGATTCAGAAAAGCAACATTATATGTTCAGAAAAGCAACATTATATGTTCACAAAAGCATAAAACTGAACTGGAGAACACATCCAAGACAAACTATCCCACAACTCCAGTGAGGTTGACCAACAAAAGTGCTGCCAAAAAACCCAGAATGATCCACAAATTTCTTTGAAACTCCAACTGGTTTAACCGCGAAATATGAAGCTGCAGTTTTGCTTCCATCTCTTTTGCCGATTGTTTCAACCTTGCATTTTCAGCCTCCACCGTTTTTTTGTCGTCAAGAAGCATCCCAATAATCTGCGTCGATCGGGCACAGCGGTCGCAAGTTTCTTCGTACCACTTGAAATACCCACAACCCCGAGCCCCTAATTCACATCCATAGAACTTCTTCCCGAGGTTAGGACCTTTTCGAGTGGTCCAAATTCTAACCGGCCTCGGCACAAAGCAGCTGCACTGCGTCATAGATCCACCGGAGAAATTAGTGATTGAGTCAGAGCTGGACATGGCTATTGGATCTGTGTTTCAATAGAGAATGGATTTTGGGGCTTTTTGAGATCTGAGGGATTCGGTTAGAGTAATTGGAGTAAGAAATGAGGGCATTGGCATTATATATATAGGTTGAATGATAATGAAATAGACTAAACTACCCCCAACCAATGCAAACAAATACTCCCTCCGTCCCAACAAAAACTTCTTAGTTGACTTTGGATCGGATTTTAAGAAAAATGTATTTTATATTTTATAAGTGAAATTTTAAGGGGTATAAATGGAATATCACTTATTATTATGGTTATTTGTAAGAATTCATTAAGGGTATATTTGTCTTTTTGTAGTTATTTTTTTGCCAAAAGAGGAAAGAATGAAAGTAAGAAGTTTTGGTTGGGACGGACCAAAAAGGAAAGTAAGAAGTTTTGGTTGAGACGGAGGGAGTAGTATTCATGCGATTGACCATCTTCTGTAATAGTGCAGGACAAAGGGGTCATTCGACAACTTTATTTAAAATTCAATAAAGAAACATGGTTGAATTGGATTATGTGGGCTGAGTTTTTCGAGTTTTGAAATCATACCTTTCCTCTAATGTTTACTTTCAAAATTTATGTGTTAAGAGTTTAATACTTGGTTGAATTGATTCAGTGAGAAGTTATTTTTTATTAAAAACAAAAGATTTGGTTGTTAATTTTATTAAAGTTATAAATAAAAAATAAAATTTGGTTGTTAATTTTATTAAAGTTATAACTGAAAAATATAAATTTCCCGAAAATTATCAAAAGACAAAAGTACACAACTCAAAAGAACATTCATCCCACACACTTGTCCTAAACCAACATTAAATTCGTTCAAAATAAAGTCCAAATAAAGTACATAGATTATTGCACACAATTATTTGGCCGTAACAATTTAGGATAGAGGGTTTTTATCACTTCAACAGGCCTTATTTTGCAGTAGCTCAAACCATAACCTACTGAGGAGGACTGGGCATAACAAAGTAGTCCTGAAGGGAGAAGGTCTTCTCAATCAAGACTTGGACTTCATTAGGTTCTCCTTCGCGCTCAATAGTTGCCTCTAACGCTGCGCGTGCCCTGCGAATGTCCTTCTCCATTAAATCCAACGCCAACATAGTGCTGTCACTCAGAGCTTGTATTGCCTTCTGTAATCAGGATATTCATGGATATAAGCATGCATGTTGACATTAAAATGTAATATTCTCATATAAAAATTAATTAACCTTGTCAGACTCAACAATCCTGAGAAACTCAGCCTTTGTGTGCTCATTAGGTTGATTAATTCGCTCCAGCATGTTGAATGTGTCAAACCAAGGTTTCTTCTCCCTTTCGAAATCCTCCACAAACGTAGCCAAATCTGCAGTGTTCAATATCAAATGTTTGGTTATGTATTGACAGAAACTTCGTTGTTAGCACAATATGAAAACAAGGGTTTGAATAAGGTACAATACCTGTAACCGTCTGAGCTCTGAGTTTGGCAATGCAGTCTTCCATCTCAAGTTCCCTTTTTGCTCGTCCACACAAGTGATCTGCCATTTTTTTCCTAATTGACTAAATAACCTAGTAATGGAAAAGGAAGAAAATGGGTGATCTTTTTTACGTAGCAAAAGAGTGATCTCGATTTAGGTATATAAAGAAAGAAAATATGCTTTAAATGTAGGGAAGCAAACCTAATCTAGAAATAGATCCAGTAGTGGGTCTAACAGTAATCAGAAATCCCACTTGATTGTTTTTAAAACTTATAGGAAAAACTGAAATGAAGCACTGAGCCACTGACCCATAAAGTCGCCAAATCTGCGAGAGCATCAATCACGTGCTCAGCGTCTAGTCTCATCAGGTACAGAAGCATTTAATAGTGTAAGATAAAGTCTACAGCTTCCATGTACCCTACAATGATTTGTTTTCAATTAAAGGCAGTTCCGATGTCCCACCCTGAAGGAAAAGTAGTGGTTAAATAATACAGATTGGCATGCACATAAAGGCATGCAAAAAGCAACTGTACATAGTGTAGAGGTTTATTCTGAAAATTGGTAGAAAGAGCGCATCATCGCATCCTTTCGATTTTGTTCTAAAGCTTATTTGAAGCCGTCCATGGAAACCAAATAAAAATTCAGTTCTTACAACGGTGCCAACCATTCAGTGTTCACGGGGGAAGAGACGAAAATTTATAAAATAAGAAAAAAGTTTGTGGTGTTTAGCGGAATATAGAGCAGGTACACTAATAGATTGCAGGGGTGTGGTTATTTTTCCTGGACATGTGAGCTGGTATCTTGTCGAGGACGGCTGTTCTCATTGCATTAAGGTCGGAGAAGACCATATAACATGAGTATGCGACCCGCAACTGAATCCTTTTCTTTTTCTATGAAACAAACAAACAAAAATAAATTGATAGTGTATGACGAAGAAAAATACCTACAACTAATGAATCATATGTATTCCTATTATCGCAGAAATGAAAAATATAAAATACATTCATACACTACGTTTACAAACCTGGTTGAGTTCTAGAAGATCAATAGCAAATGTGGAACCGCAGTACCTCTCCATCATGTACATGACGCATACCCCGCTATCTGCACTCACGACATCAACACTCCAATAAGGGGTGACCCGTTCATAGCTGAAAGCCTTAACATGCTCAGCTCTTTCATCTCTAAACTCCAAGAGCAACCTAGAGAAAGCTGATCCCTGCAACATAATTCTGGTGTCATGAATTTATACAAAAAACATAGCATTGCTGTTATGGAGCAATCATCGAAACTAAAATAAAGAAGGAAAAAATGAATGCCGGAAAGGTATGGTAGGAGAACTAACTATTGCACGAATCCTCTCCTCTGGCAGATTGACCTCATCATGCTGCTTTCTGGCCTCAATACAATGAATTTTCATGTCGCTGAAATCTACAACGACAAGGTAATAGTCTGTTTTCCAGGTCACAGGTATGAGAACCTGTACACAGATCCGAATTATTTAAAATCTGTACGCAGATGTGTTTAAATTAAAATCTTGATCTTATACAATACAATGAGTACACATAAAATCTTGATGTTATATAAGCTTTGTATCCAACATTTAAAAAATAATAAAAAGAGTTATGTTGCAAAAAACTTACAAAGTTTGCATCCATAACATTAATGTTGCAAAGATTGATCCAGCCTCTCCATCCCCATACAACCAGTTTCTGGTTCAGTCATCTTCTCCTTCAGACTGCATTCTAACCACATATAGAAGAGTTAGACCTTGATAAAATTTAATAAAATATTAAATAAGGAGAGGATTCTAACAAGCTCCAGTGTTTCAAACGCAATCCTGGTCTTGATCCCCTTTTGAACCCAATCAAAGTTTGCCAATCGAGCAAACATATTAACAATCCATTGCTGAAGAGGCTGATCAGTATCCAAACTATTGAAATTTCCTCTTGTGAGCCAAACATTTCCACCATCCTTGACAAGGATTTCACTACAATTTGACCACATAAATGATGCTTAATTAGCTCAGTATACACAAGAACAGCAAATCAGATGGATAATTATGGGATTAGAAAACATACGTTTGGTCCAAATCCAGACCTTGAGACACACAATAATCGGCAACCTGCAGCCTATAGGGAGAGTGTGTGGGAGACAGTGCAACATTGCTGCACGAGATGGCTGGAGTACTTTGCAGGGTAGTTGTAAACCCATGTTTCCCAAGGGCTCCCCTCAACAGGTGTTAACTCCTGATCCCTCACTGGATCAGCCACCCCTAAAGTCTCGTCCAGTAGATTCCCTATCCTGACATTAGATCCTGGGTTCATGTACCAGCAACAAGAAAAGAGGTTTATTATCACTCGGTCCAGTCCAGCTTTGGCATTAAACATGATCGTGCCATTCCCTTTCTGCCTCAGGCACGCATTGCGCAAATCATAGCCAAGAAGACTCCTGCTCTCAATGTGTTGGAATATAACGTTTTCAACATCACGTAAAAGCTGCCATTGTTTACGACCTCCCTTCTAGTAAATTTTAAATTATATCGATTAGTAGAGCATCCTATAAGGCGGTCAGTTTAAAACTCTTATAGACTCTAATAATATTAAGAAATTATGTAGATCATAATGACACCTCGAATAGAATAGATATTACTACAACCAATATCATATATATGTAATGATGCATGTATTTAACACACCAAATGTGCTGTTGCCTAGGTATATTACTTAATGTACATCCCCAAGTAAAGATTTAATATTAGTTGCATCAACAGATAATATAATGTAAAACAAAGGTTGGAGGACTTACATTCTCCATGCTTGCACAGATTTCATCATCATTCCACAGTGCAAAAGGCTCCCCATCACAGGATATGCGTGCCGACTGTCTCAGTGTCCTGTTCCCAGGCATAGGGTACACGCAGTGCATCGCATTCATCTGGTTAGTCTCCAAGAACCAACCCTTACCAAATCCTCCTGCCAGATCCTCATCCAGCAATCTCGCCCTGATCTTGTGACCATACCAATGCTTGATAAAAGGCTCTTCGGTCAGTGGCGGCTCTCCTTTCCAAATACAGCTATGAAAATATGCAATTTGAAGGAGCAGCAAACAACCCTCACTTCCCTTTGGATTCTTAATCTGGCTGTAAATGTACAGAGAATCGCACAAGTGGTCAACTACATACCCGGCCCAGTTGAGGTACTTTATATTATCCACATCGATGAGAGACCTAATCAATCCAAGCTCCAGCTGAGTCCCAAACTGAGGGGTCAGTAAAACCTGCATCACATAGAGGACGAACATTCTCTTAAAGTCCTCTCCTCCCCCTCGCCTCCTCCGCATCATCATAATGGAATCGTACAGATCAATGTTTTGTGAATCAGGAATCCCAAATTTTTGCTCCCACGAATCAATGAAACCTGCAACTTCTGCATCATGCGCAAACCAAAGGACTGGATTCCCAGGTGAATAGGGCACACCAAAAATTCTTTTCGCATCCAATGCGGACAAGGAAAACACTATCCTGCCATCAACCTCAAAATTCTGACTGACAGGGTTGAACTGCTTTATAAGCCACTCATTCATCCCGTCTGGTAGTGACTCACACTTAACATCTAGAATTTCCCCAAATCCTATATCTCTCACGTCCTCACGCTGTTTAGCATTTAAGCTACTTAAGAGCTTCCTTAAATCTTCTAACCGGCAGCTACAGATCTCTTCGGCGTGAAGACTAAAACCCAGCTCCTGGTTTCGAGGAATGAGGTTCCCGTTCAGGTCACGTTTACATCCACGATCCAGACCTAATCTCCGCTTGTAGACAATTGGTTCTTTGCCCGATCTGCGGGCACAATCTGGACATTTCAAGAGTTTAAATGTTAATTACTTTAGAAAAAAAATCAATCTGTAACGAGGATTTATTTTACCCCTAAACGAACATTCCCATTAACAGATAAAGGCTCCAAATAAAATACGGGATCCATAGATTTATCGCCTCCCTTTTACCTAATTAGATATAGATCTGTGCAACTACAATGGTAATCAATTCAAGCAAAAGATGATAGCTTTTTAATCGATTGGCATCTACACAAATTAAAGTCCATGCTCTCATTCCAATTTATGATCCAAATATTTCAAACTAAAGAAATCTAACATACAGAACAGTGAAAACAAAATCAAATAACCATAGTCTATTCAGAAATTGGGTTTTTGAAACTCACTTTTGCCGGGGATTAAGTCCGTCCCGACGAGTGAGGTCGCCGACCTACTTGATTCAGAACTGTCCTTACCATCGGCCATAGATCTAGTTCCCAGAAGACACAAGCAGGCGATATAGTGCCGACGCCTATATTCTTGAAGTAGCAGCAGTGGTCTGAGAAAAGTGCTTTGAATTTTTAGCAGCAGCAGCAGGGAGGAGGCGTAGAAATCCCAAAAAAAAAGGTTGAAAATGGGAATAGTGCTTTGAATTTTTATTGACTTTCCCTAGAAGAAGAAGCCGAAAACATTCATGTTTTGGAGATTTCAACTTTTCGCCTTACTGACTGCTGATTTCCCACAACATTAATGAAGGGACGAAAATAAAATACACGTGTTGTTCATACAGGAATGTTTGAAAGGGACCCCACCTACCACTATCAGAGGCACGTTTTCCCAACAGCACTTAACTACATCAACGGTTAATTGACCCGACTTTTAGCATTCTACATGGTTTTGTTATTTGGCTAAACAAAAAAAATGACCGGAATTAAGTCGGTTAATAATGGGTTATCTTGACAAATTTGACAGTAGACCTGATGGTGCCCCATTGAGCATTTGCTGCAAGAAATTTAATATACTTCATGAAATTAGAAACAAAAATAGTAAAGACATCTTAGGTTAAACGGTACAAATATGTTTTATAATTATAAAATTTTTAATACTTTGGTAAAATGAAGTTGACAATAAGTAGTACTTGTTCACATTTATCTTTAGCATAATTGGTTCTAAAATAGTTTCTTTATTAACATGAAATCCTGCATTTTCTTGTCTTCCCTTTTTATAATATATTGTACTAATTTGCTCGATAAGCTAGTCAATCCTATGGAACATGTAACCTTTAGATTGTGATATGGTACTTATATGTGCGAACTTTGGTTTGAACCTCGACATCGCGATTGCCATTCGCTAGCAATAACTTTGAACAAGTTACTATATAAATAGTTGATCCACTACAACTCCTTTAATGAAATGCCCCGACTAGTGATGTTAAATCACATCTTATTGGCAAAATATGAAACACAGTAACGAATTCCCTAGTTTTCATTGTATGTAGTCCTGTGTTTCAGTTTCAGTTACTATCATAACTTCAAAGGTTTTGTTTAGATGATACAGACCTACATACTTATTCATTACATACAACACGAACTTGGAGTTCATAACATGTGTCATTGCATCTCCAATGGTTTAACACAATCTTTCAGCTTCTAAAGTCATTTTTACAACTTCTATAGTGTATTTACTCCAATGGTCAATAGAAGAAAATAGGTCTCTGAAGACACGTACAAGTGACTTATTATATAACCTCTCGATATGTTTGCCTTATTAAGACATTTTGACAAAATAAAAGCTAAAGCAAATTTCAAAAATAGCTCACCGAAACTGTAGAAATATTAAACAAGACAATTTAAGATACTAAGTCCAGAGTTAAGGATTTAAATATGTTTGATTAGGAGGAGATGTGTTCATCCACGTTGTGCCTATAATTGTGGGGATGTGAGGAGCAGACTGCATCGTGATATGAGGGATAATTGGGGGTTTGTGGAATGCATTATATTTGGAATCTTGACAAATTAATGATCTATGCAGTTAACTAATCAGTCTTTCATTGTTATGTTTAGAGTGAATTTAGGTGAAACCAATTTCAAAGTAATGTAATTATGGAGATATATTATAAAAAAATATAATTACCAAACTAAAATAAATAAAAATTATGAAGTTAAGATTTTCAATTTGCCATGGAAAAATATGTGGTCAATCTATATGCTTACAAATGGCAAGTCAGACGACAGCCATGTGGAGCTTTGCAAACACAACACATCACCAAGACCTGCATGAAGAAAATCATTTAAAATGCGGGACCCATTTAATTTCCACTTACCAAAAAACTAATCGAATTGTTCCCTATTATTCATTTAAAAATGTTAAAATGTTTTTACAAAAAACTTCAAGGTGGATTCGAACCCTAGAGCTCACCTACACAAACGCTTGCACTTACCACTACACCAGAATGCCGTTATTTACATTAAGAAAAACAATTCCTATGTATATTCCATATGTAAAAATCATGCAATTTTTTATAAGGGCCACAATTGAATACATGCAAACTATTGGGTAGCAAATGTAAATATTTTTTCTGCGTTTTCCGCTGTCCTAATAGACTCTAAAATCTAACATCACATTGCTTATGACTTCAATTCGTTGTTGGGCAACTCAATTTTAGAGTTCTACACTTCCCATTTTATTGGAGAGGCGTATTTGAAAGTTTTCAAAACTTGTTAGGAACGGCGAAATTGAAATCTGATTGAAAGGATTTATAACCAACATCAATGCAAGTAGCATTGTACTTTTAACATTACCTATTTTTGTTATGTAAGTGCTATATACTGATTATAAATGCTAAAATGTTTAACATTGGTAAACTCACTTGTACAGTTCATAGGTTTGGTCTACATCGAATTGTTTAGGAACTAAAAAAAATTCAAATTTTTTTTAGAGTATTGCATATAGCAAATGACGACATAATATTGAGTTGTAACACCGTAGACGACTCGTATGTTTTAAAATAATAATTAACAAATGTATAATATTCTTGAACCCAACTATAATTACTCAATTTCAAACCTTTGATACAAATGAATGTTATATTTCTAGTTAATTATACTCGACCTAATTTATCTATGTCACAAATAACTTAACTTAATTCATTAATTCAAATATGTATGTATCAAAATGTCCTACGAAAAAATAAATGAAATATAAAATTTATGTGGATTGTCCCTAGGCCGCCAAGTGTGTCTTACCAAAACATGGCACTTGCCTTCTCCCTGTGCTACCACGTGGATAATCTTGAAGACACCACATGTCACACTTGAGCCACATAAAGATACCCCTCTGTTGTTCAAAAAAATGGCTAAGTCTCCTCTTCCTTGACAATGAACTCAAGGGAACTAAAAGTAAAGTATACCAACATTAAAATTAAAATTAAATCATTTTAAAAAACTAATCAAAGCTGATTTTAAACCACCCAAAATATGCTATTACTAATTTTAAATCATGTACTCCATTGTTTGTATACGATATAATAATTAAAATGTATAATAATAATTAAGTGCTCATAAGGTTTGACAAGAAATGAGATGCTCGGTATATTAACTTGTTTGTAAACTCACTAATAAATGCATACGGGTTTTGTTCTACCTCTAGTAGTTAACGAACTAAAAAGAATCTAGAGGTGGAGATAGCTGAAAATAAAGACAACAAATTGTTAATAAAATTTGAAGAAACAAATATGTATAGAAAATGAAAGCTCACAATGTATTGAATTATGAAATAATGAATATAAGAAAATGAATAACATAAAATAATGTATAAATGGTAGTGAAAGATTTCGGAAGAACTAAGAAAGAAATTGGAAGAGTATATGAGGATGAGTATATGAGAAGGTTTAGGGTAAGACGACCCTAGAAGAATGAAGTTAGACTAATGATTAAAAATTTATGAAAAATTGTATAGAAGAAAACTTTAGAAATAGCAATTTTTGTTTAGAGTTAATTTTGGAAAGGTGAGGTGGATTTATTTGGAAGTGCCACGTGGCCCTAAACTTTTTGTTCTAGTATTATAGTATTGATAAACGCGGATACTTTATTGTGGAAAATTGCATTATACGTTTCTTGGATGACAAGTGGCGGAACCAGGATTAAAAGGCATCGATATTCTCTTGGATGGATTCGGAAGGAGCGGCCTTCCGCTTGCATAAGCCGGTGCGCCCATTTTGATGTATGTTTGATGCAGGTCTTGCAATTAGGTCCTCCAAGATTCATTTAATTATTGAACAATTCTCAAATCCACTTATTCAAATAAATTGGACTTTGTTCAATCTAAGTTTTGCAGGTCCGAGGTCGGATGAAGTAGATCTGATATTTTGGTGTGTTGAAGTTGTATCGGGCGTGATCTGTTGATGTTGAAGATCCTAGAGAATGTCGATCGGTATATTCCGGTGATTGGTCGGTGATTTTCCGACGAAGATGGGGATGTTGAAGATCCTAGAGAATGTCGATCGCTATATTCCAATGATGAGTCGCCTATTTTACGACGAGGATGGGACTGTTTGGAAGGTGAATTTAACCTGGTTCTGAACCTGCGGGCTGCTGCTTAAAATATTGTTTGGATATATATATATATATATATATATATACACTCTTGACACCCATATGTTCTTTGAATTTGTAAAAAAAATTAAATTAAAATTATTTAAGATTACATTACTTACTAAATTCAGTTGGTTAACAAATTTCAAAACCTAAGAAATCTATACTAGTGAAATACAAACATGCACGTGGAATCGCAGATTGCCCATGATCTCACACGTCCGTTCGCCGACACTTGTAATGCCCATGACCTCACACGTAAATTGGATCTGCAATGAGAAACAATTAAAATAATCAATGCGTACAAAGGAAGGAAAGGATGCAAATCCATTTAGTCAACACAATACCGTGGGCTCTCCCTTACCACCAGCCCACAATTTCAGGGATAAATCAAATCAGTCAATCCCACTTTTTCTCCGTCCGACCACACACTTCTCTATCACGTCCTATCCCAGCCCCGCTCAAGCTCATCACCGACAACCTACCCCTGAATTTTAGCTCTTAGATTTCAATATACAACAACCCCTGTTCACTCCTCATCATCAAATTTCTGGGTTTCTTCTCTCCTCCTAAAATTTTCAAGATCCAAAACTCACACTCGAAACCAAGATGTACCTAGGCTCGGATTCCATGGTGATCTCCAATAAACTGTTGTTGTACATGCACTGAACTGAACTAGGATGCTCAAACCGCACATGATTCTAGGATTTGATTTTATTTTGAATTAAACCTAAACCAGATCCGGAACGATTCATGGCCTGGACGCCCATGATTTGCTTACGAGGATCCCGTTGTTTTCTGATAGCCCCTAGATATACTCTTATTTTGTAGCATTTGAGAGTTGTTTTATATAGTATTTTGTGTAATTATATTAGACTTTTGGACCGAATCATTCATAGTGGTTTGAAATTGAAGACGTGCATTTCGATTTGTATTGCACTTGCGATGGATTTGAATGATTTGAAGACCTTCTATGACCGTCCTGACCGCGTTTGATACATTGAAGAACCGGTCGTAGAAGTGGCGTGAAGGCACACTCTCGCGGGCCGCGAACCCTAGGTCGCGAACCGCTAGGGTGTGTGTTGCTGTTTTGACCATGCCAAGTTTCGCGCGGGCCGCGAAACTCCGGTCGCGAGCCGCGAAGACCGAGGCGCGCGGACTACGCCGAGACACGGGCGCGGACTACGCCGAGACACGGGCGCGGACTACGCCGAGACACGAGCGCGGACTACGCCGAGACACGGGCGCGGACTACGCCGAGACACGGTCGCGGACTACGCCGAGACACGGTCGCGGACTACGCCGAGACACGGGCGCGCGGGCGCGAGACTCCGGTCGCGGACTACGCCGAGACACGGGCGCGCGGGGCGCGAATCCTCGGCCGCGAACCGCGAGAACCAGGCTCGCGGTCCGCGAAGGATCCCGCGCGACCCGCGAAGCTGCCTGCAACTTGCATTTTGTTTAGCTTTAATTTTAATTATTTTGGACTATAAATAGAACTTATCCTCATTGTTTGAGGGATCGGATTTTTACAGAGGAAACTCCATTTTCCTTCACTTTTCTTCCCATTTTGATCTTTGAATTCACTATGGTTTGTTGTATTAATTATGGTTATGATTATCTAATTATGGTTGTAGGCTAAAACCCTTCTTGGATATATGTGATTGGACTTCTTGTTATGGATTGAGAACATGATTTATGAAACTTAGGAATGGTGATTTGCTCTTGAATGATCATAATTTATATGTGTGTTTGATGCTTGAAATGATTAGGAATGATTTCCTAGTGATAGATAGGTGTTGGATATGTGTTAGATATTGCTTTTCCATGGTTAGAATGTTATCATTCTTTCTATGTAGGAGTAGTAAATTAGGGATTGAATGCATGTTGTTATCAATTGTATTTGTTCTTAAGATCATTCATTAGCATTGTACCTATGTCAAGTTTGTTATCAAATTGCATGGGTAGGATTGAGAAACATCTAATTAGAATTAATATTGATTCAATTGAACTAGTTGTTATCATCTAGTAAAGTTGTCAATTGAAGTTGTGAAGATGCTTTCATTTCTCATAACTATGGTTAAAGATAGTTTCTCACTAATGTTCACCATTCTCAAAGCATCATAATAAAGTTTGAGGAAAATCTCATAATAAGAAGTCACCAATCTCATATGTCCAAGTTTCTTATTCTCTTAGTTAAATCTCTAGTTAGGATAATCTTATAGTAAAGTAGTTGTGGCTTGAACGTTCTAGTAGTTTTAATTAGTAGTGTCTTAAACAAAAACTCAACTCAAACCCCCCCCCCCCTTGTTTACATTGCTTTTATATATGTATATTTATAGATACACTACAAAATATACATAGAAATAACCTTTTCCCTGTGGAACGAACCTTACTTGCCATTGTACACTTAATAGTGTAGAAAGGTAGTAAGTGATCTAAAAAATTGTATATTTGAGAGGTACGGCGACGACCTCCCAAATTTTGGCGCCGCTGCCGGGGATTAGGCGTATTTTTATGTGTATATTGTAGTTTTATTTCTAATCTATCTTTCTTAGTAGGTTCTATTTTGGTTTGGAACCCTATTGCTCTAGCTCTTGGTGCATGGTTCTTACACGATCCTCGAACCAAGACCCTTTGCAATACGATTCCGAGCTAGTAAGAAGTCTCCGCCAACTTAGGAGGCAAGTGCAAGAGTCACTAGCATCTAATCCTCTATCCCTTGAAAGTGAATCACTACCTTTCAACATGGCGGACGATGAAGAGGATACCGGCCAAAACCCTCCCCGAAACCAATTCTACAACCCTTTCCAAAACCCTAACCCTTCTCCTACCAACATTTCTATGAGAGAGTACATGTCCCCCAACTATGAGCAACAACAATCGAGCATTGTTTACCCGAACTCTCAATACGAAATCAAGACGGGAGTAATAAATTTGCTTCCAACTTTCCATGGTAGAGAAGTGGATGATCCGAATGACTTCCTTGAGGCTTTTCATAGGGTGTGTAGTAGTTTGAAACCTTCCGAGATGAGTGTGGATGAGTTCAAGTTGAAAACCTTCACCTTCACCTTGAAGGACAAGGCCGCTAAATGGTTAAGCCGTTTACCTTCATCATCAATCACTACATGGCCACAATTGAAGAAAAAGTTCCTTGACAAGTACTTTCCTCCCTCTAAATCCTCGGTCTTGATACAAGCCATTAGCAACATCACTCAAGACGATGATGAGACCTTGTATGAGTATTGGGAAAGATTCCAAACTCTCCTTTCAAGTTGCCCATACCATAGCTTCACCGAACCTCAATTGGTGTGTTTCTATTACAATGGCTTGAATGATAGGGAAACCGAGTTGATAAATCGGTCTTGCTATGGCTCCATTGCAAACCTTGGTTCATCCGATGCCATGATGCTATTTGAGCAACTAGCCGAGGGGTGCAAACCAAAGAGGGACCGGAGACTACGAGTGGGTAACTCCGGTGGAAGCAATGACGGAACTCGTCAAGAGATCAAGGAGCTTACGGCATTAATGAAGGGTTTCATGATGGGAAATAGCTCCGGAGGGAACCAACCAAGGCAACAAGTGATGACGTGTGGGATTTGTGCTTCGAACCATCTCACCGAATCTTGTCCTCAAGCAACCGAGGATTATAACGAAGAAGTCAATGCCATGGGGGTCTATGGAGGAAACCAAGGTTTTAGAGGCGATCAAGGAGGAAACCAAGGTTTTAGGGGCTACCAAGGAGGACGAGGCTACCAAAGTGGTAGGGGTTTTCAAGGTGGACAAGGCCAAGGTGGTGATAGGGGTAACCAAAGGAAGTATGATCCTTTTGCTCAACACTACAACCCCGGAACTAGAGATCACCCCAACTTTCGGTGGAGAGATGAACCGACGGGACAACAAGGCCAACAAGGTGGCTACCAAGGGGGTTATCAAGGTCAAGGTGGTCAATCTTTTGATAGACAAAGGGGGCAAAATGATCAAGGGTACCAAGGGGACCAAGGTTACCAAAACCAAGGGTACCAAGATTATGGCTATCAAGGGTACCAAGATCATCAAAACCCTCAATATCACCCTCAACCACAACAATACCAAAGGAACCAAGGTCAAGGCCGTTTCAATAACCGTGCTCCTCAAAATGCTCATCCGAGGTTGGAAGATAAATCCCACAATCAAGGTGAAAGCTCGGACCAATTTCCCCAAGATGCTCGACTCAAAAGCATTGAGGTGCAAATGAGTCAAATGGCCACGGTTTTGGGAAAGTTAGAAGCACAAAACTCCGGGAAACTACCCGCACAAACGGAGTTGAATCCAAGGCCTCATGCAAGTGCCATGACTTTGAGGAGTGGTAAACAAGCTCTTGAACCCGAAGTGGTTGTGAAAAAGGCACCCAAGAGAGGCCTTGTGAAGAAGAGCTTAGCCAATGACGAAATTGAGGCGACCTTGGCCGACGAAGAAGTTATTCTTGAGGAGCTAGCCAAAGAAAAAGGTGAGGCCGAGGTTGAGAATGAGAAAGAACCTATTGATGAGGAACATGTAGAGACATCCTCTCATGTTGAACCAATGTCACCTCCATTCTCACCTCTTCACAAGAAAACTAGGGTGGACACTACCTTTGATGTGGAAGCACCATTTCCCAAAGCCTTGAAGCATACTCGAAAAAAGGAGATGGACAAAGAAGCTTTCGAAGTCCTTCGAAAGTGTGAGGTAAACATTCCTTTGCTCGATGCTATTGATCAAGTTCCTAGATATTCTAAGTTCTTGAAGGAATTATGTGTGAACCATCGTCAACAAAGATCTAAGCATGTTAAAAATGAAAAAATCAATGAACATGTGTCAGCTTTGTTTCAAGATAAAATGCCTACTAAATGTAGTGATCCGGGCATGTTTACAATTCCTTGTATCTTAGGGAACACTTACTTCCCTAGAGCCATGCTAGATCTAGGTGCATCCATAAATGTCATTCCATATGCATTGTATGAATCGTTGAATCTTGGCACTTTGCATAAAACCGGCGTGGTGATCCAACTTGCCGACCGCTCTAATGCATACCCTAAGGGTATTGTTGAAGATGTCTTGGTGAAAGTCGACAAGTTGGTGTTCCCGGCCGATTTTTACGTTCTTGACATGGAACATGATAAATTTGCTACCCCTATCTTGTTAGGGCGTCCATTTTTGAAAACGTCAAGAACTATCATAGATGTGCATAGTGGTAGGCTTACCATGGAATTCGATGGGGATAAAATAGAATTCAACATTTATGGTGCAATGAAATACAATGATGAAGAAACTTCTTGCAATGCTATTGATGTGATTGAGCCTTATGTGCAAAAAGTTTATGAAAATGATATTGATGATCCCTTGTTAAATGCTTTAGCCAATAGTTTACACACAAGTAATGTTCATACATATGCTTTGAGTGCTAACTTGAAGGAAAGCATTTTTGAGCTAGATACTTTTGAGGAACTTTCTCTTGATGCACCAATTTTAGACCTCGAGGTATTGAAGAACTCGGGAAACCGACCATCTTTCAATAAACCTCTGGTAGTGGAGTTAAAACCACTACCCGAGAATCTAAAATATGCATTCCTTGGTGGTGGCGAGAAATTGCCGGTGATCATCTCCAACAAGCTCACCAAGGAACAAGAGGAAAGGTTGATGAAAGTGCTCCAAGATCATAAGGAGGCCATTGGGTGGACCATTGCCGACATCAAAGGTATGAGTCCAAGTACTTGCATGCACCGTATACTATTGGAGGATGATGCTAAACCCGTCCGACAACCTCAAAGGCGGTTGAACCCTCCAATGATGGAGGTAGTAAAAGCCGAGGTGCTTAAATTGTTGGACGCGGGAATGATCTATCCAATATCTGATAGTAAGTGGGTAAGCCCAACGCAAGTAGTGCCAAAGAAAACCGGAGTGACCGTAGTGGAGAATAGCCATGGCGAATTGATTCCCACTCGTGTTCAAAATGGATGGCGTGTTTGCATTGATTACAGAAGGTTAAATGCGGTAACAAGGAAAGACCATTTCCCTTTACCATTTATTGATCAAATGCTTAACCGGCTTGCAGGCCACTCTTTCTACTGTTTTCTTGATGGCTATTCAGGGTACTTTCAGGTTGCCATCGCACCAGAAGATCAAGAGAAAACAACCTTCACATGTCCCTTTGGCACCTTTGCATATCGACGCATGCCTTTTGGCCTTTGCAATGCGCCGGCCACATTCCAAAGGTGTATGGTTAGCATTTTTTCAGAATATCTAGAGAAGTTTGTAGAGGTTTTCATGGATGACTTTACTGTTCATGGAAACTCTTTTGACAATTGCTTACTCCATTTGTCATTAGTCCTAAAAACTTGCATTGATAAAAACCTTGTGCTAAATTCTGAAAAATGTCATTTTATGGTGGAAAAGGGCATTGTGTTAGGTCATGAAGTGTCATCTAAGGGTATTGAAGTAGACAAAGCAAAAATTGATATCATCCAATCTCTTCCTTACCCTACTTGTGTGCGTGATGTAAGATCCTTCCTTGGCCACGCGGGTTTCTACCGCCGTTTCATAAAAGACTTTTCAAAAATTTCTTCCCCTTTGTGTAGATTGTTGCAAAAGGATGTGGAATTTGTGGTAGATGAAGGTTGTAAAAGGGCATTTGATTGTTTAAAGTCCATGCTAGTGTCGGCCCCTATTATACAACCTCCAAATTGGTCCCTTCCATTTGAGATCATGTGTGATGCAAGTGACTACGCCGTTGGTGCGGTGCTAGGTCAAAGGGTGGGGAGAATTCCCCATGCCATCTATTATGCATCCATGACTCTCAATGATGCTCAAAGGAACTATACCACAACTGAAAAGGAATTGCTAGCGGTAGTCTTTTCTTTAGAAAAGTTTAGGCCATATTTGCTTGGTACAAAGATCATTGTTTTCACTGACCATGCAGCTCTTCGTTACTTGATGACGAAGAAAGAAGCAAAGCCTAGGTTACTCCGATGGATCTTACTCTTGAGCGAGTTCGACTTGGAGGTCAAAGACAAGAAAGGAGCTGAAAATCTAGTGGCCGACCATTTGAGCCGATTGGTGCCCAATGAGGAGTTTGGGGCCAAAGCATTGAAGGAGCATCTTCACGAAGAGTTCCCCGACGAGCAATTATTTGCTCTTGGTGTTTCTCTTCCATGGTATGCCAACATTGTGAATTTCCTTGTCACAAGTAAGTACCCTTCTCACTTCACAAAAGCACAAAAGGATAAGCTAAAGCATGATGCTAGGTTTTATGTGTGGGATGATCCCTATGTATGGAAACATTGTGCCGACCAAGTGATTAGGAGATGCATTCCTAATAATGAAACAAATTCAATCCTTGCTTTTTGCCATTCATATGCATGTGGTGGTCATTTTGGTGCTAGGCGAACCGCTAGGAAAGTGCTAGATTGTGGTTTCTATTGGCCTAGTTTGAATAAAGATGCATACACATTTTGCAAATCTTGTGATAAATGCCAAAGAGTAGGAAACATCTCTTCTAGGAATGAAATGCCCCAACATTGTCCTCTATATTGTGAACTTTTTTATGTTTGGGGAATGGATTTTATGGGACCTTTCCCTACTTCATTTGGTTTTAAATACATCTTACTTGCGGTTGACTATGTTTCTAAGTGGGTTGAAGCAATCCCCACTCGTACTGATGATTCTAAAGTGGTTGCAGAGTTCATCAAATCTCACATCTTCTCTAGGTTCGGGGTACCCCGAGCTTTGATCAGTGATCGAGGCACTCACTTTTGCAATAGAACCATTGCCGCATTGTTGAAGAAATATGGAGTAAATCACAAAACTTCCACCGCCTATCACCCACAAACGAATGGACAAGCCGAAGTTTCCAATAGGGAAATCAAGTCCATCCTTGAGAAAACGGTTAGGCCGACTCGCAAGGATTGGAGTACTCGGTTGAATGATGGATTGTGGGCATATAGGACGGCTTATAAGACTCCAATTGGTATGTCTCCATACCGATTAGTCTTTGGAAAGCCGTGTCATTTACCGGTGGAGTTAGCACACAAAGCCTATTGGGCAATCACAAGGTTCAACTTGAACTTGGACGAGGCCAGGAATGAAAGGAACCTTCAATTGCAAGAGCTTGAGGAAATCCGGAATGAATCCTATGAGAACGCGGCCATTTACAAGGAGAAGACGAAGGCATGGCATGACAAGATGATAATTAGGAAAACTTTTGAGGTAGGTCAAAAAGTTCTTCTATTTCAATCACGTCTTCGGTTGTTTCCAGGTAAACTACGTTCTCGGTGGACTGGACCATTTGTAGTTGTGAAGGTTTTCCCTCATGGAGCAGTGGAGATCCAAAGCGGCGAGGATGCCAAAATCATCAAGGTCAACGGCCAAAGGTTGAAACCGTATTACGAGGGTTTCAAATCGGAGATCCTAGAGGACATGTCTCTAGGCAACCCGGCCTACGAGTGATCTTTACCATGGCGGTACATCGTGCCGACGATGTTAAATAAACGAGTTTTAAGCTTTAAATGCATTTCGTCGAACAATTTCAACATTTGGAACATTACTTTCTTTATATTTATTTGCTATGTACATTTCATTAAGCTTGTAATTCGAACATTATGCTAGTTTTTATGTTGTTTTTGTAGAAATAGGTTTGAAGTGGTGCAAAACGAAAAACGCCAAGGGGCCATTCCTCGCGGTCCGCGAATTCATCGCGCGGACCGCGACCGAAGGTTTCGCGGACCGCGGCCGAGAACGCGCGAGCCGCGACCAAGCTCTCGCGGTCCGCGACCGAGATCTCGCGGCCCGCGAGCTAAACGTGCATTTCTGGAAATCCCTGCCACGAAAACGTCGGTTTTCGCGGTCCGCGGCTTGATCGCGCGGACCGCGACACTATGCACGCGAGTCGCGACCGGGATCGCGCGGACCGCGACGGGAAAACCTCGCGCGCCGCGAACGGAACGCGCGCGCCGCGACGGTGTCTCGCGGTCCGCGAAGAAGACCGCGCGACCCGCGAGAAAACAGGGGATTCTAGGAAATCCCTGGAACGAATATGACCATTCTCGCGGTCCGCGACTTGATCGCGCGGACCGCGAAACTGTGCTCGCGGTCCGCGATTTCATCGCGCGGACCGCGAAGGTTTGCCGAGGATTTGCGCGTGGTGCGCGATTTCATCGCGCGCACCGCGCCGAGGTTTTGCGCGCGGTGCGCGCGCGCACCGCGCCGAGTTCCAGCGCGCGCGAGCCGCGACGAGACACTGCGCGCACCGCGACGAGGATTCGCGCGCACCTCAACGGTCTTCAGCACGCGGTCCGCGAATTCATCGCGCGGACCGCGACGGACTTGCGCGCGGCCCGCGACGAAGGGCGCGCGACCCGCGACGAGGACCGAGATTTCTCGGAAATCGCTGGAACGAAACGGGCCATTTTCGCGGCCCGCGACGGGGTCTCGCGACCCGCGACCGTGGCTCGCGGTCCGCCACAGAAAACTCGCGATCCGCGAAATTTCGAACCCTTCTTCTTCACAAATTCTTCTATCTTTTTCTCCTCCTTCCCAAACTATTCCCACCCGACCCCAAAGCTCCTTTTCCGGCCACCATGCTCAATCCTCCATTCCGGCGAGTTTTGAACCGATTTCTTCCACCCAAATCAATCCCCCAAGCTTTCCCAACAAAACCCACCAAAAATCCCAATCCAAAACACCATCTTTAACCCACATTGCCGAATTCCCACCGGAAAGTTCTTCACTCCGATTCGCCGGCCTCCGGCGACTTTTGTTCCAAACCAACTACCCAAAAACCTTCCCTCCACCACCCTTAACCTTTTCCCAATCCCAAATTCCAAATTCCAACTCTCAATCAAATACCCCCAAATCTTATGAACCCTAATTTTTGGATTCTTTGATTTGGTGGTGTTTTGATCAAATTGGTAATCTCCTCAAGCTACATTGCTACCAAAGGCTTCAATTGACGGTACCCTACTAAATTTATTTAAATTTTGGGTGATTTAGGGCTTGCCGCCAATAGGTTTTCATTGAAATTTCAAAGGCTTGCCGCCTTTAGTTATAAACTAAGCTTTATTAGTAGAGGCTTGCCGCCTTGTAGCTAGTATAGTTGTGCTGGACTGTTGTTGAGTAGAATTTGATAATGGCACCGAGAAAAAGGTCTCGCCGAGGGGAAGCCTCTAGTTCCCATGAACCTGTGATCCCCGAATCACCCCCTCGCCAACCTAGTCCTCCCCCTGCAGAAAACCTGCCTCCTATAAACCTTATGGGACTGCAAGGTTTAGATGAGGATGCCCAACAACGGTGGAGAAAGTTGATTGGGAATGGGAAGCGAACAATCATGGAGACGAAGTTCTTGTCCTCTGAGCTACTTCAGGAGCTGGGTTTGCAGCAACCAGTTCTATTTTTATTGGATCGCGTTGGCATGAGAGGATTCATTGATCGGTCGGCACCGACCTATACCCGCTATACATTTGAATTCCTATCCACTCTAGCCAAGCACTATGACGAGGACCATGACATGCATTACATCACCTTCAGGTTGAATGATGTGGACCGCCGGATGACCTATGATGAGATCCAAGATGCTTTTGGGTTCCAATATGCAGGGGGATACAAGAATCCAAAAGAAGCTAACCCGGACGGATTTGATCTAACTTACTTTTGGAATTGCTTGTCTGGATTTCCCAACATCACAGGCACTACGAAGAATAACCTCCGGAGCATGGAGAGCAGTACGCTCCTCCACATCATGAGGCTCAGTATGTCACTCAGCAGCAGTTTCAAGCATATACTGAGAGGTACGAGGATGATATGGCAGTGATGTTCGCCATGATGGCATCCATGCACCCACAGGGACCAGGAGCATTTGACTATGAGGGCCATCGCAGATCGCGAGCTCAGCGCCGTCGCGACGGCTCCGGCCCCTCGCAGTGAGTCTACCCTATACCTTTTCCTTTCACTATGGTATTCATTCATATATTTAAACATTGAGGGCAATGTTTAGACTAAGTGTGGGGGAGAGGTGTAGGAATTTTGTTATTACTTTTGTTGCTGCTTTTGTTGCTGTTTTTGCTGCTATTTTTATTACTGTATTCTTTAAAAAAAAAAAAAAAAACAGCCCGGATGGTCCCAAAAATACTAGAGGATCAGGTAAAAATGAGAGGCATGCCCGGATGGTTCCAAAAATACGAGAGAATCAGGCAAAAATGAGAGGCAAAAAAAAAAAAAAAAACATTTTCTTTTATCTTGTTTAAATATGTAAGCTCTCAAATGTTATGTGCTTAATTATTTAGAATATACACTTGGATCTTAATCGTTCTTTCTCGAGGACGAGAAAGGTTCAAGTGTGGGGGATTTTGATAGCCCCTAGATATACTCTTATTTTGTAGCATTTGAGAGTTGTTTTATATAGTATTTTGTGTAATTATATTAGACTTTTGGACCGAATCATTCATAGTGGTTTGAAATTGAAGACGTGCATTTCGATCTTGAATTGCACTTGCGATGGATTTGAATGATTTGAAGACCTTCTATGACCGTCCTGACCGCGTTTGATACATTGAAGAACCGGTCGTAGAAGTGGCGTGAAGGCACACTCTCGCGGGCCGCGAACCCTAGGTCGCGAACCGCGAGGGTGTGTGTTGCTGTTTTGACCATGCCAAGTTTCGCGCGGGCCGCGAAACTCCGGTCGCGAGCCGCGAAGACCGAGGCGCGCGGACTACGCCGAGACACGGGCGCGGACTACGCCGAGACACGGGCGCGGACTACGCCGAGACACGAGCGCGGACTACGCCGAGACACGGGCGCGGACTACGCCGAGACACGGTCGCGGACTACGCCGAGACACGGTCGCGGACTACGCCGAGACACGGGCGCGCGGGCGCGAGACTCCGGTCGCGGACTACGCCGAGACACGGGCGCGCGGGGCGCGAATCCTCGGCCGCGAACCGCGAGAACCAGGCTCGCGGTCCGCGAAGGATCCCGCGCGACCCGCGAAGCTGCCTGCAACTTGCATTTTGTTTAGCTTTAATTTTAATTATTTTGGACTATAAATAGAACTTATCCTCATTGTTTGAGGGATCGGATTTTTACAGAGGAAACTCCATTTTCCTTCACTTTTCTTCCCATTTTGATCTTTGAATTCACTATGGTTTGTTGTATTAATTATGGTTATGATTATCTAATTATGGTTGTAGGCTAAAACCCTTCTTGGATATATGTGATTGGACTTCTTGTTATGGATTGAGAACATGATTTATGAAACTTAGGAATGGTGATTTGCTCTTGAATGATCATAATTTATATGTGTGTTTGATGCTTGAAATGATTAGGAATGATTTCCTAGTGATAGATAGGTGTTGGATATGTGTTAGATATTGCTTTTCCATGGTTAGAATGTTATCATTCTTTCTATGTAGGAGTAGTAAATTAGGGATTGAATGCATGTTGTTATCAATTGTATTTGTTCTTAAGATCATTCATTAGCATTGTACCTATGTCAAGTTTGTTATCAAATTGCATGGGTAGGATTGAGAAACATCTAATTAGAATTAATATTGATTCAATTGAACTAGTTGTTATCATCTAGTAAAGTTGTCAATTGAAGTTGTGAAGATGCTTTCATTTCTCATAACTATGGTTAAAGATAGTTTCTCACTAATGTTCACCATTCTCAAAGCATCATAATAAAGTTTGAGGAAAATCTCATAATAAGAAGTCACCAATCTCATATGTCCAAGTTTCTTATTCTCTTAGTTAAATCTCTAGTTAGGATAATCTTATAGTAAAGTAGTTGTGGCTTGAACGTTCTAGTAGTTTTAATTAGTAGTGTCTTAAACAAAAACTCAACTCAAACCCCCCCCCCCCCCCTTGTTTACATTGCTTTTATATATGTATATTTATAGATACACTACAAAATATACATAGAAATAACCTTTTCCCTGTGGAACGAACCTTACTTGCCATTGTACACTTAATAGTGTAGAAAGGTAGTAAGTGATCTAAAAAATTGTATATTTGAGAGGTACGGCGACGACCTCCCATTTTCTTTGCACCAACATACAAACGGTATGCCCTCAATTGAAATTAGGTAAGCTCAAAGCAATGAAGGAGAACGTTAATTAAGTTTTACTATTCGTCAAAATTTAATTTCGATATTTTATGAGCCTGGATATGTCTTTCCACTAATCAAGCTCATATTTATCCAATTAATTATAGGTTTATTTGCTTTAAGTTGTTTGTTTCATGTCAAA
Source organism: Cruciata laevipes (assembly GCA_963678965.1). Taxonomy (NCBI): domain Eukaryota; kingdom Viridiplantae; phylum Streptophyta; class Magnoliopsida; order Gentianales; family Rubiaceae; genus Cruciata; species Cruciata laevipes. The sequence goes on from OY787639.1 coordinate 6,901,739, forward strand.
ACTGAACCCTAAATTGAATGACAGTGGTAACAGGTACAAAAATGTTGATCCTGGCTTTGTGGGACTGAAAATTGGTGGCACAAACTGGTCTTGGAGCCAATTCATTTGATCTGCATTGAGAAGATAAGACTCCCCTCTTATTCCAAACATTATTATTCAATAACTTTATGGACCTGCAAAGAGTAGTACTTATGTATTGTATTAATTTAGTGAATTAGCATTTTCTTTTGGAATGATAATGAGTGCCATAAAATAGCTCAGATGAGCTGCATTTAGAAGAGACTGTCCCTCTCCTCTAACTTTATGGACCTGCAAAGAGTAGTTATTAAAACTATTATTATAGGTAAGGAAGTTTTTTTCAATGGAAAGAATGATTACCCTGAAAAAGATGAGTAGTTAAATCAATCAAATTCTAAAATCTTGAAAAACAATCTGACATATCCCACAAACAACCAACAACTCATTTTTGGGTACCAACCCTATACCGAAACTCAGTCTCGAGTAATCCATTTGAGCTGGTTGACCTTTAGCGACACCAGCATCCTAAAATCTAACTGAGGCGGTGGGGTTGAAGTTTGTGAATGGCAACTTCAACCGATAACGATCTCTTATAGTACTTGGTCTCTGTAGAGACATGTTTCAAATGAGAATTTGTATTTTCCTAATTGATATGAGATTATGTACACACACCGTACGTGGGTGGACTTGATTTTCAGCTTTCTTCATCTTAAATTAAATTAAATTGAACTAAACTAGCTAAATGTAAATATATTAATTAAACTAAAAGAACTCCAAATACTTATGTGTGGTACTGTACCTTGTGCTGATTAAGAATGAGGGGAATTGTTTTGCACATGTTAGTGACAAATTGTGCGGAATGGAGGTATCTGATCGCCGGTGTGGATACAACCTGAGACCATGGGATCAGAAAGGGTAAAATATATGAAAAGAATTGATCAAAGATGTGATATCATGTTAGAATGGAAGATTGAATGGCTGAATTGCTCATATGAGCTTTGTGTAATATTCATTCATATAAATAAAGAATTGCACAATTGAATTGCCTAATTTAGGAGATAATTACAAAAATAATATGTACTATGCTAACTAATTTCAGTCTATTTATATTATATTAACTAGTTGGTCTCACCCGCACGTACGTGCGGTATATTTATCACTTTTTAATAACTATCTAAATATTTTAATTTGTATAATAAATTTAAGTGATTGTAGTATTTATATACTAACATAGTAATATGAAATATTTATATACTAACATAGTAATATGAAATATTAGGTGAAATCAAACCAAATATAGAAAATATGGTAATATATATTCCTTTTGAGAAAGTCTCAAATAAGAGCACCTTACGGTAAGGGCAGCTCAAAAATAGACCATTTTCTACAAGATTGAATTTACCAAACAATTATTTTAATTATTTTTGTTTGAACATGATATTTTTATACTTGAGTTTGATTTTTTTTGTTTGATTTTTTATTTGATTTGATGTTTTATGTTTTAAGCCTGATGTTTTTGTTTGCTTTGATCTTTCAAATTTTGGACAATATCTTTTCACTTTATTTCTTGATCTTTTATGTTTTATGACCCAAATAATTAAAATAATTGTGTATAGTCAACACCAATCTTGTAGAATGTGGTTTGCCCTTACCGTAAAGGGATCTTACATGAGACATTCTCATTTGTTTTATATTATTGAGCGAAACAAAATTTAAAAATTAATTAAAAACTCTTTAAAATGTAATAATAAACCATTCCTCCCAAGCCAAATAGACAAACAAAATATTCATATTATATTTCAAACGAACTGAACCAAACAAAATTCAATAAAAAATAAATCCCTACGCAAAGTCTCAAATAAGGTCAGCTAATTTAAGAGGTTTAGGTATTTTTCAAGATTATATGTTTTAACAATCAGTAGAATATTATATTAACAAATTTACTATTATAATTACAAATTTACTAATATAACATATTAACAACGTCTAATTATACAATATAATCAACACATGCCTAATTTAAAATAATATTCGATATATTTTAAGCAAAACAATTTATGAATTCAAGATATATTAGCTAGCGGCTAAAGATAAAAGATGTGAAGATAAGGATAGGAATGAGGTTGAATAGAGTTTTCAAAGAAATATTATTATGATTAATGATAATTAAGTAATATAGTCTAAATTGCAAGTCAATATTTTGTATAATATAGATATTTTTCTGATTCTATTTCATGGACTTCATAGTTTAAAAATATGAAGCAAACATGAAGACCATGTAATAAAATATACAACGTGCAGAATATCAGAAACATGGATACTCGCACCTGTTTACATATTAATCTCAAGTTTGCAAAATTTCTTCGTGGTAGTTAATCCCTAATGCTTGGGTTTGAACAAATTAAAAATACTAAGCAGTAACATAATATACTCAAGAAGAAAACATAGTTTCTTATGTCGATATATGTGAAATAAATATACACAAAAGTCTTGATTTTTGTATAAGCTTGTGAAGCAATTGTGTTTGTAAACAATAAACTTCTAGCCCCAACATGTATTTCAAGCCCAAGCAATTGTGTTTCTTGATATCTAGAGAAAGTATTTATTAGATGTATCAGAAAGCTTTTAAAGTGTACCAAACCAAGAAGAAAATATTCGATGATCAGGCCGCCCTGATTAATATCAATACACCATGCTACCGAAGCAAATGAATTCATTCATGAACCGGAACCCTTTGATCCCTGATTAACCGATATCCTTGAACGTTGATGTTTGTATCGTTCAAGATAGTCGAACCGTTCAAGATAGTCGAACGGCTCAAGATAGTCGAACGGCTCAAGATAGTCGAACCGCTGCTGGGATTTTCAGAATTCAGTCTAAATTACACATTGTCCTCGTAATCACACAAATACACCGAAAAATCACTCAGAAAATCGACGAACGGACCACAGAACCCTTTGCAGGTCTATCGATCAATCCAATCCAAATGAAAATAGAAGGGTGGCGATATGGTGAGGCCCTTTGCAGGTCTATCGATCAATCCAATCCAAATGAAAATAGAAGGGTGGCGATATGGTGAGGCGACAGATAATAGAAGGTCAGGGTAGTTGATAAGATTCATCGTCGATTATAGAGTTGATTATATAACAATCGTACGTGGTTTATGGTATAATAATATTAAAGTGAAATATGGTACAAAATATGTTAACAAACAACCAATAATTAATTGACATAATTAGGGTATACATATATATCATATGAGTTTGCATTAACAATTACAAGATTTTCTGGATATTAGCATTAATCTATATATAACATAATTAGGGTATATTATGGGAATCCCATATCATATATGGCATCTGAGTTTGCATTATCAATTACAGGATTTTCCAAATATTAGAATTAATATATTGATTGTATGTGTATAATAATTTTAGCAAGTTTGCCGTGTCATCATTAATTTACAACTAACAAAATAAAAAATTTAGCAAGTTTGCGGTGTATAATATATTGATTGCCCTGACATGCACAATTTAAAAATTACCATATAAATACCTTCTTATTATTCCATATTTTTAATCTAATAAATACCATATTTAGGTTGATTGGCAATACGAAACTACGTCGTTTATTCCACACACTTTTGGAAGTGAATAACTATTCTAGTTCCCTTTAGGGATGAATACAAAAAGCTCAAATTAGCATTTCAGCTATTCAATCTTGCATGTACATACTCGATTTCGCGTGACATATGAAAAGAATTGCAAGAGGTATTCACTCTTTTAATTTTCCCGCGAGTAAAAAGCGGAACCGTAGAATATTCTTATTTACCAATAACATATGTACAAGAAACAATTTTAAACATTCAAGCAAGTCAAATTCTCAATTGAAATATATCTATCCTAATTAGTCTAACTGAATAATCATGTTTAATAGGTAAAAGATCGATTTTAAAAGTGAAAAAACAATTATATACTAAATGATCATATTTAATAACTAAAAGACCAGATTTGAAAGTGAGAGGATCAACAACTGTCATAGCTAATGTCATTTGAGACTCGTTTTAAAGGACCTTCTCTTCGAACATAGATATGAAATTGCTGAATGAAAAGAGCTTATTATACAAATCACGGTTTAAATTGAAAGCTATATATGTATATACACCAAATATAAGGATGATCCAAACACGCATTTATATACACCATCATCAGAAGCCGTTCTCTAGCTTCGATGAACCGCCGTCGCTGAGAATGTAAAGATTCCCAGCGCCGCCACGGCTGCGGCAACGGATAACAGGCGGCTGTTTCCGGCCATTCTCGGGTACGCTTGGCGGGTGGAGATGGCCATGACCGCTCCGGTGAAGGCGAAGTTGAGAGCCAGCAGGAAACCATGGAACAAAGATGGTTTGCCCTTGAAGAACAGCCTCGGAACTGGAACTGAAACGCTGTCGTATTCTGAATCAGTCTTTATTTGGTCATATGGAAGGTTTAGAAGAGCAAATGCAGCCAAAAAAGTTACTGCAAATATAAATTCATCCACTTTAAGTAATGAAGATGATGAAGAAGTGGTTTTATCCATTCCGGCCATGAGAAATTCAGGGCAACGCCTAACTATCCATTCCGGCCAGTTTGCGAAAATACCCGATCTCTGTCGTCTAAGTTTTCTACATTTTCAGAATAATTCGTCTAAGCTTTGTGTATATAAAGAGGTATTGAAACGAAAGTACCGGGAAATTGCATAAATTTGTTTTCTGTTTTCAAGGTTTGACTCTTTTCGATTGAGTGGGCAAAACGACAATCCAAGTATTGTCAAGTAAATTTGTATAAATTTATATACTACAAATTTACAAATGGTAGAAATGGTAGAAATGTATAAATTGAGAGTCCGGCTTCATGTTCTGAAATAGTAGAGGAGATTCGAGATGCGGTTATTAGTACTGGAATTGTATGGCCTAGCTGGATACCGAAAAAGGATAACACTGATGCACACCAAATAGCTAGTTTTGCTAAGAACAATAGTTTAGATCATTATGTATGTGACTCGGCTCTTGAGTTTCTTTTGTCAAACGTTTTCCAGCACTTTGAGATGATATAAATAAATTTATTTTTTTAAAAAATATTGTCAAGCATAAATTATTTAGGGGATGTTTGCATATTTTTTTGGCTAGTGTGTATGTCTATAATAAAGTGACTAAAGTTTAAATTTGTGCAACAGTTTAAAATATTGCAATATTAAAGTTATAAGTAAAGGGAAGGGATCAATTGACTAACCATATCACATTAACTAGTTCTAACAGTTTAACAATTTTTATTTATTTACTTCAGAGTTGAGAACAAATGAGAAACTCATGAACTAATCATATCACATTAACTAGTTCCACATCTCATCATAAATTCTCATCAAATGAAAAAGTTTCATATATGTCTTCATTTGATTGTTAATATTTTAAATTATGCATATTTGATTGTATAATTAATTAATATAAAATAAATTTACAACCAATTTGATATCATAAAAAATAAATTTATATAAAATAAAAAAAAACAATCCGTTAAATTTGGCTAGATTTTTTATAAAATCCAAGTACTTTTTTTTTAATCAATAAAATCCAAGTACTTAGCTTTGAAAGTAACGGATGAAGTATTATAATTGGTTGGTAATCTGTCCTTTCTCAGAAAGAAAGAAATTCAAAAGCGATACATCATCGGCATATATACGTGTTGAACAATTCAAAGTGATACCTCTATTTCACAAGAAAAAAAGTGATACTTCCAAAATAATATTTCTTCGTCCACTTTCTGAAAATTAAAAAATAGGAAAAAACACATGAATACAAGTCTTAATGATACAGACTTGCAAACGAAATGAATATACATATAATAGAGGAAATATATAATTGAGTAATTCTCCTGTGGCAGCTTCACCCATGAGTCAAGGCCAAATAAGAAAATTTTCCTTGCTGCCACTTTATCATAACTCACTACCACCTCATCAAATCTCGACGCCACCACATCAAACATCTGTGCTAGTTCATCAAACATGTCACCTCATCAAAACCTTTGTGTCCGTTCATCAAACCTCACCAAAAACATTGTTTAATTGGTCCTACCTCTTGGGTGAGGCAACCTCACCCAAGAATTTGAGTAATTCTCCTGTGAGGCAGTCTCACCCATGAGGCAAGGCCAAATAAGGAAAATTTCATTACTGCCACATCATCATAACTCACTACCACCTCATCAAACCTTGATGCCACATAATCAAACTTCGGTGCTAGTTCATCAAATTAAACATGTCAAGTCATCAAAACCTTTATGTTAGTTCATCGAATATCACCAAAAAAAGTGTTAACTTGGTCCTACCTCTTGGGTGAGGCTGCCTCAATTCTCTTGTGAGGCAGCCTCACCCATGAGACAATGCCAAATAAGAAAATTTTCATTGCTACCACTTCATACAACTCACTCCCACCTCATTAAACCTCTGTGTCAGTTCATCAAACATGTCATCTCATCAAAACTTTTGTGTTAGTTCATCAAACCTCACTAAAAAGAGTGTTTATTTGGTCTTACTTTTTGGGTGAGGCTGCCTCACCCAAGAATTGGGTGAATGCATTTGATTGGCGCTCTAGCTAAGTCGTATCTTTGACTCGATCGAATCTTTAATTTCACAATTTGTGTAACGTAGATTTCACTATTTAATTCAACTCTAATCCAAAATGATTTTAGACATCGAAATAGTAACAGAAGTCAGAAAATGATCACAAAAGAAGTACATTGAGAGTAAGAACACATTCAAACACAATTTTTGGAACAGAAAAAGATAACAAGAACACACGTACGTAGTATATTTTCCATTATATATACATATAACAACGATAAATTCCTTTTTCCTTTTTAATTACATCGGATCGGAATGCTTCCATAATATATCGCCGGCCAACCTCGGCCCTAGAAAGCTTATCAAATGGCTAGCTAGGGGATTTTTACAACACTAGCCTAGAAACCACATACCTTTATATATACATATATGTTTGTGCTGATAATACTCAATAATGACATTATCAACACGAAATTCTAAATATATGATAACTATAATTCTTAGCTAAATATATACTAGTAAATAGGCCGAGGTTCGGTTCATCCCGGCCATAATGACTTTGCCGCCATGATTCTCTAAAATTCAGCCCTTTGTCGTTCATATTTGTGATATGAGAGTAAAAAGTATGTTAGAAACAGATTCAACCATTTGCCGTTCAGATTTGTGGTATGAGAATAATAAGTATGCTAGGAAAATAGCTGCAAATAGAAGGGGAGGAGAGTGATGAGAAAGCATCCCCAGGGTGCCCACTGATAGTAGCCTGGCAAAAGTGAGGACACCAAACCAAAGAAGGCAAGTAGAACCATGGCGGATCCCAGTTGCTCTATCCCAACCGCGTGGCGGCGGCCACGAAGCATCATTCCGATCCAAATGGTGGAAAACCCTAAACTTGCACAGGAAATGATCAGCACTCTCAGCGCCAAAGAGGTGGGAGCATGCTGGGTTAGAAAAGCTCCGACAACCGCCACCACGACTCCGATCATCACTTTTCCGAGGTCTAAATCTCGGAAGGTCTGAGCTATCGGGTTCAGTGGTGGCGGTGACACGGCTGGGCACGGCGGTGACACGGTTGGGCACGGCGGTGACACGGTTGGGCACAGCTGTGATGGCGATCCAACGCGGTCGAGTTTTTCAGGATCTGCGGCTTGCTTTTCTTCATCACTGTGGTAAATGTTTTCCCCAGAGAAGAAAGAATACTGGAGGACTGATTTCCACAGAACGATCACTAGGTTAGGCATGTCGGAAAAAATAAAATTTTCTTAGTGCACCGGTTTTATAGATGCAGAAAATTAGATTAACGGAAAATTTTCAATTATTTTTTAAAACCCATGTTAAAGAATAGCTAGATTGAATGTCGACATAATTTTTCTTCTGCATATTATTGATAATTTCCGTACTCTTTTGTTTACTCATTTTTTAACCTATCAAACAATTTGTATGTTTACTCAATAACCACACACTTAATAATTGGCACTGAGTACTTATCTTTTGCATCGACAAAAGAAGAGAAGTGGGAATTAATTAATTTATTCTAATTGTGAATTAATCTAATTGTATTAAAATAGTTAATATAAGTACCGTTGACTCTGGATCTGCATATATATGTTGAAGTCGATCGTCATACAAATGATGTATGTGCATGATGCAATCATAATATGAATATTGAATTCATGGTGTGCATGATGTCATGATCATCCGTGTACCAATGAAATATGCGTTCTAGAAAGAAGATAAGAAGATTCAAAGAAACAGAGAGATCCGGTCGACGAGCAGCCTCAACATAATTTATACAGCATTATTTTTGTTTTTCGGAAAAGAAAATTGCTGAAACGATCGAATTTGCTGCTTAATTTACTCAATCACTGATGTTTGCCTTTTCAGCTCCACGTATACTGGACTAGTGCCAAATCGTCATTGCACACGTTAGCCGGTTCCTTGGAAGCCAGGACACACAAACATTTTCTAAATTTTGTAAGAAATCATTATTTTGAGGTTTGGTCTGATATTTGTTTAAAGAGAAGGTTTTGGGTGAAACTGTCATACCAGAAGTTTATGGTATGATGAATGATACCTTATGTGTTTATTACATTAATTTTGTTCATGTGTCTTTTACAGATAAACATAACTTATGTCAAACAAATCTTAGAAACACACAAATAAATGTAATAAACACATGAATCTATATAACCAATGACAAACGAAGCTTAATTACAAACACGTGAACAAATGTGATAAACACACATCTTACCATAAACTTATTGTAGGACGGTGTCACCCAAAATTTTGCAATTTTTAAATTCATTTTTTCCAAAAAAAAGAAAAAAAAGTTAAGTTTTTAAGTTTTTCATAACATTATCATTGTACTAATATTCTTAATTACAATGATAATATTATCATTGTATCTAATATTTTTAAGTTTTTCATAACATGTAATTTATTAATATCAATTTTTGATAGTACAAATAGTTAAAAACGTTAGGACTGAAACACGTGTATAAAATATCGTGATTTGAATTAAATGGAAAAAAAAATTTCTCTTTTGATTTCTAATTTTCTATTATGCCTTATCGATCCTTCCATTGTTTATGTTTTCCTACTCTCGTAAACACAAATCAATGGCACTATATTATTATGAATCGTTCCACTTCCACCACCTAGCAAGTCGGAACATTATAATTACCACCCTTCGTACATTTTTTTGCGAAATGTTTATGTGAAAACTTAACACAACGACTTTACAAAAGCCATTCAACTGATGACGTACGTAAGTTTTTGTTCCCTTAACTGAAGTAATTAAGCTGTGTACTAACCAGATCAGTAGCCTGGTTAAGTTAATAAATTCACTAGAATTTGAGTGAAATCTAACGCAGTGACAAAATTTAGCCACATGGCAAATCCCGAACCAGCTGATTCAAACTTGCAGAAACAGTCATCAGAAGCTACCATTATCGCCACCAATCTCCACGAAAGTAACAGTCCAGCGGCATCATCGTCATCGGAAAGTGCAGGTTTGAGCCCGGTAGCTCGGATTTTCCGAGGAGATATTGGGAGGATCTTAATCATTGTCTTGATGCCGTTGACCATGGCGTTCATGACTACCAATGATGCTCCGCTATCTTTGCCGATGAGAAAATTTGTGTTTTGCTCTCTTACTGTTGGTTTGACAGCTCTTCTCCACGGAATATGGCCGGAAAACAATGTTCCGACGAGGCACGCAATGTTGATGGATCAAATCGGTGCCGGATTTTTGCTGATTGCGTTCTCTGGGATAATCATGTCATTTTTACCAGATAGCATGAAGTGGATTCCGTTAGCTTCCGTTCTCGTGCTTCTTTTTGTCTGTTTTTACTGATTTCCAGTAGTTTTTACCGCATTCCACATTGTATATATCTAATGCCGGTCTCCGGTTGTAATTTCTCTTAATATACATTTCCTTTTCCTCTTAATGATGTCAATATATAGTTTTGATTATGGTTCGTTCTTCTAAAATTACCATGCTCTTCGTCCTTGGAGCGTACCGTAGATAAACACAGGAAAATCAGGCTTAATTAGAGCAAGTCCAACAGATTTGTTATAATAGAAATTTTCATATTTTTTAGAGATTTTCTACCCCAACAGATTTGTTATCCCATTTGCTATTATAGCAAAATTGATGAGAGAGAAGATTTACTTTGCTACCGAACGAAAATTATGCGACAAGGAAATAAAAGATATTTTTGGTAAATTTCTTTTCTCAAAATCCCTACACACACAAAAAAGGAAACAGTAATTAACAAAATGTCTAAAATAGAGATGATGTTGGAGTTGAGCAAAAAATATTTGGAGAATATCGGTTTCCATTCTCTATTTTAGAAAAACTTTTAGAGATTCTGTTGGACTTGCTCTTAGGTTTTATTATAATTCAATAAGTCAACGTTTGTATTTTAAAAAAATCAACGTTTGTTAAACATCAACTTCACGCGAAGTAGTCTTGATTACTGATATCGTAATTTATAAACAACATTCACTCGAATCTGTCCACCTTTTATCTAATCGGACTAATTCCGTCGACTAGGAATTGCACATTATATAACCACAAGAGATTTTTCTGGCCTAGTCATCAACACATGTACAAATATTGACCAATATTTTTTATCAGGACCAAAAAACTAATAATGTACCATATGCATGTGATCAATTAGAAGGAATATATGAATAACTTAGGAATTCATATTTCGTTATTTGAAGGAGACTCTAATGCATGTAATTATTATGATTCAAATTAGTAACATGCATAGTATTATTATAATTTGAAATGCACAGATTAACTCTTGGGATACCATGGTTTTACCTCAATATTTGATTATTAAATTAACACTAATTATTAAAAAAAATTCCTTATTATAAATCTATATATATTAGAGATTTGGGTATTAGATTTTTGTAATATACATTTTCTTAATATAAAAATTATACACGATATATAGTATTATGTAATTAAAAATTAAATTAATCATAACTTTAAAATATGGAAAAATGTGTGTACGTAGGAGAAAGAGCGCGTACATATATAAAGGCAGCCATATTATAGTCTGTAGATGAAAGCTGCAAATATTTCCGGCAACGGCGATTACAGAGAAAGTTAGGAAATCCATGATTTATCCGGTGAAAGCAAAGCTGAGAGACGACAAGACAAATGCGTGAAATTGGATGTATATATACAAACAAAAATGAGAGCTGCAGATTGCGTGAAAGTTATGCATTAGAAATTGGTGTGAAATTTCCCAGTTTCTTTTTCAAAGTCTCTGGCTCGTAAATTATAAATAGAATCTTTGTTTTTCCCAAATTGATTTTAGATTATGACTTGACCTTCGATTTAATCAATTTAGTATTTTATTTTCAGATTTTTTTCTTTTTTTTAAATATATTAAACTAAACTGACCAAGGAACTCCAACTAGTCAGATTGAACAAGCCCTAAAAACAACTATTTACCAAGTCAATTCTAAAAAATTTTATCCCGTGTGTTTTAAGGTGGAAGAACTAAGAACATTAAACTCGATAATTAAATTGGAGTAAAACTGATGCAGCAATTAAAGACAAACCTTCCACTACCTTAAATCTAAATTAATCGGGCATTAAAATTTGAATTCAATTCAGTTCAGTTTAATTTAGTTTTAGATAATATAAAGCTTTATACCATGAGGCTTTGGCACTAGATCGACGAAACGCTTATATTTGCACTAAAGTCTACAACAGTACGTACGGTAATTAAATTACTAGTTTGAATTTTTAAGAGCACGTACGGCCTTGATTATCCAAACTGTTTTGCTGATGAAATTTTCTTGCATCTTTAAACTAACTATTCTAGAACTTCTAGTTGACCAAAAAGAAATATTTTTTCCTCATAATTTTCATGTGCAATCTTACAAGCGCTTCTTTATGACCCTAATATGACGCTTTTCAGGTTCCAATTTGTCAAAACAATGACGCACACCACATATATATGTACCAATTCCAGCCAATATCTACGCAGCAGAATAACATAGACCAGGCACTGTCTATAAAGTCAGTAAAAGTGCACGTGAATCGGAAATGGCAAACTCAGTGAGTGATGAAAAACCAGCAGCAGCCGAGTTGGATCTTGAAGAGGGAAAATTGCAGCAAAAGTACTGTGGAATCATCACGAGTCATGAATCACCGGCGCCGCCTCAACAAGAAGCTGTTCTAAACCCGATAGCTACGGTTTTCAAGGAATCGGAGCTGGGGAAGATGATCGTCGGTTTGATTCTGCCGTTGGCCGGAGCATTTCTGACCCCTCTTGCTCCCGAGAATCATGTCCTCAGGATACTGATACTTTGGTGCACGTGTTTTGGGTTTGCTGGCCTTTGGAATGGAATTCTTCTGCGCAATATCTTTCCCAGGTACGCAAATGCCCTAGAACAAATCGGCGCCGGTTTGATTATCTTTGCATTTTATGCACTGATTTCGTCTCTTTTGCCGGAATACTTCAGATGGATTCCTTGGATGAGTTTCGTTTTGGTTCTTCCGCCATACTATATGCAGTTAGTGAATTTAGGGCTAATATAGTTTAGATGGAATTTATCAATATTGAAATTTAAGATTCATATATATGTATGTATATGTGTAATATATATGTTTCTTCATCATGTATATCATTATGTATAACAGTGATATTAATTATTAGGCGTGGATTGAGATTTATTTAGTGTGTATAATCAAACGCTAATGTTATTTTTCACAGTATCTACTCCATAGTTCGTATTGATGATAAGTGTCGATCAACACTGTTTTTAACAGTTCAAGTGATTAGATGCAATTTCTTACAGCCTTCCAGATCCAGTAAAAGGGTCTTGTTTTTTTCTTTTTTTAATTTTCAAGGAAATATCCGTAAAAAAAAATGGAGAGAGAGAGTCAGCCGGTCATGCTCCCTAATTAATAGAGTAGGTAGCCATGCACGCTAGGTTTTTTTCTAAATTATAGTTTGATTGACTGCATGCGCTAGTCTTCCAATTAGTTGTTCTTTCTTTTTTTTAAAAAAGAAAAGCTCTTTGATAATAATAATTTGTTCTTTGATATTTCTGAAAAAAATAAAAATTTGTTCAAGTTCAAAAGTTATAAATCACTTTGTGATACTTAGGCCTTATTTGCAGGAATTAATCTGTAGATTAATTCAGTTCAGATCAGATAAGTGAAAATGTAATTTGATGAAACTCAATCATGCTGATTCATTTTATTAATACATTAATTCTCACTTCAGTTCAGTTCAGTTCAGGAAGAAATAAACTCTAGCAAACACGACCTTAGTTTTAAATGTGAATGGTCCACATTATAATTATATAAGAGATTACACGTTTATAAACCTTTGAGATCATTATTATCATCATTATTTAGTTAGAATAAACGTCTTTTAATTAAGAGACAATATTTTAAATTAAATAAACATAATACAAAATTTTAGGCTAAAATATATTTTCGACTACCGGCCCTTATACGTACTCATTTTATTTTATTTTAAAGTTGGTGTTTCTGTCCAATATATTTCAAATTTGTTCTGATTATGCATTGTCAACCCCCATAAGAACGTTCCATAATTATTAAAACACGATCAAATCATGTATACGTACAATTTATGTCCTCACCTATCAGCGAGAATGGACCGGCGCTGTAAAAAAAATCCGGGTCGCTCGCTAGTTCAAGAATTCAGATCGCTAGCCGACCCGATCGGTATTCCATCCACTCGCCGGTTAGAACCGGATCGGAAACCTGCTCGCACGCCAAACGTTCTTTTTCAACTCTTTATCAAATCGTTAAAACTATGCAATTATGAGTTGAAATCGTTCCAACACAAAATTATTGATAAAATAACCTTAACTAACCAAATATTATATATGTAATTAATTAGCTAACACTATTTTAATAAATATTGAATGGTGATGTAGGTGGGGGTTTTAGGGGAATACAAATAACGTCTGGGTTTTTTCAACTGGAATAACCAGTGAATTATTACAACTTTATTGTACTGCAATTGGTGCATTGATCTTTGCAACGTTAATGCATGCTTTTTGCTGGTTGATTTCATTATCATAAAGCAACTCCAAAATTAGCATGATTCTCGAAATGCCTTTCTGGTTACCAAAGTTTTGTTGCTAATTTAATGCAAGATTATTCCTCGGAGTAGAAGAAAATCAATAAAGCCAATTATAACGGTATATATTTGTGCCCAATCTGCATATATACTTTATCGGTTAACTAGAAAATATTGAATCATTAAAATCTTTAATTATTTGCATACACAAGTATTTGTACAAATTTGATATTTATTTAAAAATTATAAGTAATCTCGTCGAAGTATATGTGTAAAACAATCAAAATGTTAATTAAAATAATTTTGTAATCAGCACATACATGCACCATCTGCGGCAAGCGTATAACAAAATAAGAACGAAGACGCGTGAGTACCTGTATATGTATATAGCTTTAGCAGCTGATGAAACTCCAAAAAATTCCGACAGCCATCAATAAACACCGACAGTTTATCGCCACCTTCGGGTAGCTTATACCGGCGGAGATGGCCGTGACGAAGGCGAAATTCAGTGCCATGTACGAAACCCTGAAACAAGGCCTGTTCTTGAATGCTTTTGGAATATGGAGTATTTATATGTTCAATTCTTGCTAATATTTCTCGACGAGACTAGAGAATTATAAATTGTCTGTATTTAGTCCAATATTATTTTTTGGGAATTTCTGACAATATTCTTCCCAGGAAAATACATTGCAGTTTCACTTATTGGTATCATCTCGTCATTTTCCGCGTTCCTTGAATTTGTCAACTTACGCTAAAGTCCAAACGATTGAAAAATGACTAAAATTAATTAATATGCAAAACTGTTCCATCGTTTTGATGCAAAGTATTGACCATTTTGCTGCGAAACGCGCGAAAATTGATGATTTGAAATATTTATATTACATTATATATTTTTGGATAATACATGGTTAAATAATTTTATGAACAATATTTAAATTATTAACTTGATATCTATAAATACGAAACTCGACGAGGTAAAGGCAAAAAAAAAAAAAAAATTAAAAAATGGAAACAACAGAGATATACTATATACTCAAGGTATTTCTCAGATCGACAACCGACAACCCCAATAGCATTCTTCCAAAACAAATTTCGCTTATTTCAATCTCATAAATATTAATAATTGAGTTGTGGGATAGAAATAGACGGCTCATATATGTGGTAATAGTATTAACAACCACACACATGATCTAAATCTACATCACAATATCCTAAGTACACATCATCCTTCAATAAATTTTGGGTACAATCAACATTTATACATTATTTCATAAGAATTTCTTAAATTTTGAATAAATTCTTGGTTCAAGTTTTTGATTATCGGCCCTAAAATATACTTCGCTTGATTAATTAAGTCCTTGTTTTGCTGAGCTTATTTTATGCTGAACTGAACTAAAATAAATTTAAATATATTTACCTGAACTAAAATAAATTTAAACATATTTACCTGAACTAAAATAAATTTAAACATATTTAATCGAACTGAAATGAATTCAAATCTATTTGACTGAAATGATGAATAATTTAAAATATGTCATATATCATTAATGTAATCTAAAGTAAAAAAAAAAGTAAAATGAACTGAACTGAAAGAAAATATAAATCTATTTAATTGAATTGAATTCAACTAAACTGAGTTGAATTGAACTAATATAATAAGGGCATGTAAACAGTATTGATAAGATTAGTTTATACTATTTATAAAGAGTGGGATGCATTTCATGAATTAGAGTTTGATTAGGACTAAAATTTAAAATTCTACCTCAATTAAAAACTAAAATTTAATAAGAGATATTTTAGTAAAATTTACCATAAATGGAATGTGGATTTAGGATATTGGATGTGGAAATAGCATTCTCCTAAAAGCAATAATATATATTTGTAATGAGCACGTGTTAGATTAATTAATAGTCCTGCAGTTGTACGAACAATTTTGAAAAAAATGTCAAATTCCTGTCGGTTGAGGTAGAGAGCTTGATTTCATCACTTTCGAGCATGATTTTTTACACATTATAAACTTTTCATAAGACCAATTGAGACAAGTTTCCAATTGAAACTTTATAAATATGGAATCATGAAAAGAATCATTAGATTTGTTTTGCAAATATTGTTTTTAAAAAAAATCAATAACAGAAAACACTAAGCCTTGTTTGACAGAGTTTATCAGCAGAAACACTTATCGTATGCCCTATATGTAGCAAGTATTCCAAGCTGCAAAACACTTATCGTCACACTCCCATCTTCTTGGTATGACAATCGGCATGGCAAACATAGCTACCGCCGACGCGTGTGACACCAACGCGCCGCTTCTTGCCACCGGCGAACTGAGGGTACTGCAACCCATCTTCCAGATTTACGGCAAATCCCGTTGTTTCTCAGGCCCCATTTTCACCCTAAAAGTGTTCGAAGACAACACATATGTCCGTCAAACTCTCCAGACCAGAGGCGACGGCAGAGTGCTCCTTCTTGACGGCGGCGGAAGCATGCGGTGCGCCATTCTTGGGGGGAAACTCAGCCAGCTAGCTCAGAGCAGTGGGTGGGCCGGGATTGTTGTGAATGGCTGCATTCGCGACGTCGATGAGATCAATGCCTGTGATATCGGGGTCAGGGCATTGGCCTCTAACCCCAGAAGGCCGACCAAACACGGCGGCGGCGAGAAGAATGTCCCGGTTTATGTCGCCGGAGCCTTGATTAACGATGGGGAATGGCTTTATGCGGACGCTGATGGTGTTCTTGTCTCCAAAACTGAGCTCTCCGTCTGAGCCTCTTGCATTTCTGGTATATAATTCCAAATGTTGTAATTTCATGATCTTTTAAAAAAATGTTGGCAGCTTTGTTTTTCTTCTTGTATTATTACATGTCCATTTGTAATGCTCAATTATATACAAAAATCAAAAATCAAAAAATGTACATCATTGTGAATTTTATCAATAATTGTGTTTTTTTTTAAGATGTTCTTGAAAAATGTCTAGAATTGTTTGATATATAGGTGGAAATTCCACAAAACATAAAAACTAATACTACTCGATTTCGCAAAATTTGCTAACAAATTAAATAAGCCGACGTCCTAATGCGCTATTTTTTAATTATTGGAAGAAGGCATCCCATTACTGAGTGAAAACAATAATTTTTCATTATTCCATGTCTTTTTCCTCCTCGGATTTATTTCAGAAGATATTAAAGAAGGCATAGTATACGGTCTGAGGGAAATTATGTGGTTCACGTTGGCTTTGCTGTCGGTGGTCAAATAATTTTAAATCTCCTCATCGTTTTTTTTTTTAAAGATTAGATTAGGCTTCTCACACCTGTTAGAGGACAAATTACAGAAAAGAATGAAAGAATAGGCTAATTAGTTAAAGCTATACTCAACACAATCGTCGAAACGAAATTCAACTTAGTCAAGAGGTCAAGATAAGGTGAGAGATTATTTACATATATCTACAAAATACATCAACACAAAGTGTTATATTAGCCTTTCCAAAAGTGTTACATTAGGTGCTCAAAAGTGTTACATTAGATCTAATTGAAAGTGTTACATTAACTTTTCCAAAAGTGTGACATTAGATCTAATTGAAAGTGTTACATTAACTTTTCTAAAAGTGTTACATTAGATCTAATTAAAAGTGTTAAATTAGATTTTCCATAAGTGTTATATTAGGGGCTCAAAAGTGTTACTTTATAAAAGTGTTACCTTTGCTAGAAAGTTATAGCACTTTCAAAAAGTGTTACCTAAACTCTTGAAAGTGTTACACTAGATCTAATGTAACATCGTCTAAGGTAATGCTTTCGAAATTGTTACATTAAACCTAAAACAACACTTTTAGAACTAAAGTACCTAATTTGCAATAGTGCTTTCAGTTTCAGAGTAAATGAGCATGCTCATTAATACTCCAAGTCATGACCAGACGAAAATGGAGCATGAAATGTAATGTATTGGAGGGAACAGACAGCTTCACAGCAAGTACAGATCAGAAGAAAAGTCTCACATTAGTGGCAAAGTTAGAAGCCTCACAATGAGTCTGCAAACTGATAAATCAATCAGTAGTATCCATTTTGGAATTTCTAAGTGAGGGAGTACTCATTTGATCTAATCTAATCATTCCTTGTACTCAAAAACAAAAGGCCAATCATGTTGAGATTGTACATAATTTAGCAATCACATGATGTAAACTCATAATATAAAGTGTGTATCTTTAAAATATTAAATTTTATGTTAAAATATTAAATTATCTGAGCCGTCCACTCACATGTAAGGGTTGGGAAAAATCGAAAACCAAAAACCAAAGCGGAATCGAATGGACCGAAACATATTAACCCGAATCCAAATTCAATAAATGGGTTTTGGGTATTCGATTTAAAAAAAAAAAAAAAACTAAATTATAGATATGGGTTTTAGTTCAGAAACTCAACCTGAAAATCACCCAAAAACCAAATTCAAAAATTAACATATAATAGAAAGAGCCCTTCGACGCCGCTAAGATTTTGCCAGCACCGCTAGGAGAAGGCGAACCGCCTAAGCTGGTTGTAAGTTATGTTTTCACACGTCACGGCCTCCGTTAGAGCCTCAACGCGCTGACAACACGCGACCAGGTGGCGAATTTTCACACCACGGCTTCACGCACTGTGATGCGTGTATGCTTGCAGGCCACGCGCCGCCACCATGTTGTTGCCACTATGTCGGAATTCGCTCCTAATTACCTCCGCTGTCCCCCGCCCGAGATGGTATTCACGTCTTTTTCCCATCACATGCTTAGGAAATGTATTTGACAAATTTATCTATTTTGAATCATTGTTAATGAACTCAATATTGGGTTGATATTTGACTTTAGTTGAGAAACAATTTACTATTTGACTATGGAGTAAGTTATTGCTAGAATATCAAAAGTCATAAAATTAAAATAGGATATTGTTTGGGGAAAAATAGAAAAATAAAAATATTGTTACTATTAGTGATAATAAATGCAAGATTGGTAAAATGGAGTAGTTTTTTAGAGACGGTAAAAGATTATCTAATTTAAATCTTTATTTTGGAGAAGATCCCATATGTTCTTATCATATATATTTATGATAGTACGGCTATTTCATTCACATTATGAGATTAGTTCACTTTTTTGTTTTATTAGTCTTTTATTAATTATTTTAATTTATAATTTTAACAAAAAATTCATTAAAATTTCATTAATGGATTAAAAAAAATCGGTATGACTAGATTTCATCAAATTATATTTCAACTGAATTGAACTGAACATAATTAAATTGAACTGATCAGAAAGAGAACATGGCCTATCAATAGTATCACATTTATGTTTTTTCATTATTTAATTTATTATAATATTCAGTATTGAATAGAACTAAATTAGAATAAAATGAACTGAACTGATCTGAAACTTATTTTTAGTAAACTTATTTGGCAAATGAACCACATATTATTTTCAGTAAACTTATTTTCAGCGTGATGTGAAAAACAAATAGGTTTACTAAATTAAATTGATATAAAAAATAAATAAGTTTATACTGAACTGGAAAAAAAATCTAAACAGAAAAATATTTATCTGAACTCATCTAGACAGTCATGATTGAACCCAATTTAATTCAATTCAATTTAGTTTAGTGAAATTACAATTTGATGAAATTCAGATTAAATCAATCATGATTTTTTTCGATACATTAAAATTCAGTAGTTTAGTTAATTTAATTCAGTTCAATTCTGCAAATAAGTTTAGAAAGATAGGGTCTAAATAAAAAAGGATCAGTAATAGATTAGAATCAAGATTTGCATGGATTGCATTTCAGACCCTTAATTACGCCAAATATATCATAACAAGATAGAAATGCCCTCAGAAGAAGGCAGCAGGAGACCTTCACTTGAGTATTCAAGGTCGACTTAGAAAAGGTCAGCCACACACAAGTCTTCAAAAGTCGAGTCGCCAATACAAAACAGCAGAAGACCTGATGAATTCCTTTGTTTCAGTTAAATTTGTTTTATGAAATAAATATTCACTCATTCTAAAAAGTGATCATTTTGGATGTATGGGCTAAACATCGGATGAAACCTTATGATTTTAAAATACGGATCGGCAAAAGAAAAATGTACATGCAAGCACACCTTTTTTATCTGATGTTATTCTGATATCGTGCCTTAAGTCAAAGTCCGGCCACTATTGCAACTAGCAAATCCAAGTAAACAAAAAGACCTTCACAAAACGGTACAGGACCAAGTATCTGTGTTTCTTCGATTGATTCATGGTCTCTCTCTAATGCCATGTATCTGTGTTTTGACTGGAAAGGCATTTCTTTCACGAATTCGGAAACAGTTACCGAGATCGACCTCAAGGTCCTCAGCAAGGACAGGTTTTTCCTAATGTTGTCTCATTGCTGGCCTAATGGCTGTCTCAACGGAAGTCTTGACTAGTTCCACTTTGATTCCTTCCCAAATCTCACTGCTTTCAATGTCGCCGGGAACAGACTCACCGGTGCCGTCCCATCCACCATCGGTAGCCTCTCAAACCTCGTCTCCCTGGACCTGAGTAACAATTTATTTGATGGTGCCATTCCAAATCAGCATTTGGACCTAAGTGGGAACCACTTACGTAGTCCTCCTAACTGGTTCGAGTTTCGCAGCTTGCCTTCCTTGGACTACCTCAACTTGGGCGGTAACAACATCAGGATTCCTAGGTTTCGTAACAGGTTGTCGGAATCTCACTTATCTAGGCCTGTCTTATGCTAGCCTGAGAGGCTCTATTCATCTCGAATCCATGTTTGATCAATTGCTTCTTCTCGGAACCCTGGATCTTAGTTGTAACACGCTTCAAGGGCCATTGCCACAAGACTTTACATCTCTCTCAAATCTAAAATATCTCTACTTAAGAGATAACAATTTCACAGGTCCAATTCCTCATTTCATGGATCATCTTCTAAAACTTGATCTGTCAAACAATTCATTTGAAGGAAGCATCCCTTACAATTCATCGTAGATGAATACACATCATCTACAACATAAGATTAACCCTCAAATTAACTATTTGGGTTTGAAATGAGCATCTCCAATTGTAACACCCACGAAATTACAAGACTAAAATTTAAAGGGGCACTACGAGTATTGATAGAGTTTACTACAATTTTCGAGTCAAGTCCTTCTACCGAAGCTGTAAACATTATAAATACAAAAATTTGGCCCTGTTTGCCAGAGCTTATCTGTAGATCAGTTCAGTTCAGTTCAATTCAGTTCAGTTCAGTTCAGTTCAATGAAATGTAATTTGATGAAATTCAGGTTAATTCAGTCATGTTGATTCCATTTTTCAATACATCAATTTTACTTCAGTTCAGTTCAGTTCAGTACCATCAATAAATAAGCTCTAGTAAACAGGGCCTTTATCCATTAAATATTACAGAGATGTCAATCTAAAACCAACTCTATACGTTCAGGATTCTTCTACGTACTCATCATCATATACTTTATCTTATTCCTTAGGTAGAGACTTAGGTATAAATCTGCAACAAAATAGTGTAAAAAGTGGGGTGAGCTACACTAACTCAGTGAGACTAATATCATTCTTTCACAAATCTTGACAACAGACACTTATCACTGTTAACGACACAGAGCAAGTAGTCATGTAGCAGCAAGCAATGTCATTCAAGTGGTTTCACACACAAGGACAAAACTTTACACTCACAATAGACAGTTTAACGATCAAACCAAGACAGTGAAAAGCGCCTATTGAAAAAATATTGAAGACATGATAAAACCCTCACCTTTTCCTGACTTAACACATGAGATATTAGGTGAAACCTGCAATATATATTTCGTAGTAAAATATTAATCACTCTTCTCTGAACAGGTGCTCTACAGAGAGCTATACAATTAGTGTTCTTAACAACAGTAAGAACATCTCAAGCTCCTACTACA
Source organism: Cruciata laevipes (assembly GCA_963678965.1). NCBI lineage: Eukaryota > Viridiplantae > Streptophyta > Magnoliopsida > Gentianales > Rubiaceae > Cruciata > Cruciata laevipes. Next base: position 6,923,843 of record OY787639.1, read on the forward strand.
AGTACAAGTAACTGATTTCACTTTGATTTTTAGGTACAAAATAGTCCTTCACTTTTAAGCTCAAGATACTGTCATGTTCTTACAGACTGGGACACGACCGACTGGTGTCTGGGATGCAATAGGATTCTAAATATAAAGTTTTACTGCCATTTATTTTTAACATGATCTTTTATTTTTTGTAATCTATTAAATTTATCCCTTACTTTTAATTCTAATACATATGATTTAAAAGAAATATTTTCCGTCACATCCTTAGATTATCACTAACTTCTTTACTATTTCATTATAATCTTATGCTAAACGACCCTTATACGTCTATAGTATTTGGGGTTTCACATTCACCACTCTTAAGGAAATTCCGTCCCGAAATTTGTCCTTTAACTACTATTGCACATCAACCTTATATACTTCTAGCATTTACCTACTGAGACTTTTGGATTTTTTTTTTCTAGCATAATCTATCTACTGAACAACCATTCCTATTGTGTCCTTTAAACTCACAACTAAATATATCCATACCAAGATAAATAGACCCTCCCTTGCTCATTTACAATACACACAAGCAATATAATTTATTGACTCCAAAGATCGCGAACATAGACGAAAAGTGTTAATCAACAATATTTTTATGGACTAAAGCTACTCCCTCTAAATATATAGCAATTCAGAATTCCTATAAAATTTAAGGTTCAAAGAGTTATTCATTAGTTATACTTTCCATTTTCAAACAAATACATTGATCACTTTCTCAATGTTATACTTATTTTGAGAGAAGATGCAGAATTCAAAGATACAACAATTACTCAAAGTTAGTTGGTTTCTTTTAAGTATGACACCTTAAGGGTGATATTTGGAAAGTCGTCGAGATCCTAGCCGCCGCCGTCTAAACTGTTGCAACAACTCCCTACTCGACTTTGTTTGCTACGGCTTCACTTTGTTATGATGAGATTCCATTCCTTATTTAGTTATATTATTATTCATTTTCCTATTCTAATTAAGCTAGTTAATTATAGTAATAGTTGTAAGTTATTTCCTTTTCTTAGTTAGATTGTCATTCTCATATGTCTATATAAAGAGGACATATTCTATGTAATCATTCATTCAATATCCAATACAATCATTAATTCAATAGAAGATGTTTCTTCAAGGTAGGTGAATCCCTAATCAAAAGGTTCAATAGGTTGACAGACCACAAATCAAAGGTCATATCCCCCTTGAGGTATCGAACATCATCATGTTACTTGCTACGGGCCTCGCCAACCTCTTCAAGAATGAACCGCTAATGATAGAGCTCCTAGAATTATATTGCTTCCGATATCGGAAATGTTGTTGCACATCGTTGTCTTGAATTTTTCCACAACCCGCCTTCCAATGAAACCTTTATTCAAGTTTAATGCAGTAGTGATAAAAGGCTCACATTCGTATCTTCATGTCCCGCTACAATGAGTTTTGTATCATCATTTACGACACACGTATCGAGGCACAAAACACAATGGATGTGGCATGCCAATATCATCGATCCAATATCATACACCAAACCAACATAATAAGAAGAGAATATTTTTGTAAACCTTATTCATCATGGAATAATAGAGGTTTGATTATAACTAACTTACTTGCCCACTATCTGTAGTGGTATATACTGGGCCACACAGGCCCATACCGGTCTATACATTCCTATTTAAGGAACTACGAGATAATAAAGCCTAGTAAAGCCTCGGCCCAATATGAGGAGTATAACCGACTTAGTCAAGGCAAGCGCATGATCTTTGGAAAGAGAAAAGAAAGGGATCACGATCACAACATGGTAACATGAACCAAGAAAGTAGGAAACAGGGGACTCTCTATAAATAAGACCAGAGTAAGAAGAAAGAGGTACGCACTTCTGATACTAGATTATTGTATTCATCAAACAGAGACTGACTTTACCATCAGGGAGTCTTCCCGGAATTCATTCTGGGACCTTGCAGGTTACATCCGGCGAACTGACGGAGGTCATCGGTGGTCTCGTGGGTGATCAAATCACACCATTGGAGCCGTTTGTGGGGATCATCTTTTAGTAACCATGGTGACCACCAGAAGGAATCGGAGAGAAACTCCTCAAAACAGCAACTCCGCTTCTAGAACAATAACTGATGGAAGAGGAGAGGAACATGAGGGGAAGAACAATATGAAGAAGTAAATTTTCAGTCACAGGGAGACGAACATCCAGAGGCTAACTCAGGATCCTCGGACCACACCCATCTCAAGGAAAAATAAGCATTTGAAGCCTTCTTGGAGGGGCAGAAAGAAACCCTGTTTGTTCAATTCAAAAGGGCCAGGAGAACTCAAGATGATTCTAAGGCCAATAGTGATCAGAGGGGTGAGAGATCGGTTCCAATCAATCGCCCAGAAAACTTTCAAGGAAGTCACAGAGTAAATGTAGAAAGGAGGGAGGAACGCTCTATTTTGATCGGTCGGGGAGAAAGAAAGGAAGAAAGATCTATCCTTGTCGGACATAGGGACACTCTCATTTACGGCAAAGAGTTACAGTCGATCATCGTAGAGGATGAAAGCGACTATTCTCCTTTCATCAGGGAAATACAGGATTATCCGATGAGTTATACCTTCAAGCTGCCCTTTCATGTCAAAATATACGTTGGAACAACAGACCCGAAGGACTTCTTGCACTTATATAGGAACAGTATAAGATTCTGGAACGCCCCATTACCTGTTGTATGCAAGGCGTTTCCGATAACCAGACCGGCGATCACTTGGTATGAAAATCTCCCAAGACAAAGCATCAGGTCATGGGACCAGTTATCCGATATGTTCCTAGGGAGATTCTATAAAAACCAGAAGTTCGAGCGCACAATCGCCGATCTAGTTAACATTAAACAAAACAACGACAGCATTGGGGAATATCACTCCAAAATGGTAATGGAAAGTCTCCAGGTCAAGGATCTCTCCTATCAAATGTTTTTAGGGGCGTTTATGAGCGGGCAAAAGTCAGGCGACTTCTATAAGAAGTTACGAGAGGAAATGCCTAGTAATGAACGTGATCTACAAAAACTTGTTGAAAGATATGTTCGCACTTAAGAGGCGAACGATAGGAAAATAGAGAATGAGAGAGGTGGAAAAAATTATTTGATAATGAATTAAAACAACAGGGCATGAAGGACAAGCCGCTACAAACATCCAAGACAAGGGATGGCTTCGGAAAAAAACCTTTCGAGGAAACGCCACTGACCAAGCCAAGGAAAGAAATTTGGCAGAATAACAAGGACCTCTTCAGCCCAAAGGAATTCTATTGTTCCTTTCATCTGGATCATGGACATGATACCGAAGGGTGCACATCGCTAAAGAGACAGATAGAGGATAATGTTCGACAGGGAAACCTTCTCCACTACAAGAAGAACACTAGCTATGGTGGTAGGACTGTCGCACAACCGGGAGAGGAGGTGAAAGTACAAGGTAAAATGACTGCCGCAGTAACACAGGCGGAGCCATCATACCAAACGTCCAAAAAAATCATACTATCTATCCATGGTACAACCGAGTATATCTCGAATAACGCTTGGAAATAGAGGGCGAGATATGTACCGCCACAAGAACCAACTGATAAAAGGTTTAAGATGAGTGAAGTCATCACATTTGATGAAAATGATACGGTACCAACCGCCTCACCACACAACGACCCACTGGTGATAGTGGAGAAAATTGGAAATTCAACAGTTCACAGAGTTTTCGTGGATGATGGAAGCGCGGTGGACATCCTGTTCGCCGACTGCTTTGACAAATTAGGTCCAAAAATGGAAGATCTTAAGAAACCCACTTCGGCTCTAGTTGGATTCACTGGCAAGTTAGAAATGCCGATGGGACAAATCCAGCTGCCGGTGACTGTGGGAGAAGGAGATAAATGTTGTACTATCCTCTGTGATTTCGTTGTCATGGATGCACAAATCCCATTTAACGCGATAATAGGGCGTCCATGGATGAATGCGGCGAAAGCAATTTGGCCTCCTTATCACTTGGTCATGAAGTTTCCAACGCCAAATGGGATAGCAGTTATTAGGGGAAGTCAGCAAGCAGCGAGACAATGTATGGCAATAGCCATGAAGCCTACCAGATCGACGGAAAAAACGGATCTTCCAATGGTAAGTACTGTAGCCACAGGACAAAACGTTCCTCACAAACCCAAAATCCATCTGGGAGAGGAAACGGAGAAATTTAAAATAATTGACGATGATCGGTTGTCAGTAATTATGATAGGCCGCAACTTACCGGATAGCATCAAAAGGAGTATAAAACTCATTTTACAGCGATACACTGATGTTTTCACCTGGTCTCATATGAATATGGGTGGAGTCGACCCAAGTATTGCTACACATGAATTACATGTGGACCCAGGGATTAGACCAATCAAACAGAAACAGCGAAACTTCGCTTCTGACAGGCAACAAGCTATAGATAACGAAGTCCAGGCACTGACAGAAGCCGGTATTTTGCGAGAGGTAAGATATCCAACATGGTTAGCCAACCCAGTCATGGTGAAAAAGGTGAACGGTAGCTGGCGAATGTGTGTAGACTATTCGACCCTCAACAAATATTGTCCGAAGGATTGCTACCCATTACCAAAAATTGACAAATTGGTAGAATCAATCTCGGACCATGAAGCATTGGCATTCTTGGATGCATATAAAGGATACCACCAAATTCTGATGGACACAAAGGATGCGGAGAAGACAGCCTTCATTACCACGATGGGGTCATTCTGTTATAACAGAATGCCTTTTGGGCTAAAAAATGCTGGAGCAACATACAAGTGAACCATCGACAAATCATCCGCCCATCAAATAGGATGAAACCTTGAGGCATACGTGGATGACATGGTGGTCAAAAGTAAATGCGTAGATATTTTCCCAAACGCCCTTGAGGAAACATTTAAAACCCTTCAGAATTTGGGCATGAAATTAAACCCAAAGAAATGCACCATTGGGGTGGGCGAAGGGCGATTCCTGGGATACCAAGTCTCATCTAAAGGACTCGGCCCAAATCCGGAGAAGATAGAAAATATCATGAAACTACCTACGCCAAAATCCATAAAAGACATACAGGTCTTAACAGGATCACTTGCTACCCTGAACAGATTCATGGCCAAAGCCGCAGACAAGCATATGCCAATACAACTCAAATCCGAGATTGCGTCATTACCTTCCTTATCAATACCAATAGAGGGTGAACCACTATTTGTATACCTAGCAGCTTCAAATAAGGCGGTTAGCTCGGTACTCGTAAGGATAGACAACGTGATACAAAAGCCCGTATACTACGCTAGTAGAAGTTTACAACTAGCGGAGGAGAACTATTCAATGCTAGGAAAACTTATATTAGCACTAGTACACGCAACCAGGCGTTTGAGAACCTATTTTCACAGTCATCGGGTGACTATACTCACAGATCAACCAATTAAGCAAATCCTCATGAGGACCGACCTATCAGGGAGAATGAATAAATGTGCGATCGAGCTGGGTGAACATGATATCACTTTTAACCCGCGAAAGGCGATCAAAGGACAAGTACTGGCAGACTTTCTGGCAGAAATGACATCCATAGATCATAACAATGACTCCTCACCTGGAACCTTAACTCCAGAGGACAAACTGGATAAAGGGAAAGCTAAGCTAGAGGATATTGCGTGGCAATTGTATGTAGATCATCAAATAAAGACGATTGATGTGCCGGTCTGTTGCTCATCAGCCCAGAAGGATATGAGCACAAGCATGCCATAAGATTCGATTTTCATCTATCAAATAATGAGGCAGAGTACGAAGCATTGGTGGGCAGACTCGTAACCGCCAACAAACTGAACATAAGAAGCATCAAAGTATTCAGCGATTCACAAATTGTTGTGAGCGATTTCGAGGTTCGAGAAGCTCACCTAGCTAAGTATCTGGTTAAAGTCAAAAACCTTTTGACAAAGTTTGACTATGTACATATCCAGAAAATACCAAGAATTCTGAACCAAAGGGCGGACGCATTAAGTAGATTGGCGAATGCAAGCTACCCAGAACTAAGCAGTCATAAGGATGTGACAATCGAAGTGATACCCTTGAGAAACCAAGAAGAGGTAATTGTAGCCACAATCCTGGATGAGCCCAACTCATGAATGACGCCAATCGTCAATTACCTGCGACATCAACAGCTACCGGAGGAAACAAAGATGGCAAAAGTTATCGAACGTAAATGCATATCCTTTGTGTTAGAAGGAGATGCCCTATATAAAAAAGGATACCTGATGCCTTGGCTAAGATGCATAGGACCCCAACAAGCCTAAGCAGTGGTGGCCGAAGTTCATGAAGGAGATTGTGGCTCTCACCAGGGTGCACGAATGCTAGCTAAAAAGATATTGCTATGTTCAATGACACGTACGATTATGTCCAAAAGTGCCGAACCTGTCAAATCAACTCCAACTCAACGATTACACCAAAATCCCAATTGGTGGGAATTCAAAGCGCATGGCCATTCGAGAAATGGGGAATGGACTTTGTGGGTCCATTTCCACGAGGGACTGGAAATGCTAGATTCCTTATTGTAATGATCGACTACTTCACAAAGTGGGTATAGGCGAAAGCCCTACCCAAGATGACAGCATGTCACGGGGCACCTAATTGATCGGTTGCCCCGAGCACCAACAACTACGTTCGTCGCACTCGGCCCGGAATCACCCGGGCGTTTAGAGGAACGTAGACCCTAGCGGAAGGACGCTATGGGTTTTTACGAGAGTTTAGCCACACTTCTGGAATTGCAATCTAAAGGCCAAGAAAGGCAACACAACACTTGGCGAACAAAGTTCGTTTTCAATTAGAATGCTAAAATCGGGTAGGGGAGTGTTCCAGTCACTTCTCCCTATATATGTTGTGTGGGACGAAACCCAAGTGACAGGTGCGGGAGTTATTATGCAAAATACTACCCGCCAACCCGAAGGGCCGAGACACATACATATTATTGAAGTACACATAAATACAAGTTATTACACAAAAGATAGCTCGGGGAAATGTCTTCATCCCGAGAAAAGACACGGAGCTCAAAAGTCCAGACACGGCCGACTGGTGTCTGAGACACGGCCGACTGCTATCTGGGACACGGCCGACTGCTGTCTGGGACATGGACCCGTGCGTTAGGGACACGGGCGTAAAGACACGCACACGGGGCACGAGCGCCGGGCACGATAGGCACGGGCGCTGGACACGAGCGGTAAGACACGCGCACGGGGCGCAGGCGCCGGACACGATAGGCACGGGCGCTGGACACGGGCCTTAGGTGCAACACGCACGGGACACGGGCGCCGGACGTGCTACTGGCACGTGACTTTGGCGTCCTGGCTGGGCATGAGCGCTGGGCCAGGGACGCCGATCAGGCAAAAAGGGACCGAAGACCGGTCTTGGAGGGACAACGGGCACGGGACTCGGGCACCGGGCCCGTTGGGTTACGGAGTGGCTTGCGGTAAACCGCGGTTTAAAGGGCCACCCCGTAACATACTCCCCCACTTAATTTGGCGCCGTCCTCGGCGCCGTAGAAACTTGAAAAGCATCTAAGAGCGGTTGAAACGCTCGAAGGTTTTTCTCAAGCTCCCACGTGTTTTCTTCTTTGGGACAGCCTCTCCATTTCACCAGGTACTCCCGTTGTTTCTAGTGAGCGCGGTAGACATCTCTAGATTGGAGGATGCCTTCGGCGACTTTCTTCCCTCGAGCTGGATGTTGAATTCGGCTCGACGGGGGCACATTCCTGTCCGGGTTCTCTCCATTTTCATGATACGGCTTCAAGAGGCTCACATGGAGTACCGGATGCGTCTTCCACCAGGCAGGAGCGTCCACTTTGTAGGCGACCTTTCCCACCCTCTTAACGATTGTAACCGGACCAATATACTTCCTTGTGAGACGAGGGTCCCGGTTACCGCCTTGCTATCGTGCTGGTTAGGCAACTTAACGAGCACGTGGTCTCCCACTGCAAATTCTGCAAAACGCCGATGTTCATCTGCGTGCTTCTTCATGCGGGCGACTGCCTTTTCAAGCGCACTCTTGGCAATGTCCACGTTCTGTTTCCATTCCAAAGAGAAGTTCTTGGCCCTTGGTGCCTTGGACCGGACTGTAAGATCAACGGTATGGGGTAGTAAGGGTTGCTGCCCGGTGACAACTTCAAAAGGGCTTTTGTTAGTGGAAGAGCTCTTTTGAGAATTGAAGCACAACTGGGCTACATCCAGCAATTTCACCCATTCCATTTGCTTGACGGTCACAAAGTGTCGTAAGTACTCTTCCAGCATTCCGTTGAAGCGCTCAGTTTGTCCGTCCGATTCTGGGTGAGCCGTGCTACCCATGTTCAACCTGGACCCTAGAATCTTGAAGAGTTCCGTCCAGAAGTGGCCCGTGAAGCGGGAGTCACGATCACTGACTATATCCCGCGGTAATCCCCAGTACTTAACAATGTGTTTGAAGAAGAGCTGAGCAGTCTCCTCGGCCGAGATGTACTGGGGACATGGTATGAACGTAGCATATTTTGAGAACCGGTCCACTATCACAAGGATTGTTGCAAGATCCCCCACTTTTGGCAACCCTGTGATATAATCCATGGAGACACTCTCTCATGGTCGCGTGGGGATTGGGAGAGGTTCCAACAATCCCGCTTTCTTCTGATGGTCGGGCTTGTCTTGTTGGCAGATTAGACAAGTCCGCACGAAGTGCTCCATATCGTGCTCCATTGATGGCCAATAGTACCCCCTACGAATTAAGGCCAAGGTCCTCTCCATTCCGGGGTGTCCGGCCCATACTGTATCATGACACTCTTTAATGATCTCCGTCCTTAGTCCCCCACCATTGGGGACATAGGCACGGTTCTTCTTTGTATACAAAATACCATCTTCCATCCAAAACTGCTTAGCCTTGCCCTCCAGGGCCAAGTTCATCAGTTGTACCGCTGCCTCGTCGGTTGCTAGGTGCTCCCGAATTTTCTCCTTAATTCCTGTCGACACCTCGCTCGCTTGCCTCGCCGTCATTTGGAACATGGTAGCTACTTGGTCTTGACGACTCAAGGCATCAGCGACATGATTGGTCCTTCCCGTTCGATACTCCAGCTGGAAATCGAACTCCGCAAGCATTTCTTGCCATCTTGCTTGTCGGCTGTTCAGCTTGGGTTGCGTTAGAAAATGGCTCACTGCCGTGTTGTCCATTTTCACCACGAACGACGCTCCCAACAAGTAGTGCCTCCAAACACGTAGGCAGTGCACTACGGCTAACAACTCTTTCTCGTGGGCCGGATATCGGGTTTCAGCTCCATGCAATTTTCTGCTCTCGTAGGCCACCGGGTGGCTATCTTGCATTAGCACTCCACCGAGCGCAAAGTCTAAGGCATCCGTATGCACTTCAAACGGTTTGGATACATTAGGTAGCACCAAGACCGGGTCAGTGGACAGGATCCTCTTCAAATCATCAAAGGCCTTCTGGCAGCAGTCTGACCACTCCCACGCCTTTTCCTTCTTTAACAACTCAGTCAGGGGCACGGCTATCTTCGAGTAGTCCTTTACGAACCGACGATAGTAGTTAGCCAACCCCAAAAAGGATCTCAGTTCAGACACTCCACCAGGAGGCTTCCACTTGGTAATTGCCTCCGTTTTCTTCGGGTCCATCCTTATCTTGCCCGCCTCGATAATATGACCCAAGATATCAATTCTCTTCTGCGCAAACAAGCACTTTGAGGGCTTGGCATACAACTGGTTCTCCCGCAACCTAGCTAGTACCCGTCTCAAATGCCCCAAATGCTCCTCGAACGTATTGCTATAGATAACAATATCGTCCAAGTAGACCACCACAAATTCATCCAGGAAGTCCCGCAAGACCTGGTTCATCAGGGTGCAAAACGTGGCGGGGCATTCGTGAGGCCGAACGGCATCACTTTGAACTCAAACGCCCCGTACCACGTCACACACGTTGTCTTGTACTCATCCCCATCCTTTACCCGCACTTGCCAGTAGCCGGAACGCAAGTCTATCTTGGTGTAGAATTGGGCATGACACAGCTGGTCGAAACAATCCGCAATCAATGGTATCGGGTATCGGTTCTTGACAGTGATCTTGTTGAGCGCCCTGTAATCTACACAAAAGCGCAATGACCCATCACTCTTCTTCTGGAACAGCACAGGTGCTCCATAGGGGGATTTGGCCGGCACCACAATCCCACCCTCCAACATCTCAGTCAGCTGCTTCCTAAGCTCCGCGAGCTCAGGCTGGGACATCCGGTAGGGGGCTCAAGCCGGCGGCCTCGAACCTGGAATTAACTCGATCTCATTGTCCACATCCCGTCGAGGTGGTAGCCTCTTGGGGAGCTCCTCAGGCATCACGTCCTGGAATTCCATCAACAATATTTTCACCACCGGGGCGATAGGGCCAGATTTCCCTTCAAGCTCCTCCAAACACAGCATGGCTAAGAAGCTTTCCTCCTTTCGGACCAGTCCTCTCTCGAACTGCATCGCTGTAATCCGTTGATTCTCCGACTTACCGGACAAGGTGGGGATAACGACCGGGTCACCCCCCATCACTAAGAGCATGTTCCCACGGGGGTAAATCGCAATACCTGCATCCCGAAGAAATTGTATGCCGATGATAAGCTTGAAGTCGTCCATCTTTACTGCATGGAAGCTTGTCTCCGCAGTGAATTTGTCTATCTTCACTCGGCATCCATGTGCAACGCCCACTATCGGCTGCGCCGGTGAATTAACGGCCTTCACCTTGCCCATAGAGGCCTCCAGCTTGAGACCCAATCTCCCCACTTCGGACTCGGCCAGGTAGTTGTGCGACGCATCTACCAAAGCCTTGAGGGGTTTCCCATTCACGACGAGGTTCACATACATCAATCCTTGATTACTGTCTTTCAACGGTCTGACTTGCTCAATCTCCTCATTAGCCAACGTCGGTCCCGGTTTCTTCACCACTACCGGTCCTTTAGTTTTTCTCTGCGTGGCCCTCATGGCATTGCAGGAGAAACTCATGGCTCCAATCACTTCAGGGTCTTCCGCCTCGCGGTTTTCCTGTTCGTTCGACGACTCCTCCTCTAGGTCAGGGTCAATTCCCTCCGCCTGAAGGGCATTCATGAATGCCTTTTTTTGTGCACAGTCCTTATACAAGTGTGGCCCTTTGCAGAGATAACACCCGGTGAACTCCCCTGATCCAGGGTTGTTGCTAGAACTTGAGCTCGCACCTGAGCCCTTCCAATTGTTGGTTTGGCTCCTTGCCGCACCACTCCCCGCACCGGGGCTACTAGCACTCGCATAGCTTCTCGGACCACTCGACCCAGCCTTACCGAATCGGTTCCCCCCTTTCGGTGTACTAACTGCCGGCGGTCTGGATTCCCTCCTGGGTTCCACGTTGTAATCGGTCAAGCCCTCCGCTAAGGTCACCGCCTCATCGAAGGTCTTCACTCGGGCTCGGGTCAGTTCCATTCTCGCCCAGGCTTGGAGACCATGTTTGAAGTCGTGCAATTTGTAATCGTCCGGGTGATAGGGGAGGTGTAGCATCACCCCCCTGAAATTTTGCACATACTCCCTTATGGAACCTGTATGCCGCAAGCCCTTCAACTTCAGAAGAGCCTGTTCCTTCACATTTTGTGGGTAGAAGTGATCCTTGATCCCTTCCTTAAACTGCTCCCACGTCTCAATGGTTAGCGCCTCCGCTTTCATGGTTCTCCACCACATCTTTGCGTTTCCTTCTAAGTACATGGCCGCCGTTGCAATCCGGTCGGCGTCTTCATCCAGATGGGTGGCGTCAAAGTATGCTTCCATGTCGAAGACGTAATTGTCTAGCAACTTCGCATCCCTTTGACCCTCAAACACCTTGGGTTCCCTCACTTTATGCTTTACTGAGGGCCGGAGCCCAATCGTGTGAGTACCATCATCGTGGGGTAAGTTCACCAACGATCTCTGAAGCACCAACACATGGAGCTTTATGTCATCCACAATCAGTTTCATTGTTTCTTGCGCCTCCCGTGTTTCAGTCAACTCGACTCTTAACACGTCAACTTCTTCCGCACGGTGTGTAGCGGCTTCCTTCAACAAGCGTATCTCTTGGTTCGCAACCGCAAGATCCCTGCTAAGGTCCACAATATCCGTCTCGGCTTGTTCTGCAAACTTCTCCAGAGACTCAAACCGCTCATGGTTGGGCCTCGTCCCACCTGACTGTTCTGCTTCAGCCATTTCGAAAATTTCGGTCCCAATTTATGGCTCTGGTTACCAACTGTCACGGGGCACCTAATTGATCGATTGCCCCGAGCACCAACAACTACGTTCGTCGCACTCGGCCCGGAATCACCCGGGCGTTTAGAGGAACGTAGACCCTAGCGGAAGGACGCTATGGGTTTTTACGAGAGTTTAGCCACACTTCTGGAATTGCAATCTAAAGGCCAAGAAAGGCAACATAACACTTGGCGAACAAAGTTCGTTTTCAATTAGAATGCTAAAATCGGGTATGGGAGTGTTCCAGTCACTTCTCCCTATATATGCTGTGTGGGACGAAACCCAAGTGACAGGTGTGGGAGTTATTATGCAAAATACTACCCGCCAACCCGAAGGGCCGAGACACATACATATTATTGAAGTACACATAAATACAAGTTATTACACAAAAGATAGCTCGGGGAAATGTCTTCATCCCGAGAAAAGACACGGAGCTCAAAAGTCCAGACACGGCCGACTGGTGTCTGAGACACGGCCGACTACTGTCTGGGACACGGCCGACTGCTGTCTGGGACATGGACCCGTGCGTCAGGGACACAGGCGTAAAGAGACGCACACGGGGCACGAGCGCCGGGCACGATAGGCACGGGCGCTGGACACGAGCGGTAAGACACGCGCACGAGGCATGGGCGCCGGACACGATAGGCACGGGCGCTGGACACGGGCTTTAGGTGCAACACGCACGGGACACGGGCACCGGACGTGCTACTGGCACGTGACTTTGGCGTCCTGGCTGGGCACGAGCGCTGGGCCAGGGACGCCGATCAGGCAAAAAGGGACCGAAGACCGGTCTTGGAGGGACAACGGGCACGGGACTCGAGCACCGGGCCCGTTGGGTTACGGAGTGGCTTGCGGTAAACCGCGGTTTAAAGGGCCACCCCGCAACACAGCGGAAGCCACAGTGGCGTTTGTATGGAAAAATGTGGTTTGTCGTTTTGGAATACCCAACACAATTATATCTGACAACGACACTCAGTTCACCAGCGCAGTTTTTTCCGAATGGTGCTCCAAATGGAAAATCACGCAAAAATTCACTTCAGTGGCTCACCCTCAGGCAAACGACCAAGTGGAGGTCACAAACCATACTATCCTGCAAGGCATACAGAAACGCTTGACCGGAAAACAAACAGGATGGGTCGAACAACTGCCAAAAGTGCTTTGGACATACAGAACAACACCAAGGACGCCAACAGGCGAAACGCCTTATAGCTTGACCTATGGACATGGGCAATGATTCCACTTGACCTTAGCACACCATCCCCGGGATAATGTCCTTTGAAGAAGTCCAGAACGACGAGACAATGAGGTTGGATCTGGATTTGTTGGACGAACAGCGTGACAAAGCGAACATAAGGAATGCCAGCTATAAGGACAAAATAGCTAAAGCATACAATCTTCGCAGTCGAGAAGTAAGATTCAAAGTAGGCGACTTGGTACTCCGCAAAAATGAATCAAGTTTGGCGGAGAAAACAGGAAAGCTATGTCCCAAATGGGAAGGGCCATACAATGTAATCGAAGCTAGACAATCTAATTCCTACAAGTTAGCCAGGATGGATGATAGCATAATTCCTAACTCATGGCACGCTATGAATCTTAAAAAATACTACACCTAGAGCAACAAGGTAGAGTATGAAAACGCATGTATAAGAACCATGACATAATCATTGGTGGCTATATGTCCTTATTTCTCCACGTTTTATAAAGGTGACATAATCACCTCTTTGTATATATATATATATATACAAAAACGCCATTTTTTTGGGCACAATACCGAGAGTCAATTACAATTAAACCATGGAATTAGGTAGTGATACATAAATAATAATAAAAAAATAAAAAATAAAAATAAATTAATAAAAAATATATATATATATATAAAAAATAAAAAAACCACTCTTAGTGGGAGTCATAATTATGGTATAACGACAACACGTCGGCAAAGGTTGAACGCCAAAATTTCAAGACTGACGCGCAAGGACTTCATATCCATAGTCAGCAAACGCCTACTAAAGTCCTTCGCGACTGGCGAACAATAAGACCCACATTAAGGGCACCATCTTCAAAAATGGCAAAAGCTAAAAAGGCAAATGCCACAATAAGACCCAAATAAGGGCACCACAATAAGCGATATCAAAAAGTTATAAGGCGAACGTCATACATAACTGATATCCTTGTTAACATAGTAAACACCTACTAAAGTCATCAATAACTGCGATCAATAAAGACCCGACAATGAGCTGTCAATAAGGGCACCACAGTAGGCGATATCAAAAAGTTATAAGGCGAACGCCATACATAACTGATATCCTTGTTAACATACATTTATATATGTTTCTCTCAAATATGTGCATATATCAAGAACCAATAGCATTTATATTTGGAAGTCTTCTCAAATATATATATATATATATATATATATATAAGATAAATAAAAAATATATATATATAGCAACACATGCGTTTTACATAAAATTAAAACAAATTATATATATATATATATATAATAACAAAAATTAAGACAAATTATTTCTTTCCTAAAAAGGACACATAAAAAGATAAACTTAGGATGAACCCCTAGCTCTACCAGTTCTACCGCGACTGGATCTCCCACGGGAAGAACTACCTCGGGAGGATTCGCCCCGGAAGAAACCTCTACGGGACGATGCATCCCGAGGAAGCCTCTGGGATTCACTTGGACCAGGGAGTCCAGCATCCCGGCGGCGCCTCAATCGAGATATCTCCGGATCATTATTCTCCCTGATTATGATATCATTCAACTGAGTGCGCATATATGAATAGGCGAGTCCTCTTTTATCCTCACCATTGGCGTCCATCTTAGCCAATTCATCTTCATAATAAGTCCTAAAATTCCGAATGGGACCGAAAGCATCTCGCCCAAGTTGCAGACCCATCACATAGCAAGTATCATGATACCTTGAAATCTCTATGGCTTGCTTGTCAATGGTTCTTTGCAGCTTCTCGATGTACTCATTCGTGACAACATCTGCAGACCAAGAGGAATCGCCATGTGTCAATATATGTTGCATTCGCCTAATTCTACCAGTACCTTCCGAATATAACTCACCTTTTAAATCGGTGTTCTCTTGCTGCATGACGTTGAGGTTGGTCTCGGTAGCTTGTAGCTGGGATTCCATCTCCTTCAGTAACTCTACCACTTCATTGTACTTGTTCTCCTGATCGTTATACTTCGCCGATAGGTCAATATTGATGACGTACTGTTCATCATACTTATTCCTCCAGCTTTCACCCTCGAGGCGATAATACTCGCATTGCTGGGTACGAGTGCATATCCTATCGACCAAAATCTTCTCGTTATGAGCAGCTTTACCAAGATTTTCATGAATATATTGACACTCCTTGCGAACACGCTCATAACGACCCTTCAACTCTCTAGTCTGATGGACGAAAGCCTTAATATGATTACGATGGGTATCTATGAGATCATTATGCTGGCACATAGGCCATACCATTCGCTTCTCAAGATCTCAATCCCCTTGGTCACGTTATTCCAAGATCCCTCTCGCTCACGGCAGGCCAAGAGAACGGCACGAAGCCTACGGCCCATATCAATTATCCACTGCAAAGGACCAGGCGGTAGACACAAGGTGGGTACATGAAGGGCGACTGCATCTACATCTGATAAATACTTAGTGATAACGTCATGAAATTCATACCCAGTCTCATTTTCGCCTAGATTGGAAGGTGGAGCCTGACCGAATGACGACGAGGTACCTTGGGAAGATTCCCCTATAGACTCCTTCACTTGGGGTACAGAAGAAAACTTAGAAACTCCACCCAGCATAGAAGGAGTAATAACATCAACTTCTTGAAACATCATCTCGATGCGATCCTTCATAATCCCTATGGGAGACGATTGAATTAGAGCATTCGGATCCAAACTCTGAGTAATCATTTTTAGATCAACAGAGCGGGAAGCTAAATCCTTAATAAACTGTGCCTACAGAAATTAAAAGAATAAATATAATTAAAAATAAAATCCTTACATTAGCATAAAATTCCAAATGATATTAATATTCAAAAATGCTCAAAAGGAAAATTTAACGTTCTACTTAGGAGAGTCACTAACATCATGAGTGGCGTTAACTTCTTCACGTGTTGAACCACCCACTTGAGTCCCAGTGAAGGACACCGGGGTAATATTGGCTTGATGAGCATTCGCCCCTTCAACATCAACAGAAGTAGCATTCACCACCACATCAACCACTGGAGTAGCATTCACCTCCTGACCGGTTACCTGAGCGGCATTCGCCAGAGCTTCAGCACTCTCCTGACTCATCTCAGTGACAACAGGAATGACAGTAGGCTTCTGGGAGTTTCCTCCACCAGAGGTATCACCAATAGAAAAGTTGGTCGCTTCATTCCCCAATGGGTTAGGCTCCTCTTCGGTATAGGCGATCAACTCCTGGATGGTCATAGGCTGATCGCGATATTTCATGCGCTCGATCAAGTCATAGGTATGCCCCACATCCTGGGTCCTGGAGTCAAACAGTTGGTTAGCACTAGCCCTCGCAGCATCCACCTTTTTCTGAATTCGCTCATCGCTAAGCCACTCAATCGTGGAAGGATCAGGGTGCTCCTCTTTCAGCTCTTGATAGTACTTAATAGCCCATATCTCCTTTCCAGCAGCGAGAATATCGGCAAACATATCAAAGAAAGACTGCGTTTTGGCTAGCCTATCGATAAACACCTGCAGATACTGTGAATTTAGAGGACCATCATCTTTGAGCTTGTCCAGATACTTCCGCAGTCGATCCCTGCGATCATTCGCCTCTGAGATAAGCTTATCCCTCTTTTTAAGCTCAGCACCAAGAGACGATAACTTCTCCTTATGCTTCGCCTCAGCAGTGGCAAGTGAGTTAGCTAGGCTGACGGCCTTTCCACCAACAATGTGAAAGCCATCTTCTATCTGAACACATACAAATTATAGTTATACATATTATTAATTGCATACATAAAAAAAATTATATATATTTAGGCACATATAATTATTACCTCCTGCATTGCCTCTTCAAAGGGTAGCTTCTTCAGCTGTTCAGCAAATGACACTACTGAAGTAGGATTGCCAAGGGAAAGCCCAGACGAGGAAGTTTTTGCCTTTTTAGGTGGCTTGGCAAGGACATCTGCACCATCCTTACGCTTCTCACGATCTTGATGTTTAGAAGGAGGAGGTGATGTGGCTAATACCCCAGAAGCACCAGGCTTAAGAGGCGTTGGAGGCTTGGAACCACCAGCAGAAGACGCCCCGAGCCCAAACTTGTAAGTTGTGTTTCTAGCATTTGCGAGGTTCCTCATATCTGTCACAAACACAAAATTAACTCACGAAACCACCAAAGTGCTATATTAGTACTAACAATATACTAACACACTGTAATCATAACATACCATTTCAAAAGATAAGTAAATAATAGACATATGATCAAACAACCTTTAAGAGAAGAATCTTTCGCCTTAATGGAAACTCTCTTTTTAGTGTGATAAGGAACTTTCGCCTTCAACACAGGGGGATCCTCCTTTTTAGTCTTGACAGAGAAGTTAAGTAGCTTAGCATATACTTCATCACTCAATTTAGCCCGGCTACCAGAAGCCTCGTAATTCTTCCTATCCCCTATCGCCCTATTCCAAGAGGGTAACTCCATTTCATTACTCTCATACTTAATAAAATAAAAACCAGCCTGCCAAGTCTTAAAGTTGTTGGGGAATTATTTAACAAACGCCAACTCGGGATAATACCCAAAATGGTATACCTCTGTTGACCACGCCTAGTGACCTTCAAATAATACAAGGACTTTACAAGTTCAAAGCTAAATTTCACCCTAGCCTGCTCACATACAGAATGAAGAGCATACAGAATCATTACACTCTTCGTAGCCAATTGGGCTAATGCTATGTTGTACTCTTTAAGAATTTCTATTAACCAATAGGGAAATGGAGGATATATATCATACTTAAAGCATTCCCTATACATAGAAAAATACCCAACAAAGGGATTATCTACGGTCTCATCGGCCTGTGGAATCACAAATTCGCGACTTCCCAGACTAGGAACCTTGTTTACATCTATCTTATACATGCGCTCTGTTACGACGCACTTGATAAGAATCAGAGGAACCTCATCACCCCCCTCGTCCTCCTCTTCACCACTCACATCCGGGGAACCCGTCGGGATACTAGTCTCACCTTCTTCCTTGACACCACTAGAGGATTCTACAGGAGAGGAATCTATGGGAGGGGATCGATAACCAAAGCCATCAAAATCATTCATGTCAAGAAAAGGATCGGCGGTATCGCTAACACTATCGTTAAGATCCATCTAAAACCCTTCCAAATCCAAAGATAACAACCACAGGCAATCTACGAAAGCAAGAGATAAACCAAAAATATACGAAAAATAAAACAGAGGCAATAAGGTCAGAGTTTTACTTGGATTGATAAGTCTCTGGAACTATTTTTCGCAAGTAAGACGAGAGAACTGGAAAACAAAGAAAGTAAAGGTAAAAATGAGATCCAAATTACCTTTAATATTGATGGCTAAATTCAATGAGGTAATGGGAAATCCAACTCGGCCGTCAGTATTAGTTATAATAACGACAGAAAGCAATGATAAGTGAGAAAATTGAGATTACCTTTATAGGGGAAGTAACAACTAATCAATGAGATAAAAAATGAATAAAACCCGGAACAGTACTATTTTAAAGCAATAAAATAGTATGGTTAGTTTATCAGGATAAGAGATTTTGAATTTCAAAAATCTCTTGAAATTATACTAGGACATACTTTCAGTCATTATGCCAAGATAACATGACGAACTAACCGACCATTATAGAGTTCGCCTATAAATAAACAATCGCCTAGTCATTTACAGGCGATCTCAACCTAATCTCCAGTTCGACATAAATATCAACCATAACGACTGTGGGGCTTATGGTATATACTGGGCCATACAGGCCCATACCGGTCTATACATTCCTATTTAAGGAACTACTGGATAATAAAGCCTAGTAAAGCCTCGGCCCAATATGAGGAGTATAACCGACTTAGTCAAGGCAAGCGCATGATCTCTGGAAAGAGAAAAGAAAGGGATCACGATCACAACATGGTAACATGAACCAAGAAAGTAGGAAACATGGGACTCTCTATAAATAAGACCAGAGTAAGAAGAAAGAGATACGCACTTCTGATACTAGATTATTGTATTCATCAAACAGAGACTGACTTTACCATCAGAGAGTCTTCCCAGAATTCATTCCGGGACCTTGCAGGTTACATCCAGCGAACTGACGGAGGTCATCGGTGGGCTTGTGGGTGATCAAATCACATCATGTAGAGACTGCGAGAGATTGTTTATCTGATAAGAACTTGATATATGATACACCTTTGTAATCTAGGAGCGTTTATGTAAGGGTTATTGTGGGTACAGGTCAATCCCCATTCTGGAATTCTAATTGGTCAGGGAAGGGAGCTCTTTGTTATAAATGGCATGATATGGATTTACCTTTCTCTGATATTACTATTGTTGAGTTCACACGGAATAAATCTGCTTATTTATCCGAGCTGGAGCCTTTTTTGGCTACCAATATGTTGAATCGTTTGCAGGAACTCCAGGTGAATCATTTGCATCCTGATGCATTAGTGTGGGAGTTGGAAGAAAAGGCTATTTCACAGTCAAATCTTCCTACCAGGCTTTAAGGAAGAGGCAAAAACAACACCTTGCAATGAGTAATGCATGGTCAAAGCACATCCCTGGTAAAATCTCTATTTTTCTTGGAGGCATTACAATAATTTACTTCCTTTCGATGACACTCTTATGAAATTTGGGATTATGCTAGCTTCTAAATGTCCACTCTGTAATCATGTAGATTATGCTGATCACTTTTTTAATGCATGTTCTCAAAATGTTAGAGTTTTTAACATGATGCATAACATCTTAGCTATGCATGTGCCCCAATTCACATCTGTCAAACATAGGCTTTCCTACTACCTGAACTACAAAGGGAAATCAAAAATCCTTACAAAAGTATCTATCTCTTCTCTACTGATTACCCTGTGGTATTTGTGGTGGAGAAGAAACATGATACTTTTTGACAGTGTAGTTATGGAGAGATCTATTCTATTTGGCACAATTGCTAAACAAATTTCCATGATTTTCACTGCATCACCACTGACAGGCCAAGCTTCAAAATTCAGGGAGTTAACCATGCTTGGTTTAGTCCCATTTTTTAAACAAAAAAGGCCTAGATCTGCTAAGATAGTCAAATGGTATCCCCCAGACAGTGGATATAAGATCAATGTGGATGGCTCATTTATCAATGTTGATAAAGTGGGTCTGGGAGTGGTTATTAGAGACACTGGAGGCAATGTCATCTCCGTGCTTATGAAATATACTTTTGCACTTTCTCAATTGCATGCTGAGTTGCTAGCCATTCAATGGGATAGAACTAGGACTTGCTTCTAGCTCTGTCTTTATTATTGAATCTGATTGTCTGAATGATGTAAAGTGTATAAAAAACCCTTGCACAGCTAACTGGTCAGTTATTAGTAAATCTTATGAGCTCAATTATTATGCGGATAGAATTAATTATATATACAGAGAATGTAATGTTGTTGCAGATATGTTGTCTAAAATCTGCTCAAAGACAGCTAGCTCTGGAAATATGTCTTTTCTTGATGCTCTTACAAAGCTAAGGGGTTTATTAAACTTAGATAGAATGGGGGTCCCTTATGTGAGGCACTCCTCGTCTATTTAGGTTTTTTATCACAGTTGCTTTAGTTTTCTTTTAAAAAAAAAAGTCATTGATACTGCTCAAGCCTCTTCTGCTGCAGGTTGGGGAAGACCCTTTGGACCATTCCAAAGGTGGTGTCTCACTGAAGCATCCGGCTGCATTTTTTGCTCATCTAGCGCCTATGGCTGCTGGAGGCGATATTCTGAGCTGCACCCGAAAGATAACAATATGGTGATTTCCCTGATGGTCTCTCAACACACACTCCTCTTTCTGCACTTCACTTCTTAATTGACTTGCTTTTCGGCCTGGGTTAGGCTTGGGTTGATTAGCAGATAAGCTCGGAATGCTGAATGCATTACAGAGTATCTGTGTTGCCTGAAGACTCCCAATCATATTAGTTTTCTATAGATAATTATTCATTGGGATTTAGCACCCTTTGTGTGCTTTTTCTCTCATTCTTTTGGAAGCAGTTGTTTTTGCTTCTTAGTAATTTGTTTACACTCCACTACTAGTCACCTCTGCTCTTGGCTATTAGCTATTAGCATTTTGAGAATTGAACTCAGCCTTTTCTTGGCTATGATTGTAACTATTTTGTGTGCTCCTTGGGCTTGGGATCCCGTAAAAGACTCCTACCACATATGTGGTTTTAAAGAAATAAAAAAAATAGGAGCGTTTCGTAACACGTAGGTCAAACAGGTCTTTACCATATCTATGGCTAGAATTGAGCTTACAAATGAGAACCTTGTTGTCGGCTGTAACATATAAGAACTGATCATTGGGTGAGCAGACAATGAATGAGCCGTCGGAGTTGATGGTGTAAGGTCTGCCAGTGTAAACATTATTTTATAATAATCTGATAAGCCGGTATTTGTTTATCATCTTCTTTGGGGTCTTCATTCTTTTTAGTTTCGAAAGGACGGTTTTGTGTTTTTCTGAGTTTCATTATAGGTCTCCAATGATCGAGGAGAGACCTATAATTTGAAGGTGGGATAATGCCTTTCAAGGACTTCCTCGTCTGGCCTTCTGAGTTTTGGTAACTATGATTTTCCAAAATGAAATTAGCCACACATGGATCTCAACCAAGAACCATTTCCCCGACCTAGTGGCATTTACAATTTCATTTGAACCACATATGCAAATGAAATCGATAGTGGCTCAATGATATAGTCAACCAACACGCAATCATAAATTTTCTTTACATAAACATTATGAAACTTTGATAGTCTATACTTACGTTTGAAACTATCAATTTTAGAGATCGAATAAAGTTTAGTATTTTTTATAATTGTTTCATCAAAAGAAGAAAGTAAAGATATGGCTTGCCTTAGTTGGATCCATGGTTGTTGGATGGAGTCAAAGATGAATCAAAATGTTTGAAGAAGATATAAAGAAGAAGTGTGCCCTCCACCAGTGGCGGACCCAGGGGTAGGCCATCCAAAAAAATAAAATATTGCAGTTTTACTCTTATATTTATTTATACATTAAAATTTAGTACATGTAATTTCTTTATATTCTATTATGCCTCCTTCTAACTATAATTTCTAGGTCCACCACTGTGTCCTCCACGAGATTTGTGGATCACTTGTAATAGACTCTCAACTCAAATATCATCTACAATGCAAGAATCACTTGTAGATTTCAATCGTATGTGATTCAATAATTAATTCAATATTGACACATTCAGATAGAATCTCTCAAAAATTAACATATAATAGAAAGGGCCCTTCGACTCCGCTATGATTTTTTCAGCACCGCTTGAGCATGTCACTGAGAAGGGTGTAAGTTACGTTGTCACGCGCCACCTCTGTTAGAGCCACAACGCGCTGACAACACACAACCATGGCGGCGAGTTTTCACACCACGACTGGCTATACTTCACGTGCTGACGCGCATGTGCGTGCAGGCCACGCGCCACCACCGTGCGTTGGGACTTGCAGAGAGATCGAGTGGAGCAAAAATAAAAATTAGATAACCGAGAAGGGATCACATGTTTTTAGGTGTTCGTTCGGTATCACAAGTTGCTTGTAGTCATAGTTGAAAGTGTGCCTAGTTGCGACCGCCATTTCTATCATCCACATTTCTCTATTTTAGATTAGTTTTAGACATGCTGCTCTAGCAACTATATTAAATACAAGGAAGATTTGAAGATAGATCTTTAGGGGTTTCTTTGTAAACATGTAAAGCCTTCATGCTCACCCGCTTTCGGGAAACCACTAGACTTCGAGCAACTAATAGCATATGGCCTCATCACCCTTCGGGCAACTTTTGTACCTGTAATTTATTTGGATTGATGAGTAATCAATAATCTTCTATTATGAGATGGTTTTAAAAAAAAGTCCACGTAAGCTGATTTTTTTAATGCACTAATTAATTTCATTATAATTCAATCCACTCTAGTTCAATTCAATTTAGTTCGGAAATTTTAGAATAACAGATTAAAAAAATCACCTAGCATTAAACGAATAGCTTTTACAAATTATAAAAAAAAAAAAAAAATCATGAGTTTATTCGATTTTACAAAGCGCCTAGCCCCTCTTTGAAAATAGAAGCGAAGGCATCCATTTTAGGCTGCGACAATGAAATGCCGACCTCAATGCCACCACCAGCTTCTCTGGATCCGCTCAGAGAAACCGCCCCTGTCAGATCAATGGAAACAAACTCAAACTTAACCGGCCGGCCGAAACCAAAGTCCAAATCGTAATAGTTATATTTGGGCGAGCCAGCCACGCCGACATCCCTTTCCCACTTGGCATCTCCGGTCATCCAGTTCTCGGCGCCGCTGAAAATGGTCTCACTGTTCTTCAACCTCTCGTGAATGGTTTTTCCGATAAGCCCCGCCGCGGTCTGAACACCATCTTCTCCAACGAGATCTCGATGCTCCGACGCCGTGATGCAGTGGCTTAGGCAGTTCCCGAAGTAATTCTCCGGCAACGGTGGATCCATTCTCGCCCGGCAGTCTGCGTAGAAGGAGAAATGCTCTGACTGGTCTTCACTAACCTCTTCGCCGCTGGGAACTCGGGACTTGACTAAACATGTCCAAACATATGCGCATGTCACCGTGAAGGATGACAGGTGAAGCATTTCTTTCTCGGATTTTCTGGCAATGTTCTTGAGCTTTTCAGCGGCTTCTCTGCTGACAACGAATGACTTCCGAACGTTGGTTTCAGCCTTGCCGAGAAAATCTTCAACGGAAAACGAGCTGTTGCTTTTTATGTATTCCATGATTCCATTCCATCGTTGATAATACATTGAGGCAAGGCCCTTCGAATCATTAACAACAGACCTGTCATAAAAGGGTACCTTTTCATTTCCTAGTAATTTCTCGCATGAAACATCGTCCATTTCATCGTTCAGTTTGGAGTTAAGGCTGGTCCACGTCTTCATGAACTGAAATATAGTGTTGGCATCTCCCACAGAGTGATGGTTTGCGATTCCGACAGCGATCCCGAAACCAGGAAATAAGGTTACCTGCAACAAAGGTAAAACATGGTTACTCTGTTTTTCTCAATGTATAAAAAGTAAACTACACTTCGATTACACATTTGAATGGACATATAGAAATATATATTAACCTGAATAGCAAGAACCGGAATTCTTCGGTCGGAATCCGACCTGGACTCACCACCACCTAATATGAATGATGTGAACAGCTCAGGGATGAAAGGTCGGAAATCACGACAGTTTCTTGCCTCCTCCGATGTGAGATAGCCGAAGCGATCAACCCCGTCACACTCCGAAAAACTAACCGTTACAGAGCCGCCGGGAACGTACACAAATCTGGGCATGGAATCCGAATCGGAATTCGAAGGGATTATCAGGTTTCCGGCAAGAGGAAGAAAGTTTGCCAGCGTGACCGAAAGGGAGCGCTCGAGTTTAGGGATGATGTGGTCAACGAAGTCGGATTTTGTAACGTTTGGGATTTCGTAAAACATAAGCCGTTCGATGGGGAAGAAATGCAGCCATACCATGTCCAGAAAGGTCAACGGGAGGGACATTTCTGCGGCGGCCGACACCGCGAGAGGCGGTGGCGCGACGGGGCTCCGCATTAGGAGGGTGACTGAGATGGTTGCGGAAGCCATGGATGGTGCAAAGATTTTTGTTTGGATATTTGTGAATCGATTGTGAGGTTTAATATTGATTCTTGTTTTAGTAATCAACTTTGATACGGACATTGGAATAATGGGCAGATTTTGTACAGCCGTCCTAGTTGACCTTATTTGTCGGAACCTTCGACCTCTTCTAGAAGCAAGCCTTCATATATATATTTTTTTAAAGTAGCCTTCATCTATATTTTATAGTATAAATTCTCAGACATATCTATAGTATGTACCGACGGTTATCGGTTGAAATTGTCGTTGGTGAGTTTCAACCCTTCGTAATTGTTAGATTTTAGGTTGATGGTGTTGTGAGATCTCAGTCGTCTCTCATGGAACGACTTGAGACTGAGATTTGGTGTGAATTTTTACAAAATCAATAATGTACCAAGGATTAAGAATGATCAAGGAAATTGACTGAAAAATCAAGCAAAATGAATGAAAGATCAAATTAATAGAAAGATCAATCAAAGTGACTAAAAGATCAAGGAAAAGCAATAAATGGTCATTGCTTCTTTGAGTAAATAATCGAAATTTCAATTTGATTTAATAATTATAATCAATTATAAACTTGTTATCTAGAGGTTATTATTATTTTTTATTAATGACTTACAAATGAAAATAGATTTTTATTTTTAATAAGCTCTCCTGTCATTGCGTATCATTTTTGAAATCAGTTTAAATTGTCCCAAAGAGAATAATAACTTGTAAACTCCATACAAAAGACGACGAAGAGTAGCAATCGAATTGTTAAAGTAGTACTCCTCTGTCTCACATCAAAGTCACTATTCATTTAGTCAAATTGAATATTTTCAACATTTAAATTGAACTAGTATTAATAATTAAATATGATCGTATGAGATTTTTTTAGATTCGTCGTAACATGTACTTTCATAATATCGAAATTTCATCATACATAATTATACATATATAAAAATATTGATGGTCAAAAAAATTTTGGTCAATCAAAAAAGTTAATTTGTGCGGATATGTATTTGACAAATGATGGTGTCATTTATCTATTTTGAATCATTGTTAATGAACTCAATATTGAGTTGATATTTGACTTTAGTTGTGTTAAAGTTCTAAATGGGATTTCGTTGTAGCGTTCTTGTTGCTCAGCCCTGTGAATCTGCATAGACAGAACAGAGGTCAGACAGGCCGGCTGATACCTGCGCCTGCTCCGACGATCAAATCAGAGGTGAAAACCATAGTTCTGATTGTGATATTTTGGTAGGGATGAGCAGTGAACTTAACTGTTCTGGTCGTTCATCTGGCTCTATTTATAGCCATTTGAGCTGCCGACATCGAACAGTGTAATCCTCAACAGTGCGCGGAATCGTCCGTGGGCCGGATCCAGGTTCGGTCCAGCTTGGGCCTTCTACTCGTGGCCTTTGACTATTCCAGGGAATAGTGCCATATTTATCAAGTCCCCCCAGTCCATGTGTATAGTCCAAATATTATACTCATTGGACTGTTGATCTGACAAACGCATGTGTGATTTTAAATTTTCAAAACCACCCGAACAGTTGTCGTTGCAGTCCAAGATGGTGCGGACGGTTCAGATCCATTGTCCAGCCCACGCGCTCCACTGCCTCGTTCTCTGTGTTGCAAAGGAACCCACGAGCACTTTTTTTTTTCGGGAATTCCGCTTGGCTTCCTTCCCCGATACGCTTCTCATTTAAAATCTGATAAGCTCGAGGAGGGCCTTTGCTTCTATCCCGATTCATCTTCTTCCTCTCTCAGGTAAAACTTCCCCTTCTCTCCTTCGAAAAACTCAGATTTATTTTGCGCTGTATTATTTTTGATAGAAATAGCATGGGCACCATGAATACCATCCGGTCTGCTACCGCTGACGAGGACGTCGTCTTCGCGTGTGAGCTCTGTCGTTCAGTCGGCGGACTCACCGTCGAAGAGGCTGAGTCAAAAATCTTGATGCCTCAGTCCGGCAAAGATACCGTAAATTCTGCCCCCGTCGGTTTTATCCCGGTATATTGCGAGTATCTATTTGCATGCGGTCTTCGCTTTCCAGCGTCCTCCTTTTTAGTTCAGTCTTGCGCTATTTTGATACTCCTCTGCACGCCCTGGTGCAGAACTTCGTTCGGGTCTTGATCGGGTTCGAGGTCCTGTGCACCTTGCGCAAGGTTCGGGCCAGTCCCCAACTGTTCAGGGCCTTCCTCTATCAGGCCAATATGAGCGGCGGGGGGGGTTGGCTCCAACTGAAGTGTCGCGATAAAATGTTGAAACTGGTCGACGAGCGCCCGAAGCGGCATGACTGGAAAACCCGTTGAGTTTTCGTGGAGAAAACTCTGGTCTTTGGTGAGGGTCCAGAGGACACGACTGTCCCGATCCTCTCTCAGGCGATCCGGGGTAAGGCGCCCCTTCCTGATGAGGCATCTCGTCTGTCCCCTCAGATCGCAAATATGGGACTTCAAAGCTATAGCTATTCGATCTTGACCGACGACCGAGTCCTCCGGGCTGCTAATATGCCCTACTACGTAGATCAGATCCCGGATGATGATTTGGGTATTTATCTGTTTCTGCTCCTTTGTTTTCTTCGATAACGGTCCGGCCCACTGGCCGCTCCTGATTCTGACTGTTCTCATTTCATCTTTGCAGGTGCTGACGCTATGGGGAAATCCTTGCAATCCATTATCAACAAGCTAGGCGCCATGCCGAGACCACGCAACAAAACGGGGCTGCGACAGATAAAAGAGGAGGCTGATGCGGGAACTGGCTCTAAGACTGACACTGGGGATTCGCAGTCCATGACTGCGACTGGGTCTGGCAAGCAGTTGGAGCACGCTGATGACGCGCAGATTGAGAATAGCCAGGGGGAAGGAGTCCGGGTCGCGCTGGAAGTTGAGACAACAAAGGTGACTAGGAAACGTCCTAGGACTGTGGAGCAGGACGAGGAGGAAATGATGCAGTTCCGCTCTGATGCCTAGTTCCATTCCTCTAATCCAGCCAATCAGTCGGCCTGTTAAGTCTGGGGATGACGATGAGGTCCTGATCCTAAACCCTCCGCGTACAGACGAGCGGATCATCGAAACCTTGCAGGAACGGGTCCTGGACACTCCCAGCGGGCGTCATGCTTTCATGAATCAAATCTTTTCTGCGGCCTACTTGGAGGACTGGGTGGCTCGTGGCCCTAGGAGCTATCCGGAAACTTCCGACATGGCCGACCGACAAGCCTTCATTGCTATCGAGGTATGCAGTTGATCCTGTCGATGCTTTATTAAGATCCTTCAATGTTGAACTTGTTTGGTTATGATAGCTGACTTTTCTCTTTTCTTGCTGCAACACTTGCGCATGTCCCAGGTGCTGAGAGGGGAGATGTCCCGGCTGAAGACGAGAAATGCTGATCTAGGCTTTGAGCTCGAAAAGCAAGACGCTAAGCTGGCCAAACTGAAGGGTGCTAAGGCTGAGTGTGCGCGTCTCCGCGAGACAGAACAGGGACTGCTCCGTGCAAAGGCTGAACTCGAGGGTTCTTTGTCCGTTGAGCGTGATGCTGCTTCTGCTCTGAGGTGTAGGATCGCGGAGTTGGAGGCTCATCTGTCCTTCTCTGAGGCTCAGCGTGCGCGCCTAATCAGTACTACCTTTCCCCGGGTGTTTTCCAAGATCATCCAAACTGATGAGTCCGCAGAAGCGTTCACCACTGTTCTTCGAGATTCAGCGACCTTCCCGGATGAGGTTTACGAGGATCCTGAGAAGCACTTTGCCGCTCTGGACGGTCTGTTCCAAACCTTCACTGGACATCAGTATTCTAGGTACTTCAACTCCCTAGCTGAGATGAAGACTGCGGAGGAGATGGAGGCGTGGGAAGCCCCTGCACTGCCGATGGATCAACCCGAGGGTCAGTCAGTGGCTCAGACCGAGGACCAGGCGGCGACTCAGGCTCAGGACCAGACCAATACTTAGGGATCACTCTGCCAGCACTCTGCCAGCTTTTGCTATTGCGCGTATGTGCGCTGTTTTGTGCGCGTGTGTGCGCTTTCATTTCTATGAATGATTTCAGTTGTTTAGCTGTGGATTTTTATTTTATTTTCCATGCATCGTATTTCATTCATATTCGTGCATTTTTCCTTTATGAATTTTTGAGGGTTAAGTAACCTGAGGGTTGCTCCTTCCCTTCAAGAAAAAGTAGTCTCATGTCCTTGGACTGATGGCTTAACTGTCCGTAAGATGAGTGCACTTCTTTTGGTCTGTAATCTTCCCTTGGGAAGTTTTCCACCTAGTCCTTGGACTGATGGACAGACTGTCCGGACATTGGTCTGTAATCTTCCCTAGGGAAGTTTTCCATCTAGTCCTTGGACTGATGGGCAGACTGTTCAGACATTGGTCTGTAATCTTCCCTTGGGAAATTTTCCATCTAGTCCTTGGACTGATGAACAGACTGTCCAGACATTGGTCTGTAATCTTCCCTTGGGAAGTTTTCCATCTAGTCCTTGGATTGATGGACAGACTGTCCAGACATTGATCTGTAACCTTCCATTGGGAAGTTTTCCATCTATTCCATCTAGTCTTTTGACTGATGGACAGACTGTTCAGACATTGGTCTGTAATCTTCCCTTGGGAAGTTTTTCATCTAGTCCTTGGACTGATGGACAGACTGTCCAGACATTGGTCTGTAATCTTCCCTTGGGAAGTTTTCCATCTAGTCCTTGGACTGATGGACAGACTGTCCAGACATTGGTCTGTAACCTTCCCTTTGGAAGTTTTCCATCTAGTCCTTGGACTGATGGACAGACTGTCCAGACATTGGTCTGTAATCTTCCCTTGGGAAGTTTTCCATCTAGTCCTTGGACTGATGGACAAACTGTCCAGACATTGGTCTGTAAACTTCCCTTGGGAAGTTTTCCATCTAGTCCTTGGACTGATGGACAGACTGTCCAGACATTGGTCTGTAACCTTCCCTTGGGAAGTTTTCCATCTAGTCCTTGGACTGATGGACAGACTGTCCAGACATTGGTCTGTAACCTTCCCTTGGGAAGTTTTCCATCTAGTCCTTGGACTGATAAACAGACTGTCCAGACATTGGTCTGTAATCTTCCCTTGAACTGATGGACAGACTGTCCAGACATTGATCTGTAATATTCCCTTGGGAAGTTTTCCATCTAGTCCTTGGACTGATGGACAGACTGTCCAGACATTGGTCTGTAACCTTCCCTTGGGAAGTTTTCCATCTAGTCCTTGGACTGATAAACAGACTGTCCAGACATTGGTCTGTAATCTTCCCTTGGGAAGTTTTCCATCTAGTCCTTGGACTGATGGACAGACTGTCCAGACATTGGTCTGTAATCTTCCCTTGAACTGATGGACAGACTGTCCAGACATTGATCTGTAATATTCCCTTGGGAAGTTTTCCATCTAGTCCTTGGACTGATGGACATACTGTCCAGACATTGGTCTGTAATCTTCCCTTGGGAAGTTTTCCATCTAGTCCTTGGACTGATGGACAGACTGTCCAGGCCTGGGCCAGTACATGTCGATTCATGAATGCTTCATCAGTTAAGGATTTCTGGATTATTAATCCTAGCCTTGTTCATTGTTTGTGAGCAAACAAAATATAGATACGGTTACACAGACAGTGCTAATTTTGATCACTTCCCCTATCGGGCAGCCAAAAGATGTGATCAAAATGGAATTCCTATACAAAATTCCCATCTTACCGTTCTATCAGGCACAAGAAAAAATGTAAAATAGAGCCTCGAACATCGCCCTTACTAACCATAGTACCTGCGAAGGTTGCAGATATTCCAGGTGCGGGGTATAAGTTCTCCAGCCATGGTCTTCAGTCGGTAAGCACCGTTTCCGGCGACTTCGGATACTAGGTAAGGTCCTTCCCAGGTCACGTCCAGCTTCTTCTGGCCTTCCACACGACTGGCTTCATTTTTTCTCAGGGCCAAGTCTCCCACACGCAGGCTCCGTACTCGAACCCTCGCGTTATATCGCTGTTCAACATAAGATTTGTAGGACGCTTCCTTCAACTGCGCGGCTTCCCTGTTTCTTTCCAGCTCTTCCAGCTTTTGCCTGACTGCCTCA
Source organism: Cruciata laevipes (assembly GCA_963678965.1). Taxonomy (NCBI): domain Eukaryota; kingdom Viridiplantae; phylum Streptophyta; class Magnoliopsida; order Gentianales; family Rubiaceae; genus Cruciata; species Cruciata laevipes. Next base: position 6,955,002 of record OY787639.1, read on the forward strand.
TTGTTATTCTCTTGATCCAAAGGATCGTTAACTCTAGCAGTAGGAACCATGATTTCCGGCGGTATGATGGCTTCGCTTCCGAAACAGAAAAGGTATGGGGTTTCTCCGGTCGCCGTTCGGGGAGTAGTTCTGTAGGCCCACAGGACACTGCAAAGTTCTTCTACCCAATTCCCTTTGGCGCGAGTCAACCTTTTCTTGATCCCTTCCACAATCGTCCTTTCGGTCTGACCATTTGCTTGGGGATGTGCCACAGATGTGAAGTTCTGTCCGATGTTATAGCCACTGCACCATGATCTGAATGGTTCGTTGGCGAACTGTTTTCCGTTGTCGCTCACAATAGTGTGGGGGAGCCCGAACCGACAAACAATGTGCTTCCACACAAAGTTCGTTATCCTTCGTCCGGTTATAGTAGCTAGTGGTATAGCTTCCACCCACTTTGTGAAATAGTCGACGGCCACCACCAGAAAACGCTATCTCCCGACCGCCAGCAGAAAAGGTCCGACAATATCGATACCCCATACGGCGAACAGCCATGGTGAATGTAAGCTAGTCATCTTCTGCCCTGGTAACCTCGGTACGGTGGCATGAATCTGGCATTGGTGGCACTTCTGGACTAGCTCGTTTGCGTCGTCTTTCATTTTTGGCCAATAATATCCTGCTCGGGTAGCGCGCAAAGCTAGTGTGCGCGATCCTTGATGTGCACCACAAGACCCTTCGTGAAGCTCTTTCAACACTTGCACACCTTGCGTTTTGTTTACACATCTCAGCCACGGTTCAAGAAAACCCTGTCTGTAAAGGATCCCATCTTTGACTGTAAAACCCAATGCCTTTTTCGCCAATACGCTTGCCTCTTTGTCATTCGCAGGTCTGACACCATGCATTATGAGCCTTTTCAGCGGCGTCATCCAGCATTCCATGCCTTCTGCTATTAGACTGATCCTCGCACAGTCCGTGGATCTGACTGCAAGCGTTTCCACCAGAACGGTTTTAGTGAGATGTCCACTAGCTGATGACGCCAGCTTGCTCAAAGCGTCTGCTCGCGTGTTCTCTGATCTGGGTACCTGAGTAATATCGAATTCCTCAAACCCGAGAGCCAAACTCTTGACCTTTTCCAGGTATTTTTGCATGGTTGGTTCCCTCGCGGCATAGGACCCGTTGAATTGATTTGCGACTAGAGCAGAGTCCCCATACGCGTCCACCTTGATGGCGCCTAACTTCTTTGCGATTTCCATTCCAGAAATAAGAGCCTCATATTCGGCTTCATTGTTGGTTGCTGGAAAGTTGAATCGAAGAGCGCATGTGGTCTCTACTCCTCCCGGGTCTGTGACGATCAATCCGGCTCCTACGCCTTCCACACCGGATGCTCCATCGACGTGCAATTTCCACCAGTCAGTTCTATGTTCATGACTTACTCGTCGCTTTATAACCGGTTTTTCTTCGACAGTCGGGCTACCGGCCTCTTCCGGCATCTCAGCTAGGAAATCTGCCATGACCTGGCCCTTGATCGCCTTTCTAGGTGAGAATTCAATGGAATGTTCGCTAAGCTCCACGGCCCATTTGGCCATACGGCCGGACGCACCGGGCTTGGTTAGGATCATTTTCAGAGGCTCGTTCGTCAATACCACAACCGGATGGGACTGGAAATAAGTTCGCAGTCTCCGGGCTGCATGAACCAATGCTAGCACCAATTTCTCTTGGGCCGAGTATCTGGTTTCTGCTCCTTGGAGAGTGCGGCTAATGTAGTAGACCGGCTTCTGTACCTTCGACACTTCCCTGATTAGCGCTCCGCTGACGGCTTCGGTGCTTGCTGATATGTATAGATAAAGAGTCTCTCCTCCAGTTGGGGGGCGATAGGACCGGCAGCTCATGAAGGTGTTCTTTCGGCTCCGCGAATGCCCGTTCTTCCGGCTCTCCCCATTGCACTATCCCTCCCTTTTCCACGTTTCCTTTTAAGACACGTAGGAACGGTAGTGTTCTCTCTGCCGCCTTAGATAGGAAACGGTTCATTGCAGCCATCCGACCGTTAAGGCTTTGAATATCCTTGACGATCTTGGGCGAACACATGTCAATGATCGCCTGTATCTTTTTCGGGTTCGCTCTCAAGCCCTCTTTCGATACCATATGCCCAAGAAATTTTCCTTCTCCCACGCCAAATTGGCATTTCTTTGGGTTTAGCTTTAAGCCTGTTCGCTCTAGTTTTTTCAGGGTCTCTTCCACATCATTGATCAGGTCCGGGAACTGGTGGCTCTTGATCACCATATCATCTACGTATATCTCGAGGTTTCTTCCCAACTGGTCTTTGAAGATCTTGTCGACAATCCGTTGATAAGTGGCTCATGCATTTTTCAGTCCGAATGACATCATTATGTACCCGAAGGCACCCTTTTCTGTTATAAATGCCGTCTTTTCTGCATCGGATTCCAGCATTGGTATCTGGTGATATCCTTTGTAAGCGTCCAGAAAGCATTTGATGGGGTATGCTACCAACGAGTCCACCTTCTGATCGATCAATGGGGATGGGTAGTAGTCTTTTGGGCATGATTTGTTTAATACGGCATAGTCAATACACATTCTCCAGCTGCCATCCGCTTTCTTTACGAGCACTGGGTTGCTAAGCCATGTCGGATATGGCACATCAATTAAGACTCCAGCATTCAATAAGTCAGTGACCTCTTGATTGATCGCAGAATTGCGCCCCGGACATTGCGGTCTTCTGCGCTGTAGAACTGGCTTGTGATCCGGGTTCACCTTTAACGCATGATAGCCTATCGTGGGAGACACACCAGTTATGTCACTTGGTTTCCAGGCAAACGCCGATTCATGCTTGGACAGTACAGCCAACAACTCTCGTTGGACAGACGCGGGGAGTGTCTTGCCAATTTGGACTATCGCCTCATGTGCGCAGTCGAGCTTCATTTCGACCACTTCTCCAGACAATTCCGTAGGCCTGGATTCACTTTCTGTTACTGTCATTAACACTTCTCGTCTGGTGTGTGTCCCCACCATAGGACTGTCCCTGTTTACCTCTCTTTTTCTTTTGCTGAGCGCTATCCGGTGGCATTCTCTAGCCTTCTGTTGATCTCCTTTCATGGTAGCCACACCGTATTTGGTTGGGAATTTTAGTAGCAAATGTAAAGTAGATACTATCCCTTTCAATAGCACCAAAGCTGGTCGTCCTATAATGAGGTTATAGGGACTGTTCACCTTAACAAATACGAATTCAAGTTCGATTACTTTTCGCGTCGGATGTTCCCCGAACACTACTGGTAATGTGACGGTCCCTTCTGGCCATATGGTTCTGTCCGCGAAATCTACGAGAGGAGTGTCGGTTGGTCGCAACTTGGCTTTCATTGTCTCATCCATTTTCTCAAAACAGTGCCAGTACATGATCTCTGCCGAGCTGCCGCCGTCAACGTATGCCCGGTGGATGAGCTTGTCAATCACCTGGACAGTAATGACAACTGCGTCACCTCCGGCTGGTCTGCACGGAATAGGGTCGTTGGAATAAAAAATAATTGATTCTTCCGGACCGAGGCGTCTGTCCGCGGGAGTGTCCTCTGGTACGCGCCTACATTGCTCCTTTCGTTGAGACTCTGTCTTGCCCCCCGCACTGCCGCCAATAATTGCGAATATATTGGTGGTGGTGGGATTGACTCCCAATGGTTCTGGGGACAGATCTTCATCTTCATGCTTTCGCTTGACGCCCTTAGAGTGCTCTCAAACTAACGCAACTTCCTTTCCTTTGTCGCCACTACCAAGACGGTCTTGGTATCGAGGATTGTACCCTCCGGACTGTCTGGCTGATCCTTCAGACTTTCTCGCATACTCCGCATCATTATGGGACCGCGCCACTTTCGCGAACTGTGAGAGCTGACCAGTCTTGATACAATTCTCAATTGCCTGTTTCAAATGTTTGCACTCGTTTGTGTCATGGCCATGGTCATTATGGTAATCGAGAACAGCTTTGTGTTCCGGCTACTTCCAGAAGTCTTCATCTTATGAGCCGGATCGAGAATATTTTTATGTGCCACTAACGCGAATATCTCTTTTGGAGTTTTATTCAGCAGAGTGAATGCCTTTATCTGCGAAGTCGGGCCTGTGCTTACTTGTGGGTAGTCTCTCCTACCCAGCATTTCCTTCACAGATCTGCGCCCGCCTCTATTCGTCCCAGTAACCTTCTTCCCACTTGCCAGGACTGTCATGTCTTCCGCGCGGTTCCTGTAATAGGTCTTCTCATCGATGCGTACTTCTATTATGTCTGCCTTATCAAAAAACTCAACTCTGATCATTAACGCATGCACTGAGTACACTGAGTTTAACACCAAGTCCCGACTGAGGGCTTTATGGCATAATCCTCGGATGAAAGCATCGATGACAAACCGAGCACCACCACGGTGATCAACTGCGTTAACCAGCTCGTTGAATCGTTCCCAGTACTCCGATAGCGATTCTCCCACGTGCTGCATGATCGTCAGCAAATCGTTCCTGGTCTTTGTGAATTTCCTTTTCTGGATGAACCGGCTCAGGAATTCCTCTTCCAGCTCTGCGAACCGTGAGATGGTGTTGTTTGGCAGATTTGTGAACCATAACCTGGCTGCTTTGGTCACCGTGGTAGCGAAAACCTTGCACCAGATAGGTTCTGGGATACCGAAAGTCGACATGTTGGAGGTGAAAGTGTGGAGATGGTCCGATGGATCCGATGTTCCATCGTATACTCCCAAGTTTTGTGGTATTTTCAGCCTGTGAGACGCAGAAAAACTCATCACTTCAGCTTTGAACGGACACCCTCTCGTGTCCAGTTCCGGATCCTCCTCAAAGTCAACAGCAAGTCGCTGTCTAACCGGGACCTTCGGCTTGACCGTTGGGGTGTGCACATAGACTGCCGGCCATTTTTTATTCTGGTCGTCGCTTCGTCCCGACCCTTCCCTAGTCGAGTACCTTGGGGAGGAATAAGCCTCATCTCCTCTGCGAGAAGGTATCGCCCCATGAACTGTCCTGTTACCCCTCCGTCATCGAACAGCCTGACTGGTCGTATACGCGGTACCAGCGTTTGGCCGTTCGATCTCGCCGGAGTACCCTCTTTCAACTCCTGGAGCTGTCGCATCATCTCGGTTTGAGTAGCCATGACCTGTTTAAGGATCTCGGTCGTATCTGTCACCTCAGATATGCGTCGGATTCGTTGGACGGGGTTGCTGGGAGTTTGTTCCGTCGTCACGACCGGCCTGCTTGTGGATGCGATCGGTTTGCTCACCGCAACGACCGGTCTGTCAGCAGAGTCCAAGATAGGACCGTCCCTGTTGGCCTCCAATAAGGCACGACCTCCTCCCAGCGGGAGTCTTGGTAGCTCCGGAAAAGGATCCGGATCTGCTCTTCCTTCTGTCATGATATCAATGTTGCGTGGGCTGTGAAGATAACGGTGTCCCCACAGACGGCGCCAATGTTAAAGTTCTAAATGGGATTTCGCTGTAGCGTTCTTGTTGCTCAGCCCTGTGAATCTGCATAGACAGAACAGAGGTCAGACAGGCCGGCTGATGCCTGCGCCTGCTCCGACGATCAAATCAGAGGTGAAAACCATAGTTCTGATTGTGATATTTTGGTAGGGATGAGCAGTGAACTTAACTGTTCTGGTCGTTCATCTGGCTCTATTTATAGCCATTTGAGCTGCCGACATCGAACAGTGTAATCCTCAACAGTGCGCGGAATCGTCCGTGGGCCGGATCCTGGTTCGGTCCAGCTTGGGCCTTCTGCTCGTGGCCTTTGACTATTCCAGGGAATAGTGCCATATTTATCAAGTTGAGAAATAATTTACTATTTGACTACGGAGTAAGTTATTGTTAGAATATCAAAAGTCATAAAAATAGAACAGGATATTGTTTGGGAAAAAAATAGAAAAAAAAAATTGTTAATATTAGTGGTAATAAATGCAAGATTGGTAAAATGGAGTAGATTTTTAGGCCCTGTTTAGTATAGCTTATTTCTTGATGTACTGAACTGAACTGAACTGAATTGAATTGAACTGAACTGAACTGAAGTGAAAATTGATGTATTGAAAAATGGAATCAACATGACTGAATTAACCTGAATTTCATCAAATTGCATTCATTTTCACTGAACTGAACTGAATTGAACTGAATTGAACTAAACTGAACTAAATTGAACTGAAATGAACTGATCTACAGTTAAGCTCTGGTAAACAGGGCCTTAGAGATGTTAAAAAATAATCTAATTTAAATCTTTATTTTGGAGAAGATCTCATATGTTCTATCATAGATATTTATGATTACTAATTCTTAATTGAGACCTGTCTCCATTGAGACCAAAGATTATATGAGACTGCTATTGATTGAATTTGTCGTTGGTGAGCTTTAAACCCGCCGATTTCCTTGATTGAATTTGTCGTTGGTGAAATTGACCAAGGAAATGATCAAGAAAATTGACCGAAAGATCAAGCAAATTGAACGAAAGATCAAATTAACTGAAAAATCAAGGCAAAACAAAAATACTCAAGCACATTGATTGAAAGATCAAACAAACTGACTAAAAGATCAAGCGGAAACAGTAAATGCTCATTCCCCTGCTCTTGGTCTCCACAAGGACAGGTCTCACCCAAAACTTTCTCATTTATGATAGTACGGCTATTTCATTCACATTCTTATTCTTATGAGATTAGTTTGTTTATTTTTGTTTTATTAGTCTTTTATTAATTATTTTAATTTCTAATTTTAACAAAAAATTCATTAAAATGAAATTAATGGATTGAAAAAATAATCGGTATGACTAAATTTCATCAAATTATATTTCAACTGAATTGAACTGAACATAATTAAATTTAAATGATCTGAAAGAGAACATGGCCCATCAATAGTAAAATCACATATTACGTTTTTTGCATTATTTAATTTATTATATTATACAGTATTGCATAAAACTAAATTGGAATAAAATGAACTGAACTGAACTGATCTAAAACTTATTTTCAGTAACATTATTTGGCAAATGAATCACATATTATTTTCAGTAAACTTATTTTTAGCGTGATATGAAAAACAAATAAGTTTACTAAGTTTATACTGAACTGGAAAAAATATCTAAACAGAAAAATATTTATCTGAACTCATCTAAACAATCATGATTGAACCCAATTTAATTCAATTCAATTCAGTTTAGTGAATTTACAATTTGATGAAACTCAGCAGTCGTAATTTTTTTTGGATACATTAAAATCCAGTAGTTTAGTTTAGTTTAGTTCAGTTCAATTCTGCAAATAAGTTCAGAAAGATAGGGTCTAAATAAAAAAGGAGTAATAGATTAGATTGGAATCAAGATTTACATGGATTGCATTTCAGACCCTTAATTACGCCAAGTATATGTATACATGCTCATATCATAACAAGATAGAAATGCCCTCAGAAGAAGGCAGCAGGAGACCTTGAGTATTCAAGGTCGACTTTGAAAAGGTCAGCCACACTTAGAAAAGGGCAGCCACACAAGTCTTCAAAAGTCGAAAGTCGCCCACTATAGCAATCACAAAACAGCAGAAGACCTGGCTGGACCTGATTTTTTTTTTTTTTTTTTTTTGAAATAGGCTGGACCTGATGATTTCCTTTGTTTCAGTTCAATTATTTTTATCAGTTCAGATATGGGCTAAATATCTAATGAAACCTTATGATTTTAAAATGGGATTTGCAAGAGAAAAATGTGCATACATCTAGCACACCTTTTTATTTGGTTACTTTACGTGTTTTGTTATCGGAATCAGACCATTCATGCTTTTGATGATAACAAGTTCCGATATTGTGCCTTAAGTCAAAGTCCGGCCACCATCGCAACTAGCAAGTCCAAGTAAACAAAAAGACCCTCACAAAACGGTACAGGACCAAACTCTCCACAGCAAACCACTATTCACACTATTCATTTAGTTAAAATTAGTTATTTTCAATGTTTCAATATATGTGTGTATATATAGCTTCACCATGCAGCATTGTATTTGTACCCAACTTTTTATGATCACCAGGAGGATGGTGAGGTTTCAGTGGACTCTATTAATCTGTTTGTCCTTGCATCTTGTTTCCTCTTCTAAAACTCAGGCACGGGCTCTCTTGAAATGGAAGGCCAGTCTTGCACCGTCCTCCGTTTCTTCCATTGATTCATGGTCTCTCTTCAATGCCAAGAATCTGTGTTTTGATTGGAAAGGCATTTCTTGCACGAATTCGAAAACAGTTACCGAGATCGACCTCAAGGTCCTCAGCAAGGATAGGTTTTTCCTAATGCTGTCTCATCGTTGGCCTAATGGCTGTCTCAACGGAAGTCTTGACCAGTTCCACTTTCCTTCCTTCCCAAATCTTACTGCTTTCAATGTCGCCGGGAACAGGCTCACCGGCGCCGTCCCATCCAACATCGATAACCTCTCAAACCTCGTTTTCCTTGACCTGAGTAACAATTTATTTGAGGGTGCCATTCCAAATCAAATTGGAAACCTTCAACATCTCTAGCATTTGGACCTGAGTGGGAACCACTTACGTAGTCCTCCTAACTGGTTCGAGTTTCGCAGCTTGCCTTCCTTGGACTACCTCAACTTGGGTGGTAACAACATCACATCAGGATTCCTAGGTTTCGTAACAGGTTGTCGGAATCTCACTTATCTTGGCATGTCTTATGCTAGCCTGAGAGGCTCTATTCATCTTGAATCCATGTTTGATGAATTGCTTCTTCTCGGAACCCTAGATCTTAGTGGTAACACGCTTCAAGGGCCATTGCCACAAGACTTTACAGCTCTCTCAAATCTCAAATATCTCTACTTAAGAAACAACAATTTCACAGGTCCAATTCCTCGTTTCATGGATGATCTTCTGAAACTTGATCTGTCAAACAATTCGTTTGAAGGAAGTATCCCACCATCATTAGGCCTTCTGACAGATCTTACACTACTCGATCTCAGCGGTAATCGCCTCAACTCCAGTATTCCTATTGAGCTTGGTTCGCTTACTGATCTCGACTGGTTAAATCTGGGTTCAAATTCACTTACTGGTCCCTTTCTTTTTACACTTGCCAATTTTGTCAACTTGTCTACCCTAATCCTGTCTGATAATAATCTTTCTGGTGAAATCTCGTCTAGTTTTTTCAGTAACTCATCTCAAGTTGGATTTGTGACTATACTTTATTCACTTGATGTGTCCAACAACCAGTTTTCAAGGACTATTCCATCCAATATTGGACTCTTAACAAACCTGGAGTATCTTACTTTGTCCGATAACAAGTTCTCAGGACCGATTCCAACACAAATTGGAGATATGCAGAAGTTGTATTCCCTGAACTTTTTGAAAAATCTGCTTTCCGGAGCTATTCCACCTGTGATTGGGAATCTGATAAGCTTGGCAGTCTTAGATCTTTCAGAAAATGAACTTTCGGGAGAAATACCTACAACCATTGGAAGCCTTGTATATCTCAAGCAGCTGCTTCTGCGAACAAATAATTTAACTGGTGTCATTCTCTCTGTAATACATAATTTGAACTTGACAAGCTTAGAGATACTAGACCTTCGAGAAAATCACTTCTCTGGCCATCTTCTCTAGAAAATCACTTCTCTAGTCTCAGCAAGATGTACACCAATCCATAGCTTGGACTGTGAAGATATTGTTGTGTACTACTATATTCTCAATGTTGCTGTGCAACACTCATTTAGTATTGGTACTATATATATTACTCCGTCCGTCCCAGCCGAAACTGCACACTTTCCTTTTTGGGTTGTCCCAGCCAAAGTTGCACACTTTCCTCTTTAAGAAAGTTTAACACCCAAAAAGACTTTATTACCCTTCAAAACTTTCAATAATTACCAACTTAACATCAATTAAATAATCTCCATTTTCTTCTCCCCATCTTCTCCAATGCACATTCTCTCCTCTTTTCTCCCAACCTTCTTCCTTCTTTTCTCTGTTCTCCCAAACACCACCTCTACACATATTATTTCTCCTATAATCCATTGTTATTAACTTCTCCATTTTTTGTGCTTGTCTTCGTCCCAGGATCTTCGTCCTTGTGATCTGATTTCATACATATTCCCTGCTTTAAGATATCGTTCTTTTTTCCCGATTCCGGCAGATCCTCGTACTTCTTGAACAGATCTGATACTTTAAGAATGAAATTGTATTAGATTTGTTTAAAAAATTGATCGCTTCCGATTTGATGGGGTTGGGTATAAATTAGAGGTGTTTTTCGATTGGGTTTAATTAATGGAATTTGATTTGGTTTGTGTTGAGTTTGAAGTAGGGGTGGTTGTGCAGCGGTTGAAGTAGGTGGCGGCAGGGGTTTGCGGTGGGGGCAAAATAGTCATTTTGAAAAGGCAAAAAATAAACATCAATTTTCTCTCTCTGCAGGTTTCCCTGGGACAGAGGGAGTAGTATTTTTGGTCTCTCTTTTTTTAGCGCATGTTTGATCATTAATAACTTTATGTTTATGTATTATTATGGTCCAAAAATTTCATAGTTTAAAAATATACACATTGTGAATCTAATATCCTGAATATACACCATAGCATGCTATTTCCACAACCCAATATCCTAAATCCACAACCCATTTAGGGTAAATTTTACTAAAGTATCCCTTATTAAAATTTAATTTTAGTTAGCTATTATTATGAAACTTAGTCCTAATCAAACTCTAATTCATGAAATGTACCCCACTCTTTATATATAGTATAAAATATTCTTATCAACTTTCTCTACAAATTTCACGTAGCTATTCAGATTAATCTATAAATTCACATCCTGTTTGCGAGAGCTTATCTGTAGATCAGTTCAGTTCAGTTCAGTGAAGTGAAGTGAAGTGAAAGTGTAATTTGATGAAATTCACATTAATTCAGTCATGCTGATTCCATTTTTCAATACATTAATTTACACTTCAGTTCAGTTCAGTTCAGTTCAATTCAATTCAGTTCAGTTCAGTTCACCAAGAAATAAGTTATAGCAAATAGGGCCTAAATTTGAAGGTATTGAATGAATGTTGAAGGTTTTGAGAATTTCTTGGGCCTACAATTAAATTTAGCAAAAACTTGAATCCAAAATTTATTATTCAAAACTTAAGGGATTTAAATGATATAATAAATGTTAATTGAATCCTAAATTTAATGTGGGGTGATTAAGTAAATTTATCACTAAATGGGTTGTGGAATTAGGACATTGGGTTGTGGCAATAGATTAATTGAAATTGAAATGATATAACACATATACCAATTGAAATTTACAGTCAAACATTTTCTCCAACGCACAAAGTTGACTAAAAAATGTGCAGTTTAAGCAGGGTATACTATTTCCATAAATAAATACAGAGGCTTTATCAGAATAAAATAAGAATTGGACCTTAGCTTTAAAAAAATAAAAATAAAAATAAAATAAAACCCATTAAAGAGGGGAATAAATAAAAAGAAAAAAGTTCCCTCGTACCCCTGAGTTCTTGCGTATGTATTAATATGCCCCTCAGTTCTTGAAAAGTGCTGATATACCCCTGGTTTGTAAATTTCACTGAATTTTGGTCGATCAAACATATTGATTGGTAAAGAGAAAAGCTTACAATGCAGCATTGAAGCGGTGACAAGAGAATTGAAAACAAAATACCCAAAATTACACACGTCAATTGGGACAAAAATGACCACTAAATTCACCATTGAGTGATTTTGTGTATTCCAATCGATTTTGGCAAGAAAGAAAATACTCTAGAATTATATCAAAAAAAGTCTCCGTCGGTCCAGGGGCATATCAGCACTTTACAAGAACTCAGGGGCATATTAATACATACCCCAAGAACTCAGGGGTACACGTGGGTTTTGCTCAAATAAAAACTAAACACGAAATGCCAAGAAAATCAATTTTCCCACTATGTTATCATCAATACACCCAGCCCCATTCTGCTGCCGTTCTGTTTCTTCCCGGTCAATCCAAGTTCCCGTTTTCACCTTCAAATACCAATCTTCCCATGTTTACAGTCCAAGAAATGTCAGCGGTCAATGGAACGTTTCTCAAAGTGGAATGAGTTTCCTTACCAAATGTGTACAGCAGGAGGAAAATGAGCCAGTAATTTCTTCATATGCAGACGATGATGATACTGTGGAGAATACTGGGAATGGGAGCAGTTTGCTTTCCATTCTTTGCCCTCTGCTCAAACTCTTCTCTGTAAGTTATAGATTCTTCTTACCGTGCTTTGAATTTTAGTGTTGTTTGGGGGTACTGATATTCAAGTTTGAAAGGTTTAGAATGACATATTCAGTTGTTGATTTATTAAGGACCATTCAGCTTTTAAGTTGTACTGGGGGCGGGTGATAAAACTGATAGAAACAGCATGATAGTAGGAATTGTTTGAACTTAATGTTAGTTTAAAGGGATAACAGGCCATTTAGGGTTTTTCATATGGAGAAGTATATAGGACAAGCTAAGAACTGTTACAGTAATGAACACAAAATGTTTTGTAATGTATCCTTATCGATGTCTTGGTTGGTGTTTAAAAACTGAGGTCTGAGCTGTCGGAGGGGAGGGGATATTTAATCTTTTTATCATAGGATTCTCATGGTTTCTTGGGATTGTTATACTTTGAGTTTGTGTTTTGAATTGAAGATGTGACAAACATTTTCGTCAAAGTTGGTTTGGTTGATGAGGTTTTCCCCGAAAAGATAGATTGGAAGTATAACATCTTCATCCTGAACAAATTCCTAATATATGAGATTCAGATGGTACTATTTTGTTTCACTTTCACATAGAATGGAAGGGGAGCAATGTGACATTTTTTGCCATTGACACCTATTCTTATTGAGCTCACCTTTGGAGTTAATAATTTTTACTCATTAATAAACGGTATATTCCCCGCTCATATGTGGGTAGCCATATTTCCAAATCCTGTTTTTTTTGCCCTTAGTCTATATTCCCAAAGATGCTACTTTCAGCCATTTTCTGTTGATTTAGGGAACCATAATGTTTGCAACTTTATTTCTGAAGATCTGTTTCTAATTATTACCTTTAACTTTGTACATTTTGAATTCTTGAAATTGTAAGTTAATCGACAATCGACATATGGGTGTTCTTCATCTTGCTTGTAGTTTCTAGTGCTGGTTGTATTTTATCTAAGTGACTATTTTCTGTTTGCAGGGTGGAGATCCTTCTAAAGAAAGAAACTACTTCTTGGAGGTAAATTTGTGCATGACTGAATCTTCTAACAGTCATTTCTAGTTTGGATATGTGGATTTAGCCATCGAACAAAACAATTAAATATTTTGTACGTAAAATAACAGAAAGCAATTTTAGGTTGAAATTTAAGAGCCTTCATGGGAGATTATATCGTAAAATTTGCATGCTCATTGCTGGGATAGGTTTTTTCTTGTTCACTTACAGTGCCAAAACAATTTGCCAAGAAATAATTAGAGAATTTCCTGAAAATTTTAATTTTCACTTATTTTCCTGGTGTATTTAGTAAGAGTGCTGATTCGCCTATTATAAAGTAGCCATGCAAATTTTCATTAAGGCTTGCTTCTAGTTCTACTTCTATTTGTAGAGCTGTCCATTTGAGAGGCTGAAAATTAAAAACATAGTGACAGAAGAAATAAAATTAAAGAGTTGAAAAAAAATTAATAATGGAAACAACTCTAGAATTTGTTTATGTTGTACTGGACTACTGGTAATGTCTTTTATATGCACGTTGAATTGAACTAAAAGGAACTTTACTGTAACAATTGAAGATAATTTTAGAGCCTAATGGGGAATTATGCCAAGATTAGAGAACTATTCATATTCTTTTTTTTTCCTGGTGTATCTAGTAAAAGTATTGCTTCATCTTTAATAAAGTAGCCATGCTAATATTTGTCTGACAGTTATAGACTATAAGGGTATTTGCCTTGATATAGTGACCTGAAAAATTGTTTGACGTGGATGTTTTTGTGCATGTGGTTTGAAATTAAATAAGAAAATATTTGTGTGGAACATCATATTCAGACTTGCCTTTGGTATTCAATTTTGTCCATTTTCCTCAGTTTTTGCCTTTCAATTACAGGAAACGACATCTTCCTTGTCTACCCTGGCAAGGCTTCCTTGGGGGTCAAAATCACTCTATGAGGGTCAAAGGGCTAATGAAAGTGTTACACCTCCCATTCTTTTACAACTCTATGAATTTGGTAAGATTTTTCTTAATTGGTGTTCACTGTTCACCATTCCGTTTTGGAGTTTTCTAAAGCGTAAACTGCTCGTGTTGGATGTGGTTGGAAATTATTTAGTACTATTACGATGAAATAAAAATGGATGGAATTCTACTTTTTGCAGATATTTATGTTTTAATTGATCTATGGTCATTGCTCAAATAATTTGAAAAGGTTTAGTTTTATATAATTTCATTTTATTTCTTATCAAGGATTACATTTCTCTTCTTATCGTTTTTTGGGCGTTTAACTCGGCTCTCATTAATATGATATAAATCTGATTCTCAAATGCCAAACTACTAAAATAGTCTCTGAGGGGTAAATTTGAAGTATTCAAAACAGTGTTAATTTGTTCCTTTCCTCTAAATTTCGCATTTGAACTCAAGTAAACTTATATTGATAAAATGGAAGCCAACTTTCATATCAAACTAATAGACTCTTGAATCGTTAAGTGCTGAACGTATCTAGTGCATGTCCACAGAAGCCTGCCCATTTTGCCGAAGAGTTCGAGAGGCTTTGTCTGAGCTTGATCTATCTGTAGAGGTGATTATTTGTTCTCCACTTTCTAATCCAATTCAGCATTTCAGTTACTATACTTCAGACTTCAAAACAGAGAATTGCAAATTTGGGCCAGACTAAAGATGTGGTTCTGACTTCTGAAATCATAAATCTGTTTTTTTTTTTTTTTTTTTTCCTTCTTGTTTTTACATATGGCTTAAAGATTGGATATGATCTATATTTCTTATTCAATGCATTTAACATACCTCTATTGAAGATTAACAGTAATTCATAAACTCTGTGCAAACAGGTCTTTCCCTGCCCTAAAGGCTCAGTAAGACACAGGGAATTGGTCAGAAAATTTGGTGGAAAAGACCAGTACGTGCTCTATTGTCTATCTTTAGCCTTCTTTTTGTGGTATTAGTTTTCGGAATGAGTAGGATTGGGACCTAAATTGTAGGTGTATAGGTATTGACCATTTCCATCCAATTATCTCATCTGGAAGTTGTGGGCAAAGAGAGGAGCGTTAGCCTTGAGATCACCGTGTTTTTGTGTTGACTATATATTATGTTAGTAAGATGTGAGAACATAAATAATAATATCCATATTAGGTCCTTATCCTACTTAATGCAACACCTGACTACCAGTCTCATCTGAATGTTTAAGTCTAATCACTTTAACAGAAAAGGAAAAAAAGATACATACCACCACATGTATTTGTTGATCACTGGTTGATGAGCTTTATTTTCAGAGGCTTTAAAGAATGATATCTAAACATACTCATTCTTAGATATGTTTGAGAACCGTATTACTGCAAACTTAAGGGGTTTTTTTGTTTGCCAAAATAATGTAAAGATCATGTTTTTGATTAAATTAGTAGTCTTCTAATGCAAAATGAAGTTCTTCCTGCATAGTTTGCTGAGATTCGGCTACCTTGATCGCATTGAAGAGTGACACTTTATTTTCTGCTGCAGATTTCCCTTCCTTATTGATCCAAATACCGGGATTCAATTATATGAAAGCGGTAAGTTAAGCAGTTCTGTTCATTTTTCAGTTGTCGTGAAGTATCTGACCAACGGCTCATTTTTCGTTCTCCAATGCTCAAATATTGAGGTTTAATTGTATATTTCAATCTAAACCATATTTGCTGTTTTTATGGATGAAACCTCCTTCGATCTTTGACCCATGTGTGAGAAATTTCTGTTACCATTCTTTGTTCCCACTTTTGTTTTGGTGTTATTTATTTCGGATGTAATAAATAGCTGATGCTATGTGAATATGCAATAACTGCTTTACAGAAGATGAGTAAAATTGTGCATTCTTTTTGTAGAAGTTGCAACTCATTGATAAATCAGTTTTTGAAATCTTTCCAACTTTACAGATGACCAAATATTTGGCAATCCTTTGGGTTGTTATTCAAACTTTGTTCTATACTCTTTGCTTGTACCATGATTCACAACTCTTGGCTGTATCGATATATAATGATGAAGGACGACCTTGCACAAGCACAATAATTCCCTTTTATCATCTTGAGGATAGCGTTCTAGAATTCTACTGACTCTTTTGGGTTCAGAATGGGAAAAGTTATAACTTCTATTTTTCAGGTGATATTGTGAAATATTTATTTCAGCAGTATGGAAAAGGAAGACAACCCTCAGCCGGTCTCTTGGAAAGGTATGATATTTTTGTGCGCCGTAAGTACTATTCTACATGAGTATACAGATCCTTGTCATTCTTGAGACTGGGAACTTACTAGTAGTATCATTTTGTCTTTTGTTGTAATATTGTGGAATCATGTTTTTGTTTACATTTATTAGCTTGATATCCAACTGTATCATCCATCACATTCAGTGAACTTGGAATGCACATTTTGCGGACAGTTAACACGAAATAATTCATTGGAAATGAACAATGTAAATATTTTGCAAATTTTGTGTTTACAATTTTTCTTCGGTTCCTAAATAACTCTTGTATATTTACTTCTACCAAACGAAAATAATGTTGAACCATCTAATTCAGATTATAAATTATTGCAAAAATGTTCACTTGTGTGAAATGTGCCCTTTTCTCTTGATTCTCCAGAAAATAAGTGGTCTTGCATTATGCAGTACACTAGTAACAGGATGGATGCCAACTTTACTTCGAGCAGGCCGAGGAATGACATTGTGGGACAAATCCAGAAAAGACAGGCCAGCAAGGAATTTGGAGCTTTTCTCATATGAAAACAACCCCGTAAGATGAAAATGTCACCAACTATAGGATAAATTTGTCCATCGTCACTTTCTGAAACTGGAGAACTAATGCCCTTTGGATAATACGCTAACATGTTTTTGGTGTTTTACAGTATGCTCGCTTAGTGCGTGAAGCATTATGCGAATTGGAACTTCCATACATACTTCAGAATGTGGCTAAAGGGTCAGTAAGAGAACCTGTACTTCTTGCAGTGTCTGGATCCCAAGAGGTATGCCTTTGGTGAACCATCTCAGAACAGTCATACTGCTATTCACTCTTTTTGGCTTCTCTGTTTAGGATTAGCCGATTAGGAGTCTTATAGTTGCTCTAGAACTAGTACTAGGTCTCATTTTAAGTAGGACGATAGACCTTTTGATTATTATTTCTTCCTGATACACAAATAAGCATACAAAATCTGAAGCACATCACGGAATTTAGAAACAGAAGGAGGAGTTTTATGTGTAAAAAGAAATAAAACAACGAAAGGCACAGGTCCACTAACCTTTAGGGAATTTTGTACAACAATATCTCCTTTTGATTAATGTAGTGTTCCTTAATTCCCAGCACCCTAGATGAGTTTCTGTAGTTTTTTTGGCTGTAGGACGAGGTTGTGAACCTAGTTCCCGAATCGTATAGCACGACTGACAATTTTATGTTCTACGCATATGCATTTTCTTTCTATCTCGTCTCAAGTGGTCATGATATAAAGCTGTGAACAATTTTTGCAGGTGCCTTTCCTTGTGGATCCCAACACTGGTGAGCAAATTGGTGATTACAAGAAGATTATCTCCTATTTGTTCCGCACATATTCCATGGCCATTGTGTAATGCATTACCTGAGAAACTTAACATTTTGATAAGAGAAAGTTGTATATGTATATATTTTGCCAGAATGAGTAAGTGGTTAACATCATTCAATTAATGAGATGAGTCGTCAGTATCTTTCTGCTGCATCCCATGCACGATAATGATGCATTTGCTCCTTCCATAAATTTCTTCCTGTTCTTTTCGCATCACTTTCCCTCACCTTTTTCCATTTTAAACGAGTGGCTTGTAGATAAAACCGGTGTACTTCCATTTTTAATGTTTCGAAATTTTAATGTTAAAAAAAAACTGTAGCTAAAGGGATGGCACTGGGGCGGGTACTAGCTATCACATCCTCATCCCCATCACCATCTAATATTTTAAAACCTATCCCCGCCCCATGACCCATGATTGGTACAAAATTAAAAAGCATCCTCGTCCCATCGGGTTTTATTACAAAACCATCACTGCTCCATGACCCGCTCCACCCCATGCCCCATGACCCATCCCTGCCCCATGACCCATCCTCACCCACCTCTTATATCAGTTTAAAATACATTTGTTTATATAACTTTTACTCAAACTCAATAATAATTATATTGAAAAATATAAAATCTTTAAAAAGACAAAAATCTCAAACCCAAACAAAAAAATGTAATTGAAATCTCACTCAAATTTGAAGCAAACAAGAAGTTTGTAATTATAAAAACGATTGCCAAAGAATAGTCCAAATAAATTATTATTGTTAGTTTTCTTCTATTTTTAACTATTAGGGTTGATTATTAAATTATAGTAAAAAATTAATTAATGCTATTTTTATTAATTAATATATATAATAATATTATTAATATAATTATATTGGGGCGGGCCGGGTATGGGGCGGGTATAACGGGGATGGGGCGGGTGATGTATAAAATCCATCCCCGCCCCAAACCGGTGCAAATGGGGCGGGTCACCACCAAAACCCGCCCCAGTGCCATCCCTAAACATGTGAGGTTTGTTTAAAAATGAAATTGATTAATCATGAATGAAAATTTAATAACATTTTACTCTATCAATAATGTTACTACTTTTCATACTTTTAGGCCCTGTTTTCTAGAGCTTATGCTTTTGCTGAACTAGATTGAATTGAAATAAACTGAACTGAAGTAAAATTAATGTATTGAAAAAAAATCAGCATGATTGAATTAACTTGAATTTAATCAAATTACATTTTCGCTAAAATGAATTGAACTGAACTGACTGATATATAGATAAGCTCTGTCAAACAAACCTTACTTTTTGTCTTTCCAAAGTTATTTACACAACTTTTCCACTATGGGTGGTGCAAATATTTTATAAAAATAAAAGTGAATACGGAAAAATGAGAATGTTTCCCGCAAGGTCTCGTTACGGTAAAGGCGAGCCAAAAGATTATCACTCTCTATAACATTGAGGGTTACCATATATGTTTATTTTCCAAATGCTAACCACTATTTGCTGTTAAATTTTAATGTTATTATTTTACAATGTTTACCCACACAAAATTAGAAAGATAATCTCTAGAAAATACAACATATGAAATATATTTATCTTGACTTTGACTAATAAATACCATATATGAATTATTTTCCAACTAAAATTAATTTGCATATACAAACATATAATTTTAGTCCGTTTAAACATTCATTTGTAATAGCCTACAAATAGTAGAAGTTTTAGCTGGGTTGGGATATGCTATTTCTATAAAGAAATATTAGATTTCTGAAAAATAAAGGTAAATTTGTTATATATTTTGACTATAAATTATTACTAGATGATGATATGTTATAATATTGAATATTGTTTTGATGCAGATTTCATGTCAAAGAGGTCACGAAAAATTGGACGAATTTCTCGACGTTGAACATTACACTATTTCGCGGAAGAAACCTTACTTCAATCTATTGCTCTCCAAACAAAATATGGCTGAGCAAAAATTAATGGTAAATTTTTCCAACATATTTTTCCATTAATTGACGAGCACCAATCACATGATACCTTATATTGAAGCTAAAAGATAACGAAGGTTAATTTGTTCTAGTTCATTTCAGATACTTCCGTAAAATATGCAATCAATCATACCTAAGAAGAGGGTTCCTATGGTATTTCAGTGTTATGGCAAGAAATGGAAGATGTTCTATACGGGTAATTGCCTGACAAAAAGATTTGACGTGCATCTTTGGACAAATTTTGTAAAAGGGGATAATCTAAAATTTGGGGATTGCTGCACATTTGAACTTTTGGAGTCTAGCAATGACAAAATTATGTTCAAAAGTGATTCTTGTCAAAAGTACTCCACCACCATCCCTTGATAGCAGCACCGCTAAAACACCAATTGTGATCGACTAGTTTCATTCTAGATTGATAAATTCTTAACAAGTGAAAAGTGAAATGTGTTACGTATGTTACTTGAATTTTTTTTATTGATACAATAAAATTTAATAACGAGACGATGATTATAATCACACTACTTATCTCGCCTCACTTTCAAATTGCAACATATAATCCAACTCTTAAAAGGAAAATATACCAAATACAAAAAAGTTGCCGCATCTGTTTCGTTTTCTCCGTTGATTACTCAACATAAAATCTTCCTCCGATTCTATGGATTAATTCATTTAACCACTACACTGAGAATGAATTAAACTGATATTTCTCATACATTCCGACATAAACCCGATCCAACACAATCTGACAAGATCCGAAAATACGATCTCGGCCCGTTTCAACCCGACTGTTTTGCTCCAAACTTTTTAGACATGAACCCGAGACCGAGGTTGACGTTTAGACCGAATCGACACCTCTGCGAATGCTCTTAAATTAAATGTTGATTCCATCAAGTGATTGAACATTTACAAACAACACGAATGAAATCCTTCAAAAAAAAATAAAGGGGTGAATTTGTAATTTAGGCAAAATTTGGGGGTTATATGTATAGGAAAAAGGTTATGGGGGAAAAAATTGGAAGTTTATGGGGTTGAACTAAAACCCTCTTAGATTAGGTATTTCTTTCTTGCGCCTCACCCTGCTGTCCTTCGCCTCCTATTAGTATTCTTTCGCCGCCCGTCCCTCCGATCTACTACTTCGGTGACGAGGTAAGAATCCTTCTTCTCTTTTGATTCAATCCCGATTCCCGACCTGAATTTTTCTGTTGATAATCTGTCTCTACCAACTAAATTCAGATTCGGTTGTTTGATAGTTGTTTCATGTATATATGAACCCTTTTTCTGATTAAAAATCGATTCTTGTTGCCGGGTAATTAAATTTTCTAGCTTTTTTTGAGCTGGGACGGATTGTTGTTTTTCTGCAAAAAAAATCGCTGATTTGTATTGTTTAGGCATCCGGGTAGGAGTGTAATTGATTTGATTGTTTTCGTTTGGATGCAGGGATTGTTGGTTGTTGGTTTCTGAACTGTGAAACCCTTAATTTTCACCTTTTATATTCGATATGGGTACTCCCGAGCACTCCCGTGAGCCTTGCCCGGATCGAATTCTTGATGATGTTGGTGGAGCATTCGCAATGGGTGCTGTTGGTGGCTCAGCCTTCCACTTCTTGAAAGGCATCTACCATGCTCCGAAAGGTGATCGCTTGATAGGTGGGAGCCAGGCTGTGCGCATGAACGCAGGTCGAGTTGGTGGTGGTTTTGCTGTCTGGGGTGGACTGTTTTCCACGTTTGATTGTACTATGGTTTATGTGCGGCAGAAGGAGGATCCGTGGAACTCAATCATTGCTGGTGCAGCAACTGGTGGCTTTCTTTCGATGCGTCAAGGGCTTGGTCCTGCCTCTAGGTCAGCATTGTTCGGTGGGGTGCTGCTTGCCTTGATCGAGGGAGCTGGAATTATGATAAATAAGATGGTGGCTACTCAAATGCCTATGCCTCAGTTTGAAGAGCCACTTCCCAGCACGGGTGGCCTGCCAGGATCTCTGTTTGGTGGTGGACTGCCCGGTCAAGGTCCTGTGAATGGAGAAGGCTTGAATTCGTCTTCCTCTTCGACTGAGTCCAAGTCTTCATCGTGGTTTGGAGGGTTCTTTGGTGGAAAGAAGGAGGAGAAGGTTCCAAGCAGTAGCAAAACTGAGGTCTTGGAGAGTTATGATTCTCCTGTACCGCCGACCTTTGATTACAAGTAATCTGGTCTGCAAGGATTCTGTCCAAGTGAGTGGTGTCTGTTATGATCTCTCAGATAGTTTATTATCATATTGTGATATATGATGATTTAGAATTAATCTCATAATGCTTTGAAACTTCTCCGGGGCAGATAGATAGGTATTCAATTTTTGTCATTTTGTGTGTGTTAAACAATAATCTTCTATAGTTTCAACCACATAAATGCTGTGAACTTGTGCTCCGATGCATGTATGTTTAACTATGGTCTTCAGTAATTTAGTATAAACCTATTTAAATGTGTTAAACAGCAATCTTCTATGAATTCTTCCTGCTCTCTGGTGCTTTGAATGCATCCTGTTCTTAGGGCTTCTAATTTGTAGGTCTTTAGTTTTCCTTTTTGAGTTATGGTGTTAGTGTTACTTTGCTTTGTTATTTTGAAGTGTATGAATTATGCGTGGAACCGTGCCAACTCATACAGACACTGTTTGCTTCCGCAGCTTGTCATGGGAGTGTTCTTTTCTTGTTTGGTGTAAACCATGTTCTGAGTGGTTTATAACTTGTATATACAGTTCTTTCCCAGTTCTTGGTAGAAATCCCTATGACTGTTTATAACTTGTTTAGGGATATCTTCTCCCATCCCAGTTCTTTCATTAAATATAAACATAGACATTAAGATGCAATCAAATTCACTTTGAGAAGTTCTACCAAGTTGGTGTGTGCCCGTTCTCTAGTTAGGAAGTTACGTATTTATTCACTAAACTTGAAGTAAATTGATCAAGTTGCCTCTTGAATATCCAATCAAGTGTTAGTTATTTAGTGGTTTCGGCTCTGACTCTAACTCTAAGCTGTGAAATACAGTGGATGCTTTATATTTTTAGATTGTGAACCTTAATTTCTCCAACCCCCCTTCTTATGATCCCCAAATCGTAGGTGCCTCTATAAACTGCACTCTGCATATGTTTATATTTTCTGGGAGAACTTGCTTATATGTCATCAATGTTCTACACTTGAGAAAAGGGAGAAATCCACAATTGAATGAAACTGCTGTACTTTATTGTAGTATGGCCAGCTAATCTTCTTTCCCCCTTCTTTTTCCTGCTAAATCTGATTGATATGAATGATAGTAGTTCATAATGAATGTCCAACACGAATTCATATCATTGTTCATATCACCTGTCCATATCGAAATCAACTGTCTTTTCTGAGAACTACGAGTCCGTTTCACGCATTGTACTGTGTTGTCCAAAGTTCCATGCGTTGCTACTGCACTAAATCAAGCTGTGTTTCATTTGATTTCTTAAGCGCTATATTTTACACTTCAATCCACGGATTTGTCATATCAAGGTGATCATGACAATTGGTATCTCTGTTATGAGATGCTTAATCGTGATCCCACAATCGGATTCTGGCTTTTGACTACTAGATTCAGTCACAAAAGATTTCTGGCATCAATGGAAGGCATTGGTGATCCCAGGGAATCAGATGCACCTCAAAGAGAGGCATAACAATGCAATGCCATTCTTTCTTGCTCGTAATCATGGCTCAACAAGTGGTTGGAGACTGAGATTTTGGCCAATATTTTAATGGTTGAAGGCAATCGTTTTGGTGTTAAAAAGGGCAGCAGATATGCATTAAGGCAATGCTGCCATGAAAAGAATGTGCTTCATAATTACTTGTTTATTGGACTTTTTAGCTCCACCATGCACCTTTGAAGTTGATCACTTTCATAGTGGGAATAAGTCAGTGGAAATTTCTTGTTCACGATGAATGCAGGAACCCCTTAGTAGCATGGTTACAATTACAATCATGTTTTAGCTAACAATTAGGTTCTGTTCTCGTTAGCTCATCTGCAGATCAGTTCTGCTCAGTTCATTTGTTTTAAGCTCAGTTCATTTGATTGAAACGTAAACGGTTTTTTGAGTACAAGAGAATGAACCATTAGTTGATTAGCTTCCTAAAACTCATATTACGCAGATAAAAACATCCAAATTTTGATTGAAGTAAAATCATAAATCAAATGTAAAGTGCACTTTGTTGTGATAACGCCTCAACTAGAAGTTCACAAGAACTTTAATCATGAAAGGTAAAAAAGTTCATAGATAATATCTTATACATACTCATTGCAGCTAAAGTCCAACATGTATTAACCAGTCAAATTAGGAGACGAATTGCTTACACTCAAAGTGCACGCAGTAGAGGAATTGAGAGGCCTATTTCTATTTCTATTTTAATTTTCTTATATTATTTATAGTGTATGTTTGTCACGTATAGTTAATATCCTTTTTGCCACAGGTTTTGCACTGCACAATTAACAAATTATAAAAGTTGGAGATTAAAAAAGTAGTAGAGAAATATAGCTTTTTTAGGTCGAACAGAATATTTATACATTTAAACATATTTTAGTGGGTTTTATATGATGAAGAAGGAACCGGACTTGAATTGGCTGGTCAAATCAGAATCGAATTCTTGCATTCATTTACGTTTATTTTTCTGATTATAGGAAATAAAGATGCACTGAGTTGGATACCTAAACATAAATAGGATCTGGACCACTAAATTATCAGTTTCTATAAACTAGATTAGCAGTAAACAGTGTAGGCAAAGCTTAAATTGCTTAATCATGTCTTAATCATTTTTTTCCTAAACTATGCTTAATTTTTTTTAAAAAAACAATCGCATTCATAATGTTGTAAAACGCCCAACAACGATAACAATAGGGGATCAACATGTATTTAGGTATCATATCAAAGATAATCAAATTAGATGCTAATCAGTCTAATTGTCCTATTACAAAGTAGAGATCCAAAAAACAATTTATTACCCAGCGAACCGTTTAATAAGAGATCCAAATCTAGTAGAGTCCATGTTGTTAACTAGGGATTTGCAATATGTGCACCACGAACACGTTGGTCTGTGTTGCTCAACTATAAACACCTTGATCCAAACTTCAAACACTTTAAACCAAATTATAGACGTGATGAGAACACGGAACCAAGTATCTTAATCCAAAAAAACAACCGAATTCATAAAAACCTCAATCCACTAGCATGTCGAGTAAGGGTTTCGATCATAAAGACCGATTCAGAGAAGAAAATAAGAAACAATTCAATAAAAAATTAAAGATCTAAAGGTTCTTTATAGAGAATCCACACTAGACCCTGTATGCTTGAGCTTATTTTTTGTTGATCTAAACTGAATTGAATTGAGCTAAAAGGAAAATTAATGTATTAAAAAAAGAATCACCATAATTGAATTAGTCTGAATCTCATCAAATAGTATTTTTTATTAATGATTAAAACACTCAATTATGTCACAAAAAAAAAAAAAAAAACTTAATTGGCGCCGCGTCCTTCAATCGCAACGTGCTTTGTATGCATTAATTCATTAGATATTTATCAAGTTGTGCCACTTGAGAAAATACTAGTATAACCGCTCACTTTTCAGTAATTAATTACTTCTATACATTTTATACTCTCATTCTAAGATTGTCACTATATATATATATATATATATATATATATATATATATATATATATATATATATATATTTGAGATGATTTTTTAATATTGAGATTCTTCTATTTTTCTGCAGTAATCCTTCAATTACATTTACTGAAATTTTTGTTCAAGTCTTTACATGATTATACAAGAAAAATCTGAGTCTAAGTAGGTAAATTTTTGTGAAATTACAAAAACTTCAGAAAAATGTTAGGTCGAAACACAATTTTGTCAGACAAGAATATGCATTACAAGATGTAAGTTAGCGAGTCATCAAGACGGAGCACAATTTATACATGTAATTGGAGATATGGAGAAGTAGATCAACTCCTCCTTCTACCGTTACTGATTATAGCCATCCAAATTTAAAAAGTTTGACTTTATAAAGTCAAACTTAAAAGTCAAATTAAACCGTTTTTGACCATTAATTTTTATTAATATATATTTAATTTTGATATTGTTTATAGAGTTGGTCTCTGAGGAGACCGTCTCTATATAGAGACCGGACTAAATTATAAATAGTGCAATCAAGAAAATCAAGGAGGGACCAATTTGCAATTTTGAAAAAATTAAAAAAAATCACGCGCTACAGTGTTTCCGCACGTGTACAGTATTTTTCTACAGTGCGCTACAGTGTTTGCTACAGTGTACTTCAATGTTTCAAGTTAAAATGTCAATGTTTTATGTTTCAAGTTAAAGTGTTTATGTTTCAACCTAAAGTGTTCATGTTTCACATTAAAACGTCCATGTTTTATGTTAAAACGTCCATGTTTTATGTTAAAACGTCCATATTTTATGTTTTAATTTAAAATGTTTATATTTTCTATTTCAATTTAAAATGTTCATGTTTCAAGTTAAAATGTTCATGTTTCACGTTAAAACGTCCATGTTTTATGTTTTAAGTTAAAATATTTATGTTTTATGTTTCAAGTTAAAATGTTCATGTATTATATTTCAAGTTAAAGTGTTCATGTTTCACGTTAAAACGTCCATGTTTTATGTTTTAATTTAAAATATTTATGTTTTATGTTTCAAGTTAAAATGTTAATGTTCATGTTTTAAGTCAAAATGTTCATGTTTTAAGTTAAACTGTCCATGTTTTATGTTTTACTGTAGCAACTCAGCACTGTAGCAAATTGGTACTGTAGCGACTCGGCACTGTAGCACAGCTTGACACTGTAGCGCGTGATTTTTAAAAAATTTCTGAAATTGCAAATTGGTCCCTCCGTGTTTTTGACTTATATAACTATTTACAATTTAATTCGGTCTCTATATAGAGACGGTCTCTTCCAAGACTTTTCCTTGTTTATATGCTTTTAGATTCAACAAATTATAGTAACTGTATCATATTCTTCTACAGTCACTTATAAACCAAACTTTTTGGTAGCGTTAATTGAGAGTGTAATACTCCATTCATCTCATCCAAAGCTGCTTAGTTGACTTTTTATAGTCAAACTGAACCGTTTTTACCACTAATTTCTATTAATAAATCAATAATTTTGATATTATATATATGTTTCAAATTATCATTTTCTAAAAAAAAATAAAACATAAAAATGAAAATATTTATGATCAGATTAGTTGACTTTGAAAATTCAACTAATCAGTTTTGGTTGGGACAAATAGAGTATAATGCATGTCTATTAAATATCATAAATCTAGCTTATTCTAAATATGTACAAAGTTATTTTATGGACTCGTTTAGCTATCATATGTTAGCTTTTAATTGTTAGCGAATTTTATAATTAGCTGTTACTTGTTAGCGGATTTAATTAGCTGTTTTGACCAACCGTTTGGTATATGAGCGTTCGGTAAATAACAATTAGCTGATAACTATTTTATTGTGTTAAATGACTGAAATAGACATTAGTATAATTCATTAGTTGATTTTATGTAGTGTGTATTATTTTTGTTAAAGATCGATTTTTTTTATTACTAATATGTTGGTCTAATTTTTATGTTGAAGTAATTTTCTTGTGAGGCAGCCTCACCCATGAGTCAAGGCCAAATAAGGAAATTTTCATTGC
Source organism: Cruciata laevipes (assembly GCA_963678965.1). Taxonomy (NCBI): domain Eukaryota; kingdom Viridiplantae; phylum Streptophyta; class Magnoliopsida; order Gentianales; family Rubiaceae; genus Cruciata; species Cruciata laevipes. Next base: position 6,982,357 of record OY787639.1, read on the forward strand.
TACCACTTCATCACAACTCACTAGTCACTACCACCTCATCAAACCTCGACGCCACATCATCAAACCTTGGTGTCAATTCATCAAACATGTTAAACCTTTGTGTTAGTTCATCAAATCTCACCAAAAAGAGTGTTTATTTGGTCCTGGCTTTTGGGTGAGGCTGCATCACCCAAGAATTGGTCTTTATGTTATTTAACATTAAAATAGTATATTCTTTATTAATCAAAATATGTACATTTATTGCTTTCAAAAAAAAAATATGTACATTTATTTAAAATTTATTTTTAAATTAAAAATGCTTGAATTTTAAAGTAATGATAATGTCCTACTTACGCATACAAAAGATTGTGTATGGATTGTATGAATTGATAAAATTAGGAAATTTATGAGAAAGAGGGATAAAAAAGATATTTTGTAATATTTTTCTATTTAATGTTTTGTAAATGTTGTTTATTTTTATCGTTTCAGCAATCAAAAATTTCACCCTAACCAGCAAATATCTATATTTAGTCAAACCTCTAGAGTCTAATCACCAAACATGGGGCCATATATCAATCCTGGTATTCTATATTCTATCAGAAATGTTGTCTTTGGGAAAAAGAATCAAAGACTAAATAAACCTCTATAAATAGGTTGCCTGGACTAAAAGAGTGTCCACATTGCTTCAAGAGCTTATAACCAGTATACTAAAAAGTCAAAAACCTGAATTTAAAGGTTAGAGAGAATGGTAAGTGCTTCAAAGAATGGTCAACTGCACTCTGAGCAATGTGAGTCTGGTTTGGAAATTCAGAAAGGAACAAACTTGCTGGTAGATGATGATGGCAGAGTCAAAAGAACAGGTACACATTTTGCACTAATTTGCTCCATATAATATATGTATTCTGCATATACATGATTAATGATCAGTTTATGCATTGTTTTGTCAATTTTCCTGGAATGAATTTTCATAAATTGTGAATTTGACTTATCATTTTTTTGATCTAGGAAATGTTTGGACTGCAACTGCACACATTATTACAGCCATCATAGGCTCCGGCGTGCTGTCGCTCGCCTGGGGCGTTGCGCAGCTTGGCTGGATCGCCGGAGTCACCACCCTCGTAGTTTTCGCAGGAATCACACTCTACACTTCCAGTCTCTTATCAGACTGTTACCGGACGAATGAAACAGGGAAGCGAAACTACACTTACATGGAAGCTGTCAAGAACAACTTAGGTAAAACCATACTTTTGACACTAACTAGAGTCTAGAACTGAGCTGAAATGAACCGAGCTAAATCAAGCTAAAACTTGAAACAGGTGGTAAAATGTACATTGCTTGTGGATTTGTGCAATATCTCAACCTAACTGGGATGGTGATAGGCTACACGATTACTGCGTCGATGAGCATGGCGTATGTTGTCTACTTTTATGCTATGGTTATGATTAAATCCATATCAAGAACACATTTTATTAGTTTCATTGCAAATGAAAAGAATGTTAAATTGAAATTGTGTCGCTTTTTTTCCCGGTTTGCAGGGCAATACAGAAATCAGATTGCTTTCACAACAGAGGACATGAAACTCCATGCAAATTTTCACACAATCCATACATGATTGGACTGGGAATCTTTGAAATTTTTCTGTCTCAGATTCCCAATTTCCATGAGCTGTCCATGCTTTCGATTGTTGCAGCGATTATGTCCTTCAGTTACGCTTCCATAGGAGTAGGCCTTGCCTTTGCAAAGGTCATTTCAGGTACAAGAAGGGCCAAGAATATGTACATATTCAAGATCAGTTCATTATAAAATTCTAATACATAACCAAGAATTTTGCTCTAAAAACTTTTATTATTTTTCTAATCAGGAAATGGAAGTAAGACTACTTTAACAGGAGTAGAAATCGGCCCTGAGGTATCAGCATCCGAGAAGATTTGGAGGATGTTCAGAGCATTCGGGGATATTGCGTTCGCCTATACATATTCCCAGATTCTGATTGAGATTCAGGTAAATTAGTAAGTTTAAAATGTAATTATTTTCAGCCTTCTATAACCATCTTATAGCACCTTGCATTTGTTGCAGAACATGAGCCTAATCAATATCAACCATTTCCTTTTCTGTTTTTTAAGGATACATTGAGCCAGAGTGTTAAGTCACCTGAAAACAAGGTCATGAAAAAAGCAAACAGTATGGCAATGTTCACCACCACTGCATTCTACTTGATGTGTGGCTGCTTTGGCTATGCTGCATTCGGGAACGATGCACCGGGAAATCTTCTCACCGGTTTTGGATTCTACGAACCATTTTGGTTAGTCGACATCGCGAATATCTGCATCGTGGTTCACCTAGTGGGAGCATATCAGGTTCAAGAAACTTTCATTCAAAATTTCATCACTTCAAGTTTAAGTTATAGAAAATTGGTTATAAGATGAGGCTAACTCTACAACTAACATGATATTGCAGGTATTTGCACAGCCAATTTACAGTGCTGTTGAATCATGGGCTTTCTACATGTGGCCTAAATCCAAATTCATAACAGAAGAGCATTCCATCAGCCTAGGTGGATCAGAAAAATACACATTCAATGTCAACTTCCTTAGGCTCATTTGGAGAAGCTTGTTTGTGATAGTGGCAACATTTATAGCAATGGCAATGCCATTCTTCAATGACATACTCGCGTTTCTCGGCGCGCTAGGTTACTGGCCGCTTACAGTGTATTTCCCGATACAAATGTACATTACAAAGAAGAAGATTGAGTGGTGGTCCATCAGGTGGATCAATCTCCAACTCATCAACTTGATATGCTTGATTGTCGCGATCGCTGCAGCGTGTGGCTCGATACAAGGACTGAGCAAGAATCTCACTGCTTTTAAGCTCTTTCAGATGAAAGACTAATGGTTAATGTGCCATTTTGTGACCAAGAAGAATCCCTTTTTTCACGGTTAGATTAATATATATATATATATATGCTGTAAGATTTAATGGACTGAAATGAAGTCCTATTAGTTTTTAGATTCATGTTCTTATAATCTGCTGTAAATTTTATCAGTAATCTTTCATAGTTTCCTCTTACTGTTTCAGAAATCGAAGGATGATGGAGTCTGTTGTTTTATAGATTTTATTCAATGAGTACATAATACGCTTTCTCTAGTGTTGTCCATTGTGCTTCACTAGAGTTAACAACCATTTCGTTCTCTATTAGTGAAAGTCAACAAAAATCAACAATACCCCAAAAAAACTTTGGTACCGCCTCAATCAAGGATTAATTTTTACAAAGTTTCACTTCACATCCTCAATAGTGGTTCATGTCATTAATTATTACTTTAAGTATATCATCAATGATATACCATATCACCAATTACATTGAAAATAGATTAATAGTTATGAATTTAGAATGAGCACAAATATGTATGGTTAAAAACGATGAATAATAATTAAAATAATATAAAACGGTTGTTTCAAAGAAAAAAATAAAGATAACACGGAAATATTGTATATTTTGCGTTCAATTAATCTAAATACACGTAATAATGAAATTGTATTGCTACTAATTTTAAATTAGAGTAACCCGAGAAATTTTATTCAATATAATATAACTCTCATTTAAATAATAGAGAAAATGACAGAAATAGTACCCACCTTTTGATGAAATAACAAGTTTGGTGCCCACTTTTATAAAATGTTCCCAAAGTATTCCCAACTTTTGATGAAATGTACTAATTTAGTTCCCTTACTTGTTAATGACCTACTATTGCATGTCAATGGTGCGGTCAAAGATTAATATGTAGAAAAATGATAAAATTATGTTTAGCGGACCTTGTATAATATTTAATAGTGGGTTTTATACAAATTCTTAGGCGGCTAAACAAAAAATAATAATGTTGAGAATATCAAACAGTGTATTTTTCGAGAATCGACAAGCAGTCGGAGAGGCAATTCTTAGAGATACTAAGTAATATTGATCGATAGTTGTAAATGAATTAAGTCGAGTTCAAAAAACCCCATATTGACTTCACTATTAAAATTTCTCGAGTTTGAATTTGACGCAAATTGGAACAAGTTAATAAAATCTTGGTTAGAGCTCCAGTATAATGAAAATAATGAGCTCAAACATAGAGTTTGAGATCAACATGAAACGCATTGAAACATTTCTTTATATTAAATTTATATTTACAGTATATTATATATATAATAATATTTGAAAATTATAATAGGTCGATAATCTTGATGAATTTGACGAATTATAATTATATCGAGTCATCAATTTCAAAATGTTATATTTTTGTAAATTTATAACTTTTTCTATGTTATTTATAATTTTCACAACAAATTTTGACTGGACCGTTGACCTGCACTAACAGGTCATAAACAAGTAAAAAAACTAATTGGTACATTTCATCTAAAGTTATGAGTGGTTTGGAAACATTTTTTAAAAGTGGGCACCAAACCTATTATTTCATTAAAAAATGGGCACCATTTCTATCATTTTCTATTAAGTAATATGTGAAAACCTTATATGAACCAAACAAATATGTGAAAGTAATTAATTGTTGCTGGTCACGAGATGCGGTACCACATGGATGGACCCAACCTACCAAATGACTTCTTTCTATTGGTTTAGTTTACAAATTTAGGGGCTGCAAATTTTAAGGCTTTGGTCTCGAATAATTCTTGAATATAAGGAAAATCCATGTTAAAATCCTCCCACTGTGAGATATTGCACGCCTTTGAAAGTATAAAAATTTCTCTTAAAGACACCTGCTGCATGTGCTCTTACAACCACATAAATCACCGTGTTTTTATACACTTATTTATCATATCAATTAAGCAAAGATGAAATATGAATTTAAACAAGTGTATAATGTATTAAACCGTTTAAGTTTTTTGTACTTACTAAATTTTATGATTAAATCATATAGTATTACAAGTCATCATGAACACTTCATCCAAATCCTCATCTCCCACTTAACATGTGCTTCGTTGTGGTTGTAGGAACAGGAGACGGGTCAGAGGGAAGTTAATATACTGGGATGACCATCACTGCTTCCACATGCTTTTGAGTCTTTTTCAAAAGCATTAGCAACATAATCATGAACTTGCATTTGCAATTTCTCAAGATCCCTTAATACTTCCTTCATATACGGTCTATCCTCTCCTTTCACTGATATGCATCTTTTCGCGATCATAGAAACTTCTTTTATCTGCTCAATATTTTCGAAGTCGTAACCCATGTTATGATCAAGAATTCCATCCAGGTTGTCATTGTTTAGTTGATGAAGAAAGTAACTTGATAAGAATCTTTCTGCAACGGGTCTACCTAATGAAAACACTTTGTTTGCCGTTAGTAGTTCTATCAGGACAACTCCAAAACTGTAAACATCACTTTTCTCAGTAAACACACCAGTATGCATATATTCAGGATCTAAATAACCAGGTGTTCCTTGCACCATCGTAGATAATTGATTTTCATCCATTGAAACCAATCTCGATATTCCAAAATCTGCTACTTTTGCCATGCAATCCTGATCAAGAAGTATGTTGGATGACTTTATGTCCCTATGGATGATTTGAGGTGACGCACATTAGTGTAAATAAAAGAGTACTCCAGCAACTTGTGACGCTATTCGCATACGAATGTTCCAAGAAAGCTGTGATGCACAGTTTCCGACCAAACCTTTCAAATGCTCCAAAAGTGTTCCATTGTTGATGAATTCATAAACCAATAATGGCATCTCTGTTTCAAGGCAGCAACCTAGTAACTTTACCACATTTCTATTGTTTATTTGTGAGAGCAAAATCACTTCATTGATGAATTGCTCAACTCCGCGTTGGTCAATTCCTCTCGATTTCTTGATGGCAACAATTGTTTCATCTATCAATTCTCCTTTGTAAACTGTCCCGAAACCTCCTTGACCAATAACTTTTGTATTATCAAAATCATTCGTGGCCATTAGTAATTCTTCGGCAGTGAATAGTTTGACGGAGTAACTATTGGCACCCCTTTGTGAACTATTTAGTTTTTCCTGCAGTAGGAATCCACCATTTTTTCTAAAATGTTCTTCTCTCGAGCTATCTTCCTTTATTGTTATCATTTTCGAGTACCATAAATATAAGAGTATAACCACAATTGTGCAGCTGCCAACAGCTGGAGCAAAAATGTCCAAAAAAAAAGTAAACGTAAGAAATAGAATCTAATTAGATTAATAAACAATGACCTAACAGAGTGATGAACTTTTTTTCGCTTATGGTTAAATAATAGTAAACTCAATATAATTTGCTATCAAAATATACTAAACAAAACAAACTTGATTGTTAATTTAAGACTAAATAGTACCAATTGACCTTTAAATTGGTCCATTTAAAGATTTTAAAAACTACAGTTTTCTACATTCAAAATATAAGGATTTTTGGTCTCATTAACAAAACAGTTAAGTCAACCGTTAGTCAATACTCCCTCCGTCCCGTATTAAACTTCACACTTCACTATTTGACATTATTTGCTTTTAAATTTTGACAATATATTTGAATAGATATATTAATATTAATATCATCATATGTGATATCACTAGATTAATCGTAACATGTAGTATTCAAATATCAAATTTTTATGTGCCGATAATACATGTAACTAAAGATATTTACGGTCAAACATCTACATCGGCATGCGTGAAAAAGATTTTGTGAAGAATAATGTGGGACGGAGGGGTAAAATTGTCTTTTTCCAAAATAAAAAAATCTGAACAAATTCCAAAGTGCTTTTTCGTCCTTTCTCGATAATTTTCCCAATTTTAAATGAAACTACTCCACCTCTTTATCTTCTCAAAATTGCAAGGTGAACCAAAGCAAGTGTCAATTCCTCGGATTAAAGTTGCAGGCTTGTTGTGTGTACAGTAACACTGCAAACTTTTGTAATTTTGTGTGATCATCGTGCCCATTATATTCCCATTTAATACACCACAAACATGGCAATTAGGAAGCAAAGAGCACTCAGAATCCAAAAAATATATTCCCTTCCCATTCTGTTCAGCCACAATCTTCTTCAATTCCGCCACATCCGATCGTAGCGGAACGTTTTGCTCCTCCACATCATCATTTTTTGTCATTAACGAACCAATTATTTTGGTAGACCTATGACACTGGACATGGCACATTGTACCATTCAAAAAATCTACCACCCGCTGGTCAATACTGACACCGAAAAATTTTCTTACCTGGGTTCTTCGGAGTACCCGAAACTCATAACGAACACAGCGTTTCACAATGGCAATTTGGCCAGATTCTTGTCCCTTTTGAGGTGCTGCCGGTTGAGGTTTTGATTTTGCTTGAGGTAGGCATCGTTAGCCTTTATCGGAATCATCGGTTGATTGAATATTTAGGGTTAAGGAAGGGGGTGAATCGATGGACAAAACGGCAGTAGAACGGAGAAAAACTTCATCGGCGTGGTTATGTGTAAATTATTTCATCAGGAAATGACGAAAAAGCCCTTCGCAAGTTGTTTTAATTCTTATTTTTGGAAAAAAAAAAGATGGTTTTACCCCTAGCACGTGGCATTGACTAACAGTTGACTTAACTTTTCTGTCCATGGGGCCAAAAATCCTTATATTTTAAATGTAAGGGATAGAAAACTGTAGTTTTTAAAGTTGGGGCCAAAAATCCTTAAATGGACCAAAGTAAAGGCCAATTGGTACTATTTAGTCTTAATTTAACTAATTAATGTGATTTAGGAATTGATAGGCTCGTGGTAAAACACTTGTTGAATTAGGGTTCACGTGGAATTACCCAATTTATAAAGAAAAAACTAATGTGCTATAAATAAAAGTTAATTAGAGCAAGTCCAACAGTTTTTCTAAATATTTTTCTAAAGTAGAGAAAAAAAGTGATATTTGCTATAAATTTTTCCTTCCAATCCAACAGTTTTGCTATTTTAGAGATTTTAGAGAGAAAATGGAATGTTTTTTCAAAAATTTACTAAAAATAGGAATTCTAATTCAATTCCCATAAATTTCGTTCTCCAAATTTACTCTCATTAGAGCAAGTCCAACAGTTTTGCTATAAATTTTTCTAAAGTAGAGAATGAAAACCAATAATCTCCATATTATTTTTTCTTAACTCCAACAGAATCTCTATATTATTTTGAATTAATCTCCTATTTTTGGCATATTGTGTGGTGGAGAATTTGATGAGAGTTAGAAAGGTAATTTAATTCCTATTTTTAGTAAACATACCATAAAATTAGTTCTCTAAAAATTTGTTTACAATCTGCATATATATAGATTTTTTTCTTCTCTCTCCTCATTTTTCTATTTTAGAGAATCATATAGAGATTCTGTTGGAGTGAAAAATTTGTCAAAATCTCCAAATTTGAATAAAATCTGTATTATAGCAAAACTGTTGGACTTGCTCTTATGCATATATAGAGAATGAAATCTTCTCTCTCATCATTTTTCTATAATAGAGATTGAGATAGCAAATCTGTTGGAGACAAAATATTCTAAAAATATAGAAAATCTCTATTATAGAGATCCTGTTGGACTTGCTCTATCAAGTTTGTGATTGTAACATAATTAAGGAAAGAACGTAACAGAAGTGGCCACAGTGAGTGAAACTGATGGTAGATACAGGAGCAAAGAATTAAAAAAAAAAAAACTAACCTGTAAAGATAGTCCAATAAACTTTTGTTTTTGATGGTTCATAATTAGCAATGCATTCTCTGTCCTCACTAGTTCCCCCAATGGAGTGGTACCCTTGATCACAATTGCAATTATAACTTCCTCGAGTGTTAGAACATGTGCTATGACTCTTACAATTGGAATGATTTGGAGCTACACATTCATCAATATCTGCAAATATAAGATTACTATCAAACTCGTTCTTGAAGAAAACTAGACCTAGCTAGCTAGATAAAAGATTGCAGATGCAAATATTACGGCCTCATTTTCAAACGGTAAGAAATACCATTACATATATGTATGTAATTATTGAAACATTCATTCTATAATAAAGCAACATTTATAATTGTTTTATGACAAATTCTTTGGTGATGCAGCCTCACCCATGAGCTAGAACCAAGTAATCATCTTTTTAGTGAGGTTTGATGAACTGACACTGAAGTTTTGAATTTTGATGATGTGACATGTTTGATGACCTGACACTGAGTTTTGATGAGGTGGCGTTGATGTATGATGAGGTGACAGTAATTAAATTTTCCTTATTTGGCCTTGCCTCATAGGAGAATTACTCTTGTTTTATAGTCTGAGTTTTGTCCAACTTTTTTATTATAAAATGTATTTTTTAATATAATAAATCGTATAGAAGTATGTATTACGTTATTGCTGACTTGTATATATTTGATGTGAAATTGAAAATGTTAAAGAGTACCTGATATCCAAAATCATTATCCTTTCACCAATATTTTATAAACTCTTGACGTTAAAAATATTATTGGCCAAATAAAATCTAATCTTTTAAGAATACTATTTTATTTGAAGGGTAATGTTTGCAAATACTAGTGTCATCCCACGTGCAATAAAAAATGGTCCAATATGCTCAGTTTTTAAAATTAATTTGAAACCATGCATAATATATGGTACTATATACAAATGTCACATGCATGGTTTCAAGCAAGGCTACCAAGGGATATTGATTAGATCTAACACAACATGTTTGATCATCACTACCATTGTTGTTAGAAATTGGCAACCTTAACACAAGTTCATTTCCAAAAAAAAATTAAGAATTGTATTTAAATGATTTGTCTAATGTACTATAAACTGGTCATGATATTTAAGAATTGTATTTTCATCACATTCATGTTAGCATAATCTGATCATGGTAAAATTATCTAGTTATTATTTATTCAATCATTTTTTTCTGGAGAGAATTAATGTTTCCTATCAGACCACCCTATTATAAATTTATGATATGACTGTTTTTATTTTATAATTAGCATCATAATATGATACTTTTGATAATTTATTTAAAAATTTTATTTATATTATGAGAAAACTATTCTTCCGGTGCCACCTGATTTTGGAGATATATCCGGATGACCAATCACAATCTGCCACCTAAGATCATACAACATGAATTTACTATAATTATCATACAATCTAATTAAATGTTATATCACTCTAATTTATTTATGATTGTAATTACCATACATTCATGAGAAACAATTATGGTAATTTTATGTTATATCATCCTATGTGACAGCTTGTACATAATTAGTTTAAGTGTTTGTGTCATTAGTTTAAGTATTATTTTCATTTATTTGCTAAAACTTTTATGTATTAAAATATTATACCCAATTGCTATATGCAAGACCATTTTTTCTCATGCAAGACCGAAATATACCATAATACCCCAGGTGTACCTTTGCATTTTAATTTGCTTTTTTTGCCTTTACAATAATAGGGATATTTTGGTTAAAAGAATGGTCCTGCATGAGAAAAATGGTCTTGCATGTAGCAAACCCCATATTATAAATGAACTTATTGAGTTAGAAAAGGACAAACAAATCTTACACATACAAAATTATCCCAATTTATAAATGAAATTGAATTAAAATTTAAAAAAATAGTGGTTTAATTAGTTAAAGTTGAATTTTATTAAAAAAATATTTTACCATCTACACTTTTAGAACTGAAGTAATCTCAAATAAGTTGGAGGCCAAATATCTTTCAAAAACTTGGATCTAACTGAATTGAATTGCAACAAACTGTATTAATTAAATTGAAAACAAAACATAATCAATTACCTTGGCAACTGTTATTTGACAGGTAGGGGTTACCATGAAAACCATTCTTGCATCTGCAAGTATAACCTGATGATGGGACATGATCAACACATTCGCTATCTTCACTCACGCAAGCATAAGAAGTTTGGTTTGTCTTTGCCACTTTGCATAAGTCATTATAGCCAATAACCCAATCTAATACAACTGGAACACTAATACTCCCTCCGTCCCACATTATTCTTCACAGAATCTTTTTCACGCATGCCGATGTAGATGTTTGACCGTAAATATCTTTAGTTATATGTATTATCGGCACATAAAAATTTGATATTTGAATACTACATGTTACGATGAATCTAGTGATATCACATATGATGATATTAATATTAATATATCTATTCAAATATATGGTCAAAGTTTAAAAGCAAATAGTGTCAAATAGTGAAGTGTGAAGTTTAATACGGGACGGAGGGAGTATCCTTGTTGATATTAGAAAGATTGTGAGAGTAAAACTGATACCAACTTTCATCCACCACAAAAGCATAGCTACATGGATTGAAGTCCCACACAGACATGTAATCTTCGAAAAGATGTACTGAAATGTTGACCTCCCGAACTCGGTCAGGTATAGATGTCTGACAGCATCCAACACCAGAACAATTACCATCAACGACATCGGTTTTGCTAACGCACACAGAAATGCATCCAGTTGTGTATGTATGGTCATAGCTTTGGCCTCTTACAATTGCATAAGTATCACAACCAATTACTGTGAACTTGTTCCTTGTTCTACTAAATGCCATGGAGTTCCGCGGTAGTGTCATATTGGGTTTGAAATCAGATGAAGCATTTAGTTTCTGGATCATAACACATATATCCGATAGGATATAAAACTTGCAACTGACCTTCATATGATATACTTTTGACAAATATATCGTTTGTATAGTTATTGCTACTCAGGAAAGCTTTTCCGTTGCTGCAGTTTATGAAGAAATCCTCCTGCATATAGCAGTTTTCTTTGGTGCCGAATGGATATGGAATGCTAACATTTCCACAGTGATCCTCACAACCTTCCTTTGCTACTGGAAATGCAGAAGAACGCGATGTTGATATCACAACCCATAAATAGAGCAAGATTTTGGGAATAAGAACCCAATCCATATAGCTACCATAGGTTTTCTGGAGAAAAAATATGCACATATATTGCATTTGCGATATTCAGCCACAGCTCTGGGCTCGATAATATTGATAATGTTTTTCAAATTTTGGTTGATTTCAATATGTACTTGTAATTTTTTTTTAATATAATTGTGGTTTTTGTTTAACCAAAAACAGGCCATATGCACGCATGGTGTTTGATTAATTCCGAGCCCAAGCACCTATTTGCTGCCAACTATCCACTCAAACCTTCCATTAGGTTTCATTGAAGAAGAAAAAAAGGCTATGATACAAAGTCAAAGTATTGTCTGCTTAAGTTCCTGAAGTTCACACATAGGTTTTTAAGGCATTAATTGCACCCAGACTCATATATATATATATATATATATATATATATATATATATATATACTCCTATAATAAAAGAAATATATAGCTATTTTTGGGTGAGATTGTCCCACCCTAACTTATATTAAAACGAATGATATATATTTCATGTGTCTGTTAGATTTCTTTGTGTGTTTAACATGTTTGTTACCTTTCTAACTCCATTAGTTCATTTACACATAAACACATTTTATAACAAACAAATCTGACAAACACATAAAATATTATTCGTCCTATTACCAACATATAGTTGGATATATAGTCTTACCCAATACAAAAGGAAACATTTATTCAAAGGTTGTAATTATTTTACTTGTAACTACCCACTTTGCTTTTCATGAAATGCTTATTTGAAAAATAGGTGCAGTCCTAAAGCGTATTAATTTACTACACAAACTAAGTCCAAGTGCTTGCCAACATATGGCCTCTTTTGTGTAAATTAGATAAATTTTTTTTTTTTTATTGAATTCAAATAGCTAGGCGTGCAATTTATATATGATTAGCAACCAGAAGTTTGAGACCGGTTTCCTTAAACAACTAATTAATGTAAGTGTAATCTTAATCAGATTGGTGTTTATAATATCTTTAACTGCAAAGATTCTTGATCAAACAAGTCAAAAAGGCACAAATTTGGATCGAGTAATATTCCACAAACTACTTCAGCCGCCTTAAGATTTGAACTATTTGAACTACTACTACAAATGGATATTTGCAATTGTGGTGACTGCTTTCAAATTTATTTTTACTCTCAAACAAGTAATTTTTTATATTGAATATTTGTTTGTATTCCTAACATATTACATGGGTAATAAAATTGTGTGTTAAATAGACTATTACATTATAAATATTTAATAAAAACTTATAATACTGCTATCGAGAATATTGTTCCCGAATTATTTCAAATATTATTTTGTTTAAATTCCATGAAGAGAAGACAGATTGAGTGACAACATTTGGAGCAGTTGACGACTTTAGTGAATGACATGTTGCATCGATCTTACTCAATCAAAATTGATCTTTAACGTTAAAAAATCTGTACTGATAGGAACAATTATTTTTTATGTTTACTTATCTTTATCTAGTTTTGGCTCTATTCTTTGAGAGAGATCCTATTCAGCTTTAAAGCCAAATAGGTTGGAGAAAAATTAATAATCAGTGAAAAAGACCTTATGCACATTTTATGGTTTAGCTGAGTTAGATTCTTTGACCAGTTTTGCTCTCATGCATTTCATGTCATTTTGTTTCCTTTCTGCACAGTTTTAAGTAGAAAGGAAAGGGAAGAGAAAAAAAATAACTCACTAACACGAGTTTTAAGTAGAGCATATAAAGCATTAATATATACAACACATATTTTTTTTAATGTAGTGATTGTGAAATTAGAGCATTAGATCAATATTTGTCAGATTATCAACATGTGGGTCGACTCAATCTAGTTGTTATTATTTCTGACTTCATCCTCTATTTGACAAGAGTGTTTCATGTAGTACAATCCTAATAGAAACAGGGGACAAATGTTGATATTCTTGCTCCAAAATCTGATCTCTTACATACTATTAAGCATGATCATTCAGTGTATTATTGATATTCTCACTTACATGCCTGCTCATTAGCTGTTTTGTATTGATTGTCTTACTTTCAAGTCTGATTTTTTACAAATTAAACTTTTGAGATCAATTGAAAATTTGTACTATCTATTATAATAATATTATTTAGTTTAAATCGGAACGGTCTCAAATACAAAGAAATGTCTTGCAATGTTATAATTTTAAAATTTCATATAATCATACAAATTGTCTCATATTTAAAAGTATGAAGTTTCATTGTGTGCTTTTTTGGTGATTTTCGGTTAGAATGAAAACATAAATAATCCTTAAAAAAGAACGGTAGAAAATATTTATTCACAGGGACCTGTGAAATGATTGCAGTATTTGATCGGCCAAAAATGAGTCCAAAACCGTGTAAGACCACAACTCTAGCTCGTTGATTCAACCGGCCTCCATTATTCTTTATTTATCTTTTCTACCCGCATCGCTTTCAATCTTTTCATAATGGCCCCTCGCTTAACTTAATTGTTTTTCTTTCTTTGTTATAAACAAATCAGCTGAGCTAATTAGCCAAACTTATCACTACTTAGTGGATCATTTCTATATTAACCATAAGTTGATCTACCGCCAATCCACTATTACTTCACTCCAATTATGTACTTGTTTGTCAAATTCAAACCCAACAACTAAAACCATTAAATTGTCTTTTTTAAACCCGTTACGGAAAGGTGTTTATTAGGTCCCTAAAACTTGATCGAACGGGTCCAAATAAAATAGTAATGTTAAATTTTACAATTTAGAATAGTGAAATGCAAAAAAATTTCTAACCCTATAAAGAGCATTACAAAGTAATTATCTAATATATTATTTTTACATTATATCATAGTTCGAGATCAGAATTTGAACCAAAGTGAAGCTTCCAAAAGATCAGCAATATTAGTATATATTTATCAAATGAAACAAAATAAACTAACCTATCAATCTATATCTACTATAAACTCTTGCACATTTAAATATAAATTGATGTGTAAGTAAACTAATTATCAATTTAGTAAACAAATCACATTTGACTTTTCTCATCCATCACTTTTCGATACATCAATGATTATGCCCTCAGCCAACATTCAAACATGCATAAAACCATTAGACTAACCGTTATAAATACTTTCCCGGCAAAACTCACATACAACTTTCTCCCACCAAGGGCCGCCACCACCGCGGGCAACGCCAAATGACAAAAATAACCCCATTATCCCCCAAAATCCCACTTTCTCTGCTCACTCTCCTCCTCCTCTGCCTGCCCCTTTATGTAAATTCACAAGTTTCCGGTAATGCAGAGCGGACTCTCCTTCTCAAACTGCAACAACAATGGGGGAATCCCACCTCCCTCGAAAATTGGACCACCGCATCCCAACCGTGCACCTGGAAACAAATCGATTGCACTGGCGGCTCCGTCACCGGACTTCGTCTCACAGGTCATATGATCACCGGCGAAATCCCGGAATTCATCTGTAACCTTAACAATCTCACCTACCTCGATCTTTCCGATAACTTCATCCCCGAAACCTTCCCCACAGTTTTATACAACTGCTCGAAACTCCGAGTCTTAAACCTCGCGCAGAACTTACTCGTGGGGACCCTCCCTGATGACATCGACCGCCTCGCCGCTCTCGAGCAGCTCGACGTCAGCGGGAACAACTTCACCGGCGACATCCCGCCGGCGATCGGGAACCTGACACAGCTCAAAAACATGCACCTGTACTACAACTTGTTCAACGGAACATTTCCACCGGAAATTGGAAACTTAACCAATCTTGAAGAGCTCCTGCTGGGCTACAACATGTTCCAGCCGGCGTCTATCCCGCCGGAGTGGGGAAAGCTAGGGAAAGTGAAGTATATCTGGATGGCTTCGACGAATTTGATCGGAGAAATTCCGGCAAGTTTTAGTAATCTTGTGAGCTTGGAGCGTTTGGATCTTTCTTTGAATAACATGGAGGGACAAATTCCAAACGGGATATTTTCCCTCAAGAGTCTGAGCGTGATCCTTTTGTACAGAAACATGTTTTCCGGCCAAATCCCGCCGGTCAACCAGTCGTTGAGCTTGACACAGATTGATCTTGCTATAAACAATCTCACCGGAAACATTCCGGCAGACATAGGGAAATTACAACAGTTGCAGGTTTTGAGTTTGTTTTCCAATCAGCTCCAAGGAAACGTCCCGGAAAGCATCGGCCTGCTTCAGATGCTGACGGATTTCCGGGTTTACCGGAATAATTTGACCGGGATTTTGCCGCCGGAGTTAGGTCTTCATTCCATGCTTCAAGCTTTCGAAGTTTCCGATAATCAGTTCACAGGGACGCTGCCGGAGAATCTGTGCGCCAGAGGGTCTTTATTCGGTGTGATCGCCTTCTCCAATGGTTTATCAGGCTCCATACCCAAGGCTCTCTCCAATTGTGATACTCTGAGGACCATTCAGCTCTACAACAACGCCTTCTCCGGCGAGGTCCCGGCAGGGATGTGGCGGTTGCTGAACTTGACTAGTTTGATGCTGAGTCATAACTCGTTTACCGGTGAGCTTCCGAGTAAGGTGGCGTGGAATTTAACAAGGCTGGAGGTTGATGGGAACAAATTCTCCGGCCAAATTCCGGTGGATTTATCATCCTGGGCTAGATTGATCGTGCTCAAGGCTAGTGATAATATGATTTCAGGGCCTCTGCCAGTTCAATTGACTGGCCTTCCCCAGCTCACTACACTATTGCTGGATGGGAATTCTCTCTCCGGCGAACTTCCGGCTGAAATGATCTCCTGGATTTCTCTCACCACCTTGAATCTGTCAAGGAACAGCCTCTCCGGTCCAATTCCGGCATCGATTGGTTCATTACCTGACCTTATCGATCTCGACTTATCCCAGAATAAGTTTTCCGGCAAAATCCCACCTGAATTAGGCCACTTGAAGCTCACCACCTTAAACCTATCCTCTAACCAGCTGGAAGGAAAAATTCCTATTGAGTTTTCAAACATGGCTTATGATACCAGTTTCTTGAACATTTCCAATATTTGTGCCATGAACGCCTTTGCAAATGTTCCTAGTTGCTCTGCCAAGTCGAGGCGAGGCGCGAAAAGCATGTCACCTAAAATCCTAGCTGTGGTTCTGGTGATCGCGGTTGCTGTTTTCCTCATTGCTTCGGTGATGACGGTGTTTCTGGTTCGGGACCTGTGGAGGAAGAAGCAAAAGCGCGATCGAGCTACCTGGAAACTAACCTCTTTCCAGAGGCTGGATTTCACCGAGGTGAATATCCTGACCTGTTTGACAGAAGGTAATTTGATCGGAAGCGGCGGATCAGGAAAAGTGTACAAAATCCATGTAAACAGGCCTGGAGAATACATTGCTGTCAAGAAGATATGGACAGGGAAGAAGGTGGACCAAAGGAGTGAGAATGAGTTCCTTTCCGAGATCCAGATTCTCAGTTCTGTCAAGCATTCCAACATCGTGAAGCTTCTGTGCTGCATTTCAAGCGAGGAATCGAAGCTTCTGGTTTACGAGTACATGGAGAACCACAGTCTAGACAGATGGCTGCACAGGAAGAACAACAAAGATGCACCAGCTATGGTCTCTTCGGTTCCCAAGTTCGTGTTGAACTGGCCTATGCGGTTGAATGTCGCCATTGGAGCTGCGCAAGGCCTCTCCTACATGCACCATGACTGCACCCCTTCGATACTTCACCGTGACGTGAAATCCAGCAACATCTTGCTTGATGCCGGCTTCAACGCAAAGATGGCCGATTTCGGCCTGGCTAGGCTTTTGGAGAAGGGAGGAGAGCTTAATACAATGTCTGTTGTTGCTGGATCGTTCGGATACATCGCTCCTGGTAAATTTTACACTCACTCATTTTACTTTTATGCTTTTTTGCTTCTTTTTAAGAGCCTTAGTAATGATTTTATGTTGATTGATGCAGAGTATGCTTATACAACAAAGGTTAATGAGAAGACCGATGTTTACAGCTTTGGAGTTGTTCTGCTGGAACTGGTGACTGGAAGGGAGCCTAACTGCGGGGCGTATGAAAACACGAGCCTCGCAGAATGGGCATGGAAGCATTACAGTGAAGGAAAGGCGGTGACTGATATCATGGATGGAGATATCAAGGAGCAGTGCCATTTGGAGGCCATGACAACGGTGCTCAGGCTCGGGCTAATATGCACAAACTCTATACCTACTGGCAGGCCTTCCATGAAAGAGGTTCTGCAACTTCTCCTGAGGTGCACATCTCTGGAGGAGGGTGGCGGAAAGAAGGCGGAATATGACATCGCGCCTTTGCTTGGCAGTTCTAGGTATCTCGCGAGTTACAAGCGCCAGTCTAAGAAGCTCTCTGAAGTCGCAGACGAGAGCTGCATTGGCACCGTGGTCTGAGAATCCTAGTTGAGTCTTTTGTAACACTTGGCACAACACTAATCTCTAGCTAAAACGAGCACAGATGAAACATAAGAAGAATGAAACTCACATAAAAATGTCTAACTGAGACGTCTTAGTGATTCTCAGTGCTCAGCTTCAAATGATTAAATTAGATAAAGCCAAATTTCTTGGCAATCATCAATAATGATAAACTCAATAATCAAAGAAAAATTAAAATACATAATCAGCCTTTGTGTTTGTTTTTGTTCGGGTTGAGGAGCCGTAAATAGTTCTCCAGCATAATCAGTTAGCCTAATAATTGGGAGACAAGAGGCTCTCTCTAAAAACCATGATTTTGCCAAATCCTCCAACAACACCAGCAATTGACATATCCCTCCGAACACCATTTCTCCAATTATATGCAACCAATCTCTCACAATTCTCAAGCAAAAGAAACTCATCTGCATTCAAAACATAAAGCACATCATATACCAAGAAATTGTACAGGTCTTCAGGAGGGTAAACGATGGAGCGTTTAGTCCAGGAATCTCGGACGCCATACTCTTTCATCAATGGTACTACGTGTTTCCGACACAAAAGCAAGGCAACCTTCAAGAACCCTGACTCCATCAATTGCAACACCAGCAGGACAGGGAACCTCCACCATTTTATTACGAGTCCAATCAAAAGCAACTAAGACCGAGATTTCTTGAACAAAGTCCAATGTAAGAAGCCATTTACAAACACTCCAGAAGTAGTGGTGTGTGAAGGAGTATTCGAAACTCCCCACACTATAGACAGCGCAGCCGCCGTGTTTTGAGAGCCATACAATTTTGTAATCATCCCTGGTAGCATCGTATCCAAGGTCATAAGTGCACGGACCGAGGATTCCATAATCAGGCACTTTAACCCGTTCTAATGTGATGAGATTCATCAAAATCATACGATTTTGTATACCATTCCACTTTGAAAACAGAACCGAACCGTGGCACGAGCTTACCACGCTAAACAGCGGTTTCTTTCCAAACGGTAACTTCACTCTTCTCGAATCACCATCGCCGCTGCTCTCAGATGTGAAGGTTAAGCTGCGGAGAGCAGAAGATGTTTTGAAGATGAGGTTTTCTGGATCACTGTGGTGGAAGTTGAAGTGGGCTCTGGCGAATTGACGGCTGGAGAGGAAAGAACGCCATGGCTTTGAAACACACTTGCATCTGCCGATGGATTTAACAGGAAGGTGTGACAGTATATCATCGATGAGATAGATGGTCGAGGTGCCAAATCAAGGTTTTGAATACTAATGTAGAGAACATGGAAATTATTACCATACTCAAATCCCAAGTCATTTGGAATATCTCGTAACATGCAAAAATGCTTATGCATATTCGTGATCCTGCATAAGTTTTAACAAAGGTTTTGAATTTTTATTTTAAACTACATTTAATCTTTTAAAATTAGAACGAATATATAGTAAAACTAAATATATTTTATAAAATACTAGCAGGGCTTCACCGTGCGTTGTACGGCATATTTGAGCACTTATTAATTGAATTTTTGGTTATTATTAGATTGCATACTTATGTAAATGATAATTTTATAAATTTTGATATTATGTTGTTTTAGTAAATAATAATATACAGTTAGATCTTGTTTGTACGAACTTATGTTTTACTGAACTAAATTGAGCATGATTAAAATGAAATGAAAATTAATGTATTTAAAAAAAGAATTAGTGTGACTAACTTAACCCGAATTTCATCAATTTCCTTTAACTTCTTTATAGTACATCCATATATAACCTTGTCTAAAGGACTCAATCTCTCTGTACCCAAAGTCAAATCACGTGTTTGTTTCACTACTATATACAACAGGTTCTTTCACTACAATGAAAACAAACAAAACTCAATTGAGTCAATTCAGCTAATTATAATTAATTTTAAAAGGAAGGAAACGAGATTCATAGATGCAACCATAACCTAACCTAGAAGTTAAAAAAAAATTAAAATGCATGGAATGCAAATTTGTTAACTGTGGAAAATTGTGAAAATAGTGTCAACTAAGGGCAGCGATGAAGAAGATGGATGGACAGCGAGAATCACCCTCTTCAACTGGGGAAAAACCGACATCGTGGATTGGTTGGCGGCGGTTGAGCTCGAAAAGACATTCCGGTAGTGAAAGAAGTATACTCATTAATATAACGGTTTGCCTAATTCCAACAACACTATTTTCTTCTCCAATAATTTGTGGTTGGGGTGAACTACCTGAATGCTCAATGCCAGGAAGGGAATCACCAAAAGAATCAACGGAGCCAAAAAAATCGGTTAAAACTCTCGCCCAAGTTTATCAAATTCAAAATCGTCACACCTACAAACACAATTGGTTTTTTGAGAACAACAACGAAAACAAATTATAGTGATTCATTGGAAAATTTCATATAACTACATAAATATATATATATATATATATATATCATGAAAAAAATCAATCCAATACTATCAATTATATAACTGTAAAATAAACTATTATTATAACCTATAGTACATGCAATAATTTTAATTAAATAGTCTATTGTAAAAGTTAGTGAGTATTATTTATTAAATAAAATAAAAAGACACGATATTGTAAACTAATTTAGATTTAAGTATATGAGATATATTAAAATATATTATCCCATATTAAAGATAGTACTAAACTAAATTAGGGATAGTTGTCCAGAACATTACCATATTATGGTTGGATAATATTCCTACGAAATCAATTATGACTCATCATGTACAAAACATAGACTTCCATAAAATGTATAATCACGAAAATTTTAGGTAGAATATATTAAAAAAGAAAATAAAAATAATCATGAAAATCCTAACTTTGGTTTTTTTTTATTGAAAACATCCATGTGGATGTCGGGGATTATATTAGGTTCCCCCAAGCCTTTAAAAGACAATTACAGAAATAAAAGGCCAAAGGCTAGTTTGTGTACAAGATAAGAGCTAAACCTCTTGAAGCAAGATATTTGCTTCCAAAAGAATAATGAATAGGCTAATAATCTAGACTAGTTCCATCAATTAGCTAACACTTTCGAACTTGTTAGAGATCGTCGAAACGAAACTCAGATTAGTCAAAAGGTGAGCTAACTAATGGGATAGAGATACATAAAAAATTAGCCTATCTGATTGAAAGCTTCAGATTCAGAACCCATGTCACATGCCAAGAGGCTCAGTAGAAACATGCTGGCTCTAAGAGTTCAGGCAAAAGGTACTGGTTTGTTGCAGTGGGTCAACTGAACCAGAAAAAGCTGAGGTGCAGCATCCATCTGGATCCTTGAGGCTATCCAGGACCAGAATCAGTATCAAATATGGCAAGAAGTTCAGAGGCCCCATTGATGGTTATAAATCATCAATGAGCCTAAAGATTTGTAATCAAAGAAAATTCAGTCAGTAGTATCCATTCTGGAGATCCTAAGTGCAGTGGTGCCCATTTGGTCTAATCTAATCATGCCTTGTATAGTGCTAGGAAGAGAGTTAAATGTAAAAGAAGAGGCATGTTGAGATTGCAAGCAAAGTTTTGCAATGGCATCTGCAGGCATATTTGCTTCCCTAAGAACATGTATCAAAGAAATAGAGGAAATGCCCTTGTGAATAGCATCATCTAGTTCAAAAAGTTTCCAATGGGCTGTGACGGGGTTAAGGACAAAGGATATTGCATTAAGGCAATCAGATTCAATTGTGATAGCATCTGAAAAACCTGCAGCATGATAATTGCAAACTGTATGGCCTTACGTTCTGCTCTATAGGTGAACTTGCAGGAACAAAAGAGCTATGTCCAGAATTGAAAGCTCCCCTATTATCTTTGATAATGATGCTAATACCAGCATGGAGAGAAGTACTCCAAGCAGCATCAACATTAAATTTCAGCCCAGTTGCTGGTTTTTGCCAAGCTATTTTGAAGATTCTAGGTTTGGGAGGTCTCTTGGCAAGAGGGAGGTCTCTTGGCAAGAGGGAGAAAAGTATGGCTAGCAATTTCTAAATCAAGAGCAGAAGAGATGTAGAAAGGTTTTGCACAGAATACAAGGAAAATCTGCTCTTTGATGAGTTTTAGAACCATAGCAGTAGATGCTGGAATATTATCATATAACCATCTGTTTCTAGTTTTCCAAAGAATCCAGCAAGTAATGGAGGGGGTAAATCTAATCAAATTATGTAAGGCACTCAGTCTATTATAAGTGAGATAAACGAAAAGTCTTTCTCAAATGGTTAAGAACTGCCTATCAGAAATCCCCATGAAAGAATGCACAATTTTCCAAATGGATAAAGAAAATGCACATGAGTTATAGTAATGATCTAATGAGTCTTCATTGTTGCACATATAACATTTAGAAGGAAGACATATATGCATAGATTTCAGTATGTTATCAAAGGGCAAAAAAGAGTTAATCATTCTCCACATAAATACTGAAATTTTCTTTTCCAGCCTAGAATCCCAAAGGTGCTGAATGGAAGAGATATTACCCCTGTTTTCTCTCAGACTTGCATAGGTGGATTTGAAGGTGAAAAATCCTTTCTGATCAAGCTTCCATATCAATCTATCTTCTCTGTGAGAGTATAATTGAGAGTCCTGCAAAATAGAAAGGATGTGAGAAGAGAGGTAAGGGGATAGTTGTTGCATTAGATTTATCATTAATAACAGAAGCAACAGTACTATCCAGTGGGATGCAGGTTAGTGAAGGATCACAGTGGTCTAGGAGAAGACCAATATCTAGCCAGTTAGATGACTAGAAATTACAATCCCCTTTTCCAATTACCACTCTACAATGTGACTCAGCCCAACTATTGACCTTGCAGATCCTTTTCCAGCTAGGAGAAGTTTGAAAAGAGATAGGCAGAGATGCAATTAGATAATTCCACATGGCCTCTGCTTGTTGATATTTCCACCAGAGTTTAACTGAGCATGTATCTATGATGGTGTGAATTGAGCTAAAACCTAATCCATTTTGTGAGATAGGAATGCACAAGTCATTCCATTTCTTCCATGACTTTTTAGGTTTCAAGTCAGTTTCACCCCAAAAGAAGATGCTCAGTTTTCTCTCAATTTTTTTGACAACTTGTTTAGGAGGAACAATGAACGACCAAATATGTTGTGGTAAAGCATAGATACAAGAATTAGTTAAAATCATTTTACCACCAGTGGACGGCCACTTATTTTTCCAGTTCAGGAGTTTATGATCAATGATTTCCAGTAAAGGATGGAAATGAGCATTGAGTGTCCTGCCCTTTTCCAGTAAAGGATGGAAATGGGCATTGAGTGTCATGCCCTTAGAAATGGGAACACCTAAGTATTTAAATGGAAAATTCCCCAGTTTCATTCCTAGAGTCTTTTGATAGAATTAATCTTGACTGGGGAGGCATGATTGCCAATAAAGGTGTCACTTTTGTTAAGATTTATCTTCTGACCAGTGACCTCTTCAAATTTCTCCAAAAAAGTTTTGAATCTAATCAAAGTAGTTTTGTCTCCATTTAAAAAGACCACTGTATCATCATCATAACTAAAGTGAGAGACTTGAAGAGCATTAGCAGGAAGATCAAAGTAAGACATCTTACCATTAGCAAAAGCAAAAGCAAGACTCCTAGTGAAAGCTTCAGAAAAGATATTAAAAAGGAAGGGACAGAGAGGATCCCCTTGTTTTATACCTCTTGATGGCTGAAAGAAACCAACAGACTTACCATTAATGGTATTGAAAACCATGCTTGTGAGAGGTTCTGCATGATGCTATAAATAAACTGACCATGAAAGCCAAATTTCATCAGAACTGCTTGTAAAAAATGCCATTTAATCCTATCAAATGATTTCTTAAGGTCTAACTTAATGATACAGTTAGGTTCTCTAGATTTCCTATGTAAAAATCTGACTATTTCTTTAAGGAATATGACATTATCAGATTTGTCTCTTCCTTTCATGAATGCAGATTGGTGGGGAGTGGGGGGGGGGGGGGGGGTATAAGTTTTGACATTAGAGGCTTAAGTCTTTCCATGAGAAGTTTAGAACAAATTTTGTTCAAAACATTGGAAAAACTGACGGGCCTATAGTCATCAAAAGAGACAAGGGTCTCTTTCTTAGGGATGATAGCTATCCATGTGCTAGCTATACCCCTAGGAATTTCATTCCCTGCCTGAAAATCAAAAACAACATCAAGGAGGTCAGTAGCAATAATATCCCATGATTTAATAAAGAATTTTGCAGTAAAACCATCTGGTCCTGGGCTACTATTTTTGTTCAGAGAGAAAACAATATCCTTGAGCTCAGAAAGGGAAACATGACTAAGTAGATTCTGGTTCTCTTTAGTAGTGATGATTTTGGGGATTTTACTAAGAAAATGTGATTGAAAAAAATCACTATCCTCACTACTATCATCAGAGAGCAGATGTTGGTAGTATGTGATGGCTTCAGTTTCAATGTCAACAATATTATCTAGCCATCTACCATATGAGCTTTTAACTTTGGTGATATTAAGCCTATTCTTTCTTTCCTTAACAGAATTATGAAAGAATTTGGTATTGTTATCACCCTCTTTTAGCCATTTGATCCTAGAATTCTGTTACAGAAATGTTTTTGCTCTGAAATGGACTTAACTAGCTTAGCTTTAGCATGCTTCGGTTTCACAAGTTCATCAAGAGAGTTATTTAAATCATATACAATTTCCTGAGCTTCTAACTCTCTCTGCTTTATCAACATTTTCATGCACATTTCCAAAATGATCTTTGTTCCAGATTTTGAGGGCCTTTTTTAATCTGATCATTTTAAGAAAAAAACCAAGCATGCCTGATTCAGAGATTTGGAGATTCCAATTCTCTTTAATGGTATCATTGAACTCGGATTTCTTGATCTGTTATATATTATGACTCAAATAATTATAATAATTGTGTATAGTTAATCTCAATCTTGTAAAAAATGATCTGCCTTACCGTAAGAGAATCTCTTAACACATGAACTATCGTTTACCGTTGACCGTCTCAAGACAAAGACCTTCCCATAAAATGGAATGAAATATTTTCTTCTTCCTCTTTCTGACTAGTTCTATTTTACGGCCCTATTTTACTTCGCAAGTTCTATTTTATTCTTACCAATTTCAAATTTCCCAAACCAACTAGAAAGGTTCCGCGTCACACCACACGGTTATTTCGTCGACTTCAAATTTATGCAGTTTTGGCTTCAATCAAATCAAATGAGATCCAAACTTTTTTTACACTAACAGCTAAAAACTACCTAAAAGGACAATTCGTCAGATAAAAATAGTTTTACTATACAAACATTGCAAGCTCTTTAAATCAATTTCGTCGTTTGTATTGCCAATTTGTTTCTTCTCTCCCTATAATTTTTATTTCTCTCTCCCCATTTTTCAAAATTCAAACATTTGTCCGTGTCGTTTTACTCTTCTTCCTCCGGCCGTCTTGCCGGAACCCTAACCGCCCGGCTCTCCCCCGCTGCCCATCCGTTCGTTCCCGCCCGCACCTCGCGCGCTCGATCTAGTGTCATCGCGCCGTACTCGATCGGATCTAGGAGGTGCTGAATCGGAGCAGAATGGATGCGATCGAGGAGTTGGCGAAGCTCTCGGATTCGATGAAGCAAGCCGCCTCGTTGCTAGCCGATGAGGATGTTGATGAAACTGCCACCTCCAAACGCCCGTCCACTTTTCTCAATGTCGTTGCCCTGGGCAACACGGTAAGCTGTGGTTTTACTTGCTTTAGATCTCTTAGTTATCACTTGCTTTCGGATCTGTTCCGCTGTCATTTATGGAGTTTCCTGTGTACCTCTATGAGTGATATTGTTTGCGAATTAGTTTGATTAGCAGATTTTGCAATCGTCGGTGTGTGCTAATTGAGTTCTGGTTCGAGTCTTCAGAAATTGTGGATCATACAGATATAGGAAACGTAGTAGTATGAATTGTGGAAGTAAGAGTGGTTTAGGGTGATTGAATACGAGCTCAATGTGGGTGGTCGACTTACAAACTTAACTATGTTCTTTATGACAACAAATCCTCACTAAGTCAGAAAACAGCCTGAGATGGTTGGTTTTCCTTATGGTGTTTAAGCCATGTTCAGCAGCTGCCAAATGATAAAATAAACCAGTGGCAGAAGTAAGCTTTTGTGATTGAGCTAGCATGAGATCCTCTTGGTTATTGTTGTCACAACATTCTTCATTTTGCTTGCCATGCTCTAAATACAAAAAGTATTATATATTGGCCAGATTTTTGAATTCCATATCCAGTAGTGAACTGCACTGTTGTAGATTCGCAAGCCGCTTAATATTAATTGTCTGGAAGGTTTAGTGAATTTTCATTGTTGATATATAAATCTGTATGGTTTAATCATAGGCTGTATATTTTCGTTATTGGCTTTGTTTTGCACTCTACTGTGCAATTTTCTAGATATAAGTTTTGCAGAGAATTCATTTAAAAAACAAATAAATTTGTCTCCAGCACATAGTTAACTTCCATGAATCATACAACAAGTTTCTGCTTTGCTAGAGTCATATGCTTCAACAAATGGGTAGCAAAATTGAATTCAGTGAGCAATGTGGGTTAATTTGTAACTATAGACTTCTGCATTTGTACATTTACTGTTATCATTAATATAGCCGCTTAATATTACTTGTTCTTATAACTGGTAAATGAAACACTGGCCTTGAGGGCTAAATGTGTGTCCTGCTGAAAGCAATCATTGATTGACGTCTTAAGTGTCCTCAAAATTTTCTTGTTAACCATCTAGGTTCACTGTTGCTTTATGTTTATTGTAGTTTCTTTTTTAAGTTTGATTTTTACTCTTTTCTGATCTTCTTATGGATTGTTCAGGGTGCAGGTAAATCAGCTGTTTTAAACAGTTTAATTGGACATCCCGCCCTGGTTAGTTATTCTCTACAATTTCTTTGCGCCGCGCCGCCTAATCTTCACTTTCTGTGGTGTTATTCTCTCTGCATTGAGCTTATCTATTTATTTATTTTTTCTGTTGGTTATAGCCGACTGGTGAAGGTGGTGCTACCCGTGCTCCTATATGCATCGACTTGCAAAGGGACAGCTCTTTGAACAGCAGATCCATTATTCTGCTGATTGACAGCAAGTCACAACAAGTTACTGCCAGTGAGTTTTTTGTCTTTGTTTCGGTCATTGATTTTGATACCTTTTAAGCAATCAACTGTGCTTTAGCTCCTACTGATAAAATGATGGTAAATTAAACTTGGGTATCTGAAGATCTTTTTTTTTTGTGCATTTTAGGTGCTCTTCGGCATTCGTTACAAGATAGACTGAGCAGAATTTCGGGCAAACATCATGATGAGATATACTTAAAGCTTCAGACTAGTACTGGTAGGTAAACTTAACCTTGAGTATTTGTTTCTGCTCATAACAATGAATACTAGGTGATACACATTTTCTTAGTGAATTTAATGTAAATTTAAGGTATTACTGAATTTAAGCTTCGGACTAGTAGTGTTGGGTTAACCTTGAGTATTTGTTTCTGTTCAAAACAATGAATTCTTGGTGGTATATTCTAAATTTAAATTATTGCTCTGGTCTTCTCTTTTGTTTGTCATTGCCTTGTAGCATAAGTGATAGTTGAGATGTGTATTGGTAATGGTGTATGTTTGAGTTTTCTCATCTCCTGAAGTTGGAACAAGCTTTTGAAATTAACATTTCTTGGAGCCAGTTCTTCCATTTCTTACTGTATTTCAACATTAATGTCATATTCTCTTGGCCTTTCTTCTGACCTACAGCCCCTCCTTTGAAATTGGTTGATTTGCCTGGAGTGGAAAAGGGGAATCTTGATGACTCATTGGTGAGTTCCTCTAGCTACTGGATTCGACTACATGATGCATATTTAGTTTGGTGATTGTGTTAAGTTATTTTAATAAAAGATCAATTTGTGTTTGAATGAACTGTTGGAATACTGAACTAGCTGCATCATTCTCACAGGGGAAGTATGCTGAACGAAATGATGCAATTTTGCTGGTTGTGATACCTGCCACACAGGCTGCAGAAGTTGCCTCTGCTAAAGCAGTGAGACTCGCAAAGGAGTATGATGGAGAATGTGAGTTAATATTTAACTATACACTTATCCAGTGAATTCCATCAACGGGATCATCTCTTTTCAGTTCCTATTGACTGACTTTTCCTTGATGTTAGGGACCAGAACTGTTGGGGTTATAAGTAAAATAGATCAGGCAGCTTCAGATCCCAAAATTCTTAAAGCTGTCCAGGACCTTTTGACGAATCAAGGACCAAGAAGTGTTGCTGATATTCCATGGGTAGCATTAATTGGGCAGTCTGTGTCTATTGCCTCAGCTCAGTCAGGGAGAGATGGAGCTGACAACTCTTTAGAAACTGCTTGGCGTGCTGAGAGCGAAAGCCTAAAATCCATATTGCCTGGTGCCCCTCCTAGCAAGCTGGGTAGATTAGCTCTAGTAGAAACCTTGTCACACCAGATCCGCAACCGTATGAAAGTCAGGCTCCCAAGTCTGCTCTCTGGGTATGTTTGGCTTCCTTTAACATACATTCCTGATTATTGGAAGTTCATGTGGTTTATTCATCTGGGTTTTTTCTTCAAGAGCAATACTGAAATCTGCATTGCTTCTTTTTCCTGCTCCTGCAGTCTTCAGGGGAAGTCTCAAGTTGTGCAGGATGAATTGTTTAGACTTGGCGAGAATATGGTGGATAGTGCTGAAGGTACAAAAGCCTTAGCCCTGGAGCTCTGCCGTGAGTTTGAGGACAAGTTTCTTCAACACATTACTAGTGGGGAGGTAAGATCTTATGTTTAGAATTTTGAGTCTGTATGTATACATGCATCATATATACATATTCTTTCGACTTATCACAATAGCAGTTAGTAGATCTATTTGCATATTCTGATGCAATTTAACACAAATGAGGAAAAACAGGATTGTACTTCGGTTCTGATATTTGTTCTGGCCTGTAACCTCTAAAAGCTTTGTTTTTGAATTATATCTTTTTTTTTTTTTTTTTAAGTTGGATGTAAATGTAATTTCTTTTATTACTCAGTTATGAATGCTCCTGTGCCAGGTCTCAGCATCTAGAAATGACCAAGGCATTTTCTCTCACATCTGGTTTAAGTAGTTTAATACTTTTGTACTTGTTATGGCTGTTCAAGAAAATAAAATACTATTCACGTTTTATAGATCTTTCAAATAAAGGAAATGTCTCTTAAACAAAAGATGATTGATTAATATCTGTAGAATCCTGAAAGGACTTTTTCCTTTCATTTGTAAGGTTCTGTTAGACTAAAGATAATTCAGTTCTCTTATCTACTTTTGAAGATGACTATGATTAATTGGCACTTTGTTTTGAATTTCTGTGGATCACACAATCCTCTCTCTCTCTCTCTCTCTATCTCTCTCCTTTAGTTTGATTTTTAATATTTTGCATTTTGTAGGGTGATGGTTGGAAAGTTGTTGCAAGTTTTGAGGGGAACTTTCCAAATCGGATAAAGCAACTTCCTTTAGACCGTCATTTTGATATCAACAACGTCAAGAGAGTAAGTAATTGGAGACTCTACCCTGTTGAAGAAAAAATTCATATTTGTTGTGATGTTATCTCACTGAGTTGTGCATTTTATTCTGTCTGATTACTACTTTATATGCTTTAATCAGGTTGTGCTGGAGGCTGATGGTTACCAGCCGTACCTTATTTCTCCAGAGAAGGGTTTAAGATCTTTAATTAAGATTGTCTTAGAGATGGCAAAAGAACCTTCCAGACTTTGCGTTGATGAGGTATATGAATTTGGCATGCCTATGATTTACTTGATTGAGTAAAATGCAATTATCATTGGCCTGTTAGGGCATTATAATGCAATGAAGTCTGAAATTTCTTTGAGTTTGAAGTGTTGTCGTCCTCTTTTTAAAATTTTGTACAAAGATACTCTAGAAATTGTAACATTAGTGGTGTGTTCATGAAATGGTAAAAATATTACTGGATTATTGGTGATCTTCAACTTTGATGTAATCTTCTCACAATTCCTGTATGTGTTCAGTGGTGTATCATTGTTGTGTATTTATACAGTCTGTTCAAGTTGGCCTTCTATGATATTGTTAGCTCCTCCAATATCTGATATTCGTCGGCTCATCTTCCCATGGCAATCGAATGTTCTTTTCTCCGCACCCCACTCTTACCCATCTCATCTAAAAATACCTCTTTATCCTAAATAGTGTTGAATTAGCTTACTTATTTAGGTGGATTCAATTATAGATTCGGAGCTAATGCCGATGATTTTTTACCAGGTGCACCGTGTACTTGTAGATATCGTATCAGCTTCTGCCAATGCTACTCCAGGTCTTGGGAGATATCCTCCTTTTAAGCGGGAGGTACTGTCTGCATTATTATGCCGTAAATGCTTCAAGGTCCATCTTCTAATAGTTTTGTTGGGAACTTATATTCTTTCTTTGCATTGTAAAAGGTTGTAGCAATTGCCTCGGATGCTTTAGATGGATTTAAGACTGAGGCTAAGAAGATGGTTGTAGCTCTGGTTGACATGGAGCGAGCATTTGTCCCCCCTCAACATTTCATCCGTTTGGTGCAGAGACGGTAAATTAACAATTTTTTGGGCATATCGTTCACATGTTCTAATTTTAGACAATGCTTGCATGGTGTCCTGCTTCAGTCTGACATTTAATAGACTACAGTTTCTGCACACACACACGAACACAGTTTGTGTTGATGAGATAACCAATATTGAAAGCTAGATGCTCTTAAACACCGATTATAAGAGTTTATATTTGCAGTCCACCAAAAATATGTCTGGGGGAAAGGTTTGCGTTATGATTTTTGGGTTAAAATATGCTGTGGCTGTTGAGCTTAGAACAATTTGGTCCTTTTATTCTGGTTGGATGTTTGATAATTAATTTTTGACAGAATGGATCGACAGCGAAGAGAGGAAGAACAGAAAGGCCGTTCTAAAAAACCAATTGATTCTGAGCAAGCAACATTGAATAGAGTAAGCTAGCGTTATTCTAGATTGTTGTATTACGTGACAACTGTTTTCATGTGGTTTGGATTTATATTGTTTCCTGTCTTTCTACTCTCTGATTAATAAAAAAAAATCATTCTAGGCAACCAGTCCTCAAACTGGGGGGAGCTTAAAGTCGATTAAGGATGGCAAAGATACTCAAGAAGGCCCTGTCTTGAAAAAGGCTGGGGCAGAGGGAGAAATAACAGCAGGTAGGTTCACTCTGAGATAATGTAACATTCTACATTGTTTGCTGGATACTCACAAGAAAGATCCATACCTCTAGATGATTGTGTGCCAACCACAGCTCAAGCATTTCTGTTGTTTTACTACCATATTTCTATCTGTATTCACCCCTGGTTGTCCTCTGCAGGGTTCTTGTTAAAAAAAAGCTCTCAAGAAAATAAATGGAGCAAGAGATGGTTTGTGTTAAATGAAAAAAATGGAAAGGTTAGTATTGCCTTTTTTCAGTCAGTCACTCAGATATAAAGAGAATTAAAGTTGAAACATTTATCGTGATATGTTGCTATTTTTGATTAAAGTTGAATCATAAGCATTTTCGCCCTGTTCAACCACTAGTGATATGTTGCACTTTCTTAGCACAGAGGTACTGTCTTTGAAAGTTAAGTTTGGTGTAATTAATTTCAAAAGATATGCACATTATCCAAGATCAATCTTAGATTATATTTGTGATGTTAATAATAGGTAGCTTCTTTCAGCATAATTATACATATATCTTTGAGAATCATCTTGTTTACTTGGCTTAGCAGCGCTCTTAGTTTTTTCACTATTAAAACTTGTTGCTTGAAGTTTCTAATAACTGATGAATATTTGCTTTACAGCTTGGATACACAAAAAAACAAGAGGAGCGGCACTTTCGCGGTGTGATTAGTCTAGAGGTATTTATTTTGGACCTTTTCTGTCTCTTTCGTTATGACTGGGCCTTTTAATTTTCAGATTCTGCAGCTGCTACAATCTGTCCAAATGTAGAGCATTTAATTTTTCTTTTGATTTTGGACAGCTCTATTTATGCATGGTACATCTGTAGTTTATATACAACTTTTTTACTTGTCATATGTTTGATTGTATTATAACATGTATTCATTGCATTCCATGTTCTACTTCTTCATTTTCACATCAAAAAAGAGGGATGATGTTTTGGTTTCTAAAGCTTTTTATTTTATGAGATAGGTGCCCATATGCCATATATTGCTGCACAGATTGTTCTTAAAAGGTGGTGATGTTCGTTCATTCATTCATTCTTTATATTTTTATTGGGTGGATAGGAGTGTAACCTTGAAGAAATTGAAGAGGACGAGCCTTCAGCTCCGCCACCCAAAAGTTCCAAGGACAAGAAAGCGAATG
The DNA here is from genome assembly GCA_963678965.1 of Cruciata laevipes. Classification (NCBI taxonomy): domain Eukaryota; kingdom Viridiplantae; phylum Streptophyta; class Magnoliopsida; order Gentianales; family Rubiaceae; genus Cruciata; species Cruciata laevipes. The sequence goes on from OY787639.1 coordinate 7,014,909, forward strand.
GGCCTGATGCTCCGAAACAACCAAGTCTTTTATTCAAGATAACAAGCAGGGTTCCATACAAAACTGTTCTAAAGGGTACGTATATGAATGTATTTAGCCTTGCTTGGATTTTTTATTGGACTTGCATAATAATTAGTTTAACTTTTCATGTTGCAGCTCACAGTGCTGTTATTTTGAAAGCTGAGAGTTTGGCTGAGAAGAATGAGTGGGTGAGCAAATTCAGAACTGTAATTAGCGCGAAAGGTGGCCAGGTGAAAGCTGAGTCTGGTTCTACACTTCGCCAAAGCCTTTCTGACGGATCACTTGTGAGTTGCTAGTAAATTCCTGTCATACTGTGTAGGGGAATTGAAATAATTGATACTTGTTTTTCACTTATAAATCACTAGGAGCTTGCTCTCGAACACTGTCTTACAGGCTAATATGTTTGCCTCAATAATTTATTTAATATGCCTAATTATCCTTCTTCACCCACATTTTTCATTGGGGTGAGGTGCGTAATTAGCTTTCATGTGGTCAATGACCAAAACTCTAAATAAAATTCTTACTTCCATGATTAGGAAACCATGACAAGAAGACCTGCTGACCCTGAAGAAGAACTTAGGTGGATGGCTCAAGAAGTGCGTGGTTATGTTGAAGCGGTTCTTAATAGTCTTGCTGCTAATGTCCCCAAGGCTAGTTTTGTTTCTCAATGCCACTATTTATGTATGTGATATGCACACTTTTGACATTGTGCTTTGCTCAAACCATGTGATGCTATTTTTTGTTTTTCCAGGCTGTTGTACTGTGCCAGGTAGAGAAAGCAAAAGAAGACATGCTTACAAAACTATACAGTTCTATCAGGTTCGATTGATAAATTTGTATGAATGCAATATCTTAAATGACCTTAAAGTTCTATCTCATTTTCTCTCCTCGACAGTAACTAATAATATTTTCTTTGGCTGCCAGTGCCCAAAGTAATGTGAAGATTGAGGAGCTGCTCCAGGAGGACCAGAATGTAAAACGCAGAAGAGAACGCTATCAAAAACAGTCTTCTCTCCTCTCTAAGCTGACGAGGCAGCTCAGTGTTCATGACAATCGAGCTGCAGCTGCAAGCTATTCAAATGGAAACGGGGGAGGTATAACTATGGCTGACTGGCTGTTTTCATACACATGTAGTGAAGATAAAAACTATGTAGGCGTCTGTTTTTTTTTTAAGTTGGTGCTTGCTTTGAACATTTTATTTATATTACCTTTGCAGAAACTAGTCCTACAGCTGCTGGGCCTTCACCGGGTGATGAGTGGAGAAGTGCTTTTGATGCAGCTGCCAATGGCCCCACTGACAGTGATTTTTCGAGAAGTGGAAGCAACGGCCACAGTCGTCGGTACAGTGACCCTGCTCAAAATGGTGAGGCCAACACAAATTCCAGCTCCGGCCGGCGTTCAACGCCAAACCGATTGCCACCTGCACCACCTGGTTCTGGATCTTCTGGTTACCGATTTTAGGCTTAGAAACAATTCAGACAAAATGATTCTTTCTTACCTGGGTGGCTATTTTATATATATATATATATACATGCTGTTGCTGTTGAGCAGCTGAGCTCAACTCGATGTGATAATAGTTTTGTAGTATTGATATACCAGCTGGTTGTAGATAGTTCTGTCTCGATTAACATTGGTTTTTTTGGCAGTTACACTTGCAGTTGCTGTATTTTTCTATTGTACCATCAGTTGAACATGGGTTGAAAATTTGAATATTTCGTTTATGATAAACTTCTGTGCAAGATGAAAATTTCGTTTATGAAATTTTTTCTGTTGCCCTACTTATTCTTGTCGCAAGATTACAACTGTTAGTTTACACCAGCATTTTGGTTTCATTTCTCCTCCGTTCAAATTCCTCTATACCCCCGTTCATGTATGTCGACTGGTCTGTTTATGTCGTCAAGAGGATAAATAATGTCGCTAGTCGCTATCTATTCAATTTCTAACTAAAATAAGATTGTGTGATGTACCGAGGATTATGAATGATCAAGGAAATTGAATGAAAGATCAAATTAACTGAAAAATTAAGGCAAAACATGAATGATTAAGGAAATTGACTGAAAGATCAATCAAACTGACTAAAAGATCAAGGAAAAACAATAAATGCTCATTCATTTGGCCCCTTGGTCTCTACAAGGACATGTCTCACCTGAGACTCTCTCATTAATTCTTTACATTATTTCAGTTTTTTTTAATATATTAGTTCTTTACTTTATTTTAGTATGTTTATATGAACATTTGCTAACTTTGATGTTTACTTTATTTTCTCCCTTATTAGGAAGATTTGAGATCATCTTACTCAATCACATTATTTTGCATCACTGATGAGATAACATATTTGCTGATTCAATTGATGATATGATTAATGTAATTTGTACTAACGAAGTAACATCTTTGATCCAATATTGCCAATGGAGTAAGAAAGAAATACTTGAAAAACGTGATATAAATTCTGTAAATTCGTTTTGGAAACTCCATGCACAACATACTATTTCTACCTCAAAATTTAGTATTTTCCCTACTTTGCAAGAACCCTATAGCTATAGTTCAAAGCGTTGATCAATTGAAAAAATATCTTCCATTTCCAAATATCAATGCACAAAAAACATCTCACTCATTAGATATATTTAAAAGCCGATGATCAAGATCAAAAGCCATTGATATCACGATCACGGTTTCTGAAAACCAAAACAAAATGAGATCCAAACAACAACACACAATCAGCTTCAAACCAGTAATCTTCGTCGCGTTCTTCTTCATCTTCCTCCTCCTCCTCAAGCTAGGACCAAACTTCTCAGCAAACATTCACAATCTCAGAGCAAAATCCCTGTCATCAAACACTCCCATCCAAACAGTAAAGCCTTCGCCGCCGACGCCGGAAAAAATCCCGCCGTCTCTGGCCCACGCGCTGGTGCACTATGCATCCTCAAACATCACCCCACAGCAGACCTTCCAAGAACTCCAATTAACCCTAAATGTCCTGGAAAAAAGATCGCCCTGCAACTTTTTAGTGTTTGGGCTGGGAAATGATTCCCTGATGTGGTCAATGCTCAACTACGGAGGAAGAACAGTTTTCTTGGAGGAAAACGAGAAATGGATCGGTGAAGTGAAGAAATTCATGCCTTCTGCAGAAGCGTATTATGTCGACTACAAAGGTTTTCAGTTAGCGCAGGCTGTGGAGCTCTTGCCGGCGCCGGGAAAAGGGCGAGAATGCAGAGAAGTGACTGATCCGAGGCTGACAAAGTGCCCGTTGGCGATAAAGACGTTCCCGGAGGAGGTTTACAACATCGATTGGGATGTGATAATGGTCGACGCGCCGACAGGGTATCGGCCGGACTTGCCCGGGAGGATGACGGCGATTTATACGGCGGGATTGATGGCGAGGAACAGGAAAGACGGCGAGACGGATATATTTGTGCATGATGTTGATCGGTGGGTGGAGAACAGGTTTTCCATGGATTATCTGTGTCCTGCTTACTGGAAAAAGGAAGTTGGGAGAATAAGGCATTTCACCATTCCAAGCCACAGGATTTTTTCCAGCAGGCCTTATTGTCCATAGGGTTTGATCATCATCATCATCATCATCATCATCATCATTTTGCATTTTATTTTTCAGTGTGGATTTTATTTATTTTTCTTCTTAATTAATTAAGCTCATTTTCTTCCCTTGTAATTCTGAGGAATGTTTACTTCTCCAATTTTCCCTTTTGTAATTTGAAAAGATCATGTGTCCAATTCACTGGTTTTGCTACTGCCTTCTATATATATATTTTAATTTAAATCAGCAGTGTTGGAGGGATATTTAAATGGCTCCCTAGACCATATCTCTCAAAGTCATAAAACTTAATACAAATTGTCCAAGAAAAACCCCAACCAAGTGGGATGAAAAAACTTGAGGTTCAAGAAAAACCCCAACTAATTGGGATGAAAAAACTTGGAAAGTTCTAAGTTCTCTGAGAAGATTGTAGTTAGCAATTCTTAATCCATATCGACTCAGCTGATCCAGTTTAGTGATCGACCAGTTTCCCAGTCGAGAGCACACTTTTGCCACATCGAGGATATCACTACAAGGAGCAAGTCTGTGAATATCAAGATGAACTTGAGTAAAAACAAATTAGCCACTTGAGTGTGATTAAGGTTTACCAACTTGTGAAATAAACTTGAGTAAAACAAATGTTTTCATAGCCGCAGTCTTCAAATGTTTGCAGGAGATAGAACATCCTTCAACATCCTTTTCTGCCCTTTGTGTTATAACCATAGTGCATCACATTGTACACCTGTTCAAATGGTTTGCAGGAGATAGCTGGATGTTTTCATATCATTTTACCACAAGGTGACCTTGTGGTTATCCTGCTGTGAAGTAGTTGTGAAATCAGTACCTTAATGAGATAAGAGATGCATATAGAAGAAAAGGTAATGAAAAAAGAAAGTTTACACCTGTTCAAATGTAACATCCTTCAACATTCTTTTCTGCCCTTTGTGTTGTAACCATAGTGCATCTCCCTTTGCTTTTCTCCTTGTTAATCCTGTCATGTAAATACAAAAGAGTGCAGTACCCATTCTCACAGAATTCGATGATTTCTAACATATGGGAATTCTATACTATCCAGTTGGACTAAACCTCTAATTTCATAAGGAAGTGAATCATGCACAAAGTTGCTAGATGATTTATTAGTACTTGCAATCTTAGCTAGAGCATCAGCAACTGAATTTCCTTCTCTAAATATATGGAAAAAAGAAACAGTGAACTCACCAGACAAACTCCAGATGTTTCTAATTAGATCGTTGAATCTCCAAGGGATTTTAAACTCCCTTCTCACCATTTTCAGCAGTACCTGAGAATCCACTTCACAGTGGATATTTTCATAGCCATTGACATAAGCTGTTTCCAACCCAATGGCTAGGGCATGGACTTCAGCTTCCAAGCTATCGATCGGACCAAGGTATCTTGATTTAGCAACAAGAACTCTTCCTTCATGATCTCTAATTACAATACCAGCCCCAACTGACCCATCTTTTAAAGAGGATCCATCTGTGTTAACTTTAAAATTGTTAACGAGAGATGCTAATCATCATAATTGTATTGTTTGTGAACTTTTCACACCAATCAATTGATATGTTTAGGATTTTCAAAAAATTAATTGATATGTTTAGGAGATGGAAAAAATAAATATTATTTGATACATTGAACCTAAAATTACTAATATACCCCTAATATTTATCGATTTAACAAGTGGTCGTAGTGTAGCAAAAACGGAAGGTTATGGACCGCTTTGAATTAAATTTTGATGAGGTTAAACTTTTCAAAAACGTTTGGGAGACGGTATAAAATTCTTAAAACAAAAAAGAAGAGAGAAATGTCATGATCGATTATCTAGAATTATTGGTATGACCTACTGCTCAAATGTCACGACAACTTCTATCATAATCCAAACTGCTAACCATTCAATAATTATAATCTTGGACTTGGGATGCCACCTTTTCAATGTAAATAAAATATAATTCACTCACCAAATATTTTTTATTATTTTTTATAACCACTCACCAAATCTTGTTAGCGATCATATGTTTTATATGGTTGATCGGTGTTCGGAAAAGCACGAATTAGCTAGGGGTGCTTATAGAGCAGAGCCTTGCTCGACTCGACTCGTTTGCTCGCGAGCTTTTTAAATCAAAACTCGAACTCGACTTGTTAATGTATAGTGTTGCTCGCGAGCTACTCGAGCTCGAACTCGTAGACCATTATTATCTATTATTATTTTATTTTTTATTGAAAATTAATAAACAATTACTAAAAATATTTTTATATATAATAATTTATACGTAAATTTTAATATAAATAATTTATTTCTCTTAAATTATGCTAATAAAATTATCTGTAACTAAATAAATTGTTAATAAATATAGATAATTCAAATATAAGGTAGTAATGTAACAAAAACAATTATGTATAGTTGACGAAAAATGTCATATTTTTTAGCATACATATATAATTAATAAAGTAAATAATTACATTATGAATTAAATTTGGAATATTAGTTATAATATTTAAATTTAAATAGCAATACCTACATATCGAGTTTGCTCGCGAGTTTTCGAGTCGAGTAATGCCTTGTTCAAACTCGACTCGTTAACTCTTCGAGTCGAGTTTTGACTGAGGTTTGACCGATCGAGCTCGAACACGAGCTGCTCACGATCGGCTTGACTCAATAAGCACCCAGCACGAACTATGAAAATAGGCGCTGATATGAAAAAAATGTATTTAATATTTTAAAGATGAATCAATTTTTTATTAGTTATGTTTTGGAGAAATATTCAAATTCAGTTTGTAACTAAGCTTTCATTAATCAAATGAAATAAAATTTCGATGTACATGCATATCATCAAATCAAAATTTGGTTATTATTCACAAAAATAATATTTAGCAACTTGAATCAAATTCAACTGAATTTTACTACTCTTTGTAAAATTTTATATTTACTATTCTAAGAGGTAATATAACGAAATATAAATTGGTCAGCAACCAATTAATTAAAGAGTCAGCAACCAACAATTATAACTATTTATTATTAACCAAATAAGTCCAAATTAAAAATCTCCATTACATATCAAAACTATAGACTAGATTTAATCAATTTGATTACTTAATCTATTTTTTTTTTTCAATAGTTCACCATCAAATCAAATAAATAAGTGTATAGGATTTCATCAATTTGATATCCTGTATATTACGTTTCTTCAACTCAAACTTTAAACAAATTAAAATGAAATCTTGTAAAATAATGCAAGAACCCCACTATATAGCCTCCCTGTACATTTTCCTTTCCCTTTCCATCCATTAATTTCCAAGGAAGAAAAATGAGGTCCAAAATTCAATCCCCAGCCATAAACCTTAAGCTCATTATCTTCTGCTTATTCTTCCTTTTTGTTGTATTCATAACTTTGTTCAGATCAAATTTCTCAGCTTCATCTCTTTCTTCAATATCATACATAGTAACAGCATCACCAGATTCTATTGCAGAAGAAATCAAACCAGCAAATCCATCCATTAGCTGCCCAAAAACAGAGTCCTCATCATCATCATTAGCTCCTCGGTGCGAAAAGATTTCGCCATCACTAGCAAATGCATTAGTCCACTATGCAACCATGAACATCACCCCGCAGCAAACCTTCAGTGAAATCTCCGTCTCCATGCGGGTCCTGGACAAGAAATCACCGTCCAACTTCCTGGTTTTCGGGCTGGGCCACGACAGCCTGATGTGGACAGCCCTCAACCACGGAGGCAGGACGGTGTTTCTTGAAGAGGACAGTTCATGGATAGATCAGGTGAAGAGCAAACTGCCAAACCTAGAGGCCTACCATGTGGTGTATGACACAAAAGTCACCCAAGCAGAGGAGCTCATGGAGAATGGGATCAAGGATGAAGAATGCAAAGTTGTTAGTGATCCAAGGTTCTCTAAGTGCAAACTTGCCTTGAAGGGATTTCCTAATGAAGTGTATGACATGGAATGGGACATCATCATGGTCGATGCGCCCACAGGTGCGTTAGTATGATATTGTCTGCTCTGGTCAACCGTGCACGGTATCAATTTTGACTTTTTTTTGTTACTAGTTTCTCATCTTATCTCGTTTTGTTCCGAACAGGCTGGCACGAGGAAGCGCCGGGGAGAATGAGTGCCATTTACACGGCGGGGTTGATCGCGAGAAACCGAGAAAGTGGAGAAACCGATGTGTTTGTGCACGACGTTGATCGGGAAATAGAGGATAAATTTTCGAAAGAGTTTCTATGTGAAGGTTACATGAGAGAACAAGAAGGGAGAATTAGACATTTTACCATTCCAAGTCATAGGGCTCGTTTAGGTAGACCTTTCTGTCCATGAGACATCATCATCCTTTTTAACCAATATTTCCTTCGATATTAGGAGATCAGATTCATAAAATTTTATTCTTATGAATTTTTTTATTTTCTTTTGTATTATCGTTTGGATTGGTGCTACAGTTGACTTAAAAATTTGTTACTAATTTCTATATTTATAACATTTTTGTTACGATAAAAGTAATATTTGATATTCATGCATCTTTAGAATATATTTGAAATGAATAACATGAAACCTATATGCATGTTCAGAAAAGTTGGATAAACTCAATTCCAAAATAGCTTCTATCCACACATATGGAATTCAAGATCATGGTTACAACCATGTTTAAAAAAAAAAAGTTTTTGAACAAATTGTTTTTTAAAAGTGTAGATTAATGTTCTGAGAGTAAAAAATAATTAAATTAAACTGAAATTTTATTAATTTAATTTTATGAAAACTGAATTGATTTTTTAAAATAAGCCAGAGAAGAAAACGTGTTTGGAATCATTTTCAGTACTCAACTACTACACAACACTTGAGTAGAATCGAGCACTAATTACACGTAAACTCAAATCAGCAAAACAACCAAACACATCATTTTAGAGTGGTTAGTGTGTACATTTGGACCTAATAAATTAAATAATAAAATTGATATATATTTTTTGTAACTCCACCTGTACATCTCAACCAATTGAGATGATTATTCTTTAAGAGAGAAACCAACAAGATGTAGGTACATGGTATAGTATCTTATTTTCGAAGCTAAGCAACAAATGGCAGATCACCTATTTTCTACCAGCCCCATATGTTAGTCCACCACCAAAAGAAGATGAAGAAAACTTAGTCATATTATGCTTGCAACAAAAATATACTAAATAACATAACAAAATGTATTCTATTATTACATTTTTAAAGAATATTCGAGAGGATAATTCTCGTCTCACATCAGTGGCGGAACCAGAAAAAATGTCCGGTGGGGCTAACATATTATATTAAATATTAATAAAATATACAATAATTTTTTAAATCTCAAATTTATGAATAAAATTCTCAACATACATATAAATATTGTTTGAACAGTGTTTCAATGATAAACTAACTTCTAATAGGAAGTTTAGCAATTTGTATCTATGAGTTTTCATTTTCTGAAAACGTTGTAGAATGGGCTCATTAGCAACTGTCTCAAATATCCATACTTATGATTATATACACAACAAGGCAGGGCTGGGTTTCATCATTCCCTTTTTAATAACGTTTGACTTTCATTTCCTTTGCATTTAATTGTTTCTTTAAATTTCTGTTGGGCTGGGCTGAGTGTGGGCTGATCTGCTGGTGGGTGCTAACAGGGCCGTCCCCGACATTTTGGAGGCCCTGTGCAAAATAAAAAATGAGGCCTCTATAATATATTAGTATAATATTATAAATTTTTTTAAACAAAGTATTAAAACAAGAAAAACAATTTGGGTGCAAATTCACATTAGTGAGGGGATGTATTGGCCTCCCCAAACCTTATGAATAAAAAAATAATATATCGAAAGGTCTTTGTCTCTTCTTGTAGTGAATGAAAAATACATATAGAAAATGTCTCTTCTAAAAACTTTGTACCCATTGAATGAAAACTTGGAAATTGGAAAAAACATTAAATGATTTCATTGATTAGGTTGAATAAATCAAGATTGAATTTGAAGGGGTGGAACTGTGAGGCGTCTGCGGCTATGATTCCGAAAAAGAATGGAAATCGGACAAAAAAAATAGAAATTGAAAAAGAATTTAATTAAAATAATAAATAAATGTAAATATATAAATACCTAATTCTAAAATTTTGGGGCCCAAAAAATTGGGGGCCCTGTTCACAAGTACCGGTTGTGCCGGCTCAAGGCCGGGCCTGGGTGCTAATACTCCTCATATATATTTTAAAACGTAAAAAAAAATAAAAATGAACCCTACTTATGTTTTTACTGGTGGGGGCTGGAGCCTACACACCAGCCCCCAGCTGGCTCCGCCCCTGTCTCACATATTTGCTTATATCAGTCATGACTCACATATTTAATGATAAATTTGAATACGAATACCTATTCTCGCTTGGGTAAGGAGGACTAAATTGTATTGAATAAAATCAACAATGAAACAAAATAGATGAACTGGGAAAAATTGAGAATCATGAATTTGAAAACATATATATGAACTAAGAAACTAAAAGCAACAGTATAAAAGTCATAACTCAATACGGAGCCGTAGTTTGGACGTTTTGCACTAGTGACTTCCATAATTTCTCCTGGGTGAACTTTAACCCTAACACATCCTCTCAAATGTTATTATATAGTAATTTTTTATCGTATTAAATGGTTAGTATCAATTATGTTTTTATTGAGGTGATCATTATGTTATATTGTGATTGTATACATGTTCTGAGTAATGAAGCACGCTTGTAGTGGGTTATGCATAATTTTTTCTGAGTAATTTTTTCTTCAATTTCCTTAGACTATTCTACTGTACAATTTTTTAGTCGAAGGTTTTTTTTCTTCATTTTAGCCCGCAATTAGCTTGATGATCTGTCGTGAACCAAAATTTAGATTTCTTGAACACCTTTTCTGGAAGCTTTTCCACACGAGGGATTGGATTCTGCTATTCTTGACCTTCCACAACACCATCGTCATCGTCTTTGACCTCTTCTGCATTAAGATGAAACTGCCAATCTGGAAGAATATGCCCAACGTTGATTGCAGTAACTTCAATGACAACTCCAATAAGCTCCCTAACTTTGGTGGCAAAGTTAAGAATGGCCTCATCATAATGGTTAAATAAAGGCTAATCCTGCATCCTCATTATGCTTTAGAGCACGGACACTGAGTCGTGCTTTCCGATCCTACCATGATATATAGTCGAACCTAATAGTTTGATGGACTAATTAGAAATTGCACAACATGGAGATCCCTCCTTGCCGTTGTAGGGACTCAACTTCACTACTTTGGCAGTTCATAAACAAATTGCTGCTTCCAATTCAGTGTAGTATCAAAGACCATATCAGCATCGATAGAAGCGTTCCCTTATAAAGAGTGGCATATTTGTACAACATCCAAAGAAAGTTTCATATGTAATTAAGGGCTTATATAAATTAATCTAATATATATTATACATGTGAAGTAAACTCCAAACTATGTCATACACAAATAAATATTACGTCAAATTAACGGTCAAACTTGCAACAAACATATGATGAATAGTTGAGTGCCAATTACTGTGAAACGGAGGAAGTATAAGAAGTTTACTTCTCCTAAATATCCCATAAAATTTAGTTCTTGATAATGAATACATAAGAGCATCTCCAATAACCCAACAATACTGCCGAACAAAGCAATGTGCTAGTGATAAATGTTTGGGTCAAATGGACCGTTTTGTTTAAGTTGCAATCGAATAAATATCATTTCACATATAAAATAATAAATAAATATTACATAATAAGAGTTTGAAGTTTAATACTAATGATAATTATATGGAATATATAATTATTATATATAATAATATTATTTTTCATTGCAATAATAATATTATTTATCAATTATTAGTTAGTAAAATTTGTTGAAACATATTCATTCAAGCTAATTTACCATTGTTGTTTGTATACCTGGCCACACATAATCAGTTTGAAACCAATTGTAATTTGCCACTAGGGATGCTTTTAAGTAAACATGGAAATTATTTTGGTTCATTGTGAATTTGTGAATTGTGATTATATATTTATCATAAATTATAGTTATGGTAATTGTAATTTGAGTCAAAATTATATTAATGTCATTTTTGATTCAAAAAAAAAAAAAAAGATATAGCTACGATCATTAAACTGTGATATTTATGGAAAATATGATAATTAGATCGAATGACTTTCCTCATTATCTAAGGAGAAAATATCCGATTCCGAAACGGGTTTGGAACTCTAAAACCCTATATGTACAACGTACATCGAAAGCCATCCCCAAATTCTGACAGGAGAGATGGATTATCGTCTGAAATCGGCCGCGAAGCCGCCGCTGCTGAACCTGGAGAGGGCGCCGCCGTTGGGTTCGAGGAGCGTGGACTGCTACCAGAAACTCGATCAAATCGGCGAAGGAACCTACGGCCAAGTATACCGGGCCAGGGAGAAAAAAACCGGCGAAGTCGTCGCTCTGAAGAAGATCCGGATGGAGAACGAGAAAGAGGGCTTTCCAATAACCGCCCTCCGCGAGATCAATCTTCTGAGGAAGCTGAAGCACCATAAGAACGTGGTCGAGCTCAAGGAGATCGTGACATCTGGAGATCAGGAGCAGCAAGGCGTTTACATGGTTTTCGAGTACATGGACCATGATCTAACCGGCCTCACAGATCGTCCCGGAATGCGATTTTCGCCGCCGCAGATCAAATGCTACATGAAGCAGCTCTTGACAGGCCTCCATTACTGCCACGTGAACAATGTGCTTCATAGGGACATCAAATCATCCAATCTTCTCATCGACAACAATGGGAACCTGAAATTGGCCGATTTCGGACTCGCGAGGTCGTTTTCGAAAAAGGACGATGCTAATCTGACGAACCGCGTGGTTACCTTGTGGACCAGGCCGCCGGAGTTGCTGCTCGGAGCTACAAAATACGGTCCGGCGATTGATATGTGGTCGGCGGGATGCGTTTTCGCTCAGCTCTTGACCGGGAAGCCGATCTTGACAGGGAAAACCGAGATTGATCAGCTGAGGAAGATAACCGAGCTGTGTGGCACTCCCGATGAGAGGAACTGGCCCGGTGTTTCGAAGCTGCCGCTGTATTCGAATCTCGAGAGAGGACGAGAGCGGTTTATGAGACGAGTTCGCCAGGTTTTTTACCGGCTGGATCGACATGCTTTGGATCTGCTGGATAAGATGCTGACTCTTGATCCATCGAAGAGGATAACTGCGAATGATGCCCTCGATGCCGATTATTTCTGGACTGATCCCTTTCCATGTGATCCCATGAGCTTGCCTAAGTACGAATCTTCGCACGAGTTTCAGGCAAAGAAGAGGAGAAAGCATGAAGAAGAGAAAAGGCAGAACAATTGGTATTAGCTATTTTAGATGGTTATTATGTATAGATAACAAGCTTTGTGTTTTAGGTTATCAAATTGTTGAATCAATAAACATATGGCTATTTGCTAGTTGAATCTCTAAACCATTCGAGAAATCGAGCAAATCAAACCTAAGAAACACATCAGTTTTTGGCCATTTGAAAGACCAAAAAAAATGCAGAAAATGATCATTAGTACATATTACACACCAAGAATCACTTGAATAACCTTGTCCAGATTATCGCGGGACGAACCGTTTGAAGACTGGACTGCTTCTTCAGCTTTACTTCTCCATGTAAAGGATTTCATCTTCATGTCTTTTCCTTTCTCTCCAACCATAAGCTCCCTCACAAGAATCTCCACTCCATTCCTCCTCACATTACTGTCTATTTCCATTCCAATCCCCAGCCTGCTGCAACAGTACCAACAGTTTGTTTGCTGATCCGCGAAAAAAGGCCAGCAGATCATCGACACCCCATAGCTAATGCTCTCTAGTGTCGAATTCCATCCGCTGTGAGTCAAGAACCCTCCAACACTAGGATGCTTGAGAACCTGTTCCTGAGGACACCAACCGGCTAACGTTCCCCGGTCCTTGATTTCCTCGAGGAATTCATGAGGAAGAACGGCTGAATCGCCCGACACCATATCAGGCCTAATGATCCACAGGAATGCCTGTTTGCTATTCGCTAGGCCCCACGCGAACTCGAGAAGCTGGTCTGATGTCAAGGTTGTGATGCTCCCAAAGTTCACATAAACAACAGAGTTTGCTTCCTTGGTATCAAGCCATTGTACACATTCTGCCTCTTCTTTCCAGAGATTTGATCCTAAGTGATCCAATCTCTCATCAGAAGCCTGTTCTTGGAGGAGATTCAGCGGGCCGATGGTGTAGATGGGAGGAAGAATGGAAGAAAGAGCGTGGATTGCGTCATGTTCGAGTTCATCATAAGTGTTCAGAATGATTGCAGTAGCCTTCTTGTTTTGCTCGGTTATTTGCACCAGGAACTTAACCATGCAGTCATCTGGATCCGTGGTTCTTAAGAAACTCGGAAAATCTCTCAACCGTATGTCTTTCATTCCGGGCACCCAGTCTAGAGTTTGTTCAAGATAACCATTTTCCAGATAACTATCATCTGCAACAAGCAAACTAAGTCTGTTGGATATTAAGTAACAAAACACCATTTTATAAAACCCTTACTAGTAACAGATCCTCTTGGTTTACATTACATTTCTAGTTATCAGAATCCCGATCCAGATCTTCCGATCCCAAGATATAAATCAGCAAAAATGAAAAATAATTTCTAGCTCTATTATCTTGCTCCAAAAGAAACATTTAACTTTAAATTTCTTGTAAAATTGGGATGCTACTCAAAAAAAGATCCTGCATAGGATTCCGATTCAACAAACATTGAGTCTACTATAATAACTACCAAGATTTCAATGAAAAAAATTAACCAAACAAATCTCATTCTGATGCCAAAACCACCATCATTGACATGAAAGACAAAAAACACAAGATGATTACCTTTGAGTGGTATAATTCCCATTTCAAGCAGCTTGTAATAATGCATGTAAGCCAAGTAAGCACAAGCACTGGTTGCAAAGAAGAGCACATTAGGAATCCCCAGCTCCTCAGCTGCCTGAAGCGTGAAAGCCATAGCCCCATCAGAGACAATGCAGGAAACCGGCGGGACATCCGATTCGCTATTCATATTTGCAAGAAGGTCCCTGAACGGAGCTATACAGTACGATGCCGTAGATTCAGTGAGTGCTGCAATATCCTGAGTGGCGTCGGTATCGGACGGCGGAAGGCCGTCCGGGATGGATCTGAACCGGAAAGACGGCACGCCGGTTAGGGAATGAGGGCCTCTGGACTTGAGGAGGCGGTTGTGGTTGAAGTCGGTGTTGACGAAGGTGACCATATGAAGTCCTTTGGCATGGATTATCTTGGCTAGCTTCATCATCGGGTTTATATGACCTTGCACTGGGTATGGAATGAAGACCACATGACCTCTTCTTTCTGTGCTCTGCATTTTTTCTGTGAGACGAGACCTCAATGGGGATTTTTCTGGGATGATTCTTTATCAGTAGAGGATTTTGGTTTTTGGTGATTTTGGTTTTCATTAACATAAAAGGGCACGAAAATCAATGCTCCCCTGTTTTCTAACATTATCATTACTCGCATTTTATTAAACAGTTTAGTAATCAATGCTCCCCTGTTTTCTAGTCGTCTCCCATCTAACATATGATATTCATTACATAATTATCAAATAACGTCACCATGTCCCATACAAGAATTTATCAAGAAATTCGACCTCATCAACATGTTCTAGCTAAAATAAGAGTATTAGAGCATCCGTTATGGGAGCATGTTAAGGGGTTGCATCTCACAACAAATCAGATTCATGTCAACTATGGTAGATTTTCATCACATTTATGCGAAAATGCCGGAAAGAAAATAAGGTTGGGACTACTCCTGTGCAACCCAATTAAATCCTGAAAACTAGGAACTGGTCTGACACGCCTCCTTCTTTTCCTTTATTCTTTATTTTTGGAAAACTTTAAACACTTAATTTATGTTGATATTCACACAAAAAGGAGTTTATATGGATAATTAATTGAGTAATATTCGGCGTTTTTTTATCAAATGCTTCAGTATAATATTGTTTTGATTTGATATTGTTATTAGTTTATTACCTAATTAACCTTTAACATATTTTAGTAGTGTATTTTAATTTAAGATTTTTCTTAACTTTTTATATTTCAATAATCTCTTTTGAATTTCATTAATGTTATCTCTTAATCTTACCATAACTAACTGTAATCTCATCATCATCACTTCGTCATTACTTTAATTATCATTCAGATCCGTATTTTGAATTTTAAAGATTCCTTTTTTCATTCCTAATATATTTTGTTGAATTTTAAAATTCATTTAATTATAATATTTAAATTTATAATATATTCTGAAAACATCAATAATCACTGTATAAATTTATAAGTTTTGGATTAATGATAGATAAATAAAGTATTAATGAAGTACATGAGAAATAAATAATGACATGGATTAAAGTAAATTCTGATGGTGGTGGGACATAGAGAAAGTGATGTGGAAATGTGTATGGAGATTTTATGATAGTTGGGTTGGGATGTTGGAGGGGTTGTAAAAGGGATTTTATTAGAAAAGTTGTTTGGAAGGGATGTATGATAGTGGATGCTCTTATAGAGCTGTCAATTCAGACCCGAACACGAAAAACCCGATCCGACTGACCCGACACGAATGACCTTTTAACCTGATTAAAACCCGAGAATATTAGGTCAAATTCGACCCGACACGAACCCGAATAAATTTTAACCCGACACGAACCCGAGAATGACCCGAACCCGAAAGTGACCCGAACCCGATTTGACACAAACCCGAAAATGACCCGAACTCTAAAATTAAGTTAATGAACTAGCAGTAGTAATAGAATTGGTGTAAAAATGTTTATGATCACTGCAATTTGCTTTCCATAAAAATGTTTATAAATATATTTATGATCACTGCAATTTGTTGAATGAATAATAGGAATAATTTGGTGGATTATAGCAATTGTTCAGTAAAAAATAATATATTTATTACAAGAGCATATTTTCTCTAGTAGAGTTGATATATATATATATATAAGTATAAAAATATCAATTCAGTATAGGAAAAGTCTTGGAAGAGACCGTCTCTATATAGAGACCGAATTAAATTGTAAATAGTTATATAAGTCAAAAACACGGAGGGACCAATTTGCAATTTCAGAAATTTTTTAAAAATCACGCGCTACAGTGTCAAGCCGCGCTACAGTACCTATTTACTACAGTGCCAAGTTGCTACAGTAAAACATAAAACATGGATTGTTTAACTTAAAACATGAACATTTTGACTTAAAACATGAACATGAACATTTTAACTTGAAACATAAAACATAAAATATTTTAAATTAAAACATAAAACATGGACGTTTTAACGTGAAACATGAACACTTTAACTTGAAACATAAAACATGAACATTTTAACTTGAAACAAAAAAAACATAAATATTGTAACATAAAACATGAACGTTTTAACGTGAAACATGAACACTTTAACTTGACACATAAAACATGGACATTTTAACTTGAAACATGAACATTTTAACTTGAAACATAAAAATAAATATTTTAATTTAAAATATAAAACATTGACGTTTTAACGTGAAACATGAACATTTTAAGTTGAAACATGAACATTTTAAATTGAAATATAAAATATAAACATTTTAACTTAAAACATAAAACATAGACGTTTTAACATAAAACATGGACGTTTTAACGTGAAACATGAACACTTTAACTTGAAACATAAAACATGGACATTTTAACTTGAAACATTGAAGTACACTGTAGCAAAAACTGTAGCGCAATGTTGAAAAACACTGTACACGCGCGGAAACACGGTAGCGCGTGATTTTTTTTAATTTTTAAAAATTACAAATTGGTCCCTCCTTGATTTTCTTGATTGCACTATTTATAATTTAGTCCGGTCTCTATATAGAGACGGTCTCCTCAGAGACCAACTCTTCAGTATATTGTGTATATTAATATTTATTTCAATTCATTTTTGTTTTATGAAGATCATGTCGTCATAATGCCTTGAGGTAAATTGAATAATCTCTGGCGACTATACAATTTTTAACTCATCAAGTATAAAATTGGATTGAACTATAAGGGAATGTAGTTAAACTCAATTTAGTTCCAGTGTTTATAGAAACTCAATTAAGATTTGATATTTTATTATTTAATTTTAATTTACTTGTTAGTGTTTTTAGAAAATCAAGTCAGTTTGATCTAACACTAGTTAAACTCAATTTATCCAGTATTTATAGATAATCAAGGAATATTTGATCTTTCACTACTTAAATACAATATACTAGTTACATTCGTTTATAAAAGTCAAGTAATATTTGACCTTTAATTATTTCTATTCAACTCATAGTAAACAAAGTAAGTTAATGAAGTTCATTAATTGTCGAAAGTAACAAATTAAACATTAATCACTAATTTATAGAGAATCCCTATTTTTGAATAAATATAAGTTACTTGATTATTATAAATTGAGTGATGGTTAACAGTTGTATAGTTAAATTGAACTTAATTAATTTTTGAATAAAGTCGAGTAATAGTTGACATTTGGTTAGTTAAATACAATTAAGTTAGTGCGTTAGCACTAAAACTCAGTTACGTATGGAAAGTCAAGTAAGGTTTGCCATTAGATTAGTAAAATTCAATATAAATTATTTCATAGTATTTATAAAAAAAATTAAATTAAATGAAATATTTAGAAGTAACTAAATTTATTTTTAAATGTTTATTGAAACTAAATTAAGGATTAATTTTTGGTAAATTTATTTCAATTTAGTTATCGTTGTTAGTTAAGCAAGTTTTCAATTCGATTAATTACATCAATTTAGTGGGTTTAGGGTTTAGTGGGTTTTGAGTTTTGGGGTTTGGGGCTTTAAGACAAAAGTAAGCCCATCAAATATGCTCAATTCTAATATCAAAATCAACCCAATAATTATTTCATTTCATGTTATTTTGGTGTTAATATAAAATAGAGTACTTGTTGATATCGTATTTTTTGTTAATTTAATTTATTACTGACATCGTGATTATTGACATTTTAATATTCATATTTAAAACTAGATTTTCTTTCTAACCGAAGTGTTAATACAAGTTAGAATAATTGTTAAATTTAATATAATTATGAGTATTTGTCAAAATATAATATTTTGACCCGAACCCGACACGAAAATAAAACTGACCCGATACCAACCCGACCCTATAAAACCCGACCCGAGGAATAGTCCCAACCCGACACGAACCCGACCCGACCCGACCCGACAAGACCCGCAAAGATATTTTAGACCCGTTTGAACCCGACCCGTTTGACCCGAACCTTTTTAGACCCGAACCCGAGGTCGACCTTTAGACCCGAATCGACAGCTCTAGAGTATTACAATGACACGGTTAAAATGAGCATTTTCATTGTAACAGAAAATGAACATTGTAAAATTCGTATTTTTAACCAAAATGAAAAACTTATTATTCAACGATGTATCACTGTAAGAAAAACAAAATAGAGGTCCTCGGTACTTGCACATGGTTCGGTTAAGAAAATGATTAAACGCTATAATAACATGATGAATATCATGGTAAAAAATAACAGATGTATACTCTGCAATTGCACATGGTTTGGTCGAGGAAAAGCACTATATTCCGGGCACATTAAATTTAATAGAGAGAGCCAATTGTGGTTTCAAACCCAGTCTTAAAAAGAATCCGGTCAAATCCGAATCCAATATATGCAGGTCCAATGAAGTTTCAAACCACGTTTAACACACTCCAAAAGGGTTATGTTGCATACTTGCATGTAAGGTCACGTCACGAGACAAATACTGTTGGAGTATGAATATATTCACACCTCCACTCCAATTTATACCTAATTTTCTTAGACTATGTTTGGTAGAGTTTATTTTTTTGATGTACTGAAATGAAGTAAAAATTGATGTATTGAAAAATGGAATCAGCATGACTGAATTAATCTGAATTTCATCAAATTACATTTTCACTGAACTGAACTGAACTGATCTACATATAAGTCCTGGCACACAGGGTCTTAGTTCTCTTATCTAGTATTTTTTTCTCGTAACTTTAATCATTTCCATGATTTACCCCTTACATGGAAACTAGCATAGATCAAAAGAAAAATTAATAAATAGGCAGAGATTGATTAATGAGCGTAGGACCAAACTATTTTTTTTAAAACTTAGACGTGAAAATTGAGGATCTATTAGGTTTGAGGTTTGAATTTGGTTCGGTAACGTTGAAATTTAAATTGACGATATTGATGTTTGGATAGTTGATGTTCAAATATGTTCTATTAAATCTCTAACTTAGAGCAAGTCCAACAGTTTTTCTAAAAGTTTTTTCTAAAATAGAGATTAGAAAATGGAAGTGAATTAGTTTTTCACTTCCAACAAGTTTGATATTTTAGAGATTTTAGAGAGAAAATGGAATGTTGTTTCAAAAATTTACTAGAAATAGGAATTCTAATTCACTTCCTATAAATTTCTTCTCCAAATTTACTTTCTTTTTGCATATATAGAGAATGAAATACTCTCTCATAATAGAGATTGAGATAGCAAATCTGTAAGAGACAAAAAATGTAAAAAATATTAAAAATGTCTATTATAGATATCCTGTTGGAATTGCTCTTAGAATGTAAAATTTAAATATAAGACAAATTCTTGGGTGAGGCAGCCTCACCCAAGCAGTAGGGCGAAATGCAATAGAAAAAATAAAAATAAAAACAGGCCTTTTTTGGTAAAATCCTAATAAATACAGGGACCTACTTCGTAAATATGAAAACTCTATTGATAAATCCCCAAATTGCCGCCTTTTTCAGAAATCCGTCGTGAATCTCCGTTGTTGTTGCAGCCTCCAAATTGCGATGCCAACGACGAAGTGTCTGGTTTTCACGGCACTGAAAAACGCGATCTGGTGGCGGTGACACTTCGAAGACTCGATCCGGCGCGATCGATATGGTGGCGGCGATACTCCGACCCAATTTACAGATCGATCGCCTAATAGAGCAGGCGCCACGCCGACATGTTTTCCCCGTCTGGTTTTTCTGGTGATCATAATGTAACAACAATGCAGAGGTGGTGAGGATCATCAGCCACAACGGTATAGCAGAGGCCGCAACGATGAAGCAGATCCATTGTAATGACGGTTGAGCAGACCCGCAGCGGCGGTTGAGCAGAGCGGGGGTGTAGCAGAAGTCATAGCAACAAGGTCGACTGTGGTAGTAAAGTAGAGGCGGCAGTTTAAGGCGGAGGCAGCGGCAAACTGTGATGATGTTTAAGTAATTTCCAATGAAATTAGTGTTTTATAGTTGATGTTCACATAATTTTCAGTCAATTGAGGTATATCGATTAGTATATGATATTCAGTAATTTGTAGTGAGGTTGTTATACTTTTAGTTGAGGTACATTGGTGAGGTTTCTGCCTTTGTTGATGAGGTTTTTTTTTTAGTTGTTGAGGTTTCACATTGATGATTATGTACATTTTTAGTGAGATTCTGTGTAGTGAAGTTTGTACTCGTATTGATGAGACTTGTGATGTGTAGGTGATGTGGTGCCAAACATGTGGCAGCAGTTTGACTAACATTGGCCGGTAGTGGGACAACAGTCCGGCGGTCAGGTGGTGGTTAGACGGTGGTCCGGTGGTGGCGCGGTTGTCATCTGGTGAGGTGAGGTGGAAGGCAAATCAGAGAAGAAAGGGGGAAATGGGAAGAAATAGAAAGTTTTGTTTGCAACTTAGCCCGTGTACTTTATTTTCTCTTATACTGTGGACCCAAAAATAAATAATCACTTTTTTTATCCCAAAGTTTTTTGAAAGACATTTTGTCAGGCTCTTACTCTTTTTTATGAGCCAAATTAGGCACCACCTCATAAGAGAATTACTCTAAATATAAATGTACAACTTTTATTTTTGTAAAAAAAAAAACATAAAATACAATATTTGAGTTAAAATGTACGTAATAGTTATATAAGAGCAAGTCCAACAGGATCTTTATAATAGAGATTTTCTATATTTTTGGAGTTTTTTGTCTCCAACAGATTTGTTATCTCAATCTCTATTATAGAAAAATGATGAGAGAGAAGATTTCATTCTCTATATATGCATAATGAGAGAGTAAATTTGGAGAACGAAATTTATGGGAATTGAATTGGAATTCCTATTTTTAGTAAATTTTTGAAAAAACATTCCATTTTCTCCCTAAAATCTCTAAAATAGCAAAACTGTTGGATTGGAAGGAATTTTTTATAGCAAACATCACCTGTTGGACTTGCTCTAAGTGTTTGGAAAGTTGGAGTGCGTGCTAGACTTTCAATTGTTTATTAGATCTCTTTCAAAGTCAACTTTTCTGATTTCATACATTTTCATTTTAATTATTAATTTAAATTTAAACTTTGTATTTTTAGGGATGTAAATGAGTCGAGTTAAGTTCGAGCAGAAATGTACTTGATTTTGAATTATTTGAAATTTACGAACTTGGATTCGGGGTCAAGCTCATTTGAGCATAAAAAAATGTGATTAAAGTCCACTTATTTTATTATTTTTAAGTGTTCGAATTAGATCCGCAAGCCCAATAAAAAAGTAAAATTTGAATTCGAGTCAACCCACTCATTAGATTGAAAAAGTTGAAACTAACTTGTCTCAATTGAATATTATAATCAATTAATAACAAAATGCAACCTACTAATAAAACACTAGATGTTGGTGTGCCTCTATCTTTCACGTTACATGTGGGAGAGCTAAAGAAAGCAGAAACAAAATCAATTGAGTCTTGTGTTGTGTGGAACATTTGACAAGACAGGTTTTCTATGCTTTCGGTATTCATTCCATATCCATATTTTCCATGCTCAATTGTCGTCGAATCGGGCCGGATTTTTGGGATACACCCTCTCCCTCCCCAATATTTTATAAACTGGGATATGAAAATTTTTTTATATCAATATTATAGTAAAACCACATCATTACAAATTTATGGATTAAATTTTTTTTAAAAAAAACATAAATGGAAGAAGAAGTAATTACCGAATTACGAGATCAAGTTGAAATGAATTTTTGCTTGAAGTTGAAGTAATATTAAAATATATCTTTCTCAATTAATTTTAATTCTAAAAAATTTCAGTATTCATACAAAATATCAAAATACTAATTATAACAGTAATATATTTATATACATTGGCTCGATAATCTAGTCAAGCCTATCAAATCGGTAAAATTGAACTCGCACTTAACTCGTTCGTTATGTAAATTTGTGAGAGTTTGAGTTTGAGATTGGTCATCCGATTTTGAACTCGAGCGTAGACCGATTTGCTCCAAAGTTGCTTACAAACATCACAATTCATTTACACTCCTTCATTCAATTAGTGTATTGCAAGGATGACTAAACCACATGCCAACCACACCATTAGTCGTACTATTACAAATTATAGGAATCAATAAAATTGTTATACCGCTCTCAAAAATATTAATTCAACAACGAAAACCAAAACTTGGCAAAGAGGAAAACTTCACGTTCAATCACTATACCAAATGAGAATCTGGTATATCTTTAACACCACTTGATTGAGAACATGATGTATTTCCTCCAAAAACTGACACTAGCTTGAAATGCACTCACAAAAGTTCATAAACCATATGATTTGCAGAACTATATCGAGTACAAAACACATTACGTATAATCATATTGATACCAAAACATTAACCTAAACAATTTAATCAGGGGATCTTAAAAAAATATGGCCTAGTTGAGCAGATCAATAAACATACCCCTCCATCTACCTCAAAAATGCACTATTATCGGTCAATTTTATAGTCAATATTTGACCGTAAAATTATGTAGTACATATATATAATCATATAATATATTATTAGATTTATAATGCACTATATGTTTAAACCATCAAATTTTTAGATATTATCAATATATGTAGTTTTAAGTTATTGATGGTCAAACATACATTTTAATGTTGACTAGTAAAAGTGCAATTGTCGGGTGAGAAGGAGAGAGTACTATTCTACGAATATATCCACTCTTATTTGATAATATAAAAAATAAAAGTAAATAGTGGAAAAACCTCTTAGAATAGTTAAGTCGTGTTCTCTTGATATTATTAGGCTCTGTTTGTTAAATCTTATTTCTTGCTAAACTGAACTGAACTGAACTGAAGTGAAAATTAATGTATTGAAAAAAAAAGCATGACTAAAGTAACTCGATTTTATCGAATTATATTTTCACTGAATTGAACTGAACTGATCTACATATAAGTTCTAGCATATAGGACCTTAGTATATCAATTAAGTTCAGAAAAAAAAAACAGTTTCATAAAATTTAATTGAAATTAGAATGGCTTATTTTAATTTTCAATTTAAATTAGTTCTTCAGTACATGAAAAGATATACAAGAACAGAGCCTTTTTTAATGTTTGAATTGGAAATATAATACATCTAAATAAAAAAATATTGAAATATACTTTTTTTGTTTTTTTTTTAAAAAAATTGAAATATACTTTTAGGAAAGCCGGAAGTATTCCAAATTATAGTCTGGAACGACGGCGTTCCCTATCCAGAACCAAGCCGCTCCCCCTATCTCTTCTTCTCTAGAATTCATCGAATCGAAACAGTAGCTGGTGGTATGGGAAAGAGCAAGAAGGAGTTGCTGGCGTCAGCGCCATGGAGGGTTGACGCGGAGGAGGCAGAAGCCCAGAAGTTCAAGGACGCCAAGCTTAAAGTGACGAACCAGCCCGGGTCAACTCCGACCATGCACGTCCCCGGAAAGAAGTCCAAAAAGGGCCGACTCGACGACGAAGACGAAGACGACTCCCCGTTTGAAATCGATGCCGAATTCCGGTACAGCTTCCAGCGCAATTACCAGGTTTCCTTCTCTTCTCTCAAGCATACAGTCAAACACGTGGAGTGCGTTAAAGTTCTAGCCATTTTCTGTTTTTGCCAAGCTGTTATCACGGTGAATCCCTTGTTAGAGCATAATTAATGGAAGGATTTTGAATTCACCTACAATATGATGTAAATACTAGAAATTATTTTAACTTGGCTGATTTCTGTAAATTGCACATTCATGGTTTACCAGCTCTATTCAAAGGGGTGTTTTAGCTCTATAAAATTGATTATTGACCCTCTATTGGAGATGCTATTTGATTTGGGGTGTATTAAGCTTATGTGTCTATTGAATCTTCATGCCAAATGCATTATCTTCATTTTCATTAGCTAATTTGAACCATGAGAACATTGAGCTTTGGTTCTCTGAGCTGTTAAATTCAGTAGTTGATCAAGGAGCTCTGTAGCTTGTGTGGATGGTTTCATATTAGACATTTCAGTTTGTGGACTAGTATGTGTTGTTGAATTCACTCTGTATATGTTTTTCATGTTCTTGCAGTTTCTTCAGCGTGTATTCAGCATAGACACCCTTGTGAAACCTCTTCCTCCAGCAATGGCATACAATGTCTCTCGCAACTTGAGCTTCTTCACAAGGATCTTTACGCAATTTTTTGGTAAGTTTGTCTGCCTTCATCTTGAGGTCTTAAACAATATGCAGTGTTTGGCAATAACTGTTACTATGCCTTACAGTTTACCTTTTTCTCTCATGTCTAACGTTGCCACCCTTTCTTTTTAAATATTCATTGCATTTTCTCTATCTGATAGTGTGTACCAAATAAAAAAATAGAACACTATAAAAAAGAGGAATGAAGCTTACCTTGAAGTTTACAAGTGTAGGAGGATGGTTTGTAGGTCACAGCTCTGTGTAATGTCATACCAAGCTACTGTTGTTGCTGCATAATTGAATTTCATACCGTCACTTATCAAATGAACTGGAAACTGAGACTTCACTTTTCATTAGTATAATATAGCATGTCCTTGTGATACATTTTCTACATATGTTGCTCCTCCTGTGAATGTTTTGACGAGAAAGATATGTTGATATAGGGATCTATTTTCTTGCATGTCATTGCTATGAGATCATTTTTGCTATTTTTGGTTGCTTCGTATCTCTCAAATATCTTACAAACTGTCTTTGCCGTGGGGTTCATTACGGTCATTCTTATGTGTTTGCACTATCAAAGTTCCAGAGGCTACATCATCTGTTTCTCATTTTGAATTACAACCATATGTATGAACAGATCCAGAAGGTATTGCTGATGCCCAGAAATCTCTAGGAATAGGACAAGAAGAGAAGGTCCGCAAAGTTCGATGAGTTATGTGTTCCTCTGTGACTCCACTGAAACTGGTGTTCCTTAGACATTTTAAAAGTCAACAACTTGTACTAAGTGGTCTCAATATAACTGTGATTTTCAGCATCAGCAAAATTGAATGTATGTTGAGATCTATACTATGATATACGAGTTTGCTACTTTTATTTTGAGTTGTAGTTGATGGTTTGTTCTATCAGGTAATACTCTGTTCAGGAATCAATAAAGAAAACGAAATTCTCTACGTTATCTTTGTCACTTTCAGATTTGGGATTCCTATATACAATACAACACAAAAAATTCCCTTCTCTTTGTTTGATTAGAGATCTTTTTCCTCCTCAAGTTGAATTGAATTATAATTGTTGATGAGGTAAAACACCTGAGCTATAAGACGTGACACGAAGGCTTCAGTGACCATAATTTAAGATCACAAATCGGCGCCGGTTAATCTGAAAAACATGAAGGTGGATCTGATTTACAAGGAGGCCGGACAGGAGTACGCTCGGGTCATTCGGATGCCGGATAATAATAACAGGTGTGAGGCTATCGTTATAGACACCAGACAGCGCCTCTGCTGTCGAGTCCCCGCTGAAACGGTCGGGATTGCTCCCGGCGACACCATCCTCGTCGGCATTCACGATCACAATCAACTGGTACATGTTTTCATATTGTTTGTTTTTTGTTGGAACATGTTTTTTCTTGTGTTAGTCAAGTTATGTTATTCCATTATAATGCTATTGTGGGGTTTTGGCAGGATGAGGAAGTTGATGTGATCCATAAGTACAGTGAGAATGAGCTGAGGTTGCTGCGGGACTACGGTGAGCTGCCTGAGAAGAAGGTTATGCAAGTCGAAGATACTGGTTGTGGTGGACTGATGTGGTGGGCGGTATTGGTTGGGAAACTTAGATTTCGTCTCAGGGGGATAGTGCCATGCATCTAATTTGGGAAGGTCTATTGTGAGATCGGTCTCAATTGAAACTAGGGACAAATGTTAATATTTTCACTTTTGATTCTGACCTAATTCAGTGTATTATTGCTAATTTTCTCAATTTCTTGTTAAAACTGATTTTTTTCTATATATTAAGAATGATTATTCAATGAAACCAATTGAGACAAATTTCCATTTGAGAATTTGCCATTTAATTTTGTAATGTTTCTGTTTAATTTTGATAATGATCCGGCATTTACAAGTTGTGTAATGATGTTATATATGTATATCATCCTTTGGTTTTGGTTCCATGGTAAAATTAAGAGACCCAAAAAATATATTAGAATGAGATGAATTTTTGGTTTTATAAACTGGGCCTGATCAGCTTTTCTAAATAGATCAGTTAAGTATATATATTTTTCCCTCTATGATTGATTAGAGAGAATGCTTCTATGTGTGTGCTCTAAAGCATGTGTTGCAATATATACAAGTCTGAAGTTGTGGAATTAACAAGAGATTGATTAGGTCTCATCCAAATGGTAGAACTTGTATACATTATAATATTATTGATAATTTTTTTTTTAAAATTGACAATTATGGGAGTAATAGTTAACCCCATTCTCAAGTGTCTATCTTAAATTTCAAACATATTTTTAAATTAACGAATGATGATTAAAGACCTCCAATTTTCAATTCCAAATCTTGAACACATATTATTGGAGAACCATACCAATTAATAAGAATTCTTCTTAAAAAAAGCAATCAAAATTGAAAGGGTAAGAATTAGGAAGAACAAAGTATATAAAAACCAAGACATGTGATAATGAAACATAGAATTATGTATATTTGGGAGGTTGAACATGTATCATGAATGAAGTCATGCATGAATTGGTTGTATAATTTCACGAGCTCACCTCCCCCACCGCACCTGCTAGCTGCAAATTTATCTCACCGCAATAAATGGGATCGATTTGATGAACTCATGAAATACAGTTCAAAAAGCACAATATATAATAAATCGGTACTATTCCTTCACGGGAACTCGATATATCTTAAATGACAATTGATCCAATAATTTCATAATAATAATCGCAAATATGATGAGCTCTATAAAAGGTGGCCGGCCTCTAACATTTTACCACAATATCGATCCATTGAAATTTGTTTTTAGAATGATGATCAAGTTTTTGTGGTTTTTGGTTTCCCTTTTGTGGCTAACCGTGGAGGCATGTACTTCTCAGGCGACGCAGCCGCAAGTGCCTTGTTTCTTCATCTTTGGTGACTCTCTCGTCGACAATGGTAACAACAACGGCTTGCTTAGCCTGGCTAGGGCTAATTACATGCCCTACGGCCTTGACTTCCCACAGGCTGCCAATGGTCGCTTCACCAATGGTCGTACTTTCGTCGACATACTAGGTAATGCCGAATTTTAAAATACTACAATTGGTACTCAATCTGTTACACCGTATTAAAACATTTTTAATGAATAAATGTATAATAATTTTTTTATATCTTATTCTAGCTCAACTCTTGGGATTTGCCAATTACATTCCCCCATTTGCAAGGGTTCGGGGTAGGGCACTACTTCAAGGAGCAAACTATGCGTCTGGAGCAGCTGGAATCCGAGATGAAACTGGAAATAATCTGGTAACAATTCAATCATTTGAAAAGATTTCGATCAAGAACGAGCTAATTATATCTAAATTGTTGTTTTGATGAATCATGAAGGGAGATCACAGGCCACTAAGCCAACAGGTAGAGCAATTCGGCACAACAGTGGAATACCTGAGAAGAATATTCCGGGGTAATAATGTTGCACTTGGTAACTATCTGAACCAGTGCATCTACTATTCCGGCATGGGAAGCAATGATTACCTCAACAACTACTTCATGACCGATTTCTATTCTACCAAATCACGCTACACTCCAAAAGCTTACGCTGATTCACTGCTCCACGATTACGAAGCTCAGCTCACGGTAAAGAGAAGGTCTTCTGTGAAATCAGTCTCGATTGATATTTTGATAGATTTATATATTTCGAATAATTTTCAGGCACTGTATAATTTGGGAGCCCGCAAGGTGCTGGTGACATCGGTTGGGAAGATTGGGTGCATTCCGTACGAGCTAGCTCGATTCGGAAATGGGACCCAGTGCAACGAAGAAATAAACAATGCCATATACATTTTTAATTCCGGGCTCAAGAAGATGGTGGATCGATTCAACAACGGTGCACTTCCGGGATCCAAATTTGTTTACCTTGATTCAGTTGCCGGCAGTCAAGATCTACTCCGCAACGCAAAAGCATATGGTATAATATACTTTCTCCATTTTATCCATACGCTTGGTTTAATTTTAACTGGAACATAATTTTAACTGGGACAGAAAGAATATTATTTGCTGATACAGTTACATAATTTACACTGACATTTTGATCCATAACGATAAAGACAAATTACGTTCTCATATTTGATTTTCCCATAGCACACTGTAAATGGCTATTTTGAATGGAGAAAGTCTCATGTGAGACAAGTTTCAATTGCGATTAGGGAAAATGTTGATCATCTCATTTTTGAATCTGACCTTTTACATATTAAACATGATCATTCAGTGTTTATTGTTGAACTTCTCACTTTCATGTATAGTCTACACATTAATCATGACAATAATTTAGTGCTGTCTCATGTGAGAATTATCTTTTGAATGACTTATTTTGTTGTGGTGGAAATTTAGGGTTTGAAGTGTTGAATGAAGGATGTTGTGGAGTTGGGCAGAACAACGGGGAAATAACATGTTTGCCCCTTCAAAGGCCGTGCGAGGACAGAAGAAAATACATATTCTTCGATGCTTTCCATCCAACTGAGGTTGCCAACATACTGATTGCCAAGAAAGCCTATAGCTCAAGATCCAAAACATTTGCTTACCCAATTAGCATTGAGCAATTGGCCATGCTTTGATTAATTACATCAAAAGTAATTTAGTAATCATCTCTATTATTAATTCGTTTTACTCCTGTTTCAGATGGCAACTTTTCATAGATTATTTTTGTATCCACTTTGTTTTAATCCACTTTGTCCGTCGTTCTCTTCCAAATCCTCCATTTAATTGATCATTTAGTTATGTTTGATCCTGACGGTGGTTGGGAGTTTCGCAATATTATGATATTTTTCAAAATAAAAAATATTAACATTTTTAACGTCGAGGTAAATTTTTAAAACATCTAGGCCATGTTTACTAGAGCTTATTTCTTGTTGTACTTAACTGAACTGAACTGAACTGAATTGAATTGAACTGAACTGAAGTGAAAATTGATGTATTGAAAAATGGAATCAGCATAACTGAATTAACCTGAATTTCATCAAATTGCATTTTTACTGAACTGAACTGAACTAAGAGCATCTCCAATGGTAAGGTATAGCTTGCATTGCCACATCACTATCCAACCCAATGATGTGGCAAGCTACACACTCCAACAATGGTGAGCTACATCCATAATTAATTCATAGGTCCCACGTGTTTGTATTTTTGACCAATATTTTAATATAGATTATGATTATCTTTAATTTTAATAAAATTAAATTTGAAGTATATATATTTAATAAGTAAGATTTATCAAATAAATATCAAAATAATTTTCAATCTACGATAACAAAAAAGTGGACAGTAAATATTATAAAGTCAAGTTATATAATGATCAAATTTAAATAGAAGTATAATATTCTAATGAACATTATTTATTATTATTTTAAAAAATTATTTTATTATTTCATTTTATCTAATTTTATGTTATAATAATTATTATGTTCTTTTATATTATAAATATAAATAATTATACTATTCAAGTTAGGGAGTTATATGGGTCGAGTTCAAACAAAATAATAATTTTCAAGGAAATATATTTATTTCGTATTATACATAATAAATGTATTATTTATGAGAATATACGTGTAGCACAACCAAATTGGATTGTTGGTTTGTACATATTTTTCTACTTACCATACATATATACATATTATTTATGAGAATATAACGTACAAATCGTAGCACAACCAAATTGGATTTTTGGTTTGTACATGTTTTCTACTTACCATACATATATATTATGAGAATATACGACGTGTATTTTTTCCATTCGGTAAAAACAATGATTAAAGTATTGCCATAAATCACTCGTAATTAATGCTGGCAGTACTGCTCTGTTCGGCAGTACTGCTTGGCCAGCTACATTACGTGGCATTAGAAACAATGGTTGAGCAGCTGCCATAATCTTTCAAAATTTGCAAGCAACTCCCAAAACAACACCATTGGAGATGCTCTAATCCACAGATAAACTCTGGCATACAGGCCCTAGTCATATTTATAAAAGATCAAATCATATTTTAAAACTATTAATTTTTAAATCATGAAATCGTATCATTAATGTTTAAAATATCAAGTCATGTTTTAGAACCATGAATATGTGAACATCAACTATATTTTAAAATCGTCAACTTTTAAAATAAGAGAAAATCTTGAGTCAGACATGTCCTTATGGAGACCAAGGGCTAAAGAGTCTATACAGGAGCTTTCAGAATTTCGGGGGTCCTTGTGTAATTAATTTATATTCGGCGCCATAGTGTAAACATGCTAAAATTAAAGGACTAAACTGCAAAATAAACAAAATTTTGGCCTTTCTTTCTCTGGATCGTGTTCCCGACGAACCCATCCTCCTCTCCGGAAAGCTTCTCAAGTCACTCTCCGAACTTTCGCCTCCTTCCTCTCCGACTAGTTCCATTCGATTCTTTCCGGCCACTCGTATATGTGTATCTTCGGTTTCGGATTTTAATGGGAGTGTGTACTGTGGGAATCAGTTTCACCACTTCATCGCCATCCTACAAAAAATATGGAGCTGGGGTTTTATCAATTAATTGGAGATTAATTAATTTCGGAAGTCTTGGGGGGGGGGGGGGGGGGGGGGGAGAATGACTTGATTACCGTAAATGATCAAAATCAATTGATAACTGAAAAAAATCAAAGAAAATATCAAAAGATCAAGTAATAAAAAAATATAGATGATCAATTCATTAGTACAAAAGATCAAACTCAAGTGATAACTGAATAACATCAAACAAAATATAAAAAAAGATCAAATATAACTATCCAAATAAAAGACTCAAGTGATAACTGAAAAAGATCAAAGAAAAGATCAAACAGAAAAATATCAAGTAATAGGGATATCATTACTACAAAAGATCAAACTCAATAGATAACTGTAAAAGATCAAAGAAAAGATAAAAACGATCAAACATAAAAAAAGCAAGTAATAAAAATAGATAGTCAAGTCAATACTACAAGAGATCAAACTCAAGAGATAACTGGAAAAGATCAAAGAAAAGATTAAAAAGATCAAACAGAAAAAATAAGTAATTAACATAATAATCAATTAATTGCTTAAATGAATGTTGGCAACCCGCAGTTGAACTATTTCTGCTCTGTTCAAACTCGTGGCGGTAACCTTAATCAACAGTACTTCGTCTTCTTTGATTTGAGGTTCCTCCACCTCTTTTAAACTGAATCAACTAAAATATATTAGAAAAACAAAATTGACAATGCGGAATACAAACATGAATGATTGAGTCATACATAAAATCTTGGACAAATGATTTGCCCTTTCCATCACCGCAACGATCCTTATCCAATCGAGGGACCATTGGAGGTCGTCAATCTGGCCAGAGAGGACCCGAAACTCGTTCTATAGGACAAATTCGTTGCGAGTACCCTAGATTCGGACGACGCCGGAGATGTCGGCGGAGGCGATCCACTCGCCATTGGAGAGTAGCGGACGATGGTGGTTGTTGGTGTAGAGGATGGAATTGGATTTGGGACCTCCTTGTTGAATTAATTACAGAACTTCGGTGTCGGAGTTTGGAGAGGAATAAAGAAAGAAAGAAAGAAAACGAAATTTGCAAGTAAGACCCTATATTTAAGCGCGTTTTTAGTTTTGCGCCTATAATATCTAAAATCATCTATAGTCCCTGGTCTCTATAGACACATGTCTCAAATGAGAATTTGTTTTAAAGTAAATCTACCTTTTGAATGATAGGATTCTATTCCTTATTAAAATTATATATTATTATTCCTTTTTTATTCTAATTAGTTGAAGACCCTGTTTGTTGGAGTTTATTTGCAAACTGAACTGAAGTGAAAATTGATGTATTGAAAAATGAATCAGCATGACCAAATTAACCTGAATTTCATCAAATTACATTTTCGCTAAATTGAACTGAACTGAATTGATTTACAGATAACCTTAATTATGCAAACATGGCCTAATTATGATGATATATATGCCTATATAAGGATTGTGAGGATCCTATGTTTTCATCAATTATAAATTATATAAATAAATATTATTTGAGTCTTCTGATTCAATCAGATCGAGTACTTTATCATTATCTCATTTTCAGAAATAAAAACAAACTATTCATCCCTAGTGTTTATTGGCGTTCATAGCATCACAATTCACAAAGGTAAAAGCACTTGCAGGCATCAGATCTGGGTCTCTCATTACTACACTCGCAATAGCGAGTTCCTTTATATTTCCTCACTCCAGCGTAATGACAACTCCGACGATTTTTATCTTCATCGGGATCACACGCACTCTCTCCTGGTAACGGAAATGTTATTGGGCACAGTTGCTCTCCTGAATTCACAAAATCAATTATTGTTAATTTTGGATTTCATTAAATTATTCAATTAATGCAATTTTGCATCAATTAAACAATCCAAATTCACAGTTTTGTGCAAGAGATAATCAAATTGAATCTGAATATGACACGGTGGTGGTAAATTTACTATAATTACTTACCTTCAGAAGTGGTCAAGTGACCAAAGAGGAACACCATTGCTAGGAGACTGAGAAGAATGAATTTACTCATATTTGTATTTGATAATACTTGATCGGGAAAAACAATTTGTTTACATAATCTTTGAGTGTGCCCAGTATGTCAATTTATAACAGTGGTCCAGTTATGAAAATTTACTCCTATTAAATAAGAGATATTCACCAATTCAATACTTATTACTAATCTGGCAGTTATTAAATCGTTCAATATTAAAACGTTTTAATATTGGACGATTTGATAATTAATTACTTTGATAGTGTTTTAATATTTGGTAATTAATTACATTACTTATTGTAGATGGTAGAAGTGGAATATTTATCTAGTTTGACTTTTTCTTTTGAGAAAAAACGTGTTATCATTTTAAGATTTTGGAAAATGTCCAGAATCGTTTGATACAAGAAACGGGGAGGAGAAGATCGCGAATTAAAAACATTAACACTCAACTTAGCAAAATGAGCTAGCACGTGAGCCGAGAAATTTTCCAAACGCGGCACCCAAAATGGCGAATCCAGGCCATAAAAGAGAATCTGGATCTTGATTTCCTCAACCACAGCAGCAACCTCCAGTGTGCATGCAATATCCCCCTCAATCATCTGAATAAGCGGCAAACAGTCGCCCACGAGTATTGGAGGCTTAGACATCATCTCCGCTAGTTCGCAGGCTTCCCTGGCTGCATAAACTTCGGCCAAAAGTGGTTCTCCGACCAGGGGCAGTCGCCTAGCAACAGCTCGGACGAAGTGACCGTGAGAATCCATGGCCAAAGCTCCTAGTCCCGCGAAACCAGGACCTTTTCCCGAGTCGAAAAAGGCGCTCATGCCAGTGGTTAGCTCGATGGAAGCTCAAAAGGTTACCCGTGACCATGGGTGGCACAATTGAGCTGTCAAGATGGCAATTCTCACACACTTCCCTATTTCGCTGAGACCATATTGCATTACAAAGCATCAGTAGCAACTCCAACATCTCCGCGTCATTTGCTAAGACAGACTAGCGAAACTCGCCCCTATTCCTTTCCGTAGCTAAAACAGCCGGCCACAACCCCGTTGTGGTAAGTACATGCCGGGCATACGGAAAAGTGAAGAACAGATGAGCTGTAGATTCATTGGCTGTACCACAAAGCCGACAAGTCGGTGAAACATGTAGCGTTCTCCTCCGAAGATTCTCTGTAGTAGGCAACGAGTCAGTAGCAAGTCTCTAGGCTAAATGGAGTCCATGGTTCGTCACTCGGAGGCTCCAAAGCTTCTTCC
Organism: Cruciata laevipes; assembly: GCA_963678965.1. NCBI lineage: Eukaryota > Viridiplantae > Streptophyta > Magnoliopsida > Gentianales > Rubiaceae > Cruciata > Cruciata laevipes. Next base: position 7,049,752 of record OY787639.1, read on the forward strand.
AGAAGACAGAGTCGGCTTGAGCAGTGGCTGGGACATTTTTGTGCTGAAGATACTCTGGGTTGCTCCACCCGAACATGATACATCGACTTGACCGTAAACTTACCGGAGGAAGTAAAATGCCATCGCCATGGATCCCACCTATCTCGACTCACCATCTGTATAGTCCTTATAAGGGCAGCATCAGAAGAATCAAAATGTCCATCAAAATGTGCATCTCTCCACCAGCTGGGGTCCGGGTCAATAAGATCACTGACAAAATGAAGATTGCTAGGGACGCGCTCTGGGGAAGTAACGAAGAAAGACTATGCACTCGGAAGCCAAGGATCATGACAGATATTGACACTCTCACCCGAGCCAATATGTTTCCTGCAACCCAGTTTAAAAGCTTGAATTCCACGAGAGATGCTCCTCCATGCCCAAGAAGGTCTAGATCCAATAGGAGCCTGAAAAAGAGGGGAATTTGGGAAGTACTTGTCTTTGTACACCTGAGTAATAAGTGAAGAGGGGTTTGTGAGCATTCTCCAAGCTTGCTTTGCTAGCATAGCTAAATTAAAAGCCTCCAAATCACGGAAACTCAGTCCACCTTTCCGTTTGGCTCTGGCCATCCTTGGCCAAGACACCCAATGCATTTTCCGCTTGTCCTCATCACCACCCCACCAAAAGTTACGAATCATGGCCTTGATGTCATTGAGAATGGTACTCAGGATATGAAAGCAACTCATAGAGTAGCTGGAACAAAATAGTGGAATACCTGAGAAGACTATCTGAACCAGTGCATTTACTACTCCGGCATGGGAAGCAACGACAACCTCAACAACTACTTCATGAACAATTTCTACTCTACCAAATCACGCTACACTCCCAAAGCTTACGCCGATTCACTGCTCCAGGATTACGAAGCTCAGCTCACGGTAAAAAAAAATTACGAGAAAGTCTCCAGTAAAACCATTCTCAATTAAGATTATAGAAAAAACGATGATTCTCTCATTTTTAATTTCGACCTCTCACATATTAAGCATGATCAGTCGGTGTATTATTGTTGATCTTATGATATTCTGATAGATTTATATTTTGAATGATTTTCAGGCACTGTATAATTTGGGAGCCTGCAAGGTGTTGGTGACATCGGTTGGGAAGATTGGGTGCATTCCGTACGAACTAGCTCGATTCGAAAATGGGACCAAGTGCAACGAAGAAATAAACAATGCCATATACATTTTTAATTCCGGGCTCAAGAAGATGGTGGATCGATTCAACAACGGTGCACTTCCGGGATCCAAATTTGTTTACCTTGATTCAGTTGCCGGCAGTCAAGATCTACTCCGCAATGCAAAAGCATATGGTATAATATACTTTCTCCGTTTTATCCATACGCTTGGTTTAATTTTAACTGGAACATGATTTTATTTGAGACGGAAAGAGTATTATTTGCTGATACAGTTACATAATTTACATTGACATTTTGATCCATAACGATAAAGACAAATTACGTTCTCATATTTGATTTTTCCGTAGCACACCGTAAATGGCTATTTTGAATGGAGAAAGTCTCATGTGAGACATGTTTCAATATCGATTAGGGAAAATGTTGATCATATCATTTTTGAATCTGACCTTTTACATATTAAGCATGACCATTCAGTGTTTATTGTTGAACTTCTCACTTTCATGTATAGTTCTACATATTAAACATGACAATTTAGTGCTGTCACATGTGAGAATTATCTTTTGAATGACTTGTTTTGTTGTGGTGGGAATTTAGGGTTTGAAGTGTTGAATGAAGGATGTTGTGGAGTTGGGCAGAACAACGGGGAAATAACATGTTTGCCCCTTCAAAGGCCGTGCGAGGACAGAAGAAAATACATATTCTTCGATGCTTTCCATCCAACTGAGGTTGCCAACATACTGATTGCCAAGAAAGCCTATAGCTCAAGATCCAAAACATTTGCTTACCCAATTAGCATTGAGCAATTGGCCATGCTTTGATTAATTACATCAAAAAAGTAATTTAGTACTCATCTCTATTATTAGTTCGTTTTAATCTTGTTTCAGCTGGCAACTTTTCATAGATTATTTTTGTATCCACTTTGTTTGTCATTTCATATTCCAGACCAATTTCTGTCATTCAATCGAGTTATAATTTGTTTGGGTAATTTGGATGTGAAGAGTTTTCAGTTTATTCATGAGTTATTTGATATTTACCAATTCTCATTCGATATTTGTCTCTACAGAGATCAAATATTATAAGGGACCGTTATCGGTTGAAATTGCCGTTGGTGAGATTCAACCCCGCTGTCGTTGTTGGATTTTAGATTGATGGTGTCGTCAAAGCTCAGCCGTCTTACATGGACCGACTCGAGACTGAGTTTCGGTGTGAATTTGTATGAAATAACATTAATGTACCAAGGATTGGTAATGATCAAGGAAATTGATTGAAAGATCAAGCAAGATAAATGAAATATCAAATTAACTGAAAGATCAAGGTAGAAAATGAATTCTCAAGTGAATTGATTAAAAAATCAATCAAACTGACTAAAAGATCAAGCAAAAATAGTAGATGATCATTACCTTAGCCCTTGGTCTCCACAAGTACAGGTCTCACCCAAAACTCTCTTCGTCATTTTAGACAACCTAAGTAATATATACTATCACATCTTCGTTCGGTCCGTCGTCCTCCTCCAAATCCTCAATGTAATTTTTAATCATTTATATACTATACATATACTAAAAACGAGGCTCTATTTTTTGAGCCCATTTGAGGGACTCAAGCAGCTGCTTAACCTACACAACAACAGAGCTGTGTTTGGCTCTTATATGCGACTTTCTCATGAGAGGATTGTAAGGATGATATGTTTTCATCAATTAGAAAGTCAAAAAATAAATACTCTTTAAGTCTTCTGATTCAATCGGATCGAATATTATAAATTATCTCATTTTCAGAAATAAAAACAAACTAATCATTCGATCCTGGTGTTTATTAGCGTTGATCATAGCATCACAAAAGCCTACACAGCTACAGGCATCAGATCTGGGTCTCTCATCACTTATGTTGAAATCTCCTCATTCCCTCATCAAAACAATTATGATAATTTTTCTCTGTGTCGGGGTCACACGCTCTCTCTCCTGGTAGCGGAAATGTTATTGGGCACAGTTTCTCTCCTGATTTCACAAAATAGATATTGTTGTTAATTTTGGATTTCATTAAATTATTCAATTAATGCAATTTTGCATCAATTAAACAATCCAAATTCACAGTTTTTGTGCAAAATAATCAAATTGAGATATGAATTTGACACGGTGATGGTAAATTTACGATAATTACTTAACTTCACTCAAGTGACCAATGAAGAACACCATTGCTAGGAGACTGAGAAGAATGAATTTACTCATATTTGATAAAACAATTTGTTTACATGATCTTTGAGTGTGCCCAGTATGTCAATTTATAACAGTGGTCCAATTATGAAAATTTATGGAATTTGATCAACTAAATCGCAATCTGTTTATTTCTTTTTATGACCAAAATCGCAATCAGATTGAGTAATCTCGCTATTGTTTTGATAATGGCATGTTTGATATTACCGTTTGATTAAATATTTATTGTAGGTGCATGTCTTAATAGTTTTGTTTTAAAAAAAATTAAAATAAAATATTTATTTCATTATTGACTAAACCTAACACAATTGACTAAATAAATGAATTAGTAATCTGGTGTTGTTTTAATACTGGACGGTTTCGTAATTAATTACTTGTTGTAGACGGTAGAAATGGAATATATATTAGTTTGACTAATTAGTCTGCTAGAGTTTTTCTATATATCAGTTCAGTTCAGTAAATTTAGCTTTATTTCAGTTCAAGATAAATATATTTAAACTTATTTCAGTTTAGTTCAGTTCAGTTCACATAAACTATCATTCGTTCTATCATAAGGTTATGGTTTGACGGTCTCACTCAAAACCTTTTATACATATTATTAATTGTTATTAGATATTCATATTTCCTTTTAGAACGGATGCATATTTTCTTTTAGATATTCAAACACACTCTTATATTTTCATCAATTATAAAGACAATAAATAAATATTCTTTGAGTCTTCTGATTTAATCGGGTCCAATATTATTAATTATCTCATTATCGGAAATAAAAACAAACTATTCATCACTAGTTCTTAATTAGCATCACAAATGATAAAACATTGGCAGGTATCAGATCTAGGTCTCTCATCACTACATGTGCAATCGCGAGGCTGTCGTTGATAGAATTCCTTGACGGCCACATCTAAACAACTCCGATCTCCGTCGGAGTTACACATCTTTCCCGGTAGCGGAAATGTTGCTTGACAAAGTTCTGAATTCAAAAAACAAATTATTGGAAATTCTGGATTTTGTGAAATTATTCAATGTAATGCAATTAATTTGAGTTGTGACATTGCATTAAACATTCCAAATTCAAAGTCATATGCAAAATAATTAAGACCCTGTTTACCAGAGCTTATCTGTAGATCAGTTCAGTTCAGTTCAGTTCAGTTCAATTCAGTTCAGTTCAGTTCAGTTCAGTGAAAATGCAATTTGATGAAATTCAGGTTAATTCAGTCATGCTGATTCCATTTTTCAATACATCAATTTTCACTTCAGTTCAGTTCAGTTCAATTCAATTCAATTCAGTTCAGTTCAGTACATCAAGAAATAAGCTCTAGTAAACAGGGCCTAAATTGAGATATGGTTTTGCAAAATTCAAATAATTAATTTGAGATATGCAAAATAACTTACTTTCAGAAGTGGTCAAGTGACCATGGAAGAACACAAGTGCTAAGAGACTGAGAAGAATGAATTTACTCATATTTGATAATATACTTGGCCGGAAAAAAAAATTGTTTACATGATTTTCAAGTCCGCCTAGTGTGTCATTTTATAACGTTGGTCCAATTATGAAAATTGATGGATTTTGACCAGCTATTTTCTCTTTTAAATAATAAATACTTTAACTCATTTTTTTAATGATAAAGTAACCGACTAACCGTAACTTGGATAAGGAAACCCGTTTTATTTGGGTGATCAAATACTTTAAATCAGATTTGGGTGATCTTACTATTGCTGTGATAATTTCACTAGTGATTTGACACTAAATTACTTAATTATTATTGATTGTTGAATTTGTACATTTATTTCGTTTTGATTAAATATTTACTGGATTACTCCATTACATTTGTTTTTATGCAGGTCCATATTTTTACCAAAATACCCTCGTATAAACCCTTATATTTTGATAATTAGTTTTTTAGTCTTTGTAATATATTAAGGGCAGCTTTGTAAAAATTTGGACATATATAAAAAAACGTACCTGTATTATTTACTCCCTCCGTCCCAGCCGAAACTGCACACTTTTTAATCAACTTTATCTGAGTATGTTTGACCGTAAATTGCAATTGGAATATGTACTATAACAGTATCATACGGGATATGGTTAGATTCACAATGCGCTCTATTTTTTAGCTATAAAACTTTTAGACCATAATAATTTATAAAAATAAAGTTATTCACGGCTGAAAAAATTGACCAAAAAGTGTGCAGTTATGGCTGGGACAGAGTGATATTATTTATTGTAGGTGTATTGGGTTTTGGGATTCGGGTGAGAAAATGGAGAAGATGGTAACATTTTAGATTTTAATTGCAGACAGATTCCTAGATTTTTGAGATTGTTTTAAAACCACATGCAAATTTTAGAACTAAACAGAACGTTGATGGCTCATAACGTTGATTATTAAACGGAAAATTGTGTCCAATATATTATTGATATCTCATTTTCAGATTTTTTTTTTTAAAAAATACATACATCCTTCGTTAGTGTTTGTTAGCATTCATAGCACTGCAAACAACGTAACATTGGCAAGCATCAGATCTAGGTCTGCCATCACTGCAACTGCACTTTTGAGGCATTTGACTTGCACTGAATCTCTTCAATGCCTCATCAACACAGCTAAAATCTCCGTCCGGTTCACACCCCCTCTCTCCCGGTAACGGAAATGTTGTTGGGCAAAGCGGCCCGGGTTGTCCTGAATTCACAGAAAAAAAAAATCATCTTATTCGATTTCGCAAAATTATTCTGTGCAGTTTGAGTTGGGACAGATAAAAGTGGAAAAAACAAACCAAATACACTCGGGTCAGTGAATTTGCCACATGTGGAGGGGGAAATTACAACTATTTACCTTCAGATGTGGTCAAGTGACCAATGAAGAATACCAGTGCCAAGAGACTGATAAGAATGAATTTAGTCATGTTTTCTAACTTTAATTGTGCGAAAGCAAAATTGTTTACATGATCTTTGAATGCGCCCAGTATGTCATTTTATAGCGTTGATCCAATTATGAAAAAATTGATTAAATCTGATCACCTAATTAATTTGATAATTAATTTTTTTTAATGAATTTGATAGTAAAAATCTGAACTCATTTTTTGATAAAACAATTGTGACGTGGTAACGCAATCCCTTTTCTTCTCTCTCTTACCAATAACGCAATCAGATTGAGATTATATGCATGGCACATTTGGTAATCAGCTAAATATTAATCTATATATGGTTGATGTGGTTAGAAAGTTTGAAATAAGTGTATGTTAAAAGATGACCATATTACTGTATAATTATTTGAATTATTTTTTGTTTGGACATGATGTTTTTATAATTGAATTTGATCTTTTATTTAGTTGATCTTTTAGGTTTTGGGCATGACGTTTTTATTTGGTTTGATTTTTTTTAAGCTTTGGGCAATATATTTTCACATTGTTTCCTTGATCTTTTATGTTTTATGACTCCGATAATTAAAATAATTTTATAGTAACCCCAATCTTGTAGAATTTGATTTTCTTTTGGTATGTCCTTAAGATGCATTTTTCACTCATGTATATGGCTTGTGGTTGTGTTCATTTAAAATAAATTATTGCTGAACTGAATTGCATTAAATCGACTTTGAATTTTTATAGTTTAGTTTAATTAAAATAAATTGAATATAACTAAATTTAACTAACTGAATAAAATAAAAAAAATTGAATCAAGGTGTACTAATTGAATTGAACTTGACTAAATGGAGGCATGTTTAATCGAAATGATGGTACCAAATATAAATAAGGTAAATGCAATTGAAAGGATTGAATCGAAGTATAACTCTATATTGAACTAAATCAAGTCAAACCAAATGAAATTGAATTCAACTGTAACTTAATTGAACTTGACCGAATTGAACCAAATGAATGGTATAAATGCAATTGCAAGACGTACGTTGCTTGCACGGTGCATATGTTTTCATGCATCTTACTAAAAATTGTGTACAATAATACTGATTAGGAAAATTAAAGATAGACTTGGGGATTCAGCAATGATCCAGTACTCATTACTGCATGTAGTTCTTCAGAGCTACGTTACCGGCCGGAAAACCACTCATTTTATATTCGTATGAACTCATTACAAAACTACACGAGTTTATTCTTACAAGTTTGCATAAAATATATATATTAGTTTGATTCAGTAATTAATAAGACAAAATATTTCTAGTCGGTGCAACTATGGCTGCACTCTTACCATTTAATTACATGCACGTACGCGAATTGCACTAATTTATATTATTATGTACGCCAACTGCACTATTTTCGCAAACTTTAAACCATTGAATAATATGGAGCACCAAAATAATATAACATTAAATTTAATTTTTGTAAACTGATCTAAATTTAATAAAATTAAATTGAATGAAAAAGTACATCGCCCTATATCAAATTATTGAACTGAACTGAATTATAGTGAAAATTAATTTATTAAACAAAAGAATCAGAATGACTTAATTAAACTGAATTTCATCAAATTACATTTTCACTGAACTGAAGCAAATTAAACTAAACTAAATTAAACTTATCTACTGAAAAGCTCTAGCAAGCCAGCCTAAACCGAGAAGACTATAGTCACATAATTATACAGTGAAACCTCTATAAATTAATAATGTTGGGACCACAATATTTTATTAATTTAGCAAAATATTATTATATTGATAAATTAATAATTTATTAATTTAAAGAGGTTTGACGGGTGACTTTTAAATTAGGAAATAATTTTCTAAATAGGATAAGGGAAACAAATAAAGTCCTAATACAATAAGATTAACATAACCAATAGGAACATGATTAGGGAATAGGGATCCATCAACCATAAATGTACATTGAATTTGTTTTAAAATCACATCAACAATGGCTCCTCCTAGCCTAAAAGGTGTTCAAAAATCAACCATGACCAATCAACAACTATAATGAATGTTACGAGGTTAAAAGCATTGAAGAAATTGTGGCGGATACCATTCAAAATCAAGTTGATGATGAAGTTGAAGATGATTCAATAGCGTTGGAACCAATCACTCGGAAAGAAGCATTGCAAGCATCAACAACTCTTCATAACTTTTTGTTGCAACTTGCAGTACGAGAAGACAGTGCCCGAACTCTTAAATGCAATGGGGAAATTTAAAGATTAACTCAATATAGATTTGAAGTTCAACAAAAAACAAGTTACTATAACTTCATTTTTTACTAGAAAATTTTAGAATTTTGAAGCATATATGGAATTTATTTATAGGAATTATTAATTTATAGTTTTGTTGGGACCAATATATATACACTGGGGTTTCAAAAAAATTATTATCTTATTATTTAATCGAGTGAGGTCCAATTTAATACTGGTCCCGAGTTGGGACCGGACAAATTATTAATTTTACTGAGATTATTAATTTATCGAGTATTAATTTATAGAGGTTTCACTGTATTTTTTTCACAGGGACCCATAGGAAACTATAAAAATTATTTAAATTAAATTGTGTTGAAAGAACCAAAGGGAAGGTTGGATATGAAAAGTTAGTGTCACATTGTCAAATCATCTTTCATAACTAAACAAGTTATACAAAATTTATTCCAATATTAAAATTAAATGTACACCATTTTGAGCCTCTCTCACCCCAATACTTTTTTTGCATTTTCTTTTAAAAAAATTCACAAGATCTATTTTCACAACCCAATATCCTAAATCCACAACCCATTTATTGATAAATTTACTTAATCACCTCTCATAAAATTTAGAATTCAATTAACATTTATTATTTCATTTAAATACCTTAACTTTTGAATAATAAATTTTGGATTCAAGTTTTTGTTAAATGTAATTGTAGGCCCAAGAAATCCTCAAAATCTTCAACATTCATTAGCTTAATTCTACACCTTAAAATTTAGGCCCTGTTTGCTAGAGCTTATTTCTTGGTGTACTGAACTGAACTGAATTAAATTTAAATTTACTGAACTGCACTGAAATGATTTTAAATATATTTAACTGAACTGAAATAATTTTAAATATATTTAACTGAATTGAACTGAACTGAAATAAGTTAAATATATATCATATATCATTGTAATCTTTAGTAAAAATGTAACTTATAATAAAAAATTATTGACTGAACTGAACTGAAATAAATTGAAGTATATAAGCCCTGTTTACCAGAGCTTATCTGTACATCATTTCAGTTCAGTTCAGTGAAGTGAAGTGAAGTGAAAATACAATTTGATGAAATTCAGGTTAATTCAGTCATGCTGATTCCATTTTTCAATACATCAATTTTCACTTCAGTTCAGTTCAATTCAATTCAGTTCAGTTCAATTCAGTTCAGTTCAGTATATCAAGAAATAAGCTCTAGTAAACAAGGCCTATTTATCTGGACTAAAAAAATATAAATATATATATCTGAACTGAAATAAATTTAAATATACTGAACTGAACTAAATTTAAATATATTTAACTGAACTGAACTGAATTGAACTGTCCATCATTCATCCTTTTTAATCTGAATAGCTACGTGAAATTTGTAGACAAAGTTGATAAGAATATTTTATATTATTTATAAAAAGTGGGGTAGATTTTATGAATAAGAGTTTGATTAGGACTAAATTTCATAATAATAGCTAACTAAAATTAAAATTTAAAAAGGGATATTTTAGTAAAATTTACCCTAAATGGGTTGTGGATTTAGGATATTGGGTGGTGGAAATAGCATCCCCCAAAAATTTTTAAATATACACCAAATACCAATAGGGATTGAACAAACATATACGAAAATTCTCAATATAGTGTCCTTAAAATAAGGCATATCTCAGATTTAATAAATTTGATTACATTAGATTGTAATTTCGTTTTCGGATTCCATCAATCTGATTACCTTAAATTTGATTACCTTAGCAAAACACTATATAAAGGTATATTGGGCATACATAATACATTCAAGATTAACTTTATTTTGATTTCACACTGCGAGGTTCAAAAAATATGGGGTAAAATGCTTAGATGACCCCCAGTTATGGGTTAAGTGCGATTGTGACCCTCAGTTTTTGATTGAGTGCGATTATAACCCCAGTTCTTGGTTAAGTGCGATTATAACCCTCCTTCGATCAAATTTATGTAAAATATAACTCTAAACATGCTGATATGACCAATTTAGGTATACACATATGTGAGTAAACATAATTTCTATTTGAATTTGAAGTGAATTTCATAAATCATCTAAATATATTGTTTAGAAACACATCAAAAATACAATGTAGGGTTATAATTGCACTTATCAAAAACTCAGGGTTATGTTTGCACTTATCACATAACTGAGGGTTATATTAGCACTTTTCTCAAAAATATGAGCAAACATGTTCCTCTTTGCCTTTGGGCACTAGTAATATTCTTCATTGCCCAGTTTGCACTCTTCACCACTTCTGAAGGTCAATATATCCCATGATAAGATAAATTCAATTTCTGCTTTTCTAAAGTAAAATCTATGATTTTATTTTTTTCAGTTATTGAAAGTAATTATAAGAGCATGAAAATTCGATGCTATATATTTATAACTTAAATGACTTTAATTTGTTTTGTGAGTGATCAGTGACTGGGAAACCACGCTGCCAGGTAAATTTTCCGTTCACGTCTCCGACGACGGAATGCGGCGAGCTCGGTTACGAAACGTGTAAGGATATAGCCGACGGAAAGTATCCCCGTGACTTGGATCCTGATCTCTGTACTTGCAGTGACGACAGACCTAAAGCCGATGCTTGCGAATGTTACATCGTTTGTAATGCTACCCATTTTTAACTAATATATTTTCAGTTTTACAAATTTGAGACTATGGATTTGATGAATACAATTTTCCTTTCTGTTGCCGGTCAATATATCATCCCATTTTTTGTTAGAAGCAAGCTGTTGCAATTTTAACAGCTTGTGTGACTTGGAATTTTAACACTCGGCTACAACTGTAAAATTTAAAGATATTTAGAAACATTGGGGATAAAAACTCAAAAAAAGGCAAAGTATTGGAAGATACCGTCTCTATATAGAGACCGAATTAAATTGTAACATAAAATATGAACATTTTAATTTTAAACATGAATTTTTTTTGAAACATAAAGCATGAACATTTTGACTTAAAATATGAACATTTTAACTTGAAACATGAAATATAAAACATGGACGATTTAACGTTAAACCTGAACACTTTAATTTGAAACATAAAACATAAACACGTTAAATTGAAACATAAAACATGGACATGCATGAACATTTTAACTAAAAACGGGAATGTAGCCAAAAATACCTCATGTTTAAGGTTATTATTTCTATTTGCATACAAAGTTGTTCTAGTTGTTTATGATGAATTCTTGTAATAGATCAGGAAACTGGTTTTGGGGATTTTGGCCCTTTTTGAAGTTAATAATATTTACCAATGGTTAACGTCAAATATATGAGTTTTTCAAGAGTTCGGCTTTTTGGGTAAAAATTCTAATTTTTAAAACGCTAAAAAGAGCAACGTACCATATAAAATAAATCATTCTTTTTATTTTATTCCTATAAACATTCCTTTTTTAATGAAATTTCTTTAAGAAAATAAATCATTTTAATTTTTGAAAATAAATTAATTTTTTTTACATTTATTATAATTCTAAAATTAATTTATCTATTATTCTCCTTTATTTTTAATTTTAAAACTAAATTATCTCTTATGTATTAATAATGAATAATACCTATAAAATAATAAATAACATTTACATAAATATAAGTAGAGAGATAATTTTATAGATACTTCAAAACAAGTGCTCTATCTCAGCGCTATCTGCAGAGAGAGAAAGAGTAAGTTTTATTTTTCAAACGCCCAAAATTAGTATTTTGGCGCTTGCAAATTCTAACCTATTAATCTTTTATCCACCACCCTCCAGCACTGAAACTTAATACATTCAACGCTTATCCAAAATGACGGTGTTTGATAACCTTGGTTGGCGCTTATCCAAAATGACAATGTTTGATAAGAAAAAGTAGATGTTTTCTTGCGTTCAGTGCCATTGAAAACTCTTTACATTTAGTACAGTAAAATTACGCAATTGAGAATCACTTATGACTGAAGTCTGAATGCAACGCAACATTACGTATTTTACAGAAAAATTCAAATGAAGCTCACTTTGGTGAGGGTAAGCCAAGCCTTCGTTGAGACGGACCTGCAAGACAAACCCTGGGGGAACTCAAGGGTAGATACTCTGGTGTGATGGAGAAATAGGTGCATTAGAAGTATGATAATTGTACGGAAGAACTCTCACTTATGTTTAGAAAGATAAAAGTCACATACATGAAATACTGTTTGGAGTTGGTATTTATAGTCGTTTACCAGGGCAAAGGTGTAGACCATTGGGTTTTGATAGCGGAGGCACGTGAGAGTACGATACTAGCACACAACCGCATGGATGTGGGCCAGCACCGATCCTTCGGTCCTATGCGCCTTACTGGGCAGGGGGTCTAGTCTAGATTCCCTAACGAGCATAACGCTTCAAAAGATGAGTCCCGGGGAAGGGCTCGAGCTCCTCGGGGCTGAAATCTCTTGATGTGTAATTCATGGAATTGGCGGGAGAAGCGCCACGGTTGTATAAGGCCGTGGTTGATCTGGTGAAGCGGAATTCATTCCAATTCCCCTAGACTATTTTCCAATATTTGAGGCACAATCATAAATTAACAGTGGTTCTTTGTTTGTACGTTATTTTCGTGCGCTAGCGAGAATTATAAATATTTGAATTTAATATGCTTGATGAAAAATGTGACGTTTCATCCCATACATGAAATTTTAGATGCTGGCCTTGTTCAAAACACATCACATGCTATTCATGAGGGCCTGTGAAAATATTAACAGTATCACCTCACCTCACAGTGTCACGAGTAAAACATAGCAATTCTCGTAAGAAAGCTAAGAAGAGCCAATTAATATGAACTGACCATGCATCTTCAACACCATTCAAAACATGCTCAGTAGCTTGCTAACATAAACCAACAAAAACAGCAGTGCCAAACTTAAACGCGTGCAAGCTGCTGAACACTAACTGGGTACACGAAATTGGGACTTCCATTGAAAGCATTCTTCCCAAATAACTTGTTCACTGCCTCTGTGGGGTGAAATGCATCCCAGAATATGTAATTATTCCTCTCTTGACAAGGCACCAGCATTGGAAGGCAAGTTATCTGCCCTTTGTTCCTTCCGATACCGCAGCATCCCCGATTCACAACGCTAAATCCTGAAATCCACCAAAATTAAACATATCTGCAGAGTGGTTTTGATGAACAGATGTATATATATATATATATATATATATATGTGTGTGTGTGTGTGTGTGTGTGTGTGGATTTTCGCGTACCGTAAGAATCGTGGTTGTCTAGGAGATCTTGGAACATGTTGTGGATGTCAACATAGGAAAACCTAGAGCCAGGGAGATTGAGGGTGAGGTTGTTGATCATGGCCTTGGTGTTGAGATTGAAGGGGAGAATTAGCTGGTTCACTGCCTCTGAACAAAGACCCTCTGAGCTTTGAGCTAAAATGCTTGGAATGCATCCCATTAATCCAAGCCCACCAATCACAAACTTTCTTGCTCCAAGATTGTACAATCTCTGTTACAAATTCAAAAAACTGTTATTAAAACCCTATTTTTTTAAAATTAAATTATAAGTAAGTTATTGGACTTACAGTGAGCTGCTGAGTGTACTGGCCTGCTAAAAGATCTGCAAATTGTTGAGTGTTGTACTGATTCTTGGTGTTGTAATTAGGCATGAGATAGTTGTTGAGATAGTCATTGCTTCCCATTCCCACAAAGAAAATGCTCTTGCCCAATGCCTGAGCGACATCTGGAGCACCAAGGGCATCTGTGATCTGATCAAGCGTGTTCTCAAAGTTCTTGATTTGCTGGTTAAACGGGATCCTTCCAACCTGAGTGCATATATGCATAAGAATTCAGTTACACAATTTACCAAATCAGTCAAAATCACGCTCATTTTAAACCAGGAAGTGTCAATCAGATCCAAATGGTACCACTACTTACAAAATTCCTGCCAGTGTCATCAAGTATGCCGGCCGCTGCTGAGGCGTAGTTGACTCCATAACGCATTTGGTCTCCCGAGGCCTCAGTAAATGGGGGAATTAATGGCAGCCCGAGTTGCTCAGCTGCACATGCAAATCCATTTACACAGTATTATAGTATAAATATAAAGAGAATAATAATATTTTGTAAATTTGTGGTTGGTAAAATTAAACAGCATATTATTATAAACACTGATTTATCTCCAGGCTACATACTGCTGTAATCAAACAAGGGGTTTGGTGAGAAAAATAATGTCGAAAATCTTATAAATTCAAAATTTTCTACCAATTCTCAGCCGTTGATTTAAAGATTTCTCTGTTTTTTCAGTTAGTAGCTACCAACGTTGTACTTCCTCATTTACAATTCGTACAAGCATGCACTGATTGTTTACAGACAGTGTACTTTGTGTTGCAGGTAAATCTTAAATGACTAACGGTATTATATAACATTAATTTTAACCATTTAAGTAAATCATGTTACCCAATATATGGCTAGGTAAAGATTAGAGATGAAAATGATGTTACCTATCACATCAACCATGGTGTAGCCGTTGCAGAAACGGCCGGTCGGACCGTCGTGAAAATCGATGCCGTAAGGGAAGTAGTTAGCCTTGGCAAAAGAAGGAAGGTTGTTGTTGTTGCCATTGTCAATCAGAGAGTCTCCGAAGATGAACATGGCCGGCACCATTTGAGTCGCCGCCGCGCTCGCTGCCGGAGCTGCACCGCCGCCATAGTCACCGACTTCTTGTCCGGCAGCGAAATCGGCTGAAACGAACAAAAGCGCCACCAGAAACAGCCCACAGAAACCACTTCTGGCCTTTTTGGCCATGGAAGATTTCTTTTCTTGATGGGTTTTAGCAGAGAGAGAAAAAACGACGTGAAAAGAGTTTTTGTTAGATGGTTTTGGGTGTAGCTTGGGAGAAGAGATGTTTATATATAAGTGCTAAGTCAAGGTGGGATGGTTAAAGGGTAGTAAATGTATTCACCGGTATTGTCCAGTGTAGTAAATGTTATATATATTCCACCACAAATCGATGTTTGATGGAGCTTTGGTTTTTCTTAATTTTGATTTTACACATTTGGATCCATGCATTTTCTCTGTTTTTTTTTTTTAGCTTATTTGGGTGATTTGCAGAAACCTTTATTCCATTATATATACTAATGCAATATGATCTTGAATCACAAATATGGTGACTGCATATAAAGACCATCATAATATAGAATATTATAAGATTTCTCTGAGTCTTTGTAGAGTAAATGAAAGCGAGGTAATTCTTGTGAGTGCATCATTTACAGAAATATGGTCTTGAATTCTTGATGTTGACTACTTCCTTCTGGTATGATCATCATTGTTTTGATTAGTTTATTTACCTACCTTAATTATTTAAAGCCAGGCCCTGTGGAACTCCAGTCAAATCACTTCCCAAATCTGGCCCTTTGAATAATGCATTACCATTGTTTCTATGGACTTTATATATGCTCATGTATATGTGATGCATCATGCATGTGATGTCTTGTTTTGTGTATGTTGAGTTGAATAGCATAATTTTTAAGATGAGCGATTGATAAAAGTTGAGAAGTGAACGAATTGATTTCAATAAATTTGTAAGTAGGTCATTTCCAATAAAAATGGGCATATATTTTTCATATTTTAAACTTGTGATATATTTTCATCTTTCGATCAGTCGTCTGCATTTCAAATGTCAAAATTGTTAAATTGAGATACTAAATTCAATAGTTTTATGGTACGCTAACTAAATTCACCAGGAGACAGACTGTTCAGTGCACTGCATGGAGACGATTCAGAGACTTCGAACTATGTTAGAGAATAGCAACTATCTAAGCCTCTTCTGAGTTCCTCGTAGTGAGAACTTTATAGCACACTCTTTAGCTAACTATGCAAAGTCGAACCCCCTGTTGTACGATTCTTGGGTCACACCCCCAAGTTTCTTGTCATTCATTTCTGGACGATTTCCAGGACCTTGAAGTTGAACGAAAGTAATTACTATTATTTTTCAAAATAAAATAAAATAATAATAAGTTGAATCGTATAGAGACTACTGGTACGTACTTTACATTAAAAATAAAAACAAATATCAATAATCTCTTAATTAACTATACAATGTGTAAAGTTAATAATAAATCTAGTTAGAGAATGTTTATGAGAAGGTTTTATGTGAGACCAGGTATAAATGTTGATTTTTTCACTTTCAAACCCGGCATTTTATACATTAATCTTGATAATTTAGTGTATTATTGTTAATCGATCTTCTCACTTTCGAGACTGATCTTTACAATTTCAAACTGATCATTTGCATATTAAGAATTATTATTCATTGACATCAATTGTCACATGTTTCAATTAAAAATTTGTCTTGTTTTAACTTATGATTAAACAAGTGAGCTCCATAATTTAATATCTTAGGGGCGAAAAGCGATAACGCTCGTTCGCAACGTCCCACCCTACAGACCTTGGTGAGAAGATAAATCATGGTAATCTAATGTCAGGAACCATTGGCCGATCCACTACTCGGTACGCGCAAGAAACCCTTGAAACAAGAAAATCTCTACACTGCCACTGCCGAGGTTCGAACTCACAACTTCAGAATAATTGAACCAATGTCTCAAGCAGTAGGTTACATATGTAGCAACCTCGGGATCAGTGGCGTAGCTAATGTAGGAACCCGAGGTGCACGTGCAACCCGGAATTTATTATTTTTAAAATATTTATATATTTATAAGACAAAATTTAGATTTAGTAATGTTTGTGCACTCTAAAATATTCTATTATTTTATATTTGATATATTTGTAAGTTGGTTTCAAAGTATATAACCCCGACAAGTGACTATTTAGGACTTTGTATTGTATTATTTAGGCATTGAGTATTATGATTTTGATTGTCGAATAGCTTTGTTTAAGGTTTGAAGATATTTGAATGAAGATAATTATTCTAATTATATATATATATATATATATAAAGTGCACCCGATTTTGAATTTCTGGCTTCGCCTCTGCTCGGGATAATTGTGAAAGGAAGATGGGATTGACTTTGGTTCTCCAAAGATTTTAAAACGAAGCCAAAGTCAAATCTTTGTCTTCATTGAACCAATTCATCTCGTTTCGCGCTCAGAAAAAATTAATATCACAATAAATGAGAAAACAAAGGTCAACCCAACCGGGTCACCATTCATGAACACCACAATTCAAAGGGAAAAAACGAAGTTCATATTTAAATTTCTTGGAAACCAAACACTCATTTAGGGTTATAATTAAGTGCATGGGATGAGTGGAGGAAGAAAAGGAATGGGAGGTGATTGGCTAACTTGAGGTGGCTGATTCAGAAGTCGAGTAAATGAGAGAGACGGGACTGGTGAAGTTTCATGGATGGGTTTTAAAGAGTCACGCGGCATGTCTCAAGAATTAGCATATATGACGGTCATTCAAAGAGTGGAAACTCAAGACCATCTTTCAACTTGTTTTTAAATTTGAAATATCTATCTACTCAGTTTAAAACCATTGCTAACGGTGTTGTGACACGAAAACAATAAAGACAGGAAACAGTATAATATAACACAAGCAATTGTTCACACAGTTCAGTGTATAGCATATCTATATTTACGTACGTCAAAGATACAGTTTACATATACTTTTATATTTACTACTCTACGTGGATAGCATATCCCTTGCGTCAATCGGCTGGACTAGGATATTCCTATCAACTATTGCACCATCGCCCCCTCTCGAATCTTTATTGCTTGGTTTCTGATACTCTGCCTTAACAGGTTCAAAGTGATTGTTGTGAATGATGGACTGTGCTGCTCAGCTGAATAATAAACCTGGATGACCTAGTTACACCCTCCTGATTCTATTTGCATTTTTGAATATCAATTCTATATTTACATTTTCAAGATAGTTTACGACCTACTTTTTGGTCAAAGGGGTGTAAATAGCAACACGACAATGGTGCAACTGTTGGGATGGTCAATCAAGTCCAAGTACAAAGCAGATAGAACTGGATTGCCGATAAATCATCCATGACAAAATAAATTTTGGTCAAATTGGAGTAGACTAAATGAAGTTATATTGTATTTAACTAAGTACAAGTGATATGAAAAAATATTAGAGTTTTTGGGGGAAAAAAAGTATAAGATAGAGATATTAATGTCTTTTTATCGATAACATACTAATTATAATTAAGTTAAACATGCACGTACTGTTCTTTTCAAAACATTATATAAAAATTGCACATACCTTCGCAATTTTTAATGTCTAATCTACATTAGAATGGTAATGAGAATGTATCTCTTTAAAAAAAAAACAAAGCGAAGCAAGATCCTTAATCAAGCAACAAAACAAACAAAGCAAGGGCCCTCTGAACAGTACGCTTTCCGAGGTAGAGTCTGTTGCAGTTGTTGGAAGATGATATGTACTATGCGACCCTGTTTCTTTTTTTGCATGAAAACATAACCTAAATGAATGCATATGCTCGGTTAGGCAGTTGGCAAGTACATAAACATTTAATGATAACTACCACCACGATCTAGTGTGGTTGCGAATTTGTTATAGCAATGCAAAACAAACCAAGAAATTTCCTACAAGTAGGAGTGTAAATGCAAATTATCATATTTTTTTCCCCATTTGAATAATATTTCATAAACAACACTAACTACAAGTCTTAAATAAGTGAACTAGTAGATGTTTACATAGTTGCCGATACAGATACTAGGAAATGGGGGAAGTGAACCTAGAATCATGTTGCTATAAATACAGACAAGATCATTGTGGTGACTGGTGAATATGTATACTGATTAGCATACTGAAGATTGTTGGATCCTGAACCAGGATAATCACTAAAAAACTTCAAGGCTTCCACAATTTCATGGTGCAATCGTCACCATAGGTGGCTACAAGATTCCTGTGGGGATGGTGTGTAATGCCGATCACATTCTTCTCATGCACCTACAAGTTGCAGGGGCCAATTATGTCAGATTCATACAAGTGAAAGGCATCCAGGAAGATGAGCAAATATAAGGCATTTAGGTAATCACTATCAAATTTCCACATCAGCTGTTTCATCACCAAATTTCCCCATCAGTTGTTTATCATCAAAAAAAACCCGATATTACCAGCAAAAGGTTTTAGGGACTTGTCATAACCAATTTGACAAAAACAAAAACAAAAATTGTCATGACTAACAAATTGTTGTAGTAACTTGTCACTTGACTAGTTCCCAACTGAGTCGTGCTTAACAGCTCTATTTCAAAACAAAAAATTTAAACATGTAAGACCCCAAATATCAAGGATCACTTAAATGAACTCTACATGCAATTCCAATTAGTTTTGAGGTCCATTGTACATGATTTCAGTATGAGCAGTTTAAATACGTACACCAATGAATCCAAAAACAAATGCTCAAACAGCAGTGTAAAAAGGGATTTTTTTCTTATGCTAAAGTGATGGCTCACCTTCATCAAATGCTCTAGCTTTCCAGATTGATAGCTGAAGCAGTACAAATTGCTGCATAAGAACAAGACACTGTAAGTTTATAGCAAAGTAAAGATACACATCACAGATTAGCAAAACTAGACAGGCTGGTGTATGCCATTCAAAATTTACATCCCTGATCATTAAAGGATGTGAAGAGCTATGTCTGGTCGAGGAAAAGGAATTATTTTTCCTATTAATCATAAATTTAGGTAAAGAAGTATAACAGTAAGACTGCAGAAGTAACTTCTGAAATCAGCAAACAATATGATGTCAAAAGTCAACCCAAACGTGTAATTCATACTTTTTGGGTTAACTTAAATTCATTCCGATGTGAATAGCGCGTTCCATTTATGCAGAGCAAGAAAATATGAATATCTACACTAACATCAGTTTTTAATTCTAGAGGGTGGAGAATCTCATTGCTAACTAGAGAATACTTACTTTCTAAACATGAAAGAAAAGCATTCAGCAAAGGAAAAAAAGCAAATTATATGAATCATACCTGTCCTCACCAACACAGTAAATCCATTCGCCTTTAGGTGATACACTAGCAGCCACAAAATCACCACCTTCTCTTTTACCGGACGAGAAGCTTTTCACAACCTGTATTATTGCATTCAGAATAAATAAAAATTTAGTTTGAATGGGTGGGATCGGCTTGTCATGGACATAACAAAATACTTACGGAAAACATATTATCAAATAGTTAGTCCTACAACTCTTAAGATCTTGCACAATAGATTTAACTAATGAATATATGGTATGACCGTCCGTATGAGGATCTTCTATTCATCAAAAGTATACTATGAACTTGAATTCTTAATAGGCTTTTATAAAAATGTTACTGAATGACCAAGGACGGCAGCATAAAACTTCATATCCCTGCAACCAAGACATTGTATTGGTGCATGTATAAAGAAACAAAACTCTAATATTACCTGCCCTTGAAGTGTCATAATATAAATTGATGAAGTTTTGTTACAAACAATGATGTGCTCAGCATTTTTTGGGAAAAGATGGACTGAGTTTACTGAAGCATCACCCCCCTACAGAAAAAGAAAATGAGCTAACAGTAAGGACAAACAACAAATACATCAAAAACAATATGTGTAGAGTGGTCTAAAAAAATAGAGAAACTAGTAGTAAATATGTTCAATGTGAGCCAATTTCTTAGATAAAAAGAGTTACCCTTAAAGGCGGTGGTGGCTTAAAAGTCTGCAGACACTCGGCAGTCTTGACATCCCACACCTGCAAGAACCATTTACAGTTATCATCTTGACAAGGCTAGTCAAAATGCTAATCATTTACAATTATCAAAACAGCACATTATAGAATTGAAAATGCCTACCTTCACTGTGCAATCGCTTGATGCAGTGATGATACGAGTTCCATCATTGTTAAAGATGGCGTCATTCACATACGATGTATGACCACGGAACTCCTTCAGCATTTTTCCTGACTTTAGACCATGTATTCTGGCACAACACAGCACAGGATTAGAAGGGGGTCACTAGATAGTTCTTAACATATATATATTTTCTATTAAAACTTCATATTTGTGGTCTGTGAGAATAGGAAATAACGTACCTTGCCGTGCCATCAAAAGATGTACTAAGTAGCTGACTCCCATCACGAGAGAATGAGAGGCTTGTGACACCAGTAGAATGTGCACGATCAAAACGACGCAAGCACTGGCCACTTCTTATCCTCCAAACCTAGCAAAAGCAGTTACAATTCTAAGCATCAAGAACTGTATGAATAAAGATGATAAGATCAAACCCTCAGCAGGACTAAGTAGAATTCCCAAATTTTGAGTTGAATGACCAAGTTTAGAACAGCAAAGCACGGAAAGCACTGAGTTAAAATTTAAGATCACATTGCAAAAAAAGAATCAAGTAGACAGAACTAGTATTTGTCATCAAAACTTATATATGAAACCAAATCAACATTCACTCATTCAGTGCTGTTATTGAAGCCAATAGATTCAAATTAAAGGAAAATGAATAGTACTAGACAAAGGGAAAATAAGAAAGTATGGCCATACTTAAAAGAATC
Organism: Cruciata laevipes; assembly: GCA_963678965.1. NCBI lineage: Eukaryota > Viridiplantae > Streptophyta > Magnoliopsida > Gentianales > Rubiaceae > Cruciata > Cruciata laevipes. Next base: position 7,071,739 of record OY787639.1, read on the forward strand.
ACTTATATATAGAGACATTATCTGGTCTTCTTTTATTTTTATCAACGGTCTTAGTTTACTGTTGAATCAACAATAAACTAAGAGAGTGAAAATAAAAAGTAATGAAATATTACCTTAATTTTTCCATCTTGTGCGCCAGAAGCAAGCATCTCAGAGTCTCTACTAAAATCAACACATAGGACAGCTTCATCATGCATCATAAAAGTTTCCTGAAACGTTTAAGAAGTCATTAGCACCAACAAGTGAATCTGCTAATCTGAAAGCTGTAGGCTCAAAGGGTTTCAATGTAATATTATCCAATTAAAAGAACAGGAAACACCCTGATAACCTGTGTGCCATACAAGACAACATATTACGTTAAGAAGCTAAGAACAGTTGATGAACATCTAGATGATCAGCAGAGATCTGTAGTGGAGAGCCAAACTGAGCTAAATTGAATACAAAAAAAGGGGAATTGTTTCTACACTTACATGACTAATTAAGCCACGTAACTTTACATGTTGAAAACAATAGTGAAAGGCTTTACTTTTCATACAATTGAAACATCGAAAAAGGGTTTTTACGTTTTTCTGGACTAATTTCAAACACATTCTCAGTCAAAGAGTAAACGAAATTGTGAATCACAACTAGAAACTAAGAATAACTTACATCAGCCTGGTACTGGAGATCCTTCTTCCATTTTCCACTTATGTAGTCCCAAACCTAGAAACCAAAAATCCTTCAGCCACAATAAGCCTCAGAAAAATGTAAAACCAGATAAAATTTATATTGAACTACCTCAATTAATCCATCTACTGTGCAGGAAACAAGAAATTGTCCATCGGGTGAAAAACGAGCACATTCGGGATGACATTTGGTTCCGAACTGCATAAGAAGACCAGCATAAGAGTCGTGAAACAACTATAAATAACTATTACTATCACAAATGACAAATTATCTTATAAAAGGAACGATTAAGATAAAATTGGGATTTATATAGAACAACACAAACAGTAAAAATAGTTTTAGAGTGAGTATTTTTTTCGTTTCTGTAAGTTGGGTCAAATTAGGAATTAAGAACTGCAGTTACAAATAACTTTGAGAAATGCAAAACAATGTCAAGAACTACTAGATATGGACCGAATTGGTAAAATAACTAACGTTTGGACTAACAAATACATTGTCATGACATTTTTAATAAAGAACTAACATTGCCAACTAATCATCAAATAAGTCCAAAGTTCAGCACATTTGATCTCAGGCACAGTAGTGTTTTCTTACAAGTAAGCTGATCAGAATCTTACCTTTATGGTGCGTCCAAGTGTTGTAGGATACATATCTTCTACATCTTGTTTCATAGCAGCTGTTCCTCTAAAGACATCAAATTGTGTCCCGGGTGGAAGCAATCCTAAAGAAAACCAAAACATGAGAAATACAACTACAAGATATTCTGACACCTGTCAAATTCACTACTAACCTTGATGCTGCTGCCACTTCAAAGCCTGACCAATCAGGGCCGTCAAACGTGAAGGTGGAACAACAGAGACTTCGGTAGAAAGAGCTGAAAAACAGAGAAAAATAAACTTTTACTGGATTTTTTAATTAAAACAGATCTATCCAACAACATTCTATTTTTTTTCCATTCCCTACTTCTGAAACGTCATATGTTACCCAGGCTCTAAATTTTACTGGAGCTAATTCCCCATGAGTAATTTTTTCAAATCTATCAGTTGCTTTCCCATAACTTTTAATTTATTAAGATCGAACTCAACGCAGCATCATAAACATCCAACAATACTAGAAGACCAACACAGATTATTGAGGGGAGATGATCAACAAAAGCTATGATCAGCTTCTTATGGTATAATGTAAAATTTGCAAATGCTTCTGGGACAGTACATCAGCTGCTTTTATCATATCAAATTCTAACAGTATTATAAAATAGAAACATGTAATTTGACATCAACAGATTTTAAAATCAATTCCTCAATAGTTAACTATAAACCATAGAAGGCTGGCTACCTTGGGAAATTTTGGCACGTCTTTTCTCCTTGGATGAATCTCGGTAGGCCTACAGGCAAAGGAGAGCATCACTTCACTTCAGAAGAATTTATCATACAACTACCCTCAAACAAACTAAAGTAAAGCAGAAAAGTATCAGGAACCTGAGAGAAAAGTACTTTAAAACAAAAAGTCATAAGAAATATATTTTCAGTATCAAAATATAATGCAAGAGTTCCCGAGATATATTAAATGCATATCTGCCAAATTCCACCAAGTAAAAGCTTCCGAAAACGTTTTGTGACCGTGAAACCTACCTCATTTGGGTCAAAAAATGTCCGAACAAGTAGATGTTCAAGTCTTAAATATCTTTCTGGCTGCTCTTGTTTCATATAACCCATCACTTGGGTCTGCCGAAGAATAGCACGTGCAGTATCCATTTCCCGAAGTTCAATCATTTCCAAAACAATCTGTAATACCGCCGGCAAGAGTAAGTAAGCATTAGAATGAACAAAAGTTGATAACAAGGCAATAGGTAGCTCTAACTAGTTTCTGCAGAACATAAAGTTCAGGTCTTTTTATTTGCTTCAAGTGTTGCTAGAAAACATGTTATAATATAAACTGGAAGAGTAAAGAAACAAAAATAGATTGAAGTACAGCTAACCAAAAACCATGAAGAAAGCATTTATTTATCAGAAGTTGCATATACCTGTTCATACAGATCTTCCAATATATTTCTTGGCAGCTTCAGTTGTGAGACTTGTGGTAACACAGCATCCCACCTTCCACTATTAATGTCGGCAATGAATGTTTCAAGGCTGTCAACTGTATTAAGAGAGACCTGGCATTCATTTTGCAGTGTCTGGAAAGTTTGATGCAATGAATTCTCTTTGCAGAATTGAAGAACTATCTTAACCACACTGCGAGATGAAAAGAATGAGATTAGATTCAGAATCCACAACCAGCACAAATCAATTGAGGGAGAATTTAAGGTGGCAAAAACTAGATAACATCATAACAGAGAATCCATAAAAGCCCATTGAGACCTTTTCAAATAGAATAGCCCCTCCAGGTCAGATGATGCACAAATCACAAATCAGAATCTTTCACAATTTGGCAAAGGCAGAGGATAAAATTCTTCAAACCAACTGAAATAGCTAAGAACATATAACTACAATACTTTGGGAAAGGGTTAGGTTACTGCTAATTCCTGTGCGACTCATAATCTCAATAAACATCCTTCACTTTTTGTTCATGGTCCCAGAGGATAAAATTCTTCAAACCAACTGAAATAGCTAAGAACATATAACTACAATACTTTGGGAAAGGGTTAGGTTACTGCTAATTCCTGTGCGACTCATAATCTCAATAAACATCCTCCACCTTTTGTTCATGCTCCCAAGAAACTACCTTAAATTTCCACACCTATACATGTTCAAAACAATCTTTTCATATTATCACAAAAATTAATGAATAACTTGAATTTGATTCTACATCTCCTAAGAAGTATAAACAACAAAGTATCTTTATCAGAAACCTTGCAAAATTTTCATATTAATCATAAGCACACTATTGATAAATAAGGTCAAACTGCCAGAGCTTAAATACTAGTCATAATCAAACTTCCCATTTACGGGCTATTCTTTCTGTCCCTTACACAATCCTGCAGTCACCATTACAATATAGAAGAAATCTCCATTCGAGGATTCCTTTTTCTCAACTAGGTAGATGGATTAGAAAAGATTTTTTCTACCCAGATGAAATTTCAATACTGTTAAGATTCAAAAGGAGAAATTTTTCTGCAATATATACCAAGTCACTTCCAAGTTCCTCAAACCTGGTGAAAGCCATCAAATTTCGTCCTTTACATTCAAAAGACTACTACATGGATGAAAAAAACACAATGCGAAGCACTTCAGCTCAATTTTACAAGCCCGTAATGAAGAATTCTCCGGACCCAAAATACATTCATTCAGCTATTTTCATACGATTCACAGACATTCATTCGACAAAAACAAAATCAAACTTACTCCCGGGCATCGATTTCAAGGGTAGAAGCCATGGACGACACGGGCTTTTGGTAGCAGTCGAAGATGAGGGGTCTGTGAATGAAGGATTTAAACCCTTTGCTTAAATCTCCCACTCGTACGGTGCCTGAGGTAGTTTTTACGGACAACCCTACTATTTAAATTAACAATTCATAAACACAGTAGGGAAACTCTAATACCAGCGGCCTAAATTCATATTAATAAATATATTTATTTATATGTTCGTAAAATAGGTAAAAATAGAAAAATAAACGAAAACGTTAAAATAAAAATAAAAGACATGAAAGATGGACATGTAGATAATATTTATTATTTTTTTATTATGAAAAGAGAAAACAAAGTTAGACGAAGTTGAAGATTTCAGAAAAAAGGAAATTCTTTTGAATTGAGCTTGTGTGTTGCAGTGAGAAGTGTAAGGATATTGAATTGAGTTTTTATTTAAATAATTATTATATTTTAATTTTAGGAAAGAACAATGGGAAATTCGTGTTTTTTAACCATAATAATCTTATACTACAAATTAATTTTTAAAATAATACTTTCTTTAAAATTTTCAATTCAAACATAAATTTTGACATGTAAGTCACATATTATTAATTTTAACTATGATTTATGATTAATCATATACAAAGTCTTGTCATAGTGAAGGCAGAGTCACACATGCGCCATTTTAAAACTTTTGGGTAAAAAGAGAGTTTTTTCCAGCGCAATAGTTGTAGTGCATCCATATATGCTTATATTGAGAGTTTCTCCCTGGATTATCTTAAAATGCACAATTTCGGCGATTCCACCTGTATCCAACCATGTTACTAGCGATCTGTGTCTAATCGGAGTCACGATTTCGGCCCTGTCCAATAGGGCGCTGGAATTGGTAGCTAGTGCTGGAGGGTGCTGGAAGGTGCTGGAGGGTGCTGGAGGAGTGCTGGAGGGTGTTGGAATTAAATTAAAATTGTATAATTATGATGTACATAATTATGAAACTATATATTTAAAGAATGATTAATTCGTACACAACATATTGAAACTAATTCTAAAGAAAAATTATTTTTTATTTTTTAAAAAAAAATAAATCTTTCATGTATGTGAATAGTGATAAGTGCTGGAGGGTACTGGTAGATGCTGGTAGGTGCTGGTAGATGCTGGTAGGTGCTGGTAGATGCTGGTAGGTGCTGGTAGATGCTGGTAGGTGCTGGAGGTGCTGGAAATAAGCACTATTGGACAGGGCCTTCATCGTCGCGGCTCGAAGACACAAATTATACGAGCATCACAGTCGACAAATATCACATATCGAAAAACATCACAAATTGTGGACGTGGCAGTGGCACATTGAGGACGAGGCACGTGCGTAGTAATGATGTGGCGACTGTACGATGACAATGGGATGGTGAAAATAAGATTTATATCGTCCAAAATAAGGTTTGTGTTGTCAAAAATAAGATTTATATCATTGAAAATAAGTTTGTATCATCGATATTGAGCTTTGTGTCATTAAAAATTGAGATTTATGTGTCAAAAATGAGGTTTGTGTCATCTTTGTTGAGGTTGAGATTTTTGTCGGAGATGCTAAGCTTTGTGTCGGCAAAAATCGACGTTAAGGTTTGTATCATTGTAATGATGTTTGTGTAGTTGAAATTGAGGTTCGTGTGGTTGAAATTGAGGTTTGAGTGTCGGCACTGAGGTTTTTTTGTCGAAAATGAGGTTTGTGTCATCGGGATTGAGGTGTGTGTCGTCGACGTTGAGTTTTGTGTCATCGAAAATGAGGTTCGTGTTGCCAACATTAATGTTAAAGTTTGAGTAGTACAAAATGAAGTTTGTGTTGTCAAAATGAGGTTGGGTCGTCAGAAATGAGATTTGTATCGTCGACGTTTAGCTTTGAGCCCTTTCTATGAAAACCACTCTTCTATACTTCTAATTGTTGTACTTGTAATTTAAACATTATTTATAAAACTAAACAATTAATATCTAGTAAACACAGGGCCGGTCCAACGTATTTTTGGCCCTGTTCAATAGGGTGCTGCAATTGGTAGCTGGTGCTGGAGGGTGCTGGAGGTGCTGGAAATAAGCTGAACTGGACAGGGCTAGGCCCCGTGCAAAAAAATTAATTTTGGGCCCTCTACATTAAAAAATACGTTAAATAATCTAAATAATTAATAAACAAGAGTATATATTGAGCCCTTCTGAAAACTAAAAGACCCAAATTTAAATAGGTCCTTTAGAAAAACACAAATTCAATTACATAATTATAAATAAATTTTTTAAAAAAATACACCTACATAATATATTTTTAAAAAATTTTGGGCCCCTCAAAATTTTGGGCCCTGTCGACTTCATCCCCCTGTCGGGGCAACCAATCGGAATCCGATTCCATCAATTTGCAGACCAGGTGACCGTAATCCCACTGTTGGCCTGTGGCTAAATGGATGGCCCGACTGCTCTTCATTCGGCGACGGAGCATAAATGGACTAACAAGATTTGTTGGTGTCCAAAAGAAAAGAGGATGTGTTTTCCATGCAAAATCTATGGTCATAATCTCAAGATCGTAACTTTACGTTTCACAGCTCCTTCTATAAATACAAGAGCCTGTGCCATAGTCCTCTCCACACCTCACCTCTCTCTGTCTCTCTCTACATAATAGCAAACACAATGACTACCAACTCTCTGTCTCTGTATAATAGCAAACATCACAGATGACCTCCCTGTCTCTGCATTCCATGGCATTAATGGCTAATTCTCTGTTCTTGGTCTTACTACTTTCCGTCCTAGCTTCCCTCTTCTTTTCCATCCTTCTGTCCACCTTATCCATCACCACCACCGCCTCTAATCATCTCTTCTTCTTCAGATTCACCGGTCAGGGCCGGTCCAACGTATTTCTAGGCCCCGTGCAAAAAGATTAATTTTGGGCCCTCTACATTAAGAAATACGCTAAATAACCTAAATAATTAATAAACAAGAGTACATATTGAGCCCTTTCGAAAACTAAAAGGCTCAAATTTAAATTGGCCCTTAAGAAAAACATAAATTCAATTACATATTTATAAATAATTTTTTTAAAAAATACACCTTTATAATATATTTTAAAAAAATTTTGGGCCCTTCAAAATTTTGGGCCCTGTGCGGGCGCACGGCCCGCACTGCACCAGGGCTTGCCCTGAGTAAACATGTATTGATAAAAAAAAGTTTATATTCACAAAGCCAGTTACTTTGGTAGAACGGACGGAATATATCCAAACCTCAAGATATTTTTCAAGAATATCAAGCTCATCTAAAGTCATTGCCCTTGTCCCTAACATATATTTTAAGGATGTTTACTTATTTAATTTATCATATATTCTAATTCAATTTTTTTGTTAAAATAAATTAAAATTCTAAATTATTTTCACATAAAATTTCTATAGTTTAATTGAGAAAGAAATGTGATAAAATTAAGTGGTGTATAACATGCCAAAATAAAAGCATGAGTTAAAGGAGCTGGCTCAGGAACGTACAGATCAAATGATCCGTTGATCACGATCACAACCACGATCTCGTGAAGCAATCCACGAGGACACGATCCGGGAGAACAGGGAGCGTGAGTCGTGGGAACTGTGGGATGATAGAGACCTCGCCTCCATAAGTATAGATAAGAGGAAGGATAGAAGAGAGAAAGTATGCACTCTAGATTGAACAAAACAAAAAAATTAAATGATAAATACCTCACCAAAGTTATTCATGTGATGTCTTAGGAAAAATCCCGCATTGCCGGAGCCAGACCGTCGCAACTATGAATTTCAGGAGGCAGCTACGAGTTAGAAGATAATTTAGGATAAGACTTCACAAAGAACTCTAGGACAAATGCAAGTGATGATGTGCGTGCCGAAAAGATTGATCTATCAGTTGATGATGAAGAGGTTGATCCAAATAAGAAATGTAAGCTTGCCACCAGGCTGAGAAAGCCTTTTGAAATCGCTGATAGGTTTGTGCACAAGGATCCCAAACCCGGGGAGGAACCTAAGAAAAGAAACTGTAAGGGACCTAAAAGGGAAATGTCAAGTAGCGACCTCATTTAAAGTTCGCTACAAGAAAGAGATGCGAACGAAATACGAGGAGAGGATGCGTGGAATTTCTCCAGAAGAATAAGAGGAATATCAATGGTTAAAACGTGACACTTATTTGGCATGGGGACAAACTGATTATTTTACTAAGATTGTCGATTTGTTTGATGCAGTTAACAAACCTATTGATGATGTACTTGAAGACGCTAGAAGGAAGGATGAAAAGAAGGCTAAAAGACATGGAAATCATGAGAAGGAATTGGTATGCTTAGGTTTAAAATGGCGTGGTGTAACTACTCAACTGTTCCATAATGCACTTGAGCAGCATCTGGGCGTAAAAGTCTATCTGAGCCTTCGAGAAGACAGTGAAGACCATGTTTTCTTAGATGAAATACACTTGTTGTATGACAACAAGCTTGAGTTGGTCGACTGGCTTACGGTAAAGACAACGTGATTGACAAAAGTAAGAGGATTATTGGATTGACAACTAACAATGACATGAACACTTGATGATGATTTGATGATGTGAATGAGGATGATCACCAGCTCAAGTTGTCCTTTTATTAATTTGTATATTGTTTTGGCGCTAATCAGAACGACTTTAATGTTGCCGTTTGATCTTAAAAAAAGATTGAAAGAGGGATGCATGGATTTCTTTGCATGGAGGATTTATAACTTTTCTATTCATATCCTTAGAACGATAATTTGAATTTTCATTGGTTAGACGGAATTGTTTTTTTTTTGTAAAATTTAATTTTGTTTTATGTTTTTAAGGTGGGTTATACTCAATATTTTGTCAAAAGGGGTGCAAATATAAACACCAAAAGGTTCAAAAAAAAATGCTTAGGCTTACTCTTTATTTTTGAGTGACACATTTTATAAATCATTTTTTCAACTCATCTTGATCATAAGTATTTTTGTAGTATAATAATATAAAAATCATTTGATATGTGGTTATATTCTATGTAACATTTACTTTCTTAGACTGGAAATTTTATATACAAATGACTGTTGTATTTAAATTTATTAGTGGTCAGGCGTGAATTGGAAAAATATCAAAAAATTTGCCACTCAAAAAAATTTAGTGAAAGTTCGCTGTTTATATGTTGTGTCCAATGACGATTCAAGGACTGTCCCACACGTGTGACCGCACAGGGCATTAAAAATATTTTACATACTACTGAATTAAAATTATTAATATAAGTAAAAATAGTATAAAAAAATTTTGGGCAATTTATATTATAATTAGAGGCTAAACAAATTGAATATTATAAGTTATTTGATTTTTTATTATATATTATCCTATTTGACAAACAAGCTAGTTATACAAAGTCTTTTAAAGAGATCATATAAACTTGAGTCGGTCTCTGAGTAGACCGTCTATATTCTGACAGAATATAGACCAATGATTAAATTGTAAATAGTGTATAAGACAAAAACACGGAGGGACCTTTATGCATTTTTAGAAAATTTTAGACTAAAACACGGAGGGACCTTTATGCAATTTCATAACATGGAGCCTGAAGGTTAAAACATGAAGTTTTTAACATGTAACATGAAGATTTTAACACGAAACATGAAGGTTTATAACATGGAACCTGGAGGTTAAAACATGAAGTTTTTAACATGTAACATGAAGGTTTTAACACGAAACATTAAGATTTTAACACGAAACATGATGGTTTTATAACATGGAACCTGGAGGTTAAAACATGAAGTTTTTAACATGGAACCTGGAGGTTAAAACATGAAGTTTTTAACATGTAACATGAAGGTTTTAACACGAAACATTAAGATTTTAACACGAAACATGAAGGTTTTATAACATGGAACCTGGAGGTTAAAACATGAAGTTTTTAATATGTAACATGAAGGTTTTAACACGAAACATTAAGATTTTAACACGAAACATGAAGGTTTTATAACATGGAACCTGGAGGTTAAAACATGAAGTTTTTAACATGTAACATGAAGGTTTTAAAACGAAACATTAAGATTTTAACTCGAAACATGAAGGTTTTATAACATGGAACCTGGAGGTTCAAACATGATGTTTTTAACATGTAACATGAAGGTTTTAACACAAAACATTAAGATTTTAACACGAAACATGAAGGTTTTATAACATGGAACCTGGAGGTTAAAACATGAAGTTTTTAACATGTAACATGAAGGTTTTAACACGAAACATTAAGATTTTAACACGAAACATGAAAGTTTTATAACATGGAACCTGGATGTTCAAACATGAAGGCCTGGCACTATTCACTGGCACTGTTCACGCGCGGGTTACTGTAGCGTGTGAAAATCCTAATTTTTCAGAAATTGCAAATTGGTCCCTCCGTGTCTGTATAGTTAACATATCAGTCCCGTTTATATTTTGATCAGAATATAGACGGTCTATTCCAAGACTTATCCTATAAACTTAAGTAAAGCTATTAGTTAGTATGTTCATGGGCTATATATTTTTTGAGTTTGTATAAATTGTGATATTTTTTATTAACCTGGTAACCATTTTTTTTGTATAAACTTCAAAGGTTACCACACATACAACTTTTTGGAATTTTTTCACCTTACAAGTAAACTGAAGCAAAATAGCAATATTTTTTTATTAACATTTTGGTTGTTTACTTGATTATTGTAAATTTTGATAGAAAATTGAATATTCAAGATAGTTATTTTAAAAAATTATAAAAAACTTATTAACTACCTGAATTAATCCAAAATATATGAAATGTATCCATCTGATCATCCCTAAAGGGAACTTGAATAGTTATTCACTTCAAAAAGTGTGTGGAATAAACGACGTAGTTTTGTATTGACAGTCAACCTCAATATGGTATTTATTAGATTAAAAATATGGAATAATATGAAGGTATTTATATGGTAATTTTGTATATTGTGACATTGTCGGATCAATAATTCAATTAGTGATGACACATCAAACTTGCTAATATTATTATGCTTATATAATCAATATATTAATGCTAATATTCGGAAAATCTTGTAATTGATAATGCAAGCTCAGATGACATATATGATATACCTTAATTATGTTATATATTAATGCTAATTAATATCCGGAAAAGATTGTAATTGTCAATGCAAACTCAGATGATATATATGAATACCCAAATTATGTTAATTATTGGATGTTTATAATTAACATATTTTTTTACTATATTTCACTGTAATATTATTATACCATAAACCACGTTGTTTGGTAATTTTGTACAATGTTATATATTCAACTCTATAATTGACGACAAGCTGGCCATGGAGCCGGAGATGAAGCAGGATCCAGGTTCGTGAGGAGGATGGATTAATTATTACGTACAGACAGGTCGAAAAAGCTTGGAAGAGAGGCTATTTACTGTACGGTCCTCCCGGCACCGGGAAATCAAGCCTCATCGCCGCCATGGCTAACTATCTCAAGTTCCACGTGTACGATTTGGAGCTCGCCGACCTATTTTCCGACTCTTCTCACCACCACCAACCGCTCCATCATCATCATCGTGGACATCGATTGCAGCGTCGAGACTCACGACAGGGCCAGATACCGGTATAGTGCCAAACGTCCCGATACCAAGGTTAGACTCTTTCATTTCACTTAAGTTTTGGTTCCATTAAGTTCAGTTATATTAAGTTTGAGCATCGTTTGCAGTTGTCTCTGTCGGGAATGCTGAATTTCATTGATGGTCTGTGGTCATGCCTGCTATTCTGCGGCCTGTCCGGATGGACATGCATATTCATCTCTCTTACATGACGCCGGCGAGGTTCAGAACGCTGGCCTGAAACTATCACGATCGACGAGGGGCTGTTCGATGAGATCGAGGGGTCTGATGGAGCGCTCATGTGCCTCCAGATCTCCGCCCTTCTATATCTATTGGAATTATTGCCGCCCCTCTATCTCCAGGTTCTGATGATTCTCATGAACCGATGATTAACTCCGGTTGGTCTCTGCTTCTCCAGAGCACAACTTTGTCGTCATTCGTTGAGTCTGGTCTCTGCTTCTCCATAGCACAACTCTGTCGTCATTCGTTGAGTCTCTGCCATCTCTGGCGGAGTTCCTAGAACAGATCTGGAACAATTTTGATTAGTGGCAAAGATATGGTGACGAAGTCGGGATCGATCGACATGCGAAGTGCTCTGCGATCCGTTCGGTCAATTTTTAGAGTGATTTTTGTTTGATTGTTCAGCCTATTTGTGTGATTACGAGGACAATGTTTAATTTCGACTGAATTCTGAAAATTTCGGCAACGGTACAAACATCAACGTTTAGGGATATTGGTCAATGAGGGATGCTTGCTTGCTAATACAGGATCAGAGGGTTCCGGGTTGTAGTCAATGATCCTGAAGCTGGTACTGATGTATGTACGTACCATACAAGCGGTACCGGAAAATGTTTGCAAGTAAACATTAATTTGCATTTCTGTTTGATACATATTACCGATTTTGACATCATAGTGTTTTGGATTTTTTTTGTGCCTAGAGCTATTGGGATGGTGTACAATTCTCGTATTGTTTATAAAAAAATCCAAGTTTGATGGTATTAAATTTCGATGGTGTAATGCAAACTTTCTTTGTTCATATGCACTCCATGTTTTGTTTGCAACCAATTTCGATGGTATAATCGCAGCCTCGCAATACAGAATCATAAATTAATATAGGAATATGTATATTAATTTACTTGCAAGTTGCAATATAGGAAATAGAATCAGAAAAATATTTATATTGTAGGAAATATAGCCTTGCAATTCCAACTATATTTACTTTACTTCATTATCATTAATTAATAATATGCCTTTTTAAACTCTATTTAACCTACATCCTATTATTCTTTTTCAACTATATTCACATCTTTTATCTTTACCCGCTAGCTAATATATCTTGAATTCATAATTTTTTGCTAAAACTGGGGGTTTTATTAAGAATTTTGTTTATTTACGGATTAGATCCTTGACTATTTCAGAAAGTTTGTACAAAAACTATTATTTTTCATTTTTTATTTCAGTTCGTTTGAAATAGAATAGCAATATTTTGTCTATTAGGCTTGGGAGGAATGGTTCATTATTACATTTATTAGAGTTTTTAATTAATTTTTTAAATTTCATTTCGTTCAATAATATAAAATATATACATATACATTATCAAATTTTCAATATTTGGTTTGATTTCACCTAATATTTCATATTACTATGTCAGTACAAATACTATAATCATTTTAATTTATTATATAAATTATAATATTTAGATACTTATTAAAAAGTGATCAAATATACCGCACAACGTGCGGATGAGCCCAACTAGTTAGATGAATAGTAGATTAGTAAATGGGAAAATTGGGATTAGAAATTGGAAAGTAGGGTGTAATTTTCACATAATTTCTGAAAAGAGCAGTGAATAATTAACTTAATTTTAATTAACATTATTATTAATATAAAGATAACAATACCCTTATTTTAAATATTTTGTTTAGATCCCTTGTATTTAGTTAAATTAAGTTTAGTTTCAATAAGTTTACTCCAATATCTAAATAAATGTATTTATGATCAAATTAGTCCAATTTAGCCATGTATGATTTTATATAGTATTGGTTCAGTTCAGTTTAGTTCATTTTAGTAGTATTTGATTAAGTTCATTTTCATTAATTTTATGAATTCACTCAAATTTAGTTGAATTCAAATCAATTCCTTTCACTTTTGCTTAGTTCAATTTAATTTAACTTTATTAAGATCATTCAAAATTGGACTAATTAAATTCAATTCAAGTTTATCTTTCTTTAGTTTAATTCAGTTCTGCTTCATTAAATCAATCAAAATTTTGGTTAAAATTCAATCCAGGTAAATTCATATCCATCTAAAATAATATATTTACTTTTATTAAGTTCAATTCAATTTGGTTGACTAAGTTCATTTATATTTGCCTAAATTCAATTTAATTAAGATCCATTCATATTTTTAAATCCAATTTAGTTCACTTCCTTGGTATTTAATTCAATTAATTTTCATCAAGTTCATATGATTTGACTGTTTTGACATGAATTGAAATGAAATGATTAGAAATAAATTTTATTTAAATTGGAGTAAATAAATAACGCTAAACTGAATTTAACTAAATACAAGGGATCTAAACAAAATATTTAAAATAAGGGTATTGTTGTCTTTATATTAATAATAATATTAATTAAAATCAAGTTAATTATTCACTGCCCTTTTCAGAAATTATGTGAAACTTACACTCCACTTTCCAATTTCTAATGTTCCACTGCCTTTAATCCCAATCTTTCCTTAGTAAATTAACTATATTTTAATATCGTTTAGTAATTATACTTCATGGACTAAAACATGTTGAATTACCTTAATAATATTTTAAATGGGGTTTACTAAAAGTCATAGCCAAACCTGATTGTCAGTATTTGAGGATATGGAAAACAATGTACACCATTTGGATAAGGGAAACCATTAATGTAGTTATTGTTACATAAGATTTTATTTTAAGTCATTGGATATTTTTCTTATTTAAGGCTTGATTAATTACTACTCTATGCTAGAAATTTTTATAAACTTATAAATTAATTTCAATATGTTATTTTTCCATTAATGATAAATTTGTATGCATTTCCATATGACAATACCATAATAAACATGAAGGTGAAACCAAAAATAAAATTTTATCACAAGCCATAAAGTGATAATGTGAACATATCTAGTACATCAAAACAAGAAGTTGCATGATTTCCAAATAGTTTGCAACATTTGCATGCGGGAAATTATTACATTTAAACTCCCCCCATATACCCAAACCTTACAAAATAAAACACACATTTTTTGCAAATAATTAGTATTTTTGCAGTATTTTTATACATCCAAATTAGTACTGATAAATTTCATTCTGTATGGTTAGTGGATATGGACTAAGGCTGCTAGTCATCACAGCTGGCACCATTTCAGTAATATCATACGCCTCAGTACACTGCTCAGTGATCATCTGCAAAATTAAACCATCGATCCAAAATAATATTAAAAAGAAAATTCAGTTTAAATTAATTTGTTTTAGATTAAATTACAAATTGGTATTAGGTCCACAAAGGGAATATATATAAGTTTTAATTTTATTTTGTAATTTACCTCTTCTTGTAAGTACTTGTTAGCTGCTTTCAGTATTCCCTCCTTCAACATTATCAAACAAAATCATCCTTTAATTACAGAACCATCATTTAATTTTGTAATAAAAAGGTTTATTGTTAAGTGCTATATTTTGATGAAAAATGTTGTACTATAATTATTAGATTTCAATATTGTTTCTTTTTAAAACGCATAAAATACAAAGTTAACACAACAAATGATAGTTGATTTTACCTTGTTCTTGAGCAGCTGGATCTCTTGAAACATGATATCCATCTGCATAATATTAAGAGTGTATAAAATAGTTATTTACTTGATAGTAAACAATTCTAATATCACCCACAATATTTACAAAGACAATAATTACCTTGGTGGAACGGATGTGATAAATCCAAACCTCAAGATGTTTTTCAAGGATATCAAGCTCATCTAAGGTCATTGCCCCTGTTGTTCCTCCTCCGGACATGAACCTAACATATATTTTAAGGATAATTAATCAATTAAATTCCCGTTGCATTCTAATTCATTTTTTAAATTTAAATTAAATTATATTAAAATGCTAAATTATTTTCACATAAAATTCTGCAATTTAATTGAGTAAAGAATATGATAAAGTTGAGATATGTTGATAGACGGCCTACATTTTGACAAAGATCAATGACTAAGATGATAATAAACTCCGTTTTTCAAAAAAAAAACAAATGATTATAAACTCGTAATTTTTATAAAAAGTATAGACCTTTAAATTAAAAAGTAGTAGTATAATAAAAAATACTCATAAAAATTAAATTAAATGTATTTGTAAAAAAATTAAAATTTATAACACATTTCAAGAAGAAATGGAATTAAATTGTAATAATCATTATTTTAACAGTTTGACCACTGCTCCATTCTACATTTAAGGGCTAGTTTAGAATTCTTTTGATGTCAATGATTACCATGCTAGCAATCTTGTGTTTTTTCTCCCTAATCCAATTATAAGTTGGATACTCTTTGGAGAAAACCTATTATAAAACAAATCTCTTAATTTTGGAAACGAATAGAAAATATTGAAAAATGTAGTTAAAGAAATCAATCATTTTACCTTAGACCCTTCTGTAGTACATCAATCTCTTGCTTGAGCTTGTTGATCTCTTCTTTGGGGTCCTGAAACAAAGTATACATGTGTGTAAAATGAATAGTATTGAAGATATAACATTTAGTTTGCATCTTGTAAATGATATAATTAAGACTTAAGTCTCATTTAGGGTGCTTGGTTGAGGTTTATAATATATATAATGTGTTTATTTATAGTGAAAAATATTTATCAAGCCCTTATCAGACAACAAACTAAATGATGTCACATTAACATTGATTAAATTGTGCTTGGACAACAACATATACAATCCTTACCCACTAGAGTTTAGACATCTAAAGATTATTGATGTTATATGTTTTGATAAATATATGTTCGATAATTAAACATCAATATACAAGCTTTTATTTCAGTTTCGTTCAATTTAATTCAATTCTTTTCAGTGATAAAATAAACTCAAAAGAATAGATCTTAGTCGACTGATTTAATGCTTGATATAAATAGTTGAATGATTTATGTAGTTGAATACAGCCTTAAACTCTACATTTAAATAAGAGATTTGGTTATTAGTTTAAGGGTTTTAGTCTTCATCCACTAGCATTGGTACTTTTTTGGGTTTTTTTTACGTCAAAGGGAAGTCAATATAATCCCCACGAATAGTGGTTTTGTCTTTTTTTATAATTTTTTTTTCTATTATTAACATCTTACCTTTTATTTTAAAAAGAAATTAGGCCACGATCCCTTAGTCAGAGCATCTAAATTCTGAAGACCGGCCATAACCCGAATATTAAGATATTTCAATTTGGAATAAGTCAAAAACCCACTATATATTGGGTTCACAAAAATCTCAGTATTAGGAAAATATACAATCTGAAGGGTGTTAATCATAGAGATGTTAAGGCAGAGCTGTGTTGGAGGATGGGGCTTCAGCCAAAGCATGGTTTCTTTCTTATATATGAATGATGTTCAAGGGGAGCTTATCCACAATTGAGAGGCTCTATGGCATGGGGGTGTTGAAACATCAACTAAACAGATGTATTATTTATGGACTGAGTGGAGAAACACCCAAGCATTTATTCTGACCTGTGAGTTTTCAAAGAAGCTGCAGATGTTGTTGGGAATCAACGAATATGGTGCCAAGACAGAGAAGTAGAAGAAGATATCACATAACTGTCAAAAAGCTTAATAAGTAAAAGATCGGGCTTGAAAGTGAGAAGACCAAAACAGAAATAAGCATGAAAGTGAAAAAAATCAACACTATTATACTGAATGATCTTGCTTATTGTGTAAGATATCAAACTTTGAAAGTGAGAAGATCAACATAGAACAAGTAATGATCAAAAAGTGAGAAAATTAACATTTACCATATGCCTCAATTAAGACCGTCATGTAGGAGACACTCTATCATTTATATATTAACCTATAATTATAGTCGGAATTTTCAAAGTTTGATTTTGAAAAGCCAATTGTGCATCTCTTTTTTGCCAAAGAGATGTATCCAATTTCCCTCTTGCTCTGTCCCAAATAGATTTACTCATTTCATTTTTTGGCAAAAAATTATAATATAAACTATTAACCTTATCTCACATAATTCACCAACTCTACCACCCACATCAGTGCCACATCAGCTTTCTTAAAAAAATATTTCAAAAGTAATTGGGTAAATCTTAGTGAGTAGAAGAGAGTTTTTGAATTTGAGAAGGAGCAGTGCTTTGACAGTGAATCTGCTCACGAATAGCTCAGCCTTTTCACTAGGTATGAGTATTATCATTATATAAATTTCCATTATAAACCAGTGAATCTCTAAGAGCAAGTCCAAGAGATCCCCTAAACTTTGCTACATAATAGGGGAGCAAACTTGGTTTCTCTAAATTATTTTGTTCGGTTTTATCAACTCCAACAGCTCCCCTATTTTATAGCATATGATTATTTTATATATTAATAAATATATATATAACTAAATATAGTCATATGTGATCTCGTTACGTTCATCGTAAAACATACGTTTATACTATATGGTTTTTATAATTTTTTGATATACACAATTTTAGATATTCTAATTTTATAATCATGTTTAGTTAAAAATAGATAAAAATAAAGGATTGGGAGAGAGAGAATGAGAGGTGGAGGGGGAGAAAATATAATATTTTAATCAAACTCATCCCCTAAAAATTTCCTTCTCTCTCTACAAAGTTATAGAGAGAGAACCAAAACTACAAACTAGAAGTTTTTATAGGGGATCTCTTGGAGCATTTTTTCAACCAAAACCTCTAAAAAATAGCAAAACCCCTATAATAGAGGATCTCTTGGACTTGCTCTAAATGGAGGACCAGTACTCTATTAGAGTCTAGAAATTGATGCTTGAAACTCAAAGTTGATAAATAATACTCCCTCCGTACCAAGTGGATGCGCACAGCTGACTTTTCACGGTCTTCAATACATGTGTTAGATTGCTATTATCTTTAACTACATATATTATTAAGATATAAAATTTGATATTAATAAACTACATGTTATGTCGATTCCAACAATATTGGATACAATAATATTTTAATTATCTATGCATTCAAAAATTTAGTCAAAATTTAGCATAGTTGACTGAAAAAAGTGTCCTGTGCAGAAACATATGGTACAGATGGAGTACTCAAATTCGTTTTGTGTTTATTTGTACAGTACTATACACTGCTGAAGACAATAAAGGGACAGACAAGATGCACAAATTCTACATAAAAGCTAACCACCAATTAAAGAACGTGCATGCCAGTATACTACTACGTGTAGCCACACTGTCCGTTTCTACTAATATCATCAAATTAACTAGATAATAATTAATAAATATATGCCTAATTATGATAATATAATTAAGCTTCTTTTATTCTCACCATCATTCATGGCATCTAAAAAGTGGATCACAATAAAATTATTGAAATCGAAGATGGAAAAATTCTAATTAAGAAAATAAGAGAAAATTAAAAGAGTAAACCTGCAGATCAGGTGCGTCCTTATTATGCTTGGCTTCTTCAGCTACTGGAGTTGCTGCCCCTGATCCACCTCCAGAGTTCACCGCCGTGTACTTCTCAATCAGCCCTTGCATGCTCCTTTTCCAAATTCAAGATCACATATTTTTTATGAGAAAACAATCCACAAAACATTCAAAAAACATCTGAAGTTTTTTTTTAAAAACATTTAAGAAATTAGCAGCAAATGTTTTTATTACCCTTTTGTGGCTAGTTCATAGAGCTTTCCGTGAGCGGAGAAAATGACAACGCCAATTTCAGCATCGCACAACACTGACAGCTCCTTAGCTTTCTTCAGGAGCCCTGCTCGGCGCTTGCAGAACGTCACCTGCCGGTGAACCGGGTTCTCGATCTTCCTCATCTGAATCTTCCCGCGAGCCATTTCGATCTAATTAAACCTCCGTTTATTATAAACTCAGAATTCGACGCGTAAAATAATCGATGATTCTAGGTTTTTTTTTTGTATGTGTGTGATTTTGTATTTTGCTATTAATTCAGCAAACAACCTATCCACTAGTTTGAACTAGCATCAAGGTTGCCTAGCTGCTCTTGATCTTCCCAAGTTTGGTCTTGAGTGAAACTCAATATGCTTCTTTCTATCTGGGCTTCCAGCTTTTATATATAGATCAGTAGACAGAGGATCATTAATTTGGTTCATTTTGAATCTTATTCCTAGTTCCACACAAACTTATTTAAATAACAAAGGGAAAAAAGTTGGGAACATTGTTGCAGTAGCACTGGCAGCCATGCCCTTTTTCCTTTTCTTTCCATGTTTTATATATGTGTACTAGTCATAATTAATAGAAAGTTTCTTGTGTGGAAAGACTTATGGTGAGTAAGATGTTTTTTGATGATATGGATCGATGGATCTCATCGTATTATCAAGTAGCATCAAACGGTTGCAAACTGAAATATAGCATTATGGAACATGATCGTGATTAGTTTTATTTTTTGGTTATATATTTAGTAAGGGTGAGTCATAGTTTGGAGTGCGTGTATTAATATTTTTTTCCAAGTGTTAGAGGGTTGGTTTGCCGACGTTAAGTTTAAACATCGAGTTGAAGTTAGACCGTTGGTGTTCAAGTTGAGTAACCGAATTAAGGTCCGGTTGCCAGTCATGAGATGGATCACTGGGTGACTAGGTTAACGAATTCTGAGATTTTAGATTTTAGATTGTCAGCGTTAGTTTTGAGTTGCTAGCATGGCAGTGAGGATGGGTGAATAATTGATGGAATATGCATCAACAACACAGTATTTATATTTTGACCCAAATTTTTTCCATGAGACCATATGCCACACATTTTTTTCTTTAAACTAAATAAATACCATGATCAAAAATTCTAATATAGTTGTAACCTTTGTTTTAAATTGTATACAGTACTTTAAATTGAAATTAGTATTCTTCGTCATCCAGTCACTCTTTACTGTGACAATCTTTCTACGACTTACCTTACTGCATGCGAACCCTGTTCAGTATGATCGTAGCAAACATATTGATGTTGATTATCACTTTGTCCGTGAAATGGCGACTCGTGGCAGTCTTCGTGTTCGTCATATTCCAATAGTGAATGGGAAACAACTGTAAAAGTCTATACTAGCCTTTACCCTAATAAGTATGACAAATTCTCTTGAGACATGTATCAATATTGGTCTCATTGATTAATGATCATGCTTGATATGTAAAGATCAATCTTGAAAGTGAGAAGACTAACATGAAAGTGAGAAAATCAACAATAATGCACTGAATGATTAACATTTGAAAGCAAAAAAGTCGGGGTTGAAAGTGAGAATGTCAACATTTTTCTCTGGACTCAATTGAGACCGATCTCATGAGAGTTTGCAGTTAGTATTGTATATAGTAAAATTCCTGATAAATAAAAATAAAAAAACTAAAACAATTTTCAAACTAAAACCGATCGTCCAATTCAAATACAAATTCTTCCAACTAATGCGATTTATTTAACTATACTATCACTTTATCCCAGCCATAACTGCACACTTTTTGGTCAATTTTTTCAGAGCATGTTTGACCGTGAATAACTTTATTTTTATACATTATTATGGTCTAAAACTTTTATACCTAAGAAATAGAGCGCATTGTGAATCTAAGCATATTACATATGATACTATTATAGCACATATGCCAATTGCAATTTACGGTCAAATATGCTTAGACAAAGTTGACTAAAAAATGTTCAGTTTCGCCTGGGACGGAGGGAGTACCATCTTTAGTTAAACAATATAGACCAATATAATATTAATGATGTAGGGGAAAAAAAATAAACCTCAGGGATGTTAATTTCAATATTAATCAATTGCCTCTACATTCATTTGCATCGTATACTATTTTTGAAAGGATTTGAATTTATTCTCTTGCAATATATGCCACTTGGCAAAATGAGACATCGACAGATCGATGGAGACAAATCTAAATCCCTGGATTCCAAATGCGTTTTAACACAGTCTCTAGCTAGATTTATAACAGATTGCAAATCCAGTGGGTGGTCAAGATTCCTCTCTACGAATCAGCTAGCTTCCAATTGACATAAGCATATTTTTGCATCATTACAAAAAGAAATTATATCAATGATGATTAACTTAAGGATTGGGCTGGGGAAGATTAGTTTTATAAATTACATGTAGCAAACTAATTTGTATAGTCAAACTTTTACAAAACTAATATTGTATTTTGTAATAATTTGTTGTACTACAAATTTTCATTTGATATATGTCTTTATAGATACCAGAATCTATAAGGCACCACTACCAGTCAAAGTTATCGCTGGTGAGGTTCAACCGACCGACCGCCGTAAATAGGTTTTAGGTTGTTTGTGACCCTAGAACTCAACCATCTCACATGGACAGACTCAACACTGAACTTCAGTGTGAATTTGTATGGGAAAACAATAAGGTACCGGAGACTTGGAATGATCAAGGAAATTGAAGGAAAGATCAAGCAAATTGAATGAAAGATCAAAACAAAACAATCAGTCAAATTAACTAAAAGATCAAGAAAAATCAGTGAATGCTCATTTATTTGACCTTAGGACTTCTAGAGTCTTGAAACTATCATGGCCATTACTTAGAAACTCGTAATGGTGGAAGAGATTACGATTTACCTTTACTAATCCCTAACTATGACTATTTGTAGCACGTGGAGGTAAAAAATTTACCTTTTAACATAGCTAAACTTTGATTGGAGGCCAAATTAATTGAAAGTTGGACAAACCATATTTGGCCCTGTCCAATAGGGTGCTGGTACAGGTTGCTGGTGCTGTTAGGTGCTGGTAGGGTATTTAAATTAAATTAAAATTGTATAATTATGATGTACATAATTATGTACTGTGATTAATAAAATAATGTCAATGTTATATGTTGAAATACATTTACTATTTTTTGATTAGTTAAACATAAGTTTAATTAATCATTAGTGTATCATAAAATAATATCCAATACAATAACTGTAACCAAAAATAAATAAATTATATGTATATTCATGTACATATTATTAATATAAATTTTATAAATTTAAAAAATTTATATTAATAATATGATTTTACTTTGGAGACATGTAATTTTGTA
The DNA here is from genome assembly GCA_963678965.1 of Cruciata laevipes. Classification (NCBI taxonomy): domain Eukaryota; kingdom Viridiplantae; phylum Streptophyta; class Magnoliopsida; order Gentianales; family Rubiaceae; genus Cruciata; species Cruciata laevipes. The sequence continues at coordinate 7,094,599 of OY787639.1, forward strand.
TCCCAATTTTTTTTTTCTCACAGACCCTTGACTGTGTTGAAAAACCAAGTGGTAATGTTATCTTATCTTCGCGATCCAAGATATCCAAAACAGAAACTTCACAATTTCTGAAACTCTCCCAATCGCCGACGTATTACCGCCCACCGCCTTCTGCAGCCCAGGCTCTGTCCGGCCGCCTCTGCCCCAGGCCAGCTCAGCCGTCCGTCGGCCGTCCGTCGCCCAGGCTCCCGCCGTCGCCGTACGTCCGTCTGCCCGTGCCCGCGCCGTGCCCGCGCCGTCTCGCCCGTGCCCGCGCCGTTCCCGCGCCGTGCCCGTCTCGCCCGTGCCCGCGCCGTCCGTCTCGCCCGTCACCGCGCCGTCTGTCCCGCCCAGGCTCCCGCCGCGCCGTCTGTCCCGCCGTCGCCCAGATCTGAGGTATTCATTTGTTTTGTTTATTTTTCGTTTATTTTTTGTTTATTCTTTGCGTTTATTTGGCTTTGGTTTTTTTGGTTTTTTTTTTTTTTTTTTTTTTTGTTTAAAATACAGATTTTGTTGAAATTGTTTTATTGAGTTTCTGTATTGAGTTTCTGGATTTATTTTCTGCTTTCGTAGATTTTGTTTTATAGTTTTTTGAAATTTTTTGAAAATGTTATTGAAGTGCTTTACATACTTGTTTAGGGATGCGGTTCTAATTCTTGGTTTGTGGTTTTAATTATGTGCTACGTGTTGTAAATATGAATTCATTATTTATGAATAGCCATTGTTACTCACTATAATTTTTTTAAGACAATTATGTCTGGGAAGGGCGGTGAAAGGTTTTCTTGGACGCCCGAGCGTTCTAGGATGATAATAAAAATAATGATTCGTCAAAAGATGACGGGAAGTACCACAAATGCATGGGCAGCCTATGCAAAAGCGTTTAATACCCAATCAGGGAATTCAATTGGTGGGAATCAAGTTAGGGGTCACCATACCGAACTGAAGCGCAAATATAGGGCATATGTTGACTTGCAAAAATTGTCTGGTATATCATTTAACCCGACAACTGGACAAGTTGATGTGCCTGAGAAGAGTTTGGACCGATACAAATCTTATATTAAGGTATAATTTATTGATTGATTCATAGTTACATTGTTATTTACATGCAAAAGCCTAATTTTGTTTGTTCATAATTACAGACACACGACAGAGCTGGTACTTCTGTTGCCAAGGGCGACATAAAGCATTTGGAGTTGTTGGAACAGCTGTTCGACAAACAAATCGCTAAAGGGGCTAGTTGTTTCTCTCCAGCACTAGGGAAAAAATCTTCTTACCTTAACAAAGGTAAGAAAAAAGTTGTGGACTTGAATGTGGTTGCTGAGATCGATGACCTCGATCTTGAAGAGGGTTCTGGAGATAGTGAAAACAATGACAATGACATTGAACCTGGAATCAACATCGTATCCGGTGATGAGAGTGACTCTGGTGAAGCCGTTGAGATAAGGAGGGGCAAGAAGAGATGCAGTGATGAAGCTGATGTAGTGATGAAGCTGATGTGTATCATCAATTGAAAAAAACAAGTTCAAGCATGGAGAGTGTGCTTCAACTACTAGCAAAAGATCAAGAACCTGTTGTTACTACAAGTGCTGCATTGGCTAGAGATTGCAGCAATGAGCTTGTGAGGTTGGGAATCATGGAACAAGAGGGCGGTGAGGATTATTTCACTGCTGCAATGACATACTTGGACACTGGAAGGAGGGCAGACACTTTCTTGCATCTTTTGACTGATAGACAGAAGATGAACTACTTGAGAAATGGAATACAGTAGATTATGCAATCTTGAAATATGTTTCATGTATTACCAGTTTGATTGTGATATGTTGGTAGACTTTAATTATGTGTCAAACATATACTGCTTTGGTGTGTGAATTTGTATTTGTTATCTTCAAGAAACGGGTGAACTGTTTTAATCTATGTTTAATTGGTAATAGTACTTCGTTGTTGGTGATACAAGTATTGAGAGTGTTTAATGACTTTCAGTGGATTAATTTATTTGTTTCCCCATTAATGCAGGATGAGTAATAATGTAAGGCGGCTTGCATTTAGGATTATACTCGAAGAATTGCACAGTTCAATTCAGCTAGCGCAACTGCAACTAGGTGGGGCACATGAACATGAAGAACCTGAATCATCTTCCAGGCATTCTCAAAGAGGAGGTGAGAGTGGTGAGCAGTTTGTATACAGATTGTTAACTGAAACTGAGAATGAGTGTCACGTGCAACTTCGACTTGATCGTCATATGTTCAGCCATCTGGTACATTTGATGAGATCTCGACAACTTCTTATCGATGGAAGACGAGTTAAGATAATTGAAAAAGTTGCTATTTGTTTATGGGTATTGGCCAAGGGACAATCCTATCGTGATGCTTCTTCACGATTCAACTGTTCCCCAACCACCATTGGTTCATGTTTTAAAGAAGTGGTGAATGCTTTGGTGATATTGTCGCACGATATCATTAGGCCTCATCGTGATTTATTGGAGCCTTCCCCGGAGGTTACAAACGATGCACGATATTGGCCTTTTTTTGAGGTGATGTGTTGTACTAAATTTCTATTATTTTGGTCATACCAGTTTGACTCATTTTATATGATGAATATGTTTCAGAATGCTATTGGAGCTCTAGATGGAACTCTTATAGATGCAGTTGTTGGTGATGAAGAAGGTGTTCCCTTTTTCACTCGCAAGGGGAAAAAAAGTTGGAATTGCTTAGCACTATGTTCTTTTGATAAAATATTCACATATATTCATGTGGGATGGGAAGGAAGTGCCCACGACTCAACAGTGTGGAGAGATGCATTGGGTAACCCAGAATTCTGTTTTCCTCATCCCCCAGAAGGTAAAATTTTAAATGTACATCAAGTTACCTAACAAATAATATTGTATAATTTGTGTACATCAACTTACCTAACAATTTTTGTAGGAAAATATTATTTGGTAGATTCAGGATATCCAAACACCCTTGGATACTTGGCTCCATATAGTGATGGAGTAAGTCGAAGGCATCTACCGCAATTTAGAAACACACCACCTCAAGGTATGAAGGAACATTTTAACAAACGACATTCTTCTTTAAGAATGAAAGTAGAAGGAGCTTTCGGTCAGTTGAAGAGTTCTTGGAAAATGTTAAAAAGAATGCCCCAAACTGACATTGATTCCCAAAAAGCAATAATTGTTGCATGTTTCACACTTCATAACTTCATTCGAATGCAACAACTAGACATTCCCGTGTTAGATCATCCTGAGGGTGTAGGAAGTAGTGATTCAGGTTTGTACGATGATGATCGAAAAACTGCTATGAACGAAGTGCGTGAGAGTATTGCCTTACAAATTTGGCATTTAGGAGATGTTGATTTAGAAGGTAGTGATGTTGGCGAAGATGAATCATTAGATGATAGCGATTAGTAGTATATGTGATTTGTAATATTATTGGAAGTACGAATATGTTTGTAACAGTTGTAAAATATTTATTTATAATATTGATTTACTAGTACGAAATTGTTATTTAAATATATTTGAAAAATGATTAATAATTATGAAACTATATATTTGAAGAATGATAATTCATACAAAACATTGTGAAACTAATTTTAAAGAGAAATCATCCTTTTGTTGTAAAAAAAAAATTTAAACAATTCATGTCTGTGAATAGTGACAAGTGCTGGTAGGTGCTGGTAGGTGCTGGTAGGTACTGGTGGGTGCTGGTGGGTGCTGGTGGGTGCTGGTAGGTGCTGGTGGTGCTGGTTTTGTGCGCTATTGGACAGGGCCTTTCGGTGATCTGGATTTAGTAGGTAATCTGGATTCAGTAGGGATCGTGCGCACCATATAGAAGACGAAAGGCATGGTTTAATTATCAAATAAAATTCATGCTCCAGCAAAGAGCAAACCAAACAATTGCTATCTCACGTGTAACCCAACTCTCACATCCACCAATCATGTTAAATATCGCCAACACTTTTTATTTGCCTTTTTTTTCTTTTTCTTTTTTTCCTTCTCACTTTTGCTTTGTTCTATTCTTTGTATCTATTGAGGAATATGGTAAATAGATTTAGTCATATTGTTATATTAGGAATATAGACTAGAATATCCTTTTCCTATTGTACTTTGTACTGTACTGTATCTGTCCCACATCGGAAGACGGAAGGTTAGAACCTCCGGTCTGTCCCTATAAATAATGTAATCATTCTCATGGATTAACAAGCCTTTTATATACAATATTATTCCTTGTATATATTTTATATTTTATCATGGTATCAGAGAGCTGTTTCTTTCCTGGACCTGAATTCTGCTGGCTTCCTTTGATTTCCGACCTTGCTGGCTTCCTTTGATTTCCGACCTTTCTCGTCGACTTCTAGCTGCCTAAAGTTGCCCTCGCTAGCCGACCTTTGGGAATCATCGTATTACTTATTTTATTTTATTTAGCCAAACTCTTCCGGCCTTACTACTCTACCTAGCTGAACTCTTCCAGCATTACCTATTCCTCTACATAGCCGAACTCTTCCGGCGTTACTTGCTATTCCGACCATACGAACTCTGGCGGCCTTACACTTTCTAGCCGAACTTTTTCGGCCTTAACCTTTTGTAGCCGAACTCATCCGGCCTTATCCTTTGAAGTCGAAGTCATCCGGCCTTACCCTTTCTATTCGAACTTTACCGGCCTTACCTTTTTTTTAGCCGAACTTTTCCGGCCTTACCTTTAATAACTGATCTCTACCGACAAACTCTATCTAGCCGAACTCTTCCGGCCTTACTATTTCCAGCCGAGCTCTGCCGGCCTTTGGAAACCCTTGGTTTTTAACCTTTTCGGTCGTACTACTTTTCCGGCCTGACTTTGTTACTTTTTACCCCTCCGTGGAAGATCCAACATTTACTACTTGGTTTGGAGTTTTGTTACTTTTACCCCTTTGTGGAAGATCCAGACTTTACTACTTGGTTTGGAGTTGATAATTCTGATGCTGATTGAAGACATTGCTCTCTTTTACACTAATTCCATGATCTTCTTCGCAAGTTGGACACTCTTGATCATCGTGTTCCAACTTGAGGGAGGGTATTGAGGAATATGGTAAATAGATTTAGTCATATTGTTATATTAGGAATATAGATTAGAATATCCTTTTCCTATTGTACTTTGTACTGTACTGTATCTGTCCCACATCGGAAGACGGAAGGTTAGAACCTCCGGTCTGTCCCTATAAATAATGTAATCATTCTCATGGATTATCAAGCCTTTTATATACAATATTATTCCTTGTATATATTTTATATTTTATCAGTATCCCTTCAAATTTTATTTTATTTAAAAAAATTATTCATAACTTTGGGAAATACACAACTGCGATTACAACAAGCAGAATGAAACATCTAGCCCAAGTATCCTATCAATGATAACCAAACCAAATAATAAGCAGACTAATTAATTGTCCTATTACAAATAAGATATCCAATAAAAGAATAATATACTCACGGAAATATACTACCATCAGCGAAAATTATTAACCTCACGTACAAGCAGAGGTTTTCAACGTCTGAACAACGGTGGATTGTTGAGAAAATGAAAAACAATTGATGAGAATTGAAAGTGTAGGTGTCCAAGTTTCATAAATCCGTCGGTACTACTGCGATGGTAATTAAGTTCATCTGATTTCAAATTCCTCTCGGATTAGAAACATTTTTGGGTATTTTTGTAATTAAAAGTAAGCATAGCCTAAAAGAACTTTAAAGTGATCAAGATGTATTTAAACTAATCCATTTTGATTAAAGTTTATAATGATCGGTCAGCTCAACTTAACTTTGAAGAAAGCTAGTAGAATCTTTGTCAAATCATGGATATTACTAGAGCTGTCGATTCGGGTCTAAAGGTCGACCTCGGATTCGGGTCTAAAAAGGTTCGGGTCAAACGGGTCGAGTTCAAACGGGTCTAAAATATCTTTTCGGGTCTTGTCGGGTCGGGTCGGGTCGGGTCGGGTTCGTGTCGGGTTAATGTCGGGTTGAGACTATTCATCGGGTCAGGTTGGGTTCGGGTTGGGTTTTATAGGGTCGGGTTGGTATCGGGTCAGTTTTATTTTCGTGTCGGGTTCGGGTCAAAACAAATTTAGCTCAAGGCATTATGACGACATGATCTTCATAAAACAAAAATGAATTGAAATAAATATTAATATACACAATATACTGAATTGATATTTTTATACTTATATATATATATATATCAACTCTACTAGAGAAAATATGCTCTTGTAATAAATATATTATTTTTTACTGAACAATTGCTATAATCCACCAAATTATTCATATAATTCATTCAACAAATTGCAGTGATCATAAATATATTTATAAACATTTTTATGGAAAGCAAATTGCAGTGATCATAAACATTTTTACACCAATTCTATTACTACTGCTAGTTCATTAACTTAATTTTAGAGTTCGGGTCATTTTCGGGTTTGTGTCAAATCGGGTTCGGGTCACTTTCGGGTTCGGGTCATTCTCGGGTTCGGGTCGGGTTCGGGTCGGGTTCGTGTCGGGTTAAAATTTATTCGGCTTCGTGTCGGGTTCGTGTCGGGTCGAATTTGACCTAATATTCTCGAGTTTTAATCGGGTTAAAAGGTCATTCGTGTCGGGTCAGTCGGGTCGGGTTTTTCGTGTTCGGGTCTGAATTGACAGCTCTAGATATTACAATCAATGAGAAAACCTTAAACTCCTCAACCACAAAGATGATCCTTTTCTTCGTGGACACAGGCTCAAGGGCTGACACCTGGAGAAAGGTCAATGAACCTGGTTAAAAGATCGACTTAAAATTGATTCCAAATGCAGCCACGCATATTAATATTATGTGTATTAATTTTTTTGTTGCTAATGGCAAGCACAGAATTTGGAATACTTAAAAGTGAAGTGGAAATCTTTATGTGAAATTCGAGTGGTTGATCGGACAGCTTAAATTATTTGATTAAGCAGAAAACACCGAACCCCCGGGCTCTCTGGGGGGGCTACAGAACAAAGCATTTTAAGTGCACTTTTTGTTTAGTTTTTTATGGTATTAACCATGCAACTTGATTGAGTACCACTAACTAAATTTATATCATTGGCATTCATGCGTTGAGTAAATTTTAGAAGGTATCACTATCGTTTTAGAAAGTACCAATTCTATTTTTGTTGAAAATTATAAATGTCTAAATAAGTTTTACAAATTCTCGTTCGAAATCTGCACACCAAGTACTATAAGAGATTGTTAATGACAACTTCATGTAAGAAAATTATTTCTTTCCTATTATGTGGTCTTATTTTGATCTGTTCTTTTTATTGGAATATTGCTATTCCATTATATATTTGGTGAGTTATTAAATTAAGTATAAATGATTTATTCCTAAAAATCTCTACTTTGATGGACGGTTGAGATTAATTCTACGGAAACCTGATGAGGATTTAGGTCTTCTCTCCACCTATAAATTGATGTCTTTGTTCCATTGAAAAGATATACTTACGAGAATTCTTATGAATGATAATGGAATCCTTATGAGCATCATAATAGCATCATCTTGATGAATCTGATGGTCCCGATGGCTGCTGATTCAACAACACATAAAGTTCATAGGCAATGGGAGAGAAACCTGAACTCCTACACAAGGCTCGCAGCAGGACATCAAGCTCTCCGCTACAATGAGTAAAGGTAAATAGTTCTGCAAACCTTCACGATTCTATTATGTGATTGAATATGATGTTTAAAGATCTTAGGGACAATTATGTCATGTAAAATTATGCTTACATGTGGTATCAAGAGCAAGGTTACGAACATCTGTTTGGTCCATTAAGAGTAATAGATTCATGAACTGAATGATCGAAGAATTAATATATGTGATTTAGGGTTTTGCATATATAAATCCATGATTAATTTTCGACATCATGCATTATTCGTATGTTTGTATACTAATTTTGTTTATCAGTGAGCTAAAAATTTTCACTGAATTAATTTCGTCAAATATTTGGTTTTCTGCAAATTAAGGTGCTATTGCAGATCCTATTACGAGATATTTATGTGATTGCATGTGTTATTAAATTAAGTTTAACCATGATTATTAAGTCTGCGAATATATTTGATTATGGTTATCGTATGCTAGCATGAAATAACTGGAATGTCTATTTGTGGAATATATGTATATACCATGATTTTGTATATTATTTTGATACATGTGTATGGGTATATAGAATGATTTTGATCCAGGTTATTGAAAGTGCCTATTTGCTTGTGCTATTCACTTAATCTGAGATGCATGCAAATTTGATTTAATGTATATTATTATGCACATAATTTTATGTGATGAATGATAACCTGAAAGTTGATTATGATACAAAATATGCATCTGATTTCCATTAGAATGTGACTTAAGTGTATGAATATTGCAATGTCATTATGCAAGAATGGTGTATTTAAATTATTGTATGCAAAGTTGAGTGAATTTGTATGCATGCATATATGTAATTATGAGCATACATATATTAAAGTTATTTTAAATTGTAATTTCGTGATTCTATGAATGAATGATTTTCATAGAATAATTTATGTTTACTATATTCGTGCATTATTCGTGCAAAATTAATGATGATAAATTGATTTTGTGCATAATCGTTTGACATATAACTCGTGAAAACTTTTTTGTGCATTATTAGTACAAAAATGGTTTTGCATTAAGATTCTGGAAGTTGTTTTATGCATAATCCGTATAAAACATATTTGGATTAATTATGGAGAAACGATTTAATGTGCATAATTCTTATAATACATTGGTTTCATATAATGTGCATAAATTGGGTTTAGATATCACCACTATATCCTATAATGATTTGCATGTGAAAACCATGTCTAAAGAAAATTTTAATCTTTCTTATGTTTAATTAGTTACCCACAGGTAGACTATGAACATAAGATGATTGATAATTTATGAAGTGTTGTATGTGTGTAGACTATGGATATCCACAGATAACTTAGTCTAAATTATTGGCTACATCACTTATTTATGATTCATGAATATGTGACCTTAATGAAATTATAGTGATTCCCACAGGAACACTATAATTGTTTGTCATATTATTTAATTTAAGTTTTGTGTTGCTTATATTTATGAAAGAATGGCGAGATTAGTGGGAGTGATAAAGTTCAAGATGTGGTCATTCAGGAAATTATGATAAATTCTGAATGTTGGGAAACCTTTGTTATTGAAGCATTTAACAATGAGGAAAACCCAGTGAATGATCGATCATCTACTCCATGATGAAATATCTCCAATAATGAACTTGTAGATTAAGAAACTACATGATGACGTATAGAAAATCAACACATCCACAGATGGTTGGATTTTTTATTTATGTTTTACTCGAAAAGAGGAAAGATTGTCATTAAACACATATGCACTGATGTTATGATCGCAGACATATTTACGAAAGCATGACCTCCTAAGACCATTATGAAGCATGCATGCTAACGGTTTAGGTCTTGAGGAGAGCATTATGTTGTCTGCTTTATGCTTAATTAGCCTTTGTTTGACATTTACTTAAGATCTCTTATGAATTTTTACATCTTTCAAATATTCTATTTCCCTAGTGCACACACATTATTGTTTTGGGATTTATGATAACAGAATTAGTCTTTCTTTAAGACATTAAGGGACCATTATGAAATTCCCACTTACGTTTATGGTTTAGCTATGTAAGTATTCAATGTAGTAGTACATGGAAGGGATCATGTTACAGAATGATTTGTGACCGCCATGACTCCTATTGATTACTAGATTAGTCAAGACACTTATAATGACCAAATGAAAGAGGTTTAGCATTTTATGCCGACCTTATGATTCCAGATAGAAAACATTAAAGGATACTAATTAATAACGACCAAGTGGGAGACTGTAAGAAAATAATTTATTTCCTATTATGTGGTCTTATTTTGATCTGTTTTTTTATTGGAATATTGCTATTCCATTATATATTTGGTGACTTGTTAAATTAAGTATAAATGATTTATTCCTAAAAATCTCTACTTTGATGGACGGTTGAGATTAATTCTACGGAAACCTGATGAGGATTTAGGTCTTCTCTCCACCTATAAATTGATGTCTTTGTTCCATTGAAAAGATATACTTATGAGAATTCTTATGAATGATAATGGAATCCTTATGAGCATCATAATAGCATCATCTTGATGAATCTGATGGTCCCGATGGCTACTGATTCAACAACACATAAAGTTCATAGGCAAGGGGAGAGAAACCTGAACTCCTACACAAGGCTCGCAGCAGGACATCAAGCTCTCCGCTACAATGAGTAAAGGTAAATAGTTCTGCAAACCTTCACAATTCTATTATGTGATTGAATATGATGTTTAAAGATCCTAGGGACAATTATGTCATGTAAAATTATGCTTACACTTCAACCTCGCTGCAGCTGTTAGATTTTAGGATATTGGTATCGCTAGAGCTCAAACGGTTCACATGGACTTACTCGAGACCGAGCTTCAGTATGAATTTGTACGGAACAACATTATTGTACCAAGGATTAGGAATGATCAAGGAAATTGATTGAAAGATCAAGAAAATTGAATGAACTGAAAGATCAATGCAAAACAAGAATGCTCAAGGGAACTGACTGGAAGATCAATCAAACTGACTAAAAGATCAAGCAAAAATGGTAAATGCTCAATTCCTTGTTCCTTGGTCTCCACAAGGACAGATCTCACCCAACACTCTCTTAATAAGTTTTCATCTTGTAATTTTTGCTTCAAAACACAACCTTATTACTAACGTGACCGTTATTTTTTTCAACAGTTAAATCTTAGATGAGTAATACTAATTTCTATTTAAGGGGCCAGATTGAGATTTTCAAAGGTTGAGGTCTTTAAAAAAACTTCATATTTTCTTCTTGTAAAGTAATTTCAACTTTAATTTTTATTCATGCTCAACATTATAAATTTATATTATGATTTAATATTTTGCACTTTTTAAAATATACCTAATTAGTATTTTAAAATAATTTCAACATGTTAATTTTAAAAGAAAAATGATTTACTATATTTATTTATGGGCAATGTATTGATAGAAAATTGATCAAACATAAATTTCGTTATTTTTTTACATAATTATAAGTGATATATTTAACATGAAATTTATGTTTATATTAAGTTTAGAGTGAATTTTGTAACTCCAACGTTTGAGAAAGTACTAGTTCGATCTATATCGAAATTAAATATATAAAAAATTTAACCTTCAGTTTGACCCTCTATGTAGGGACGGATCCAAAAATTAAATTTGAGGGGGACATAATAGAATATAAGTAAAATTGTAGCACTAAATTTTAATATATTAAAAATTATAAAGATATAAAATGCAATTTTAATTTTTTGGAGTGGTTGGGCCCCCTTGGGCCACCCCCATGGTCCGCCACCTCTATGACTAACTGTTATCTTTTCAAAAACAATGTTGGGATATAATAGTAATTTCAGATTCATTACATCAATTAATAATATTTAAGTTAAAAAAGAAGCACAAAACCTGGGTTAGAATAGGGTCTCCCATTATAATAGATAGAGCTCCTACAACTACACCACAAGAACCTCGTGTTTTATTTCCTAACCAAATATATTTAAACTCCATGCCAACAGAATGAACAAAAACCTCACTTCCAAATCCCAGCAAGTTCATTTTCCATTAAAACAGAGGAATCATGACTTTCGCATCGGCCTGCTTCACATATACTCCCCATAATCATCCTCAAGCCAGATCCAACAAGACTAGAGTGTCACCAAATGGCTCGACAAGCAACGGGCCAAATATATCTACGTTTGTTTTGGGAGAATCGTAGAAATGGACCAAATCCAGTTGTCGGAAGCGGCATGAGGAATCGAGAACAGCTGCCATCCTTTTCTCTGGATGGATTGACCCGAAATGGTGTAGAATTACTCCGGGTTTGAATCCGAAACTGGAGAGTAATTGCGAGAGCATTTTGATGACGCGCTCTCCGTATTGTCATCAAATGATAACCTTATATATGCTAAAAAAAAGGGGTGAGATCGAGCCGATCCGAGCCCGGTTATTGGCAGACTCGAGGTCGGCTCGATTAAAAAATTTTGGCCACAAGATCGGCTCGAGATTGATTTGAGCTTTCATGTTTTTGATCGAGCTCAGATTTATTAGAAAATCTCAAGATCGAGCTCAGCTCATATTTGGCTCGAATAAGCCATTTTTGCAAGCCTAGAACATTTTTGGGTCTCTAAGTCCAATAATGACTTAGTTAAAAAAATTTAAGAATAGTTTAAGTGTGTTTATAAGCAATTCCACATTGAAATGCCCTGGTCGTCCCAAGTTTCGGCGTCGGTTGTTATTGATGCATTATTCTGCCCAATTTTAGTAAGTTGGGTCACAACACATTTCTCTTTAAACCCCCTCTTGCTAACATTCCGGAGCTCCAAGATTTCGTGCTTACCGAAAACTCCTTTCTCGGACTGTACACATCAAGCTCGCACACGTCTTCAGATATTTCGTGAAGCCCGTGATATCGCCACAGTCAACAGCTTTGAACTGAAGAAGCTTGATTAGAAACTCAATATCGGGTCTAAAAAATCGGCTACCCACATGCCGTGGTTACAAAGTGGCATTGACATGACTGAATTAGAGATTTGGGAATTGAAATTAGAGGATTTGAAAGATTGGGAATTTGAGGCTAAACTAAAATAATTTTTTTTTTGAAAATAACACTATTATTAAAAAGAAAACATCGAATTACATATTACCCTACCTAGGCTTATGGCCTTGTCGTATTCATTACTTACTACTAGCCTACCAACTTTCGTTATTTTAGCATATACAAAAGACGTCGCTAGGAAGTTAACTATTTCCTCAATCACACCTTTAATTTTCCATAGAGCTTCCTCCGGACGATTTAGCGCTGACACCAACATAGCTGAATCTGTAAGCAAGCAAATGTTTCGGGACTGTGCCCTGCATGCTGCTTTTAGAGCTCTCCAACATGCCATTGGCTCAGCCTGCAGTGGAGAAACATAGGTGAAGAAATATGAGCCTGACCTGTGATCATGGCCATGTTCTGCTACCCTTGTAATTGACCATGCTCCTGCTCCTATCTGTGCCCTCTTTTGATATGATCCATCTACCTTCACCACCACAGCTGTGATTTCTAAGTTTCTATCACCTTCAAACCATTCATCCTCTGCCTCCCCAGAAATGAAAGCTTCTGGAAAGTACTCCGTGTTCCTAGCTTCATTTTTCTTTATCAGCATCTGATTTAGTGTGAACTTTTGGTTAGCTGCTATCACCCCTCCAACACAATCAAGCTGAACCCCTTCCATTACCAACTTGCATCTTTGTGACCAGATTTCACATAGCACGAACAATGATTTGTTCAACTTTTCCTCCGAATCCAGGCTGTCCATCCACATTAGAAACCAATCCCCAAAGCTTGTTACAGCCATTGGAGGATGAAAGCCAGTTTGATTCCATATATTTCTAGATTGATCAGGACAATTAACAAACAGATGAGCCTCAATTTCTATGTTAGTTGAACATCTCTGGCATATTGTTGATGGGATTATGTTTCTTCTTCTCAAATTAGCCGCTGTTGGTGCTGCTTTTCCTATCAATCTCCATAATAATATAACTATCTTATATGAGACTTTCAGATTCCAAATCCGCTCCCGTAGATTCTTCCTCATTAGATCCTGGCAGCCAATTTCCTTTACCGCATAATGATACCCCTTTCCCACAGTATAGCTTCCATTATTGTTGAGAAACCACAATGGCCTATCCATCCTGTCTCCCCCATTATTCAAATGTATAGCTTGTATATGTGGAATAATTTCAGCTAAGAATAAAGCTCTGATCAGAGTCATCCTCCATTTTCCCCTTCCAGTAATCAAATGATAAACTCTCAAGTGAGTATAATGCACCACATTTTGATCATCAGCTAGCGGGTTATTAATATTTGGGATCCATTGAAATAACAGGAGAGGGGGAACTTGGGAAAATTGCAAGACAAAACAAAGTAAGAAGAAGAAGATTCAAAATAAAAAAGTTGAAGAAGTAAGGCGCTAGTTGAAGAAGTGAGGCGTTGTGAAATGACACTTCTATTTATCACCTATCCTCAATACAACACAATTAGTGTATATATGCAGTTATCAATCATTAACCCAAAAAAATCATGTTCTTGAGCACCCTCAGTTATTAAAATACCCTTGTTAATTGAGTATTATAAATTTTCTCTCCTACGTGCTCTCAACCATTCTCAATGTACTCCTAGAAATTACATTTACAGTAGAAATGAAAAAAAGCTGCAATTCTTCGTGCCGAAATGATCAGTCCGGGGCCCATTTGTTTGTTTTTGGGTGATTCTATTCACACCCCCCATTTTCTATTTACACCCATATTCTGACCCCACTGATTTGAATCCTGAAATCCTGATTGGCCATATAAAAGTGCTGTTGTAAATATCAATGTGGTATTTATATCTTCAAGATGGTTTACACCTTATTTTTGGTCAAAAGGCAATGTAAATAGCAGCAATTTTTTTTATGTGGGGGAAATTTGTATGTGGGGGTGTGGGCCAAATAAAATGCTGCCATATGGCAAGTGAGACCAAGCTTTGACGATTTGTTAACCAAACTTTAACGATTTGTTTCCTTTATTTTTTAGTCCTCTTTTCCTTATTATTTCCTTGTTATGCATTCTTTCTTTACTTCTTATTTCTTTTACCATTTTCTAATTATTCTTCAAGTCGCCGACGAATTATGAACCGCACGGCCAAGCCAATCCAAAAATTTCTCCGTCCATCTTTCTAACCCATTGAGGCAGGCTTGATTATTCAAAAAAAGATTCAGTTTGTGCCCATCAAAAATCCAACACCACAAACCACCGCTGCCCCATTTCTTACGGCGGAGGTTTACGTGAAGACGTGGATCGCCGGCCAATGGCGGTTGTCGATGGCGCTGACGCTTCTGTTCGTCGGATTCACCGGCGAGTGGCTGTTCTTTCCGCCGATGGTTAGGCACGGTTTGGACTAAAGGATTAGAAGTACTGCTTTGGATTAGGATTTTTGCTTGGGTAGATTGGGTGTGGCAATGTGGGTGTAGGATTGGGTTTGTGGAGGAAATTAGTTTGTCAAGCACGAGACTGGGAATTCATCGGTGTAGAGGAGTGATTTATTGGGGGAGAATAAGGTTTATAAAATTGTGATCGTGGATAGGTTCATCTTGAAAGGTCCGCGTTTTTAATTGGCTAATTTGTGGAAAGTGATGTTCCAACATCATTCAGACAGAGTCATGACTCTGCTTATACCAGCAAGGTTTAAAATGCGGAATGCGCAAGATTTATTTATGGAAATTTCGGTTTATGGAATATTACTGTGTGCGTCGTATTTATGGTATAAATACAGTCGATGGAATATTCTCAGCTCAGAATTTCGGAGAATATCGCAAAGGATTTGATTTGAAGAGATAAGGAATAGGTGGCGATAATCAAGGAGATGGAGATATTAAGGATTCTACTTTCCAAGCTTTGTGTGAACTGATTGAGAGTTGTAATGGAAAGAGAATTCTACAGCCGTGCGAACTGAAGGAAGACACGACTTTGCGCTATAAATAGGACAGCAGCTGCAACGCTCAATCTAACAATTTTATTGAAGAACAATTCTGCACCCAGAATTGTATGTAGCAGAGCAAGGCATCAAGGTCCAACAAACTTCATGCAACCTACTATGGGACATGAAGGTTTAATAGTGTAATCACACGCCATAAAATCTGGGGAGGAGGTGATACAACGTCAACGATAAGTTCTTGTAAAGATAGAATAGTAAAGATAAGTTCTTGTATAAACTGTATATCTTTGACATACTAGTGGATGATTACATTACTGGGTTTGACCCCGCAGACGTAGATGTGATGCATCAAACTGCTTAAACAATTGCTAGTGTCATTTACTTTTCTACATTTTATTATATTTCATGTTGGAACATCATGATAGACAGAAACTAGTAAAAAATAATTGTTTATTTTAAATAGATATAATTTCACATCTGCGGCTGATAGATTAGCTGAAAATTGTGGTTTTTGGTTGTTGTTTTTGGATTGGCTTGGCCGTGCCGTGCGGCAAACAAATGCGAAAATGAAAAGAGATATGGAAGTAAAGAAAAGGAAAATATAAAATAATAAGGAAAAGATGACTAAAAATAAAAGAAACAAATATTTAACGTTTGGTTAACAGTAATTGTAGGCTTTGGCCCCCACTTACCATATGGCAACATTTTATTTAGTCCACACCCCACATAAAAAAATTCTTATGTAAATAGCAACAACACCTTTGTTTTCTTGCCATTTTGGCTGCCAGCTTTCATTTTACCATATCTGACGACACCTGTCTAGGATCTATCATTATTTCGGCATTACTGTACCTAGAGCTGTCGATTCGGGTCTAAAGGTCGACCTCGGGTTCGGGTCTAAAAAGGTTCGGGTCAAACGGGTCGGGTTCAAACGGGTCTAAAATATCTTTTCGGGTCTTGTCGGGTCGGGTCGGGTCGGGTTCGTGTCGGGTTGATGTCGGGTTGGGACTATTCATCGGGTCGGGTTGGGTTCGGGTCGGGTTTTATAGGGTCGGGTTGGTATCGGGTCAGTTTTATTTTCGTGTCGGGTTCGGGTCAAAATATTATATTTAACAATTATTCTAACTTGTATTAACACTTCGGTTAGAAAGAAACTCTAGTTTTAAATATGAATATTAAAATGTCAATAATCACGATGTCAGTAATAAATTAAATTAACAAAAAATACGATATCAACAAGTACTCTATTTTATATTAACACCAAAATAACATGAAATGAAATAATTATTGGGTTGATTTTGATATTAGAATTGGGCATATTTGATGGGCTTACTTTTGTCTTAAAGCCCCAAACCCCAAAACTCAAAACCCACTAAACCCTAAACCCACCCACTAAATCCTAAACCCACTAAATTGATGTAATTAATCGAATTGAAAACTTGCTTAACTAACAGCGATAACTAAATTGAAATAAATTTACCAAAAATTAATCCTTAATTTAGTTTCAATAAACACTTAAAAATAAATTTAGTTACTTCTAAATATTACATTTAATTTAATTTTTTTATAAATACTATGAAATAATTTATATTGAATTTTACTAATCAAATGGCAAACCTTACTTGACTTTCCATACGTAACTGAGTTTTAGTGCTAACACACTAACTTAATTGTATTTAACTAACCAAATGTCAACTATTACTCGACTTTATTCAAAAATTAATTAAGTTCAATTTAACTATACAACTGTTAACCATCACTCAATTTATAATAATCAAGTAACTTATATTTATTCAAAAATAGGGATTCTCTATAAATTAGTGATTAATGTTTAATTTGTTACTTTCGACAATTAATGAACTTCATTAACTGACTTTGTTTACTATGAGTTGAATAGAAATAATTAAAGGTCAAATATTACTTGACTTTTATAAACGAATGTAACTAGTATATTGTATTTAAGTAGTGAAAGATCAAATATTCCTTGATTATCTATAAATACTGGATAAATTGAGTTTAACTAGTGTTAGATCAAACTGACTTGATTTTCTAAAAACACTAACAAGTAAATTAAAATTAAATAATAAAATATCAAATCTTAATTGAGTTTCTATAAACACTGAAACTAAATTGAGTTTCACTACATTCCCTTATAGTTCAATCCAATTTTATACTTGATGAGTTAAAAATTGTATAGTCGCCAGAGATTATTCAATTTAGCTCAAGGCATTATGACGACATGATCTTCATAAAACAAAAATGAATTGAAATAAATATTAATATACACAATATACTGAATTGATATTTTTATACTTATATATATATATCAACTCTACTAGAGAAAATATGCTCTTGTAATAAATATATTATTTTTTACTGAACAATTGTTATAATCCACCAAATTATTCCTATAATTCATTCAACAAATTGCAGTGATCATAAATATATTTATAAACATTTTTATGGAAAGCAAATTGCAATGATCATAAACATTTTTACACCAATTCTATTACTACTGCTAGTTCATTAACTTAATTTTAGAGTTCGGGTCATTTTCGGGTTTGTGTCAAATCGGGTTCGGGTCACTTTCGGGTTCGGGTCATTCTCGGGTTCGGGTCGGGTTCGTGTCGGGTTAAAATTTATTCAGGTTCGTGTCGGGTTCGTGTCGGGTCGAATTTGACCTAATATTCTCGGGTTTTAATCGGGTTAAAAGGTCATTCGTGTCGGGTCAGTCGGGTCGGGTTTTTCGTGTTCGGGTCTGAATTGACAGCTCTGACTATACCGCATTAGAACTTTTTCTAAAACCTCTTAGAATTCTGTATTTTTAGAAAAGGTGACAACACCACCAACAACTACAAGATTCCAAAAACAGTAAAAAGGAAGCATGACTTAGAAGGCATTCCTTCCTTACCTCAGTACTGTATGGCGATAGCAAATGAACCCAGCTAAAATCCTAAATAACACACTGTTTTTCAACATTAATTTGTTAGATTTTGCACAAGAAAGAGGAAGATGGGGTTTCCTCTGTGGACCGCCATTGTTGCCATTTGCAGTGTGTGTATTGATGCGGTGGCGGCAGAGCCGTATGTGTCAGCATTGGGGGACCCTGGAATGAAGAACCCGAATGCGAGATTTGGTTTGGAGGCCTGGAATTTCTGCAATGAGGTGGGGAGCGAGGCCCCTCATATGGGCAGCCCCAGGTTAGCTGATTGTGCTGATGTGCAATGCACTACTTCTGAATCCACAGGTTCATTTTACTGTCTTGTTTCTTGATTCTCTTTGTTTTATTGGATGTTTAGTTGATGATTAATGCTGTCTTGAATGTGGTGCCATATGGATAGATAGTTAGGTTAAGAGATTAATTAATGAGGGACTTTTCAAGATTGCATTTTTTGTATTAACTTTAGCCTTTTAAATAGCTTCTTAATACTTGGAGCCATGGTCAAATGTTTTTTGACAATGATATGTCAACCTTGGTACTAATCTCTTGAACTGATAATGCAAGGTAAGACTGTATACACCTAGCCCTTTTGGCTGACATTTTAAATGGCTGTTTTGAGGGATGGAGATTTGTAATATTGCTTTTGAGTTGAGAATTGAATACATTAATAGATTAACACATGTATGCTGCTTAAAGCATGAAGGAAGGATACTAATAAAAAGATTACACTTCCGTAGTCAACGTTTTGATTTTGGCAGTAGTTAAACTATCGAATCTGTTAGGACTTATTAGTCTTGGCTATTACAGCATCTCATTTTCATCAGAAAAAAATGCTTAAGAATTTTATTGTAACAATCTTCGTCTTCAAGAATCAAGTTTGGATGTTTGCATTTAATGGTGTATTATATTGAGTGATACCTTACTGAAGTAGTTGGTTTCATTGTTATTTGTATAAGACTTACAGGGTGGTCTAATTGCTGATGGTGGGAAGAGGAAGTGTGAGGTTTATCAGAGGGTAGGTGAATCAGACAACAAATTAGGTGCTGGAGATCCTTTTCCTTCAGGAGAGTATGAGACATCCAGTGATCCAGATATGTATGCAGTTGAAAAGGAATTGTATCTCGGTTCTCTCTGTGAGGTTCATGATTCTGCTGAGCCATGGCAATTTTGGATGATCATGCTGAAGAACGGAAACTTTGATGTTAACACCACACTCTGCCCAGAAAATGGCAGAAAAGTTTCTAAAATAGTGACTGGAAGGCACTTTCCCTGTTTCGGAAAAGGATGCATGAATCAGCCACTTATTTACCGCAACAGCTCAAGGTTAGTTTCTTCAGATGGCCATGAATCTCTTGTTGGAGGGTTTTATGGAACTTATGATCTTGATGCCAACTTAAGAAAAGGAGTGGGATCAAACTCCTTTTTCTCAACCTCATGGCAAAAGAACTTAACCAGTGGAAGTTGGATTGTTTCAAACAAACTGATAACTTCTAGTAAGTATCCTTGGCTCATGTTGTATCTCAGATCAGATGCAACTAGAGGCTTTAATGGAGGATATCACTATGATGGCCGTGGCGTAATGAAAAAGGTCTGTTCTTTAGTCTCTTTGACAGGCACTTTTGATGCTCCTTATTATTAGTAGGAGTGATGTTCTTCCAGTTGCATAATGACTTTAGTGATAATAAATAGAAAGGAGTATCTCCTAAATTTGGCATATCTCATATCTCATATGCATTAGTTGAGTTTTGATACAGAAACTGATGCTGTTTCTTTGCACTTCACATGCAGCTTCCCGAGTCTCCCTATTTTAAGGTGAAATTGACACTCGATGTTAAACAAGGTGGTGGTGGTAATAGCCAGTTTTATCTTCTCGACATTGGAAGCTGTTGGAAAAATAATGGAGATCCATGTGACGGAGATGTCATAACTGACGTAACTAGATATAGTGAAATGATTATAAATCCCGGAACCCCAAGTTGGTGTCGTCCCGATAACCTTGCATCTTGCCCTCCTTACCACATTACTTCGACAGGGCTTACAATTTACAGAAATGACACATCTCAATTTCCTTATTCGGCTTATCATCTGTACTGTTCCCCTGGAAATGGTGAACATTTGGAGAAACCTTATGATATCTGTGACCCCTATAGCAATCCTCAAGCACAAGAGTTGGTTCAAATTCTTCCACATCCTGAGTGGGGTGTGTATGGATATCCGTCTAGTAAAGGGGATGGTTGGATAGGAGATCCTAGGACTTGGGAGCTTGATGTTGGTATGCTATCCAGTAGACTTTATTTTTACCAGGTAAATTCGTTTCCTTTTATCAATCTTCCTCTTGTTAATGGAAATCTGGCAAACACCGTAAAGTGTTTCTGTTATGCATTGTGAACAGGATCCTGGAACAAAACCAGCAAGGCGTGTATGGTTCTCTATCAATGTTGGCACGGAGATTTATGTTACTGGTGGAGGAGCGACTGCAACTACAGAATGGACCGTGAGTGATTTTGATGTATTGGTTCCGAAGGATTCTCAACTTAGTGGTAGACATAATTGGTAAGTAAAGTAGCAATGAAGAAAGTTTGGTAAATTATTTGATTCCATCAGTTTGTCCTCCTCCTATATAAGTATGTTTTTCTATTTAATTTCTGGAGTTTCTTACTTCGGATTTGAATCTGGATTTGCAATTCAGGAATATTCTATAAATCTTGTCTGAGGAACAGTTTGATGGTGTACGTTCCATGTTCAACGTGCAATTTGGAGTTTTCATGAGATACTCAAATTATGTTAATTACATCACTAATAGTTATTGCAAACTGATATTATTGCAAACTCAAATTATGTTCATGTTTTTTCTTTCTGAACATCAGTCTTAGAAGATAAATATATGTATCATATGGTAGCTCTTTTGTATTTGTTTAGAGGAGCATTGAATTTATACCTCTTAGGTAAATCTGGATTAGCCAAGAATAAGTACCCATACGCAACAAGGTCAGTGGCTTTGTTACCATCTTTCCTTTCATAGCCAATCTGAGTCAGAAATGGAGACAGATCTTACCAGTGAGATGTAATGGATTTCCCATTAAAAGGGAGGCAGAAAATGGTTTGTGTTTACATTTTTGCATGAACAGCATCCACAATGAGCTTCCAAGCCTCAACTTGTTCCTTAGTCCATATACCCATGGTGTAAGCGAATCTGTTCGCATGAAGAACCATAAGGCCGATGAGAATGATCTGTATTTAGCTGTAAAAGAAGTCGTGGCAATGTTGGAATAACAGATTAAAATTGAAAGTGCGACCGTTTTTTGTTTATCTACACAAGCAAGAACTATCCTTGGTAGCTTCTGGCCATGAGAAGACCACCTTGTTTGGCTCTTTGAGAGTAATACAAGATGGCATGCAGATGAGGTACATTTTCAAATGATCTTTTCTAGTCATTGGTGCTAAAACAACTCTCTTGGGGAAAAGAAAGATTTCAAACCTCATTTTACTGAACATTTGATATGTAGTGAATAAGAAAATGTTACCTGAGAGACAAGTGGAAGATTCCATACCTCTTGCTTTTGCTTCTCATCATCTCCCATTTCTCCATATGAGGAAAAATAAGTGAGCTAACAAATTTATAATCTCGTGCTTTAATAATGTATTCAGTAGACATGGTGGTTGTGATTGTTAATATATATATGTATAAGGGTAGTATTGTCATTTGACTTGTAGAATAGGAAGACTATAAACCACTCTTATCTTGGCAGACCTCATTCATTCATTCACATATGCAAGCTATGGTTTGCCCCAAAATCTCATCTTCTTCATGGTTTAACAGTGATGTCTAATCAATATAATAATTTCAGACCATTTATCTCTATGCAATTTGTTGAATAAAAAGAATGATTGATAAGGCAACCTTTTCATTTATAGGTGAATCATAGAGTACAATATATCAGATGCTGTAGGAGAGAATGCTTTAGGAGAGATGCTTTAGTATGTGTTCTCTTTCAGTATGGCTTTTGCTGACAACAAGAATCATGAAGTGGTTTCAAGAAATGGATAGTCAGTATACCCAACAATAGGGTCAGGTACATAGAAAGTTTTCCTGTTGTACTTGTTAAGAGGAGCATTCAGCTCAAATCTCTTGGGCAGGTCCGGGTTCGCCAAGAACAACCGTCCAAATGCTACAAGATCAGCACGGTTTTCAGCCACGGCCTTGTTACCATCTTCCCTGTCAAAACCACCGGCAGCAATGAATGTACCATTGAATGCTTTCCTCATTGGCACTAAGCTGTCGGCACAGTCCATTTTCTCTCCAAGGGTTTTCATCCTCGGCTCAACCATGTGGCAGTAAGCAAGTCCATACTTGTTCAAGGCATTGGTCATATAGAGACCTAAAGCCAGAGGATTAGAATCTCCTGATTCACAGTAGTCAGCAAAAGGGGAAAGCCTTATCCCAACTCTGTCGGAACCTATTGCATTGGAAACTGCATCAACTACTTCCAGAGCGAATCTGCAACGGTTCTCCAAAGAACCTCCATACTCATCTGTGCGATCATTTGCTCCATCTTTCAAGAATTGGTCTATCAGATAACCATGAGCCCCATGAATCTCAACACCATCAAAACCTGTAAATAATGCTTATAAGAATGAGTGTCCTAGTCATTGAAAGAAAATATATATCCCCTAAAAATGTCATCTTATTTCAGATTTCTAAACCATAGATGCATTAGAATCAGAAATCTACCACTATCACTTTTGTGCATAATAACTCAGAGTATGACACTACAATATCTCAGAGCAAAGATTGATGTGGAGATTACTCCAATCTACGCTCAAACCTTGTTTACAAAGAACACTGTGTCGAATAGTTTTGTACTATCGGACTGAGTTTTACAGTTTTAGAGAAGAACAAACAAGGCCTGGCACAAAATATAACTAAAACTTGGTAACTCTTACCAGCTTCAATTGCATTGATAGCAGCTAGCTTAAAGTCATTAACAATCAGTGGGATTTCATCAACTTTTAATCGGCGTGGTGGCGAAAATTCTGCCACATCAGTAGCATTTGCTCGAACTTTGGGGGTTAATCCCTTGTCAGTAGATGAGATTGGGGCCTGTCCATTTGGCTGATAACCTGCAGCAGATAGCCACATGAAAGGGAATATTTACTCAAAAACACTGGATAAACAGATAAAAAAATTATTTTAAACCTCCAAAACTATGTAACATTTAGCAGTATCCAGTGTGCTAATTTACAAACTTGATGTGCAGCATCCTAAGCTCTCATAATTATCAAGGGGTGTTTTGAAATAATGAGAAAACATGCCACAATTTACATTGTAACATACCATAATTTGAAACTCTTCCAACATGCCAAATTTGGCAAAAGAAGACACCCCCTTTTGCATGAACAGCATCCACAATGGGCTTCCAAGCCTCAACTTGTTCCTTTGTCCATATACCAGGGGTGTAAGGGTATCTATACATATAAGAAACGATTAAGTACTCATCAAAACAAGCAAAAACGCAAGCACGTTGAGAGTAACTATGCACATGTTTATAATTTATCATACAGAAACCGTATAAACCAAAATTACCCTTGAGCTGTGTCCGAAACACCAGTAGCTTCCGATATGAGAAGACCACCTTTTGTGGCTCTTTGAGAATAATACAAAATAGCATGAGGCTGTGGTACATTCCCAAAAGATCTTTGCCTTGTCAGAGGAGCTAAAACAACTCTGTTGGAAATCCATAACAGAAGGCAACTATAAGATAAAATCCAAGCTTCATTCAAAAATAATATAACATATAAAAACAGGATGGCATGGACCAAGGTAGATGTATGAATGAGGAAACATATCCAATCCATATGAACTGAAAAATTACATACAAGAATTAAGAAACAATAAACCGAAAAGAAAGGCATGAAAACAAGTACTCCATATAACTGTGTGTTAAACAAATGGAAAACGAACAAGGTGATTCAACATTCAATTACGAATAAAAATTTTAAACAAGGCACCAAGTGTTAGCACTTATCTTTTTCTTCAACCTAAATCCATGAATCTAACAGACAGTTTTGGTGCTTTGCTACAACATAATTAACTGAAGGAATATATCCAATCAACATAAGTTCATCTGTTTATCACAAGAATTGTTTTTTTAAAATACATGATTTAATTTCTCTGAATCTACACAAAATGGCAATTCACCCAAGAAATCTGCTTAGCCTCAAATCCCAGAAAACAACAACATCCCAATTCACTTGTGTTCATATAATACTCGTAGGAAACTATGATAATTGATTTGGTGTTACCTATGAGACAAGTGGAAAATGCCCATTTGATATGGAGAGAGCAGATGAATGCGTTGCTCCTCCTCTTGCTTCTGGTTCTCATAATCTCCCATTTCTCTAAACGCCAAATCTTTTGAGGAAGAAGAAGTGATAGAGCATCGGAATTTATAGAGCCTCAAGTTTGAACGGATTGTTGGAATCTTGTGCACTTCTTTGGGGCGGCGCCCACAAATGAGCCCCGCTCCGGTCGGTCTACATGCATTAATTTGGTTCATAGACTGCATTACGTCACTAGTGACTCCACAATTAGCCGACTGGCGAAATCAAGCTGACATTGTTATTGGTCACCAGTGATTCCACGTGAGGAGTAAACGTACGGTTTCACTTTGGCATTCTAATTTGGTACGGCAACTCCGAACTCGGGATTCGGGGCACAAGTTTTATTCAAATTTGCTAATTTGAACATTCATTTAGTCAAATTTGCTAATTTGACTTTAAACTTGAATAGATAAAGAGTTAGTCTCTCTGTCTCTATATAGAAATCGGACTAAATTATAAATAGTTTAATAAAGAAAATCAAGGAGAGACCAATTTGTAATTTTTAAAAATTTTAAAATCACGAGCTACAGTGTTTTGCTACAATGTTTCAAGTTAAAATGTTTATGTCCATGTTTTATGTTTCAAGTTAAAGTGTTCATGTTTTATGTTCCAAATTGAAGTGTTTATGTTTCACGTTAAAACGTCCATGTTTTATATTTCATGTTTCAAGTTAAAATGTTCATGTTTTATATCAAAATGTTCATGCTTGATGTTTCAAAAAGTTTTCATGTTTCAAGTTAAAATGTTCATGTTTTATGTTACAATTTAATCCGGTCTCTTCCAAGACTTTGCCATAGATAAATGACCGTGTTTGTTATAATGTGTGATTTTGTTGGATCCGTAACATAGTTGCAAAATATCTAATTTTTATAACTTGCATTTGTATATACTTAAAATTATTGTTGAATACTTTTTCAAAATAAAAATAAAAATGATTGTTGATCAAACATTTTTTGATCAAATAACGAAAGTCAAAATTTGCATATACGAGGGAGTAAAACCGTTTCACTATAAAATTATAATAACACTTTCATTAATTAAATTAACAAGAAAATGAGTACAAAGATAGTAGCAAATACAAATCAAACAAACTAGGATTAGAGCCTTTTTCAAACATGATTCAATAACCTTTATTACATGGAAATGAGAGAAAGAGTTAAGTATCCCGGGATCATTGTATCCCGGCATCACTCTATATCATCACATTAGAGCTAGCCGGATCACCACCATCGAGGTACTACTAGATAGGGTTCACCGTTATCCCATTTTTGTACCTTGTTTTGCTCTCATTTTGCTTTTAGATTATTGATACTATTACCACTTTATTGAACAAAAAGAAACTATTGATAAGAACAAGCTTTTCATTTATAGGATAATTCATAAAAGTACAATATACCAGATGCTTTAGGAGAGAGATTCTGGTTACAATGACAGCAGTATATAATCTGTGTTCCTATGCAGTTGTTTCAAGAAATGGGTAGTCAGTATACCCAAGAACAGGGTCAGGTACATAGAAAGTTTCCCTGTTGTACTTGTTAAGAGGAGCATTCAGCTCAAATCTCTTGGGCAGGTCCGGGTTCGCCAAGAACAACCGTCCAAACGCTACAAGATCAGCACGGTTTTCAGCCACGGCCTTGTTACCGTCTTCCCTGTCAAAACCACCAGCAGCAATGAAAGTGCCATTAAATGCTTCCCTGATTGGCACGAGGCTATCGGCACATTCTACTTTCTCATTAACGGCTTTCATCCTCGGCTCGACCATGTGGCAGAAAGCAAGTCCATACTTATTCAATGCTTCAGCCATATAAAGGCCTAAAGCTAGTGGATTTGAATCTCCTGCGTCACTGTAGTCGGCAAAGGGAGAAAGCCTGATCCCTACTCTGTTGGCTCCTATTGCATTAGAAACTGCATCAACAATCTCCAGGGCAAATCTGGCACGGTTCTCCAGAGATCCTCCATACTCATCTGTTCGATCATTCACTTTGTCTTTCATGAACTGTTCTATTAGATAACCATGAGCCCCATGAATCTCAACACCATCAAAACCTGTAAATAGTGCTGATTAGAATGAGTGTCCTATTTATTGTAATCTTTTACTATCGTCTCCAAACAAAGATTGATCTACAGTGTGGTCTCCTCATATGATGGTTTTGCACAAAATACAACTAAAACTTTGGCAAACCTTACCTGCTTCAATTGCATTGGAAGCAGCCAGCTTAAAGTCATTAACAACCAATGGAATTTCTTCAGTCTTCAACCGCCGTGGTGGAGAAAATTCTGCTACGTCGACACCATTTGCTCTAACCTTGGGGGTTAAACCCTTGTCAGTAGATGAGATTGGAGCTTGTCCATTTGGCTGAAAACCTGCAGAAGATAGTCATATGAAGATGATTACTTACTCAAAGCACTTCACAAACAGCTAATAATTATCATAGCACATTGTAACATACCATTATTTGAAACTCTTCCAACATGCCAGATTTGGCAAAAGAAGACGCCCCCTTTTGCATGAACTGCATCCACAATGGGCTTCCAAGCCTCAACTTGTTCTTTTGTCCATATACCAGGAGTGTCAGGGTATCTATACACACAAGTAACTATTAGAAACCCATCAAAACAAGAAAAAATGCAAGCATCCTGAGATTGACTGGGAATAAATTTATTATTTATGCCCCAGAGAGTCTACATATTCGAATTACCCTTGAGCTGTGTCTGAAACACCAGTAGCTTCCGATATGAGAAGACCGCCTTTTGTGGCTCTTTGAGAGTAGTACAAAATAGCATGAGGCTGCGGTACATTGCCATAAGATCTTTGCCTCGTCAGAGGAGCCAAAACAACTCTGTTGTGTATCATAACAGACAAAAAACAATTAAGACATAATCCAAAATTCAAACAAGCCATGAAATCAAAAATGTTGCACGGGTATGAATAAATCTCGACCGTATGAATTTAAAAACTATATACAAGAATGAAGTAATAAAGCCATGAAATGAAACAAGTGTAATAAGACAACTCTATATGTTCAACTTAAGGAAAAATAACAAGACAAGATTTCTTAACACTGCTAAACTGCCAAGTTTGTTTTGAACGAAATTAACATTACAAAATTCATCATTTCCTTAACTTCATCTAGACGTAGCATTCAACTGATGAGGTGGCTTACGTGTGCTGATTAATACTACTTGTCTGGCCTATAATAGACCCCGGGGCACATCCAAAGACTATTCTCACCATTATTAATTTTGCCACAACTTTCCTGTAATCCACATTTACACATCTCACTCTTCGCACCTGGCTCATAACCATACAATAATTCATGATGATCCCAAGTATATCCTACCCTCGCATTACTCACTGAATTCGTCCTTTCAAAGTTATAACATGATGAACTTAGCACCATTACATGGCAACACTGATTCAGACACCATATGAAAGGATAATGTTGGAGTGCAATGACCCATGTGAGATTTTGATACTAGGCAACAATAAGCTAAGACAAAATTCAGAACTTTTCCAGCAGAACATATCACAACAAGGTCAAACAAACAAGAGGGCAAGGGTTGAAATTTTCTCCAATCCAAAATGAATTCAAAAGTACTCACAAGAATCAAGAAACAATCAACATAAGATCCCAGAAAACAACAAATGCAAATAGTAAAATGATGTGTACCTATGAGACAAGTGGAAAATGCCCATTTGATACGGAGATATCAGAGGAATGAGCTGCTCCTCATCTTGCTTTTGCTTCTTCTCGTAATCTCCCATTTCTCTTGTTGCCAGTTTTTTCGTAATTTGTTTTGGAAAAGGAAGTGATGAAGAATCGGAATTTATAGGATTCGAGTTGGAACGGATTGTTGGAATCTTCTGCAACCCTTTAATTTATAGCTCTGGTCGGGCCATGGCCGGCGTATCTTGTTACGTCACCAGTGACTCCACGGAGAGTAGTAAACCATTTTTATTTGACTTTGACTTTGATTACGTTTCATTTTCTTTGAGCATAGAAATAAGTTCGTAAAATAGAGACAGATTCATTTGGTTTTGGGGTATTTTCATTCTGCATCTGTCCTCGATTAGAGGCACATTCACGATTTTAATTGTGGGGTACACTTTTTTGATATAATATATAATTATTTTATAATATAAATATATTGATAAAAATGTTGAATCTTATGTATGTTTATGGCCCTGTTTACCAGAGCTTATCTGTAGATCAGTTCAGTTCAGTTCAATTCAGTTCAGTTCAGTTCAGTGAAAATGTAATTTGGTGAAATTCAGGTTAATTCAGTCATGTTGATTCCATTTTTCAATACATCAATTTTCACTTCAGTTCAGTTTAGTTCAATTCAGTTCAGTTCAGTTCAGTTCAATTCAGTTCAGTTCAGTTCAGTTCAGTTCAGTACATCAAGAAATAAGCTCTAGTAAACAGGGCCTATCTTTACACTTTTTTTGATATAATATATAATTATTTTATAATATAAATAAATTGATAAAAATGTTGAATCTTATGTATGTTTATCTTTTTTTTTTTTTAATTTTAATTACTTAACTTAGCACCAAAATTATTACTATATAATGTTAGAGATGCATTAAAAAAAAAAAATTGCACTCCTTCACTTTCATCAATTTTTTATAAAATATTTGATTATTAATATCTTTAATTGCGATATACGTTAAACAAAGTTGATATTTGAAAATTAAATATTATTATAATTCTAACAAGATTACCTATAATAATTTTCAAACTTATTTTATCAACTCAAATTAAAGATTAAAATTAGTTAATTTGATTAGATGGATAGTTCAATTGTAATTCCTGTTCGAAAAGTGGAAGTAACAATAAAATAAGGCAGTCCACCAGTTCAGTTCAATTCAGTGAACATGTAACTTGATGAAATTCACGTTAATTCAGCCATGCTAATTTATTTTTTCAATGCATTAATTTTCAGTTCAATCTAGTTCAGTTCAAAAAGAAATAAGCTCTAACAAACATGGATTAACTTTACAAAAGCCTTACTTTTAACTTTTAAGTACTCCAAAAGATTGTTTTATTATTTTTCACATTATATTTGACCATAATAACTGAAGTTATAATTAATAGTAAGGTAAATAATTTTTATTGTAAAAAAGTATATTGTAGAAAAATTTAAGGATATCTCATGTGAATACATATTATTTGTATCTCATTTAAACTATTGATTATATTTTATTAGTTGTTACTGAGTTGAAAATTTTCTGATGAACACTGACGTAACTTAGGCGGATTATCAGTACTAATAATGAACACTGATGTTACATGACAACCATTTAGCATGTCTCAGAAGCTGGTGTTCAACAATCATCTAAAGAATGATTAATTGCCTAAATATTTTTGTTCATCATTCAATTATACATAAGATTGATTTAAAGGACAATATTACTGTACCAATGAATTTGTGCATTCTGAACAATTTCTCACAGAACTTGCATCAAATTACCACTTCATGTTGAATATTCTTCTTCTCCAAGGTCATAATCATATGATTTGGAGAAAAGGAGGAATACTACAAAACCAGCAGCACTAATTCCAGCAAGCAGCCAATAGAAGTAATCAAGATGTGCCTTGTTCAAGTTATCTGAGAACCAACTTTGTTTGTCACCATTTTCAGTTGTTGTCCAATCTATCACCCAAACAAGAAAGCTGCTCAAAAAGCTCCCAATGCCAATTGAAACATAGCACAAAGATAGCCCTATGCCTCTCATTTCCTTAGGGACTTGATCATAGAAGAACTCCTTCATTCCCACCTCGGCGAATGCATCTCCTAGTCCATTGAATATGAACTGAGGAACCAACCACCAAAAGCTCATGGGAACCACTGCATTTGGAATGTCAATTAGACCATGAGCTCGCGCGATTTCTAACCTTCTCTTTTCGACTAGAGCTGCAATAACCATGTTTAATATGGTTAATGCAATTCCGGCTCCCAAACGCTGAAGCATTGTTATGCCAGATGGATATCCTGTCACACGCCTTGCAACGGGAACCAGGACCCGGTCATAAATGGCTACAAATAGCAGCATAGAGCCTGTGACAAAAGTCTTGAGTGTGGCAGATGGAACTATCACATTAGGCCCTATTGATCTGTCCACTGTTGTTGCTTGCTTGATAAACAATGTGGGAGTTTGTGCATGAGCAATAGTGTATGATAAACAAGTGATCCATATTGGGAGCAGCTTGATAACATACTTTGGCACTTTGTAATGAGCTAAATGCTGGAGAAATCTGTCAAAAAACAAGTGAATTCTTCCCAATAGTTTCAAGCATTTGAAGACAAATGAGAGAAACATGCATTTTACTTGTACTTACGTGGCGTTGGATGATGCATGAGCGCCTTGTTGCGCGATCATCCTTGGATTGGTGCTTTCTTCACACTCGACACTTGGGGGAAATCGATACCATGGATTTCCCAGTAAAAAGAGGGCAAGCGCGACAACCATAGCGAGACACGGAATCCCAAAACTGACTACCCAACCTATGTTGTCTTGGATGTAATGCAGACTCAAATTGGCTGCTACAGCCCCTACGCAGAGTCCAGCACTCCACCAGTTGAAAAATGAACTCTTGGCCCTGGTTTTCTCAGCTTGGTGATCTTTCTCTCGACTATCGAACTGATCAGCCCCAAAGGTTAGAAGACTGACCTTGTATCCCTGTGACAATGCCACAATATAAAGGGATACAAAAACCAGAATTCCAACTTCTGTTTCAGAATTCCAAGCATTCTGACTAATGATTGCTGCTGACAAGGTCAAAAGGCCGAGTCCCTGCCATCATTCACCACTTTAAGCAGTAATTTCAGAGCTTTTCAAGAAACAAAACAGAACCATTCAAACAGCTATATCATTATGAAAACAGTACATACTAAAAAAGTGATTTTTCCTATGAATCAATCATCACTTTTTCTCACCATTTCTTTTCTTTGCCATATCTAAAAACAGTTTTACTGAGCATAAGTGTTAGGAGAAGATGAAAATTGATTACCAGGACGTAGAGAAGTGAAAAAATGAGGATGGATAGGTAGCGGCCGACAGGCGAATCGGCCAGAAATCCTCCGAGAAGTGGCACAACATAAACCACACCAACCCAGGTATTCACGTTTGCAGCTGCTGCTGCCACGGATTCTTGAAGTTGGTCGGTTAAAAAATTTACCACATTTGATTCTATCCCATAATATGCGAATCTCTCCACTACACCTCCACCTGTGCAAAAACACCTCGGTAAAAGAAAAATTCAACCAACACAACACAATTAATCATCCATCTGTTTTATTTACCCAAGACAATTGACGCTGATTTCCATCCACCCTTATGGTCGTTCTGTTTTGCGTCGTTCTGCTCCGAGTCTAACAGTGAAGCACGGAGTTCAGAAGCCATTTCGCTAGAAAAAGTTGGGGAAAAACCGACCAAAAAAGAGTTGAAAAACTGTGTAAACTACTACCAAATAGAATTTGCAGGTTGCAGCAGCCATTTGCAGGAAGAAAGCTAGGCAGCTGGGGTGGCCCACATCACCTCATTGTAAGTCCAGATTTTGTTGGCTGCTTTGTGGAATGTCATGTTGCAACATGACTTCGTCTGGCAGAAAAAGATAGAAAAATTCCAGAAGTTCAGCGCAGTTTTTTTAAAGAGGAAAGGGAATATTGTGCGCCTTTAATATGGAATGGTTATATTTGTTTCGAGATAATACAGTCCAAATCCATCTTCAATTCAGATTTATTCATGGGATATTGCAGAGATTTAATTGGAAAAGGATATTCTGCATTATTTTAGGAACTGGAGATTTTCTGAATTCCTTATTCCAAAGAGTTTCTGTTTTAAACGTGTTTTAATTGGAATGGAATTCTACAGCCGTGGAGATGACTTAATTCACACGGCATTGAGCTATAAATGGGACAATTAGCTGAGAGCCTGATTTGCCGATCTTACGAGAGAAAAAATCCCCTTCGGGGTTTACCTTAGGCCAGGCCAGAGCAGCGTCGTCGTCCACGGTTTTCAACAACCACAAACACTAGGGACGTGTGTTAAAGCTCGGGTGGAAGAGATCTTGCCGCACCTTCGTGGAAAAGAAGAAAATAGTAAATTGGTAGAATGGTGGAACTTTCAATTGGTATCAGAGCTGGTCACTACGTGACTCCTTTAAAAGGGAGAGTGAGATCCTTTCTACCAACAATGGCCGAAATTGATGAAGACCAACTTGCGCAACTCATGTTGCAACGTCATTCTGGAGTATGTGAAGCAAGCAAGCTGGATCTGGATTCAATGTTAACGTGAAGAAGACGCTGTTTTGAGAGAGTTTGTATGGCTGCCAAGAATCCGAGAATCAACCAAAAATCTGTCCGATCTTTGGAAAATTCATGTTGCAACGTGGATTATGGTTTTGACAGAAGATAGAAAATTCCAGCAACAAGGATTTCAAGAGCTTAACCCTAATCATTGTTCTACAAGGTATTCAGCTCTTTCTACTGTGCTCACTGGATTTTGATCATAATATTGGTTGTATGTGCATAGTAGTAGCTTATTTGGAGAAGGGTTTGATTTGATTGTTGCGGGTGTGATTGTCTTTGGATTCTTGCTCAAATCTCTGTGCATTGATGCTTCCCGTCGTATTCTGAGTATATTTGAGTAATGGACTGCTTTAGATCAAGCTAGAATTTGTGTGGTTTGCTAGCTTTTTGTATTTATGGTTTGATCTAAGGAGTTCGAGCTATGAATGATCTTAAGAACTCAGAGATGTTGAAGACAGGGGGAGTTGATTCTGTATTAATGGGATGATGGATTGTTTTACACCAAAGCCTGATAGGTGATTCAGTGAACTTCTTTCTTTGCAAACTGGAACTTTCTTCGAATTTAAATTTTAGATGAAAAACAGAGAGGATTTTAATGTCAAAGTCAGGGGGAGTCGGTCACTTATGATCTGAATGAGGATTTGGTTTTTACGACATCATAATCTACTAGAGTGACAGAGGTGCAGTTTATTGATGTTGCAACATGCTGGTACTCTGGATGAATGATTGAAGGCAGTTGATGTTGCAACATGAGATTTTTGAATGACCTTGGGGGAGTTCTTTTTGCAGGCCTTTGGCTAATTCATGGACCCAGGGGGAGATATATATGGATGACTGTATTACTTTTTCTGCCACCACGGAATTATTTTGATTGGATGTTGTGGTATGGTTAGTTTCAACTCGGGATGAAGTTTTGCTCGTTGAATATTTTAGAAGTTCTGAGTTTGGGTTGAGCCATCCATTGTGTCCACAAATTGCCAAAGGGGGAGATTGTAAGTCCAGATTTTGTTGGCTGCTTTGTGGAATGTCATGTTGCAACATGACTTCGTCTGGCAGAAAAAGATAGAAAAATTCCAGAAGTTCAGCGCAGTTTTTTTAAAGAGGAAAGGGAATATTGTGCGCCTTTAATATGGAATGGTTATATTTGTTTCGAGATAATACAGTCCAAATCCATCTTCAATTCAGATTTATTCATGGGATATTGCAGAGATTTAATTGGAAAAGGATATTCTGCATTATTTTAGGAACTGGAGATTTTCTGAATTCCTTATTCCAAAGAGTTTCTGTTTTAAACGTGTTTTAATTGGAATGGAATTCTACAGCCGTGGAGATGACTTAATTCACACGGCATTGAGCTATAAATGGGACAATTAGCTGAGAGCCTGATTTGCCGATCTTACGAGAGAAAAAATCCCCTTCGGGGTTTACCTTAGGCCAGGCCAGAGCAGCGTCATCGTCCACGGTTTTCAACAACCACAAACACTAGGGACGTGTGTTAAAGCTCGGGTGGAAGAGATCTTGCCGCACCTTCGTGGAAAAGAAGAAAATAGTAAATTGGTAGAATGGTGGAACTTTCACTCATGACTGGTGTGTTGAGTACAACGTTGTTGAGCAGACATCACACGCTTGACACTGGTGGAGAACAAAATTCTTCGCAGTGGGACCCGTGAGGCAGGTTTTCATCCAATCAAAATTAGGCACTAGTCCATTGATCAAAACTTTATCTGTTTATCACATCAAATTTAAACATGCCATTATTTTTAAAAACATGAAAATTTTGTTCTATATGTAGTTGACGTTTTATAATTTGTTATTTTTTAAAATAAAAATTCTACACCACGGTGTATAAAAGTCGGAAGCTTTCACTATAATCTTTCCCATCTTATAAAAAGCCTAAAAAAATAACAATTTAATGTGTTGTCACTTTTGTAATCTAACAAGTAATTCAAAAATGCATTGTCTGTTCATTATCCTTGCCTGTTCTGTGAAGCTTTGGTGGAAGTACCAATCTGGTAAAGCACTATGGACTAAGTTTATAGCAGCCCTTCCCCCCTCTGCTCGAAACTCTCCTACGTGGAAAAGAATATGCCATGTTAATGAATTTGCAGAAAGTAACTCCAGAGTTATCCATGGAAAAGGAAAATGTAACTTCTGGACATCTAATTGGACCAATTTTGGCTCCATTGCAGATACCTGTGATCCAGAAGATACATCAATTCCATTAACTACAACAGTGGAATGCTTCATTGAGAATAAAAGCTCTTTTATGTCATCTATATCTCCTTTTCTTAATGCTGATCTGAAGGCTTTTCTACAGGATTCTGAAATAGTTCATCACAGAGATGATAGACTAATATGAAAACCTGAGAGTTCTGGAAGGTTTACTTTCAAGTCTACTTACAGAGCTCTGGTCCAACACTCAGGTAACTCTGTATCTCTGACAAAAATTTGGGAAAAAAAAATTCAAAAGAAAATATCCATTTTCATGTGGAGACTTATGAATTCCCTGCTTCCTTTTGATGACAATCTTACACATATGGGTTTTAATTTAGTATCAAAATGCTGTTTTTGCATGAATTCTGATTCCATAGAACATTTTATAAATGAATGCCCCTTTTCTCTGAGTATATGGAAGGAAATTCTGGAATATATAGAGGTCATAGATAGTAACTTTTCTACCTGTTGGAATAGACTATCTTACCACCTTAGCTATGTAGGCCATTCTTCCCTCCATTCTCAACTCATTCAAATTGTGGTATGTTTGACTTGTTGGAATCTGTGGAGATCTAGGAATAGCAAATTATATGATAATAAGCCCCCTTCCAAAGCCCTTATCATCAGAGATATTAAAGAGATGATATACAATGTTTTATATGCCAATTCAATCTCTGTAACATCTGTTTTTGATAGAGGATTGGTTGAGAGGGGACTGTTCCCTGCCTCAACCAAACCATGCAGACCAAAGATTATTGCCATCAAATGGGGAAAACCTATAGATGGTTATAAAATAAATGTTGATGCATCCTGGTCTAGTACATCCTCTAGGGCAGGTATAGGTATCATATGCAGAGATCATCAGGGACATTTCAAATCTGCTGAATATGTCTTCACCGATGCATCTTCTCCTCTTAAGGCAGAGATTAAAGCCATCAAGTTTGGCATTTTACATGGCCATAATTTGGGACTGATCAAATGTATTATAGAATCTGACTGCCTCATAGGAATCTCAATGATTTTAAATCCCATAACTGCACACTGGAAGCTGTTTAGTTTAGCTGATAGCGCAAAGGTCCTACTTCATCACTTTACACTGCAACATACCTTTAGAGAAGGGAATAATGTTGCAGATTTTCTGGCCAAATTTGCTTTTCAGCATAAACTATGCTCCATTATTAATTTATCTTCCTTTCCAGCTGAAGCTAAGGCTCTCTTGCAGATGGATAGGGATCATATACCATCTATCAGAATTTTCTGAAGATTGGATGCTACTCATAATATTTTCTCTGTTCTTCTCCAGGTACTTGTGCTGAAGAATGTTCCAGATCAACTCATAATGCAAGAAGATATTGCACAATGTAGGATGCTACATAGCTGCTATCATCTCCTTAAACAAAACACAAAGATGCAGACTGTTGCTGCCCAGACACTCACTCCCAACCTGGAGCCTTTAAATTCTGAGCAAAGTTGTGTTCCGATTTGTTTCGTTTTCACAGCGCTGCATGGGGTTTATAGGCTCGGGTTACAGGGAACTGTGAGCACTCAAAAACCTCAAAAGCTCGTCCCTCATTTCTTATGAGGTTGTAACTAGATTTATGATGTTAACAACTCTCTCTTTTGATTTTAGTCCTTTGTAAAACTCAAATTTGAGGTTGATTCTATTTTTTCGGTTACATAGGCTTGGGGAACCTAATGATGAAAATCCCTTCACCTTTCATAGGTGATTCCAAATAAAAAAAGAAAAAAAAAATGCATTGTCCTTATACTTTTTATTCATTATCTTTACAAAATATATCTTTGAAATTATTTTAATTTATTATTACAATATTTTTAGGAGAAAGTCCTATAAGTTAGGTAGTGTAAAGGTTTGTTATTGATGTTCATTTGATTTTATATTGACATTAATTAATTTTGTGCATTTAATTTTTGAAGTACCTATT
This sequence comes from Cruciata laevipes, assembly GCA_963678965.1. Taxonomy (NCBI): domain Eukaryota; kingdom Viridiplantae; phylum Streptophyta; class Magnoliopsida; order Gentianales; family Rubiaceae; genus Cruciata; species Cruciata laevipes. Next base: position 7,131,995 of record OY787639.1, read on the forward strand.
TTTTCAATGATTATCAATTGATGTTGCTCAGAAAACATGATAGAGGAAAAAACTCGACAATAAGGTGTGGTATACTCACAATAGACAATAATAAGGTATAAGGTGAAATAGAAAAATCCAGATAATCCCTAACTATATAGTGGATCCACTACTCATCTCTGTTGATATGACTCGTATCTTCAAGAGATGGGTAGTCCGTGTAACCAAGAACAGGATCGGAAGTATAAAAGGTAGCCCTATCATACTTGTTGAGAGGAGCATTCAACTCAAACCTCCGAGGCAAATCAGGGTTAGCCAAGAACCACCGTCCATAAACAACCAAATCAACACGACCTTCTTCCACCGCTTCATTCCCGTCATCCCTCAAATAGCCACCGGCGGCAAGGAAACTCCCCTTAAACGCCTTTCTGATCGGAGCAAGACTGTCGACACCGTGGCGTTTTCCGGTGGATTTCTGATCAGCTACTGATAACCTTGGCTCAACTACGTGCATGTACAGAATCTTGTATTTGTTCAAGGCCTCTGCCATGTAAAGGCCTAATGCTGCTGGATTGGAATCTGCTGCTTCGAAATAATCTGTCCATGGAGATAGCCTTATTCCCACTCTTTCTGGTCCGATTGCAGAGGATAAAGCTTCCACAATTTCTAAAGAAAATCTGCAGCGATTCTCCAAACTTCTTCCATATTCATCAGTCCTGTCATTGACATGATCTTTCAGAAATTGATCTATTAAGAAACCATGAGCTCCATGAATTTCAACCCCATCGAATCCTGCAAATGAATATGATCTTAAATCCTTCTGAAACAGACTGAACTTCAAATTTCAGAGTATTCTAATTATATAACGGTCACAAAAGAGATAATAACAATTACCAGCCTCAATAGCGTTCATAGCAGCAATCTTGAAGTCATTGACGATTTTGGGAATCTCATCTGCCTTTAGTCTTCTTGGAGGTGAATATCTGTTCTCGAAATCACCAGCTCCGGTTGCAGGGGTTAGTGCTCTGTCGGTAGATGATAGTGGAGCTTGCCCTTTTGGCTGTTCACCTATTTACACATCACAAATTCTCAAATGAGACCGCCTAAAGTTTAGACACGTTGATATTAATGATTCTCTGTTAATGTTTGATAGTTTTTTGAGTTTAATAATGTAATGCTACAAAACTCATCAAATTATGAGATAACATCACACAAAGTAGTAAAATGTAAATTTAGACTGACTCCCCTCGAAGCTTTCTCACCTTCAATAACTTTATAGCTAATATTTTTTTAAGACTAATTATCGTTATTCCGAAATATTTTTATACTCCAACAACTATAACATAAATTATTAGAAAATGTGATAGTTACCATAATTGGAAACTCTCCCAGCATGGACAATTTGGCAGAAAAAGACAGCTCCTTTGGTATGAACAGCATCCACAATCGGTCTCCAGGCATTAACTTGTTCCTTTGTCCAAATCCCAGGTGTGTGTGGAAATCTGATTATTGTCATTATTATTAGTTTTATCTGTTACTTACATATAATGGCATTAAACCATAAAAAATGTTTAGTAAATTCAAGAAGTAAACTTTAAAATTTGTGATTAATTTGTTTACCCTTGAGCTGTATCAGACACCCCAGTAGCTTCTGCAATGAGAAAACCGCCTTTGGTAGCTCTCTGACTGTAATACAATATTGCATGTGATTGTGGCATATTTCCATATGATCTTTGCCTTGTTAGAGGAGCTAAAACCACTCTGTCAAACAAGTGAAAGAAAATCAAGTTGAGATAGAAATGAAAAATTCTCAAATTGAAGTCACTGAATGATCATGGTTAATATGTAAAAGATCAGACTTTAAGAGGTAATAATCAGGTATGAAAGTGAGCACAAAAATATATTTACTGATCAGGCTCAAAAGTAAGCAGATCAATTACTACATGAGACACTTTCAATATAAACATTAATATGCTAGATATTTTTAATAAAAAGAAATATTAAAGTAATATGTTTGGAAAAACAAAAGTTTAAAAGCACGAAGTTAAACACCAATATAGTGGCGATTCAAATTTACAGTACTTGACAACAACGATTGAAACATAAGAAAAAAAGCATAAACTTTAATAATACACCGCTCCCATTAAACAATAATATCGTATTAAGAAAAGTGTTATTGATAATACTCCATTAACGCACTTTAAACAGAACTGGATCCCATTCGATGGAGTTTAATTCCTTTAATTTTCACAAAATGGAAACATAAAAAAATCAAACCCACTGCCATCTAGTTCATGATTTTCGAAAAATCTAAATAATACTAAAGCAGAAACTGGTTTGATCGACGGCTAAAAAGAGAAATAGGTCACAATCGTTTTCAAAATAAGTGTTTTACTGATCAATTTTGCTTATAACACACTCAATACGATGAGTAACCTGTAAAAGAAGCTTGGTTTGATGAGTAACCTGTGAGAGAGATGGAAAGGTCCCATTTTATAGGGACTGAGTAATGGAATAAGCTGCTTGTCGACTTCTTCTTGATTTTCACCATTTGTGGTCTGCTTCTTCTCCATTATCGTTTTCTTGCTTCTGTGTATGTAAAATTCAGAGTTTTTTCTGGTGTGGAACTAAAGGATCGATATGTCGAGGAAGAAGGCTGGAATATTATATTTATAAAAGTGTGGTGGGAAATCGATGCTTAGTTAAATATATAAAAGATTAATTGTTCACAGAAGCCGCCAAGGTCCTTCTACGTACGAAACCAGCGAAAGTAGTAAGTTGTAGTAGGAATACGTTATCAAGTACGTCAGACATCTATAAATAGGAATTCAAAGTTCTCATAGCTTTCTCCATGTTCTTTTATGTATTCGTTTACTTCTTCAATTCTAAATTAATAAAAATAAAATATAAAAAAACTCATCTAAAAAAATTAAATTGTTTTTCTGACTATTAATAAGAATTTATTTATTTTTTTAAATTGAAACCACCATTGGTGGATGAATTATATTGACTTCTCCATACTGTAAATAACAAAAACTGGAATAAAATACAGATGCCCAAAGGCGATATTCCCTAGGCTTTCGTCCGGAAGTAAGGTGTAGCCCGGAGGCTGTGATGACCGAAGGCTATGATGCCCGAAGGTTTACATCAAAAAAGGAATACATTGCTAAATCTATGGTCGAAACTACCTAACAAGCGTAGCACTACCTTAACTCGCATTCTAAAATATCTAATCGAAATCTACCAGTTTAGCAAGACCGGAATTTCATGAGGTTTACCTTCTCGCCAATTAAGGGTTAAGAGGGATGTAACAAACAAATGGGCAAGGATACTCCCCAAGTCTGCCAGGGCAGTTCCACAAAAGGACTTATAAATAAGAATTCAACATATGCTCCCTGGCCCAAAGTCTTTTTAATTGATTGTTTTTGACACATGCATTTTAAGAAATTTGATGTGGTGCTAATGTAGGTAGTAGTATTGGTGAAATATGTAAGACAAGATTAGTATTTATATTATAATGTTTTGCTAAAATAAGATATTGCTAAAAATTCACATATCTTGGGACAATCATTAAAATTCCCAAGCTTACACCTAAGATTACGGGGATATTATTTTTAAGATAATAATTCCCGATATTTCAAATTAAAATGATTATAATTTGAAATAAGTTTTTGTGCAAACTTCAATTTTGGTGTTGGTCAACCATGGTTTAACATTGATTTTGTTGGATGAAGCTCAGAATCGGGATTTGTCAAAATTGGTAGCTACTCATGCTACAATGAGTGTCTTTGATTTCCTACAATGCTTATTTGGTAGTGGAAAGAGGACGTGAGACTTCTGTTTTCTACTCAGCGGATGCGGAAAAGGAGAGAGGCGTAGAGAAGTACTCGATGTTGAGGGTTGCTGCTGACATGAAGAATGAAGATGGTCCAACGATATGCTCTATCACATTGTAACTTCTGAAGAATAATTGAGGGAGAAAGAAGAGGCTAAGAGAAAGTTGGCAGTCTAAGCATTCTATGAAAGAAAGGGATCAACATGAACTTGACTCAGAATAAAGACTTCCAAGAATATTAATGTTCCCTAGTTAGTAGAAAACTTTGCAAGTAACAATTTTTGGTTTCAATGGTCATTTTTGTGCGCACTGGAGCAATATTGACGTTCTCACATAGTGGCAATATCTTATTTAAGAATTTGAATTTGAAAAAATCACATATCAAGAGATCGGCGTAGTTGAGAAGAATCTAGGGTTCTTGCACAAATTGGCGAACAATCTAAAGACAATATGGTCAAACCTTGCGGTGGCGGAGATGTCTGTGATTTTCACGACAGTGACGTTCTGGGATGATTGGGCCGAACCCGATCCAATAGAGAGTGGGCCGTGCTTCTGGGGTGAATGATTGTCATTCTGTGACCTCAAAGTTAACTAATAAACCACCGTTTTTCATTCCTCCCAAGTCGATGATTTTGGTCTTAAATTATTAGTCAGAGATCTTTAGTCATCTAGTTATAATTATAAGTCTTTAGGTTTGGTCCGATATGTGAGAACTATTCTAGTTTGACTTCAAAAACTCTTGATGGATAAATTGAGTTAAGGGTTGAAGGCTAGTTCAATTTTTCACTTACAATTGCTGACTATGGTTTGTTTAAAATTTTCTTAGTTTGACTTTAGAAGTTACGTGAATCAAAATTAATTACACCATCCAAATCACTAAGGATGTCACATTGTGGGTAGTTTTTTCAAGACATATGATCATTGATAACTATCTAAATTTTTAATAAGAATATCTCAAATGAAGATATTATTACATCAACCTCGACCCTATATGCAACATTTGTTTCATAAGATGGGTGACTATTGCTAAAAAAAAACGTCGTGTCTGAGTCCCTTTTCAAAATTAATAACTATATTACCAACCCTACTTTATTGCAGTGTCAATTTCACTTGTTTCACCATTACTTCTGCTCTAATTTCACAAATTTTTTAAACAAATTTTTAATTTATATTATAAATAATAATTATTTCATATAACCTTACATTAAAAGTATTTGTGTTATCAATATTATTAATTTTATTTTTGTATAAATTAATACTATATTACCTTTTCACAAAATAACAATTTCAAAAACATAATTTGCTATGCACAAAATCATGGAGTGATGCAATGCAATGACATGCTCTATAGAATGAAAATATAATGGATGGATGCAATGCAAAAACATTATCTTCAACGGAAAATAAAAATTTTCCCAAATGATAATTGATTATGCAATGTAAGACAAAAGAAAATTCAGCAAATATACGTGGAAATCAAAATCTCAAATGGTAAAGGAATAAGAAGCAGGAAAACGAACCAAGTCAACATAGCAGCAAATCTATGGTACAATAGGATTCTTAAGCCAACCAATTCAAGAAAAGATTAGGAAAGTAGGAATTCCGCGTTACCATTGTATTTGTATCCATCTATATATAGCGGGCCGGGCGGGAAGAACATTCCAACATAATATATTCAACATTGGACAAGAAGAAGATCGAAGAGGAAGATGATGATGATGGGAAGAGATACACAGTTTTCACAGATTGTGGGACTGGTGGTCATCTGCAACAGCCTCCAGAACCTTATTCCGGAGGCGGTGCGTAACTACCTGGATAAATTATGGTGGTGGTTGTACACTTATTTTTTCCCATCCGTCAAGCTAAGATTCCATGAATACAGTACCAACGGCGTCCGCAACGAGGCCTACTCTTCCATCAAGACTTACCTCGGCGAAAAGGCCAAGTCCTGCCAACACGCCACCAACCTCACCGTCGACAAGCCCCCCAACATCAAGTCCCTCTCGATCAGCCTTGACGAGAACGAGGGGATCTCCGACGAATTTAACGGCGTCTGTTTTCAGTGGCGGTCACTAACCGAGAAGATCGAGGATAATGGCCAAAACAAAAAGGGCCCTAAGGAGAAGAAATCTTATCTTCTTACTTCCCACGTGAAACACAGAGATTTGATCACGGAGATGTACCTCAAAACTGTGATCGAAAAGGGCAAGGACATTGAGATCAAGAACCGGAAGAGGAAGCTCTACTCGAACAAGAGATCTTACGACTGGTATTGGCCGGAGCCGGGAAAATGGAACCACATCAACTTTCATCATCCGGCCAACTTCAATACCCTTGCCATGGACCCTAAGACGAAGCAGAAAATCATCTCCGATCTCGATGCTTTTAAGAAGGGTAAGGAGTACTACACCAAGGTCGGCAAGGCCTGGAAGAGGGGATACCTTCTCTACGGTCCTCCCGGAACAGGAAAGTCCACCATGATTGCCGCCATAGCAAACTACATGGACTATGATATCTATGACCTCGAGCTCACCTCAGTCGACAGCAATTCCGATCTTAAGGAGCTTCTAATCGACACTCGGAGCAAATCCATCCTCATCATTGAGGACATTGACTGCTCTGCCGACCTAACCAAGAAACGCAAGGAAGCCAAGAAGGATGATGGAAATGAAGATGATTCCGATGACGACAAAGAAGAGGATGAGGAAAAGGACAAGGACAAGGACAAGAAGGATAGTACCAGGGTCACTCTATCCGGGCTTCTGAACTTCATCGACGGGATATGGTCGGCTTGTGGTGAAGAGAGGATCATCATCTTCACCACCAACCATGTTGAAAAGCTTGATCCTGCTCTTATCAGAAGGGGAAGGATGGATATGCATATTGAGATGTCTTACTGCAAATTCGAGGCATTCAAGATACTGGCTAAAAACTACCTCAATATCGATTCACACCCTTTGTTTGAAGAAATCAAAACCTTGCTGGACATAAATAAGGTTAGTCCTTGCGACGTTGCCGAGAATCTGATGCCCAAGTCTGACCTCCCTGACGTCGACGGCTGTCTAAGGACACTCATAGAAGCCATCAAAGCTAATGCAATAGCCGAAGCAGAAAAGGAGAAACTACTCAAGGAGAAAGAAAAGAAGGAGAAAGAAAAGAAAAAAACCAAGATATTTAATAGGTTTGATTTGTTCAACAAGAATTTTAGTTTCTTCAAGAAACTAATTACTAAATGCACAAGAGCTAGTAGCAATGAAAGGTTAATAGAAACAAATTAGGAAGTTATTTTTTTAGACACAAATTAGTTTTGTAATTAGTTGTCTGATTAATATATAACCTTCTTCTTCCTTTATGTATTTCAGTTTGCAACAAAATTATTCGATCTCTTAAGCTAGCTAGTTTAAACTTTTAATTTTGTGACAAATGGCTTGAATTAATTATTGGATTCTCTGGTGTACATGAAACAAAGATCCCAAAAAGTTACAAAAAAAACTATACAAATTCTCATTTGAGACCTGTCTCAAATGAGACTAAAGATTATATGAGACTGCTATTGATTGAATTTGTCGTTGGTGAGCTTTAAACCCGCCGATTTCCTTGATTGAATTTGTCGATGGTGAAATTGACCAAGAAAATGATCAAGAAAATTGACCGAAAGATCAAGCAAATTAAACGAAAGATCAAATTAACTGAAAAATCAAGGCAAAACAAAAATACTCAAGGACATTGATTGAAAAATCAAACAAACTGACTAAAAGATCTAACAGAAACAATAAATTCTCATTCCCTTCCTCTTGGTCTCCACAAGGACAGGTCTCACCCAAGACTTTCTCAAAAAACTATCTTTACCAAGGCAAAGATAGCTAAGGCCTTATGCAAAAATTGTATTCCTTTCCGTGATTAAATTGAGTTTTCATGGTCGTGCACGATTACATTAGCACCATGCTTAATCCATTTTACCCTATATTAATGTACGCATTTTATTTAATATGTTGTGCAATATTGTAATAATGCATGTGTATTGTATTTATTCTATTTGTGCATTTTTTTGTTATAATGCAAATATACTTAAAATGAAATGTGATAGAGTGATAATCACACAATGTGTGTGTGTCTGTCGTATTCACAAAATAAATAGAGTACAAGATTACAAGTACAATGAATCTATACTATTCTAAATATGGACAAAATATATCTTGATTGTACAATCAATCAAGATATCCTAATACCCCCCCTAAAGCTAAGCGTGGGATTACATGAAACGCAAAGCTTGGAGCGAAAAAATACAAACAAAGGGGACGACAGACCCTTGGTGAAGATATCCGCAACCTGCAGGGACGATGGAACATGACTAACACGAATTTTGCCTGAAGCAACCAATTCCCGAACAAAATGATAGTCAATGTCGATGTGTTTCACCCGCTTGTGAGCAACAGGGTTCTGAGCTAGAAAGATAGCACTACTATTGTCACATAGTAGCAGTGGTGATGCGGAAAGGGGCACTCGGAGTTCACGAAGCAAAGTGCCTAGCCAAATAAGTTCAGCAGCGGTGTTGGCCATGGCACGATATTCAGATTCACAACTGGAACGAGAGACCGTAGGTTGCTTTTTAGCACTCCAAGAGATGAGATTTCCACCAAGGAAGATAGCATAACCGTAGGTCGAGCGTCGCGTCTCAAGACAACGAGCCCAGTCAGCATCCGAGTAGCCCAAAACAGAGAGCGAACCAGCCGATGGCCGAAAAGAGAGACCATAATGAAGAGTGCCACGGACGTAGCGAAGAATGCGAGTAACAGCCTGGAAATGATCATCACAAGGAGTCTGTAAAAACTGACTAACAGAGTTAACCGCATAGGAGAGGTCCGGGCGAGTGATGGTCAGATACTGTAGAGCACCAACCAAAGAACGATAAAGCTTGGGATTTGAAAACTCCGGACTGGATGAACTGAGAAGTTGAGAGCCCGGAACAAACGGTGTAGAGACCGGCTCGCTGCAAGATTTCCATGGCATACTTAGCTTGTCCCAAAAATAAGCCAGAAGATGAGCGAGAAACTTCTAATCCCAAGAAGTAATGAAGAGCACCAAGGTCCTTGATAGCAAACTCTCGATCAGTGCGGGTAAGGAACCGACGAATGATAGTGGAATCATTTCCGGTGAGAATGATATCATCGACGTAGACGAGCAGATAGAGAACCTTGGACTCCTGACGAAAAATGAACAGTGACGTGTCGGCAGAGCTGCATTTGAAACCCAAGCGACACAAAAATGAGCTAAACCGTTGGAACCAAGCACGAGGAGCCTGTTTGAGGCCATATATAGCCTTCCGAAGACAGCAGACAAAGCTGGGACGAGTGGGATCTGTATATCCAGCAGGCTGCTCCATGTAGACAGGGGCGTCGAGAACACCGTTAAGAAATGCATTCTTAACATCCAACTGATGCAAGGGCCAGGAGAAGGCTGTAGCAAGGGACAGAATGATCCGAACAGTGGAAGCCTTCACAACTGGGCTAAAGGTGTGTGTAAAATCGAAACCAGGTAACTGGGAATAGCCTTGAGCAACGAGGCGAGCCTTGTACCGATCAATAGTTCCATCCTGACGGTACTTGAGACGATAAATCCACTTAGAGCCAACAACATTAACACCGGAAGGGCGAGGAACAAGATCCCAAGTGCGTTGTTTGCGAAGCGCCTCCATTTCGTCATCCATAGCAGCAACCCAGTGAGGATCCTTTAGAGCAGTACGAAATCCCCGAGGTTCGGTCTGGACCATTAAGGCTGCAAGAAAACCTGTCATCTCATAATCATTGAACTGCCTATTAGCCGTGAGACTGTCCGTCTGGGAGCGAGTCGTCATGCGATGACCTTGCCGTGGGAGAGAAGGCGACGGAGACGGTGTCGGGGATGGCATCGGAGACTGTATCGGTGACGGTGTCTGAGAACCAGTAGGTGAAGGCGAAGAGACAGGAGAGGATGATCCAATAGGAGACTGTGACCCTGGCTGGACAAGTGGGATGGAATCCTGAGGCGGTGAAGTCAACGACTGACGTAAGGGAGCATCGTCTGAATCAAAGAAGACCGAGACATCCAAGGAATCCGGGGTGACTGTCGTGGATACAGAAGAAGCTGGAAAGTACATCTCATCAAATCTAGCATGGCGGGTGAGATACACCTTTCTGGAAACTGGATCAAGACAGCGAAAACCCTTATATTGAGAACTGTAACCAACAAAAATACAAGGGAGGCTCCTAGGAGATAACTTATTAGGAGCAAAAGGCCGGACGAAGGGATACACCCTACAACCAAAAGGATGGAAATTGGAGTAATCCGGATGACGACCACGGAGCAGATAGTATGGCGAAACATTATGGAGAACAGGTGTAGGAAGCCTGTTGATGGTGTAGACTGCCGTGGCAAAGGCAGCATCCCAGTAAGATCGCGGCAGATGAGAATGATATAGCATCGATAACCCCATTTCCGTGATGTGACGATGTTTGCGTTCTGCACGTCCATTCTGCTCAGGCGTCGAAGGGCAAGAAATTTGGTGAAAAATTCCTCTAGCCGAAAAATGAGACTTTAACTGATTATTAGTGAATTTAGTGCCGCCATCACTCTGAAACACTTTAATGGTGCAAGAAAACTGATTTTCCACCAAAGTTTGAAACTGCAGAAAAGTCTCAAAGAAATCCGATTTCCGTTTCAACGGATAAAACCATGTAAAGCGCGAATAATCATCAACAAAGATGGCATAATATGAATAACCACTATCAGATAAATAAGGAGCCGGACCCCATAAATCACAGTGCATCAAAGAAAGCAAAGATGTAGCTCGGTTTGGATTTTCAACAAATGACAGTCTTTTGCCTTTAGCCATTTCACAAGAAGAGCAAATAGCAGGTTTAGGTAACAAAGAAACAACTTGAACATGGTTCAGTTTATTTAACAGGGAAATAACAGAAGAAGAAGTGTGGCCTAATCTAGCATGCCAAACTTCAAATGACGCTCTGTGTTTATTCTCTTGAACAAAAGCAACAAAAGCTGGAAAACTCCTCTCAAGAACATAAAGCCCCCGTTCACATCGACCTCGGCCCACGATTTCCTTTGTGGCTTTTTTCTGAATAATAAAGGAGTTCTCATCAAAACAAATTAAGGCCTGTAAATCCCGAGTGAGCTTACTAATGGAAAGTAGGTTTTTCGTAACAGCAGGCACAACCAATACATCAGATAACGGCAAATTACGAGAAAACTTTTGCTGACCAATATGTGTAATAGAAATAGGACTACCATTAGCAAGAGTGACGGAACGGTTACCCTTATATGGAACGACATTGTCGAGTCCAGAGGAGGTGGAAGCCATGTGAGTTGTAGCACCAGAGTCCAGGTACCAATCCGAAGCCGTATCTTCCAGCAAAACAGAGGATTGGAAAGCATCCGCTAAATTTGCATAATCAGGATTAGGGTTCGGACAATCGCGAGCAGTGTGACCGTAATCATGACAAAGCTGACATTTGGGATTCCATTTCTTCTTGCGACGGGAACCAGCACCTCCAGAGCCGCCACCGGAATGTCCAGACCGCCCAGAACCGCCACCACGGCCGCGCGTGGTGGAGGACGCGCCGTACGGCGGCGCGTGTGATGCACGCGCCTGGGAGTTCCACTCCCCTTGCTGGGGCGCGTGAGATCCACGCGCCTGGGAGCTCCACTCTCCCTGCTGGAGTGCGTGACTGCCACGCGCCTGGTAGCCTCCTCCAGCTCTGTTTGCCGCGGTTGTTCCGACGGCGAAAGCTACCGGCGCGGGTTCTGTACCTGCATTATTTTCAGCCAGAAAATTAATTTCATGGGACCGAGCCCTAGAGACCACTTCGGTGTACGACGGCAGTGGGTTTTGGGCGAGTTGAACAGCCCGGAATTCACCGAAGCCATTCCCCAAAGCACGTAGAAACATCATAACTCGGTCGCGGGATGAGACAGGAGCGCCCATGGAGGCTAAGGCGTCGGTGATGCCCTTGAACCTACGGTGAAACTCCATCACCGACAAGGAGCCGAGGCGGATGCTAAGAAACTCATCCCTCAATTGAAGCTCCCTAGCCGCGGAGTGGTTTTCGAACGCTGCAGCGAGGGACTCCCACATGTCCCGAACAGTCGAACAACCAATGATCTCGAGAGTACTCTCCTCGGTAAGGGACGAACGTAGCAGCGCCTGAAGTCGTTTGTCTTGTGCTGTCCAAGTTGCTGACGTAAGGGCACCTTCTTGCTCCTTGCCGGAAGATGAGGCCTTTGGACACGGGAGTGAACCATCGAGATAACCGAAGAGATTCTCCGATTCAAGAAGCACCTGAACCTGCGATTTCCACACCATATAGTTGTCTGAATTGAGTTTAATCGGCAACATATGGATGAGGGTGGTGTAGCTTAGCGGCGTGGCGGCCATGGTTAAGCAGCGTTCTGGATTTTTGGATGAATCGGAAAGATGAAAGCTTTAGGTTTTTCTGGCGGCACCTAAAGGGGTTAGGGTTTACGATCACCTAACAAAAATATGGTAATTTTGGTGGGGTAAAAAAACGTAAGGAATTTTGTGTGTCCAAGTAGATTGACCTATTTAGTTTGTTGGTTGTAAGCTTCCTTATTGTAGGTGTCTGATCTGATAGTTGTCTCTAATATTATGGATAGTATTGATGTAATCATGGCATGATGCAGGTATGCAATGACTGGACAGTTGACACAGAAAAGTAATAATTATGCCAAGAAAGGATTTTAAATTATATTTTATCTCAAATTGTCTCAAGATTTGTGTTTGTTTTGTTCCTGATTTGAATCTTGTGTGGTTGGCAAATGAGTATTTTGTTTTACTCCATATATCAAAAATCAGGGAAGAATTACCTAGCTATGCTGTTTTGTTTGGAGTTTAATCCAGTCTGTTTAAAAATCTAGAATTCATGGAATAAACTCATGTTTAGGAGTTAGTATTAGGATTCATCAAGCTACAATCCCTTATCAGCACTTTACAGGATTAGGTAATAACGTACTCAATATGATCTAAATTACTTTGTATTTTCATTTATACCACTTAACTAATTTGGTTTATTGTGTTTCAGGCTGTTCATGGCTCGTGGAAGTGACCTGGATCAAAGAGTTTAGTTTATACTATTTTTCATACTATTTTTTTGGCAATTACATACTTCAGATGCCAAGTTGGTTTATGATTCTCACATATGGTCTTGCAAATCTTCTCTAGTTTCATTTTTCAGGTTTCTCATAAAGAGTATAAATAGTCTTGTAAATACATTTATTTGTGTGGAATTATGGGAATAAGCACCTCTTGTATATATATAATATGTAAGCCGGAGCTTTTTGAGAATTAGGGACCTTATTTATTCCCCACTCGTGATACTATCTACGAATTCGTAAGTAGTATCACGAGTGGAGATTTTTTTTGGAGGATCTGTAACCTCTTACGAATGAGTAAGACCTTTCTGTTGATTTACAAATATCTTACGAATGCGTAAGACCATTTTGTTGGGTTAAATTTTTTTTTTTTACGATTTCGTAAGATTTTCTTACATTAATGTATTTTGCTAATCATACGCCTTCGTAACAAAATATTTTACCTTACGGATTTCGTAACATGACATAATTTAGAGCCGGTTCTGAACCGCCTCAAACGAAATTCCGTTTGAGGCAGGACCAGAAGAGGCGGTTCACAACCGCCTCGTACGGTACGTTTTAACCGCCTCGTACGGTACATCCGTGCACTAGTGCATCCTCCTCCAAATCTTGATATTTGTCTGTCTTTTTCTTGTTCTGTTATAATTGAAAGATTATATTATATGAAGTATTTTTGAATTCAAAAACATATGATTGGCATTTTCTTAAATAAAATAATTTAATGTTGGTGTAGTACCTTTAGATAGCCGTCATTTTTTTTAGACTTTTGAACTGAATAAAGTCTTCCTTATCTTTGTTTTTGTTGATAGATATTTTTTTTGAGTATGATGCTTCTATTTCATCTTTGTCTCCAAAAGATATGACAATGTATCTGGGGCTTATTTCACTATCTTTTTTTTTTGTAACAAATTGAACCTTTCTAGCCTTGTCCATTGCTTGCACATCAGTTAAAAAATTCGCAATCATTCCATTTTCATTCATCAAATTAGCTTTCATTTTACACCTATGTATAAGTTGGTTATATGATTAAAATAGAGAGTTTTAATATTCTTATTGAAACAAAGAAATGTTTAGAAAACTTTCAATATAAGTAACGACATATCTAATTCTGTTTCTTATATAAGTGTGTGGATATAAAATTTATGACTATTTAACCATCTTAGGTTTTTTTTTAAAAAAAGATTATGGTTGATCATTCTCTTGCTAAAATTTGATGAAATTTAATATGGAATGTAAGTGAAAATTTTGAAACACGTGATGAGCATACGTAAATCCATAAAATATAACACTCTAGAATTATGAGAAGGATATTTAACATGTAAGGCATGGGTGGTTTAACAAAATGAAATACAATGCAAGGCATACAAAATCATCTTATAGACTAAACACGACATTATTAATTAAGGTTGGGATCATATGGTGATGAAATTATAGCATAATAATGAATGAGAAAAAAAATGTAGTTCAAATTTAAAGTGGTGTTTTACCTTGGTGTCGAAGTTTGCTTTTGTTCACATATGTTGCATAGAAATTCATACACTTACAAGTTATATAATGATAGTTTTGAGGCATATCTTAAAAGAAAATCGTAATTTTTTTAGTTACCCTCTGAAATATGATAAAATTAATTTTTATTAGATAAAATATGGTAAGTGATGCTACTAAAGATGACTCATCCCAAATGCTAATGATGACTCATCACAGAAGACGGGTTCCAGTAAAGCACGTGAGCAAATCTAAGAAAATGATTCAATAGTACTAAGCACGTGAGGAAGGTACAAAGAGAGGTACACGATGATGACTCAGCAGCAGAAAATGGTACTGCATCCTTTGGCTGGATTGCTACTATAAATACCCAAAGAAATCAACAACACAAGGTAAGTTCTCTAACTCTAAACTTTAGCTATTGGGTTTTATCCCATTTCAGTACACGAAATCTCATCATCAAATCGAAGCTGTTACCCTCGGGTGGCCCCGGGGTTCTGTTTTGCAGGCTAAGACGAACAATTCCCAGCCTCATCAAATCTCGGCACGAAAGAGCGATCCTCAGACTATCTATTCGGTCCGAGAAACTCACTCATCCGAAACGCACGACATCGGTAAGTTAAAGAACAAATAATGTTGACTAAAATATTTTAATTAGCCTTTGATTTTTTGTGATTTTTGCAATAGGGGTGTATATTGTACTTTCCTTTATGGGTATTGCAAATCCATTTCCTTTGTCTATTGCAAATGCATTTTTTTCTCAATGTTGATTGGCCCTGCAAAATAATATAAATTTGATAAATTATTATGGACATTAAAATATTGTATACAAACCAATCGGTAAAGTTCTTAACATATAAAATCATGTCTATTATTTTTAGAAATATAAAAATGGCTGTAAATGTATTACACGGGTGCATGTAATTTAGGTTTCGTAAACATATAGAATCAGTTAAAGCAATTTACACATCATTTGTGCATATTCATAAGCTAATTTGATGGTTGGAGTGTTACCATTGTTTTAATTTTGTTGATTCTTCACTCCCATCTTCAATCTAAAATGTTGTCCTCTTGTTGTTTGTAACTTGTATACCTACAAATTTTGTTGAATAACTATTGTAATGAAATATCTGATTGAAAAAATTGAAATACAATCATTTGTATTTTGATTACCATTGAAACAGGTAACATGGAGAGATGTTCCAATAATGATTGGCATTGATTGAATTTTTCATATCAAAACTTGTCTTTTAGATTGAATAGATTCACTACTGGAAACGACACTAATACACGGCGGTGGAGGCGGCCTCTCGCGGCGGTTTTTGGGCGCCGTCAGCAGAGGGGCCGCGAATGGGTATGGGTTTCGCGGCGGTTGCTCAAAACCGCCGTGATTACTTGGATTCGCGGCGGTGCAGAAAACCGCCGTAGTAGAGTTCCGACGATGGAACGCGTTGGGCTACTGTCTCACATTTTTCAGTTCCATCAACAGAACAGATGAGACGGCGTTAACGAGTTTGGTTGTCGTTATAGAGTTCCGTCGACGGAACTTTGGAACGAGAGGGATACATAATGGACTAGTTCTTTGTTCGGTTATGTATTCATATTTTTAAAGTTTTTTATAGTTCTGACGTTGGAATTTTGTTTTAAACGATGTCGTTCTGGTTAGTGGGTTTTAGACGCTTTGATCTAGTTCCGACGTCGGGGATTGAGTCAGTCTCGTTGTCTGAATGAGTGCAAAAATAATAGAAATTGCATAACATTGAGTTCCGATATAGGAACTTGATCAGGAAGATATGGTAAAAGTTTGTTTTCATTACTTTTCTAGGCACAACTTTGCCTTCATATGAGTCAACACAAGCAACATTCACATAATGGTATGCAAAGCAGCGTACATATAATCATATAGCTAAGAACCTTATAACTCTAATCCAAGTGATACAAAGATGCTCACTAACGTTCATTGGTGGATGAAGAGTGCTCCATGTTGTAATCCAAGTCTTTGCGAATGGGCCGAGACAAAAATAACGAGCTTAGTTATTTTGGGTAACATTCATCTCTATCAAAGTGTAGGGAGTGATGTTCCTTGGCAATAGTTGTACCCACGAAAGCGTAACACAATCCATGAAACCTTCAACAATCAAGCAACATACACAAATTCAAGTAATTGTATTAAGTCTTTTTTCCCAATCAAATATGAGAATAGCACCATATATAAATTCTTACCATAGTAGAGTTATTCCTTTTCCCATCAGTTGCTCGAATCAGACACTTAAACTCAATATGTGTCTTCATTTTGTTCCTCTGTGACTTAGATGTTTTGTCAGATGCTGTAATACAAACAAAGGATCATGATTTAAGATTTTTTAAAAATAGGCAGGGCTGCAATAAGTCAGATAGATTAAATAGACATAAAATTTTACAGTGTTTCAGAGTGACCCAAACCGAACCCTTCTCGGTGTTTTGCTCAAACATGTTTGTTAGCTCAATAAGAAACGAATTAGGTAGCAGACGTGCCTGAAAGAAAAAAAATATTTCATCACTACTGAAGACACGTGCAATTGAATCCAGGAAAATACAAACCTCGAGTATTGAATCCACTTCACGAATATGTGATAGAATTTGTTTCCAAGACCCTGTGCATTGAACAAAAAAGAAACATTCGTAACAAATAATTTGTCGTAAGTCAAAAAGAGGTCCTTCCTTCTCAATACCATTTACCACTCCCTAACTAGCCCCTTTAACAAACCCGAAAATATAAACAAATTCTCATTACCACTAAAAAACTAGGGAACTCCTAAATTAACAACATTCTCACTATTTTCTTCTTAAAAAATGTTCAACTAACATATATGCAGACATTTATTTTCATCTCTCTTATATTCGCTTGAATCAATAAGACAAGAATTCGGAGGCAAGAAATATGAACATTAAACAAAGCTAAAACCTGCCAAATCCAGTCCTAAAATTTGAGGAAAAATTAACAAGAACCCTCATTTTTTACAGGGGACTTTTCACAAACACCTTACATGCACAAAACACACTTAGGAAAAATCAAGAAACAAATTCAAATGATATTCATTGAGAAGAAGGTTGTTTCTGAATCTCAAGCGAAGAAGCAAATGCTTACCAGAATTCAATTGAATTTCCGAAGAGGCTACTCGGTGAGCCGGAGAGGATGGTGCGGTGCGACTGTTCCTTTGATTGCGATTCAGCGATAAGAGAGCTTGGATTGGGGTGAGCTTCAGTAAGGGAGCGAATATAAGAGAGATGCAAATAAGGGGGAGAGCTTCGATTGGGTCTCCGATTGCATCTCTCGGCAGTAAAGGGGTGGCGATTGGTGCAAAAATCGAATCGATCAATTGGGGGAGAAGATGAGTTATAGATGCAAAAATTCTGGAGACAGTCCACAAAGTTTGCAATTTTTGGATCTTTCCTAAATGCAAGCCCGTTTCTATTTATATATTAAGGAATGTCCCGACACCGGAACTCTTCCTTCATATAAATACATCATGGTTACGATATCGGAACTAGTTCTTTCATACAAATACACCACAGTCCTGATATCGGAACTAATCATTTTATGAATACACCACAGTTCTAAAATCGATTAGCTTTAATGAAATTAATCTTTGTTGAATTAAAGTAGAAATTAATTTATTGAAAAAGAAAATCAACATGAATGTATTAAACTAAATTTCATCTAATATATTTTTATTAAACTTAACTGAATTGATTTTCTTACGCTTAACTAGTTAAAATTAATTTAGTCAGTGTCTATAAGAAATCAAGTTAAGTAACATAATTAAATATGAGTTATCCGTGTTTATAAAAAGTCAAACAATTGTTGACCTTCACGTAGAATAACTTAGTATAGTTAGTGTTAATATAAAATCAAGTAATGCTTAATATTTCACTAGCTTACCTCTATTTAGCTAGTTAGCATGTTTTTAAGAAGTCATAAGGTACGTATGAGTCGGTGTTTGTAAGTTGAGTTAGATATTTGTGTTTTCTATGTCAAATAAAGTTAGACAGATTATTAGTTCAACTCGATTTAGTTAACTAAAGTCTGACTAGACAATAACTCAAATAAATTTAGTTAGTGACTAAAGAAACTCGAGTAAGACTTAACTTTTCATGACTTAGGGCCTGTTTGCTAGAGCTTATTTCTTGCTGGACTGACTTTCAATTAAGTAAACTTATTTTAGTTAGTGTATGTAGAAAATCAAGTGAAGTATCATACTAGTTAAATAGAAGTAGTGTCTGTAGAAAATTAAACAAGAAGTAACTTTTCATTTGTTACCCTCGTTTAAGGTTTAAGATTGGATACAATACCACTCAATTTAGTTCCCTAGTCATAAAGTTAAGTAATATGTGAGAACACTTGATTAGTTACACTCAATTTAGTGTGGGTTTAGGATTTTAGTGAACTTATTGGGTTTAGGGTCTTGGGTATACAAAAACAAAACTATGTTCCGGCACATAAACTACTTTCGTATATCCTTTAACATCAAACAACATTTAATTTTAAATACTATATGCATGTTCCTATACAGAAAGTTAGATTACATACAACTTTTGGTTTTGGGTTGAGTAAGTTTACAATATTGCTTACTAAGTTTCGAGTTCGAAACTACTTCATTCACACATTTTTTCCAGTTCCTACATCGGAACTATTATATTCAAATATTGTATTGCAGTTCTGATATTGGAAATCTTTCAAAACACCAATATTTGTATTTTTCAAAAACTATATTATCCAAAATCAATTTTGATTAAATTTTAATTACAATTTTTTCGTTCCAGTAACGGAACAGTACCTAAACGCGGCGGTTTTTCTGCCACCGCCGTGAACATAACGCCGCGAATACAAAACCGCCGCGAATTCGGTTGAAATTTACGGCGATTTTTTATAACCGCCGTGTATTTACCGCCGTAAATTCAAAACCGCCGCGAATTCGTCTTATAACCATGACGGTTTACTCAAAACCGCCGAAATTGGTCTTCCAGGCGACGGCCAACGATGCCAAAAATAGTTCATGTACATGAACAAGAACAAATCACGGCGGTTCGCAAACCACCGCCATGAATCGGCGCCTCAATTGCCCCGTTCTGCAGTAGTGATTCTTCCCACAATGATAGTGTTTGCAGCCTAATGTAATCATTAAAATTTGGATATAAATTTGATGTTGTGTATTTCTTATGATAAGCATGCATTTGTTTTAAAAAACAAATTTTAGTTGTCATACATTAGAACGAATTTCTGCATATCTTTAAGTCCATACTTGGTCTTGATCTTGATCTTGGTCATTGTAGATGTTGCACTACCACTCCTCTTATATTTTTAAGAAACTAATTAGTGAATATATATAAACATCAAAAGTGTAAAGTGTCATGAATTGAATGAAAATGATACCAAAATATGATATTGTGTTTAGTAAAAGGGATAATATTTTGATCATCATCTTAAACCTGTGGTATTTTGTTGATATTAATATTTAAGAAACCCAGAAGGACAGATCAGAAACCCGGAAGGAGAAGCTCGATTTTGTATTCAAATAAAATTAAGAACCTAGAAGGAGAAGGTCAATTACGCATATTCAGTTACCTAAGTATTCCATGCCCGTTGGATTTGTGCATATTCAGAATAGTTGGTCTTTGATATTGACTTGTATTAATCCAAATGAATATATGTCTTGAATTTATAGTTTTGATATTGTGTTTAGTAAAAGGGATAATCTTTTGACTCAGAATTGGAATCATCATCTTAATCTTGAGGTATTTTGTTGATACTAATTTTTAATTTAAAGTTCCATGCGCTTTGGATTTGTGCATATTCAGAATTGGTGGCCATGGTCCTTTATTATTTACTTGTGTTAATCCAAATGAATATATATCTTGAATTTATGCTTTTGATTTTGTGTTTAATGAAAGGGATAATATTTTGATCATCATCTTAAACTTGTGGTATTTCGTTGATATTAATATTTAAGAAACCCAGAAGAAGTGATCAGAAACCCGGAAGGAGAATGTCGATTTTGCATTCAAATAAAATTAGAAACCTAGAAGGATAAGTTCGATTACGCATTCAAATCAAATTAGAAACCTAGAAGGAGAGATCATAAACCCGGAAGGAGAAGGATAAGTTGAGGGAAAAAACATAGTAAAACGACGTCGTTTTTCCTTTGGGGGTTTAAATTACAAAAATACCCCTGTGCTGGATACCAAAATTGGTTGACCATGGATCAAAAGAATTCCTATTATATAGTGTTCTAGGATAAATAATAATTATTTTATGTAATCTTACATTAAAAGTATTTGTGTTATTCAATATTATTAATTTTAATTTTGTATAAATTATTACTATATTACCTTTTCACAAAATAACAATTTCAAAAAACATAATTTGCTATGCACAAAATCATGGAGTGATGCAATGCAATGACATGCTCTATAGAATGAAAATATAATGGATGGATGCAATGCAAAAACATTCTCTTCAACGGAAAATAAAAATTTTCCCAAATGATAATTGATTATGCAATGTAAGACAAAAGAAAATTCAGCAAATATACGTGGAAATCAAAATCTCAAATGGTAAAGGAATAAAAATTTTCCCAAATGATAATTGATTATGCAATGTAAGACAAAAGAAAATTCAGCAAATATACGTGGAAATCAAAATCTCAAATGGAACCACATCAACTTTCATCATCCGGCCAACTTCAATACCCTTGCCATGGACCCTAAGACGAAGCAGAAAATCATCTCCGATCTCGATGCTTTCAAGAATGGTAAGGAGTACTACACCAAGGTCGGCAAGGCCTGGAAGAGGGGATACCTTCTCTACGGTCCTCCCGGAACAGGAAAGTCCACCATGATTGCCGCCATAGCAAACTACATGGACTATGATATCTATGACCTCGAGCTCACCTCAGTCGACAGCAATTCCGATCTTAAGGAGCTTCTAATCGACACTCGGAGCAAATCCATCCTCATCATTGAGGACATTGACTGCTCTGCCGACCTAACCAAGAAACGCAAGGAAGCCAAGAAGGATGATGGAAATGAAGATGATTCCGATGACGACAAAGAAGAGGATGAGGAAAAGGACAAGGACAAGGACAAGAAGGATAGTACCAGGGTCACTCTATCCGGGCTTCTGAACTTCATCGACGGGATATGGTCGGCTTGTGGTGAAGAGAGGATCATCATCTTCACCACCAACCATGTTGAAAAGCTTGATCCTGCTCTTATCAGAAGGGGAAGGATGGATATGCATATTGAGATGTCTTACTGCAAATTCGAGGCATTCAAGATACTGGCTAAAAACTACCTCAATATCGATTCACACCCTTTGTTTGAAGAAATCAAAACCTTGCTGGACATAAATAAGGTTAGTCCTTGCGACGTTGCCGAGAATCTGATGCCCAAGTCTGACCTCCCTGACGTCGACGGCTGTCTAAGGACACTCATAGAAGCCATCAAAGCTAATGCAATAGCCGAAGCAGAAAAGGAGAAACTACTCAAGGAGAAAGAAAAGAAGGAGAAAGGAAAGAAAAAAACCAAGATATTTAATAGGTTTGATTTGTTCAACAAGAATTTTAGTTTCTTCAAGAAACTAATTACTAAATGCACAAGAGCTAGTAGCAATGAAAGGTTAATAGAAACAAATTAGGAAGTTATTTTTTTAGACACAAATTAGTTTTGTAATTAGTTGTCTGATTAATATATAACCTTCTTCTTCCTTTATGTATTTCAGTTTGCAACAAAATTATTCGATCTCTTAAGCTAGCTAGTTTAAACTTTTAATTTTGTGACAAATGGCTTGAATTAATTATTGGATTCTCTGGTGTACATGAAACAAAGATCCCAAAAAGTTACAAAAAAAACTATACAAATTCTCATTTGAGACCTGTCTCAAATGAGACTAAAGATTATATGAGACTGCTATTGATTGAATTTGTCGTTGGTGAGCTTTAAACCCGCCGATTTCCTTGATTGAATTTGTCGATGGTGAAATTGACCAAGAAAATGATCAAGAAAATTGACCGAAAGATCAAGCAAATTAAACGAAAGATCAAATTAACTGAAAAATCAAGGCAAAACAAAAATACTCAAGGACATTGATTGAAAAATCAAACAAACTGACTAAAAGATCTAACAGAAACAATAAATTCTCATTCCCTTCCTCTTGGTCTCCACAAGGACAGGTCTCACCCAAGACTTTCTCAAAAAACTATCTTTACCAAGGCAAAGATAGCTAAGGCCTTATGCAAAAATTGTATTCCTTTCCGTGATTAAATTGAGTTTTCATGGTCGTGCACGATTACATTAGCACCATGCTTAATCCATTTTACCCTATATTAATGTACGCATTTTATTTAATATGTTGTGCAATATTGTAATAATGCATGTGTATTGTATTTATTCTATTTGTGCATTTTTTTTATTATAATGCAAATATACTTAAAATGAAATGAACAGAATTAAACTAATTAAAATGTACAATAATTGGTATTCCTGAGTATTATATAAGAATGGTCAGTCACGAAAAAATAACCAGAAAGATTCTCTTTTTATTTTCTATAGGATATCCGTACCACTAAGCATATAGCCATACGTACCTTGTAATGTGTCGGCATGTTAAATTTGTATTATAGACTCATGATTATAGTCATGTTTAGATTTGTCAATGAAATTATGAAAAATCACCACAATGCACATGTTAATAGATAATCGAAGTCCGGTAATCATGAAATACAACAAAGCTTAATTTTGTCTAGTCTAGGAAAAGAAAAATTTCAGCATAACCAAATGAAATCTAAATCTTTCAACGTTTAATTTTTTTAATTAGAGTAATTAATTAGGATATTCAAACTAACAATTGATAATGCACGTTGGATTTGACTAGTGCGAAATGTGTGCCAATTAAAAAAAAATGTATAAAAACATCGATTCGTGTACGCACGGAAGTTGATTGGGATTTTGTTTTTAAAATAGTGACGAAGGTAAAATTTTAATAGTGGCCGTCCTATAATTGAGTTAAAAGGACTATGTGCGTTCATTACTACGAATATACAAAGGATTGTACAACACTTATCGCCTTCACCAGCTGTCAATGGTAGTTGGATTTGTCCTAGTGGTAATTCTGATTTTCTAGTGAATCCAACTAACGCCGAAGTGGGTTTTTTCATATCCTCGCGTTTTAAGCCTAGTTTATCGAAGCAATCGGCGAAGAGAATGTCTACCGCACTTCCATCATCCACAAAAATTCTGTGGACAGTTGAGTTTCCGATTTTGGCTACTATAACTAGTGGATCATTATGTGGGGAGGCGTTTGGTACGGTGTCGTTCTCATTGAAAGTAATGACCTTGCTGACCTTGAATCTTTTATCCATGGGTTCTTGAGGTGTTACGTACCTCGCCCTTTGTTTCCATGCATTATTAGAGATGTATTCTGTTGTGCCATGCATGGATGGATAATATTATTTTGTCAGGCGTTTGATAGGATGGTTCCACCTGTATAATAGTGGTTGTCATCTTCCCAGATGTCTTCGCCGCCTCCCCGGAATTGGTAATCGCCTTATTTCCATAAGGGTTTTCTTTCTTGTATTGGAGGACATTTCCTTGTCGAAGGTTGTCCTCAATTTGTCTCTAGAGTGTTGTACAGTCTTCGGTGTCATGTCCATGATCCCGATGGAAGGAACAGTAAAACTCTTTTGGGCGTTTGTCCGGTGGGGCTTGTATTGGTTTAGGATCTCGAAAGAGCGCCTTATTGTTTTGCCAAACCTCCTTCATAGACTTTGATAGTGGCGTTTCTTCAAAGGTTTTTTGTCCAAAGCCATCCTTCCCTTTAGGCGTTTGTAACGATTTTCGCTTTTTGCCTTGCTGTCTTGACTCATTGTCAAATGGTTTTTTACCGCCCCTCTCGTTTTCTATTTTCCTTTCGTTCACCTCTTCAGTACGAACATATCGTTCCACCAACTTTTGTAGGTCCCGTTCGTTGGTAGGCATCTCCTTTCGCAGCTTTTTGTAGAAATCGCCTGATTTGAGTCAACTCATGAACTCCCCTAAAAACATTTGGTAGGAGATATCTTTGACCTGGAGACTCTCCATTACCATCTTAGAGTGATATTCGCCAATGCTGTCATTATTTTGTTTTATGTTGACTAGGTTGGCGATCGTGCGCTCAAATTTTTGATTTCTATAAAATCTTCCTAGAAACATATCAGATAATTGGTCCTATGACCTGATGCTTTACCGGGGAAGATTATCATACCACGTGATCGCCAATCCAGTTAAGAATATGGAAACACCTTACATACAACGGGTAATGGGGGCGTTTCTAAGTCTCATACTGTTTCGCTACGAGTGTAAAAAGTCTTTTGGATCCGATGTTCCATCGTACATCTTCACATGGAGAGGGAGTTTGAAAGTATCACTCATTGGATAATCCTGTATTTTTCTGGCAATGGGAGAATAATCGCTTTCGTCTTCATCGATGATTGACTGTAATTCCTTTCCATAAACGAGGGTGTTCCTATGTCCTATTAGAATAGATCTCTCTTCTCTCCTCTCTCCCTATCCGATTAAGACAGAACGCTCTCCCCTTCTTTCCAGGTTTACTCTGCGACTTCCTTGATGGTTCTCTAGGCGGTCGATTGGTATCGACCTTTCGCCTCTCTGTTCAGTGTTGGTCCTGTATCATCTTGAGTCCTTCTGGCTCTCTTAAATTGGACAAACAAGGTTTCTTTTTGTGCTTCCAGAAAGGCCTCAAACGCTTCTTTTTCTCTCCGTTGGGCGTAACCCGAGGATTCTGCGCTATCCTCGGGATGTTCATCCTCACGTGACTGATATTCTTCTTCTTCATACTGCTCATCTTCTTGTCCGTCTCCTCTTCTGTCACTTATCATTCTAGAAGCGGAATTATTGCTCTAAGGAGCTTCTTTCCGGCCCCTTCTAGTGGTCACCATAGGGATTAAAAAGGACAATCCCCACAGACGGCGCCAATGATGTGATTGGATCACCCTCGAGCCCTGATGACCTCCGTGTAGTAGCCGAACCTCACCTGTAAAGTCCCGGAATGAATCCGGGGAAAAATCTCCGATGCCTAGGCCAGCTTTAATCATTACGAATAGTAATCCAGTTTCTAAAATGCGTACCTTGCTTCTGGTTCCTCGTAGCTATTTATAGAGTTCTCTAATAGAGTCCACGATCCCGCCTATTTTTGACGGTTAACCTCGATCGTGCTCTTTCCACTCTTCCATCATTTATTTGACTATATCAGCCGTTATACTAATGTCGGCCCAAGTGGATTATAATCTTAGTGGGCTACAAGTTACCCTTATAGTAAATTAGTGAGCCTGATGGGCTGTAGACCTAGTATATACCAGTAAGACAAAAGAAAATTCACCAAATATATGTGGAAATCAAAATCTCAAATGGTAAAGGAATAGGAAGAAGGAAAACGCGAGCGAATCTATGGTACAATAGGATTCTTAAGCCAACCAATTCAAGAAAAGATTAGGAAAGTAGGAATTCCGCGTTACCATTGTATTTGTATCCATCTATATATAGCGGGCCGGGCGGGAAGAACATTCCAACATAATATATTCAACGTTGGACAAGAAGAAGATCGAAGAGGATGATGATGGGATGAGATACACAATTTTCACAGATTGTGGGACTGGTGGTCATTAGCAATAGCCTCCAGAACCTTATTCCGGAGGCGGCGCGTAACTACCTGGATAAATTATGGTGGTGGTTGTACACTTATTTTTTCCCATCCGTCAAGCTTAGATTCCATGAATACAGTACCAACGGCGTCAGCAACGAGGCCTACTCTTCCATCAAGACTTACCTCGGCGAAAAGGCCAAGTCCTGCCAACATGCCACCAACCTCACAGTCGACAAGCCCCCCAACATCAAGTCCCTCTCGATCAGCCTTGACGAGAACGAGGGGATCTCCGACGAATTTCACGGCGTCTGTTTTCAGTGGCGGTCACTAACCGAGAAGATCGAGGATAATGGCCAAAATAAAAAGGGCCCTAAGGAGAAGAAATCTTATCTTCTTACTTCCCACGTGAAACACAGAGATTTGATCACGGAGATGTACCTCAAAACTGTGATCGAAAAGGGCAAGGACATTGAGATCAAGAACCGAAAGAGGAAGCTCTACTCGAACAAGAGATCTTACGACTGGTATTGGCTGGAGTCGGGAAAATGGAACCACATCAACTTTCATCATCCGGCCAACTTCAATACCCTTTCCATGGACCCTAAGACGAAGTAGAAAATCATCTCCGATCTCGATGCTTCAAGAAGGGTAAGGAGTACTACACCAAGGTCGGCAAGGCCTGGAAGAGGGGATACCTTCTCTACGGTCCTCCCGGAACAGGAAAGTCCACCATGATTGCCGCCATAGCAAACTACATGGACTATGATATCTATGACCTCGAGCTCACCTCAGTCGACAGCAATTCCGATCTTAAGGAGCTTCTAATCGACACTCAGAGCAAATCCATCCTCATCATTGAGGACATTGACTGCACTGCCGACCTAACCAAGAAACGCAAGGAAGCTTCTTATTGTAAAAAGTGCACTTCTCTTGAAGAATTTGTTGAAAGAAAAATGAGTGAAAAGCCCGGATAGGTCAAAACATTAAAAAAGCCTAGGTAAAAGTGAGAGGTTTGAAAAAAAAAAAATGGCGCCGCTACCGGGGAGAAGGCATTTCTTGTTTTGTGTTTTATCTTAGATTTTATTTTTATCTCCTTTGTTTTTCTTTCTTTTATTTGAAGTGTGTATTGCTTGGTTTCTTGGAATAAACGGCACCTTGTAGTGTGTATTATTACTCTAGAACCCTTGCACTACCATTTCAAACTTTTTAGTCATGTTTAGTATAAAACAAAAATATTTTTATGACTTCCTCACCTTTAACCATGAAAGGATGAGGGAGAATGCAACAAGCTCGTGTGATTCTTACCTTTCTAATGATTTTTCCGAGCCTTGTTATTTTGAGTCGAGAAGTGAGCACTTTGCACATGAAAGGCCCCTTGGTTCTTCATACCAAGGGTACTATGATGAGTGCCATAATGAGGAGAGAAGTATTGGTTTTCAAGGTCAACAATGTTTTAATACATATGATGATTCTTATACTCCGCAATGGAGTGGTTATTTAGATTCAAATTATGGATGTTCACCGGAAAACCAATACTTTGAGAAACAAAATCTACCTCCACGCACTTGTGAATTGCCTCAAGGACAAAATGTGATTAATGATGAAGAAAATAGACTTTTCAACAATTTTGAGAGGCAATTGAGTGAAATGTTGAAAGTGGTGAGGAGATTAGAATCTCAATGCTCCAAGGAAGTACCATCCGAAGTAGAACATATTCCTAGTGCTATGGTGAGTGATATCACCACAATGCATGAGGAAGAGTTCGAAAGTGATGAGGAACTTTTTGTTGAACATTATGAAGTAGAGAGAGATGTGAGTGTTCTTGAACTTTTACTATCACCATTGACATCCTCACATCCACCTATTCAACAAATTTCACCACTTCCGGAAATCTTGGAGGAGACTACGAAGCCATATTGCTTATTTTGGCTACCAATCATTCCATCTCCTTTGAGACTACTACCATTCATCCCTCCTCCAACATCTTCTCTACCACCCTTCACTTTTCTTTCAAAAGTGAAGGATTCCAAACTTTTGTTCTATGAATAACATTTGGGTTGTGTCGACGACGTTAAATAAATCGATTTTGATCGTTTGGAAATAACACTTCCATTAAACGATTCTGGTTTTATTTTTATTTAGGTTTTATTGTGTTTATATATATATATAAAGAGTTTCTTTGTGTCTTTCATTGTTTTAATTAGTAGATTATTTTTTTATTCTTGTTTTTCTTTTGTTATTTTATTTGAAAAAAAATAAAATTGGGCTCGCGGGCCGCGAATTGGGCCTTGCGGCCCGCAAAAATTGGCCATTTTCAGGCAGCCCGTTGCCACAAATTGGCTGTTTGTCACGGCCCGCGAATTGGGTCTCGCGGCCCGCGAAGAAAAAACAAAAAAAATAAAAAAATAAAAATAAAAACGGATTTGGGGATTAAATAATCCGCCCAGACCCCCAAATCTGCCTCCCCCACCTTCTTTCCCGATCTTCTTCCCCTCTCCCACCTCCACCGGCGCCACCCCACCTTCTTCCCTCCACCCTCCCGTCTTCTCCCCACCTCCCGTCTCCCTCCACCCCCACTCCACCCCACCCCACCCAATTCGCCGCCCCACCCCACATCACCACCCGCCCAGAACCACCCCGCCCCACCTCCCCTCCACCCCTAAGCTTGCAACACCTTCGCCATCTCCGCCCAGAACCACCAGCCGCCGCCGCCTCCCAGCTACGCCACCGCCGTCTGCCTCCATCTTCATCATCTCTGACTTCGCCGGCGCCACCAAATAGCAGCGGTTGTGGTTGTCACGGCTAATGGGGTACTTTCGTTACAATTCTTCCATTCGTATGATGCCTTGTGTGGTACTGTGTGCTGTTTGTGTTCTGAATTGGTACTACCTGTCATTAGTTCTTGAATATGCTTACCTAGGGCTTGCCGCCACTAGTTTACAGTCATTGTGCTTAATTTGATCTTTCAATGTTTGTTTGCTTGGTTTTCTCTTCAATGAGATGGTAATTTTTCTCTAGTCCTTTATTGTTGCTGAATTTGTCACTTCTCCCACTCTAGAGTGTTGTTATTATTCTAAAACATTGAGGATTAAGTGTGGGGGAGTTATGTTTAGCTTCTTATTGTAAAAAGTGCACTTCTCTTGAAGAATTTGTTGAAAGAAAAATGAGTGAAAAGCCCGGATAGGTCAAAACATTAAAAAGGCCTAGGTAAAAGTGAGAGGCTTGAAAAAAATAAAAATGAGTGGCTAGATAAACTTCTAGGCAAAAGGAGAGTGTGTGGAAAAACGAGGGGTTAGGTAAAAATCCTAGGCAAAAAGAGAGTGTGTGGAAAGAAAGAGGGGCTAGGTAAAAATCCTAGGCAAAAGGAGAGTAATTTTGTAAACTTTTGTTAGCTTTTTGTGCCAAAGAAATTGCATTGGTGAAACTTATGTTTGGCATACTTTGCTTGTTGATGAAAGTAATAGAAAGTTCTTGTTTTGGAAGTCTTAAATGTGGATTGGATTGATTTTAGAAGTATGAAACTTAGACTTGTATCGTTCTTTCTCGAGGACGAGAAAGGTTTAAGTGTGGAGGAGTTTGATGTACCCTATTTATACTCTAGTTTTTAGTGTATTTGAGACTTGTTTTGAAGACCATTTTGTAACAAAGCATAGGATTTTAGAGTGAATTGTATCATTAGAGCTTTATGTTTAGAGCTTGTAAATTCCTATGTTTATGTGTGTATTTTGGAACTTCTTGACGTGAATTCTTGAAGACCTTCTATGACTATGCTATGGAGTTGATGATTTGATGCTCGGAACTAGAAGAATTGGTCATAGAAGTGGCGAGAAGGCCACTTTACAAAAGGTGGTAGAAGCTGCCCAGAAAAGTGTCACTCGTGCCCAGAAAAGTGTCGCTTTTGTTTGAAGGAAGCGTCACTCCAGATGAAGAAAGTGTCGCTGCTGCCCAGAAGTGTCACCAGCTGCCCAGAAGTGTCGCAGTTCATCACAGCGACCAAATAAAGCGTCGCGAAAGCTTCAACCCACTTGCACTCTTGAGCTAAAATTTTGAGGCTATAAATACCTCCTTATCCTCTTCTTTTTGGACGAGTTCCCTCACAATCCAAACCCAATTTCCTCATCTTTTCTTCCTTTTCTTCCAATTTTCTTCCCTTTGATTTGATGAACATGTTTGTATTAATTAAGATTATTGTTGTAGGCTAAAAACCCATCTTGGGGCATGTGATTAGACTTCTATTATGGGTTGAGAACTTATTTTGTGTGGTTTATGAATGTATGATTTGCAAATGAATGGATGTGTTTTGTATGTGTATTTGATGCATGAAATGGTTAGGAACTATTTCCTAGTTATACAAATGTGTTGAATGTTGCTAGAAACATGGTTGAAATGCTAACATTTCCTCTATTGTTGAGTAGTAGATTTATAAGCTAATTTCATTATGCTACCATATTGTGTTTGCTCTTGATCTCATTCACTAGTGTTATATACATGTTAATTTCGTTATCGAATAGCATGGGTAGTGTTTATCGAGTCTCTAATTGATAATGCCATCAACAAATTGGTCTAAATGCTATCATTTAGGTCATTTGTGGATGAGAGTTGTGGTGATGCTTTCGTCATCCATAACTATAATAGTGAGATTGAGAAATATGTCTCCACGATTAGAGGTAGTTTCTTATGATAAACGATCATCATTCTCAAAGCAACACGTCATAGTTTGAGGAAGAACCCATGGTAGAAAGTCGAAATCACATGCACCCAAGACTTGCATTTTAGATAGTTAATCTTTACTTAGATAATTGCATGATAATTTAGATTTTCATTTGCTTTGCATCGTAGTGTTTCCTACAAAACCAACTTCAAAACCCCCCCTTGTTTACCTTGCTTTCTATATAATATATAAGTATATGTTTATAATCTTATGGTTCGATCCCTACTTCTCCTTGTGGTTCGATCCCTACTTCCCATTATATACTCTATAGTAGTTAGAAGTTGTAGGTGAAATATAAATGTGTTTTGATTGAGTGGGATTCCCATTTACGACGTGGGGAAATCGCTTGTCAAAAATCGTCATTTTGCATAAGTCTTATGCAAAAGTGCCTCTGCCGCAGTTGGTCTCTTACATAGATCCCACGAGCAAAGCGACTACAATGAAACAAAAAAATGAATTAGAAAAGAGCTGATTTCCTGAAATAGGACAATGGCAAAAATTAGCATTTTTGGGGAGAAATGAACTGAAGGATACTTACTTGAATAAGGTCTATGGCATCGGCACCAACAGAAGGCATCAAGGCAGAAAGATTGACACCAGCAACCTGTCATGCCAAAATGAACAATACAAGTTGTCACAAAACCCTTAAAATTGGTATAGAAAATAAATCTTTCGAAAAAAACTAAATGTAGAGGAATCAACTCTTCTAAATAATTGAAATATCATCAAGTTTAAGCATGAACACAAAAGCACACAACTTAGCCTTACGAAATAACAGAGGTACAGATCCAACACACCTATGGGAACTGATAATTAATAACAGCAGCAAGTTCAAGTACTTCAGACCAGCTCTTTTCTGTAGGACTCCCTATAACACAACATATTTAATATATTTCATCGGTCTCACTGCAGTAGTAACAAAAAAAAGTATGTCAGACATGAGGCTTTTCATTAAAATCAAAGCTGTAGCACTAATGGTATATGGTCCATAGGTCTCAGTAGTAATAATGTACTCAATAGTCAACAACCTCAATTTATGTCCTAATGCTGCTTTCATTACCTGCTTGATCTAAGAGAACCTGAGGCCATTATGTCATCAGGAATGGACTCTTCCCTCATTCGTCGTCTTCAGAAGCACTCTCTGACTGACCTACAATCCCCATCGCAAAGCAACCTGTGCCGGAGTCCTCCCCACCCTGTCTGCAGCACCGGTCATAACCTGGTCCCTTTCAACGTTCCAGGACCGCCTAATGATGATTATGCCTGAAATAACCACACAGATGTCACGACTCACAAACAAACACACAATAATTAACCTAAGGAAAAAAACAAACATGTGATACTCAGTAATAAATGGACACCCTTAGATATACAGAATTCGCACACCTTTGGTTGCTGCTGTAAAGGATAACACTCCACTTGAATCACAGCTGGAGAAACTCGAGCGATGACAGCTGGATAACACTCTGGCGATGACGACATCTTTTTTTCGGTAATCGAGGGGGTGAGGGGGGGTTCATTATTATCTTGACAATCCAATGAATTCAGTGTAACCATGCTGCTGAAGTCAGTAAGCATCCTCAAAATGATGTGTGTACCAAAACGATTTTCCCTTCCTTGCTTCATTATACCATACAATTGAAATTAACAGAGCAATTCCTAAAACGTAAAAGCACAATCAACATACAATTTTGTAATCAAAAAACATACATGCAGTCGAATAACTGTTTCAAAAACATGCACTGATAAAAATAACATACGAAAGATGTCAAGTTAGCAATAGAAGTGAAAGCAGCAAGAGCCTAAACCTAGAACACAACACATAGTGTAAATATTTTTTTTAAAATGATAATTTTTTTTAAAGAAGATAATTTGCAGCACAAAACCTCAGCAAATTGAGACAGGCTTGTGGCAGTAGTCATGAGAACCTTGGAGTAGTCATGATAACCTGTAGAGAATAAAATAGTCCAAAAAAAGAAGGATAATTAGTTGAGAAATTAAATCAAACACGTTGAGTGCATAAATTAGATGAAGGTGAATTTACAATAACTGAAAATCCTAAAATCCAGTCATACACATAAGTAAACAAACATGATGACTAAGATGATCTACTGCTATGAATCAGGATTAATATACAAGGGCTGGGCATAGGAAAAATAACCACTTCCATGAATTTTAAATTATACGTGTGGTGCTGAAATAACCCACAAATTACAGACCATGAAGGTCACGGAAATTGAAGCATTAGTTCATCAAACTGGCTCAAATATGAATATAGGAAGGGCGGCTGGAAAGAGTATCGGAAAAACGATAAAAACGATCAAAGTTGTACCTGATAAGAAGCTCATGAGTATCTCTGTGGTCGGCAACAATAGTTATACAAAAAGGGATATGCAGAAACCTGTCGGGGTGATTCATGAGGAAAAGACGGAGAACAAGACACGTATGGTTTTGGTCATATATATTATACTAGAGACTGAGCATAAACGGGGCGAACTGGGGACCGGCGCAGCGAGTGGACGAACGTGAAGAAGGGACTGAATAAAGCAAAGAGGTGGAAGCAATTTTTATGGGGCTATCGACCGACCACCGTACCTAAACCGGATCACAACTTTATTCAATCCGCTTTTAGTATAGTAATAGATTCGTGCAAACTTAACTCTTTTTAAATTATTATTTGACAGTATTACCAAAAGGCAAAGATAGCTAAGGCCTTATGCAAAAATTGTATTCCTTTCCGTGATTAAAATGAGTTTTCATCGTCGTGCACGATTACATTAGCACCATGCTTAATCCCACTTATATATGTACATTTTACCCTATATTAATGTACGCATTTTT
Source organism: Cruciata laevipes (assembly GCA_963678965.1). NCBI lineage: Eukaryota > Viridiplantae > Streptophyta > Magnoliopsida > Gentianales > Rubiaceae > Cruciata > Cruciata laevipes. The sequence goes on from OY787639.1 coordinate 7,165,685, forward strand.
ATTTAATATGTTGTGCAATATTGTAATAATGCATGTGTATTGTATTTATTCTATTTGTGCATTTTTTTTTATTATAATGCAAATATACTTAAAATGAAATGAACAGAATTAAACTAATTAAAATGTACAATAATTGGTATTCCTGAGTATTATATAAGAATGGTCAGTCACGAAAAAATAACCAGAAAGATTCTCTTTTTCTTTTCTGTAGGATATCCGTACCACTAAGCATATAGCCATACGTACCTTGTAATGTGTCGGCATGTTAAATTTGTATGGTAGTCGGTAGACTCATGATTATAGTCATGTTTAGATTTGTCAATGAAATTACATGAAAAATCACCACAATGCACATGTCAATAGATAATCGAAGTCCGGTAATCATGAAATACAACAAAGAAAATTTCAGCATAACCAAATGAAATCTAAATCTTTCAACGTTTAATTTTTATAATTAGAGTAATTAATTAGGATATTCAAACTAAGGCCCTGTTTACCAGAGCTTATCTGTAGATCAGTTCAGTTCAATTCAATTCAGTTCAGTTCAATTCAGTTCAGTTCAGTTCAGTGAAAAATGTAATTTGATGAAAATCAGGTTAATTCAGTCATGCTGATTCCATTTTTCAATACATCAATTTTACTTCAGTTCAGTTCAATTCAGTTCAGTTCAGTTCAGTTCAATTCAGTATCATCAAGAAATAATCTCTAGTAAACAGGGCCTAACAATTGATAATGCACGTTGGATTTGACTAGTGCGAAATGTTTGCCAATTAAAAAAAACATGTATAAAAACATCTATTCGTGCACGCACGGAAGTTAAAATAGTGACGAAGGTAAAATTTTAATAGTAACCATAACTATTCACTTCATCGGATAATTCAATTAATTTTTTCTGAAACTTATGTATAGACTCTATTTCGATCTAAAATACCGTCCCCTCACCATCACACCCGATAGTAGAGATCACCACTTTAACCACCGATCGATTAAAACGGTGATCTCTACTATTGAAATTGATCACACTTCGATGGGCCGGAATTGTTGTGATTTTTTGTGGCAGTTGAGAGTGGTGCTTTGATTAAAGTGGTAATGTTTTGTGGCAGTTGGAGTGATGGTTCGTTGGGTGTTGATGGTTAGAGTGGTGCTAGGGTGATCCGTGACTGTTAGAGTGGTGCTGACTGTTAGAATGTAATAACTGAATGACTGAATTGCTCATCTGAGTTTTCTGTATTCATTCATGTAAATAGAAGTCTGTACAACTAGATTACCTAATATAACAGATAATTACAGAAAGAATATATTCTAAATATGCTAACTAATATTCAGTAAATATTCTATTTACTAACACTCCCCCATAGTCAAAGCAGGAGCAGAGCAAATGCAAAGACTAGAACAAAAATATGGAAACAAAGGTGATGGAAGTCCTTTCGTAAAGATGTCAGCATACTAGTGAGCCGATCGAACATGAAGAACACGAATCTGTCCGAGAGCCATCTTCTCGTGAACAAAATGAATATCAATCTCCACATGTTTAGTACGTTGATGGTGTACCGGATTAGACGAAAGGTACACGACAGAGATGTTGTCACAGTAGACCAAAGTAGCCTGCTGAAGAGGAACACGCAATTCACAAAGTAGGTTGCGCAACCAGCACGTCTCAGCTACAACATTAGCAACTCCCCGATATTCAGCCTCGGCACTCGATCTGGAGATAGTGGGTTGTCGCTTGGAAGACCAGGAAACGAAATTGTCACCGAAGTACACACAATAACCAGAAGTAGACCGATGAGTGTCTGGCAGCCAGCCCAATCTGCATCTGAGTAAGCAGTGAGAGCTGAGGTAGAGGATGCCTGAAGATGAAGACCAAGAGCAAGAGTACTCTGGATGTACTGGATAATCCGCTTGAGATCTTGAAAGTGTGGTTCCCTAGGGTCATGCATAAAAAGAAAAATTTGCTGCACGGCATAAGCAATGCCCGGCCTAGTGAAGGTGAGATACTGAAGGGCACATGCAAGACTACGGTAAACCGACGGATCAGCTAGGGGGAACCCAACATCAACAACAAGTTTGGACCTGGTGTCCACGAGTGTAGTAGCAGGCTTGCACGAGGTCATCTTAGCACGATCAATGATATCCCTGACATACTTCTGTTGAGACAAGAAAAGGCCTGACTCGGAACGTGTCACAGAAACACCAAGAAAGTAACTCAGATGGCCGAGATCCGTCATAGCATACTCAGCACCAAGCAACGCTGTGAGATGGTGAAGCAGAGCATCAGAAGAGGCGGTGAGAATGATGTCATCAACATAAAAGAGCAAGTATGCGGTCTCATTTCGGAAGGTGTAGATGAAAAGCGAGTGATCGCTCTGACTGCCACAAAAACTAATCCTGGAAAGATAAGTAGCAAAATGGTAGTACCAAGCCCGGGGTGCCTGCTTCAACCCGTAAAGAGACTTGCGTAGAAGACAAACATGGCTTGGATAACGCTGATATGAAAATCCAGGAGGCTGGTGCATATAAACAGTCTCATGCAAATCCCCATATAAGAAAGCATTCTTCACATCGAACTGGTGAATTGGCCACGACCGAAAGACGGCTATGCTGAGAATGAGCCGGATAGTAGCCGGTTTAACCACAGGACTAAACGTCTTATCACAATCCACTCCGACCTGTTGAGACTTGCCGTTAACCATCAAACGAGCTTTGTACCTCTCAAGTGTGCCATCCGACCTGTACTTATGCTTAAATAACCACATGTAGCGAACAATATTAGCACTAGCCGTTCTCGGAATCAAGTCCCAGGTACCATTTTTAATAAGAGCGTTAAACTCATCATTCATGGCGCCATGCCAATGAGGGCATAAAAAACGTAGAAGGACCCTTTTTTGGGCACAAAATGCACGAAAAAAGTTGTTGTCTAATTCACCCCCCATATCACACTGGAAAGTTTTGATGTTGGATTGGAATTGAGTTTGAATCACAGAATGAAAAAGCACGAATTTGTGGTAGGTCTCAGACTTGTGTTAAGTGGAAAAATCCAGGTGAAATTAGAGTAGTCGTCCAAAAATAATAAATAATATTTAAAACCACTAGTGCTGGAAATGGGAGAAGTCCAAATATCACTATGAATTATATCAAAAGGTTTAAAAGTTACAGTATGAGAAGGAGAAAATGGAAGACGCTTATGCTTAGAAATTTGACAAGAGGGACATATAGCCGAACAAGTGGCTTTATTGAAAATTGAAATCTACGCTTAAGATGGTCCAAAACATTATCTCCCGGATGACCCAATCGAGCATGCCATGGAGGTGGTTGTGAGGCGACAATGGCGGTTGTAGGCTGGGTGCTAGGGGTGACCGGTTACAAATCTCCAAGGCTATTATATCTCGTTTTGATTTTCCCCGACTCTAGATCCTTAACAGAAAAACCGACACTGTCAAATTCAACAGTAACATGATTATTGGTAGTGAATTTACGAACAGAAACAAGGTTTTTCACAATGTCTGGTGTGTGTAAAACATTTTTGAGATCATAAAATGGGTTTGTAGGTAGGAATGCGGATCCGTGACCAATGACGGGAATATTATTTCCATTACCAACATAAATGAGAACTAAATTACTCGAATTAAAATAGGTACGAAGGATACCTGAATTTGCGGTGAGGTGGGAAGACGCACCGGTGTCCATGTACCAATTGTCGGAAGGCGGTTGCAGCGACGTCATGCTGAAAGCTGGAGAAAATGCTTCTGGATAGGGCTGCTGCGTCCCAAAAGAGTGCTGATGGCCTAGTTAAGCCCCAATGAAGGCCTGGCCCGAGAAATAACCCGGACCCGCCGGCTGACCCGTCCAATACCCAGTACCTGCGATTGGCCCAGTACTCGCGAGCAGCCCATGACCCGCTGGCTGGAGACGCTGCGCGTGATTTGCCACCTTGAAATTAAACTGGCCGCCAGAAGCCTGCGCGACAGTGGGGTACAGGCAAGGCGGCGGTGCCCACCCGCTCGGCCAAGATGTCGCCGGTGCAGTCGGGTACCAAGGAGTGGAAGAATGGGCGAAGGACGAGCCGGACGTCTAACGAGCGGCGCTATTCTAGCCAGAATTTCGACGCCCACGGGAGCGATTTCTGCTGCGATTGGAGTTGGGTTCAGTGGATGGAGCTCCACCATTGGACGGCCGCGATGCACTGGTTGCAATCATGGCATGGTTCTCCTCCATGTAGCGGCTCCGGCTCATGGCATGGTTCTCCTCTCGGATAAGCATGCTCTGGGCGACAGAAAAAGTTGGAAGGGGCGACATCTGACTGATGATGCTGCCGACTGTGTCGTAGGATGAAGACAGTCCATTGATGAGTTGCAGAACAAGGTGTTGTTCGCTAACTGGGGCCTCGACATCTCCAAGCTGATCAACCAAGGATTTTAGATGTTGGCAATATGCTGAGATGGAGGGAAAATAATCTAAATGAGTATTGATGAATCTACTTTCGAGATCGGATGCTCGAGCGGTGCTGTTGTCAAGAAAAATACCCTTGATGCGAAAGCTAGGCAGCACGGGCAGACGAACCGACTTGGATGACAGTGAGGAGAAGATCCTCGCTGATGGTACCGTAAATCCAGCTGAGAACAATGGCATCAAGCTGGTTCCAAATATGGTCGGAAACATTAGTAGAAGACGTGAATCGTCGATGTGATGGAGCAAATTATGTGCACAAACAGTAATCTGAAAAAGTTCAGCCCAAGTGTGGTATTGCACCTTGTGCAGATCAAGAATGAGAGGAATTTGACTGCGTATATTGGTGACCGATTGTGCGGAATGGAAGCGTGGTTGTTGTGGTGGTGTCTGATCACCGGTGTGTTTTGGTGGTGGTGTCTGATCGCCAGTAGGGTTAGAACTCGAGGCCACAGGATCGGAAAAAAATACAAATGTTTTTATCAAGGTTGTGATACCATGTTAGAATGTAATAACTGAATGACTGAATTGCTCATCCGAGCTTTTTGCATTCATTCACATAAATAGAAGTCTGTATAACTAGATTACCTAATATAACAGATAATTACAGAAAAAATATATTCTGAATATGCTAACTAATATTCAGTAAATATTGTATTTACTAACAGTGACCGACTAGTAGTGATGGTAGTGATTATATTTATATATAAATACACTAGCGTTGGCATGCCGCGCCCGTGCATCCATAGCCCAATTTTCATGGTCTAAATTTTTTGAACAATTTCTAATAATATGTAATTGAACATGTGATGAGGTTCGATACCTCAGGGGGATATGGCTTGTTTGATTTGTAGCCTAACAACCAATTGAATCAGAAGACCCAAGAATATTTGTTTATTGATTTGATAATTGATGAAAACATAGGAGCCTGACAATGCTGATGCTACCAATTTCCGTCCGTCTCCCGGGGGTGGATGCTATCCGGGTCTCCTCCTAGATCAGCCTGCTTTAGTCCTGCAAAACAATCCCCGGGAGGTGTCCCGGGGAAGAAGCTCCGGTGTGATGATGAGATGGGGATAGCGGAGAAGGAAAACGTACGGAAAGTGCTCTCAATATAAAGTAGAGAGATATATGTCACATACCTTGTTTACTGTTTGAGACTAGTATTTATAGCCGAGCTCTACCTGCTTTGGGGATAAGGTGCAGGACCACTTCCTTTGTCATCATATGTCCTCTTCCTTATCCGGATGTACCTTCCAGCGGGAAAGGTACTGCTTTGATAGTTATGGGCCGCGGACCTTCCTGGCCCAACCGGATTTTGGGCCAGTATTATCACTAGCCCCCCAGACCAGTCATCCGGGTTTTCATGACGCGGGGAACTGGTCTTAAACGCTCCCTCTTTGGCTGCCACTCTCCTGGTAGGACCCATCCGTGCTACAATGGGTTTCTGACGACGCCGCCTTTTCCTCTTCTGCATTGATCAGTGTCTCGTTCATCGTGTCATTATTGCTTTTCCACCTTTTGAGGTGGCGGTTCTTATTCCTCCGTCTATATAAGGGGCCTAACCTCTTTCTCACTAGTTTACTTTCTGCAAAATTTCTTCAGACGCTCTGCTCATTCGCTCCCTCGCCCTTTCAGCCAAGTAAGCCCTATCTCCTTATTCTCTTCTTTTCTATGGGTTCCCCTCTTCACTCCAACTCCTCTCTAGATACCGAAGAGTTCCAGAGCCCGTACGAGATCCATTTTAGGACTGCCGATAGCCCTGTCTCCTCTCCGAATCCTTCCCTGGACGCTCGTTCCAAGGATTCCGATATTCCCCTGGAACGAGACGCCCCTGGCCCATTCGCCCTGGAAGAAATGAGTTCCCGCCAGGGTAGTTCTCCTGGTCATGCCCGGGAGGATTTGGGGGAGGAGGCTTTTGACGAAGGGCTCGGCGACGATGTTCCCCGGGGGCCTACTCACGGGGTGCGCCCATTAGGGCTTAAGTATTTCGATGTTTCCGTGGACTCTCCTCCCGTAGATAGGGACGTCTTGGATCTAGCCAAGCGCTCCTTCATTCCTCTTCCCCTTAATGCCTCCTTATCCAAGCTTCCCCCGGGGGCCTCCGAGCGAGAGGCCGCGTGCATCCCGCGTATACACTTTCAATACGGGCTTAGCCTTCCCTTCCCTCCTCTCTTCCTCGAGATACTCACTTTCTATAAGATAGCCCCGGCCCAGATGCATCCTAACGGGGTGGCTCTGATCTTGGCTTTCCTTCTCAACTGCGCTAGATGCGCCATTTCTCCTACTCTTCTCCTCTTTCGCTCTTTTTACGCTCTACGGAAGGCGCACGCTTCTTTCCCGGGCGTCTTCTCCTTCAACATCCGTTCGGGGATAAAGGATTTCCTCCTGAGCAAACCCCGATCAGCCAAGGGGTATCTTTCCAAGGGCTTCTTCCTGTGCGACTCCCTGGCTTATCCCATGCCTGCCTGGAATGATTCCATTCTTCCAGAGGACAAGAAGCCTCTGTCCAACCTCCCTGCGGTCGTTGCTAGTGACCACAGCTTCCTCCGTCTTTCCCCCTTAGATATGGAGGTTTTTTACAAGAGTGGGAACGCGGGTTATTTCTGGCCTCGCGGGATTTACCCCAGCGACCTCTTCACGCTCCCGCGCATCTCTGCGGTGTGGCCGGATGGAGGTGCCCGTTAAGATTTTATTTCTTATCTTGTTTTTATGAACTTCTCTTTTTTTTTTCTTTTTTTTTTGCTTGCTAACTTCCTTGTTTTCTTTGGCCTCAGTACAACCTTCTTTGTACGCAGACGTCATGGCCCTCACCGACAAGTCTTCCGGAGGTGATGCTCTAGCGGGGGACGCTCACCCAGATCGACAGACTCCTTCAACACCGCCAGTAGCTTCCCAACCTGGGCCACCTCCCCCCGAGAACCCTGCTCTTGTCCCTCAGAGGCCTCGTGCGCCTCCCAAGTCTCGCCAGCAGACACCCTCCGGGCCTTCTTCTGAGGTCCGTGCTACCCCCGGCTCGGCGCCTACCCCCGGGCGTCGATCTTTCATCCAACACCCTACTTACAGCGGTGGGGCAAGCTCGCGGTTCAAACGGCCGCCTCCTAGCGAGCTATCCGGGTCGCCCCCTCCCTCTCGTCAGAGGACCCAGGACTTCCTTCCTCCTCCTCCTCCTCCGCGGGCCACTGCTTCCGAAGCTATCCCGGAAGAAAAAGAAGAGGTAACCGCTATTCTAGATCTGTCTTTTGTCTAAGGTAATCCCTCCGTTTTCCTTACTTTCTTGCTTCTTTGTTGTGCAGAGCGTTGCCTTTTGCCGACGCCATCCTGGCGGACTCTCAGTTTGCCGAGGCATTGAATCGGACCTACTCCAAATACAGCGCGGGGCTGTTTGCCAAGATGGAGAAGGAACTCCGCGAGACCAGGGAGAAGCTAGCCGGGCAAGATGGCCTCGCCACCCAGCTAGAAGAGGCCAAAAGGAAGCTGGCTGATAAGGAGAAGCGGCTTGCTGACAAAGAGAAAAAGTTGGCGGAGGTGGAAAAGAAGTACTCCGCCCTGAAGAAGGACAAGAAGAGTTCTCAGCTCGAGGCCTTCAATGCCGTCACACAGAAGCTCCTTCGCTCTGAGGCGTTCGAGAAGAAGCTGGAGGGGATTGCCGCTGCGGCCAGCGCGGACGCCTGTCATGAAATGTATCGGAGTTTGCGGGGTTGGTTGCCCGGGCCCGCGCGTCTTGATGCCCAGGCGTCCTACTATCGGCCCAAGGCCAATGACCTATTAAACCATCGCTTCCGGGATCTTCAGGAAGCGAATCTGGAAAGTTTGGTGCCCCAGCTGTGGCGATCACTGGAGATGTCCTCCCGGGCTTTTTCTGCTTCGGACATCAGGAAGATGAAGCTCCCTGCGATCGGTGAGGCCTCCTGCCCCGACCCTGGCTCCGAGGACTTCAATGTTTATGGGGTCGTCCCAGAGACACCCCACTGGGCAGAGAATTATCTCGAATACTGCGCGGTGCCTGACAATTTCGGGTACCAAGCAGTTCAAGTCCAACGGGGGGACTACCGGGTTGGCCTTGCTGCGGGTCAAGACGACCTTCTTTACCAAACCCGGAAGGCTACGCGGAAGGTGGGGTACCCTGAACGGTCCGCTGATGAGCCCGCCGTGGACGCCCCTGCTTATGCCTGCCCTGAGTGGACCACCGAGGATCTGGTGGAGCTGGAGAGGAGGTTCGAAAGAGCTCACGCTATTCCAGGAGAGGGGCACTCTACTGAAGACCATGTATAACTCTAGACTTTAGCCTGCCTTTTCCCTTGTAATCTTCCTTTTTTAAGCATTTTGTAGCTTTCCTTCCCCCCGGGGAAGCGCATGTAGAACTTTGGCCTTGGTGCCTATTTTGATTAATGACAAGTTCTGCCTTTTAATGATATGACCGTCTTTTTTTTTGTAGTCTGAGCGTCCCTTAGAGGAGATTCTCCCGTGCGGGCCCATGCCTTATGTTTTTCCTCATCCTAGTAGTTCTTCCGGCACCTACTTCTCTCTCCCCCGCGCTGGGTGCCTCCAATGCTCTTTTCTTCAAAGGAAGCTAGCCCATTGGCGGTTTGGAGGCGACCAGGCTAACCGGGCATTAGCTGAGGCGGGGTTGGAATGCTTCCTTCAAGAGTTTGGGTCGATCCGGGTGTTGGTGGCGTTTCTTAAGGCAGTTGATGCCAAGTTCGGGTCGTTGAACCAGTGCTTCGACCTTGCTTCTGACCATATGCGGGAGGCCCTGAACTCTCATAGGACCATAGCTGAGCTGCAAGCCCTTCACGATGACTCCCAGCATCGTACTACCAAGGAGTTAGGCATGGTGTGGGGTGAACTAGAGCGGGCGCAGGAGAAACTGAGGACATTGGAGACCCGCTCCGCTCAGAACAAGCTTCTCTGTGACTTTGAGAAGGAGAATCGGTCCCTTACTCATAGGAATAGGGTCCTCCAGGATGCTCTATTAATCACCCGATTATCCTACCACCTGTTGGGTCTCAAGAATGGCTTAGTTGGGGTATCTCCTCTTACCGATATTCCAGCCGGGGTTCGCAGGACGATAGAACGTATGGAGGCTAACCCGAAGAGGTTTGGTGAGGGAGCTCCTCATCATAAGGCTTATCTGGATGTCGTTGAATGGCATAATAAGATAGCCGTGGGAGAAGTTGAGCCCTATCCCTCTAGCCTTCGCCGAGTTCCTGCCCGGGTGGAGGTGGACGTGGCATACGAAAGGTATGAGGACATGACTGTATCCATTGACCCGGAAGAGGTGGCCCGCCGGATAAGACGCATCCGGGAAATTGCCGACTCTGGAGTCACCACGAAGGGGATAAAGACCGCCGAGGGTACTCGTATTAGCCGGGAAGAGAAGGGTAAAAGTGCAGCAGTCATGTTTCCTAAGTACAGGTTTGTTACTTCTGCCGGGGTGAGAAGAATGCGCCTGGCGGAGCCTCTTCCAGAGGGATCCGTGGTTGTGCCCATCCCCGAATTAAACGAAGAGGACGCTGCTCAATTGGAAGAGGAGCTTGCGTGGAATCAAGCCCCGGATGCCCGCTTTGCCGAAGATCTCCTGTCTTCTCAATTCTTCGGAGGAGGTTTCCGCCCGGGTAACCCTGAGGGTGCTTCCGGGTCGGGCCCTAAATGGGTTTAAGGACGCGTAGATAAGAAAACCTGTATATAAAATTCTATGTAATTGTTCCTTTGCAATTTGTCCACATGTTCATGCGATGTATAAATTTCTTATGTAATTTAAAGATTGAATAAAATTGCCTTTCGAAAGAACCCTTCCCGTTAACTCTTCCTTACAACACTACATCTCTTGGTCCCCGAGCTTTCGTTCGAGCTCCGGGTCCACTCTAGCGGGGCACCCAAATGGGAGCTACCCATGGGTCCCTTTTTACAAATCTTCTCTAAACCCGGAACGAGGTCAGACGTTGGGTTATCTCTCCGGGCATATTTATGCGTCCGGAAGGGGTATATTCATGCCTAGCATATTCATGCTTAGCGTATTCACGCTTCCCGGGGGGCATATCCATGCCTGGCATATTCACGCCTAGCATATTCATGCTTAGCGTATTCACGCTTCCCGGGGGGCATATCCATGCCTGGCATATTCATGCCTAGCATATTCATGCTTAGCGTATTCACGCTTCCCGGGGGGCATATCCATGCCTGGCATATTCATGCCTAGCATATTCATGCTTCAGTAGCTGTGGTACGATGCGGGGCGCTCTACTTCCCGTAAAACCTTCTCAGGTTAGCTACGTTCCACCTTCTGGGGATCTCCTTTCCCTGCTTGTCCTCCAGCACATAGCTCCCTCCCGGGTATGCTTCCTTGATCTTGTATGGCCCTTCCCAGTTGGGCGCAAGTTTGCCCTCCGGGGCTTGGTGGCTCTTATCATTTCTCCTCATTACCCAGTCTCCTGGGATGAAAACTTCTTTCCGCATCCTTCTGTCATGATACCTCTTTACTCGCTCCTTCACCTTGGCTTCCTGAAGTGCCGCATTCTCTCGCTTCTCTTCCAGGAGATCCAAGTCAAGGCGTCGTCCATCGTTTTCTTCTTCCGGGCGCTGGTATTGAGTTCGAGGGCTTGGGATCCCAATCTCTGCGGGTATTACTGCCTCTGACCCGTACACCAAGCCATACGGGGATTCCCCGGTAGCCGAGCTTTCTGTAGTCCTATGGGCCCAAAGAACGCTGGGTAGCTCCCAGATCCAATTTCCCCGCGCCTTCCAAGCGGGTTTTTAGTCCCTTGATGATGGTGCGGTTGGTGACCTCTACTTGCCCGTTCGCCTGGGGGTGGTAAACCGACGTCAACTTCTGCTCTATGCCATACTTGACACACCATGATTTGAAAGGATCGTTCTCGAACTGCGCCCCGTTATCTGTGACTATGACCTTCGGGATGCCGAATCGACAGATGATGTTCTTCCAGCAAAACTTGACGCAAGTTAGTCCCCGTATGTTGGTGAGCGGTTCTGCCTCCACCCATTTGCTGAAGTAGTCGATCGCCACAATCAAGTATTTGGCTCCTCCCGGGGCAGTCGGGAATGGCCCGACCAAGTCAACTCCCCATCTGCTGAACGGCCAAGCTCCTGTGACTCCGACTAATTCTTCCCGGGGAACGTGGATTAGCGGGGCAAATGCCTGGCATGCCAAGCACCTCTGTATATGTTCTTCCGCGTCTTTGAACAACGTCGGCCAGTAATACCCCAGCCTTAGGATCTTTCTGGCCACGGTGCGAGCCCCTTGGTGGCTCCCATTAGATCCTTCGTGCACCTCCCGGATGAGGTGTTGGCCTTCCAACCTTTCTACACACTTTAGCAACGGCTGGAGATACCCCCTTTTGTACAGCTCCCCTTCCTGAATCACATACTTAGGCGCCTTCACTCTTAGCTTCCGAGCCTGAGCCTTATCCTCCGGGGTAGTTCCTTCTTCTAGGTACGCCCGCATAGGCGTGATCCAGGACTCTTCCTCGTTCACCAGCATTACTTGATCGCTCTCCTGGTAGCTTCTTCTTCCCAGTACCTCCATGTACAGCTTTTGGTCGGGCTCAGGTTTTAATTCCGAAGAAGCTAACTTGCTTAAAACGTCTGCCTTACTGTTCTGCTCCCGGGGAACTTGAACCAAGTTGAAGACTTTAAACCCGGCTATCAGAGGTTTTACCGTTTCCAAGTACCTTTGCAGGCTCTTTTCCCGGGCTTCATACTCTCCTTTTACTTGCTGCACCACAATCTGGGAATCACTGTGTGCCGTGAGGGTTTTGATTTCCATCTCCTTTGCCAACCTTAACCCCGCGATCAAGGCTTCATACTCAGCTTCATTGTTGGTTGTTTTGAAAGCGAATTGGACTGCATAGGGATACTCCTTCCCCTCCGGGCTGACCAACAATACTCCCGCTCCACTGCCCCCGGAGTGCGCCGATCCATCCACATACAACTTCCAAGTCAGGTCTGTCCCGGCCTTCGTTGTATTCTCCGGAGATTCAGGCATCTCCTGTTCTTCACTGATCCTTGCTTCTGATTCCAACAAGAAGTCCGCTAGGGCCTGGCCCTTGATCGCCCTCCTTGGCTCATACCGGATTTCATATTCTCCCAGCTCTATGGCCCATTTCATCATTCTCCCTGATGCCTCCGGCTTGAACATAACCTGTCTTAGCGGGTAATTGGTAAGGACCACTATGGGGTGGCCCTGGAAGTAGGGCTTAAGCCTCCTTGAAGCATGCACCAGAGCCAGAACCAACTGTTCCAACTCGGTGTACCGGGTTTCTGCCCCCCGAAGTGCCCGGCTAACAAAATAGACTGGGTGCTGCCTTCCCTCCTCTTCTTTGATTAGCACGGCACTTACCGCCTCCCGGGACGCCGCTATGTACAGGAAAAGCTCCTCCCCCGGGAGTGGCTTCTTTAAAGTTGGCAGCTGTTGAAGATGCTCTTTCAGGCTTTGAAACGCCTTCTCACATTCCTCGGACCACTCAAACGCCTTGGCCCTCCTGAGTATGTTGAAGAAAGGCAACTGCCTATCTGCCCCCTTTGATAGGAATCGACTGAGAGCCGCGAGAGACCCTGTCAACCGCTGTACTTCTTTCACTGACCTGGGAGAGGTCATCTTAGCTATGGCCTCCACCTTCTCCGGGTTGACATCGATGCCCCGGCTTGACACCATAAACCCCAAGAACTTCCCCGCACCCACTCCAATGGTACTTTTGGAGGGGTTCAGTTTTAGATTGCTCCGCTCTAGCTTTTCGAACATCTCCTCCAGGTCATTCAAGAAAACCCCGTAAGCCTTGCTTTTGACCACCATGTCATCGACATACACCTCCATGTTTCTTCCCACTTGGTCCTTGAATAGTTTGTCCACCATTCTCTGATATGTGGCCCCCGCGTTCTTCAGCCCGAAGGGCATTTTCTTGTAGCAGAAGGTCCCGAAATCAGTGATAAAAGAAGTCTTTGCCTTGTCCGCCTCGTCCATCTGCACCTGGTGATAGCCTTTATGTGCATCAAAGAAGGCCAGCACTGAATACCCCGCGATGGCCTCCGCCAGTCGATCCAAGTTCGGGAGAGGATAGCTGTCTTTGGGGCAACATTTATTCAGATCTGTAAAGTCGATACACATGCGCCAGTTTCCATCATGCTTCTTTACTAAGACTGGGTTAGCTATCCATTCCGGGTAAATAATTTCCTCAACCACCCCGGCTCTCTCCAGCTTCTTAACTTCACTCTTTATAAATTCCGCTCTTTCCGGGGCTACAGGTCTTTTCTTCTGCCTGATTGGTTTAGTTGCCGGGCTTATGTTCAGCTTGTGTACCCCCAATTCTGGCAATACTCCTACCATATCCTCCGGGCTCCATGAGAACACTCCTTGGTACCTAGCCAAGAGTTCCTTCAGTGCGCCTTTTACTTCTTCCGGGAGATCCTTTCCCACCGTGACCGTCCCTTTGTCTGCCACCTGCATCTCCTCCAACTCTTGGCGGGGAGTTTCTCCGTGTACCGCCCCTACTGCTTTCTTTGCGTCCAAGACCGCCGTCATCATACAACTTCTTGCGACTGCTTGGCTACCCCGCACGACCGCCACACCCTGCGCAGTGGGGAACTTCATCGTCAGCAAATACGGACAACTCGCTGCCCGGGCTTGGGTTAGCCATGGTCTTCCTATGATTACGTTGTACGGTGAGGGTGCATCAATAACCGCAAAGTTGCATGTCACCGAAATCCTCTTGCTCCGGTCCTTCTCATCCACCATGCACACTGCGAGGGGAATGACACCTAGTGGAACTTCGGGTTTACCCGTGAACCCTGACAAGGGAGACGAGGGGGGTTTCAGGTTCTGTCTCCCAATTCCCAACTGATCGAAGCAAGAAGCGAACATGATCTCCACGCTGCTTCCATCGTCCACAAACACCCTTTTGACCAAGAAGCCTTCGATTTCCGCCGTTACCACCATTGGGTCAGAATGGGGTATCTGTGGCGGGGCTGCATCCGCTTCAGAGAAGGTGAGAGCCTCATCGGGGCGAAACCTTTTCCCCTGAATCTCCCCCGGGGGAACATACCGGGTGCGGGCCCGGATAGCGGAAACTGACTGGCATGCTTCTCCAACTTCCCCACTGATCACGTTGATCATCCTGTTGGGTATTGGGGCCGGGTCCACTGCTTGGACCGGTGCAGCGGCTATGGCAGGCCTCCCTGGGGCCCTGTTGCCTTGGTTGCCTTGGTTGCCTTGGTTTCTCCCGTTTCCTCTCCCCGGGTTAGGCCTCCACCTCCTGCGGGGCGGCTCCTGAGGTTGGTCCCGGGGATTCTCCTTTTTTGCCTCCGCTGCCACGCAATCTCTCAGTTGTCCCCGCTCTATCAGTTTTTCTATCTCGTTCCTCAGCATCCTACACCCCTCTGTCGCATGCCCGTAAGACTTGTGGTAGGCGCACCACTTGTCCGCGTTTTCCCTAGACGGGGTCCCATGGATAGGCAACGGATCCGGGAACAGATCCTTGTGAATAGCATGAATCTCCGTTCGGGATTTGCTGAGCGGGGTGAAACTGTCCGCCCTTGCCCGATTTGCTGTTGCGGGAGCGGGGTCCCTCCTACTTGGGTCTGCCGCTCTCCTTCTTTCTATCTTGTCCGGGAGAAATCCCCCAGATTCTTCCTTTCTCTTTCGCGTGGCATCATTAACCGCGCAGAATAGTTGCACCGCCATTTGCAAGTTGTGAAAGGTTTCCGGGATATTTTCCATCAACTTCTGGAACAACGCCATATCCCTCAAGCCGTTTATAAACCCGCTAATCACCGCCTTCTCCTGCTGCTGCCTGTCGACAACCTTCATGCTATCGTCCATGTACCTTCGATAGTACTCCATTGACCCTTCTGCGGCCTTCTGCCGGGTAGCCAAAAGCTCGGTCAACTGCTTCCCTTCCTTCTTTAATCCAGCGTATCTGAACAGCAAGGCCTTAGAGAAATCGTAGTAATCTCTGAGACTTTCTCGAGGCAAGGAATCGAACCATGAAAGACAGTTTCCTCTCAGGTAACAGCCCACCAACTTGCATCTTAATTCCTCCGGGAAGTCCCGTGACACCATCAGGTTCTGGTACGTCCTGACAAACTCTTCCGGGTCTGTCTCTCCATTGTATGTCGGGATTCCCTCCGGGGTCCGAAGGCCCGGCGGCCATGGGTACGCAAGCACTCGAGGTACCCAAGGGGAGGTAGGTTTAGCTCCGTTTCTTCCCACTAGTTTGTCTAGTCGAGCCTCCAAAGAGTTGGGGTCCTGCTGAGCCACCTGATAGCCCCGCATCCTATCGTCCTCCCGATAGTATTTCTCTTGGTAACCATAGTTCATCCCCATTGATCCGTGCATGGGTAATGAATACTGGATCGGGTTCCCCTGGGTTCCAGGGGCCTGATAACCCAACGACTCCACCGGCATGGCTGGCAGGCCATACCCAACTTGTCCCGCCCCCCAGCTGGAACGTGGGTAATAGGGTGGAGCGTGTGGAACCAAATTCGATTGTTGTCCCGTAGCCATTCCCCCTCCGACCCCAAGACTTGGAGGGAATGAAGGTGGGACGGTGGAAGAGTTCACACGCCCCTGTATCCTTGGCGGCTGAACGACTCCGTCCAGGTCGATAACCTCTCTTTGGTATCCCCGAAGAGGTCCTGCCTGGTCTCCCCCAGGCTCCCTCCGCCTACGATTTTCCCGGGTAGAGAGTACCCACTGGCGGTACAACTCCTTGTTGGCTCTCATGAATTCCAACGCCGCCAATTCTTCCGCCTCGGCTAAGGATTGCCCCTCCTCCCGGGCTTCAGGTCCCTGGGTCCGGGGACTGCCTCCCCCGGCGGGTCTTGGTTCTTGCTCCTCCTGGTACTCTCTTTCCGAGTCGGCTTCGTCGGAGGCAGTTTCCACATGGCCATCCTGCGGTACCCCTAGCTCTCGCTGGTGTCTAGCCTCCTCCTGCAACTGCCTCAAGGTCACCTCATCCCCCGGGGGTGGAAGAGAACCTCCCCCTGAGGGTGCCGCGTTCTTCTTCGGGCGCCCGCGCCCTCTCCTTGGCGACTCCATCATGCGAAGGTGGAGAAGTCCCACTGGGCGTGCCAATTGATGCTACCAATTTCCGTCCGTCTCCCGGGGGTGGATGCTATCCGGGTCTCCTCCTAGATCAGCCTGCTTTAGTCCTGCAAAACAATCCCCGGGAGGTGTCCCGGGGAAGAAGCTCCGGTGTGATGATGAGATGGGGATAGCGGAGAAGGAAAACGTACGGAAAGTGCTCTCAATATAAAGTAGAGAGATATATGTCACATACCTTGTTTACTGTTTGAGACTAGTATTTATAGCCGAGCTCTACCTGCTTTGGGGATAAGGTGCAGGACCACTTCCTTTGTCATCATATGTCCTCTTCCTTATCCGGATGTACCTTCCAGCGGGAAAGGTACTGCTTTGATAGTTATGGGCCGCGGACCTTCCTGGCCCAACCGGATTTTGGGCCAGTATTATCAAATGCTTTTATACGCATCTCTATGGAAATAACATTCTAAAAGGAAATAGGAATATCTAATAACAATTACCATAACAAATAACCTAATTAGAATAAAGAAAGGAATAGTAATATATCTAAATAAGGAATGGAATCCCATCATTCCCGCGTCCCTGAAAGAAGGCTTGTCCTCAAGCCTGAAAATTGTCGCAATGCACCATGGAATCAACCATTCTCGAAAGGGATCGTCCGACATCCAAACACAAACTTGTAGGCCCAGTCCAACATGATTGAAAGTGGGTGACATGGTAGAAACAACACCTCCTACAAGCTGGACTTGAAGATGACGAACCGGAAACCCACACTGACGAGCAATATTAAAATCCACAAATTGATGAAACAACCCAGAATCCTGACCAACTGATTGAGTTGTTTCCAGAACTCTTATCGCACGTGAAGAAACAGTCACATGTTGTCGCTGGTTTGTCTGAATCTTCAATTGTGGCAAATCTGACTCTTGGAGTGGGTGGATCACCATCGATAGGGGTAGTGGTTGATGTGGTCGTTGTGGAACATCACCACGGGAATCCGGACAAGCAAGAACCTGCGATTGACTATGCAGAACCGGAAACTGATTGTGAAATTGGGCGAAAGTTTCCCGGATCTGAGTCTGGATCGATGCGGAGAACGCTTCCATCTGTTGGCGCACGTTCTCGGTAACACCGTCCATAGTCTTTTGGAGTGCGTCAAGCCGGGCGGCATGGTCACGGAAGGTAGATGTGTGGCCAGTAGTGACCTCTTCCAATTCCTTCACCGTCATAAGGAGAGAAAAAAAAATTATCGAATTTTTCAATCTGGCTGTGATACCAAATGATGAGGTTCGATACCTCAGGGGGATATGGCTTGTTTGATTTGTAGCCTAACAACCAATTGAATCAGAAGACCCAAGAATATTTGTTTATTGATTTGATAATTGATGAAAACATAGGAGCCTGACAATGCTTTTATACGCATCTCTATGGAAATAACATTCTAAAAGGAAATAGGAATATCTAATAACAATTACCATAACAAATAACCTAATTAGAATAAAGAAAGGAATAGTAATATATCTAAATAAGGAATGGAATTCCATCAACATGTGCTACAATTGGAAGGAAGTAAGATACATGTGTACTACGATATGATGTTACATCAATAAAGAATAAGAGAGGAGTGATCTACAAATGTTTTGTTGAGCATAAAAGTCGAGACTTGTGATCATTCCATCTTGACTTCCTGAGTTATTTGTAGAAAGAAAATAAAAAGTATTTTGATTTTAAAAATTCATATTAATTAAATTGTAATCAAATAAAAAATATATAGAAATCATGAAAAAGGTAAATAAAAGGTCACAATAATTTGCAATTCATATTTACCTTGATGATTCTCGACAAAGTTGTAGTACTTATCTGTAAAAAATATTTTTTGTTTTGCCCGATTTCTATTTTTGAAAGAAAGGAGGCTTCACAAGTACATATTGGCAGATATTCATTAACAACACAAATATATAAGGTCCATTAATCTTCTATGTTCTTCCAAAAATAAAATCTTCTCAACTTAAATTCATACCAATTCAATTCAATAAATTTAAAATATAATTTGACAATGTTCAACTTAATTTAATCGTGCTATTAATATATATTTATGCATTAATTTTTAGTTTAATTCGTAGCCGTTTTACTGTTAAATCCAAATAAGTTCAAAAATGTAACTTGAATGTGGTAAATTAAAGGTCACTTTATGAGGGTAATTATCTATATATATAGCAAAATTTATGGGTGTAATTAAGGAATTTAACCGTGCTATTCATATTTTAATGCATTAATTTTAAATTTAATTCGTAACCGTTTTACTGTTAAATTCAAAAATATAACTTGAATGTGGTAAATTAAGGCCTAAATTAAAGGTCACTTTATGAGGGTAATTTTCTATAGAGCATAATTTGTGGGTGTAATTAAAGACATTTTTTTCATGTACCTGAAATTTGTAATCATGAATTGATAATTATTTAATGTGAAAATTTTATATATTTGTTTTACAATCTTATAACCTCCATCGTAAAACTCTTTATTAATCAATTTATTAGCAACACAAAATATATAAGCTCCATTAATCTTATCAACTTATTTGTTCTTTTAAAAAAAATCTTCTCACCTTATTTGTTCTTCTAAAAAGAAAAATCTTCTAAACTTATCTGAATTTATTTCAGATCAATTAAGTCATACCAATTTAATTCAATAAAGTTAAAATGTAATTTGACAATGTTCAACTTAATTTAATCATGCTATTAATATAATGATTGAGAAAATTATAACCTTACGTAAGTAAGTTTTAGGAAAATACATCTTTCGTAAATAGTATATTTTTCAATTTTCAAATTATACATTAATTCTAATAAAACTTATAGTAAGCCATGTTGAAGGTGAAAATCTTGACATTTGACTTAAACAAACAGTATGTAAGGTCTCATTGGCAAATTGGTTTCTTGTTTTATTAGTTCCATCTCAAAACTTCATTTACGAGGGATATGTGAGCAGAATAATTTCATCGGCACAGTTGTATTGGCGTTGATCGTACGTTTTGCTTGCACTTGCCAAAACTGACCTAAAAAGACACCCAATTAACAAATATTTCCTTGAACTTAAGTCAAATATTTCCGCTGATGTTTTCTCAATGTGATAAAATTAAACCCCAACATCACAATCGAAAACCTGGAAAAGAGGTCTTGGCGATTCCAAATCAAAGAGAATATTCCAAAAATATCAATAACAATCATTGTTTTACCTGAAATTTTCAAAATCGGGTGTTAGTGTCAGGAAATCAATCAAAATCTGGAAATTTTATTAAGCTCATTATGATCGAAAATTAAATTGAATCGTGACTGAAGAAGTCAAGGCTCGAAAGAACTAAATATGTCCATAAAAATTAACGACTTGACACTCACAACAATAGGAATTCTTCAAGTCTGCGATTACCCACAACAGCATTCCATCCACGTTCTCCCAACTTGAAAGCTAGCTAAATGACTCACATACTACTAACCATATAGATTCGCAAATAGGAAAACAAAGTCGAACATTTTTAATTAAGAGGTCGAAAGAGCAGCTTACAGAATATTTATAATCATTGTGCATATGGCGAAGAAATGCATCATTTGCTCGAGCATCTAAATCCTCTTTCCACACTTTCTCAGATTACACAGCCCGAATGGGACTTCATGAGCGGAGGATAGGGAGACATTTAAATGGCAAATAAGGAAAAGAAACTGAAGAAGAAGAGGCAAATTAATTTTGGAAACTATAAGGCTACAATATTAAACAAGGATTGAAGGAGAGGAACTAATGAGGAGATTAATGGTGTGAAAAGAAACTGAAGAATGGGCGTTAATAAAACAGCAATTGATGCGGAGGTTTATGGAAATTAATTAATTGAAGAAGGAATGGAAAATGGAAAAGACTTTTCGGTAAAATATTAAGTTAGAGAAATATTGAGGTGGCCAGAATGATGAGGTGTACCTGAGGTGTCAGATAATGTGGTATGCCACATGTCAACATGTTAGGTGGGTTTTGTTAAAAAAACTTGTCTTCATATATATATATGGTTAGATACATATATGCAAGGAATTGATCCACCCACCACCCAACAATTCCGCCATATAATTTCACCACCGTCCCCGTAGAAAAACCCAATAAATTATAAAAGTGCACACGCTTTGCACTAGTCAAACATCGTGCAAGAATAATTGTTTCTCTAGCAATAATATTCGTGCAAACTTAACTCTCTTTTCTTCAAACAAACTATTATAAATCATGTCAATAGATTTAGAACATTAGTTTCAAACAAACTGTACTTTAAATTTATTAATTTTTCTAATTTTTTTTTTGATGGAAAATGTTAATTTCATTAATAACAAAACATATTACAAGAGGGAGCAATACATCAAAAGCCATTGGCTAATTTATGCTCTTCCTCTACTCCACTTCTAGGAACTTTATTATAAACTATATAAGTGGAAAAGTACTAGTAATATCCCCAATATCTTGAACTAGCGAAGCCAACTGCCAGGGGGGGTGAGCAATCCTTATCTTTCAAAATGGATATGAGCTGTTGCGAGTCCGAAACGATTTCCAAGTGAGATATTGACATGCTCTGTGCATATTGAAGCCCCAAAAGGAACCCTTTGGCTTCTGCCATTAAGGCCGACTGCGCAGAAAAGTGTTGCATTCTTGATTGCAACAGTAGGGAAGGGAGACTATTTCCATTCCTGCAAATAAGTGACCAAGCTGCTGAACCATGTCCTTTATCCGACCAGAATGCCCCCATCAAATCGAAGAAGATGATTAACGATAGGCAACGTTGCGCCACTGCTACTCTGACGTTCATGGGAGACCGCGATCATGACATCATTCAAGTCTTCAATATCCCGCAACTTAGCTCTGCCTAAACTTAAGCAAAGGTCTTGCTGAGCTAAATGCAAAGTTTGCCGAGGATCTGGAATATTCCCATCATACACATATCTATTCCTTGCTTTCCAAATATTCCAAAGGATGCACATCGAAAGATTTATAGCCTCTTTATCAAGGGCTAACCTAAACCAGCTCCAGAACCATTCAGAAAAGGATTGAGGAATTCCTATATTGAAATCAAAACCCAATGGTGAGATTCTCTAGGTTCTTTTGGCATGTTCACATTGCAAAAACATATGTTCAATAATTTCTGTTTTGCCCGTAGAACAAATCACACAACGCGAGTCATTTGTTAGCCTACGAAAAGCTAGACTCGATATTGTTGGGATTGCATTCCATAAACACCTCCAGATACAAATGAGGATTTTTGATGGTATCTCCAACTTCCAAAATTGAGGCCATTTTGGCTAACAGAATCTTGGACCATGAGCAGGTAGAGGTTGAGTATCCAAACTTCTGTATCCCGTCTTGACCGAATATTCACCCGACTGTGTGTATGGCCAA
Organism: Cruciata laevipes; assembly: GCA_963678965.1. Lineage (NCBI taxonomy): Eukaryota > Viridiplantae > Streptophyta > Magnoliopsida > Gentianales > Rubiaceae > Cruciata > Cruciata laevipes. The sequence goes on from OY787639.1 coordinate 7,187,607, forward strand.
ATGATCTTATCTGGTGGCTTTTGTGGTGAAACTTGAATTGCCATAATCTTCTGAACTATGTCTACAGGGAATATGACACGAAGAAGCGGCAACCTCCATTCTGAGTTCCGATTGATGAGATCAGCAACTTTCATTGTTGTACCCTGCGTGATAACTGAGCTTATAGGGACGGGAGAATTTACTCCTGGTATCCAGTTATCATCTAAGTTGATTTGATCTCCCTTTCCAACCATCCATTTGCAATGCTTTTTCAGGAAATCTCTTCCCCAGATCATGCTTTTCCAACCCCAAGATGCATTAGATTTGGATCTAACCTGAAAAAATGTATCCTGCTTGCAATACTTATGCTTGAAGATAATCACCATAAGAGAATTCCTATTTTGTAAGATACTACAAGAGTGCTAAGCAAAAAGGGCTTGATTCATCTGGAATGCTGATCTAAGACCAAGCCCACCTTTGCTCTATGGGAGGCACATTTTTCTCCAAGAGCACCAATGGAGTCCTTTACCTTGTAGATTTCCCTTCCATATGAATCTAGCTGTCATTCTATCAATTTCATCTAGCACTGTTTTTGGCATCTTAAAAATACTCATAGGGTAGAGGGCCATGGAAGATATGGTGTGTTTGGCAAGAGTTATTCTTCCGGGAAGATTGAGGAGCTTATTCTTCCAGGAATCATACTTAGCCCTTATTTTTCCTAACAAAGACTTGTAAGCAGAAGTCTTTCTTTGAGAAAAATCAAGATCCATACCTAGATATTTCCCACCAATACCTTTTGAGTGTATGTTCAGGGTATATCTCAACAGCGACTCCATCCGTGGGGCGGTATTGGGGCTGACCATGAGAGTTGACTTGTCAAAATTAATCCGCTGACATTAAATGGGACACTTTCTGCACTCCACGACCTGGTCTGAATCCATTTAAACATCTGCATTTAAAGTGGCTTGGATGATGCTAGATAAATATTGTAGGCTAATATCAAAGAGCAGCGGGGAGAGAGGGCATCCTTGTCTGAGCCCACGTATAGGATTGAAAAAATCTGAATGCCATCCATTTACTTTAATAGAGAGACTAGCAGTACTTATGCATTGATGAATATGGCTGATCCAGGAATCCGGAAATTCCATGTAGGTTAATGCAGAGAAAAGAAATGGCCATGAGACTCGATCAAAGGCTTTACTCATGTCTAGCTTTACTGCTGCCAGTCCAACCTTTCCTTTTTTATTTTTCCTCAAAACCTCAAGCATTTCATGTGCTAATAGTACATTTTCCCCAATATTCCGACCTTTGATGAACCCCAACTCAGCTTTGTCTATCACTCCCTCCATGACCTTAGATAACCTGTTGGCCAATACCTTGGAAACTATCTTGTAGTTAACGTTACACAACGAAATTGGCCTGTAATCTTCAGGTTTTTGGGGCATCTGCCTCTTCGGTATGAGCGCAATAACAGTTTGGTTCCACTCTGAAGGCATTGGTTGTCCTTGAAAAATCTGTAATATACCTGAAGTGATCTGAGTCCCTACTTGATCCCAGTGATACTTATAAAACCCTGCAGGCATCCCATCCAACCTGAGAGATTTCCACGGTCTCATGTTGTTTATAGCTTCCCAAATATCCTCACTAGTAAATTGTTTCTGAAGAAAGTCAATGTGATGTTGTTGGAGCTTCAAGTGGTTTTGCTCCATAAAAGTTGGCATGCTTAGCTCTGGACTAGGCTGAGTTGGATAATATGATGGCAGTACATACACCTTTTTGAAGTGGTCTATGCCTTGTATTTCAGACTCATCCATACACCAGCGTCCTGTTATCCTTCAGCGCCGTTATCTGATTTAAGGACTGCCTTTTGGTGGCCCATCTATGAAAGAATGATGTATTTTTGTCTCCAAACCGACCTCATTGAACTCTTGAGCGCTGCCAGTAGTCGGCTTGTCTTGCCAAGAGGTCTTTCAGTTGAAAACTACAGTTTTGCTCTTTTTCCAATCTCTGAACCGATGATGGGGGCAGTTTTTGAAGATATTCCAATTCCTTGGTCAATTCTTTAATTTTTGCTTCTAGAGAACCATAATTTTTCCTACTCCAATTTGATCGATAGATGCTTTAATGAAGAGGAAAGCTTATCAGTGATGCTTACCAATTGCAACCTGCGCCTGTGGACTCATATGGAGCTTGCCAAATTTTTCTGAGGATTTGTTTCGGAGTGTCACTGTGCATCCAGTGAGCCTCATACCTAATCCATCTTTTTGCCTCTTTTTTCAATGGATTCAACTCCAATATCAATAGACTCTTTGTACAAACTACTTCGAGGTTTTTTTGGCTTCCCAAAAAATACAAATAATAAAAGAAATATTTCCGGATACCCCTAAATTGTTTATTAAATACTCACATTTCTTTGAAATTTTGGAAAGTATTTTAATATCCCTGTATTGATGTTAATTTTATAAAATGTACATGTATCTCCAGATACTTTTCTCGGCATCAAAAGGTTTGTTTTTAAGAAAATTTAAGTCACATAAAACTCGAAAACAAGTAGTTAAATACTCTCGGCCAGAGCTTTCAAAGATATAATTCAGAAAATCATTGTCATCAAAATATACCATATCACTTTTCAATATCTCATAAGTAGTGCAATTAAAAAGGAACTTAGAGGCTACATTGTTATTTTTCTCCATTAAAAAATACAATGAAACACACGGTTCTTTAATGAGTTATGAATGAGAAATATGTAGAGAAGCAAAAATTATCTTTTAATTTCACATTAAACCAAGAAAATAATGTTCCAAAAATAAAATAAAATGGAAATATATATTATGAGAGCTTTCGTCTCTTGGAGTCTGAAATAGTTGGCAGCTCCTCCTCCTGGGTAAGCTCTTTTATAGCCACTTGTATTCTCTTTTTAGCCTCTTGTCTTCTTCGTTTGTGTTCCTCTACGGCATCTTTCTGGCGCTGGAGTTGAAGCTGCAGCATAAGTATCATGGTTTCTCTGGCCTGATGAGGTCGCAGAGAATTCAGAATATGATGCATATTCTTGAAGATTACGCCGATTTCCTCCACCTTCCTCGCATATTCCGACGGACGCTCTACGAGGATATCGGTGAGCTCCAGTAACCGGAGTTGCAGTCCTCTGTTCAGCGCCCGGAGTTCCTCCCTGAGATCGACGTTGGGTCCATCGATGTATATCCGGCGAACGCCGTGTTCCTCCAGGCTTGGAAGCACGTAATCGGTGGTGTACGTGGCACTGTACATAGTGTAGGTCCCTTCGATTGGCGCCGGCGGCGGTGGAGCGGAGGAGATCAGGTCATTATTGTAGCGCTTGTAGAATGGTGGTGGTGGCGGAAACGATGCCGCTGTCATCTCCATATTGTCCGATTTTGATGATCGTTGGATTCAGCTGCCTTGTTATGTATAAATAGAACTTTGGAATCCGATTTCTTTTTAGAATCGATTAATATTTCCTAATTAGATTTTTATGTGCATGTGTCTTATATAGTATAAAGAAAGAAAAATCCGATTCATCATCATAATCGGAAATTAAAATTAATTGTTTTTATTAGTTTAGTATCTTTTATGGCAAAGTCTTGGAAGAGATAGAGACCGGATTAAATTGTAACATAAAACATGCACATTTTAACTTAAAACATGAATTTTTTTGAAACATAAAACATGAACATTTGACTTAAAACATGAATATTTTAACTTGAAACATTAAATATAAAACATGGATGTTTTAACGTGAAACATGAACACTTTAATTTGAAACATGAAACATGAACACTTTAACTTGAAACATAAAACATGAACATGAACATTTTAACTCGAAATATTGTACGCTGTAGCAAATTAAAACACTGTAGCTCGTGCTTTTAAATTTTTAAAAATTACAAATTGGTCTCTCCTTGATTTTCTTTATTATTGCACTATTTATAATTTAGTCTGATCTCTATATAGAGACGGTCTCCCCAAACACTAACTCATTTTTTATTGGTATTCTAAAATACAAATCTTATATGGCATTATACAATTCTGATATGCATGGTATTATACAATTCTTAGTTTAATAATTCTTATACATGAGTTATTGTGCATTTTTATTGTTTCGATTATGTATCTTATTTTATGTACATGTGCATTATGATAATAAAATACATAAATGGAATAGATATGATACACAATAATATAATGCACAACACATTGAACTAATACACATAAAAATGGTGTAAAATGCATTATGATTCAGGTACCAATATACTCCTCTAACCTGGGTTAAACTAGTTTCACTTGTTGTACTTTTTAATGAATATTCTTAATTGAGACCGGTTTCAATTGGTTTCACTGAATAGTTATGCTTAATAGATAAAAGATCAGTTTTGAAAGTGATAAAATTATACATAAAAATGAAAAGATCAATAACAATACACTAAATGATCACGCTTAATATTTAAAATATCGAGATTAAAAGTGAAAATATCAACATTTATCTCTACGCACCTGAATCGTCGAGGTGATTGCACTCTAATAACAGATTAAAAGCCCAATTATTCCTTAACCATAACTGTGTCATGAGACAAGCACCATATATGTAACACCCCCAAATTTCATTCGATAAAATAATTATTTATTAAAATTTGGTTGAGATGTTAATGCATTATTACAATTTATAAAGTCTAAATGCATAGAATCTAATACAAGTTTACAAAATTCTACTCTAATCTTTTTATACAGTTCCTACAACATAACTCGACAATAAACTATAAACTTGTGTCATCACTCTTGAGAGGTCGCCTAATGGTCAAATATACCCAAACATGATCTGTAAAAGAAATGGTATGAAAGGAGTGAGGTATAACTAGCTTGGTGAAAGTTTTCCTATTTTCCAAGACCTTAACAATCGACACTTTTGACAGTTAAACACTTAATGCCACAAATAAAACAAGAGAACATGACAATTTTATCCAAGAAGATAACTCTATTGCATTTGTTGAAAAACATGTCAAGTATGAAATTAAATATAAGAAAACATGCAGTGATAACATGGTAGAAACAATTACACAATTACAATAGTCATAAAATGACTAATCAGAACACTAGGACAAACGCTGCCATAATAACACGAAACAAGATAATGGAGTACTCAAGTCAATATCAAATAAAACGATCCATGATACAGGCTTATCAGACACACAATATATCAACAAGCATACACGATTTACAATAAACAATACACGGCACACATGATACACAATTCACGATCCACGATTCACGATTCATTCAGTACATTAACATGGGTCACCAAATGATCCCATAGTTCCACTATCATTTAGTTCAATACACATGAGTCACCAAGTGATCTCATGGTTCCACTATCATTCAGTTCACTTTCATGGGTCACCGAATGATCTCATGGTTCCACTATCATTCAGTACAATAACATGAGTCACCAAGTGATCCCATGGTAACATGATACAGTCACTTTTCCTTCTAGGATTCTAGCGGTGGCTCCCATACGTATCACTTAATCCCATATGGATTCTAGTGGTGGCTCCCGTATGTAGCACTTAGTTCCTTGGAAATTCAGCACAATCATGCAATTCAATGATCACATACACACTTAACATTTTGTGTAATATATCTAGTATAATAAGCAAGCACACCTTGTAAATAATCATAGCAAAGACCAACCACAAAGTACATATTTAAATTAACATTTAAACGAGTATTTAACTAATCACGAGTGTTTTTCGAAAAGGGATTGAAAAAAGGTAAAACCCTCACCTTTCATGCAATTCAAGATCTATGAGATTCAATGAAACCTGCAAATATTATATAGTATGCAACTAATCAACCACCATTTAGGATTTACATAAATCGAATTAACAATTGTTGAAACTGAATTGACACTTATGGCTAGTACTCATGAAACTGATCATAACTCATGACATGTGTTTCTTAAAATTATAGGGTTTTAATATTTAGAAACTAGACATCTGTATCTTTCATTTGAATATTTATAATCTAAACTCCATTCACTATTTACCCTCCATAAATTCCCTTTTATGTGAACTAGAACTGAAGAGTTTACTACTGACCAGTACTTATATAAATGATCATAACTCATACTCCCTCCGTCCCAGCCAAAGTGTCTTAGCTTGACTTTTGAAAGTCAAACTGAGACAATTTTGACGGCTAATATATTTAGTTAAGTATGTAAATTCCTTTTGAAAATGTATTATTTTAAAATATATGATATTATGAATCCAACAATATTTTACATGATATTAATCTAGCATATAAACTAATAGATATTAATGGTCAAAGTTGTCTCTGTTTGACTTTGAAAAGTCAAACTAAGACACTTTGGCTGGGATGGAGAGAGTAGCACTTTACTCATAAAATTATAGGGTTTAAATATTTAAAAACTATACTTCCGTACCTTTTATTTGATAGTTCATAATCTGAATTTCATTTACGATTGACCCTACAACCATCCCCTTTAACATGAACTAGAACTGGAGAGTCTATTACTGACCAGTGCTCACTTAAACAATCATAAATTTTTGCACATAGTTCATAAAATTATCGTTATAAACTAGACAACAATATCTTTCATTCTGTATATTTTACATAATATTTTAACTTTTATTTCTATGTAATCGAACCATTTTAAAATGACTGAAGAACAAAATAACAGAAACAAAGAAATTCACTTCTAACCACCAGTTATTCAAATGATCATATCTTTTCACTCAAAACTCCAAATATTTAGATTCTTATACCATTACAAACTACATTTCAATATCTTTCATACTAAAGTTTCAAAAAGAAATTCTAAGGATATTAGACCCTTCAACGATCAGTTTAATACAGACCTGTATCTTAGACTTCACCCATATAGAGTTTTACCTCCACTATCCCCTAATATGTTATAGCACTGATCAATTATAAAATGAAATCACTTACTCTTATACTAGTTTATCAGGTTAACTTGATCAAGTAAGGGAGGAAAACTTTCAATTTGAATGACGAGATAATTGGTTAATGACATGAGAGATCAGATTTGCACTTTCCTTGCTTGCTTAAACCTATCCCTGGCTCTTCCTCTATTGTCTGGTAATGATGCTATTGAGTTTTTGGTTTTTAAGGTGAAAGGATGGGAGGATGAGCTTATTTATGTATTCAAGAATGATAATAACTTTTCTCAGTTAGGGTTTAAGAATATAACTATATAAAAAAGTTCCTATAGATACAAACTCTTTTTATTTTATTTTTCAAGTATAACAATAACTAATTCATCCAAGTAATAGGGTTCTCAATTGACTCTTTCTATTTATTTTGTTTCAACCTTTTATCCTTTCAAATCCATCATTCGTAGAATCTTTGTTTCACGAAATAATATTTAATACTTAAAAAAATGCCTCACAATATATACATAGACTTTGTAAATACGATCTTAATGGTTTAGTATTTTTTTTTATGACATTTTTGAAACATATATTAAATAGGAGTAAAATGATCGTAAAGATGCACTAAATTATCAAGTTGCACAATAATCCTGGTCTCACTTTGCCATTATTCCTTCAAAAACAATATACATCCAAATTATATTCCTCCACTTGAATCAATGCTATTAAAATATCTCAGCCATGAGTGATTAAAACTTTGTATATATATATATATATATATATATATATATATATATATATATATATCAATTCCGGGGAGCTTCAATATCCTCGTCCAAAAATGGATAGTCGGTGTAGCCAACAACCGGATCAGAAGAATAAAAAGTATGTCGGTTAAACTTATTCAGAGGAGCATTCAGCTCAAATCTCCGAGGCAGATCGGGATTAGATATGAACCATCGCCCATACACGATCAGATCTGCATCGCCTTCCTTCACGGCTTCGTTGCCATCGTCCCGGATATATCCGCCGCCGGCAAGCAAAGTCCCTCTGAACGCCTTCCTGATTGGAGCCAGGGTGAAACCCTCGCGGCTCCGGCTAGATTCTCCGATCATCAACCGCGGTTCGAGGATGTTGATGTACAGAATACCGTGCTTGTTGGCGGCTTCGGCCATGTACAGGCTTAGCGCAGTGGGGTTTGAATCTGACGCTTCCAGTAAGTTCAGCCATGGCGTCATCCTCAGTCCAACTCTCTGCGGCCCGATCGCTTTCGACACGGCTTCGATTACTTCCACGGCGAATAGGCACCGGTTTTCGAGAGATCCTCCGTATTTATCAGTCCGGTCGTTGACCTGATCTTTCAGGAACTGTTCTATCAGGTAACCGGAGCCTGCGTGGATTTCAACCCCGTCGAAACCTGCAAATGTTTTTGGATATCCAAATGAAACACCGTTATACTGTTTGAATTTTAATGGTGTGATTAAATAAACAGAAGATAAATCTTTACCAGCTTCGATTGCATTGATAGCAGCAAGCTTGAACTCATTCACAATATGAGGAATCTCATCTGTTCTTAGCCGCCGCGGAGCTGAATAGTTTTCGAGCTCAAAACCACCGCTAAGTGGCCGTAAGGACGGCGGAGTTACTGCTTTGTCTGTCGACGAAACTGCTCCACTTGGCTCGGAACCTAATTATAAACATTTTCAAACAACGTCAGTGAAGATTAAACCAGAAATTGAATATTCAAAATATATCGTTGAGAAGATTATAATCTGTGTTAATTAATTACCGTAATTGGAAGCTCTTCCAACGTGCCAAATCTGGCAGAAGAAAACAGCGCCCTTAGCATGAACAGCATCCACAATTGGTTTCCACGCCTCAACCTGCTCCTTTGTCCAAATTCCAGGAGTATCCGGATATCTACAAATTTTTAATTGTCATAATTAATGTGTTTCTTAATTAATTTTACTGACGAAAATCTAACTTTAATTTCAATCCACTTGCATTTTTTGACAAAGAAAAAATAAAACTAAATGTCATATTCACAAGTTTTGGAATCAATATTTGGCAAAAGAATCTTCAAAAAAAGTCTTTTGCGTAGTCAATTATTTACAAGTGTCATATCAAACATTTTTATAAGGTCATGAACATTTAAACAGTTTTCTTAATTTAATTATATGCCTAAAATGATCAGTGTCGTATCAAACAGTTTTTTTATAAGGTCATGAACATTTTTATAATTTTACTAATTATATGACTAAAGTGATCAGTTTCGCGTGCTAATCTTTCTGTCTTTTTTTTATACTAATTAATCAACATTTTTCCAGCTTCTATTTTATAATTTATAGTTCATACATTAATCAACTATATCATTAAGAGTATGAATTCTGGTATTAGAATGAAATACAATCATGAAAAAAATATTCATCTGTTATAAATTACAAAAATAAATTACTGCAACTGATTTTTAATTACCCTTTGACAGCAGTTTCGGAGATGCTGGTAGCTTCGGTAATGAGAAGGCCGCCTTTAGAAGCTCTTTGGCTGTAATAAAGCTGAACATGTGGTTGCGGTAAATTCCCGTATGATCTTTGCCTTGTTAGAGGTGACAACACCACTCTGCATTAATCCAAGAGTTAATTATATTTGTATGAAATAATATTAATTAATTTTGCATAATTATAATTAATATTGTTATATTCATTCTTCTTGTGCATGAGATCGACAGATAACCAACCGGATTTCTTGTTTGACCTAACACTTTGAAAGCCTTCAATTAATAATGAACGAATATGATTTCTTGTCTGACCACATCGTTTAGTACTAAATCCATTGCCTTGTTAATTTAACTACTATTAAACTTAAATAAATGTGTGCTAGTATTGTGTTTTTATTTATGAACAGAGATCATTGTACTATATATTGCAATTTTACTTTTCAGAGTTAAATTTGAAAACTTCAACTGTAATTATAAGATAATATTTATATGGTAAAAGTATAGTATGACATATTGTTATATTCATTTGCAACATTAATTTTTTTATATATATTAACAGTCAAGTATGATTATTTGTAAAATATGATCATTGACAATTGTGAAAATTCAACTGTACTAGTTAGTGTGATACAAATTAATGCACAAATATGGATGATTAGATGAGTAAATTAAAAATACACGAGTTAAATTGGAGATATCGCAAGTATCGGTTTGTGCTCAACGTGCATGCATGAAGGCTATTCAATGTAATTTATTATTACTATTATTTTGAAGGATCATTCAATGTAATTTTTATCGACGTGCATGCATGAAGGCCTTTAATTCTTGGGTGAAGCAGCCAGGACCGGTTCTGGGATTTTAGGAGTTTCAAGCAAAAAATAATGAAATTTTAGGGTTTTAAAGTATAAAAAATAAAAAATTCAATACTTTACAAAATAATTATGAATTATACATTAAAAATCACTATAAATAGAGAATATTTTATTTATATTCAATTTCATATAATGTGTGAGGTCCTTATTTTAGAAAACAATATATTTTCTTTACATAATTAAATTTAAATTAATAAATATACTATATATGTTTTCTAAAAATGGGGCCCTTTTTTCCAAAATTATTTGGGGACCTCGAGCGGCTGCTTAACCCACGTATAAGCAGGGCCGGCCCTGGAAGCAGTTTCAACCAAGAGGCAGAACCAAATAAACTTTTTTTTGAGAGATTTGATGTTTGATGATGTGATGAGTTTTGATGAACTGACGCTGATGTTTGATGAGGTGTCGAGGTTTGATGAGATGATAGCGAAGTAAGGTGAGGTGGCAGCAATAATGAAATTTTCTTTATTGGGTCATGCCTCGTGAGTGAAACTGCCTTATTGGAGAATTACTCAACTTTTTATCTTATCATTATTTTTGCTTTTGGAGGTAGTTTTTCTTGTATATTCAAGTCACATTAAAATCACGAAGTATTGAGGTTAAGAGAAGAATATAAAATATTCATATTGTTATATCTAGCCAAATATAATATAACAATATGACTATTCTATATTCTTCTCTTAACCTCAATATGAACTAACCATAGTAATATCTTTACAATGATGTATAAAGTTATTTCGTTCATAAACATACAAGTCACATTGAAATCATGAACTAACAAGTAACCATAGTAACGTTTTGCGGTATATTTCAAGTCAACTGAATAGAATACTGATATATCAAGTAAAAGATAAAAAAAGATGTGGCTAGATACACGTACATATCTATTGTTTTTGTAGTTCCGTATTTTTACTATAATACCCTTAATATTTTTAAGGTAAAAAATGCACTTTAAATTATAAGATTTTATCAGAGGTATTATGGTAAAGTATGAACCTGAAAAATGTACATATAGAAAACACGTGTGCTATTGCCTTTGGTTTATTATTTTTGGTTATGTAGATGATCATAGTGACAATTTAAGTAAATATATAGCATGGGGTAAATGATAAAAACCTAATCAAATGAACAGAGCACAGTAAAAGTAAAAAATTATGAAATTACCCACCTGTGAGAGAGGTTAAAAGGCCCCATTTTATAGGGAGTGATTAAGGGAATGGGATTTTTGAGATGGTCAACTACATTTTGATCATGATCAACACCATTTCCATTCTGCTGCTTTTCCATATTTTCTTTCTTTTACAAAAAGCCACGCAGAATTTGGAGTTGTATGCAAAATGAAGATATATATTTATAGTACGTACGCGTTTGGAACTGAGATTTAATAATGTCACTTCACCTACTCTGTTTATTATAATGTTAAACTATACCAAAGGTGCGAAGAATTATTAAAAAATCCGCCAAATTCAAAGCATACTGAGCCGCCTTGTATGAAAATTTTAACCGTGGCTATATTGTAAAACCTAATTATTTGACAGCAACGTTCTTCTTCTTTTTTTGAAATTACACAGCAACGTTCTCAAATCAATGAATTTTTTTTTTACTTTTAATATTATTATCATAGAAGATTACTGGTGAGGGAAATTTCGATTAATGACAGTAAAATTTTTTAAATTAATCAACTTTATGTTATGTAATAAATTATTGTACCAATGCTAAATTTTTTTTGAATTGAACTAAATTATCCATTTAACTAAACTAACTAAATTTAACCTTTTTTTGGGGATAGAGCTAAATTAAACTGATTTGATTAGAGAACTAAATTTACAAAACATTATTGTAGAATCTAAACTAACACTATAAAAATAGGAGTATTAGCGTCTTAAATAATTGTATTAAATTGTATTAAAAGACGTGGCTATCCCAGTTACCGGGAGGACCATCTTAATGACTTTAAAATCAAACTAGCGTGCCCTCTTCGCGCGGTGCGCGAAGTACTTGATAAAATATTTAATTTAATATTAGTGTTATATATAATATTTTTTATTGTTAATATTTGTGATGTAAAAAGTGTGATTAAAATAAAACGTTTGAAAGTGTCAGCATTTTCTATTATGCACTCATTT